>OX388213.1:2400000-4800000 GCA_947578815.1 Epinotia ramella
AGTAGCAGTACGGTGTTGCCCTATGATTGCAGTATCGCGTGCTTCAAACACTTTACACCAAATATAATCTTTGAATAACAAGGTGATATCGTTATGAGGACTTAAATTACTTGAAGAAAGTGTTTGTAAAATTGGGGAAGTCTTTTTTTGCTTTGAGTTGCGCTGTGACTAGGCACCTAGAGCGATGAGCCTTAGATTTACTTATATTTTTTTATTATAGCAACAGTAATACCATTGTCAAATGTGTCAAACTTCTTAAATTAGTAAGATGTCTAATGTTGATACTGGATATATGTGGGATTGGTAATTTTGATGACTTTGTATGATGCTGGCTGTTAGATGATGAATAAGGAACGATCGAACGTGGTTTGAATAGTTTTAGAACGGTGAATGATTTGACGTATGATTCAGTTTGTAAGACGATTGCTACGAATGAAGACGTACATATCAATATGTAAATAAAAACGACTTGATATAGTTCTCGAGTTTCCCTGCCTTCCCACTCTACATATATGCTAAGAACGAAACTGTCCCATAATAGATCTGACGGTTTTTGCTTTTTACGTGGATTAAAAAGTGGCTTACAGCTATTATATTATTCACATCGAAAGATAGGATAGGTATCCTGAAAAGTTCAATTATTAAGTCTTGTTCAAATTGAGAATGTTGAGAGCGGTTTTGATTGTTCTTCTGTAGTGTTGTTTCTCTTTTTAACTGCTTTGTTTGTGTGAGGTGTGCAATAAAGAGTATTTGTATTGTATTGTATTGTATTGTATAAAGTAGAATGAAGTTAAAGAGTTTTATTTCATAACTTTACTTTCTGCTGCTTGATCAGTTGAATTGTGTGTTCGGCCTGGACAGTCGTCGGTCATACCCTGACAACTGGGTAAGGTAAATGTGCCCATGCTCGACACCTTAATGCCTAATATTTGAAACCTATATTTTAGACCTAGGGTAGAAAGTGTCTTGTATTAAGCCAGCGACGGGCACCAGGACGTTTACCTTACCTGTTATATGAGTTCTCCATAAGAAAGGGTCTTTCCTGGAGGAATATCACACCTTATACAATAATAAAAATAATATAATATTCTGGATCTTATATTTATACCTTAAAATGCTTACTTTGGCCCCATACTGTTATGGTTGACCAAATATAATTTCACCGACTTGCCGTACAATTTGTTCAAGGAATCGGTGCAAATTATATTTCCTCAACTATGTATAATATTGCCCGATTTATCAATGGGATAAATCACGGCGGTTATCTGGCATGATAACGAATAAGTAAAACACAATTTTGAAAAAATAACTAGGTATATTTAATTTGACTTCATTTTTCGTTTAAGAATTAGTACTTCCTGACAGGTGATTCTGGTGCTTGGGGGTGCGCAGCGTTGTACGCGAGCGAGCGAGCGATGGCCTCGGGGATCGGGGGCGAGGTGGGGAGATGGGCACCCTGAAAAAATCAGTAACATTATGATCACGGTTCCACACTCAGCCAGGAATCTGAACAATTGCGTTCGCGGCATTAAGAAAATGTTGCCTTGTCCCAGACTTTGTGTGACCCAGACGTCATACACAGTCAGAAATTATAAGTCGCCTTTCTTTTGATCAATAGTTAAGGCTTACGTGCATATTTAGCATATTTGAGTGTAATTGGATAAGCAGATCCGGGTTTTACCCGAAACATTTATATACCTACTAACAAAGCTACTTTCCCAGACTATACGTAGCGGAAGGCGCAGCGTGGGTAGACCCTTCAAGGTCCTGACCCCGTATCCTGGTCAACCTTATCACACGATAAGTGACAAGATAGAGCTTCTGTCACTGGCTGTCACCGCCCGATATTTAATCGTATTTAGTTTTAGTTTAGTTTGTCACTCTTTAGTACCACCCAGGGGACACGTGCAGGGTTGTGGTAGGTAGCTCCTGCGGACGCGAGTGACAGTTGTCCCCCCTTTGTCAACTCGACTTTTAGAAGTTCTTAAGCCGCCCGTACAGGCCTCTAACTCGGCTTAACGACTACTGTCATAGACAGCAGCCGGGATCAACTGCTTAGCATGCCTTCCAAAGCATGGAAGCGCTCATTTATATTAACCACTCAAACATCAGGCGGTCACCCATCCAAAGAAAGACTGACCGCTGCCATCTTGGCTTAACCTGCGTTATCCTTTCCGACTCACAGGCGCCGCTAGGCTGTGAGCGCTTCTACCGCCCGCCGCCCGATAGAACGAGACGGACGCTCTATAGTGTACGGCCGACCATGATACGGGGCCTGGTAAAGGTTGCGGGAGTCCGCTCAATGCGGGTAGCGCAGGACCAGTTGTTGCGGCACTCTTTGAGGCCTATGTCCAGCAGTGGACGTGTTTCGGCTGTTATGATGATGAATACCTGGGGTTGGTATCCGTTTTCGTCGGCAACATAGGTGAGCTGAATGGGCTGACCGTCGGGAGCAGTATACTGGAGGCTGCCTTGGACTTGGATAGCCTCGTCCTCCTGGGGAAACAATACATCATCAGCACAGATCAGGGTTCGAAAGGATAATTATCAATTATAATTATCACGATAATTATCATGATAATAACAGATGGATACTTATCGACTGATAATAACAAAAAATTGCGCTCGTGAAAGTGACCTGTATTCGAAGTATTCGAACGTTTATTTCCGCACTTTCGTCTATCCGAACGCACGAAGTATCAACGTGACGCACCGCGCCGTGGGGACTTTTCTTACAAGAATAATTCAGTTCAGATTCCCTAGTATAAGTTTTACCGAAACAAAACGTTACGACCGCGTTCGCGTTTAGCTGTCAAATCCCATACAAATTGAGGGTAACCGCAAACGCGATCGTAAAGTTTTGTTTCGGTAAAACTTATACTAGAAGCTCGGATTATGCAAAGTTGAGCGAACTAGAGTGTCATTGGTTCTTATACTGGTGATAATCAAGAAGCGTATTTATCTTGATAATTTCGAACCCTGGCACAGACACATAACCGTCATCTCAGCAACAACTGAAACCCACATTAGTCCAGCCATTTTATTTTCACTAGAGGCGTGGTGCCCCCCGTGAAGTTGGGTTAGAATTTCACCACCTCGTTTCATCCTGTGGGTGTGGGTTGCCCCAATTTACGATAACAGACCGATCAACGTTAAATATGGCGCCGGCAGCCTGCCATTCCATAGATACTTGTCAAACTTTCCATACATGCAGATTTTAACGAACACCGCTTACGATTAAACGGTTACAGTTACGGTAACGGTTTGGTGCAACCCACCCTAAGGCAGCAGGGTTTAAGTGTGTTGTGGGCGATGGGCTAGCAATCTATCACTGCGACATCGACATCACATTTAGTCGGTCTTTTATACTCTCATTTATGCTACCCCTTTTGGTAAAGGCGTGAACCTATCTAATCTACGTAGTAGTAATGCGAAATGCGACCAGCCCTATTCCGTAACTTGTAACCTCACCTCAACGCTCACCCACAAGTATATCTTGACACCTCAATGCGTACTATCTAAGCGTAGGTAGAGGTCTGGTTTCGTGACGGGTGATCGGCTGGGTGAGCCGCATTAGCGCGTAGTGAATAACAACCCTTTAGAGGATAACAGCCGGACAGACACACACCGGACAACCGAAAGACATTTTGCCCAACTAATTTGGACACCGGACCGCCGGTTTCTTAGGCATCGGTTTCTTAGCCATCTTAATATTGGTTGATTCATAAAACGTTATTGTTGATCTATCATTTATTTAAATAACAATGTCGATATGTTACCTTCAAATTGAACATTCATTTTAATTTGTATCACCTTCGATCGAAATATCAAATGATAACCTTATACTAATTCATTTAATGTTTGTGGCATTTTGCTAGCTACCTCATCATCTTACTTCAACAGAATAATGATTAAGCAGTTGACCTTTCCATCTATTATATTCGCGACCTTATGAATCTCTGGCTATGATCCAAGTTGGCTTGTCAAAATATCCTTGATACAACTTCATCAGTTTACATACTGTACTAATAAATGCAAATATTTAAATACTACCTTTAAGTATTGAAAATTATGACTCTTGATGGACTGTGAGCTTATTACAAGATTCACTATAGGTCACCCGCTTTACTTGATCCTCGCCAACGCGGCGTGCGGGTGCAGGGGTATGACGATAACGGGGTGCAGGCGACGTGCGGAAGGCAAAGCCTCACTATACCTCATTCCATATAACATTAGAATTTTAACGGATAATGAATACTTTCGTCGCTTATCTATAGGATATCAAAGGAAAGTATCGAACTAGTTTTACTTATTTCGATCATTAAGTGCTTTTCAAACGTAACAATATTAATAGCCTTGCGTTTAATCGATTTACTTAAAATCGCTTGACATATAAATGCACATCTAATCCTATCTGGAATAGTATAACCCATAAAAACATTCCATGTAAAAAATAGGCCAAGTCTCGAAACTCGTCCACCGTAAAAGTTGGGAGATGCCGTACAGCCAAGTTAGGCATTCTTATTAATCTTTATTTGTTCGCTAAATAAAATTGTGCCACTTGGGAATTCATACCTACAAAAAATCAATAAGTAACTACAACTTAGAAAAGTTGAAAAGCCCCCTACATTTTCATTTCAAACTCCAATATCTCAAAAACGGCTGGTCAGATTTTCATGAAACAGGGCTAAGAACACTAGGAATAAAATTATCTACGACACAAAAAAACTGCATTCAAATCGGTCCATCCGTTTAGGAGCTACAGACACACCTCTCTTTGCGTCGGTGGTTAAAAAGGGACCTACGCGTGAAAGTTTAAACCAAGCTATTGCATGCTATTTAATGATTGCATTTTAATATTTAATCATATTTCATATTTATTTATTTATCTTTCTGACATGTTTATAACTAACTATCTATTAATTTTGAATGGATTATATTGTTTTGGACTTGAATTTTAAAATATTAAATTGATGTAAACTTTTTTTGTTAAATAATTAACATTATATTATAAGATAATATTTACTAACCAATGTGGACCTGGTTCTGAATTAAACGTTTTCATTCATTCATTCATTGCAACTTACCCGTCCAGCGTTCTTCAGCTCCCCCTGTTCCTGGGCTGAAATTCCGTTACTCGTCTGAAACGTCTGCTTGTAGCCGTCTGGGTACACATCAGCTTCCTGATTCAAGATCTGTGCCTGGGCATCGGCTCCAGGGGCCGACTGGTAAAGGTGGGAAACATCAGCCGCGGCCGCGGCTACCAAGGCGAAGATGATGAAGGCTCTCTGCAAATGATCATAATAAATCAATAAATTATAAATCATCATCATCATATCAATAATCAAACATACAATGAACCCAGCTGTACAGTTATTTCTCGCCTGTGTTGTCATGGTAATACATAGCTACAGTTAGATAATTTAATAGAGAGCAGATATATTCCAAAATATAGACTGCAACTGCGTAAAAAACGGAATAAAACGTAATTTTCCACCTGCACATGCACTTGGAAATCTTGTCCGTGAAGCATGCCCCACGGACTTCCACAGACGTGGGTTATCTGTAATTTTATTTCCCACAGTTGAGGGAATATAAAATACTAGCTTCTGCCCGCTCCGTCAGCGTGGAACTCGTTTATATTGTAGGTCCATACAAACTTTCACCCCCAATTTCACTCCCTTGGGGGATGATTTCCGGTATAACAACTATCCTAAACTACAGCACCATATTTCATCTTCTTAGATCGGTTAAGCGGTTTAAGCGAAAAGAGGTAACAGACAGAGAGGCAGACATACACCCTTTTGCATTTACAATATTAGTATAGATTGAAGTTTTTAAATAAGAATAATCACAAACAGTTTTTAAATTGATGACGACGATGACGCTCACAGTTTAAATCAAAAACTCCAAAAAATTCGTGCTTAGTCATTGCATCTACAAATCATATTTTTTACAACGCTATAAACCACTTAAGTTCCGACAAAAAGTTAGAACTATTATAAATGGATCTATCTCATTGGAAGAAGTATTAGAAGAGACAGAGACAGTCTTACTTACCATTATGTATGTCAAAGTTAACGGATGAACAGCGACTGTGATATGCGAATACACCAACGCGGTTATATATACTCATCCGTTCCTAGTACTTATCGACATTTAAATTATTTCGCAACATTGAAGATCACATATGATTTGTTTCCTAGCAAGGTGAACGCATTTTTTGTCGATCAAACGTAATAAATTAAAGTTTTAAACGCTAAGCTGCCAAGCAACTTGTTTGCGACACAGTGTTAAGGTTGTTTTTAACCCACATGTGTCTGTGTGTCTGTCTGTGGCATTACGATGCTTAGCGTTTAAATTAAATATAATAATATTTCAGACAACAAGATCCACAGTTTGTTAGTAGTTTCATTAAACCTATGTTATCCTATGTTATAGTAAATATATGTAGGTAGATATAAACGGTTTTTAATGAACAGTTGCATTATTGAGCACTCACTCTGTTTGAGCTGCCACATTCTGGCTAAAGTGATGCCATATTTTTCCGCAACACAGCCCCAAAGTTGTCTACTTGCGCTTCGGCGAACATGGTGGATGCACTGCAGAATCGTGGCAAACCCAACAGCGCCCTGAAGGCGTTGTTGGACTGGCTGCGCAGAGAGCTGAACGACCGCTGCGAACAATTTGCCCACAGGGCACCAGAGTACATTGAAGTGCATTATGTTCTAAAAGTGTTATGGCCGCTGTACACATTGGGCCAATGTTGGCGCGTGAGCAGGATGCACGTAACGCATAGATGCATCCTGCTCGCGCGCCAATGTTGGCCCAATGTGTACAGCCGGCATTACTTTAACTGCAGCTGTACACCGAGCGAACCTGCGACCCAACAGTTCGTCCGAACCGCCAGCGCTCTGCGTTCCCGTTCAACGTCAACGTCGTCCTTCAAGTTGTCGTTTAGCCAGCCCAGGAATATATGGCGCCGTGGAATAATATAATCCGCCGTTATACACAACAGCTAGCTGTTTTACAAAACAGCGCTGTTTTGATTAGGTATCTATCGTTTAGGTTCATAATTTTAACTATAAACACAAAAATAGTGAAAAATCTCACCTCACCCCTTACTTGAGTTAAAGGGAATAAGCAATGGGGTGAGCTGGGAAAATGTGTAGGGAAAAACTTTTGAGTTCTGAAATTCGGATTACCTTTCCTCGATCCGCGTTGCGTCCCACTCTCCGCTCATATTAATCGTTCCTTTTCCGCATGATCGCTCCCCACAACCCTGGTTCCACTACAGGCCACACCTAGAGACTAAACTTTTTTACTTAATTTGGCTACTCCTTGTAAGCAAAAAAGCTTGTAAAGCTTGCCAAGAACACGAAATATGTCTAAAAGAACATATAATAAAATTACTTTTAGAGCAACCTGAGCCAGGAAAGCAAAGTAGCAACTGCAAATATTCGCGTCCCATCTGCCCCCTCAATCCCTTTACGGTACCAACAATTACCTGAATTGAGCGCCAGATTTTGTGAAAACCTCCGCTTTTAATATTTTATTAGATCCATTTGTCACTTTTAACGAGTTTTTCCTGAATAGCCGTGAACTTCGTTAGTGTATATTTTAATATTGACATTTAATTATACAATCAATAGATTCATGGAAGTGGATCTTGTCAGAGCAAGGTCAGTATGTAGATGTCATATTTAGGTACCTAGTTACTGTAAAAATAATTTAATTTCAACATTTTTTTTTCAAGTTTTTATTTAAATGCACTCTTTGTAGGTAAGTTATTTATACATTTTGTAAGTTTGGCATAATAAAACCAGAATAGCATAAAAAATGTTTGATTAATTCAGTTATGTAGTCCGAAACTTGCTACTAAGGGCCTGTTTACACATTAATTAGCGATTAGTGCGAGTAGTTTTTGTATGGAACATTAGCAAATATATGAACTCGCATTTATCACTAATCAAAGTGTAAACAGCCCATAAGGACCTGCACGGCTATCATGCGACGGCGCGCGAGCTCTCTCGATTTTTCTCGCACTATCCGTACAAGAGATATAGTGCGAGAAAAATCGAGAGTATGTCGCGTGCTGTTTACACATTGATTAGTCATAAGTGCGAGTCCATTCGAAAGCTACTCGCATTTGCAGCAAATATATGACCTATCACTAATCACTAATCAAAGTGTAAAGATCCTATAAGGCCGTAGCCGAAGGATAAGGAGGACTCGGGTTCAAACCCCGGCTTGCACCACTAAGGTTTAAAAAAACGTATGTACGAAACATGATATTTAACAGCGGCTTTTCGGTGAAAGAAAACATCGTTAGGACACCGGTCTAATCTCAATAAGGTCTATGTAGTTCTTCCTCTGGGTTGGAAGGCAGTCAGATGGCAATCGCTTTCGTAAAACTAGTGCCTACGCCAAATTTTGGGATTAGGTGCTAAAGCGGACCCCGGGTGCGTTTGAGCACTACCGGGAAAAACGCTGGGAGGATGATGAGTCCGAAACTTTTGTATGGAGCGTTCACGCTGTCGTTCTCCCCAAGGCAACGGAGAAGGGACGTGAGTTGCTTTCACCAAAATATTCAGGCGTTGTCCAGCAAGGAATGAAAAGTAGGACGTATTACGTGTGTGTGTGCAGTCGAACAGTAAACAACCCAACAGAAACAAGTCAGAAATAGATAGAAGTACAGTAGTACTATTCTGTGGGATATCTGGGTTTGCCTTATGTATTATAGAAAAAACATCCTTTTTTAAAATGGCCATGTGGAAACTTGCCTTGGCAAGGTAACATAAAATGTTTTATTAAGATATCTGTATTTGCATAATAAATAACTTAGGCGCACATATATTAGACTAGCTTCTGCCCGCGACTTCGTCCGCGTGGAACTCTTTTATATCGTAGTTCCTTATATAAAAACTTGCGCCCCCTATTTCGCCCCCTTAGACGATGATTCCCGGAATAAACACTATATATGTACACCAAAATTCATTTTATTCCGTTTTTGCGTGATTGAGGTCCAAACAGCATCATAGCCTAGCGGCGGCTGCGAGTCGGAAACGATAACGCAGGTTAAGCAAAGATGGCAGCGGTCAGTATTTGGATGGGTGACCGCCTGATGTTTGAGTGGGTGGTTAATATTTAAGTAATATAAATGAGCGCTTCCGTGCTTTGGAAGGCATGCTAAGTAGTTGATCCCGGCTGCTGTCTATGACAGTAGTCGTTAAGCCGAGTAAGAGGCCTTCGGGCGGCTTAAGAACTCCTAACAGTCGAGTTGCCCACTCACTTGACAAAGGGGGGACAACTGTTCGCTACGGTGATAGAATTGTGCTGAAGTTTACCAACAAAGTGAAAATTTAATTGATATAATAAGTATAAAGTCAAGGATAATCCTACTAATATTATAAATGCGAAAGCTTGGATGGTTGGATATTTGGATGTTTAGATGTTCAGATATTTGGAATTTTTGTTACTCAATGACGCTTAAACGGCTCAACCGAAGTCGCGGGCGGAAGCTATTATTAAATAAGGGATAAAATTGGCCGAGATGGAGTCGGACTTTTGCAGCGGTGAAACGCGCCGGGTGCCTTTGAACGTGTTAAAAGTCTTAAAACTAACGCAATTTCAGATCTTTGTTACAACGGATATTAACAATAATATATTCATTATTATGAGTTGCAAATTCAATGAAAAATAAACATTATTAATGCTTGATGTATATAATGATAGCACCATCTAGCGAGCATGATTTTGATACAATTTCAGTTTGATAGAGGTCGTTGATGTTAGTTGTCGATTGGCGCCATCTACCGAGCTTAAGTTTAGTCCAATTTCAGCTCGATAGATGCCGCTTATATTATGTTTTTGATTTTATTTAGACTAATAAAAATAACATACCAAACCGTATTAAATGAGTATTACGAGGGTCAAACTGAAAGTTCTTAGAAAATCAAAAACTGAGCAATCAAGCAACTTATTACTTTTATTATATCTTTTCAAAATAGCCTCCCTTCACATCAATACATCGCTGCATTCGATAGAACCACTGAGAAAAGCACTTTGCCCACTCGTCCTTAGGGGTCTCTTCGACGGCCTTTTGAAACGCAGCCACTGCTTCGTCGGCGTCCATAAAACGTTTTCCTCGAAGTTTTTCTTTAATTTTGGGAATAAATAAAAATCTCAAGGTGCAAGGTCGGGGCTATAAGGTGGGTGACCCAGTAATTCCACGTTTGCCGTCGCCAAATAGTCGATCGTTTGCTTGGCGGTGTGCGATGAGGCGTTGTCGTGGTGAAGCAGGATCCTACTGCGAGGCCGTTTTTCTCGAACTTTTTCCAAGACAAGTGGTAAACAATTGTTAGTGTACCACTTCGCAGTAACTGTTTTTTGATCCTCTAAAATAATTGTTGCGTAATGACCAGTCCTTCCGAAGAACGAGGCCACCATCTTTTTTCCCACACTTCGACCTCTCTTCACTTTAGTAGGCAACTCCTCGGAAGGAAACACCCACTCAGCAGACTGTCTTTTAGTTTCAGGATCATAACAGTAAATCCAGCTTTCGTCACCCGTAACTACGTCGAACACAGCATTTGAGTCACCTCCGTTGAATCTTTGACCCATTTCACGGCACCAATCAACACGACGGACTTTTTGGGCTTCTGTCAAATTATGAGGTATCCACCGGGCACAAAGCTTCCTCACCGCTAAATTTTCATGGAGGATTTTGTGGACTTGACTCATACCAATGGCTAAGTTTGTACGAATCTGCTGATAGGTTACTCTTTTGTCAGTCTCTATCATACGCCGCACAACACTGATGTTATCTTCAGTAGTCGCCGTAGAAGGCCGGCCCTCACGCAGATCATCAGTGAGATTAGTGCGGCCACGTTTAAATTCATTAAACCAGTTGTAAATAGTAGCACGAGATGGGGCTTCATCGTGAAAGGCCAATCGAAGTCTATCATAACTTTCTTGTTGACTTAAATTACATCGAAAGTCGTAAAAAATCATTGCTCGAAAATTTTCTCGCGTTAAATTCATGCTCACGTAGTACACACAATTTTCAATTAGCCGCCAAATCGTAAAACAAATGACAATCGAGTGGAATTCGTACACAAAAATATTAAGAAAGAGTTCCATTTTCAAATTTTGAACTTATTTTTTTATTATATTTATTACAAGTGGCCAGTTCTAAAGACTTTCAGTGTCGCCCTCGTATTTGATTCTAAAATTATGAAGCGAAAACTAATGTAAAACTGTAAATGTTTCTAAGTATAATGCCATACAATATTTCCGTAACTTCGCAAACAGAACATTTTATCAGTTCATATTTTAATTAAGTTTGGCTCATGGTTGGGGTCATGTTGGAGAAACTCGGCATAAATTAAAAACGCTAAGACTGCATGAATGCATTCAAATCCACAACCGTCGATATTGTTATACATGATTACAAATATATATAAACAATTTTACATCCCGTGTTTTTTCACGTTTTATCTATATTTTGCTGAAAGTTTGAATAGGGTTCTTTTTAATTTCTAGTCAAGTATATGCTTGCCAATTTTCAAGTCTTTAGCTCATAGATTCAAGGGGTTCCCATACAAACTTCAACCCCATTTTTGAACCCTTTTGCACCCTTATCTTTATAATTTTTATAGCCTATTGCGTGGCCGAAGATACATTCAACGTTTTAGTTAAAGTTGCATATTAATCCATTCGATAGTTTTCCCATGATACCCGGACAGAAACAGACAAACAGAAAACATAACACTCTTTTTCGTTGGGCTGTCGTATTAATAAACAGATAGATGGCGCTGTTGCGTAAAGTAAAGACGACTTTATCCAAATATTCTCAAATTTGGCCTGTGGGTCACCGTAACTCCGTCAAACTTTTTTATACGTTTAATATAGTTTGTTGGAGTTCAGACGCCGACAAAAATCTGGAGAATACTTGAAGAACTATTGAAGTTTTTAATGTATGTTGTATAAATATAATTTCCTTCAAGCTTTACTTATTATATCTCACTGACAACCTCAACGAACTTTCACATTTATTATATGTAGAGAAGAGATAGAGATAGAGATAGAGAAGAGATGTAGAGATAGAGAAGAGATTAGATTAGATTTATTTATACACGATAAAAATTACAATATAGCATAAATGTCAGATTACAAGAATTTCTACAATGTTCGTCAATTTTAATAATAATAACTTAATGAATCAACTGTATATACACTTATCCCTTCAGCTGTGGTCATCCCTCTGTGGGCTTCATATTTTTTCCTGCAGGTTGGTGGAGCCCCCCTCGGAGGGGCGCATTGGCTGTGCTTACTTTCTTAGAAATAAAACCGCCATTCGTGTATTGATCTCGTTTTAATCCATTGAAACGTATAGCCAATGAAGCGAGACAGCTAACAAGCGACAATTTCAATGGCCATTGGAGGAAAATTTTGAATTTGATCGGTAGTCTAAAACTGCCACTGGCGCGTTAACCACGGTCGAGTTTCGCGAGTGAGTTTTAATGGTTTTAGTGCGATTTTTCGTTGCCAGAAGGAGATATCTTGGAGAAATGTAAATAATCCTTCCTTTCTGTAAAAAAAATATAGTTTTTAGTTGATTAACGATAATAAACTTGTGGCTAACACACCATACCTACTCATGGTCAAAATTTGCCTACAGGTTTTTTAGCGCTTTTCTACTAATTTAGAATTACTAACAGCTATTAATATTACCGCTATTTATCGTAAATTTATTTAAGATGTAGGAAATGGACTAACAATCGCCCATAAATAGATCGAAATTGGTAACGGTCGTAACAGAGCCCTCAGAGGGATGGTAGCCGTCAAGGAACTTCTCTCCGAGGGATGCTCACATGAGACCTCGTGACGTCACTTACTCAGCGCACCAGCGCGATTTTATAATATGGATACGCCATGGATTGATTGTCTTGCAACGTTCGTAATTCGTATCTATTAACGGAAAAGTTGGATCTTGTGTTGTGCTCGCTATTTGTTGCTATTGTCTAGCTTTATGTCGGTGAACTAACATTAGATAAATACTTAGTGTTTGTGTATGTGCCTAATGTGCATATCAATATTAATATTAATAAATATTCAGGTGTGTCTTTAGTGCTGGTTCGGACTCTTCCGACTAATCAAGTGAGTGAGTGGCGCTTTCGATTGTAAGCACGAATACGATGGTTCATGTGCTATCATAGTTTCAATAAGTGTTAACTGAGCTGTGTGCTGTGTTATTTAGGTGCTTGTACAATCTACGAAGAACCATCGTAAGTAAGAACTGATTTCTACACAGACGAGAGACCACTCAGAAATCACCACTATTCCTTCATGTTCATCAGGTTGTACCGCTACTACAAACTCATGGTGTGGGTAAGGGTATATCCATACTAAGCAAACCATTTTTTTTCGAAATGGTCTTGATTTTCATTGTTTGTTCATGTTTTACGTGTTTTTTGTTTAACTGGTATTAATGTTGTAATTTAAATTGAAAGGATATTTAATCAAGATGCTTCCAACCAAATTTGTTTGGTTTAAAGCCCATGGTTGCTGTGATAATTGCAGTCGTTTGGAAGAGGTTATTTTGTGTCAAAGTAGACATACTTTTTTCATTTTACTCTCACATAAAACCTGCTGCACATACAATAAAAAAAGCTTCGGTTACACCTAGTTGATGGCCCAAATGTATTGTTTAGGCATGAATTTGATTACATACAGTATAAAACACTTCAGATATAAACATGTAAATCGAAGCCCACACGAGCAACTTCTGAGTGTAGGCATTATATTGGTAGAATATTTCAAATGGTCTAGTGTAAAAAAAAAACTCATGAGCCTCCCATATTATGTTTTTCGAATAAGTATAACACTAATTTCTTCAAATTAAGCCCATTAAACACCCCAAATATCCAATTTATTATATTTAAAATGACCAAAATATGTCGTAAATTTCGGTGACCTGGTGCCGAGGTCAGCTAGATAGCCTTAATACGACTTTAACGTAACGATGATATATCGTTGCAGTTAGATAATTTAATATAGATCGAGTTTCGTCCAAAATCCTGGCTGTGATTATGTAAAAAACTAAAGAAAATTTAATTTTACTAAATCACTTCACCCCACAAACCTTGGAGGTGGAGCGTCCCTCAGAGGGTGCCACAGACCAACCATGTAAGCAGCCATGTTTTTTCGCCACAGCTGAAGGGATATTTAAAGAAAGATTGACACGTTTAAAAACGGATTACAATAATAGTTTCTAAATCGATCAAATCGATTTTGAGCCGCAGCAGATTCTCAGCTCCAGATCGCGCAAGGCTTTTGGCGGTTGGAGCCAGACAGGCTGGTCACTGGCTGCAAGCCCATCCTTCTCCAAGTACCGGTACCTTTCTGGATCCGACCTCCCTTCGTCTGGCGACTGGTCTACGGTTTGGGGTCACAGTTTGCACTCCACACATATGCTCTTGTGGCACGGACGTGAACCGACTAGGTCACCACGGACTATGTTGTCAAAAACGTGCAGGTCGCTTTCAAAGAAATGATACTCTTAATGATATATAATCCGCCGGTATCTTGCCGCCATCAATGTGCCTGTTCTTCTTGAGCCGCCTGGCATTGTCAAAGATGATGGCAAAAGACCTGATGGAGTGTCTCTGTTTCCGTGGAGTTTGGGACGGATGCTTGTGTGGGACGCTACCTGTGTAGACACACTGGCACCGTCCCACCTCCAACGGACTACTTGTAAAGCGGGTGCAGCGGCGGAAAATGCCGAAAAGAGAGTACATCTTTGTACCATTTCGCGTCGATAGTCGAGACCCTCGGTCTGTGGGGTCTCAGTGCGCAAAAGCTATTTGCGGAAATCGCGAAACGTCTGGTTGATGTAACTGGTGACCGAAGAGCTAGCGGCTTTCTCGCGCAACGCATCAGCATGGCAATTCAGCGAGGAAATGCCGCCAGCATCCTCGGTACAATGCCTCGAGGGCCTTTTTAGGGTTCCGTAGCCAAATGGCAAAAAACGGAACCCTTATAGATTCGTCATGTCTGTCTGTCTGTCTGTCTGTCTGTCTGTCTGTCTGTCTGTCCGTCCGTATGTCACAGGCATTTTACTCGAAAACTATAAGGTGCATTTGAATAAAATTTTGAGGATAGGTGTATTTTGTTAACCGCTACATATTTTTGTAATGAAATTTCTAAAAAAAATTTTTTTAGGGGTGCACTCCATACATAAACCTGAAAGTCAAAAAAAAAAATTCATTGCAAGCCCACGTGTGGCACATCAATCGACAGGCCTTTCAAAATAAATATAAGGTTTCTCAGCCATTTTTTTGATTAAGTGAATAGAGTCGGAGATAATCACCCCGAAAGTCACTAAAATTGTGTCCCCCCCCTCTAATTTTTGAACCGTGTATTTTAAAAATATGAAAAAAATCATAGACATAGGGCTTATTAAATTCTTTTAGCGAAAATTGTCTTGAACAAGGTTTTCGAGATATTTATAAAAAACTGCCTTCCTTAAAGAAAAGGACGTAAGTGCCATAAGATTTCAGTAACGATACGCCCTTTACTATTAATACAGCCAAAACGCAATTTTTATGTTTTCATAAAACAGCTTCGTCGCGCCCTATGGACTATGGTCCCAATGAGTAATCTTAAAATACATGCTTCGAACTGTGCCGCTCTTTCGTTGTGACTGATGACCCGGGATGTGATTGCGCGTGTATCGGCAGAGTTGATTCTGTGAAGTATTTGCGTGTTATTTTAGACGAGAATAAGAAGCATATTGCAGTTACAACTAGCAGAGTGCGCAAATTTATACACACAATGAAATTATTAAGAAATTATGCTGATCAAAAGTTGTTGAGACTGATTTATCTTGCCCTTGTCAGTCTATCCTAGATTACTGTATTCTAGTTTGGGGTAGCTGTGGTAAATCATTACTTAGCAGCTTGAAGGTGGGCCTTCGTAGATCCCGGGTCTATCCTACTGTAGATCTTTATAAGGAAGCTGAAGTATTAAGCGTTCGTAAATTATTTTTGTATCGAGCCACCATCTTCACTCACAAGACAATTCTGCAACTTCCATCATATCCAGACCTGCTTAAGAAAAGAGTTTTTAAAGTCCCGATACCTACTGCAAAAACAACATTTGCAAAACGCTTCAAAGAATTTACCTTACATCGTGTTTATAATCCCATCGTGAAAGTCTGTGACATAAAACTCTGCCGACTTGCCGCGGCTAAGACATTAATACGGGAGCTGTTGTTGTCCTGGACTTACGAACAGGCTGAAGAAGCCCTGAAGTAAAGAGCCATTTGCATCCTTCCCTCTCCTACATTACACACTACACACACTCTCCTACCTTCATTCACTCAACATTCACACTACACTACGCACACATTCAACAAATTGCATGTTTTTGCCCAATTTGTGTAAAAAATAAAAAACTTTACATTTCTTTTAATAGCCGCATGATATTTGTAACTCACGTGTTCGATCTGAATACCACGATACAGGCTGTGCCTAGTGTGGAAGTCACTGTATCTAAAGAAAATTGTTATTTTAAGTTATGGTCAATAAATTATTGTATTCTATTCTATTATTTTTAATAGGCACGGAACCCTTCTTGTGCGTGGTCCGACACGCACTTGGCCGCTTTTTTAGATTAAACTTAGTTTTAATTTAATTTAGTTAATGTTAGTTAACATCTTTTATAAAAATAAAATAAATAAAATAAAATAAAATAAAATATCTTTATTTTCAGGCAACTTTAGGCCCATAGTTTTTTAGTAACCAAATGATCTTAACAGCTAATGTTAGTGTTATAAATTAAATTAAATTAAAGAACTATCATCATATTGCTATCGAGGCACTCTCACAGCGTGCATTAGTGCTGTGTAGCTCGTTAAACCTAGCTAGCACAGCACTATCCAGCCTAGGTAGGCAGTCGCAGGTGCGACAACCTGCATGAGAATGTTGGGGCTTCTCCTCACTCTATTCATGAGAGATGTGACCTTTTTGCGCATGAGCGCAAAGAAGTCGTCAGTGTGCGCATCGGCAAACATGCCCGAGGCACTGCAGTGACGGGGAAGCCCCACCATTGCCCGGAACAGGTTGTTGTACAATATACGCAGAGTGTTGTACGATTTTTGGGTGTAGCTAGTCCATAGACTACTGGTGTAAAAAGTTTGGCAATATGCCCTGAACAGTGTGATCTTAACATCAAGTATGCAACCAGCAAATCTACGAGCCAGCATATTCCCTCTTACCGCCAACGCCCTGCGCTCTCTCTCTACATATATCCAAGTCATCCTTCAATTCTTCATTCACAATATGCCCTAGGTATTTGAACTGCGATACCCTGTGTAATGGTGAGCCGTTGAGGTAGACTGGAGGTACAAACGCTGGGAGTTTGTTTTTACCTCTAAATACAAGGAGCTCACTCTTACTTGAGTTATACAACATACCATGCTTCGCAGCATATGCCTCGCATATGGCCAGTAATTTACGCACACTGCCAATCGTGGGCCCCAGCAGCACCATGTCATCCGCATAACTTATGTTGTTAAAACATACACCTTCGACGTGACACCCCACATAGGTGCTGCTGAGCTCCTCGATTAGCTGGTTAACGTAAATATTGAAGAGTCTGGGAGAGGTCAGACCCCCCTGTCGAACTCCGCACTCAAGCCTATACTGATCAGATAACGAATCTGCCCATTTTACATTATTTGTCTGATGCTGATACCAGTACGACAAAATACTAATCAGTTCTTCCGGGACACCCGCTCTCTCCAGCTTTTCCCACAGGACATCATATGCCACGAGGTCGAAAGCCTTCGAAAGGTCCAGGAAACAAGCGTACACGGGTGTATTTCGATCTACATAGTATTTGACAGTGTTCTTTAAGGCCAGGATAGCACTCTCCGTGGACAACCCCGGCCTGAACCCGAATTGGGCGTCGTGAAGCCTGGTGTGCTCACTGAGGTGTCGATCACAGTAGCTAGGGAGATGGGTCTATAATTTCCCTTGTCAGCTATGTCTCCTGTTCCGTTTTTCACAATAGGCACGACTAGAGTTTGCATCAATTCTTGTGGTAAGTACGAGTGCCCCAGGCATAAATTGAATAACAGAGTCAGTACTCGCGGGAGATGAGCGCCAGCATGCTGCAGATGCTCAATACTGAGCCCGTCGTGGCCAGGTGACTTGCCTCTTTTCATGTTCTTAATTGCATCTTTAACTGCTTTGCAAGAGAAAATGAGACGCGCACCCGGCCCCGGAAGCCCCCCACCGCGCAAACGCCGCCCCGGCCCGCGAAGTGAAGCTACTTTAAAATGTTCCTTAAAAAGATTCGCTATTTCAGATGGCTCCGTTATTCCATTAATATTAATTGGTAAGCTAGACTTTTTATTCAATTTTTTAGTGCCTTTCCAAAACTTTGAGAACTGCTTACTTGAGTGCTGAGATGCCAGTCTGTCCATATCAAGCTGATCCTGATGTTTAACACACCATCTTAGTTTTGATTTAAAAACTTTACGCTTTAACATCATATTCTCGTAAATAGGGCCACTCTCTGGTTGTCCGTGAGAAATCCAATTTATCTACTTTAGAAAATAAATTATTGAGATTTTATAAGTTCTTTTTTTTTTACCTATATTGTGTCCCACTGCTGGGCAAAAGCCTCCCCTTTTTTCCGCCACTCGTCTTGATCCTGTGCTATTGTTCGCCAATCTCTACAAAACTTATCAAGGTCGTCCCGCCATCTCCTTATCGGTCTGCCTCTACCTCGGAAGCCATCTTGTGGAAGCCATTCGGTGGCTAATTTGGCCCATCGCTCCGCGTGCATCCGGCAGACATGTCCAGCCCAGTCCCACTTTAACTTCGCGGTCTTGGCACCCACATATCTACGACGCCAGTTTAATAATAACAATAATAATAATAGTGATAACTACGAGTAGTCCATCATTTTAACCCAATAACCCGTTTCATTTAGATTCCATCAACCATCAATAGGCCCTATACACCCCAGCGGGTGCTGTCTCTGTGTGCGTCCCATGACACGGGCAGGGACAGCATCCGCTCGGTGTACTCCTTGCATTTCATTAAATTGTCAAAAGGGCCTCTACCTGTTGGCTCAGTTGGTACTTTGTAGGTACCTAGCTCCACGCACGCCTCCCAAAGGTCCGGGACATCATTGTCCCGTGAGCGGGAAAGTCATACATAGTGATAATAGTTCATAACATAGATAAATATAAAGTTAACAAATACAAATGTTAATAATAAATTCCGTGTACTCGTTAACGGAGTACAGAGGGTTTTCCAACAAAAGATTTCTCAGTTTGCACCGGAATGTTTCGTCATATGGTTCATTCCTTAGATTGGCCGGTAAGCGTTCATAATAAGTGGGTCCGATGACGCGGGGGTTCTTTGTTGAAAGCGCCATGCGACAAGGAACCGTTTTCAAAGCGCCCAGTAGAACGGAGTTGTTTCCCCGGCAAATCAACATGCACAAACGGGGAAATATTGTTTCTTACAAATAACCTGCAGTCAAATAAGTATTGTGAGTAGTGCGTCATAATGCGTTGAGATTTGAAGAGTTCTCTACAAGGGTGCCAATACTCCAGCAAGTATACGGATTGCTCATTTTTGCACGATTAACACACGAATAACATACGTCGTTGAACTGCAGAAATCCAGTCCCCGAAAGCCTGTAACCTGTTAATAACTTTTTCTCAAACATGCAATGAAATATTGACGTTGTGTTCTTCATAATGGGCTTCGAAGTGTCACGTTTTGGGCGCAGCGAGAAGAGACAGACCCGTAATGGCATTTCATACAAAATTGGCCTAGGCCTGCAAGAAGGTCTTTTTTTAATTTCTATTCCACAATTTGTGGCACAGGATCACGGCGTTCAGCCATGAAAATTAAAGTTTGATTTCTTGGAGTTTTTTTAATTTATTTCATTGCATTTTTGAGAAAAGCACTATACATATCTCGGCGTGAAAAGGGGTTGCCAGCCTCATAACTATCCAACCTCGCTACGCTCGGCCATCTATATGTACTAGGCCGGCAACCCCTTACTTCGCGGCCTCTGTAGTAATGTACTATTAAACTTAATAACCTAATATCACTAGCTGCCCGCGCGACTACGCTGCGTATAACAAAGCAGGCAGGCAACCCGCGGGGCAAAGTACAGCCTACAAACATCCGGAATGTCCATTCTACATAGTCTACAACTACATACAGATCATAGAAATATTCCCTTCGCGAGAAAACTGCCCGCGCGGTCGCCTGTAATGTTGCTAAATTATGCGCGCCTTCCACAGCGGAGCGGACCCCGTACGGAGTTCGTTTAACTCGCAGTGGCGAACTGCATAGAAGCGCTTCCACTGAATAAGATTGAGCGAAGCGGACTATACGAGTTGAAAAAGTCACAAAAGTATTCGCAGAGTCGAGCGCATCTATGACAGGCCGCGTATATGTTAAAAGTCCCCAGAATGAGAGACTTTCCATACAGACGTAGTTTGATTCTCATTTTAAAACGGCATCATCATTCTCCATAATCCTCCTAGCGTTATTCCCGGTTGTGACCCTAGAGGAGCCCAGGGTCCGCTTTGACACCTTAACCCTGATTCCGCATAATCACTATCACTAGTCTTACGATAGCGACTGCCATCTGACCTTCCAACCCAGAGGGAAAACTAGACCTCTTTGGTTTTAGACCGGTTTCCTCACGATGTTTTCCTTCACCGAAAAGCTAACGGTATATATTCCGTACATAAGTTCCGGAAAACTCATTGGTAAGAGTCGGGATTCGAGCCCACGACCGCCGCTTGACAGCCGCATGCCTGAACCACTAGGCTACTACTAGCTTACTTACCGCAGCTTGCTAAAAATTAAAATAACAAACGGAAAAAAAATGAGACAGAAGAAGTTTTTCCATGGTACACTTAGACTCTGTTCGGACCCGTGACGTGAGTGTGTCTGGCCCCTTAGAATTAAAAAAGTAAGTTAGAGTGACAGCGGTCAGAGGACAGACGGAACTGCCACGTTTTCGGAGCTTGGGAATGGAATTCACTCGATAGATTTCTTGTGATAGTCACGTCTATTTGATTTTATAATGGTTTAATTCGTTATTCGTAGTTAATTTATACACTTACTGACTCTGGCAAAGGCCCTCGAGGCTGCCATTTCTTTTTTATAATAATAACTTGGGAATGTAACCTCACGTTTTTTGAACAGCGCACGGGCTGGCGTGAGAGATTTGGTTTGAATAATAGTAGAATCTGTTTTGTAAAGCCAGTTGGAGGTTCACATATTGGTATCCTACATGCGCTAGGCGTGATTGGGGAAAGTCGTATTTTGATTCCGCGAGGGAATGAAGATCTTCGAGGCGTGCGGCGGGCCTCTGCAGGCCTACACGCGGACTTAACTGCCCGTCTTGACGCGACACGCCGGTGCAATCAGTAAGTTACCACTTTTATTAATTTAAGTTTCTAGATGGAAGTGGCTAGTTCTTAAGTTTGTTCATCATCACCATTCACGTATCGTGAGGCGTCAAAGATCCCCTTAAGGGCGTTTTGTACAGACTCTTTTTTTATTAATATAATTTCAATTAACAGAAACTTTTTTTTGACATAGATAATGGCGGATTCAATTGTGTACAGAAAGTTTCATGTTAATCCAGCATGCCGTATAAAAATGAGAGCCAAATAGTACATTTCGATGCTAGTGCAGAAAGTATATCGTAAGTATATTACGTTAGAGATATCGACTCGAGACGCGTGAAGAATGACATTTTCGCACGTGTATCGAACGATGTTTTTTAATACAGTTGCGAAAAAATCAGAAAAACAACAAGTAAGGAATTCGAAACTTTTATATTATCAATTTTGTAACATCATTGTAATACAGTTGAAAAATAATGAAGTTGTTCGAAAATATTTTTTTTTTAATACATTTCCATATTTTTTATTGACAATAATAATTAATGGTACAATTTGTACAATTATTGAGTGGGCAAAGTGAAAAGCACTTGTTCGCGAAAACCAACTTTCCGCACGCTAAACAGCTACGTAAAGTAGCACTTTTTGAGCAACTGTATTACAAAAATGTTTGCATGGAGACTCGACTCGTGTCGGGGGTGCTCCACACAGTTCACTCACCATTCTTAAGACCAGGCATGGCCTAGTCAATTTGTGTTTCGATTAATATCTAGCAAGCTGTAAGTATTTCTGTAAGCAAAATTACTTATGGTTACTCTCCTAGTCTTATTCCCGGTTGTGCCCTAAGGGAGCCCGGGGTCCGTTTTGACGCCTAAAGCTTGAGTTTTTTACCGTAGGGGATGGGTTATTTAGGGGAAGATGGTCACCCTTCGTACAACGGGGCACATTCATACAGTAGTCATAAATAAACAAATTTAGTCGAGTACGAACACATACGTATTTTTATTTCATAAAATTATATCTTTGGAAAAAATGCATGCAAAGATAATGTCTGTACTCCACTAAATTTGACTATTTATGACTACTGTATGAATGTGCCCCGTCGTACGAAGGGTGACCATCTTCCCCTAATGTAGCCTATTTTTTATGACTGATATTGGAACTTTGATGCAATTCGGACAACTCAAGTAATCTCAAGTATAGTTTGTTCGTCTTTAAAACTTTCAAATTGTCAATGTCAGGCGGAGCTGCGGGATATATAATACTATGTCCAATCTGAAAATCCAAAGTGTGCAGATGAAAGAATCTTTTAACGAGCGAGCAGTGCGAACGAAGTTCTCCATTTCAGTTTTGGCAAAAAATCTTTAAATAGTATGTCGGCTGTTCCCCTCTACAGGTAGCATTTCCTAACATATTTGCTTGAAATTTTGTGAGCAGGCTCAATTGACTAAATAGCTTTTTTGTCGATTCAGTTTTTCGCCTTTAAAAAAAATACTTCCCTTTTAAAGCACAGCCGGATCTCGCTAGTGGTTTAAGACTGTAGTCCACAGCTTTATAGCTTCGGTTAGCCAGTCATACCCGTCCTGCTTCGGACAGGATGGGATGCGTAATAGTACATTACTACAGAGGCCGGGAAGTAAGGGGTTCCCGGCCGAGTACATATAGACGTAGCTAGGTCGGATAGTTATAAGGCTGGCAACCCCTCTTCACGCCGAGTTATGTATAGTGCTTTTCTCAAACATGCAATGGGATAAATTTAAAAAACTCCAAGAAATCAAACTTTAGTGTTCATGGCTGAATGCCGTGATCCTGCAGTGCCACAAATTGTGGAATGGAAATTAAAAAAAAGACCATCTTGCAGGCCTAGGCCTCCAATTTTGTATGAAATGCCATTGCGGATCTCTCGTCTCGCTGCGCCTGAAACGTGACACTTCGAAGCCCATTAGGAAGGACACAACGTCAATATTTCATTGGATGTTTGAGAAAATGCATTTCCCCAACGTTAAAACAAAAGGTTTGCTATTTTCACAGCTGACAGAGACACTAGTTTAATTGGGGTAAGCAGTTCTGGTGATCACTCCCTACATACAAAGCTACAACCCCACAGGCTAATCCTCTGTATGTAGTCACACTGGTCTGTATATAGTCACCAGAGGTCCCGAGGATGCAATGAATGATCTACATTTGTGTTTTGCAGTCAAAACCTCAAAAAAAAAAGTCAGCAATGCGCTTTGTGTTCTCTGGCGCTACGGCTACAGCATCCTGTTTTCATCAGGCAGGCCGCATGCTCGTTTGTCCCTTTTTTCCAAAAGACTGTAATTGACCCTAGTCTCGTCTGATGGCACGCGATAGGAGGACCCAAAATTAAGCTCACTGGTTCAGTAAGCCACATAAAAAGACTGTTATCCACCTTAATCTCCTAGCCTGATTCCCCAGGGGAAAAAAACGGTTAGGTTGTTAGGTAAACTGCAACCTGCAACCAACAGCGCGCGAGCCGAGCGAGCGAAGCAATCGTAACGCGGCAGCGTCCGGCGACGCGCCATAACATAACCGAACATTATATTATTTCCTAGTTGAATATAAAATAATTGCCGCTTATTCCCCTGGGTGATCGGGGTCAGATGATTAACGTGGATAACGTGATAAAAAGGGACATCACTTTAATCAAAATGCTATAAATAAAAGGAATATATCAATAACATCATTTATTTACTAATGGCAGTGCGAGTAGTTTTACGTGTGGTTATACATCTTAGAACCTGCTAGGGAACTTGCTGGGCTTGGGGGCGACGCGGGCGGGTACTCCGAACGGGACAGCGTTGTAAGCCTGGACGACCGGGCGTGAGATGACTGCCGAGGCAACTTTGTAAGCCTGGACGGGGGCGTTGTACTTCTCGTCGGCTTGAGGGTGAGCCGCATTGTACTCCAGGGAACGCTGGATGGCCTCAGGGACCGGAGGAGGCGTAGGCAGATGAGCACCCTGGAATAAATATTATGTTTAATTGTCAGTCCATCAAAAAAGGCTGTCTTGCAGGCTGTGCGGTCTTGCGATTTTCACAGAGCATACGTTAGCCCAAAGGGAATTCTGGCGTTTTCCCGAGTGCCTGGGACTTTCATGAAGCTACGATCGAGTTACAGCTTTACAACCAGTCAAGTTACAAAATGCCAGTCGTTTAGTGAACTCCTGTTGCCAGTTCAGATTTGTAAGTTTTGTAACTTTTAGCTTCTTAAAACCAGCTTTTTCATTGAGTCCATAGTTGGCGCTATTGTGTTAAGCTGTGGTTAAGCAGAGATTTAATTTCCATATCAGAATGAATGGTACAGATACGTATACGTCTAGAGAAAATAGCACCAGCAGGTCATCTTTTTTTGAAACATGACATTGCTTATATCCAGCAGTCTTCATAGTTCACTTGTCTCCGATATGGTTCAGAATATTACCTGAGGTTGGTAGCCATTCTCGTTGGCGATGAATGTAACCTGGTAGGTGACGCCATCGGGACCGACGTGGGAGAATTCTCCGGTAATTTCCTGGGCTTGGTTCTCCTGGAGACAGAAACAATGAAGATTGAGCTAGTATAATATAAAACGAAAAATAAAAAAAAAACCTCTTTATTTTGAGGTAAAATTTAGTAACGTGGTGGGTGACGCTTAGTACAATCTTTATTATTTAATATTATTTACTAAATTTGTATTCTTACTAGAAACTAATTATATTTATCTATATATGATGACGACCGGTTAGCCTAGTGGGTAGTGACGCTGCCTCCAAAGCTGAAGGAATCCCGGTAAGGGCAAATCTTTGTCTCATCACACATTTGTTTCTGAGTCATGGAAGTTTTCTATGTATTTAATTTATTTATATCTATTATATATATCGTCGTCTAGTACCCATAACACAAGCCTTAATGAGCTTACTATGGGACTAGGTCGATTTGTGTAAGATTGTCCCCTAATATTTATTTATTTATTATTTATATGTATTACTGGGGGCTCAATGAACATTTCCTTAATTATATGTTATTTAAAATTGATTTATTTAATCGTATGGACGTCTTTCGACTGATTTGATGATGATCATAATGTTGGCATTGAAATAGAAACATAATATTATGTACAACTATAAAAAAAAATAGGTCTGTCAAGACGTGGCGAGGACTGAGTGAAGCAGTCAGACTATAGGTTTGTAGTTATTAAGGTAAGACGCTGGATGCGGGTGGCGCAGGACCGGTGACTTTGGCACTCTTTGAAGGCCTATTTCCAGCAGTCGACGTCTTTCGGCTGATATGATGATGATGAAGGTAAGACGATATAGCCTCCTGGATCCCCCGGTCCTCACTTGAGGACATATCATTTTAAAAAATCTGCAGTCGTCAGAACGTTTCTAAACGAAACTGTCAACCTGAAAAATAAACACCAAGTCACAAATGGCCAATCAGAGATCAGTTTTGCGAGGGGAAAACTCCATGATTTTTTTTACAAATTTTGCGACATCAAGAGATGTACAAAACTTATCAGTTTCGGCACAATCGCTATCTCCAGGATCCAGGAGGATTGACCGTTTCGTGACGATATAGAACTTTTCTGACTTGGTACCCGTATGTTGTGGTGCGATTTTAAAGACGTTCCAAGTCGAAACTTACGGCGTTCACGTTCTTGATAATGCCATTGGCGGTGCTGCGGATGCCGTTGCTGGTCTCCCACGCGTACACGAAGCCGTCAGGTTTGGTCTCACTCTCGCTCCTCACGATGGTTGCAGCAGCGTCAGCTGAGTGGCCCACGACGTGGGACACGTCGGCGTGGGCGCACGCCACAAGCAGGACGAAGGCGGCGAGGAATTTCTGAAAAGAAGGACAGTCTATGAAGGCGGATTATTTTGTTTGGCGTGACGTGTCGTGACGCGACAGAACGAAATCGGTTGATACAATCGAACTTATAAGGAGCTCAACACCTTAGTACCTTATCACATTCACCCCTTTGACGACTTGGTATGGCAGTTTAACACGACTTTAAAGCGACACGGTACGAAGTTCAGCCCCTTGTGAGGTCGACCGTGCACTTGTTACGGATAATATTCGCACTCATGTCGGTTTAGAATATCACCACCGCCTTTCTTCCCGTGGGTGTTGTAAAAGTCAAGTAAGGGAGCAGGGTTGGAGTGTGATGTGGGCAATGGGCTAGCGACCTATCCCTGCGATATCACATTGTGTCGATCTTCTATACCCACATTTATGCTAAAAGTTGCACTGGAACATGAGTTTAATTTGCTCTGCCTACCCCTTTTGGGAATGAAGGCGTGAATCTATGTATGTATGTCATCTCATGAGCTATGACGTGAAGGCGCCTGTTGTGTCAGAAGTCAGACCGCATCAAAGAGCATTACTTCAGATAAGTAATAAGTATTCGTGTTTTGATGCCAAGCATTTGATTTCTGAGATAGTAATACGTAAGCAACTGTTTCTGGTCGGGCCTTTTTTATATGGATAATAATATAAAAAAAAAGAAATAAAGCCCCATTTTTCATTTTTTTTTTTCAAATTAGTAACCTATAAATACTAGTAAGTAAGATAAATCAGGAAATATTAAAAATATATTGGCACCAACTGAACTAGCCAAGTAAGAGCTGAATAATGATAGTGTTATTGGCACTAGACAAATGTATGAGAAAAAATACAGAATGAGTTAGTATTTTTGCTTCATCATAAAAAGTACTCATTTCGAGTAATAAAAACCTAAGCCCTTTTTTTGAAAACACCCTTAACATTTAAATTAATATTTTTTAAGTTACACTGTTAGTGTTGATAGCATGTTAATAAGTATTTAATTCAGATATCACTTTAAAAATATTTATTTAAATTATTTTATATAACATGACAGTATTAAAACCAAATATTACTCACCATTTTGCTAGGTAGGTCGTTGGATGTGTCTGGCCGTTGAACAATATCCTGAGCCTTATATACTAAAGAATCATCTACATTAATACATTAAATTAAAAATCTCGTTTTGGTTGCTGACCTGAGATAGATCTTAAAATTCGGATAGACGCGACACTTTCACAGATGTTTTATGGAAGCAGATACGTATGGAAGTAGGCGAGATATTGCAATATGTGTGATTGGACATTTATTAATAACCGACTGCGGTCAAGAAGGGTTATATAGGTATGTCCGAGTATTTATGTATATCTTGAGTTCTATGATTTATTCCATGGAATCATTTACTCATAGAGTACATCTAAATGTCTATCTAGTTAGACCAGCTAGACAGTATTGGCCACGAGGCAACTTGACCCAAATGTATGTATATGTATGTATAAGTATTTATTTGACACGCTCTGCAGCTTAAACGGCTTGGATGCGAGGTGTTGTTAGATTCCTCTATGTCACTTCCGTGACATAGGAAAGGCTGTAGTATTTGTAAATATGGTAAATAGGGTTTCGTAAAAATCTCTTTTTTTATACTTTTCTTGTGGCGCCACGGCTAAGTGGCGCTATACTAACTTCATTTAACACTATACAACTCTCCTGTGCGATCAACACTGTAGAGATTTTTTAGGATAGACTGCGGACATATTTTTTTTATGACGTTGCCCGTGAATCTATAAAACCAACATTTGGCTGAAACCTGACTTCACAGTCAACCGAAATAATTCGTTTTGTGGAGCAATGTAATGTAATATGTCTTTGTGAGGTCAGTTTTAATAAATAAATAAATTAAAATAAAAACTGTATTTTAACACTTTCAAATTGTCAATAACTCAGGCGGAGCTGCGGGATATATAATACTATGTCCAATCTGAAAGTCCACCCTATATGCAGATGAAAGAATCTCTTAACGAGCGAGCAGTGCGAACGAAGTTCTCCATTTCAGTTTGGGCAAAAAATCTTTGAGTAGTATTTTTTTATTTTATTTATTTATGCAAATGAAAACTTACATACTATAATTTATTTATATACTCGCCAAACTTTTACGTTTGATGGCGAGACGCACTACGTTTGAATACAACTTGTTCAGTATACAGCCAAACCGATGGACCTCAATGCTTACGAGAGTAGGTATTGACCGACAACAACCATAGACACAATCCGTCAAGTGTCAGTGTCGGAAAAAGTGTTGAAAAAGAAATATTATTAACAAAATAGCTACGGATAAAATAACTATAAAATAGACTAATTAACCAACATCTAAAGTGCATTAGGAGCAGAAGAGGGGCGCCCCTTCCACGTTCTGGTGACGACAGTGACGGGTAAGTCGGTCTCTCCTTCCTTTGTGGGTATTGGGGTGCATCGGGTTTCTTTTAAAGAACGCAGTACCACCACTTTTCTCGTGGCTTTACGCCACATTTTCTGGTCCTTCGAACTGGATTCAGAATTAACCTTCTGGATTTTAACCTAATCCTAAATTGACAAAATTTCTAAATTGTTCCCCATATCGCAATCGCATTCGCAGTTACCCATACGTACATTGCGAATCGTATTCTTCGCTATTTTCGATAGTATTTATTTTTATCCATCCTATGCCATCTGACAGAACTGTCCGTGACAGAACAATGGAAGGCGAGGCACAACTATTGTTGCAAATAAATGCATTGACACTCAAAAAAGAACATTTCTTTAAGAATCTGCAGAATTTATCCAAAACAGTTCAGTTGGATAGTTAAGACTCGGTACAAAACTTCATGGTGCAGTTTTCAGAACTCGATGACGCTCGTGGCGACTTTGAGCATATTGTAATGGAAATTGCCATGCTTGTGATGCAATCAGACCCTAAGTTCAAACCTTATGCCCATTACATAGTTTCGATGATCTGTATTTCGCTTGCAAGAAGGTGGCTATGAACTGCAACCGTTTAGGCCAGAAGCCAACCGAAAAAATGTTTGTTCAAAAAAGTGATGATTGTCTAGCTAGGCCGGTCTTACCAAAGCTAACTTTATTCGAATTTGATGGTCAAATGGAGAATTGGACTACATTCCATGATACATTTGTGTCATTGGTTCATAGTCGCAATTTCGTAAACATAGATAAATTCCATTATCTGCTGTCATTCCCCCAAGACCTAAAAGTAACAATCATAAAACCTGTACATAAAAAAGGAAATCCACTCGATACAAATAATCATCGCCCAATTGCACTCCTGTCCAGTCTGTCAAAAGTCTTTGAAAAAACGATGTGTAATCGGGTTTAATATTTTCTGGAAAAAAAACATATATTACATGACAGCCAATACGGTTTTAGAAAAAATCGTTCCACTGTCCTCGCCGTTGGTAATTACACTCAGAAGATTCTAAATACCATAAATAATAAACGAATTGCTGTTGGATTACTTTTAGACCTCACAAAAGCATATGACAAAGTCTCACACAAGATTCTGCTCAATAAATTATATGGATCGGGAATTAGGGGCATAGCATTCGATTGGTTTAGATCTTGCTTAGGAAAGCGCATGCAGCTCGTTCAAATTGATTATCTGAACCCGAATTCTAATAGGTTGGATATTGTACGGTCTAATATCACTGAATTAAGGGGCTCTATTCCACAAAGAAGTGTGCTGGGATGCCTTCTTTTCTTAATATATATTAATGATCTTCCCAGAGAAATAGATGCCAGTTGTACTCTATTTGCCGATGACGTGTCTATTCTTTTTGATTTCCATAATAATGAGGATTTTAACGAAGTCTTATCAAACACCTTGCACCACATCAATCACTGGATGAATGATCACAACCTTTCAATTAGCATCAAGAAAACTAATTTAATTTAATTCTATCCTCATCAAAGAACACCACCGCCTCTGAAACTTGAGCTGAACAACAATGAAATAGTACAAGTAGGAAACTTTAAACTCTTAGGTATTACTTTAGACAGTCACATGAATTGGAAAACACACATTTCAATTACTAAAACAAAAATATCTCAATTTCTATATGGGTTATTCACGCTCCGCAAAACAACAGACTTTGCCACGGCACTCTCTGCCTACTACGCCTATGCCCATTCATGGTTGAGGTACGGTATTATTTTGTGGGGTAACAGTACAGTATAATTATGCTCATGACCTATTTATAATGCAAAAAAGATGCATACGTGTACTGGTTGGCATACGAAACTGGGATAGCTGCAGGCCCCATTTTACCAAACACGGAATATTAACGTTGCCATGTATATATATATATTGGAATTATGTATATTTGTGCGAAAAAATATCCACCTGTTCAAGGAGCAACAAAATAAAAGATTCAAATATAAACTTATATTACCTGTCCCAAATCTCGAAATATTCCGAAACAGTCCTCATTATGCAGCAGTTAAATATTATAATCATCTCCCAAACTATTTAAAAGCAGAAGAAAAGACACAACATATGCAAAAAAGTTAAAATCATATCTGGTAAACAAAACCTATTACAAAGTAGAAGATTTTTTTAGTGATAGATAATAAGAGCTACTAGTAGATTTATATTTTTTTTGTTTTGATTTAGAGTAAATATGTATAATAATACTATATTGAACTTAATTTGGATATAGATAAGTAAGCTTTGCTTTGTATTTAGCTCGTCCTGTTTTTGCCTGCATACACTGCAGGTATAACAATTGAATAATATACTCCATGTGAGTTGCTGTACTTAGTATTTAAGTTTGCAATACCCGACTAGGGTCCATGAGACACTTTTATAATATTGTAACAACTTTTATTTTACCATGGTGCAATAAACGATTATGATTATGATTATGATACTTGCTACATCGGGATGCAAGTGTGGTGCAGGCCCCGGCCGTGCCGGTCCCGCAGCCGCCCCGCACTGCCCTGCACACAGCATGGCCGTCGCCGTCGCACTCCGTGAGTGTGACGCCCGCATCTGCCGTAACCGAGTATCTTCATTCCGTGAATGAAAACGCGAATGCTTACGGTGTAGTGTTGGGGACTACGAGGACTCTAGTTGTTGACGTCACTGGTCAACATCAGAATTGCCGTGCAGTTCTTGATTCTGGAGCTCAAAGCTCATTTATGACTTTGAACTGTGCTCAACGTTTGGGCCTACGCCGCAACAAGTGTCCATTTACTGTGCCTGGACTAGGCGGTGACATTGTCAAAAACTTTGGCGGTGACCTGCGACATGAATCCGTGTAAATCGGACGTTCGGACTTTCCAGGTGGAATATGGTTATCGTTGAGAAGGTTTCATCCGAAATGCCAAATGTTTCATTTCCACAGGAAGTGCTGGATGAATATAAGACCTTCGAATTGGCTGACCCGTTGTTCTTCGAGAAGTCGTCAATTGACATTTTGCTGGGCAACGATGTCGTGTCAGAGCTTATTAAGGACAAGCCGATAAATGTCAAATCAAATATTCTGAAAGTGATTCAAACAGTTTTTGGTTACGTCGTGAGTGGAAAATTATACAATGATGGCAAACAACAGTCACCAAACTTTCACCTGTCAGTTTCAGAAGACTTTGGATAGAACGCTGCTTGACTTCTGGGAAGTAGAGGAATTGCCGTGCAAACCTGTGCTTAGTCCAGCGGATCAACTGGCTGAAGATATATACGCACTTCATCACTATCGTGATGAGGGGGGGAGATATATAGTACCGTTACCTTTCGCACCTGATGCGCAACTACTTGGAGATTCCCGCGCTGCAGCTCAACGACGATTGCTAGCAACAGAGCGGAAACTCGCACGCTCTCCAGTGCTGCAACAAGCCTACAACGATTTCATGTTGGAATATGAAAAGCTTGACCACATGGAATTGTACACTGGTAGCGAACCAAGTAGGTATCTGATCCCGCGCCACAGTATACTTCGACCAAGCAGTACGTCAACTCCTTTGAGAGTTGTATTTGATGCAAGTGCGAAAACGAGCTCCAACGTCTCTCTCAACGATACGCAGCTGACAGGACCAAATCTATACCGTGATATAGGTGCCATTATAACAAATTTTCGATTATTTGAATACCGCTTCGCAAGTGAAATTTGTAAAATGTATCGTGCTATCCTGATACGTGAATCTGATAGAAAAAATCAACATATATTATACCGATCGACCGCTGACGAACCCATAAAGGTGTATGTGTTGAAAACTATAACGTACGGCATGAGTTTAAGTACATTCTTGGCTATCCGCACCTTGCTGCAATTAGCCAGTGATGAAGGTGAACGTTTCCCTTCTGCTGCTGATGTCGTTAGACAAGGCATCTACATGGATGATATTCTTTGGTCATGCCCCACGTTCTCTGAAGCATGTGCGTTACAAGATGAATTAATTAATATGCTGCAGTGCGGAGCGCTAGTTCTAAAGAAATGGTCGAGTAACTGCGAACAACTTTTCGAACGTGTTCCAGAAGAACATCGCGAGAAAACAATAAATTAACTTTCAAAAGGACAGGGTGATGTTTCAATAAAGCTTTTAGGTTTGAAATGGTCCCCAGTATTCGATGCGTTTAGCTTTTCTTTAAATAAGCGAGATACCCGTTGGATACATTGCTCCATGCACCTTCGTTGCAAAGTGCATTTTAAATATTAATTATGCGAACTGGTGGGATTCAGTGACGCATCTTCTCGTGGCCACGCTGCATGCATTTATGTCATTTCGCGACGTCACTTGGAAGTCAAGTGAAGACTGTTAATTGCTAAGTCGAAAGTGGCACCTGTCAAAATTGAGACCATACCTAGAATGGAGCTTATGGCTGCCGCGCTTCATAGCAAACTTATGAAGTATGCATGTGAATGCTAATCGCGGATCAATGTGGCCAGAATCACAGCACTAACCGATTCTTCTATTGTACTGGCGTGGATACAAACTGATGCTTACAAATTAAAAACGTTAATGTGTAACCGTGTTACACAGATACTAGAGTCAATACCTCCTCACGCATGGCGTCATGTCAACAGCGAGAATAACATGGCAGATGTTGCCTCGCGTGGTGTTACTCCATCACAATTCATGGCTTGCAGGTCGCAATGGTTCGAGGGACTTGCCTGGATGTACGGGGATCATGAAAATTGGCCTGTATCTACTACATACATTACCAGAAAAGATTCTGAAATCCCAGAGATAAAATCTAACTCCAATACATTCAATTTGCTATCTCAACAGACGGGGGAAGAAGATTAATTGGAATTTATTGAACGTATTGTCAACCAATTAACGTCTTTTTTCAAGAATGCAAAGAAGCATCGCCTGGATATTGCGTTTTCTACGGCAGTTCCGCGGTGATGCTTGTGTCTGCAGCCAAGAGGTCTTGACTACGAATAAATTGAATCAAGCTCGTGATTGCTTAATTAAAGTAGTACAAGGCACCTACTTCAAGGACGAAAATAACGCTTTGAATAAAGGCAAGACGTATATTCCTTCGTTAAGGAAACTTGCCCCTTTTATTGATGCTCGTGGCTTCCTGAGGGTAGGGGGTCGTATTCCTCACTGATCTGCCATACAATGCGAAGCATCCTTTGTTGTTGCCGAAGCAATGTAGGTTTGTGAAACTTCTGGTTGAATATTTCCACAAGTAATATTTACATGCTGGACCGCAAACCCTACAAAATATAATTAATCAGAGATATTGGATATTGTCAGCTCGTAGCCTCATTCGGTCAACTCTGTTGAAGTGTAAGACATGCTTCAAATGTAAACCAACCCTGCTTCAGCCAAAAATGGGTGACCTTCCGGCGACATGGCTGCTGCCTAACAAGGTGTTTGAACATATAGGTGTTGACCTAGCCGGACCTTTCTATATAAAAGAAATCTTGCGGCGTAACGCAAAGATAGAGAAGGCTTATCAAGCAGTCTTTGTATGCTTCTCCACTAAAGCCGTGCATCTGGAAGCTTCATTATCTGCAGATTGCTTCTTGGCTACCCTGGATAGATTTGTGTCGCGTCGTGGCCGGTCGGCACACTTCTATTCCGATTGCGGATCGAATTTCATAGCAACAAGCAAGCACCTTGGCGAAGTGCAGAAATTTATGTCTGATGAAGGCAATCAGGAATATATATTGAATGGTTGTGCCCAACGTTTGATCAACTGGAACTTTAACCCTCCCAGTGCTCCACACATGGGTGGTTTTTGGGAAAGTAGCGTGCGCATAGCTAAATATCATCTTGTGCGTGCTGTTGGTGATAAAGCTTTGACCTTCGAAGAGCTTACTACAGTTTTCTGTAAAATAGAAGCCATAATGAACTCCCGTCCATTGTGTGCTCTACCGGCTAGTGATAATACTAACGAGTTTAATGTATTAACGCCAGGACATTTCTTATTAGGTAAGAGTCTGACGGCGGTACCTGAGTATGATTTGCAAACGGTGCCTGTAAATCATGTCTCGATGGCAATATTTACAAAATTGCTCCCAATTGTTTTGGAAAAAATGGAGCCAAGACTATTTAAACACTTTCCAGCAAAGGTCAAAATGGTTTGCCTCACCGCCCAACCTTAATGTAGGAGACTTGGTGTTGGTAAAAGATGATCGCCTTTCTCCTTGTAGTTGGCCACTTGCAATTGTCCATCAGACACATCCCGGTTTGGATGGCATTGTGCGTAAAGTTACTTTGAAAACGAAAAGAAATAACATACTATTGAGGCCGGTGAATAAACTCTGTCCTTTACCCTACATTAACTGTCTCCCTTTAATAATTTTTTTTAGCCTCATGGGCTTTAATTTTTTTTTTCTTGTCGCACTATCATATGCGCAGAAGTTCATTCCTTACTTATTTTGTTTTATTTCTATGCCTTTATGTTATGGGAAAGCTACATAGTGGGGGGTGTTCAGTATACAGCCGGCCTGACCGGCAACAACCATAGACACAATCCGTCAAGTGTCAGTGTCGGAAAAAGTGTTGAAAAAGAAATATTATCAACAAAACAGCTATGAATAAAATAACTATAAAAAAGACTAATTAACCAACATCTAAAGTGTATTGGGAGCAGAAGAGGGGCGCCCCTTCCACGTTCTGGTGACGACAGTGACGGGTAAGTCGGTCTCTCCTTCCTTTGTGGGTATTGGGGTGCATCGGGGTTCTTTTAAAGAACGCAGTATACAGTCCACCACTTTTCTCGTGGCTTTAAAACCTATTAAACTCATCTTATAAAATAAATTAGGTAACAATTTCGTGGGCCCCATACCAAAGAAATTATATATATATATATATATGCATACATATACACACATACAACATAATCGAGAATGTCTTCTCGAATCATCACACATATCGGCTGTTCCCCTCTACAGGTAGCATTTCTTAACATATTTTCTTGAAATTTTGTGATCGATCAGACTCAATAGTTGACTTAATAGCTTTTTTGTCGATTCAGTTTTTCACCTTTAAAAAAAATACTTCCCTTTTAAAGCACAGCCGGATCTCGCTAGTGGTTTAAGACGGTAGTCCACAGCTTTATAGCTTCGGTTAGCCCGTCATACCCGTCCTGCTTCGGACAGGATGGGATGCGTAATAGTACATTACTACAGAGGCCGGGAAGTAAGGGGTTCCCGGCCGAGTACATATAGACGTAGCTAGGTCGGATAGTTATAAGGCTGGCAACCCCTCTTCACGCCGAGTTATGTATAGTGCTTTTCTCAAACATGCAATGGGATAAATTTAAAAAACTCCAAGAAATCAAACTTTAGTGTTCATGGCTGAATGCCGTGATCCTGCAGTGCCACAAATTGTGGAATGGAAATTAAAAAAGACCATCTTGCAGGCCTAGGCCTCTAATTTTGTATGAAATGCCATTACGGATCTCTCGTCTCGCTGCGCCTGAAACGTGACACTTCGAAGCCCATTAGGAAAGACACAACGTCAATATTTCATTGGATGTTTGAGAAAATGCATTTCCCCAACGTTAAAACAAAAGGTTTGCTAGTTTCACAGCTGACAGAGACACTAGTTTAATTGGGGTAAGCAGTTCTGGTGATCACTCCCTACATACAAAGCTACAACCCCACAGGCTAATCCTCTGTATTTAGTCACACTGGTCTGTATATAGTCACCAGAGGTCCCGAGGATGCAATGAATGATCTACATTTGTCTTTTGCAGTCAAAACCTCAAAAAAAAAAAGTCGGCAATGCGCCTTGTGTTCTCTGGCGCTACGGCTACAGTATCCTGTTTTCATCAGGCAGGCCGCATGCTCGTTTGTCACTTTTTTCTAAAAGACTGTAATTAACCCTAGTCTCGTCTGATGGCACGCGATATGAGGACCCAAAATTAAGCTCACTGGTTCAGTAAACCACATAAAAAGACTGTTGTCCACCTTAATCCCCTAGCCTGATTCCCCAGGGGAAAAAAAACGGTTAGGTTGTTAGGTAAACTGCAACCTGCAACCAACAGCGCGCGAGCCGAGCAAGCGAAGCAAGCGTAACGCGGCAGCGCCCGGCGAAGCGCCATAACATAACCGAACATTATATTATTTCCTAGTTGAATATAAAATAATTGCCGCTTATTCCCCTGAGTGATCGGGGTCAGATGATTAACGTGGATAACGTGATAAAAAGGGACATCACTTTAAACAAAATGCTATAAATAAAAGGAATATATCAATAACATCATTTATTTACTAATGGCAGTGCGAGTAGTTTTACGTGTGGTTATACATCTTAGAACCTGCTAGGGAACTTGCTGGGCTTGGGGGCGACGCGGGCGGGTACTCCGAACGGGACAGCGTTGTAAGCCTGGACGACCGGGCGTGAGACGACTGCCGAGGCAACTTTGTAAGCCTGGACGGGGGCGTTGTACTTCTCGTCGGCTTGAGGGTGAGCCGCATTGTACTCCAGGGAACGCTGGATGGCCTCAGGGACCGGAGGAGGCGTAGGCAGATGAGCACCCTGGAATAAATATTATGTTTAATTGTCAGTCCATCAAAAAAGGCTGTCTTGCAGGCTGTGCGGTCTTGCGATTTTGACAGAGCATACGTTAGCCCAAAGGGAATTCTGGCGTTTTCCCGAGTGCCTGGGACTTTCATGAAGCTACGATCGAGTTACAGCTTTACAACCAGTCAAGTTACAAAATGCCAGTCGTTTAGTGAACTACTGTTGCCAGTGCAGATTTGTAAGTTTTGTAACTTATAGCTTCTTAAAACCAGCTTTTTCATTGAGTCTATAGTTGGCGCTATTGTGTTAAGCTGTGGTTAAGCAGAGATTTAATTTCCATATCAGAATGAATGGTACAGATACGTATACGTCTAGAGAAAATAGCACCAGCAGGTCATCTTTTTTTGAAACATGACATTGCTTATATCTATCAGTCTTCATAGTTCACTTGTCTCCGATATGGTTCAGAATATTACCTGAGGTTGGTAGCCATTCTCGTTGGCGATGAATGTAACCTGGTAGGTGACGCCATCGGGACCGACGTGGGAGAATTCTCCGGTAATTTCCTGGGCTGGGTTCTCCTGGAGACAGAAACAATGAAGATTGAGCTAGTATAATATAAAACGAAAAATAAAAAAAAACAACCTCTTTATTTTGAGGTAGAATTTAGTAACGTGGTGGGTGACGCTTAGTACAATCTTTATTATTTAATATTATTTACTAAATTTGTATTCTTACTAGAAACTAATTATATTTATCTATATATGATGACGACCGGTTAGCCTAGTGGGTAGTGACGCTGCCTCCAAAGCTGAAGGTCCTGGGTTCGAATCCCGGTGAGGGCAAATCTTTGTCTCATCACACATTTGTTTCTGAGTCATGGAAGTTTTCTATGTATTTAATTTATTTATATCTATTATATATATCGTCGTCTAGTACCCATAACACAAGCCTTAATGAGCTTACTATGGGACTAGGTCGATTTGTGTTAGATTGTCCCCTAATATTTATTTATTTATTATTTATATGTATTACTGGGGGCTCAATGAACATTTTCTTAATTATGTGTTATTTAAAATTGATTTATTTAATCGTATGGACGTCTTTCGACTGATTTGATGATGATCATAATGTTGGCATTGAAATAGAAACATAATATTATGTACAACTATATAAAAAAATAGGTCTGTCAAGACGTGGCGAGGACTGAGTGAAGCAGTCGGACTATAGGTTTGTAGTTATTAAGGTAAGACGCTGGATGCGGGTGGCGCAGGACCGGTGACTTTGGCACTCTTTGGGGGAGGCCTATGTCCAGCAGTCGACGGCTTTCGGCTGTTATGATGATGATGATGATGATGATGATGAAGGTAAGACGATATAGCCTCCTGGATCCCCCGGTCCTCACTATTTTTCAGGTTGACAGTTTCGTTTAGAAACGTTCTGACGACTGCAGATTTTTTTAAATGATAATATGTCCTCATCATTTAAAAAAATCTGCAGTCGTCAGAACGTTTCTAAACGAAACTGTCAACCTGAAAAATAAACACCAAGTCACAAACGGCCAATCAGAGATCAGTTTTGCGAGGGGAAAACTCCATGATTTTTTTTACAAATTTTGCGACGTCAAGAGATGTACAAAACTTATCAGTTTCGGCACAATCGCTATCTCCAGGATCCAGGAGGATTGACCGTGTCGTGACGATATAGAACCTTTCTGACTTGGTACCCGTATGTTGTGGTGCGATTTTAAAGACGTTCCAAGTCGAAACTTACGGCGTTCACGTTCTTGATAATGCCATTGGCGGTGCTGCGGATGCCGTTGCTGGTCTCCCACGCGTACACGAAGCCGTCAGGTTTGGTCTCACTCTCGCTCCTCACGATGGTTGCAGCAGCGTCAGCTGAGTGGCCCACGACGTGGGACACGTCGGCGTGGGCGCACGCCACAAGCAGGACGAAGGCGGCGAGGAATTTCTGAAAAGAAGGACAGTCTATGAAGGCGGATTATTTTGTTTGGCGTGACGTGTCGTGACGCGACAGAACGAAATCGGTTGATACAATCGAACTTATAAGGAGCTCAACACCTTAGTACCTTATCACATTCACCCCTTTGACGACTTGGTATGGCAGTTTAACACGACTTTAAAGCGACACGGTACGAAGTTCAGCCCCTTGTGAGGTCGACCGTGCACTTGTTACGGATAATATTCGCACTCATGTCGGTTTAGAATATCACCACCGCCTTTCTTCCCGTGGGTGTTGTAAAAGTCAAGTAAGGGAGCAGGGTTGGAGTGTGATGTGGGCAATGGGCTAGCGACCTATCCCTGCGATATCACATTGTGTCGATCTTCTATACCCACATTTATGCTAAAAGTTGCACTGGAACATGAGTTTAATTTGCTCTGCCTACCCCTTTTGGGAATGAAGGCGTGAATCTATGTATGTATGTCATCTGATGAGCTATGACGTGAAGGCGCCTGTTGTGTCAGAAGTCAGACCGCATCAAAGAGCATTACTTCAGATAAGTAATAAGTATTCGTGTTTTGATGCCAAGCATTTGATTTCTGAGATAGTTAATACGTAAGCAACTGTTTCTGGTCGGGCCTTTTTTATATGGATAATAATATAAAAAAAAAGAAATAAAGCCCCATTTTTCATTTTTTTTTTTTTCAAATTAGTAACCTATAAATACTAGTAAGTAAGATAAATCAGGAAATATTAAAAATATATTGGCACCAACTGAACTAGCCAAGTAAGAGCTGAATAATGATAGTGTTATTGGCACTAGACAAATGTATGAGAAAAAATACAGAATGAGTTAGTATTTTTGCTTCATCATAAAAAGTACTCATTTCGAGTAATAAAAACCTAAGCCCTTTTTTTGAAAACACCCTTAACATTTAAATTAATATTTTTTAAGTTACACTGTTAGTGTTGATAGCATGTTAATAAGTATTTAATTCAGATATCACTTTAAACATATTTATTTAAATTATTTTATATAACATGACAGTATTAAAACCAAATATTACTCACCATTTTGCTAGGTAGGTCGTTGGATGTGTCTGGCCGTTGAACAATATCCTGAGCCTTATATACTAAAGAATCATCTACATTAATACATTAAATTAAAAATCTCGTTTTGGTTGCTGACCTGAGATAGATCTTAAAATTCGGATAGACGCGACACTTTCACAGATGTTTTATGGAAGCAGATACGTATGGAAGTAGGCGAGATATTGCAATATGTGTGATTGGACATTTATTAATAACCGACTGCGGTCAAGAAGGGTTATATAGGTATTTCCGAGTATTTATGTATATCTTGAGTTCTATGATTTATTCCATGGAATCATTTACTCATAGAGTACATCTAAATGTCTATCTAGTTAGACCAGCTAGACAGTATTGGCCACGAGGCAACTTGACCCAAATGTATGTATATGTATGTATAAGTATTTATTTGACACGCTCTGCAGCTTAAACGGCTTGGATGCGAGGTGTTGTTAGATTCCTCTATGTCACTTCCGTGACATAGGAAAGGCTGTAGTATTTGTAAATATGGTAAATAGGGTTTCGTAAAAATCTCTTTTTTTATACTTTTCTTGTGGCGCCACGGCTAAGTGGCGCTATACTAACTTCATTTAACACTATACAACTCTCCTGTGCGATCAACACTGTAGAGATTTTTTAGGATAGACTGCGGACATATTTTTTTTATGACGTTGCCCGTGAATCTATAAAACCAACATTTGGCTGAAACCTGACTTCACAGTCAACCGAAATAATTCGTTTTGTGGAGCAATGTAATGTAATATGTCTTTGTGAGGTCAGTTTTAATAAATAAATAAATTAAAATAAAAACTGTATTTTAACACTTTCAAATTGTCAATAACTCAGGCGGAGCTGCGGGATATATAATACTATGTCCAATCTGAAAGTCCACCCTATATGCAGATGAAAGAATCTCTTAACGAGCGAGCAGTGCGAACGAAGTTCTCCATTTCAGTTTGGGCAAAAAATCTTTGAGTAGTATTTTTTTATTTTATTTATTTATGCAAATGAAAACTTACATACTACAATTTATTTATATACTCGCCAAACTTTTACGTGTGATGGCGAGACGCACTACGTTTGAATACAACTTGTTCAGTATACAGCCAAACCGATGGACCTCAATGCTTACGAGAGTAGGTATTGACCGACAACAACCATAGACACAATCCGTCAAGTGTCAGTGTCGGAAAAAGTGTTGAAAAAGAAATATTATTAACAAAATAGCTACGGATAAAATAACTATAAAATAGACTAATTAACCAACATCTAAAGTGCATTAGGAGCAGAAGAGGGGCGCCCCTTCCACGTTCTGGTGACGACAGTGACGGGTAAGTCGGTCTCTCCTTCCTTTGTGGGTATTGGGGTGCATCGGGTTTCTTTTAAAGAACGCAGTATACAGTCCACCACTTTTCTCGTGGCTTTACGCCACATTTTCTGGTCCTTCGAACTGGATTCAGAATTAACCTTCTGGATTTGAACCTAATCCTAAATTGACAAAATTTCTAAATTGTTCCCCATATCGCGAATCGCATTCGCAGTTACCCATACGTACATTGCGAATCGTATTCTTCGCTATTTTCGATAGTATTTATTTTTATCCATCCTATGCCATCTGACAGAACTGTCCGTGACAGAACAATGGAAGGCGAGGCACAACTATTGTTGCAAATAAATGCATTGACACTCAAAAAAGAACATTTCTTTAAGAATCTGCAGAAGGCTTACGATTTATCCAAAACAGTTCAGTTGGATAGTTAAGACTCGGTACAAAACTTCATGGTGCAGTTTTCAGAACTCGATGACGCTCGTGGCGACTTTGAGCATATTGTAATGGAAATTGCCATGCTTGTGATGCAATCAGACCCTAAGTTCAAACCTTATGCCCATTAGATAGTTTCGATGATCTGTATTTCGCTTGCAAGAAGGTGGCTATGAACTGCAACCGTTTAGGCCAGAAGCCAACCGAAAAAATGTTTGTTCAAAAAAGTGATGATTGTCTAGCTAGGCCGGTCTTACCAAAGCTAACTTTATTCGAATTTGATGGTCAAATGGAGAATTGGACTACATTCCATGATACATTTGTGTCATTGGTTCATAGTCGCAATTTCGTAAACATAGATAAATTCCATTATCTGCTGTCATTCCCCCAAGACCTAAAAGTAACAATCATAAAACCTGTACATAAAAAAGGAAATCCACTCGATACAAATAATTATCGCCCAATTGCACTCCTGTCCAGTCTGTCAAAAGTCTTTGAAAAAACGATGTGTAATCGGGTTTAATATTTTCTGGAAAAAAACATATATTACATGACAGCCAATACGGTTTTAGAAAAAATCGTTCCACTGTCCTCGCCGTTGGTAATTACACTCAGAAGATTCTAAATACCATAAATAATAAACGAATTGCTGTTGGATTACTTTTAGACCTCACAAAAGCATATGACAAAGTCTCACACAAGATTCTGCTCAATAAATTATATGGATCGGGAATTAGGGGCATAGCATTCGATTGGTTTAGATCTTGCTTAGAAAAGCGCATGCAGCTCGTTCAAATTGATTATCTGAACCCGAATTCTAATAGGTTGGATATTGTACGGTCTAATATCACTGAATTAAGGGGCTCTATTCCACAAAGAAGTGTGCTGGGATGCCTTCTTTTCTTAATATATATTAATGATCTTCCCAGAGAAATAGATGCCAGTTGTACTCTATTTGCCGATGACGTGTCTATTCTTTTTGATTTCCATAATAATGAGGATTTTAACGAAGTCTTATCAAACACCTTGCACCACATCAATCACTGGATGAATGATCACAACCTTTCAATTAGCATCAAGAAAACTAATTTAATTCAATTCTATCCTCATCAAAGAACACCACCGCCTCTGAAACTTGAGCTGAACAACAATGAAATAGTACAAGTAGGAAACTTTAAACTCTTAGGTATTACTTTAGACAGTCACATGAATTGGAAAACACACATTTCAATTACTAAAACAAAAATATCTCAATTTCTATATGGGTTATTCACGCTCCGCAAAACAACAGACTTTGCCACGGCACTCTCTGCCTACTACGCCTATGCCCATTCATGGTTGAGGTACGGTATTATTTTGTGGGGTAACAGTACAGTATAATTATGCTCATGACCTATTTATAATGCAAAAAAGATGCATACGTGTACTGGTTGGCATACGAAACTGGGATAGCTGCAGGCCCCATTTTACCAAACACGGAATATTAACGTTGCCATGTATATATATATATTGGAATTATGTATATTTGTGCGAAAAAATATCCACCTGTTCAAGGAGCAACAAAATAAAAGATTCAAATATAAACTTATATTACCTGTCCCAAATCTCGAAATATTCCGAAACAGTCCTCATTATGCAGCAGTTAAATATTATAATCATCTCCCAAACTATTTAAAAGCAGAAGAAAAGACACAACATATGCAAAAAAGTTAAAATCATATCTGGTAAACAAAACCTATTACAAAGTAGAAGATTTTTTTAGTGATAGATAATAAGAGCTACTAGTAGATTTATATTTTTTTTGTTTTGATTTAGAGTAAATATGTATAATAATACTATATTGAACTTAATTTGGATATAGATAAGTAAGCTTTGCTTTGTATTTAGCTCGTCCTGTTTTTGCCTGCATACACTGCAGGTATAACAATTGAATAATATACTCCATGTGAGTTGCTGTACTTAGTATTTAAGTTTGCAATACCCGACTAGGGTCCATGAGACACTTTCATAATATTGTAACAACTTTTATTTTACCATGGTGCAATAAACGATTATGATTATGATTATGATACTTGCTACATCGGGATGCAAGTGTGGTGCAGGCCCCGGCCGTGCCGGTCCCGCAGCCGCCCCGCACTGCCCTGCACACAGCATGGCCGTCGCCGTCGCACTCCGTGAGTGTGACGCCCGCATCTGCCGTAACCGAGTATCTTCATTCCGTGAATGAAAACGCGAATGCTTACGGTGTAGTGTTGGGGACTACGAGGACTCTAGTTGTTGACGTCACTGGTCAACATCAGAATTGCCGTGCAGTTCTTGATTCTGGAGCTCAAAGCTCATTTATGACTTTGAACTGTGCTCAACGTTTGGGCCTACGCCGCAACAAGTGTCCATTTACTGTGCCTGGACTAGGCGGTGACATTGTCAAAAACTTTGGCGGTGACCTGCGACATGAATCCGTGTAAATCGGACGTTCGGACTTTCCAGGTGGAATATGGTTATCGTTGAGAAGGTTTCATCCGAAATGCCAAATGTTTCATTTCCACAGGAAGTGCTGGATGAATATAAGACCTTCGAATTGGCTGACCCGTTGTTCTTCGAGAAGTCGTCAATTGACATTTTGCTGGGCAACGATGTCGTGTCAGAGCTTATTAAGGACAAGCCGATAAATGTCAAATCAAATATTCTGAAAGTGATTCAAACAGTTTTTGGTTACGTCGTGAGTGGAAAATTATACAATGATGGCAAACAACAGTCACCAAACTTTCACCTGTCAGTTTCAGAAGACTTTGGATAGAACGCTGCTTGACTTCTGGGAAGTAGAGGAATTGCCGTGCAAACCTGTGCTTAGTCCAGCGGATCAACTGGCTGAAGATATATACGCACTTCATCACTATCGTGATGAGGGGGGGAGATATATAGTACCGTTACCTTTCGCACCTGATGCGCAACTACTTGGAGATTCCCGCGCTGCAGCTCAACGACGATTGCTAGCAACAGAGCGGAAACTCGCACGCTCTCCAGTGCTGCAACAAGCCTACAACGATTTCATGTTGGAATATGAAAAGCTTGACCACATGGAATTGTACACTGGTAGCGAACCAAGTAGGTATCTGATCCCGCGCCACAGTATACTTCGACCAAGCAGTACGTCAACTCCTTTGAGAGTTGTATTTGATGCAAGTGCGAAAACGAGCTCCAACGTCTCTCTCAACGATACGCAGCTGACAGGACCAAATCTATACCGTGATATAGGTGCCATTATAACAAATTTTCGATTATTTGAATACCGCTTCGCAAGTGAAATTTGTAAAATGTATCGTGCTATCCTGATACGTGAATCTGATAGAAAAAATCAACATATATTATACCGATCGACCGCTGACGAACCCATAAAGGTGTATGTGTTGAAAACTATAACGTACGGCATGAGTTTAAGTACATTCTTGGCTATCCGCACCTTGCTGCAATTAGCCAGTGATGAAGGTGAACGTTTCCCTTCTGCTGCTGATGTCGTTAGACAAGGCATCTACATGGATGATATTCTTTGGTCATGCCCCACGTTCTCTGAAGCATGTGCGTTACAAGATGAATTAATTAATATGCTGCAGTGCGGAGCGCTAGTTCTAAAGAAATGGTCGAGTAACTGCGAACAACTTTTCGAACGTGTTCCAGAAGAACATCGCGAGAAAACAATAAATTAACTTTCAAAAGGACAGGGTGATGTTTCAATAAAGCTTTTAGGTTTGAAATGGTCCCCAGTATTCGATGCGTTTAGCTTTTCTTTAAATAAGCGAGATACCCGTTGGATACATTGCTCCATGCACCTTCGTTGCAAAGTGCATTTTAAATATTAATTATGCGAACTGGTGGGATTCAGTGACGCATCTTCTCGTGGCCACGCTGCATGCATTTATGTCATTTCGCGACGTCACTTGGAAGTCAAGTGAAGACTGTTAATTGCTAAGTCGAAAGTGGCACCTGTCAAAATTGAGACCATACCTAGAATGGAGCTTATGGCTGCCGCGCTTCATAGCAAACTTATGAAGTATGCATGTGAATGCTAATCGCGGATCAATGTGGCCAGAATCACAGCACTAACCGATTCTTCTATTGTACTGGCGTGGATACAAACTGATGCTTACAAATTAAAAACGTTAATGTGTAACCGTGTTACACAGATACTAGAGTCAATACCTCCTCACGCATGGCGTCATGTCAACAGCGAGAATAACATGGCAGATGTTGCCTCGCGTGGTGTTACTCCATCACAATTCATGGCTTGCAGGTCGCAATGGTTCGAGGGACCTGCCTGGATGTACGGGGATCATGAAAATCTCAACAGACGGGGGAAGAAGATTAATTGGAATTTATTGAACGTATTGTCAACCAATTAACGTCTTTTTTCAAGAATGCAAAGAAGCATCGCCTGGATATTGCGTTTTCTACGGCAGTTCCGCGGTGATGCTTGTGTCTGCAGCCAAGAGGTCTTGACTACGAATAAATTGAATCAAGCTCGTGATTGCTTAATTAAAGTAGTACAAGGCAACTTACGGGCAAGGTTACTTCAAGGACGAAAATAACGCTTTGAATAAAGGCAAGACGTATATTCCTTCGTTAAGGAAACTTGCCCCTTTTATTGATGCTCGTGGCTTCCTGAGGGTAGGGGGTCGTATTCCTCACTGATCTGCCATACAATGCGAAGCATCCTTTGTTGTTGCCGAAGCAATGTAGGTTTGTGAAACTTCTGGTTGAATATTTCCACAAGTAATATTTACATGCTGGACCGCAAACCCTACAAAATATAATTAATCAGAGATATTGGATATTGTCAGCTCGTAGCCTCATTCGGTCAACTCTGTTGAAGTGTAAGACATGCTTCAAATGTAAACCAACCCTGCTTCAGCCAAAAATGGGTGACCTTCCGGCGACATGGCTGCTGCCTAACAAGGTGTTTGAACATATAGGTGTTGACCTAGCCGGACCTTTCTATATAAAAGAAATCTTGCGGCGTAACGCAAAGATAGAGAAGGCTTATCAAGCAGTCTTTGTATGCTTCTCCACTAAAGCCGTGCATCTGGAAGCTTCATTATCTGCAGATTGCTTCTTGGCTACCCTGGATAGATTTGTGTCGCGTCGTGGCCGGTCGGCACACTTCTATTCCGATTGCGGATCGAATTTCATAGCAACAAGCAAGCACCTTGGCGAAGTGCAGAAATTTATGTCTGATGAAGGCAATCAGGAATATATATTGAATGGTTGTGCCCAACGTTTGATCAACTGGAACTTTAACCCTCCCAGTGCTCCACACATGGGTGGTTTTTGGGAAAGTAGCGTGCGCATAGCTAAATATCATCTTGTGCGTGCTGTTGGTGATAAAGCTTTGACCTTCGAAGAGCTTACTACAGTTTTCTGTAAAATAGAAGCCATAATGAACTCCCGTCCATTGTGTGCTCTACCGGCTAGTGATAATACTAACGAGTTTAATGTATTAACGCCAGGACATTTCTTATTAGGTAAGAGTCTGACGGCGGTACCTGAGTATGATTTGCAAACGGTGCCTGTAAATCATGTCTCGATGGCAATATTTACAAAATTGCTCCCAATTGTTTTGGAAAAAATGGAGCCAAGACTATTTAAACACTTTCCAGCAAAGGTCAAAATGGTTTGCCTCACCGCCCAACCTTAATGTAGGAGACTTGGTGTTGGTAAAAGATGATCGCCTTTCTCCTTGTAGTTGGCCACTTGCAATTGTCCATCAGACACATCCCGGTTTGGATGGCATTGTGCGTAAAGTTACTTTGAAAACGAAAAGAAATAACATACTATTGAGGCCGGTGAATAAACTCTGTCCTTTACCCTACATTAACTGTCTCCCTTTAATAATTTTTTTTAGCCTCATGGGCTTTAATTTTTTTTTTCTTGTCGCACTATCATATGCGCAGAAGTTCATTCCTTACTTATTTTGTTTTATTTCTATGCCTTTATGTTATGGGAAAGCTACATAGTGGGGGGTGTTCAGTATACAGCCGGCCTGACCGGCAACAACCATAGACACAATCCGTCAAGTGTCAGTGTCGGAAAAAGTGTTGAAAAAGAAATATTATCAACAAAACAGCTATGAATAAAATAACTATAAAAAAGACTAATTAACCAACATCTAAAGTGTATTGGGAGCAGAAGAGGGGCGCCCCTTCCACGTTCTGGTGACGACAGTGACGGGTAAGTCGGTCTCTCCTTCCTTTGTGGGTATTGGGGTGCATCGGGGTTCTTTTAAAGAACGCAGTATACAGTCCACCACTTTTCTCGTGGCTTTAAAACCTATTAAACTCATCTTATAAAATAAATTAGGTAACAATTTCGTGGGCCCCATACCAAAGAAATTATATATATATATATATATATATATGCATACATATACACACATACAACATAATCGAGAATGTCTTCTCGAATCATCACACATATCGGCTGTTCCCCTCTACAGGTAGCATTTCTTAACATATTTTCTTGAAATTTTGTGATCGATCAGACTCAATAGTTGACTTAATAGCTTTTTTGTCGATTCAGTTTTTCACCTTTAAAAAAAATACTTCCCTTTTAAAGCACAGCCGGATCTCGCTAGTGGTTTAAGACGGTAGTCCACAGCTTTATAGCTTCGGTTAGCCCGTCATACCCGTCCTGCTTCGGACAGGATGGGATGCGTAATAGTACATTACTACAGAGGCCGGGAAGTAAGGGGTTCCCGGCCGAGTACATATAGACGTAGCTAGGTCGGATAGTTATAAGGCTGGCAACCCCTCTTCACGCCGAGTTATGTATAGTGCTTTTCTCAAACATGCAATGGGATAAATTTAAAAAACTCCAAGAAATCAAACTTTAGTGTTCATGGCTGAATGCCGTGATCCTGCAGTGCCACAAATTGTGGAATGGAAATTAAAAAAGACCATCTTGCAGGCCTAGGCCTCTAATTTTGTATGAAATGCCATTACGGATCTCTCGTCTCGCTGCGCCTGAAACGTGACACTTCGAAGCCCATTAGGAAAGACACAACGTCAATATTTCATTGGATGTTTGAGAAAATGCATTTCCCCAACGTTAAAACAAAAGGTTTGCTAGTTTCACAGCTGACAGAGACACTAGTTTAATTGGGGTAAGCAGTTCTGGTGATCACTCCCTACATACAAAGCTACAACCCCACAGGCTAATCCTCTGTATTTAGTCACACTGGTCTGTATATAGTCACCAGAGGTCCCGAGGATGCAATGAATGATCTACATTTGTCTTTTGCAGTCAAAACCTCAAAAAAAAAAAGTCGGCAATGCGCCTTGTGTTCTCTGGCGCTACGGCTACAGCATCCTGTTTTCATCAGGCAGGCCGCATGCTCGTTTGTCACTTTTTTCTAAAAGACTGTAATTAACCCTAGTCTCGTCTGATGGCACGCGATATGAGGACCCAAAATTAAGCTCACTGGTTCAGTAAACCACATAAAAAGACTGTTGTCCACCTTAATCCCCTAGCCTGATTCCCCAGGGGAAAAAAAACGGTTAGGTTGTTAGGTAAACTGCAACCTGCAACCAACAGCGCGCGAGCCGAGCAAGCGAAGCAAGCGTAACGCGGCAGCGCCCGGCGAAGCGCCATAACATAACCGAACATTATATTATTTCCTAGTTGAATATAAAATAATTGCCGCTTATTCCCCTGAGTGATCGGGGTCAGATGATTAACGTGGATAACGTGATAAAAAGGGACATCACTTTAAACAAAATGCTATAAATAAAAGGAATATATCAATAACATCATTTATTTACTAATGGCAGTGCGAGTAGTTTTACGTGTGGTTATACATCTTAGAACCTGCTAGGGAACTTGCTGGGCTTGGGGGCGACGCGGGCGGGTACTCCGAACGGGACAGCGTTGTAAGCCTGGACGACCGGGCGTGAGACGACTGCCGAGGCAACTTTGTAAGCCTGGACGGGGGCGTTGTACTTCTCGTCGGCTTGAGGGTGAGCCGCATTGTACTCCAGGGAACGCTGGATGGCCTCAGGGACCGGAGGAGGCGTAGGCAGATGAGCACCCTGGAATAAATATTATGTTTAATTGTCAGTCCATCAAAAAAGGCTGTCTTGCAGGCTGTGCGGTCTTGCGATTTTGACAGAGCATACGTTAGCCCAAAGGGAATTCTGGCGTTTTCCCGAGTGCCTGGGACTTTCATGAAGCTACGATCGAGTTACAGCTTTACAACCAGTCAAGTTACAAAATGCCAGTCGTTTAGTGAACTACTGTTGCCAGTGCAGATTTGTAAGTTTTGTAACTTATAGCTTCTTAAAACCAGCTTTTTCATTGAGTCCATAGTTGGCGCTATTGTGTTAAGCTGTGGTTAAGCAGAGATTTAATTTCCATATCAGAATGAATGGTACAGATACGTATACGTCTAGAGAAAATAGCACCAGCAGGTCATCTTTTTTTGAAACATGACATTGCTTATATCTATCAGTCTTCATAGTTCACTTGTCTCCGATATGGTTCAGAATATTACCTGAGGTTGGTAGCCATTCTCGTTGGCGATGAATGTAACCTGGTAGGTGACGCCATCGGGACCGACGTGGGAGAATTCTCCGGTAATTTCCTGGGCTGGGTTCTCCTGGAGACAGAAACAATGAAGATTGAGCTAGTATAATATAAAACGAAAAATAAAAAAAAACAACCTCTTTATTTTGAGGTAGAATTTAGTAACGTGGTGGGTGACGCTTAGTACAATCTTTATTATTTAATATTATTTACTAAATTTGTATTCTTACTAGAAACTAATTATATTTATCTATATATGATGATGACCGGTTAGCCTAGTGGGTAGTGACGCTGCCTCCAAAGCTGAAGGTCCTGGGTTCGAATCCCGGTAAGGGCAAATCTTTGTCTCATCACACATTTGTTTCTGAGTCATGGAAGTTTTCTATGTATTTAATTTATTTATATCTATTATATATATTATATCGTCGTCTAGTACCCATAACACAAGCCTTAATGAGCTTACTATGGGACTAGGTCGATTTGTGTTAGATTGTCCCCTAATATTTATTTATTTATTATTTATATGTATTACTGGGGGCTCAATGAACATTTTCTTAATTATGTGTTATTTAAAATTGATTTATTTAATCGTATGGACGTCTTTCGACTGATTTGATGATGATCATAATGTTGGCATTGAAATAGAAACATAATATTATGTACAACTATATAAAAAAATAGGTCTGTCAAGACGTGGCGAGGACTGAGTGAAGCAGTCGGACTATAGGTTTGTAGTTATTAAGGTAAGACGCTGGATGCGGGTGGCGCAGGACCGGTGACTTTGGCACTCTTTGGGGGAGGCCTATGTCCAGCAGTCGACGGCTTTCGGCTGATATGATGATGATGATGATGATGATGATGAAGGTAAGACGATATAGCCTCCTGGATCCCCCGGTCCTCACTATTTTTCAGGTTGACAGTTTCGTTTAGAAACGTTCTGACGACTGCAGATTTTTTTAAATGATATGTCCTCATCATTTAAAAAAATCTGCAGTCGTCAGAACGTTTCTAAACGAAACTGTCAACCTGAAAAATAAACACCAAGTCACAAATGGCCAATCAGAGATCAGTTTTGCGAGGGGAAAACTCCATGATTTTTTTTACAAATTTTGCGACGTCAAGAGATGTACAAAACTTATCAGTTTCGGCACAATCGCTATCTCCAGGATCCAGGAGGATTGACCGTGTCGTGACGATATAGAACCTTTCTGACTTGGTACCCGTATGTTGTGGTGCGATTTTAAAGACGTTCCAAGTCGAAACTTACGGCGTTCACGTTCTTGATAATGCCATTGGCGGTGCTGCGGATGCCGTTGCTGGTCTCCCACGCGTACACGAAGCCGTCAGGTTTGGTCTCACTCTCGCTCCTCACGATGGTTGCAGCAGCGTCAGCTGAGTGGCCCACGACGTGGGACACGTCGGCGTGGGCGCACGCCACAAGCAGGACGAAGGCGGCGAGGAATTTCTGAAAAGAAGGACAGTCTATGAAGGCGGATTATTTTGTTTGGCGTGACGTGTCGTGACGCGACAGAACGATATCGGTTGATACAATCGAACTCATAAGTAACTGAACATCTTAGTATCTTATCACATTCACCCCTTTGACGACTTGGTATGGCAGTTTAACACGACTTTAAAGCGACACGGTACGAAGTTCAGCCCCTTGTGAGGTCGACCGTGCACTTGTTACGGATAATATTCGCACTCATGTCGGTTTAGAATATCACCACCGCCTTTCTTCCCGTGGGTGTTGTAAAAGTCAAGTACGGGAGCAGGGTTGAAGTGTGATGTGGGCAATGGGCTAGCGACCTATCCCTGCGATATCACATTGTGTCGATCTTCTATACCCACATTTATGCTAAAAGTTGCACTGGAACATGAGTTTAATTTGCTCTGCCTACCCCTTTTGGGAATGAAGGCGTGAATCTATGTATGTATATCATCTGATGAGCTATGACGTGAAGGCGCCTGTTGTGTCAGAAGTCAGACCGCATCAAAGAGCATTACTTCAGATAAGTATAAATCCTGGGTCTTTCGTCGGGGATGCGGTCAGCGGTGGACGCCTTGCTTCTCAAGCGGAGCTTCTGACGCTGATTGCATTATTGACGACTGACCAAACTACCGAACAACGTCGCTTTATAAGCAAACTTGACACTGGCGAAATCATCTTAACTTAGACGGAAGCCATTTAAAAAAAAATAATATTGAATTGAAAATTGAAAAGTATAAATCCGGTGGGTATATTTTTATGTATCGTATTCGTGTTTTGATGCCAAGCATTTGATTTCTGAGATAGTTAAATTTCCGAAATTCGAACTTGAAGACAATACGTAAGCAACTGTTTCTGGTCGGGCCTTTTTTATATGGATAATAATATAAAAAAAAAAGAAATAAAGCCCCATTTTTCATTTTTTCTTTTTCAAATTAATAACCTATAAATACTAGTAAGTAAGTAAGATAAATCAGGAAATATTACAAATATATTGGCACCAACTGAACTAGCCAAATAAGAGCTGAATAATGATAGTGTTATTGGCACTAGACAAATGTATGAGAAAAAATACAGAATGAGTTTAAACAAATGGTTAGTATTTTTGCTTCATCATAAAAAGTGCTCATTTCGAGTAAGAAAAACCTAAGCCTTCCAAATCGAATTAAAAAAGTATAAAGTACCCTTTTTTTGAGGACACCCTTAACATTAAATTTTTTTTTTTTTAAATTACACTGTTAGTGTTGTTATCATGTTAATAAGTATTTAATTCAGATATCACTTTAAAAAATATTTATTTAAATTATTTTATATAACATGACAGTATTAAAACCAAATATTACTCACCATTTTGCTAGGGAGGTCGTTGGATGTGTCTGGCCGTTGAACAATATCCTTAGCCTTATATACTAAAGAATCATCTACATTAATACATTAAATTAAAAATCTCGTTTTAGTTGCTGACCTGAGATAGATCTTAAAATTCGGATAGACGCGACACTTCATGTTTTATGGAAGCAGATACGTATGGAAGTAGGCGACATATTGCAAAATGTGTGATTGGACATATATTAATAACCGACTGCGGTCAAGGAGGGTTATATAGGTATGTACGAGTATTTATGTATATCTTGAGTTCTATGATTTATTCCATGGAATCATTTACTCATAGAGTACATCTAAATGTCTATCTATTTAGACCAGCTAGACAGTATTGGCCACGAGGCAACTTGACCCAAATGTATGTATATGTATGTATAAGTATTTATTTGACACGCTCTGCAGCTTAAACGGCTTGGATGCGAGGTGTCGTTAGATTCTAGGATAGGCTGTAGTATTTGTAAATGTGGTAAATAGGGTTTAGTAAAAATCTTTTTTTTTATATATTCGTTTTTTTTTATGCAACGACGGTGGCAAACAAGCGTACGGCCCGCCTGATCGTAAGCGGACACCACAGCCTATAGACGCATGCAACTCCAAAGGAGTAACATGGGCGTTGCCGACCCTTGCTATGTTTGAGGATTCGCCGTGTTGACAGCTCAAGGAACAAATTCCCTCGCTCTCAACACAACGCATCCTCGGGAGCTCTGGCGACCTTGCTCACCTCCAGGAACACAACACTACTACAGAGCGAGTAGTAGTGTTATTATGGCTGTGGTCTTCTGCAAGGCGGAGGTACTTCCCCAGTTGGGCTGCTCCACATTCGAGCGGGATGACATTTCGCTGTGCCCTACCTCAACTAAAACAACACGGTTTTCTTGTGGCGCCACGCCCAAGTGGCGCTATACTAACTTCATTTAACACTATACAACTCTCCTGTGCGATCAACACTGTAGAGATTTTTTAGGATATACCGCCTGCGGACATTTTTTATTTTTATTTTTTTTATGACATTGCCCGTGAATCTAAAAAATCTAGGTTTAAATAAGGCTGAAACCCGACTTCACAGTCAACTGAAATAATTTGTTTTGTGGAGCGATGTTATGTAATATTTCTTTGTGAGGTCAGTTTTAATAAAGACATAAATTAAAATAAACAGTGTATTTTAACGATTCACATTATTATTTAAAACTGAGTACATATTTAACGTGCATGTTACTACGATTAAATTTAAATCATTTGATACAGATAACCAAAACAAACAAAAAACTTTGCATCTGTTCTCTTGTATCAAATGATGTACACAAAATAACGCAGAAGTATCGCTAAAGAACCAAACACGATACAAAATGTAACACATAAGCACCACGTCTCTTGCAGTACTCAAAGACAGTTAAAGATTTTGTTTTGCACTGTCCTATTTTAATCATAATCTTTGATACATTCTGTTTATACCTAATATGGCATTTGACATTAGTGAATTTATGCAGAGTCCTTTTTTATTATTTTTAACTTTAGAGATAGAGTTCCTTAGTAGATTCATACGATGAATATAAATAGGTAGGTTAGGACGCTTACTTGGTATACCTTTTTTAGCCGAGTTCGGCAGGCAGATCCGAAAGGAAGTGATAATTTTAGGAGCCTTTGTTTGTATATACGTGTGACCCACCGTACTGTTTAAGATACTGAACCGATTTTTGATAATTGACGTGTTAACGATTCGAAACTATGCTCCGGGTAACAGAAGTTACATTTTGTGTTAAAAAAAAAGATTTTTTTTTAGTTAATTTTCCGTAGTCGGGCACAGTTTTTTGAACTTTATATGCTTGTAAAAATTTTAATCCAAGCGTTCTGTATTTTTTTTCCGATGAAAATACATATGAAAGAATAAAGAATGAGGAAAAAAATGTATGTGTAAATTTTTATCCAAATCAGTGAAGCCGTTTAAGCGTGATTACTCAACAAACATCTAAACATCCAAACTATTGCATTTATAATAATAGTAATTGGCAGTGTTATCGACTTTTAATATCTATACTTACCGCGGAACCACGCACCTTAAAATCATAGGTGTATTTTATTACAATAATTTTATTGATGACCCATCATTTCTGCCATTCACTTTTATTTAACCTGTATTCAAATCAGACCACATAACACTGACAAAATAATTTACAATAAAGGTCAATTTTAGGTATTTTGTTCATTTATAGACATGATAATTATGACACCCAGGCTCACCCACCCTGGACGAAAACATCCATTCAAATTCAATTCAAACCTCATTTTAGGTAAGAAGAGTGTACCTGAACAGCAGAAGCCATCTCGCTCATATTTGGAGCAGCCAGTTGGGGAAGTGGCTTTACCTTACAGACGCAGCCATGGCAACGCCACTACTGGCTTTATATACAGTGTGTGGCCTGTAACAGGGGCAAATATTTAAAAGGACGCTTCCTTAGAGCATCTGTAGTAACATTGTGTCCAATTTTTTTTTTTTTTTTTAATTTGGAGAAATGTTGATCTAAAGTGATGACCTTCATGTAGTGTATCTTGGCATCACGAGATCATAGCACGGCAGTCAATGGAGATTTTGAGGTAGCATCATGTAATGAGTCATAATAGTTTTTGCATATTTGTTTACAAAAGATATTTTTGTGACCTTTTTTATTTTTTTATTATTTATTTACTTCTTCTTCTTCTTCTTCCTGCTAGACCTTGTCCCATTTATTTGGGGTCGGCCTTCCTTGTCACACTGCTCACAAGCTCAATAATCTACCGTTTCATTTTTTGCTCCTATTCCAGTCCACACACTGTATACAGGGTGAAATAGTATTCACCGTTCAAATTTTGGGAGATGATACGGTGGGTCATCTCGTTCAAAATTGGGTAATAAGTAGTATCCAAATCGCAAAAGAAAAACCAGTTGTTCCATACATTTTGGCGGCTTAGCTCACGCCGTTTGTATGGAACAGCTGTTTTTTTTTCGCGATTCGGATACAACTTACTCGTATTATCCAATTTTGATCGAGATGACCTACCGAATCACCTCCCAAAATTTGAACGTTGAATACTATTTCACCCTGTCGGTATAATGGTCTAGTGTTCCTAATAGTGGTGAGTAAGGTCGCCAGAGCTCCGGAGCTCTGAAGGTAGCGCTGTGTTGAGAGGCACTTGCATTTGTCTCTAGCTGTCACCACAAAGAATCCTCAAATCAATAAAGGGTCGGCAGCGCGCTTGTGATTCTTTTGGCGTCGCGAGCGTCCAAAGGTGATGAGGTGTCTGCTTGCCGTCAGTAAGGTCGTATGCTTATTTGCCACCGTCGTAGTATTAAAAAAAACATTGCAATCTTGAGTGATCCGTTGTGCGATGTTTAATTGATCATCCGTCATTTTGAGCCATTTACATTTTGATTAAGTCTATCTGTATTCACATCAGACTATCGTAAAACCAGCGAACAAAAAAACCATAGAATGGACTTATATGGCTTTTTCGTTCGTTGCCTAAAACAGACAAAATACACTACGTAGACAGTAAGGCACCTCACTTCATTCATTCATTCAGAAATTTCAAACTAAAAGCCTTTTACAATGCCAAAATACTAAAAATAAACAACCATACTTAGCACTCATGACGCAATCCATATTAATCCGTAACGCCTTTTAATGCCAAAATAATAAATTATGCAAACTATCACGGACAGACGAGAGATATAATTTTATTGGATATTTATTAAAATCTCTGACCTTGAACCCAGGCCGTGGACATTCGCAACCCGCATGTCAACGGAGGTCCGGTTTTCATCGCGGCTTCCAATCTCAATCACATTTCAATGTAGGTAATTGATTGATTGCGGGAGGCTACGGCACATCTTTTCGTCCAATATTCCGCAGTGTCTCAAGACGAGAGTCTTTGACCAGTGTGTGTTGCCAGTGATGACGTATGGCACGGAAACGTGGTCGCTTGCTATGGGCCTCATAGGAAGGCTCAAAGTCACTCAAAGGGCAATGGAGAGGAAGAAGAAGAAGGCTTTGTTGGGAATTTCTCTGCGCGATCGCATCAGAAATGAGGCTATCCGCAGCAGAACCAAGGTAACCGATATTGCCCTCCGCTCGCTAAACTTAAGTGGCAGTGGGCGGGGCACATTGAACGCAGAACCGATGGGCGTTGGGGCAGAAAGGTTCTCGAGTGGCGATCACGTACCGGAAGGCGCAGCGTGGGTAGGCCCCCCACAAGGTGGACTGATGACCTGGTAAAGGTCGCGGGAGCCCGCTGGATACGGGTGGCGCAGGACCGGTCATTGTGGCACTCTTTGGGGGAGGCCTATGTTCAGCAGTGGACGTCTTTCGGCTGATATGATGATGATGATGAATTGATTGAATCAGGCGTTACTTTGCGGAAGTCTATGATAAGCTTAGGATTAAGATAAGAGTAGGGATGATAAGAATATTCGCATTCGCATATTATAGGTACGTCCGAATGGTTCGCATAATTTTAAACATTTGACAGGCGTATCGGTTTATCTTTAGCTATTACTGGACAGCGTATAATTTCAACTATATATATAAGACAATATCTCTAGTTTTATTAGGAATTGTAAATCTCAAATAAACAATTGCGTTGCTCTGAAAACAAAGTTTTTTATTTTAGTAACATACACAGGATAATAATAACACTGTTTAACTTAAACCACACTATCCTACCTGAAAACAAAGAAACGACATTTAAAGTTTATTATTCAGTTTGTCAATTCCTTTTTATAATAATTTCATAACCTAAAAATGTGCTCCGTAATGCCGAGTTCTATTCTGTTCTGTCAAAACGTAAACATGGGCTGCTTTATCAACCGTGTTGACCGCCATTACTCACAGCGCCATCTATGAAGTAACCTAAATAATTGGTCACTGTTCACCGACCGTGGAGCGCTGTACAAATACAAACATTAAAGAAATGAAAGTTTCTTTACATCTCCCTCGACAAAGAAGAAAATTTTCACAAAATTTTCACTTATAGGTACGTAACTAAATCTAAATTTCACAATATGATACTAAAGTAAGCAAAGTTTTCCCTTGCTCTGTTTTATTTATTAGGTATCGGTATAAGTTTACTGATATGGAAGAGGTTTGACTCTGACTGTTTATGACCAGTATTAATTTTGTATATTGAATTTGATATCTTTTTAACAATTTTAAACGGACCAATCTTCAGCTCATCCAATTTATTTCTATTTAATTTGTTGCCATTCTCTACATATACCATATCCCCTGTTTTATAATCAAATTGAGTTCTATTTTTATCAAATATTTGTTTATTGTAATTATGTGATTTTATTGACTTTTCAAATGCAATAGTTCTATCTCTAATCCATTCAACTTCTATTTTATCTCTTTTTAGTTCATTTGGCAAAAAAGAAACATCTGTACCATCCAACAGGTATTTTGGTGCAAATCCAGTAACTGTATGTTCTGTACTATTATATTTATCGACACAGTTATGAGCAATAGTTGTCCATGCTTTCTTATTACTTTTTTCGTTTATTTGACATCTGATTTTGTTGACAAGGGTCTGGTTAAGTCTTTCATTTAACCCGTTAGAAAACGGGGCATTTACTGCAGTGAAAATCAGTTGTATTGATTTCTCATTTAAGAATGTTTTGAATTCTTTAGAGTTGATTCCCGGATATTGATCGCTGAGAAGCATTTTAATTTTATCAGAATCTATTACGTTATTGATTAGTTTAACGAAATCATTAGCACTTTGTGTTTTTGAAGTAACAATATAGGCATATCGCGTAAAGTGGTCAACTAGAAGGTGTAGGTATCTTTTCGTCGATCGTGAGCCTCCAAAACCTCCTATCGTATCTATTGAGACTATTTCGAATGGTTTTGTAGCAGGACCTAAATGTGACATTAAACCATACTTATCATGTCCTCTCGTTTTATTTTTTATACATGTCTCACAAGTTTTACATTGACTTTTAATATTTGTTGTTAAATTTTTTGCTGTATATAATTTACTTATTTTGATTTGCATTTGTTTTACACCTAAATGACACATATTTTCATGTACATCTTTAATAAGTTTTTTACTGAAATCTTCTGATAAAACAATCTTTTCACGTTTTTTATCCTTTTTATAGTAAACATTGTATTTTAATATTAATTTTGATCTATTATTTTGTATGTGTTCATTGTTTTCCTGATCTAGAATAATATCATTCAATTTTATCATGTTTACAATTTTTAATTGTTCATCTGTATCCTCACTTGCCTCCAATACTGGGTTCCTACTTAAACAATCTGCTTCTATATTTTCTTTTCCCGGGGCGTATTTAATTTTAAAATCGTACTGCGATAAGTAATATGTTAGGTCGCCTAGTTCGTCATCTGTCCTAGACTTAATATTTAAATTTTCCAACGGCTTATGGTCGGAATATACTGTAAACGACTTCCCTATTAGCCAATATTGCCAGTATTTTATTGCTTCTTTAATAGCTAAACATTCTAAATAAACTGCTTTTTTTCTCTTTTGTAATTGATTTAATTTTTTTGAAAAGTATGCCACTGGCTTATCTTTTCCATTTAGTTGTGTTTGTTTTAAGATTGCTCCAATACCTTGCAAAGATGCATCTGTGTGAATATTTATTGGCAGATTCTGATCAAATATTTCTAAGACTGGCTGTGAGCACATTAAATTTTTTATGTCTTGAAATGATTTTTGACAATCTGCAGACCAGATAAATTTTATATTTTTCCTAAATAAATTATGTAGGGGTTCTAAAATTCCTGTAATTTTTGGTATATACTCATGATAGAAGTTAATTTTTCCCAGAAATTGTCTAACATTTTTTTGAGTTTTCGGTATTGGGAAATTTTTTATTGAAATTAAATTATCTCTTACTGGGCGTACCGTATTATTATGTATTATATGACCAAGATATTTTACGGAGTCTGAAGCAAATGTACATTTTGTGAATTTTAGTCTAAAGCCTTCCCTTTTTATAGCTTCTAACAATTGTGTTAGATGGTTGATGTGCTCAGAAAAAGTCTTAGAAAATACAAGTATATCGTCTATGTAGTTAACTGTAAAATCAGTGAGCTTGTATTTTCTTAGAATGTTACCTAGTATCCTTTGAAATATAGCTGGCGAAGTCTTCAAACCGAATGGTAAACATGTCCATTGATAGTGACCTTCCTGTGTTACAAAGGCTGTTTTCTTTCTATCTTCAATTCTTAGCGGGATAGACCAGAAGGCTGAATTGATGTCCAGTGTTGTGAAGTATGTGGAATTTCTGGTTTTAATAACTAGGTCGTCGATCAGTGGAAACGGTTGTGCTTGTGGTACCACTATTTTATTTAAGTCTCTAAAATCTACACATAATCTTGATTTTCTGTTGTCATCTTTTTTGAAAGCCAAAGTTACTGGTGCCGCAAATGGACTATAAGATTCCTCTATAAGATTTTTATCAAGTAACTTTGCTATTTGTTCTTCTATTTCTTTTTTGTCTTCAACCGAACATCTATAAGGTCTTTTACTACAGTATTTGTCCATGAGTAGATCAATACGTGCTTCATATTCTCTGACCGTGCCGATGTCATATTTGTCTTTTGCAAATGTTGATTTGTATTTGTCTATCAGTTTGTATATTTCTGAATTTTGTTGAGTATCTAAGTTTCCCAAAGTTATTTGGAAATCTTTCTCTTTTATATGTTCATTAAAATTTATTGAACGTTGGTTCGTTTCATTTTCCTCTTCCTTAGAAGTATGGTTTTTATTGTTATCCTCATTCATAGGATCTTTTTCTTCTTCTATTTCAATATTTTCTCTTTTTTGAGTGATCTTCAAATTCTCATCTTGAATCAGTTGAAACTGTTTTATGATATCCAGTCCAATTAGAAAATCGTATTTAAACTCTTCTCCATCAATTATATAGACATCAGCCTTTTCTTCGATATCTAAAATTTTTATTTTTATTGTTGTCAAACCCATTGTTTTTTTAACACCATTAATTGTGATTAAGTTATCACTTTCTGAATCGTCTTCTTCTTTCAGTCTTATTAGTTTTGAATTTATTATAGAAACATTTGAGCCGGAATCATATATTCCGTATGTTTCCAATTGATTATTTAATAATAGTTTGACTTTAATTAATGGTGTTGTTATTCGTTTTTTTTGTCATTATAATTGAGTTCAACATCAATCACTGAATTGTTTACGGCTTTACTATTGTTTCTCTTGTAATTATTATCTTCAGTCTGTTTGAACCAGCATTTATCTTCAGGATGGAACCGGATACCTTTGTTTAAATTTTCACAAGTTTTACACGGCTTTATTTTATCAGATTTTCCTTTATAGTCATAGGTATTTCTTTTACTTTTGCTAAAATTCTTTTTGTTCCCTACATATTCATGTTTTCCAATTTCATTGTAGAGGCTTGAGGTTGATTTTACTGTTTCTTTATCAATTTTATCTATCACATATTCTGGCAATCCCATCACAATAAGATTTATCATTGTTTGGGTGTCGATGTGTTTGTTGACCTCTAATAACAGTCTTTCCTTTTTTGTAGCATATTCCAGTAACGATCCAGCTTGAAATCTAAATGTGAAAGCATATTTGACTTGGGACCAACCTTTATTTCCATATGTTTCACAAAAGTTGTTCTTCCATACTGCCCATTCAGATTTCACTGTCAATTTTATTAACATACTACTATACCAATCCAGGCACTGCTTTTCTAGGAGATGTTTTAAAATCTCAATTTTCTCTTCATCCTGTAGAATGTCGAATCTTCCACATTCACTCTCAAATTCACTAATCCATTGATCAGCATTTGATGTTTTATTTGAAATTTTTTCTATCAAAAACCTTTCAGCAATTTTTCCTAAATTTTTTTTGTCTGGTACATTGCTATTGCTGTTGGTGTTATTATGTGAAGGCATTGTCCTCTCTGTAATCTCGTCTAAATACTGGTCACCAAACTGTACATTTTCACCTGCATCTAAGTATATTTTCCTCAAATCCGTAGTTAGAGGGATCCATATCGAGCGTGTTTGGTGTCTTTTTTTAAGGGCATTTTTAATTTTCGTAAATACGTCTGAAGACACTATGGCAGTGTGTTTACTTACGGGCTTTAACTCGTCTGGGACCTCAAAAACACACCCTTCCGGTGTCTCAATAGAGGTTATGCACATCAGATTTGTTTTCCCGTCCGGTGACCCCATTACCACAAATTTAAACCGTAGTTTCTCCATTTTTCTTGATTTTAACTAGAAATGTCGTTTTATAAGACAATATCTCTAGTTTTATTAGGAATTGTAAATCTCAAATAAACAATTGCGTTGCTCTGAAAACAAAGTTTTTTATTTTAGTAACATACACAGGATAATAATAACACTGTTTAACTTAAACCACACTATCCTACCTGAAAACAAAGAAACGACATTTAAAGTTTATTATTCAGTTTGTCAATTCCTTTTTATAATAATTTCATAACCTAAAAATGTGCTCCGTAATGCCGAGTTCTATTCTGTCAAAACGTAAACATGGGCTGCTTTATCAACCGTGTTGACCGCCATTACTCACAGCGCCATCTATGAAGTAACCTAAATAATTGGTCACTGTTCACCGACCGTGGAGCGCTGTACAAATACAAACATTAAAGAAATGAAAGTTTCTTTACATATATATGTGTGTTTATCGTCGGCTTTGCTTAATTAGGGACTTGGTCGAATCGAGTAAGATTGTTCGCAAATATTAATTAATTTATAAATTAATATAAACATTCAACTTAAGTGTATGTTACCGTAAAATGGGGTGAGTAGGCATCGCGAGGAGAGTTGGGTTATGAATGGGGAGAGAAGGGATGAAAGGGGGCTGAGATGGGATTTTAAGGCTACTGCTACCTAAATAATGTATTCCAATTTAAAATGGAGCTATAGTAATATTCATAATAAAAAAAAACGATCCAACGATCTTCCAAAATCACCTTTATATGAAAACCCATCTCACCCCAACTACGAGGGACTACGGGGTGAGGTGGGATTTCGTATTAATCGTTTAAGTTATGGAATGGAACTACCCAAAATCATACAAAAACCAAAATACAAACGTCAGGAACACTTATTATATACAACATTCAGTTTGCATATGTAAAATAAAATGATAATGAGGTTTGAATGTCAGTTTTGTCCCTACTCACCCCGTTTTACGGTATGTGGAATACGGGTCTTCATCGAAACGTGCATGAGGACACCGGTTGAAGGAATAAAATCAATTGCGTCATAATATTGATAGGCACTCTCTAAAAAAAATTGGGACGGTTGTAACATGTCAAACTTTTCTTGATACTATGGCGGTGGCAAAAAAGCATACGGTCGGCCTGATGGTAGGCAGACACCGTCGCTCGCGACACCAGCAGAATCACAAGCGCGCTGCCGACCCTTAATTGATTTGAAGATTCGTTGTGATGACGATGACAACCAGAGACAAATGCAAACCATTTTGAATTGCAAACAACGATACACACCACAGAGACAGCTCAGACGGCTTACATTACATAACCTGCAAAGACAGACATCATTGATTTTGTGTAACTCTGGCGAGCTCCTACTTAACTCACCATTCTAAAATCAACCATCTGCATTCGTTCTAAAGCTCAAAGTGGCGCGTCACAAATTGGAAAGAGGGTCTTGCCAGAATGATTACTGATTCCCTTTAAACAAAGCCGTGAAGGCTTTTGTGCCATGATTTATCTGTTACCCGCTGAGTTTGGCTCATTATTGGCTCTTTTCTGAAGTTTCCCTGTATACCTTACCGTAACGTAATGTGACACGACCATGGCATTATTAAAGCTAGCCTCGCTTTGGCAGGCATTGCACAGGATCGCAAGATCTTGATGGGAATATTATCGCGATATTCAAAATGATGGAATTGCTTCAATATTTTCAATATTCTGTGATACGTGTTGTGTAGAGTCTGGTCAGGGAAAGATGAGCCTAGGAAAGACCGGCAAATTATAAAAATAGCGTGTTGTAACACTGTGTATAACGCGATAAAATAATAATGATACTTGAACAGAACAATTATTATTTTTGTTCAATTCACACAATGCAACAGATCAAGCAGAAGGAAATAGAAATATAAAAGTTATTGTGTAAAACCGTGTAGCCATACAAAGGTATACAGATAGAAGTAAAGATATCTATATATATAAAAGAAGACTTCCTGACTGATTCATCAGCGCACAGCCGAAACTACTGGGACTAGAAAGTTGAAATTTACACCAGAACTTCCTTTTATGACGTAGGCAAGGGATGAGACGGGATTTTTGGAAATTCTATCCCTAAAGGGAAATTTTTAACTAGAGACTTGAAACTTTGTAGGAAGATTACTTATTAAAATACAAAAAAAAACTTTCAGCGTTTCAGAAAATTCCACTCAGGGATGCAAAATTTGTATGAGGGAAACTTTTCCTTTTGAGCTAGAAACTTGAAACTTTATAGACAGATTACTCATTTAAATACGTAAAAAGAACTTTAAGCATTTTCGAAAAATCCACCCCTAAGGGGGTTAATAAGGGATGAAAAGTTTGTATGGGGGAAACTTTGTTTTTTAGCTAGAGATATACAATTTTGTAGAAAGGTTACTAATTAAAATATAAACGAGTACTTCCAGCGTTTTAGAAACGTCTATTCCCAAAGGGGGTTAAAAAGGGGTGCAAGGTTTCGATGAGAAGCACTCTTTTTTGAGTTTGAGACTTTAAACGTACTTATAAAGATTTCTTATCAGACTAAAAAAAAGTTCTTTCAGCATTTTGGAAAAGTTCCACCCCAACGGGATTCAAGGTTTATATGGAGACCAAGAAAATGTTATAGTCAGAGATTTGTAATTTCGGTTTTAGCCTGTATGTTAAAAGACTACAAAACTGATTTCAGATTTTTTTGAAATTCATCCCCTATACGGATTAAAGGGGTTCAAAGTTTGTATGGAGAGCAAGACATTTTTAAAGTAAGAGATTTGTAACTTCTGTTTTAGACTGTTTGAAATTGATTCCATAAGGGGTTACAAACGTTCAACCCCTAAATGGGCTAAAAGGAGTTGGATGTTTGTAGTTTGTACGGGGAACAAGACAATTTTAAAGTAAGGGATCTGTAACTTCGGTTAAAGACTAGCCGCTTTATCCATAAAACTTAAAATGCCTCTGCTAAATAAAATGTGATTGTCCCTTTCTTACGAACACAAATGTCAAAGTGACAGATAAGGACAAACGAATTTTAACGCCATCTTAGTTAAAACAGGCTATAGGACGTTTATGAATAAGGCCGTAGGAAACAAATTACAGCGTTTCTTAAAATTCATCCTGTAAGGAGGTTAGAAAGGGTTGGAAGTATGTATGAGGAACAAGTAAATTTTGATTTGAGCAAATTCTTAGGTCATACATACTATAATAGCTTCCGCCCGCGACTTCGTCTGCGTGGACCCGGGATAAAAACTATCATTTACTCACTGCCAATAAAATAAATAAATAAATAAATAAATAAATATTAGGGGACAATCTTACACAAATCGACCTAGTCCCATAGTAAGCTCAATAAAGGTTTAATCACTTCTAAGGTCTAATCGCTCAATTTAGGTGTTATGGGTACTAGACGACGATATATTTAATAGATATAAATACTTAAATACATAGAAAACTTCCATGACTCAGAAACAAATATGCATACCCACTAGACTAACCGGTCGTCAAACCAATACCATCATTTAAACGGAAACTACAAAAACTGCTAATCAGAAAGACCTATTAGGTATGACATGAAATATTTTTTTAATGATAATATTGACATCCAACTTTGAATTTTTAATTTTCAAGTGGTTTTGATGAATTGTATGTAATAGTTATGATTTTCAATGTGTAAATGTAATTTTAAGCAATAATTATGTAATTATTCGGATTGCATGTAACTTTTCAAATATATTAGATTTTAGGAATATTGTACGCCTTAGAGGCAGGTTATACTGAACTATATTATTTATTGAACACCTGTATTACGCACATATAACCAGCAATAAACATTTTGATTTGATTTTATTTTATTTATTTTAATCCAGGCTATAATTTATCTTCGTCTAAAATTTCATCCAAATCGGTTGAGCCGTTTAAGCGTGATTGAGTACCAAACATCTAAACATCCAAACTTTCGCATTTATAATATTAATAGGATGGTCAGCCATGTATTAGTCAAAATACATAATCCGACTGCTAGCAGAAAAGTAGGTTAGGTTAAGTTAGAACCACGACTCTTACAGAACCGAACAGCTACCAGAAATGTAGGTTAGGTTAAGTTAGACCTGCTATGCTCCCAGAACCGAAAAGAAGGTAACGTTTCATTTAACCTGCGGATTATTTTGTTAATTTCAAAAGTTCAGTTTGGATAATCAAATAATTTATTCTCTAACACCGTCAAATGGGGACGTCGGATGGAGATATGGAAAATTCTACGTCTTTTAGCATTAGATAAGTTTGCTTTAAAAACTATACAGGTAGCCCCGACTAAAGTGAGAAAACTGCTGGACGGAGATAGGCAAAAACTTCCAGTAATGTAGCTTTCTTTAATACATTATGAAAAATATACAATCAGCAGAAGGGTCAATCAACTTTTTCTTGTTGTTATTCTGTCCCGGTAAGCCAAGAGAGACAGACAGTGTGACAGAGTTTTTTAGAAAAAGTACTATAAATTGGACTTATTTCATGCTAAGGAGATGCCCCAGCAGGGAATGGGTTAACCAATATAACAAAAACACGTGTTTCGTGGATTTCAACCCTATAAAATCGTAGTTTTAGAGAGTGACCCAGGAGACGTAACCATGGCAACGAGCAACATAAAATAGTTGATTGACCCAGAAACGTTTGTGGAGATTATTTTAATTGTAAAAACGGAGTTCTTAATTTAAATTCAGCAATTTAAACTAATGCACTCATCGCACTGTAATTGCCTTTTACGAGTACGCTTAATCCCTGGACGGATTCAGATGACATTTTTCGTAGATAATTTGAGTGAGACCCTTGGAAGGATATAGGATAGTTTTATCTCGGAAATCTTCCCTTAAAATCGTAGAAGTTTGTTTGGGTCGGCGATAATTGAGGTTGTGCCTACAATAATTGAATAGCAATAATTTTTCTAAGACGGTAACAAGTTCTACGCGGACGAAGTTGCGTGTTGCCCGCTAGTATGAAATAAAACTCTTTTATATACTCGTCGACTATAATCTTTAAATTAGAACCTGCCTCGCAAACAATAACGCCATTGAATACATTTATTCTGATGCAAAAGTTTATGCTCTATGGACAATTGAAATTATTATTATTCAATTGTACACAGAACTAAAATAATTTACGTTAAAAACAAAGTTTTAACCGACTTCAATTTAGTACTCCGCCAAGCCACGGGTACATTTCCACATTTCTTTTCCGATTTACCACATGAACTGGTTTCCGAGAGCAAATGCGTTGATCATTAGAGAAAAAAAACCGAATCGCTGTATGCGGGCTGATAATATTTGTGGACTTCCGTCGATTCCACAAGGATCGCCTTTGGCACTTCAGTAGTTACTTTTTCAACGGAATCTTATCAGAAGAAGAATGTGATTTACTTTTGTACTTTTAAGTACATAATTGAGGAGTTCCATGAGTCATCTATGGTCTTCATCATCAATTCCACTCCACCAAATGTATGATGTCCGGGTTTAAATACACGAGTTATCATAGAAATTAATACCAAAACCACTACACGATGTTTCATCCAATAGCCCAGTCACTAATCCATCATTTTAACCATAGGCCCTATACACCCCAGCGGGTGCTGTCTCTGTGTGCGTCCCATGACACGGGCAGGGACAGCATCCGCTTGGTGTACTCCTGGCATTTCATACTTTGTAGGTACAGTCAAGGAATTTAATTTCCGACCCAGCTAAGGCTCAATATTGTATAGCAAACTGTCACCGTAAGAGCTAGCTAGAGCACGACGTTCCTTTGACATATCGCATGCATTGTTATATGTTAGTAACTAGGCAACCAGATTAACTACGTTGACATGGTGAACTGAAATTTTAAACGCGTTATCTCCTCAATCCCCACTTCCTGGTGTAACTCTGCTATTTCTAGCTCTCGTTCACGGTTAGCGGCAGGTATTTTATTTTTCAAATTAATAACGTAATTAAAATTATTTTTCAGATTTCTCGATTGACACTGACACATGCTCGTAATTAGAAAAGCAAATGATAACTTTTCGCAAAGAGGTTATCTGTAATGTGAAGTGACAAATAAATATGTATTGACAATTTGACATTTTGAAAAAGCATACATTATATAACGATTGCATAAAATACTATAACTTCATTCTACTTTATATATACCTAAGAAGTATAATCAAAGCAGAACCCAGTCTCCTTTAGAGCACAACGGGAAATAACGCTAGGAGGATGAGATGAAGCAAAACCACTCTCCAAAATTTAAATTTTGTCAAGAGTCAAAAGTCAAAGTCAAAAGTCAAAGTCAAAAGTATTTATTTGCCAGAATACAGTACAGGAAGGTCTTACATAATTGAACATAACAGTGTATTCAGCCTGCATGCAGGCGTGCAAATATTTTACAAAGAGGCGATTAATTTAGTAAAAATAAAAATTATCAATTGCAATAATATACCTTAAAAAAATTCAAAATAATATTCAATTTATGTCACTTACACTATAAAACATCTGTCGAGAAGCCAATTCGTCAACTTATTATTAAAACTGTTTCCCCGGAGAACCTTATATAAGGTGCTAACAAATTAGGTACCAATACTTTTAGAGCTGATAGTACTAGTCTCTAGGAGTAGAGTTAAGTATGAAACATTTAAAAGTGTGTATCACTTTTTGGAGATAATTAGGGATACAACGTTACTGCGTAAAAACACCCTGTTAATGAGATAGTCAACAATCAATCATTGACGTTTGTCACAAACGACGATGTTCACTTGACAGATAGTGTTTTAACATCTCGTCAGTTGAATGCACAGGCTGATTATGTTTGGTCGAAATTTTAATTTATTTATTTTGTACCGGAAATTAAAACAAAAATATCATATGAAAAGTTTTCTTAATTTCTATTTAGTCAATTGTTTTGATGTAATGTAACACCTCTTAAAATATTGGTACTTAATTTGTTAGCACCTTATATAATGTCCTCAGGCAAGTTATCATATAATTTAATGCACATGTTGGCCACATTTTTACCATATATTGCCTTGCTAACAAGAGGTTTGTACAGCAGGTCCATGATCCTTTTGACGAGACTTAATATTTTAACTTTTTATGATATTCTTCAATGTGAATAATTTTAGGAGTAAACCACCATTTAACTCGTAAAAAGCAAAAACAGACTAATTTATTATGGAACAGTTTGTTTTTAGTTCTTCATAAAAAGAGTTAGACTCTTGTCGGTGTAGCTCCCTCTATCTGACTCTGTCTAGGGCCGCCTCCTTGACCTCTTTATACGATGTGACTGCTACTTTTTCTTTTATTTGTTTCATGTAACATATCCTTGGTCTTCCCCTTCCTCGCTTGCCTTCGACCTCGCCTGCTTGATTTATGATGACTAATTTAAGACGTTTGACGCATTTGACAATGACAGTACTGTGTAGAGGGGAGATGACCTCAATTCATATCTAGATGGTTTACGCACGAGTAACCACATCATCGTTAAACTGTACCCATTAGCGATAAGAATCTAGATCGTAAACCTATGTAAGCGTTCACTCAGACAGCGACACAGAGAAAGTATATAAACCCTTGTTTTACCTAAATAAATGTTCATTCATATCCCGACTCTCGTCTATATTATTTACCTCGAACATACTTCACTTTATGGCGACCTTGCTAAATATGGCACCTGGTCACTACAATATAACATTATCTCCGTCTAATGGCCGGTTCCAATAATCAATCCATACCGATAGTGTTCCTTACCAACAGTTACATTTTGGCACATTTTCTGCGGGTAATCTGTCAAAGTGTAACTGCCAGTAAGGAAAACTATTGGTGGATTGATTATTGGAACCGGCCATAAGACCGCTACCGCTACCGCTAGAAGTGGCACTAAAAATTTAATCACCTGCTCAAAATTTCACAAGAATCATTTGAAAAATGTGACCTAACTATTCTGTGCTAATGCTACCACTAAAACCGAAAGTGGAAACTGGGAATATCTTCCTCTCTGTCGTTTCAACATGCAAGTGCGTCAGAGATAGAGATGGCTGAACGAACCAAGCATTTCATAGTAGCCGCTCTGTAGAGGACAGCCGGACATCCGGCAAAAAGAAAGAATTTTGACCCAAGCAGAATGGAGAACTTCAGTCGCTTCGCTCGCTCACATTACTCGAACAAACATAATATTTTTGAACAAGGTATTAATTAGGCATTGGAAAAGCATTCGTTCAGGTTTATTGACTCCACAAATATACTCGGATACGTTGCAGTCAGTTGCAGTAATTCGATTATCCGAATTCGGATAATGTATTCAGTGGTCAGGACCGGTCCTGATATAGCGATGCAATGTTTCTCTATGCCGTTATTATGTGCCTACACCAAATTCACAGCATTTTTCTGAAAATATGTACTTTTTGAAGCCATTTTTCACGTACAAAATTGACACCTATACACCAACTGCTACATGCTGCTACAAATATCCCCACAGTACACCTTAAAAAATCGGCCAAGTGCGTGTCGGCCCACGCGCAGTGTAGGGTTCCGTAGCTGCTTAGGCTCTACAAAAGCGAGCTTCTAACCCAGAGGGAAAACAAGACCTTATTGGCATTAGACCGCTCTGCTATACAACACATTATACAACAACTGTACAAGTGTGTAGCCAAACCCAACCAGTATTATTTTGTCTGCTACCAACATTATTTACAAAAGCCATTATTTTTCCATATTTTCGTAAAAAAAACCGTTCCCGGAGACAATTTATGAACACTCTGCGGAAAAGAGGTTAGAACGGGAATAATTCATGAAGTGTGCAAAATATTAAACACATATTTCACGATGGCTATGACATTTTTCCCTTGCTAATCCGCCCTTATTGAAACCATTAGGGGGATAATGCAAACGTAAAATGTGCCGAGTTAAAATGATAACAATAAATTACAGTTGTTATTCACAATATGATAGAAAATATGAGCTACGACATTTATATAATCTGTAATGAACATTACACATAAGTTTACCAAATTATATTGGCATCTATTCTTTACACAATAATCCTAAAAGAAAAGTACAGTAAAATACTTAACAAAAACTAAACATTAACTAAAAGACTATCTAAATTTGGACCCCTAGGTAGACCCACCACGCAAGAAGCATACTTGCCTGCCTTTTATGATGCTCCCGGGCGTCAGTCGCCGGAATGTAGGACGCAGCTATCAAGTGGCGACCCACACGGCCTATCCTCCGTGGGATCAATAATAATAATCAAAATAATAAACCATTTATTTCAGGCATCTAAGGCCCATAGTTACAAATACCCTAAAGACTAAGATACATACAGTTATAAAATTGAAAACGAATTATTATTTAGGCGACGAAACAGTGTGGCTCCGTTGCGTCGTCACCTCCGGTGTAGAATTCGGTAGGTTGCCCCGGAACCGCCGAAACACGACACCCTTCGGCCAGAAGTCAGCACTCGCGATGGTCTCCTGCAGCGGCCGCGGCACGCGCACCACAAACGAGCTGAAGTGCACGTAGTGGCGCAAACGCAGCTGGAAAATCCTCAGCAAATAGCCAGTCTTCTGGTGAATATACTCCACCATGTCATCAGCCGTGGCGGAGTAATGCAGGCGCGACACGTACAGCGCCTTACTCGGTGTAGCAACCCGCAGGCCCGAACCAACTGGCTCTGCTGTACCACACTGGCTCTTTCGCGGCTTGCGCTTACTAGACACCAATGTGAACCCTCCTCCAATGATGACATCCCGTCAGGGCGCTTACCATCGCCCCGCACGATCTGGGGCTCCAGCGCCGCGGGAACGTTGGCACTGACGAGCGCCTTCCGCCGGATGTCATTGAGGGCGGGATGACGAGACAGGCGGCCGGCGCCCGAGGACAGGCGAGGCCATGGTGACATTGGTGACCAAGGCGACCTACAGGGTCCCCAGAAGAAACACAGTTGTGGTCCGCTTATACTTCAACCCCAACCTGGAGGCCTATGGGCTCTATGGCTATGCGGAGTGTGGCTTGGTCAATGAAGGTACTGGTGTTGGGCGAGGCGAGGGATACGCATGAAGCCAGCAGTGACCAGACTCTGGTGGGGACACTGCTAGAAGCCTCGCCCGTTCTTTGCCTGTAGAGATTTCAATTAGAGATTTAAGAAGGGAAACGGACGCGATTGTATCTCAGGCCCTTTGCCTTTTCGCTCTTGTAGGAACATTACGACTCGGTGCAGCTAGCCAGGCATTCGAGCCAAGCACGCGAAATCAAAGTTTGAAGCCGTAGATGCTTTTAGGATTTCGTTAATTATACAGATAAATTAGTCAATTCCGTTTTGGTAATTTTATTAAAAAAAAAATGTTTTCGTTAAAATGACACATTCGACGAGTTCTACGACTCACAGAGGATATAGACCTATATTGGAATCAGTAACGTTTTTGTGCTATTCCTGTATTTCATTCCATTACCTATCCATCAAGTACGTAACGTATGTACGTCAGCCATAACGATCATTTGTCCTAACGTTGCGTCCTATTCATGATTCGCCTAATACATTTTGGAAGACATTTGATTGTGCTACTGTTTTATTCCCTAATATTATTTTGTCGTAGTACTTAATTAAGTATTCTTACGCCCAATCGACCTATATATAGTAACGTACGTATGGATGGTATGGATGTAATTATTAGTAACAAAAAATCCCCGCTGCTGCGTCACACTCGCTTCGCTCGCTTGGCTCGCGCGCTGTAGGGTCGCAGTTCAACCTAACACTCCTCGCTTCCCTCGTCGTCGTACCTAACGGAGACCTGAATTCCGATTATACTATTTCACTTTGCCATATCCATAACGCTCAATAGCCATAAATGTTAGGACAATCGATATTATGACAAATAAAGTACTAACTTTATTTAATTCTTAATCATTATGGCATAAATAATAGGAAAAAAAAAATATGATGGAATATGAATGTTATGATTATTGAACGTTATGACAAAGGCCAATAGGGCAAAACTGTTATAAAAAAAAACCATAAAAATACAATACAATTAAATCACTATTAAATAGAATTAGAACTAAATTAAAAATAAAATTAACATGTTAGACAATAAAAATTAATAAATTAAGAAATAAATTACCTACCTACGCTATTTTATTTCGTTACCATAGAATGGTAGTGATAGGTTATGATAAGTGACTTTAGGTCAGAGCCTAGTAAACTTAGTATAGGTACAATATTCGTTAATATTCCCATGGGATTGATTAAATACTACGCAAAGCAAATATGCTATTAGGCTTACCACAGGCGCAGCATCGGCATCATACAAATAAAGAATTTACAAAGTTAATGTCAAAATAGACTTCTTATAATAAATTATGATACGTTTATTCAGTCTCACAGAAATTCGTTACAGGAGTAGTATCTAAGCCTTTTTAATCAAATAACACACACACACACATCACATGAACCTGACTGAATAAATGACCTTCTCAAACACTGGATAAAATGGATAATAATCATTGTAAGGTACCTACTAGCAGAATATCAGTATGGTGTCAAAGCGGACCCCGGACTCTTTTAGGGCACAACCGGGAATAACGCTAGGAGATTGATGATGATGATGCCTATTAGTGCCTGCGTGGTGCCTGGTGTTCACGCGAGCAAAGCGAAACTGAGCAAGTACCATTTTGGCATTGTTGCAACGTGTATTTTATTTTCTTAATTTGTTCGTAACAAAATTGTTTACTGATTCTTTAATTTCTATTTTTTTCTTACCTTTTTGGGGTTCCGTACCCAAAGGGTAAAAACGGGACCCTATTACTAAGACTTCGCTATCCGTCAGTCTGTCACCAGGCTGTATCTCAAGAACCGCGATAGCTAGACAGTTGAAATTTTCACAGATGATGTATTTCTGTTGCCGCTATAGCAACAAATACTAAAAACAACATAAAATAAATATTTAAGGGGGGCTCCCATACAACAAACGTGTTTTTTTTGCCGTTTTGTTTGTCGCCAGGTTGTATCTCCAGAACCGCGATAGCTAGACAGTTGAAATTTTCACAGATGATGTATTTCGGTTGCCGTTATAACAACAAATCCTAAAAATAAAATAAAATAAATATTTAAGGGGGGCTCCCATACAACAAACGCGTTTTTTTTGCTGTTTTTATAGATAATGGTACGGAACCCTTCGTGCGCGAGTCCGACCCGCACTTGGCCGGTTTTTTTTGTACTTTTTGCCAAATACATGATTTATTCATTCATTCAATGCGACCCACTAGGATCATAGGTATTTAAGGCATACCAATTACATATTTAGATATACATATTAGAATAGAGATTGAATATGGACGACAATACAACAATAAAATTGTACCATTAAGTTAATCTCATTGGCATTCAGGAAGGTTCTATAAACTCCCACTTTTCGGCTTCGCTCCGCCTTGCTCTGAATCTAGTTCCAACTCCGATAAATCAAATTTAAGGGGCTCCCGTCAAAAATCAACGAAATTTAGTAGTTTTCATTTCGACACTCGTCCTCGGTTTATTGAAGCTAGCTTTCCAGGTGCAGATATGGGAAAGTTTCATTCCTGTTTAACATTTTTGATATTGAATAACTTGAAAAATGTTAATACAGAATTAATTATCCATTTTTAAAGAAAGGTCTGTAAAAATACAAAACCCGACACTTCATCCTCATTAAAACTTTTATACACCCAAAACTCATACCTACTCATACATACTGAACTTACTTACCTATAATTATGATATGCGTTTTTATAAGCTTACTAATTAAAACAAAAGTTATGGCCAGAAAACCAGTTTTTTGGCCTAAAATTGTTCAACTTTGATGCCAAATATCTCGAAAACAATGAACTTTGAAGTAAATATGGGATACTATATTGCTTAAAGCCGTTGTTGTTAATATAATAAGCTACAGACATTAGAAAACGAAGGGATTCAGATCGTAGGTCATTGGCGTATGGGAGCCCCTTAAAAACTCCGGTCCCTATACCGTCCCCAGTAATAGTTAAAGCAATGACGCGTAGTTTCAGTGTCCGATAGGCAACCCGATGGCTCGCGGTATTTAAGCTTTTTTAGAGTTGGTTCGGATCGGGTTGCACAGGGTTGTGGAACCGCCCTGAGATTAGAGAAAGGTGACTAAAAAAATGTTACCCAGGTATTCGATTGAAACAGCATTTCATTATTTAAACAGCTCTTTCAGGCACCCGCTGTTTCAATCGGCTGCCTCGCGACAATATTTTTTTTCTATTTCTGCCCCAGTCTAAGTTAGCTCAGTTCGGGTTGCACAGGGAGGTCCCACAACCCACCGGTTGCCTCTTAGACACTGCAACTACGCGTCATTGCTCTGAATATAAGATCCCTAATGCAAATTCCTCCTAAAACGACTCACATCGGAACTCCGAAGTGACCCGAGACAAGTCGAGCTTCGTTCCTAGTTTTGCAAGTTATGAAGTCTTATCTTATCTTATCTTATCTTGGAGTGTAAAAATGAAAAGCGACAATCATAAATTATTTATTACAATTTCAAAACTGAACATATACATAGACCAACCATCATATTTACAATTGAAAGATTACACACTCATAATAATAATGCGACTTCTACAAAGAAAACGTTTATTACTATTAGACTAAAATAAAAACAGTGATTTGTTAATTTCCGATGACTATAATAATTACGTGCAACTTATAAATCCTTTATAAATACCTATATAGGTACATACAGGGTGGAAAGGCACGACGATCCTTTCCGCAAAAGGGGGATTGTTTTTAGATTTAGTACTGTATTTCCTCTAAAGAAACTAGGCTCATATTCGTAAGCGTTTTGAAGTTACAGGCAGTTAACTTTTAATGCAAACTACTGCAAGTGACAACCCTCATTAGGTTCAGTAACATTTTAACAATAACACAAGGGTCAATGACCTTTATTAAAAACAATAATCTAACTAACCATAGATAAATTGAGACTAAGGGCAGTTATACATGCAGAATCGTAGAATTGAAAATCATAAAGTGTCACATTCCACTTACATGTAGGTAGATAGTACGTAGTAATAGTAGGGTTGTCACTAAGAAGAACATTAATTTATTTTAATATTTTTACTAATTGTTCGTAACAAAAATCTAAACATTACGAATCGACTCTCCATAACTTAAACTAACCCCCCTTTGCGAGAAGGATCGTCATGTCTTTCCACCCGGTATATATTGTATATTGTAAGCTTCGGAAACGTGGACCACATACGCGAAACAAGAACGCAAACTTAATGTTTCCCACATGCTGCCTCAGGACTATACTCGGAGTCAACTGGACCACAAAATGAGCAACGAGGTAGTTCTCTCGAAAACTCGTTGCTCCAGTATAACTGCGCTGTTAAAGATAATGAGACTTCGTTGGCTTGGTCACGTACCTACATCGCATGGACCCCGAGAGACCTCGTCAAGTCATGTCGGGGCAGATGGCGGACGTGAAGAGACCTGTTGGGCGCCCAGTCTTAAGATTCAAGGACTCTTGCAAGCGAGATACGTCCGTTTTGGGATTAAGACAGAAGGCTGGGAAAAACGCGCCAACATAAGACCTGAATGGCGCCACGATACTAAAGTCGGGACAACAAAATACGACGAAGATTGGCTCGTGAACCGTGCTGCTATAGCCTAAAGCCGGCTGTACACATTGGGCCAACGTTGGCGCGTGAGCAGAATGCAGCTATGCGTTAGAGGAAGAGGGCTTTATTTCGTTCTGATGCGTTTGCATACCTGCATCCTGCTCACGCGCCAACGTTGGCCCAATGTGTACAGCCGGCATATTATGCAGCCCCAAACGTAGATGCGGAAATCCATAGCATCCTAAGCGCTGCAACAACCATCTGTCATAAATGCTGTGGCCTATGATCATGATAAATCCTTAAGGTTGAAGCACAATTCAAAACAGTCTAATAATTGTCATAAACGATCATTTTATATTTAGTTAAGGGCTAGACAGACACACTATTCACATCATCATCATCATCATCATATCAGCCGAAAGACGTCCACTGCTGGACATAGGCCTCCCCCAAAGAGTGCTATAGTGACCGGCCCTGCGCCACCCGCATCCAGCGGACTCCCGCAACCTTTACCAGGTCATCAGTCCACCTTGCCCACCCACGCCGCGCCTTCCGGTACGTGGTCGCCACTCGGGAACCTTTCCGCCTCAACGGCCATCGGTTCTACGTGCTATGTCCCCCACTGCCCCGCCCACTGCCACTTAAGTTTAGCGATTCGGATTGTCATGTCACTATTCACATACTAAACGCTAATATTATTAGATTACATTCATACAAGAGTGACATAAAATAAGTGAGTGTATATGACATAAAATAATATCAAATACCTATACCTTAACCTAACCTAATGGCAGGCATTATTTTCACATACCCAGTAATGGCCATTAGACTGGCGAGAGGGCAACTTGAAAAAATTAGGGCTTTAAAGCTTTATATTACGCGAACAGATCTCTGAATCGATAAATGGTTTTAGAATTCCACAATATTTTTAAACGAGCTATCCAACGACTCCGCACCATTATGGATATGACGAGAAAAAAAAATGCATCCCCACTTTACGTGCAGGCCATTTATAGAATTTAAGAGCAGCCTGAAACGTTTCTTTCAATGTAACCCATTTTACACAATCAATGAATTTACACAAAATTTCAAAAGAGAGATCCGTTTTATAAGTGCATGATTTATTTAAGATAAAATATTTTGTATGGTGACTTGCTAGTTGTAACGTAACACTAGTAACGTTGTTAAATTACTAGGCCAAATAAAGAAACTTGAAACATGAAGGCCAAAAGACATTTTTTTGTTTATTAAATTTTACCACTTTTACGCCATGAATGATTTGTGGCATGCCAAAGGGGTTTGAGTAAAAAAGTTGTAATTTTTTTAGATGAGTGGCCATTCGTAATTGTGGTATATTATGATAGATCTACTCAAAAAAAACATATTTTGTTATAAAATGTAATACACTAAAATGCATCGGAGACGAGATATTTGCAATATATGTATATTTTCACAGGTCATATTGAACAGTTATAAAACTTCGAACTTAAATATCTCGGCTCCGATATTGTTTAACGCGTTTAATTTTATGTATCTATGCGTATATTAAGAGGTCCTCTAAACGATTATTTAAAAAAAATATCCTAAGCCGCAGACGAACATACGGTCATAACGAAACTGTGAGGGACCTTGTTGACTACGGAACCCTAAAAAAATGTTTACAAAACCGCTTGATTGGTTGCGAGGTGTGATGATAAAAATTGATTGGTGGTAGCTTGTCATATGTTAGTTGCATGAATAAAACTGGGATGTACAATTTCGATTAGTCGTAGATAAAGAATTAGGAAATCGCGTTATCTTTGATCATTTTAGGCACGACAGCCATCGCAGTGGCGGTCTCGGTTTGTGACGTATTCATTTCTATTTTGACCGCGACGGTGCGCGGGCTGCGGGTCGGCGCGTCTTCTTCGCTGTCCGAGCCCGCCTCGCTGTCCTGCTTTTTCCCCTTCTTCCTTTTCTTCTTTTTCATAGTGACAAATAGAGTCTGGATCGCCTTTGCCACCGACACCAAGCCGCCTCCGCTCAAAACGGCGATAACATTTTTGTATTCTGGAAAAAATGTCGTATTAAGACGTGATGCAAATCAAAGAAGCGAGCGGCGCAAAAGCGGAATCCTTACTAATATTATAAATGCGAAAGTGTGGGTGTGTGTGTGTATGTTTGTCCTTCTTTCACGTCGCAACGGAGCGTCGTATTGATGTGATTTTTTGTATGGAGATAGTTTAGAAGCTGGAGAGTGACATAGGCTACTTTTTCCAGCGGGAAAACATCTAATTCCGACGGGAAAATTCAATATGTTACATTTTCCTATAACCACGCGGGCGAAGCCGCGGGCATCAGCTAATTGAGGCATAAAGAAAGAAAGAAAGAAGACGTTTATTCACTACACAAAAGACACAGAGACAAAGGGAGTAGACATACAATACAATTGACACATAGTACGTGTCTTCGCGGCAGTGAATCGGTCGCTGTCTCAGCATTATGCCGAGGTGTCAGACTGACACCTACATACAGCGCTGAGTTTCAGACAGCACCCTACGTGACCCACGGAACGCAACACAGCAACTAGAAGATTTAGTTAAAATTACGAAAATGCACTAAACGTGGTATTTTACAACTTCTTTTGTTGCTAAACATGAAAGGAAAAGATAACAAAGACACGTCATGAAACTTGCGAAGTGTGGCACGTGTACTGCGGGCTTAGCAAGGTTGCCATATTATATTTATTATTATTTTTAATTCCGAAAAACTGAGTCGACGAACAATCCATACAGGGTAGATCGCCAATAACTGGCCACCGTTCAATGACTGGCCACCTGTTCATTTTTACTATGAGTTATTGAAGGGTGGCCAGTTATTCGTTCGTTCGCTTAACTCGCTCGTTCATTAAAGAGGAGAAGTCTGTGAGATTGTAAGTCTCTATGTTTCTATGTTGGGAGTAATCTCCGGAACGGCTTAACCGATTTCAAAAATTCTTTAACCTTTGTATACCGCAAGTTTCACTGCATTTTTAGCAATACGCAAGTCATGCCGTGTAGAATATATTTATCACTACTCACTAGCTTCCGCCCGCGACTTGGTCAGCGTGGACGCGGGATAAAACTATTCCATATTTGAATCCAGGCTATAAACTATCTTCGTTCGGAATTTCATCCAAGTCGGTTAGCCGTAAAGCGTGATTGAGTAACAAACATCCAAACATCTAAACATCCAATCGCATTTTAGGTTTCGATTTTAAAAATTGTGTTGCAAAATTGTCTCATAGATGTTTATTACACGATCTCATTATTGTACTGTGTGATCTCATTACATATTTAAGTTTCAGTTAATTACCTAAAATAAGTTAGACTCTTTCACAATTATCTTATTTCGATTTGTTATTAGTATGTAGCGCTTGGTAGTTATAGGAATGTAAAATTAATATTATTTCCATAGAACTATGCTAAATATGTGTGTAATGATTTACATTTTGTTACCTCGCCTAATTTATTAAGAAATAAATAATAATGGGTAGAAATTGAGATGTAAAATATTATTTTATAAATAAATGATTGAATTGAATTTGAATTGCAGATGACGGTGTATAGTCAAGAGCTGAAGTTTCGGGTACAGTTTGTGAAATTGTGTACAAAGTGCACCCGAAACTTTTGCTCTTGAGTGTATTATAGATAGAAATACTTAATACATAGAAAACATCCAAGACCCTCAAACTAATATTCATGCGCAACACACAAAGCAGCACACAGCTGAGACTGTCCCTTTGCCACCTTTAATAAAAAAAAATACCGGTTTTTTTTCCATTTTAGTTAATCTCTTTTTGTTTTATGAGTATTATTTATGTAAACTTTATTGCACAAAAGAAAACTTATCGTGCAAAAGGCGGACTTAATGCCATATGGCATTAACTACCAGTTAAACCTTATGGCAAAGCGGAAAAGATTGTGGGGCAGTGCAAATAACAACTAAAAAAAATATTACATCACGGTATATAGGAATACAACATATTTACACAAATATATATACATAAATAAAATAAATACTTACATACACAAACAAATATATACATAAATATACAGTAGTAGTATGTAACTTTATTGTAATTTTGTGTACTTATTGTGTTTTTTTGTGGCAATAAAATAATTTTACTTTCTTTCTTTCTTACAAATATTTGGTTTCACCGGGATTCGAGCCCAGGACTGTCCGCTTCGTATCACCCATTAGGCTAAACCGGTGGTCCAGGTTTATTTAGGTTAGGTATTCTGTGTTTCTACTCACCATTTCCCGACGCCGGTGTTTCTTCTCTTAACTGTTTTTTTAAATCCTTTAGCTCCTCTTCTGTTAATTTGGTGTTCAATTTCTGGAACAAATGGATCATAAACATCGTGTAAAACAAGTCTTCTTTCGTCAATAGTTCTTCCGTTCATAAAAAACTAGCTATTGCCCGCGACTCCGTCCGCGTGGAACTCGTTTATTTATATCGTAGCTGCATACAAACTTTCACCCCCCATTTGACCCCCTTAGGGGATGATTTCCGGGATAAAAACTATTTTACGTCCTTCCCCGGGCCTCCAACTATCTCTTTACCAAATCTCACATGAATCGGTTCAGCGGTTTAAGCGAGAAGAGGAAATAGACATACACACTTTCGCATGGATGTATTGATTGCATGAAATCATACGGAAGAAGGTACCGTTTTGCAGACAAGGAGTGCAGTCAAAACCGAGTTATTAAAGCTTTTAAAACGATTTTTGTCCTTAAATTTGGCAATGTCGACAGAAGAAACGCTAACCAAAATCTGTTTACGTTATAACCGAAATATTATAAGGTCATCTTATTCTTTCTCCTGTCCCAGTATCTATCATCATCATCCTAGCGTTATTCCCGGTTGTGCCCTAAAGTTATCCCCAGATTTGGCATAGGCACTAGTTTTACGAAAGCGACTACCATCTGACCGTCCAACGTAGAAGGAAAACTAAAACAGTCCCAGTCACATCTATCTGTTGTCAAATTTTGCAGTCAGACATCCGCAGTCAAATCGAGTTGAAATTTTGTGCACAGTAAGTCGCACAATACAATTATATGGTATCTTTAAGCTGGTCTGACGATGGAGACAAAGTCAGAAACAAAGAAGATAGGAATAAATACTCTTCAACGAAACATGGCGAAACCGTCGTATTAGGTCTTTTAAGAATAGCCCTAACTAGATAGATACGTTGTCTACACGAATTTCCGTGTTTAAAAATAGCCACCAAATCTGACAGCTGAGACACGCTTATTCGGTGGGTTACACGAAACCGTCTGTCATTGTAAGCGGTGTTCGTTAAAATCTAAATGTACGGAAAGTTTGACATGTGTCTATGAAAAGACAGCTGCCGGCGCCATATTTAACGTTGAGCAGTCTGTAATCATAAGTTGATGCAACCCGCGCCCAAGGTCTGCAATAAGTAGCTTCTTTCTTAAGAGGCTGACAAGATTTAATTTGGTGAAATTGATGTTATTTAAGCAGTTTTTTAAGAAAAACTATTTGTTCTAGCACATCAAATAAAATATGTTAATATTCACCATATTTCAAAGACCGTGGATGGGCTCGATACATAATTGGACGAAATCGGCTCGATAGAAAATAATTGCAAAGATTGGTCTTAAAATCACATTAAACGGTTCTATGTCTTTTTTTTTTTACGTATGGGTCTGCAATTAAAAACATGAAGTCAACATATTCATACCTAAACCGCTAACGAGTCATATTTCACAAATAATCCACCCTTTTTTTATTTCAATATTTATGTACAATATTTTTGTGTGTTATCTTCAAAAACCGGGCCGCCCAGTAACACTCGCGCTCGTTTACTCCGATACAAATAGGCAGTGTGCGCGCTATCCAAAATCCTCAAGGCCATTTTGGTGTTGACAGCGTCTTAATACATCTAATCAGCCTGCACTAGCGGACACTTCGTCCGACGTCGCGGAGTTCTAAGCGGACTCTGATAGTCATCTCGCTCATATTTGGAGCAGCCCAACTGCGGAACCTCCACCTTATAGAAGACCGCAGCCATAATAACACCAATACTGGCTTTTGGTGTTTAGTTAGTTAGTTATACTGGGCTCTTTTCCGCAAGTGCCTATTTTGCGTGAAATGGTGGGGTAGTGCTATTCTAACCACCCCAGCTCCTCTAGAAAGTTGGTGAGTGCCTTTGTGTTTCTGACTGCGTCCCGTAGTGTGTCTGGAGACCCTAGGTGCTTTTTCCTGTACACTTCTACCTGCTTGCAGTACAGTAGAATATGTTTAGCTCTTGGTGTATTTGGCGTTGTGTTCCTGGTGGTCAGTAAGGTCACCAGAGCTCCCTACAATGCGCTCTGTTGAGAGTGAGGATCATGATTTTTTCTCTACCTCTCAACACGACGAATCCTCAAATAAATGAAGGGTCGGCAGCGCGCTTGCGATTCTTCTAGTGTCGCAAGCGTCCATAGTTGGTCTGTGCTTACCATCACGCAGGCCGTATGCTTGTTTACCACCGTCGTAGTATAAGAAAAAAACACTGGTGATGGCGGTCGTCACCGCCGTCACAGTGATATGGCCTACACTCTAGAAATTCGCTACCCTGTCCATCCGATTAAAGATACGGCTCGCTACTGAACTCGACTTACCCCCGGTTCTTGTTGGCTGTCGGGCCCGATTTTTTATCGGGGTCGGAGCCTCATACAAATTGTAGTCAGGCAAGTGTGAATAGCTTCATATAAAATGTTCTGCCACTGCAACATTCGATTAAAATCCGGGCCCGACAACCGACAGGTGAAAACGGGCGGTAAGGGTGGGCTGCATCAAGTTACGATAACAGACCGATCAACGTTAAATATGGCGGAAGCTGTCATCCTATAAAAACTTGACAAACTTTCTATACATTGAATGTTTTAATTAAGCAGAAACGTCCGCTAATGAAATTCCAAATTTCCCTCCCTAAGGTTTAAGTACAATAGTGAAAGGGATTTAAAGATTCGTCGCCATTAGCGGACCCACGGTAGCTCAATTGGCAGAGCGATGGACGGATTCCAGAGGTTGTGGGCTCAAATCCCGCTCGGGGCGAATAATGTTTAAATTTTCCACTGTAATCGAAATTTGCAACTTTCCATACATTCGGATTTTAACGAACACCGCTTCCGATTACAGACGGCTTGGTGCAACCCAGCCTTAAAGAAACAATGTCGACTGACTTCGATATTGCGATTGTAAGTTTCACTAAAGTAATTAGCTGTAGCTTGGGATGCCATGCGTGAAATACATGGGTGAACACGTAAAAATGGCTATATGCTAAAAATATTTGACGACGCACGCTCGTTTTACATGAAATATTTAGCGATTTTTTTGTCTGGGTTATACATGTACGACACAACGTTTTTGTACCTTATACAGTCCGTTTGTCCCACGTAAACTTTATCGCAATCATCACAGGCAAGCTTGTAAACTCCTGACTTCTTTCCACTTGCGTTTATTCAAATTTTCTGTCAGGTTAGATGTTTACAAAAACAATATAAAACAGAGACAGAGTACAACTTTGTACCATTTGTCGTTGAGACCCTCGGTCCGTGGGGTCCCAGTGCGCAAAAGTTATTTGCGGAAATCGCGAAACGTCTGGTTGACGTAACTGGTGACCGAAGAGCTGGCGGCTTTCTTGTGCAACGCATCAGCATTGCAATTCAGCGAGGAAATGCCGCCAGCATCCTCGGTACAATGCCTCGAGGGCCTTTTTTTAGATTTAACTCAGTTTTAATTTAATTTACTTAATGTTAGTTATCATCTTGTATATACTTTAGAAAATAAAGTGAGTTGAAAATAAAAAACTTTACATACAAAACATAAAATCATTATAAACACCTAACCTAGGGTGCCGCCGGCAGCGGAGCGGGGCCTTATAGCTACCGGTGGTCAAGGCGACAGACAGAGAGGAACCTCCTGACCTGACTATCCGCGCAGTGTCCAGGAGTACCGCCTTCTGCATCTGAACCTTTACCCAGCCATCTTGCGAGAGTCTATTAAGGTGTTAGTTGAGACTCTTCGCTATTAGACCGTTCGCTGAAACGACAATCTGGGCAATGATCGCCGAATCAATATCCCACATAACGGTTACCTCGTGAGCCTACTTGCTGGCTTTGTCCTTTTCGGCCTTCACGAGATTCTCACTATGGGGGATGGTATGTCAACGAACACTGCCTGGCGTATAGATCGATCTTTCAGCATGATATCCAGCGTATTGTTTACACTGTCAAATTATTTTCTAAAGTATATACAAGATGATACTAAATTAAATTAAAACTAAGTTAAATCTAATAAAGGCCCTCGAGGCATTGTACCGAGGATGCTGGCGGCATTTCCTCGCTGAATTGCAATGCTAATGCGTTGCGCGAGAAAGCCGCCAGCTCCTCGGTCACCAGTTACGTCAACCAGACGTTTCGCGATTTCCGCAATAACTTTTCCGCACTGGGACCCCACGGACCGAGGGTCTCGACGCCAAATGGTACAAAGTTGTACAGTCGAGGTCATAAATATGTTTACACTTTTGCACCTTATTACAAGGCAATAAGGTGCAAAAGTGTAAACGTATTTATGACCTCAAGTGAAATCCCTCATTCTAAACACAGCGCATGCTTCATGTATCAACACACAGTGAATCATCAAGTAAAAACGCCGGCAACGGCTTCCGGGCGGACACGCGTGTATAGGCTACTGTTTCAAATTATCATCAGCTACCCCAACTTTCTACTCCATTTTTTTTTGTTAGCCTGTTGGAGTGTCCACTGCCAGGCAAAGGCTTCCCCCCAGGATTTCCACTCGTCTCTGTCCCCCGCAATCCTTGGCCATCACTTGAAAACGCGTCCAAGTCATCCCGTCATCTCCGCCTTGGCCTGCCTCGCCGCCTGTGTTCGTCCTGTGGCAACCACCATATAGCCATATGAGCCCACATCTGCGGGTGCATACGGCAAACAAGGACGGCCTAGTTCGACTTTAGCAAGGCGGTCTTCTTGCCTACTCCTATCATCTTTTAAACATGTTATTGTGCAAAAAATCTTACCTTAAAATCAACAGCGAGTGATGTTATTCCGTTTAGGCACGCGACGGCCAGAGTCAAAGCGAGTAGACATTTCTGGAAAGAAAAAGTTTTCAGCAAATCAATATTACCTCCAGGCATTATTACACCGACTTGTAACCTGAGGGATAATTGAGTAACTTTTCAAAGAAGCGCAAACAAGTAAGAATTTCATTTAGATCAACAGTTAAGTACGTTTACTGTAACTGACCAGCCGAATAACAATTTGCTATTCATTTCTGGGTTGAGAAATGACAATGGTGTCCATATAATATATGTAATTATTTACTTGTAGACTGACCGCTAAGTATGTGTTTTTATCCATGAATACATGTACTTAGATTGTAATTACGTAGCGGTGACCCGATGTAACGACGCTTGGATTAAAATATGTGTCTGGTGCAAACGCAAAGGTCTTATTGATTTTGTTAATGAAATATAATTTCTATAGAGCGCTACAAATACACTAACTTTACTCTTGCCTATAGATGTTAAGTGTAAAAGAAGTTTCAAAAATGAAATATATCAATAAGCTTAGCAAAACTATTACTAGTTAATTGTAACCTGGGGGATAATGTTCTAGTAGTTAGTTCTAAATACACTCAATTGCCATACGATAAATAAATAATAGTTAATCTAAGTATAGAGAGAAATGATGAAGAAGAAGGTGCGCGCGGGACGGCGCGGTGTGAAAGGTGCACGCGTCATCGCTCGTGTTTTTAAAATTGAAAACGGTATTAAATAGTTACGAACGAAGTTCATTTCGGTACCAAAAGTTTGCCTGAAGAACCAACAAAGTGACTGTAAAGTTAATTTGATAATTCGTCAGCGGAGTTAACGACAATTAGTGCGTGAAGTTGCGGTGACACATCTTTAACCGATCATAGGCGCGCGGCGACCTTGACAACCGGTCTGGCGGTCAATCGCGGAGGCGATCTGCAAAAGCGCGCACGGAAATTCGGACCTTACATCGCAAGTATTCAATATGAACAACACAAACAGTTGCTTAGCATGTCCGCATCCAGTCTCCAGTGAAGATCTTCTGAAATGCCCTGGATGTCGGGGAACTTACCACTACGCATGTCTGGGGATACCTATTGACTACTATAAAAAAATGATCCAAGATATTGAGAGCTGTGGATGGCAATGTCAGTCTTGCAACAATGTTTCGAAGCGCCGCAGAGGCGACGACACACCTGTGCGAAAACATTTTGAGCGTTCACCACCTTTGGCAGCAGAAGCCGACATGTCAATATGTGATGAGCCGCGTCAGGGCGAGCTTGATGACAGCACACATAACCATAGTTACTTAAACCCAAACGTCTCACAAAACGTTAACAACCCAAGTGAGCTGAGTTTGGATGTGCTATCAAGACTGCTGGATGTGAAACTGGGCGACATAAAAAGTGAAATCCGAGGGTTAGACTCTAAATTAAGTACAACAAGAGATCAAATTTTTAGGCAAATCAACAAAGAAATGACAGCCGCCATCGACCGAATAAAAGTAGAATTTACGGATACCACGGACTTCCTTAGCGAACAGATAAAAGCCGTTCAATCTGACGTTTTAACTATGAACAACAAAATAAAAACGTTAGAATCGGAGAACTCACGTCTAAACTCAGAATTATTGATTGCAAAAAAGAACTACAAACAGCAGCCTAATACTGTGGAACTCGCGTCTTTAATTGACCAAATGCACCAGGAGCTAAATGAAAGAGACCAAGCGTTAATAATAAACGACGTGGAAATCACAGGCGTGCCGGAGCGTCCCGGAGAATCAACCCTGCATATTGTTCAAGCTATCTCGTCAAAAATAGGATTAAACTTAGAAGACCGAGAACTTGTAAGTGTGGAGCGTGTAGGACCTCTGAGATCGACGAATTCTGAAAATAGTACTAGACCACACCCCCGCCCCCTGGTCGTGCGTCTCGCGAGAAGGTCGTTGAGGGATAATTTAATACGGAATGCGCGGGTTCGCCGAGGTCTCGACTCGAGTAACATAGGATTACCAGATCACAGCCCGTGCCGCGTTTACATTAATGAACGGCTAACAAAAACCAACCGTAAACTATTTTGGCAAGCTCGGCAGGCGGGCAGTGCTGCTGGGTGGAGGTTCATATGGACCAAAGAGGGGTGTATCTACGCTAAGAGAACGGACGGTAAGGACAGCATAACAGCCCGGATTCGATGTGAAAAAGATATTCGGCAGGTTTTCGGTGTTGACCCTACTACGTCGACTGATAAATGACTATAAAATGTGTTTTGATGGTTTTTTATATAAGGAAAATTATTCTAAGTCTGCCGTAAACTATAGTATGTGTTTTGATGGTTTCTTATATGTTACGGAAAAATATTCGAAGTCTATCAAATTGTTTTATACAGATACAACAATACTATATAATGCTTATTGTGCTCATTATGCTTGCTCATTGTTTACCTACTGTTTAATTGCACATATAAATACAACATACTCTTATATTTTTAAATACACCACACTTGTAAATTCGTTTTGTCATAGATTATTATTAAGTGGCAAAAAATGCTCGCATTTACTTTGCAAGCCTAAGTTTGTATTGAAGGCAGTACATGTATTGTTGTTGTGGACGGTGATTGTGCGACTTGCTATTTATATAACTTTATTTATTACTCATAAATACTACAATACCATGCTAATTGAAACGTATATCTATTTAATAATAATTCTGGTATGGTATTTACATCCCTGTTTTATTTATTCACTTATAATCTATATAAAATATACTGTGCACCTGGCAGTCCCTGTTACGTTATTATGTGTTACTTGCTACTTAAACTTGCCCAACCCAATTTTACTTTATAATCGTTTTCCGACAAGTGGTAAGAGGATGTACACATATACGCCTGTAAAATGCTTTTGTTTGACCATCTTTGACTGGAGGCATGCCTCATACCTACGACTGTACCAACTTCACTGCAAATACTGTGAAATCTTATTTTCTTTTGTTGTGCAGTTTATTAAAGATAAAAAAACTTACCCTTGGGTTCTTAAACCCTGGTTCTCTTGGTACACGTCACAATGAGTTCCTTGTAGCCATGGAACGCTATGATGTAGATATTATGGCCATATGTGAAACCTGGTTGAAGGAGGGTCAAGAATCACGCGCCCCGGCGCCGCCGGGCTACCGGTTGCGGCACGTGCCGCGCGACGCCGCGAGCGGGCGCGCGCGTGGCGGCGGCGTAGGTATGTACCTCCGGTGCGGCATCTCCGCGCGACGGCTCCAGCACCCCGCTGCACCATTGGTCGAACAGATGTGGCTCGGTCTCAACATTAATGGTCTTAAACTAGCTGTGGGAACTGCGTATCGGCCTCCCTGGTTTGATGTTGATGCATTTCTTGATGCTCTTAGTGACTCATTAACCTCTTTTGCGATGTATGACTATATTATTATATTGGGCGATTTTAATATTAATATTTTAAATAACCAGGAATCAAACTCAAAGAAGCTTATCAACTTTTTAAATTACATGCACTTGTCACAGTACGTAACAGAGCCAACGCATTTTACAGAACATAGTGAAACCATTAGTGAAGTCATATGTTGTAATAGGGCCGTCTCGAACGTGTCCGTTAACCATATTCCTGACATTAGCAGTCATGCATTTATCACCTGCCAATTAAATATTTAAAAAGTTAGACCTCCTCCCAAATTACTTGTGTACAGGGCTATTAAAAACATTGATATAAACAATTTCAACACCGCCATTAATAGTATTGATTGGGAATATCTGGTCCAAGGCAACGTCGATGATATGGTGGCGCAGTTCAACCAAAGCTTAGTAAATATTTTTGACTTATATGCACCTTTAAAAAAAGTCCACATTAAAACAAACACCTATCCATGGATTACTTCTAATATTAGAGAAATGATGCGATTAAGAGACCTAGCTCATGCTAAATATCGCCGCACTAAGCTGGATAGCCACAAAAAGTATTATAAAGATCTAAAGAATTTAGTAAACGTGTCACTTTATTACGAACAGTCCGCATACTTCCAATATCATATTAATAGAAATATCAATGACCCCAGCAAACTTTGGAAAAACATTAAAAACAATTTAGTAAATTTTAAATCAAATGACTCGGAATTGCCATCACAGCTCACAGATCCTAACTCTATTAATACTCATTTTCTTAATATACCTGGCAACAATACAGTAGACTCATCATATATAACGTTTCTCGAATCTAATCGATATGGCCCCGCGGTATTTAACCTAAAATCCGTAAATGAAACCGTTGTTTCCAAGATTATTAAATCAATATCAACTAATGCTGCTGGGGTCGATGGTATATCCTTGGACATGTTGATATTGACACTCCCAAGAACATTAGCCGTTATCACAAACATAGTCAACAAATCAATAGAAACGAATGTTTTTCCCGAACTATGGAAAATAGCGACAGTTAAACCCATCCCTAAAACACCCCATCCAGCTGACTACAAAGAACTGAGGCCAATAAGCATACTACCTCTTTTATCTAAAATACTTGAGAAGGTTGTATGCATGCAACTAACCGATTTTCTTGAAAGTAACAAAATATTGCCGTTAAGACAATCTGGCTTTAGAAAAGGGCACAGTACCTCGACTGCCCTCCTGGATGTGGTAGATGAAATTTTATCCTCGCAAGATGCAGGCAAGGGAACAATATTAGCCCTTCTGGATTTTTCCCGCGCGTTTGACTGCATTAATACATCTACTCTATTATCTAAACTAGCATATTATGGTTTCAGCGACAGCTCTATGGAGTGGTTTGCAAGCTATATGACTAACCGATCCCAATTTGTCCAAGTGCAAGGCGCTGATGGCTTAACCGCAGCATCGGGATTACTCCCAATATCGAGAGGCGTGCCACAAGGCTCTATTTGGGCCCCGTATTGTATAGTCTCTACAGCGCAGATATTGTACATAATATTAAGCATTGCAAATTTCACATCTATGCCGATGATATACAGCTGTTAATATCATTCAACCCCGATGACACCCGGCAGGCGGTCAATAGGCTGAATGAAGACCTCCACTGTATTGACAGCTGGTCTGGAAAAAACAGTCTAGTACTCAATCCCTCGAAATCAAAGTTTCTCGTCTTAGGTTCAAAAAAACAAGTCAGCCGTATTACGGCTGGAAATCCCCACGTAAATATTTCAGGAAAACATGTGGAGATGGTCTCGGAAGCCCGCAACCTGGGACTACTTATGGATAGCTTCCTGCACTTTGAAAAGCACATCTTAGAAACAGTCGGTAACTGTTTCTATAGGCTAACTGTTCTTTACAGAGTGCGTAATTATCTCAGTGTAGATATGCGCGTAAAACTGTGCGATACGCTCATCCTGTCTAAACTTAACTATGCGGATACGGTATATGGCAACTGCTTACTTTCGCGAACTAAGAAAGTTATACAACGGCTACAAAATGCATGCACACGCTTTTGCTTCCCGATACCTTCACGATCCCATATTACCCCGTATCTCAATACAAATAAACTTTTAAATATGAGTGGTCGACGTACACTTCACTTTGCCACGCTATTATTTGGTATTTTTCACAGTAAGAAACCCGCGTATTTGCATAGTAAGTTGATATTCTACCGGTGGCGAGCCAGGCGTATTCCACGACTGGTTTGCCCAAGGCACGATACCGCTGCATTTCGTGGCAGCTTTCGTTATGCTGCCACGAAATTCTGGAATAACCTCCCACCACCTATCAAGGAGAGCATTACTATTAGTGGGTTCAAGTCCAAACTGAAAAAACACCTAATGGCTCAACAAGTTATTGCTGCCTAAGGGTAGGATATTCAAAACACCATTACTAGCTCCCATTCCTAAAAACTATTAGCCGCAATTTAGTTAACCGCTAATTAATAAAATTATAAGTATGTATAATATAGGTAATTTTATTGATGTAACATTTATATATATATATTTTATAATAATATTTCATATAAGGTATTTGTATCTACTGACACAAGTCTCACAGTACGCTGTCCCGCACACCCCGCTGGCTCCACAGAAAACCAGCGCCGTTGATCACGCTAGCCGTGCCAACTGCATTGCTGAGTGGAGGCCATTTCAGGTCCACATCCCGATCTACTTTTTCGATGTATTTGTTAATGTGTTTTATTTTTATTACTTATGATGTGTTGTTGCCTGAATAAATGCCATTCTATTCTATTCTATTCTTCTATATTTGTTTCCTCGCAAATGTGATGAAAAACATTGTGTATAACACGGGCGTAAGAACATTGCAAACTCGAGTCATCAAAAGCCCTCCGCCTTCGGCGTCGGGCTTCTGATAGACTCTTGTTCGCAATATTCCACTTCCACCCCTCGTTAAACAATGTACTATTATGTTTTTAGCTACAAATCCGGATTATTTTTGAATACACAAAGGCTTTTCTTCCTGTTCGGAATTCTGCACAGCACTAATTCACCACTTCCACTTCAAAGTCCTCAGTCTTACACAGAAGACTGTTTCTCCCTGTTTATTTCACTCGTCCATAGGGACCCTAACATTTTTTCACTGCAAATAACTCAATGAATATCACTTACCATTATTCTAGATAGCTCCAACACATCTCTAACAAACAAGTCTTAACGATAGTCTGGCCGCCTAAGTTTACAGCGTTTTTCTTTTTATACCTGTTTTTTATACTTGTTTTATTTAAATATCTGGTTTCTTATAATAACATACCAAACATCCGTGCGCCTCTGAACTCTGTTGTGACATGAGTCTGGGATCCCGCATATCGAATGTTTAAATACATGGGCGGAACACATAAATAGTTGGGGAAATTACTAATCCATTTTAGGTATTAGAACGATAACCGTCCTATGCGTTTTGTTTACATTTTAATACATTGTCGCTTACAAAATAATATAACGTTAAACTAAAACCATATTAGTAAGGTAAAAACGACCCAATATTAGAAACCTCAATGTTTACACCCAAAAGGCTGACAAGACCTAATTTGGTGAAATTGATGTTATTTAAGCAGTTTTTTAAGAAAAACTATTTGTTCTAGCACATCAAATAAAATATATATTATGTTAATATTCACCATATTTCAAAGATCGTGGACGGGCTCGATACATAATTGGACGAAATCGGCTCCATAGAAAATAATTGCAAAGATTGGTCTTAAAATCACTTTAAACGGTTCTATTTCTTTATTTATTGACGTGCAATTTAAAACATGAAGTCAAATTCATACCTAAACCGCTAGCGAGTCATATTTCACAAATAATCCACCCTTTTTTTATTTCAATATTTATGTAAGTACTATTATCTTCAAAAACCGGGCCGCCTCAGTAACACTCGCTCTGCACGTCTAGCACACGACGGCCGCGACATACTCTCGATTTTTATCGCTCTCTACCTCTTGTTCTAAGTGTTCTAATAAGAGAGAGACGGATAGTGCGAGAAAAATCGAGAGAGCTCGCGCGCCGTCGCGTGCTAGCCGAGCAGGTTTACTCCGATACAAAATAGACAGTGTGCGCGCTATACAAAATCCTCAAGGGCATTTTGGTGTTGACAGCGTCTTAACATGACGATTTGTCACATAATGCTCAAATCCCGGCTCGGCTGAGTTTTTCGGAACTTATGTACGGAATATTTGCCGTTAGCTTTTCGGTGAAGGAAAACATCGTGAGGAAACCGGTCTCATCCCAATAAGGTCTAGTTTTCCCTCTGGGTTGGAAGGTCAGATGGCAGTCGCTTTCGTAAAACTAGTGCCTAAGCCAAATCTTGGGATTAGGTGTCAAAGCGGACCCGGGCTCATTTAGGGCACAACCGGGAATAACGCTAGGAGGGTAATGATACTTGATTTTTTTAACATCTGACAAAGCCTGGAAAAGGGAAACCACTGCAACACACTTAGGTAAATATAATTATGCATCATCATAATAAGAGCCTAGCTCTTAAATATATTATGATGATGATCAGAGGTCGGAATTTTCGTGGCACTTTTGAGCTGTCATAGGGACTTGTCGTTTATCGACTACCGATATTCATAATTATATCGATAAATTATAGAACACAACATATGAAACAAGATTCTTAACAATGGAGGTGAGCCTCCATTGTTAAGAATTAGAATTGAAAGTGTCAAAGTATTCGGTCAGTGTCAGCTGGCTTATAATGTTTACAAAATTACAACATCTTATACTTATCGTCTTGGTTCTACCAATCACGCAGCGGCAGACTTATCAGGGTGTAGTGGGAAATCCTTTATCCTATGTACCGAATTAACTTTTTTTTGCCTGTATTTTTACCTGTGTCTTGTGTACAATAAAGTATTTACATACATACATACATATTGTAGGTACAATCAGCATCAAAAGTAACTGCGCAATCGAAGACGTCAGAAGCTCTTATTCCCTTTTAATAAAGACTTGACGTCATCGTTTCCGCAGTTGCTTTTGATGCTGACTGTACCTACTAGCCGCCCAGCACGCAAAAACGAGCTGTGAAATTTGAGTCACATTAAAACGAAATATATTTAAATAAAAATAAAAACCGGCCAAGTGCGAGTCGGACTCGCGCACGGAGGGTTCCGTATTATCTATAAAAACGGCAAAAAAAAATCACGTTTGTTGTATGGGAGCCCCCCTTAAATATTTATTTTATTTTGGTTTTAGTATTTGTTGTTATAGCGGCAACAGAAATACATCATCTGTGAAAATTTCAACTGTCTAGCTATCGCCGTTCTTGAGATACAGCCTGGTGACAGTGAAAACGGCAAAAAAACACGTTTGTTGTATGGGAGCCCCCCTTAAAAAAATATTTTATTTTGTTTTTAGTATTTGTTGTTATAGCGGCAACAGAAATACATCATCTGTGAAAATTTCAACTGTCTAGCTATCGCGGTTCTTGAGGTACAGCCTGGTGACAGACAGACGGACGGACGGAACCCTAAAAACAAGAAGCTACGGTAGCCTAGTGGTTCAGGCATGCGGCTGTCAAGCGGCGGTCGTGGGCTCAAATCCCGGCTCGGCTGAGTTTTTCGGAACTTATGTACGGAATATTTGCCGTTAGCTTTTCGGTGAAGGAAAACATCGTGAGGAAACCGGTCTCATCCCAATAAGGTCTAGTTTTCCCTCTGGGTTGGAAGGTCAGATGGCAGTCGCTTTCGTAAAACTAGTGCCTAAGCCAAATCTTGGGATTAGGTGTCAAAGCGGACCCGGGCTCATTTAGGGCACAACCGGGAATAACGCTAGGAGGGTAATGATACTTGATTTTTTTAACATCTGACAAAGCCTGGAAAAGGGAAACCACTGCAACACACTTAGGTAAATATAATTATGCATCATCATAATAAGAGCCTAGCTCTTAAATATATTATGATGATGATCAGAGGTCGGAATTTTCGTGGCACTTTTGAGCTGTCATAGGGACTTGTCGTTTATCGACTACCGATATTCATAATTATATCGATAAATTATAGAACACAACATATGAAACAAGATTAAAAGTAGAGGTAAATAACAGGCAGTCTTACCGCTAAAGAGCGATCTCTTTTAGATAACTTTTGAGTGGCTGAATTAGCAATGAAAACAATGAATGATGCTGTCAACACGGCGAATCCTCAAACATATCAAGGGTCGGCAACGCCCATGTTACTCCTTTGGAGTTGCATGCGTCTATAGGCTGCGGTGTCCGCTTACGATCAGGCGGGCCCGTACGCTTGTTTGCCACCGTCGTTGTATAAATGAAAAGTTAATAGTTAATAATTTTAAATTGAATCAGTTCAGTTCAACGTTTTAACATTTATTAATTTCATGTTCAACTTCTATTTATAATTTCCTAGAAATAAGATCGCCCAATCGCGATAAGACTGCATGTTGTTTACCCATCACTCGTTATCAACTTATCATATTTTACATATATTGTATTCAGTATTTATCGATATACATATATATAATCGGAAGTCGATAAACGAGAAGTCCCTATGACAGCTCAAAAGTGCCACGAAAATTCCGACCTCTGATGATGATGAACCCGGCCATCCCTTTGTGTTAATTCTTTGGAAAATATTGAATTTCTTACGAATATCCGCGGTAACTAATGAAATTGAAGCTTTTTATGCGATATAAATAGTTACAAATTCAATATTATAACTAATTTTTCGGAATAAATTCTGTGATTGTTCTCGTAATGTAAGCCCTATTACTTGCCACGATTCTAGGTCACATTGAGCTATACTTACTTATTTTTCTAATTATCTATTTTTCTAACAGACTCTTGTTCGTAAAATATCTTTATAAGTACGCTCGTTGCATAATTTACTAAAGTGCAACTTTATCAAATAGGTACAGAGTATAAAATAAACAACGGAATTTTAAATTGAGTAAGATTTATTATGCCACACCTGTAGATGAATTAATGTATCTCGCGCGCCAACAATATGACTGTAACGCTATTAATTTACTCAAATATGCAAAAAAATGCTACAAATAGATAGGGTAAGTCGCCAATAACTAGCCACCTCAAACTAAAAATGAACAGTATTCACCTATAATAGTTGTTTTTTTTTTATTCTTTTTGTAGGTACATGGCCACCACTAGAAAACCTTTCCGCCCCAACGGCCATCGGTTCTACGTGCTATGTCCCGCCCACTGCCACTTAAGTTTAGTGATTCGGAGGGCTATATCGGTTACCTTGATGCGATCACGCAGAGAAACTCCCAAAATAGACCTCCCCATTGCCCTTTGGATGATTTTGAGCCTTCTTATGACGCCAATAGTAGTATGACGCGAAATATTGTTCAGTATCAACTTATTCGCATTTGGTCCTTCCGGATCATGACCCCAAAAACACCCAGTATAAGGTCCCACACTCCCAGTAGGGCTGCTCCTAACATGAGCGAGATGACATGCTCCTGTGCCCTACCTCTCTCTGTTATTTATCTATCTAAGCAAACATATCTATCTGAGGAAAAATATCTATCTAAGAAATAATATCTATCTAAGGAATAATTATCTATCTAAGGAATAATAACTATCTAAGGAAAATTATATATCTAAGGATTAATATCCATCTAAGGAATAATATCTATCTAAGGAATAATATATCTGTAAGGAGGTACTTTTCAAGCCACAGTGGAAACAACATCTTAGACTTGCGCAACATAACGCCTATGTCTGAACGTGGCCTTAGCAGAATTAACGATGTTCTTCAATGGAGGCAGGCGGGTTACGATCTGTAATCCATATTTTTGTAATTACTCTGCTCCACAGGTAGAATGCAATTTCTGCCAACGTCAGCATGCTGCAGCCGAGGAACAGCCCGTAGACGCCACCTAAATTACCTGCACAGACATACAATAGTTAATTACTCACCTAGCTAAACTAGTTACATCGACACGCACACGCCATGTAAATGGTGCGGTTGCGTCGGACAAATTTGTACGAAAGTTGGCCTTTCCAAGTACATTTTACGACCACGATTACGATTTTTTTTTGACGACCGGTCAGCCTAGTGGGTAGTGACGCTGCCTACGAAGCTGAAGGTCCTGGGTTCGAATCCCGGTAAGGGCAAATATTTGTGTGATGAGCATGAATATTTGTTTCTGAGTCATGGAAGTTTTCTATGTATTTATATCTATTATATATATCGTCGTCTAGTACCACAACACAACACACCATAACACAAGCCATAATGAGCTTACTATGGGACTAGGTCGATTTGTGTAAGATTGTCCCTTAATATTTATTTATTATTATTATTTATTATTATTTATTTTTATGTTGGTTAATTACTAATGTCTACTTAGCCGTGATAGTTTTCCTTTTACTACTGCCCCTATTTTTTTCACATTCCCAGTTGTAGTTATTTAGCCCGCAGGGGGAAGGATACTTGACTCAAACAAAATTTAGGGCTTTGTGCCACTTTAAAGCCCAAAATCATGCAGATCGGTTCGCATCAGCAAGCCGAAAGTAAGTCATTATAGTAGTCTTGGCTGAGACCATAGAGGACGTGAGTACTATTCTCGATGACCTCTCAGTAAAGCCTCCGAGCCAGTTGGTCTAAGGATGAACATGGATAAGACAAAGATCATGTCAAACGTCCATGAAGTAGTACCAACCCCCATTTCAATCGGACACTTTACTTGTACGCTCGAAGTTATAGACTATTATATATGGCGACCGCTTTAGCCTAGTTGGTAGTGACCCTGCCTACGAAGCAAGAGGTCCTGGGTTCGAATCCCGGTAAGGGCATTTATTTGTGTGATGAGCACGAATATTTGTTCCTGAGTCATAGATGTTTTCTATGTATTTAAGTATTTATTTGTCTATATAAGTATGTTTATCGTCGTCTAGTACCCATACTACAAGCTTAAACATTGTCATGTTTGCAGTTCCGGTAAACTCCTACGGAACGACTAATCCGATTTAAAAAAATATTTCACCAGTACATACATACGAGTACATATTTTGGAATAGGAATACCTTTGGAATACTTACGTGGGTAGCTAGTAATATTTATAAATAATATGTAATGTATGAAGAATAGAATTGAATTGCAGATAAATTGAACAAGGAAAAGAAAAAGAAAATACATGCATATACTCAAATAATTTTTAGTAATAAAGAGCCTTTAAGAGTTTTTTAAGGATACTCGAGAAAATAAAATAATAATAATAATAACAAAATTCCAATTATGTACATAATTAAATACATTTACAAGTAAATAAGGTATAGTTACTTACTCTAAGGAATTGATACATGTATAGTTTAACTTTAGCCATGAAATTGCGACGCCCTTACTGGTACAGGCCTACCACCTTATGTAACCATGGATTTGCAATAAATATAATATATGAGATACCCTTATCACGAATCAAGTCTATAACACGATACAGAGAGGGCGCTAGTCTTAGCGGGAATGTAATTGAAAAATATACAACTTCCTTCACTGTCCTCGTAGCTCAGTTGGTAGAGCAGTCTAGCGTTAATAGAAAGGTCGCAGGTTCGAATCCTGTCGGGGGCTACATGCGAAGATGGTTTATTTTTTCAATATATTCTTTCTCTGTATCATATCGTTTAAATATATATGAGTATGAGTATGAGAGTAGTACAAACTTAGCAGCGTTATCCAATCTGCGATCAAGACAAACTCTTGTATTTTATAGAACTGCGACTCGTACGTAAAATGTACGAGGTACTCGTTCTTAGGGTCCACGCCATGTCTGAAATAGGAGAGAATATACACATAAATAACAAATCGCTCTGCAAACTGTACCTCTCGAGACTGTCTTGAAAATAAATTTACAAATATTGAATTGAGAAAAATAAATATAATTTTCAAATCTCATGCTCTGAAAGTGGGTCGTTGCTGTTCTAAAAAGTGTGCAGAAAGTGATACGTTTCTGCTCCAGTGCAGAAAAGTAGTGGATTCCAATTTGTCCTCGCCTTATAAGCATTATGCGGGAACTAATTATTATTGTAAATTCATTACTTTTATTTTAGCTAAAATATTCACTAGGGTCTGTGAGTTGGTGACAAAAGGAATACACCACCCACGAAAGCTTTTTTAACTTAAAGTTGTGTAAGGCAGAAACGCATACAGCCACTCTTCAACTTAATACTGATAATAAATACAAATAGTATGAACATAATTGAATAGGCTATTTTCGTCTATCACAATTAAAGTATGAAAGTATGTTATTCGTATAGTTTTGACTTTAGGTAATACGAATATAATACCATTTGGTTATAAAAACATGAGCAATATTTTTGATTTCAAAATTAAAATCGTAGGTTTATTATCTGTAGGTAAGTATGTCACGTGACCGAATTACACCATATAACCATAAGCGCGAGCGAGACAGATATTTGCCTCTTACTTTAGGACAGGTGAGATGGGACTATTCTTTCGGCTCGGATGACGTCACGGTTTCTGCCGTTTTTGAATTGTATACTTTGAATAAACATATTGTTTAATTTTCCGTCTGTGTTTTTTTTACTTTCCTCGTATTCGATATGAAAAGTTGAGTGTTTAACTCGGGTGAAAGTCACCCGTTTCTGACTCGAACCATTGGCGCTCTCACTTCGTTCGAGCGCCAAAATATCAGGAATGGGTGCCATTCAGCCCATGGTTAACAATCTACTATAGGCCTATGTCCAGCCGTGGACGTCTTACGGCTGATATGATGATGAACCGCTGCTGTGCCCACGCCGCGGGCTCCTGCGCCACTGTGCTCGGCGCAGCGAATCACGTCGATGTGTTCGCTACTCGATAGCCGCTACTGGTAGCAGAATGCAAAAGTGTCTTCGAATCCTTATAAATAAATCATTTTAGTCAAGTTTTTAATGCGTAAGCTGTAATTATAAATTGTACTTTGGTAATAATAGTACATTGTTTAACGAGGTGCGTAAGTGGAATATTGCGAACAAGAGTCTATCAGAAGCCCGACGCCAAAGGCGGAGGGCTTTTGATGAATCAAGTTTGCAATATTCTTACGCCCGTGTTATACACAACGTTTTTCATCACATTTGCGAGGAAACAAATACATTTTAGATGAAATGAATACAAATCGTAATAAAAACTGCAACATGTCAGTCGTCCATTTTGTTGAAATTGACGTGAGGCGCGTATGGCAAAGACCCTTCGGTATTCAGCCACGATTTGAAAACACTTAAAAACATTTTACATAGACACTAAATAACTACATATTAAATCTGTAAATAATTCAGTTAAACATGTTTAAGTAGTTTTTTAAGTTTAAATTTATTTATAAATACGTTTTCAGACATCGTATTTGATATTTTAAAACCTCTTTGCTTTGTAACTGCCGCATGAGTGACAGATACAATTTAAGAAAAATACCATTACGCCCGTGGGGGTAACACCGGCTATTACAGCTCTGTATGTCTGCGCATTATGAAGCCCTTTTCGAGCAAGTGTGATGAAAATAAATAAATGATACAGGTACGAGTATGTAAACTGCCTGTGCGGTAAATTTAACGAACTGGCTTGTTGCATGCAGTAAATAACATCTATAGATACTTACTTGAGAACTTTGATAGAAAGTACTCACAAAAACCCAGTGGAATCATATTCAGGAACAAGTATTCTGGGTTTGAAAGTGCGTTTGTACAGCGTATACGTGCACGCTTCGGGACACGATTGGAATTCTACACCATTGGACGCGGCTAAATCCCCCAAAAAGTCGTGTATTGGTAAACCATACTTCATCTTGTTCAACGCTGGAAGTAATTACGCTATTTAAAGTTTGTTGGAAGATTGATAAGATATCGATGATTCTACTCCGTGCCGAGCGCGGCCGGCCGTTGTCAAGCTGTGACATGCCTCATACCGCCCATGTGCAATAGAATTTGCACTCAAATACTATGGAATTCAGACCGTTCATTACACGAGAGCCAAATGCCACCAGATGTCGTATTTTAGCATGTTTTGTTACATTTCAGAGCAAATAGAATCAACTTTATTTTCAAAATAACAATAATTCGAATTTCACCGATTTTTGCAGTGTCGTCAGCTAAAATCGACTAATTAAAGTGTTCGACACCGTAACTTTAATCTCCGAAATAGTAAAAATAAGTGAAGTGAAATGTTTTTCGAGTATTTCGTGAGTTTAGATTATCGGTAGGTAAATATAAAAACTGCTGTCAACGTCCGTATTTTTGTGTACCGACATACTCGTAAGTATTATTTTAAATTAGGGTTTTTCCTTGGTCTGGTCACCTTCATGATATGGTGACTCATTGGAAGGGATCACGATATGATGACTTCCTGGAGGGGACCACGATATGATGTCTTACTGTAGCGGGCCATGATATGGTGACTTACTGGAGGGGACCATGATATGGTGACTTATTGGCGGTTAGGATGAAATGGTGGCTCACTGGAGAAGAGCATAATAATATTATGGTGACTCACTAAAGAGTACCATGATATGGTGATTTACTGGAGGGGACCATGATATGGTGACTCACTGGAAGAGACCATGCTATGGTGACTTACTGGAGGGAACCATGATATGGTGACTCACTGGAGGAGAACATTATATTATATGGTAACTTACTGGAGGGGGCTATGATATGATGACTTCCTGGAGGGGACCACGATATGATGTCTTACTATAATATGTATATATAATACTGTTGGACTATAATATGGTGACTTACTGAAAGGGGTCCATGATATGGTGACTTAATTACCTATAAAGGGTAACGATGAAATGGTGACTCACTGGAGGGAATCATGATGACTTACTGGGATACCTCCTTAGACAGTTTATCCCCGTAAAGTTACAAGTTAACTCGTCGGGCACAGGGAGGTAGGTCCCCGCGCAGCCGCACACGGCGATGCTGGCGTTGATGATCCATTCCACTACGCAGTTGTAATAGCTGTACGATTCAAAGAAACGCAATTCTTGTTCATCTGGATGAGCACAGACTCCTCTGAAATCGAAATACTTGAAAAAAAACTGAATACTAACGTCATTAAGACTTCATTTCTTAGTAAAAGCAGCATAAATGCGTACCCTGAACCTCATAGCCACGCATGTAGACCTGCTCATGTACGATGAGTGAATTCACAAAAGTAGCATTATTAACTCTTTGTTATACTGAATAGATAGTTATTATAATAGATAATCTTTTGCTACATTATCGCATTGGGTTCAGCCTAGTAATGATAATTGTATGTGTGGAAATAAAACAAAATAAATAGGTAATACATTATGATTACCCACTAGCCTATATAGGAATATTTTTTTCGATGTTTTTATTTTATAATTAGGAGTATTTAAAGAATAAACTATTCATGTTTCATATTATTTTCCTTTAATAAATAAATAAATAATAAATAAATATTAGGGGACAATCTTACACAAATCGACCTAGTCCCATAGTAAGCTCATTAAGGCTTGTGTTATGGGTACTAGACGACGATATATATAATAGATATAAATACTTAAATACATAGAAAACTTCCATGACTCAGAAACAAATATTTGCCCTTACCGGGATTCGAACCCAGGACATTCAGCTTCGTAGGCAGCGTTACTACCCACTAGGCTAACCGGTCGTCAAGAAATTTAATGAATAAGAACATTAAGGTAACTAGGTGGATTGCAAAAAAAAAATGTACATGGTTAATCTATGCTTTAACTTTTTTTCCATTGTTTAACGAGAGTTACCCGTATAATTTGTTTGGGTAGTTGCCTTATCATGCTACAAACCCCTCATCATCATCATCATATCAGCTGAAAGACGTCCACTGCTAAATATAGGCCTCCCCAAAGATCAGCGCAATCACCAGTCCTTCAGTCCATCTTGTGGGGGGGTCTAACCACTTAGCGCCTTCCGTTACAAAACTCTAAAAATTTAAAAAAATGCCTTAAGTACCTATAACTCACGTTTCCTCCTCCATTTCATGAACCTCCTCCGACTTTAACACTGTTAAAGGTTCTACATAGAACAACAAATAATAACCATTGCTCATCGTGAAAGACGACTGGTCTATTAAAGGCTCAGACAGGGGCCTATGGACCGTGACGTACGCTGGGCCGTGGTTCATGGTGGTGACCACTTTTAAGTTGTTACTGAAGGTATTTCCCGCCGATACAAATGTTTCTGGGCTGAAAATTTCAAACAGTTAGTTGATATCCCAATTTTCACATATTATTTTTACGAATTCGTGTGAATTAGATCGAAAACGTCATAATTTCAACTGGGATGACGGTTTCAAGATTTCATTAATTCTAATCCAGTAATTAGTGTGTAGGCTTTTCTTGATTTATTCCTGCACTACCTGTTTATAACTCTTCTTGAAATTTTCCTGCTACCCAAAGGTTGTCTGGAAGAGATCGCTCTAAAGCGATAAGACCGCCTGTTGTTACCTTCATTTATTGATTATACTTTTGTAACATGTTTTTCTTATGTTGTGGTGCAATAAAGAATATTATTATTATTATTCTCTTTATTAAATTTTCTTCTTAAGCTAGGTTTTTACAATAATTATATAAAAAGTAAAATATAAATCTATACATACAAAACACAAAATCATTATAAAAACCTAACCTAGGGTACCGCCGGCAGCGAGGCGGGGCCTACGCCGCCGGTGGTCAGGGCGACAGAGACAGGAATCTCCTGACTATCCGCGCAGTATCCAGGAGTACCGCCTTCTGTATCTGACCCTTGATCCAGCCATCTAGCGAGAGTCTCTTGAGGTGGTGGTCGAGACTCTTCGCTATTAAACCGTTCGCCGAAACGACTATCGGGACGATGATCGTCGAATCATCATCCAACATGGCGGTTACCTCGTGAGCCAGGTCTAGGTACTTGCTGGCTTTGTCCTTCTCGGCCTTCAAGAGGTTCTCGTCATGGGGGATGGTGAAGTCGACGAGCACTGCCTGGCGTTTCGATCGATCTATCAGCACGATATCAGGCCTATTGGCAAGAATAGTCCTGTCTGTGATGACAGATCGATCCCAATAGAGCGTGGCACGACCATTTTCGAGAACTGGCGCAGGTGTGTACTTATAGTAAGGCACTTCGGAGACCACAAGACCGTATAGAAGAGACGTATAGAGAGAAACGGACAGATAATGGTACGAAAAAACCATGGAGACAAAAAGATTTACTATGTCAGGACAGAAAAAGACATTGAGCAAATCGGTAAGGAACTGCAAAAAACATAGGTATGTACCAAACGATTATGTGACCAGAACTTAGAGGATGTCAATATGTCAACAAGTCAATATTATTATATACAAAACACGAACAATGATTAATATACCCGATTCCTACACTACTGAGACATTCCACGACTCTTGGACAGACTTTATGTTCAATTTACCAAACGCTCAAAACGGTTTAATATTACTACACGTCAACATCCGGTCAACAATAAAAAATCACTCCCAACTGGAATACATAGTCACTAGCAGCCCAAGAATAATACATTTAATAATAATCACAGAAGCTAACATAACAGAAAACATAGCGAGCCTGTTCGATATACAGGATTATGTTATGTATACAGAGCTACGAACCCATAGAAAAGGAGGCGGTATTATCGTCTACGCACATAAAAGTATATCGTTCATCAAGACTCCAGTGAATACAGTGAATTTTGAGTGTATGTATGGTGAAGTGGAAATCTTTAAAGGCGGTAAAATAAATTTATGTGCATTATACAGACCGCCAAATCTAAATAAGACTAATTTTATTCTTGAACTATCACAGTTACTATCAAAATATCCCACCCAATCAGATTGTATAATAGTAGGTGATGTTAACATAGATATTTCATGCACAAATACCATTGTAAGGTCGTACCTAAATAGCCTATATGAATTGGGTTTTATATGTTGTATCTCACAATTTACGAGAGTTGAGTCTAATAAAAATGGAATATCCAAATCCTGCATAGATCACATATTCGTTCGTGACGTCGGCAAGCCAAGTGCGCCCGCGCGCTCAGTGCGATCAGCTGTTGTGCGAGATGCGCCGGCCGATCACTACATAACCGGACTAGCTCTGATCAGCGCGGAGAGCGTGAGTACCTTTAAATTAGTAAACAAGTTGAATAACGACCAACTGAAATTAGAACTAAGTCAAATTGACTGGAGCCTGGCTCTGCGATGTGATGACCCGAACGAATTAGTCGATCTCATAATTAATGAATACCAATCAACCTATAATAAGTGCACTTACAAGTCCAAAATATTTGTAAACAAAAAACAAGATAACCCGTGGATAACCGACAATTTAATAAATATGTGTAACAAAAAGAGAGAACTTTTAAAAATATTTTTAGAGGACCCAACTAACAAACAAAACGAGCTTATATACAAAAAATATAGGAATAGAAACAATAGAAAAATCTGTCAAACTCGAAATAATTTCACAAAGAAGGAAATATGCCAAAACTATAGAAACCCTAAAAAAACGTGGGAAATTATAAATAAATTGACAGGCAGAATCATTAAGGCAATAGGGAATATGCATGTGATTTAGAAATGGACAAAAAAAATCACGTGTAATCTATATTGCTTAATAAATATACACACATGATTATTTTTTCAAATTATCATGTTTCTATTGATAAAATAAATTGTTTAAAAGTACTATTTTTCCAATTCCCTCGCAAATTTCCAAAACGCAACGCTATTGACGGAGCGAAACGTGACGTCACCGTGCAGGTCGTTAGTATGATTATTGAAAGTTATTCGCATTGTTTGGCCGCTGTTTATGCTAAATAATCAGTGTTTTTTGGTAATTATTAAGTGAAAAAAGACTCGCCACAATGACTGAAGGCGGTTTTGTCAAGGCACAGTCGGATAATCTGCCTAAAATTGATGTGTTCATGATGACTAAATTTAATACATACTTCGCAAATATTTGTGACTTTACGTCCGCTGAACTAAGAGAAGTAAAAGCTGCAAGGTAAATAAGTTACAGATATTCAATAAATTTTCATATTCCTTGTTTTTATACTCGTGAGATTGGTCAATTAAATAATTATAACCTATTTTGGCGATTCAAATAGCTAGACTTTTAAACTACTTCAAATAGGTGTCTTTGTTAAATAAGTGGAATAAAAAACTAGTAGATATTTATCCATACTATATACTATTTTACTATACTATAACTTTATATATTATATATACTAACTTCTGCCCGCGACTCCGTCCGCGTGGAACTCATTTATATCGTAGCTCCATACAAACTTTCACCCCCACTTCATCCCTTTGGGGGATATGGGGGGAGCTACGATATAAACGAGTTCCACGCGGACGGAGTCGCGGGCAGAAGCTAGTTATATTATATATTTTATATATACTTACTTAATAATAAATTATAAATGCGAAAGGGTGTCTGTCTGTCTGTTTGTTACCTCTTCACGCTTAAACTGCTGAACCGATTTGGATGAAATTTGGTATAGAGATAGTATAAACGAGTTCCACGCGGACGGAGTCGCGGGCAGAAGCTAGTATTATATAATCAAAGATATGTAGGTACCTATTAGGAATGTTAAATGTTGAGAACATCTTTATGAACTTTAACAAACTAGGTTGTTTTCGTCAAGGCTTATAAATAAAACAAATTTGTGTAGGTCTCACTCAGTAAAAAGGATTAAATTCTTTTAACTTTCTTCGATCAACAGTGCAAACAAAGAAACTTAGCTAAAAGGTTTCTTGATCAAAATCAACACTCGTAGTCAGCTGTTGATCAACAAAAATCATAATATTTGTAACATTAATAACTAAAAAAATTGGGAATCAGAATAGTTTTATGAATAAGTATATAATACAATTTTGAGGTTAGGTTATTGTTTACCTATATTGTTCGCGAGTCGTAATAAAAAAGATTTTAGGTACATACATATTTAATACTCACGTCGAAATGATCTTCACAACAATATAAACTACTCAAGCACGATAGATTATCTCTCCTCATCGCCTTACACCACTTTATCCTTATATTTGCACCTTTGGGCATATGAAAATATTTGCAGTTTTAATGTGATTTTCACACATAGGGACAATACAATATTTATAATAAGCTTTTGTGTGCTCTTCCATTACAATAAGTTGATCTTATAAGCTTTAATCACTCACATTTATTAAAAGTGTGAATCAAACACTTTGTTGTTAATTTGTTTAAGAACCGCCGTGCACTAAGCTGCACGGTGACGTCACAAATGAGCGCGCCAAAATGGTGGCGTTTTGATCGTCCGAAAATGATAGTAATTTTAATTATTATTTTTTACCTTATTTAATAATATTGTGAAAGTGTTATATTTTTTTCCGGTTATATAATTACTTATAGAATAGATAAAAAAAATAAAAAAATGACATGAATATTCCCTATTGATGATGTATTAATTAAATCATTTAGGCTAAAAGCTAAACAATTATCCAATAAATTTGCAATCGAGTTCAATGATAATGTCAAAAGTGTAAAAAATAATTGTAATGTGCCATTACTTGACGAGACAGATTATATTAATACCCCTAACCTAACATTTCGTCTAGAAAAAATTAACGAACAAATAGTACATAAAATAATATCACAAATAGACGACAAAAAAAGCCCAGGATACGATAAAATAAGGGCAAAAGATATAAAATACATCTCCGAACAAATGACCCCGGTCTTAACACACCTAATAAACTTATGTATATCGCGTTCCATCTATCCTGACAAACTTAAGATAGGGCTGGTAAGACCAATATATAAAAAAGGAAGCCACGCAGATACAAACAACTATAGACCGATAACAATCCTATCCTGTATAGATAAAATCATAGAAAAATATATTGGCAACGCACTAAACTCATTTTTATCAAGTAATGGCATAATTCACGAAAAACAATTTGGTTTTCAAAAAAATAAAAGCACATCACAACTCCTGTCATTGTTTACAGACGAAATTAATGAACATTTAGAAAAAAAACACCATGTACTTGCTGTAATGATTGATTTTAGCAAAGCTTTTGACACTTTGGACCACATTACACTGTATAAAAAATCAGAACAAAATGGTATACAGGGACCCATGCTAGAACTTATAAAAAATTACCATGCTAATAGACACAGTGCCGTAAGCATAGCGGGCGAACAGAGTGACCTAATTCCGACCTTATGCGGCTCGGCTCAAGGCTCAATTTTAGCTCCGACGGAATACTTGATATACGTAAATGATATGTGTAAAATCTTCCGGCACGGTTCTGTATACCAGTTTGCAGACGATACATGCATAATTACAGCCCATGAGAACCTAGAAACTGCCCAAAGCAGGATGCAGCATGACTTTGATATACTGTGCAAATGGGCTCACGACCTAGGTCTGTCACTAAACTACGCTAAAACTAAACTGATGCACATTCACTCACCGTATAAAAAAAACAACTTCACACCAAAGATCGTGGCCCACGAGCACAAGTGTCTACACATGCCTAGTACAACTTGTAAATGTAATCATCTTGATATTGTAACAGAACACACTTACCTCGGGCTAACTATAGACCATAACTTCAACTGGGGCCCACATATCCAACGGGTATGTAACAAACTTAGATCTATATTAGCAAAGCTATGTATACTAAAACACAAAGTCCCTTTTAATACATTAAGACTCCTGTACATGTCTATAGCGGATTCTGTTATAAACTATGGCCTAGAAAGCTATGGAAGATCATACAAAACCTACCTAAATGATATTTATAACCTACAACTACGTATACTGAAGACGATTGTTCCTACGAAAGTTAAATACAAATATAAAAGTAATTATGGAAACCTATTCAATTACTGCAGAGTGTTAACTGTATATGAAAAAATAGACTTATCCATTGTAACTCAATACCACAATAACATAAAGTACTTAGACAAAAAAACGCGACCCTCACGGTTACGCAACCTAGATAACAGTCCAACGTTTGAGATCGCAAAAACAAACAATGAATACGGAAGAAGAGTATGGAAATGCATTCTACCGCGTATATTGAATAGATTTCCAAATGATTTAATATGCTCATTAGAAGGTCGAACATGTAGACAAGCTAGAAATATGATAAAAAAGCACATGCTTAAAATAAGAGAATATAGCTAACCCTATCGTTGTAAGTTATTTGATATTGTTGTATAATTATAGACTCCTTAACTCAAAAAATCTTTATAATTTAAGATTAGTAGTTAAGCCTTAAAAAAATGTATGCTTTTATGTGAAATAAACAGATTAAATTTAAAAATTTTTTTTTTTTTTTAAGAGCAAGTTGCTGGTGAATAATTCTGGCTACAAGGTTATGTCTGTGCAAGTACTCGCCGTTAGCAAGATGACCACAACCGGAGATAATATGCCTGAGTGACTCCCCGGGACGGCGGCATGCCCGACAAATGTCGACCGTACCGTCCTTCAGGATATACCTCCGGTAATTGTTCGTCATGATTACTTCGTCCGCAATAATAATTATTATTATTAGTAAATGAAAGTGACAATAAACATCGTCCGTGTATGTAAATATTATGTCTTCTCTTCTGTTTATTTAAGAGCTAAGCTCTTGTCGGTGTAGCTTACTAAAATTCAGACAATTTAGTTTAATTCGGTACAATGACGTGGTACTCCAGGAAAAATACGGTTTTGAAAAACATTAATTTATAATAGCGTTTTTTTGTTGATTTCATTTTAAAATATTATTCTAAGATGCTTTATTCAAGAATCCGACAAACTTTCCACCCGGAAGTAAATATGTTAGATTTAAATGAGGCATGCATTGTCTTTCTTTGTATGATTTATTTTGAATATTATAGAGCAAAATGTCATCATCATCATATCAGCCGAAAGACGTCCACTGCTGGACATAGGCCTCCCCCAAAGAGTGCCAAAGTGACCGGTCCTGCGCCACCCGCATCCAGCGGACAAGCAAGCGCAACGGCAAGGTGGACTGATGACCTGGTAAAGATTGCTGGAGAGCAAATGTAAATGAACCAAAATAAAGCCAAAAATATTTATAAATATTTACTGTGACTTTTCAGAAGCTAGCTAATTTATCATTTTTTGATGTCTGAAATTTTGTCGGATTTTGTCGCTGGGTAACTATTTAATTGATAATATATCCGTAACACATAATAAATAAGCTTTTATAAATTATTTCCAAAATTGACATTTTTCCATACAAGTTGACAGTTTATTGACTGGATATGCTTTGTTTTCACAGAGTCACAACACTAGCTGTAGTATCCGTAATTAAACTCCGTTTAGTAAAATAATGTGCAGAAATAGTGAAAGATTAAATCTGGGGGCACGGGAGTGCCCCCGCCAAGACGAGCCAAGCGAAGCGCAAGGGCACTACCTACCTTTTCTCGAAGCGCTTCGTCAAGGTTCAAACCTTCGTAACTTGGGTTCGGATTATACCATTTAAACAAAATTTTCGGGATATGATGTCAGTGGTTGACTTATTAAAACTATAAAGTTTCAATTGCATAGCTCTTATAGTTTAGATTTAATTGATATCTAAAATACCCCGATTTCGTCACTGACTCACTGATGATCATCAATATTCTTAAGGTTCTTCCTGAAGTCCTAGAAAGCTGAAATTTGGTATGTAAGCTAGTAATAGTATACAAACAACGAAAAAATCTTAAAACTTGAAACTTTTACCCCCCCAACCCCTTAAACTAGGGGGTGAAAGTTTGTATGAGACTTCCGCAAATTTTGATGTTAGAAGGTCCTTGTTATCCTTGTTATAAATAATAAGATATGTATTTCAGGATTTTTAGTAAATCACCCCCCACTCTTTAAATGAGGGGATGGAAGTTTGTATGGGTTTTCCCATTCACTTCTTTAGAAATTACCTTACAAAAAGGAATGAGATCCCACCAAAAACATTACATGTAAAGTGATGCCAAGACTCCATAGCTCATAAAGCTTTCAGCGTGAAAAAGATATCAGATCGCAATTAGCGCCAAGCTTCCACGCTCTACAAATTCTATATCTTGGCTAAAAAGTATAGACCCGTCACTTATTAATATCATCATAAATTCATTGGGCTTGAAAGTCTATGCGGCTACCGGGATGTGCCCAACAAAGCTATACTTTTTAGCCAAGATATAGAATTTGTAGAGCGTGGAAGCTTGGCGCTAATTGCGATCTGATATCTTTTTCACGCTGAAAGCTTTATGAGCTATGGAGTTTTGGCATCACTTTACATGTAATGTTTTTGGTGGGATTAATATTTTAGGTACAATACTTGTCATAGAACCGGCAGCACTGCCCGCTGACTCGTTCGAAAAGGGCACCACACGGTAATATTTCCCCTCGCAGCTCGCAGCGACTCAGCAATACGTCGCAGGGCACTGAAGCGCGCTCCACAAACCCTCGGGTCTACAAAGAACATCAACCTATGATTACTCCCTCAGAGCATATAATACTGTTACGACGGCGGGGTCAATAACAGTTTTGTTGGCATAGTGACACGCCGTCAAGGTGTTTCTAAATTCGCAGTGTCGTCTAAGACATCTGTAGCCCAGCGGTACAAACGGCGGTCGAAGAGCCGATGTGCCCGGTGTCGAGTCCAGCGACCGACATGCACTTTTTGTATGTTTTTAATTAATGGTGAGTACATTTTCAAAACGCCGAGTAGCATGGAATGTTCTAGAAAGGGTAAGCGAATAGAACATTCGATGCTTAAGGAAATTTATAGACGAATGTATGGGCTTGGAATATTCGAGAAACGTGGACGTAGCACGTTTATCTGGAAAAGCCCATGCTACTCAAAACAAGTGAGTAGTGAAATGAACAACGAAATGAAGATCGAAATTAAGGACTAGAATCTTCGGTAAGGGGTACGTAACTCATACATAAGGGGACCACGTTCGCGGTACTAGTCAGTTCGGAAGGGAGTCTTGTAGTGAGTTCTTGAAGAGGAGTCTTGGAATCAGTCTTGAAGAGTTAGTCTTGAGAGTCTTCAGAGTGGAGTTCTCAGAATGGGATACTAAGGGAGTAGTATCGGGTGAGAACTGGTTGAAGAAGTACAATGGAAAGTGGTGATTAGTGAAGTGGTCTAGTGCGTAACAGTAAAGTGTAGCTGTGTCAGTACTAGTAGGCGCGAACTCAGTCACTTGTGTGAGTTAATTGAGTTGTCAGCGTTAGTACGTGTGGCTCAGAGGACTTTACCCTGTAACTGTAAATCGCAGAATAAATCTATTGTCGTGTTAAAAAGGTGTTTAACTCTATCCTACCCCCCCACGCTAGTAACAATACTATAGAGCGGACAAGCCGCCGGCAGCTGTGTCGCACATGTTAGCTCATTGGGAATACTCCGCTGATAGTTCACCGTCCATTGTCCACCGAGCAAGTTCCGTTTTTTTCAAAAATGCCGAGTTGTGCAATAATTACTTGCAAACATCGCAGTGATTTGATTAATTTCCACACCAATGGGATCACTTTTCACAGGTAAATACTATGAATACTATTTATTTCAAATAAAACCACGAATTCAAGAACTTGCGACAGCCATATTCAATACAAATCGCGCGGCATGTCCGATCTCCTAGTTTCCTATATCTGTGATTACTCCGAACGAGCTATGGTACCTAATAATATTACCACGACCGAGCGACATGGTGGTATACAAATCTCAATAAGTGTGATAGAAAGGGATGTATCATTCGTTGTCCTTGTTGATTCCACTTATTTATTTGCCGTTACTTGCTTTACGTATGAAGTTGCGACAAATAAACCATTAAATGATATAGGTGTTTACGGTAAGCCGTGAGTCATTTTAAGACGACTTCTTAATTTAGCTCCATAGGAGCCTTTCTGTCCTTTATGGTGGCATGGCAGGCGCATAGCTGGTCTGTAGAAATGTATGCTAGAAAGTTAGGAAGGTTGTATACTATTAGACCACAGGTGCAGCTGCAGCAACAAATAACGAGTTCCCATAGAAACTTCCTCTCCCTTTTTAACCCCCGACGCAAAAATAAGTTTAACGTGTCTGTGGTATCGTAACTCCCAAACGGATGGACCGATTTGAATGCGGTTTTTTTTGTCTCATAGATAATATTATTCAGAGTGTTCTTAGCCATGTTTTATGAAAATCTGTTAAGCCGTTTTTGAGATATAGGACTTTAACATGAAAATGTCGGAAGTTTTTCAACTTTTCTAAGTTGTAGTTATTCAAACTATTGTATATGTCCCTTCCAAGATGTTAAACTATCTCCGTACCAAATTTCATCTAAATGAGTTCATCGGTGCGTGATTAGGTAACAGAACGACAGACAGGCAGACCTATTTGCCGGCTTGTTACTATCCATACTTATACCTATTATAAATGCGAAAGTGACTGTCTGTTTGTCAAAATAAAATCCATATGTAACAGGTATATATTTATCATATCATATCATATTAGTATGGATATTAATAAGTAAGAGTAGGTAATAGCAAAGCGCAAGTCTGAAATGTAGTGACGTTTAAGTTCTTACCGTAACCTTATTGTGCATCAGAACATGATCCAGCGTGTCCATAAGAGTGGCGTTCAATTGTTGTAGATGAGGCACATAGAGAGGACTCACATTGCTGATGCCCAGGCGCATGGCTCTCAGCACCTCTTCCCTAGAGTACTCGGGAGGAATTTCCCTAGAACAGTTAAGTATCTGTCAGAATGCTCATTTTTGGTACAAGTTATTGTTGCAGACGGCACTTTTTCAGCACAGCCATTAACTACTCGTTGAGAGGGTTCCAGCGAGCCCGAACAAGACGGGTTTATCTGGAGTAGTTTACGAGTGGTCCTGTCTCCATTATCGGATCAGCTCGGTGGTGGCTTAGTGAAAGTACCTACCTATCATATTTCAGCTGAATCGCATACTGGGAAGTAGCTGAAAATGGGTTGGCAATTAAGGACAACTGGCATACTTAAACAAGTTAAATTAAAGCTTGTAATAACTTTCTGTATTTTTTTTATATTTTGTACAAGCTTTTATTGCCAACTGTACTTTTCTGTATACCGTCATCAAGTACTCATTAAGAAGATCCTAACCAGCCCAAACTCAACGGCGTTACGTCGGTTAGGGACTGAATTACCCATAGCCACCATCTGTTTCCATCATCAGATCAGCTCGATGGTACCATAATATTGAATTGTCATCCAAACTATACTTACCCAAAATTTCAGATCCAAAGATTCCAAGAGAGAAGAACAAACAAACCAATAGGTCAAGTAAATGATAGCTATGCGACGGCGAAGTACCATGCACTCCGATATACGAAAACCTTCATGTAAACAACCAGTTCAATAAATTGTACCCTGACTAGCGTCGTGCTACGTGATTCTGCTTATAGTCAACATGAAAGCGTTTGCGTGTATGTCGCAATCAGTCTCGATTCAAAAATAACCGTAAAAAATCGGCTAAGTGCGTGTCGGGTCACGCGCAGTGTAGAGTTCCGTAGTTGCCTGTCTGTCTTTGTTATATCGACACGCGCGCGCCAACTAAATGTTACGTAGTAGCGTGTACTTTTAAGTTGGTCGACTATTAATCGGTAACTTGTCGGCTACTTAGCCGTGATAGTTTTCCTTTAAAAAAAAAGCAAAATTCAATATAAATGTCACACGCAGTGTGGCAGTAACAGATAATGAATTTTTTCACATCCCCAATACGTAGCCACTTAGCTGGCAAAGGGTCGTCGGATCACTGAGTGGAAAAATGTTTTTTCAGGATTTAATTCTATTGTTTTGTACAGTTGGCGTGATTGATTTATAAATATTTGCCTTTTTCTGGTATGAAGGGTTACTGAGCTAAGCTGCAGACGGACAGACGGACATGGCGAAACTATAAGGGATCCTTGTTGACTACGGAACCCTAAAAAAAACAGTAATATATCATTATCATCATTCGTGAGGTAGGGCACAGTTAAATGTCATCCCGCTCGAATTTCGAGCAGCCCAACTGGGGAAGTACCTCCCCCTTGCAGAAGACCACAGCCATAATAACATTACTACTTTATCTGTAGTAGTGTTGTGTTCCTGGAGGTGAGCAAGGTCGCCAGAGCTCCCGAGGATGCGTTGTGTTGAGAGCGAGGGAATTTGTTCCTTCAGCTGTCAGCACGGCGAATCCTCAAACATATCAAGGGTCGGCAACGCCCATGTTACTCCTTTGGAGTTGCATGCTTCTATAGGCTGCGGTGTCCGCTTACGATCAGGCGGCCCGTACGCTTGTTTGCCACCGTCGTTGTATAAAAAAATAAAAAAAAACATCATATCAGCCGAAAGACGTCCACTGCTGTGTATACGCTGCCTCCCCTAAAGAAAGCCATAATGACCTGGTTTGTGCCACCCACATATCCAGTGGACTTCCGCGACCAGGTCAGCTCAGCTCAGCGTAACCGCATCAGCCCACCAAAAACAATATAAACAGATAGTATCAACCCATTGAGTTTGACAAGCGAAACTGAAGCGGCAGTTAGACTATTTTACACCTGTCTAAATGTACTAATTGGAGGGGTGGAGTTAAACCATCTAACAATGAGATAGTTTATTTCACTCCCAGTCAGGTCTTAATGCTCTTCTGGACATAAATAGGGTAGGCCTTTTTTATATCTAATGATTCGACATGGAAAGGCACTCAATGCAAAACAGCAGCGTCGCCTAGAATTTGTGCCGATAATAAATAATACTGCCGTGCAATTATAATGAGTGCCACTCAATAATACCGCCGTTGAAATGAACGAACACTGTGTCTTTAATATCTTTATATATATGGCGACATGAATTCATAAACAATAAATAAGTTTCTGTCAACAATTTCATTTTTGGTACAAGCTTTTATTGCCGACTGTCCTTTTCAGTATACCATCATCAACAACTCATTGAGAGGATTATAACGAGCCCAAAATCAACGGGTAAGTTAAATACTGAATTCCCATGGCCACCTTCTGTCTCCATCAGCAGATCAGCTCGATGGTACCATAATATTAAATTGCCATTCAAACTATACAAATACCCGTTTGAGCTTAATTGATTCCAAATGACGGACAACTTACATACATAACGAATATTAATGATTTTCAATTGTCTTTCAAAATGAAAACTCTTCAACGCATGCTAAGACAGTCCCCAAGGATGCACTGTGTTGAGTTGATTGAGAGTGAACAAAACCTCAAATCAATAATGGGTCGGCAACGCGCTTGATCCCTCAGCGCGTCTGTCACGCGACGGCGCGCGAACTCTCTCGATTTTTCTTGCACTATCCGTCTCTTTCTTACTAAAACACTTAGAACAAGAGATATAGTGCGAGAAAAATCGAGAGTATTTCGCGGCCGTCGCATGATAGACGTGCTGGAGCTGCAGGCAGGCCTTGGTTGTCTATACTAATAGTGTACAGAGGAGAAGTCTGTGAGATTGTAGATTTCTATGTTACAGTTTTGGGTAATATCCGGAACCGGTTATCCGATTTCAAATATTCTTTCACCACCGTGTAGAATGGACTTTCTGTATGGTTAAATGCAATATTATACTTTTTTTTTTATATTAATAACTAGCTTCTGTCCGCGACTCCGCCCGCGTGGAAATCTTTTATATCGTACCTACTCCATACAAACTTTGAGTCTCTATTTCGCCGCCGTAGGAGGTGATTTCCAGGATAAAAATTATCGTATGTCCTTTCCTGGGACACTATCTCTATACCAAATTTCATCCAAATCAATTTAGCGGTTTTAGCGTGAAGAGGTAACAGACAGACTGACAGACACACTTTCGCATTTATAATATTATAGTGTATATACAACGTGTTAATAAAATAACGCAAAACCTGAAAACAGTTTGTTCAGAATCGAGCATAGAATGCGAAAAAAATAAAAAATAAATTTTTTGACAAGATTTATTTTTTACATTTGTATGGAGTGTTGGCCGACTGGGGCGACCTGCTCCATACAAATGTAAAAAATAAATCGCGTCAAAAATTTATTTTTTATTTTTTTCGCATTCTACTCTCGATTCTGAACAAACTGTTTTCAGGTTTTGCGTTATTTTATTAACACGTTGTATATGTAGTGTATAGTGTAGAGTGTATATAATATATACTGTAATAGTGTATAGTGTACATAGTGTATAGTGTAGAGTGTATATAGTGTAATAGTGTATAGTGTAGTACTTACATTTCATCCAGAAACCGTTCATACCACTCCTCAGAGGGGTTTTCAGAGCAGAAGGTAATGGAAGGCAGAGGCAGATCGACAGTCCTAGCCTGTCCAGTCTTGATGGTCATCCTGATGGGGATCTCCAGGAATCGTTGGGAGAGTAGAATGGAGAATTGCCCGCAGCAGTAAAAAGCGAATATGAGCATTACGCACCAGTAACATCTGAAAGAAAATATAGAAAGAAAGAATAAAGCCAAAAAAGATGGAAAAATAAATTTATTTCCTTGTAGCTTTTGCGGACTCCGTCCGCGTTAAACTCGTTTATTTCGTAGCTTCATGCAAACCTTCACCCTCCCATTTCACCCCCTTAGGGGATGATTTCCGGGATTGTAACTATCCTATGTCCTTCCCCGGGATTCAACCTATCTCCATACCTTTCGTCTCAATCGGTTCAGCGGTTTAAGCGTGGAGAGTTAACAGACAGACACACTTTCTCATATATAATATTAATTAATAATTCTGGATAAGAGTAAACACGTATAAATATCCAAGCTCATTATAAAATACTAGCTGCGCTCGCGGCTCTGCCCGCGTAACAACACCGGAAGAGCGTCAAAAAACTAAGGTTACCTTTGTTGGCGCGGGCTCGGTGATAGCTGATAGCAAGCTGCCAGCTGTCAGTTTCAACTGTCATTCAAGACAGTATACAGCGTGTGACATCCATTAGAACATAAACTTTAAGTAAGTAACTATAGCTTTCACAGACTGGCGCGGCCTGACCGGCCGCAGGCCGCGCCAGTGTGTTGCAGGCCTTAAGTGCCCGTTTCATCGAAAAAATATAACAGTTATCTTTTCTAATGATGATTTTCAAAAAACTTGTTTTAATTTTTTCGAGCAGCAATGTACTGCTAACATTTATTTGATGTTTCAGAGAGGCAGAGCTAGTTTCAAATGTTTCTGTCAGTTGTTAGCTTTTTTACTGGTACATAATTTGTACGAAAAAAACATTGTTTTATTAAATAGAGATAGGTATCAATTTACGCTCATTAGGGCGTATACTTTCAGCCGTTAAAATATAATGTTCTTTTGGAAGTCACACACTGTAAATTCTTTACTGAACTACAGTTTAATGAGTGCTTTCGCGGCACGATTGGTGCGGTATAAGTGGAATTACGGTACGAATGCGGTACTGCATGTGTGAACGGCGCGCGTTCGCACAGTATTACACTGCTGCGCAAACGTAACAAGTAGAAAAATCCGGGCGTCTTCAGTGAGCTCCCGGTAAAGTAGAAAATAACGCATACCTCCGCTCCGACAAATATGGCACTGCTGGTCGATTGCGTAACATTTGGAACGTATATTAAGTAGATCTAAATATAAATTTTGTTAAGTTCGAACAGTAACGGACTTCCCATCTGGCCTAATAGTCCAGGAAAAATATACGGTTTTGAAAAACATTAATTTTATAATAGCGTTTTTTTTTGGTGATTGCATTTTAAAATGTTATTCTAAGATGCTTTATTCAAGAATCCGACAAACTTTCCACCCGGAAGTAAACGATATATAGATTTAAACGAAGCATGCATAGTCTTTATAACACGCTTTTATTTTGTATGATTTATCTTAAATATTATAGAACAGACGGGTGGCGCAGGACCGGTCGCTTTGGCACTCTTTGGGGGAGGCCTATGTCCAGCAGTGGACGTCTTTCGGCTGATATGATGATAATGATGATTAAAGAACAAATTTAAATGCACCAAAATAAAGACAAAAGTATTAATTAATATTTTTTCTGGCTTTTCAGAAGCTAGTTAATTTATCATTTTTTTGATGTTTGAAATTTTATTGGTCTGTCGCTGGGTTACTATTAAGGGTCGATTTTTCAATATCTAGATAAAGTTATCTGTCAGTTAAAATTATCACCATCTCTTTCTTAACTCATATGAAAGAAAAGGACAGAAACTAACATTTATCTGACAGATAGTTTTATCTGGGAATTGAAAAATCGTCCCTTAATTGATAATATATCCGTCACACAGAAACAATATTAAGCTATTATAAATTATTTCCAAAATTGATTTTTTTTCCATACAAGTTGTAGTTCATTAACTGAAATAAGGCATTATCAAAACAAATCAACGTCATACCCTACCTTGAAATAATATTTTTATCTTTGATCGGGTACTTCACGCCGTGTACAGAACTTTCTGTGCAGAACGAGGTGACGAAATTTCTCATACAATTCCACATGGTGTCGCTTGGTAAATGAATAAATTAGTAGGCAGCCGCTGCGGCAATGCTGTAATATAAGTAATTACGTCAATTACATATAATTGAGTTACTAATTTATGTCTGGGACAAGTGCAAGTAAAGAGAGACTGTGGGGTAAGGCTGGGGCCTTCCCTTTGGGTATATTGGTATATCTTAGAGTATAGATTTCTACAGAGGAAAATACGATATTTTTTTATTTATTGCCACAATAAGAGACTGAAAGGCTCCATTGCCGCTAAATTAATAGCTGGTCTTAAAATGGCTGATGGCTCACCAGAAACAGCCTACTTAATTTAAGCGGGTAATGGTTTATTTGCCGCAATCTCATACTAACTCAGTATAGCTACAAGGACAACGAATGATCCCTTTCTATCACACTTATTGAGATTTGTATACTACCATTTCGTTCGATCTGAATATTATTATTACCATAGGTTGTCCTGAGTATTATAGGGTCATGATCGGTATATTGCAGACCTTGCAACGTTTTAGACAGACTTTATTTTCAATTAACTTTTAGCTCATTGTCTGTCAAAAAAAATCGTCTACTCGGCTTATCCTTACTAATTGAGAATTCAGAGTTCAAACAAAAATTAGGCTACATAGCCCTTAACTTTGGCGATGTCCTCAGAAGAGTCGCGAACCTGAATCTGACAATGACACTTTTATACAGTGAGTTACCGGCAAGTGAGCTTTTTTTAAAGCAGGGTAAATTAACGTAGCTCTTGAACTTAACTATGACCTCCATTCAATTATTAACTAAAATTCCGCCTTCATACATTTTCTAACATTTTAATTGCCAGCAATGTACAGCAAAGTAAATTGACGAGTGACGACGAAGTGTAAATGACAGCTCTTCATACTTTTTTTATTACGACGTCATACACCTAGTACATTGAAGGTTCGCATTTAGGAAAATTAATTGTGCAGTTAATTTACATAATTATGATTTGCTGATCATCATCATCATCTTCTCCTAGCCGTATTCGGCCTCAGCGACTGCTAATCACTGCTGAGAGCGTCGCTGGTGAGCCCTCAGGTGACTGACATAGCCAATTTTTGCGAACAAGTGCGACCACATTCGCCACACATCAGCACCCCTCCGACATAATTATAATGTATGACCGCAGGTGGTCTGGCCTTTACCGAAAAGCAGTCAGATTGTGCAGGATATATTAAAGTGCATAAATACTCGCACCAACACAAATGCACTCTCTCGTCCGAACCCTTCTTAGCCTGATGGAACGGAGAACCGCTACGATCAGAGATAGGTTCGGATGCAGACATCCTCGGAGATGTCGTTCCGCTAATACGCTAATACGCTATATAATTTGCTAATACGAGGTACATGCAAAAAAATTGTAATGGGAAAAAATATTATCAGTTTTAATAAATGCCCCGCGTGCCGGTAACACACTGTATAAGTACATGGTATAAAAGATAAATAAGTACGACTGGGTGTCGTATTTACATATCTTTACTAGTTTCCCACCCAGAAATAGTGGATCCACTTGTGTATAAAAAGTTTTTTTTTTTATACAACGACGGTGGCAAACAAGCGTACGGCCCGCCTGATGGTAAGCAGAAACCGCAGCTTATAGACGCATGCAACTCCATGTTTTAGGATTCGCCTTGTTGACAGCTGAAGGAACAAATTCCCTCGCTCTCAACACAAGCATCCTCGGGAGCTCTGGCGACCTTGCTCACCTCCAGGAACACAACACTACTGCAGAGCAATTATTAGTGTTATTATGGCTGTGGTCTTCTACAAGCCTCCGCCTTGTAGAACTTGTACTTCCCCAGTTGGGCTGCTCCAAATTCGAGCGGGATGACATTTCGCTGTGCCCTGCCTCACCAAAAAAAAAACAAAAATAAAAAGTCTCAATAAAAAGTTTCATGTTATAGCGGTATGCCGTTTTTTAATGGGAACCACACTACGTTTGTATGGAGAGTTGACTTGAGTCGGCCGTGCTGGAGACTCATAAACAGTCGAATTTGCAATACGGACCGAGACGTACGAGAGTCGTTCCACGGGTTAAATAAAGAACACAGCCAGCAAGGCTCGTGCCAAATGTCTCAATAATCGCTCGCAAACCGCCGCAACCTAACATTTCCATATCACGCGAGCTCATTAATACATTAATGCGTAGTAACACCAGCGAGGCTATTCAGCAATGCCTTTACTCGTTTCTATTCTTATCAATGGTTAACTGGAAAAGTTTCTTCAAAGGGATAAGTTCGCGTTTGTAATTAAAAGTCCAGGGGCCGTAGACAAGGTTACAATCGACAAGCGCTAACGCTAACGCTAACGAATAAAATGTATGGGAATGACAGATGCCGACGAAACACTTTTCGTTAACATCTGTCATTCCCATACATTTTATTAGTTAGCGTTAGCGTTAGCGCTTGTCGGTTGTAACCTTGTCTAGGCCCCCTGAGCACAGTTGACTCGAGTACTCTCCATACAAACGTAGATTGGTTCTCATTCTAAAATTACATACTGGAATAAAATGAAACTTTTATTGTACAGTGGGATCTTCCATATCAAGTTTACAAACTAATAATGTATGTTATGTGATATAAAATATCTTTCTAATGAAAAACATTCTACTTGCTCTATTTTTTTTCTATTTTATGACCTAGATATGGGATCCCATTGTGTATACAAAGTTTCATGTTAGCCTAGCATGTCGTTTTAAAAAGAGAACCGAGGTACGTTTGTATGGAGAGTCAAGCATTCTGGCGACCCATAGCATACTACCTCCTTTGGTTGATCATAGTATATGCTATGTTTATTTTGTGCAATGAAGACTTGCACTAAAACTACTGCAAAGGAGGAACCAGCATTTCCTTAATTCGCCACCATTTTGGCAAAAAAAAAGCACTCAAGTATTAAATACCCTTATCACGAAACAAATTATATTTCATTAAATATTTTGTTTTTCGTGTTATTTTTAACGAGGAAGTTACCCCGATCATTTTTATAATCGATATGATACAGAGAAAGAATATAATGGAAAAATAAACCATATTTGTCTGTAGCCCCCGACAGGATTCGAACCTGCGACCTTTCTATTAACGCTAGACTGCTCTACCAACTGAGCTACGAGGACAGTGACTTACGCTGTGTATTTTTGCATTACATTCCCGCTAAGACTAGCGCCCTCTGTATCGTGTTATAGACTTGTTTCACAGTCTTGGCACACCCACAGTTTCACTCAAGTATTGTTAAATTTAGGCTTTTTTGTGGGTAGGCAACGCGTCAGGCGAGTATGGACGCTCACGCCAGTATCAGAGTAGATACATGGCTATAAACAGTAAAACGAATGCGTACAAAGACAAACATCATGTAGATAATGATGATCAGTCCGCGTGTCGCCCGTTCGACTTATAGCTGGTTCTAAAAGGAGCGCGGCTGTAAAAGGTTTTAAGACTTTTAGGCGAGACTAGTTGAGATACTTTAGGTATTATATCTGTCATTGAGATTGTTTGAGTTAGCCGAATTGCATCAAAGTATTCCATCCTAAAAGCAACTGTACCGTGGCAGGTAGAAGATTCCGATTCGAATGACAGTTATAATTTCAACCAAACCGTGCCTGTACGTGAACATTCCTAAGCAACGTATGTATTTGGGTGATTTCAATGCAACACGGGCCCGGGTCTTGCCAAATATACCGCCAAGCATCTATGGAAATGATTCAACACCTCACCGCCCCCCCCTCTTGACGCCGCAGTTGTGTGTTGCTAAGAGGATATATTATGTCCTCCTAGCGTTCTTCGAGTTTCACCAAATAGCCACAACGGAAGACCAGCGCTGGCCCTAGCATATATATGTGTAACTATGAGTTCACAATTCGTTTTTGTCACAAATAAACACTACTGATAAATCCATGGTTAAACTCGCGTATTAAATGTCACGGCCGCCGACATGTTTCGAGCTCTACGGGAGTTCTCTTTCAGGATGAGTGTTTTCGCGGCATTGTCGCGTACAGTGCGTTACGTGATCGACCTGCAGAGGTTAGACTTACACTGGCCCGCCCGAGTGAAGCCTTTCTGAATAACAGCAGCTATACGGTTCGCCACCGTCTCGTCTCAACTCACGAGCCCTGTAACTTGATCCCTCGCTTCGCACCAACTGCGTAGCTATAAGCCAACTTACACTGGTTTGCTCTGAAGCTAGCGAAGCATTGTCAACCTTGTAGGCACCGAGCAACTCGCTAATCACTTTCGTTTTACTTGATTACTCACTAATTGTATGAGTTTGATAAGTTTCAGTTTTACGGACATTTCATATATATATGACGTAATAATAGTAGGAGACAAGTAGGTACGAATCAGGACGACCTTCACCCATTTGTTTAAAGGATGAAAAGTTTTTTTTTCTATCCAATTTAGTACATTAAACGGTTTGAAACGATTGTGAGAGCTTATTACATTGATGAACAGTCAGTTTTTGAACAAGTGTCATTAAACCTTTATATAACGAAACAAATTATTTAATTAAATGTTTTGTTACGTGTTATTTTTAACGAGGAAGTTACCCCGATCATTTTTTAAACGAATATGATACAGAGAGAAAGAATATAATGGAAAAAGAAACCATCTTCGTCTTCGCCCGACGGGACTTTTCCATTATATTCTTTCTCTCTGTATCATATTTGTTTTTTAAGTGTCATTAAAGCTCATTTTTGACATGGCAAATCAGGATTTCTCGGTTGTAATGTAAGCTTGTAAAAAAAATGTCCTTATCTCCATTTTCAAATGCAAGACACATGAATTTAGTCTCTATCTGGTAATTAAGCAACCCATTTTGTCAAGTATTACGAAAATTAAGCAAAATTACATTTTCGCTTGTCACAGTGAAGTTGATAAATCGAAGTTAGGGTAGTATACTCTTTAGAAAAGAACCATAAAATAAAGGTTCTCTAATAATATACTTGGTTTTTTCACTTTACAAATCAGACCAAAAGAAAGAAAAATAATCCTACACTCCCATGCATCTTTAAATAACATATTCGTAAAAAAGTTAATTGGCAAATAATAAACACAACATCGCCTAACTATCCTACTGTAATTGAAAATAGTTCCAGTTCAAATAACACAGTAATTTATTGAAGAAATACTCTAATTTCACCTGAAGGGCAAACATTGCATTACAAAAGAACGGCGGCCTATAGGAATAACAAATTGATTAGATACCGTTCCGTTTGCCCACGCTAAACTGTGTTACTGTCATAAGTCAACGCATTAAGGTCTGAAATCGGATATCCTTGGGTTTAAGCGCCGAAGGTACTGTGTCAGCGATAAGCCTATCTCATCACAAAGCCCTTCGGGTTCATTAGGCATTTTCGTTTGAAAACGTTTTCCAAAAACCTCCCCGAGTGATCCCGCAAATTGCCTATTCAGAGTTAAGCTACGCACCGAGTCATCAGCGTTTTCCATGACTGCGCTGAAATTGTATGGAAATTCTTTCCGGTTGCGTGGCGCAGTTCGCTAAATTGTGTTATTGTTGTACTTAGTGCGGGGAACTGTAATTGTTTGTTTTAACAAGCTTTTATTTTTAAGATAGAGACAGTAATTAATTTTAAAGGTTCCGTAACCAAAATGGAAACCTTATAGTTTCGTCATGTCCGTCTATCCGTATGTCACAGACACTTTAACCGAAATCCATAAGGTGTATTTAAATAAAATTTGGAGGATAGTATAGATAGTGTATTTTGTTAGCCGCTACATACTTAGTTCTGTAATGAAATGACTAAAAAAATATTGGTTTAGGGGTGTCCAGTCCATACATACATATCTTGTCTTCGATATCTTCAATAGATAGGCCTTTCAAAATAAATATAAGGTTGCTCAGCAAATTTTTAGACTAAGCTAGTCGGAGATCATCATCATATCAGCCAAAAGACGTCCACTGCTGGACATAGGCCTCCACCAAAGAGGACCGGTCATTTTAGTCGGAGATAATCACCCCGAAATTCACAAAAAAAATCGAAAGGTGTACCTATTTAAAAAAAAGATGGACACAGTGCTTCTTAAATTCTTTCAAAGAAAATTATTTTAAACAAGATCGGTTAAAAGGTTTTTGAGATATTGCTGAAAAGCTGCCTTCCCTATAGAAAAGGACTTCTCCTATCTGGGTCAATTTCAATAATCTATAATTGACATGCATTCCATGAAAATTATTACACAGAACGTGGACGGATAAGTCTACTAGATAATAAGGTAGATGTCCCAGTGCTCAACACCTTAAATGCCTAATAGTTGCCACCTATTATTTACCTTTACTGTTTTAACATAAGATAGGCAGTGTCATGTATTCGGCCAGTGGCGGGCAGGTATAGTGAAAATAACTTTTCAACTGGCCAGGTGAAATTCAAACTTAATTTCCTTATTTTACTTTTCTTACTTTATCAGTATACACACTGTGTAAGTAAATGTACCTACCGAATACTGAAACTATGTTTAAGACGATTATCGTAAACTGAAATCAAGTGCCTTATATTTTTCAAAACAGAAACTCTAAATATGTATATTGCTGAAATATCCAGAAAGTTTTTTTTTATTTCACGCGGAATTGTTTCAATGGTTTTTAGAAATCAATTAATTAATAGCACTATTCAGAGCAATGACGCGTTAGTTGAGTGGCCTAGAGGCAACCGGATGGCTCGCGGTATTTGAGCTCCCGAAGTGTTGTGGAACCGCCCTGTGCAATCCAAATTGAGCCAATTTGGACTGGGGCGGAAATAGAAAAAATGTATGAAACCATTTTTTTTTGTCCAGTCCTTTGAAACAGTGGTTGCCTGAAAGTGTGTACGCTGTTTATATAATGAAATGCTGGTCTAAATCGAATACCTGGCGAATTTTTTTTTTACCCCCCATTCACCAAGTTCCGCTCCAGTCCAAGTTGGCTCAGTTTGGGTAGCACAGGGCAGTTCCACATCGCTTCGGGACCTCAAATACCGCGAGCCATCCGGATGCCTCTCGGACACCGAAATTACGCGTCATTGCTTTAAAGTTTAAGTACACGCGCAATTTTCAAATACCTCGCGAAGTTAGTCGTGTAAGCAAGTGGTTTCGAAAGCTGGTGGCTATATCGCGCAACGGATCGGCCAGCGTTATTTGTAAATATGTAGTTTAGGCAGGATGTACCTAGTATAGGCTATATTTTCTTGTATTTTTTATTATACGAATCCTATTTCAATGATAAACCATTAAACTAATTTATAAATGAAACGAAAACGATTATTCTCAGTATTTCGCTGCCTGCACGGTTTCCGATAATATTTGTAAATCAGTAAGTTTCCTATTTGAAAGCAATGAATGCTTTTAATTGACTTCGCTTATTATCTGCTTCTGGTTCAATTTTCATTTATAATTTATTTAGTATCGTGAAAAAAGAGAAGGTCAAATATCATAAGATTAAAGAAACAAATGCTGCTACATGAACAAGAAATCTTAACCTTTTTTAAAAATATATTTGTGTGCATTGTTACACAAACTATTCCTCATAGTACACATACATACATGTTACTGAAACGAAACATTCAATAAAAACACCACGCAAGATTTCCCGGGTATGATTCCGTAATTTACGAAAATACATTAGTAGGGCAGGTGCTACATTGCAGCTTTTTACTGGAATTCCGTACAATCATGTCATTGAATATTTTAATAAATAGCAAACAATCTGAACTACATTGTGACTCATTAATTTATAACGCTTGCAGCGCTACATCGTAGTCCTGCTTAATCCTATCCCGGTACAAAAAAGTTGCATTCTTTCAGATATCAGTAAAAAAAATACTGATAAGTAATCAGTACAACTTAGAATAGTTGAAAAACCCCCGACATTTTCATTACAAAGTCCAATATCTCAAAAACGGCTATACAGATTTTCATGAAACATAGCTAAAAACACTCGAGATAAAATTATCTATGACATAAAAAAGATACATTCAAATCGGTCTATCCGTTTGGGAGCTACTATACCACAGACAGATACACAGATACGTACACGTTAAACTTATAACACCCCTCTCTTTGCATCGGGGTTAAAAAAAAACCATTCGGTCAATATAAAACGTATTAGATAACCAAATACGATGTCACCATTTGTATTAACTCGTATTAGACTGACCACCACAAACATTGAGTGAGTAACAAAAAATTGTGGGTCATAAACTAGATAAAGACTGGAGGATTCCAAATAAATTTAACAGCATGTTCTTGTGGCCTTAAGGAGTAAAAATATCATAAAAGCATATTCATGAATTTATTTATTTAATCGAATGGCACACATTTAAAGTTTGTCACTCTTAAGACCACCCAGGGGACACGTGCAGGGTTGTGGTAGGTAGCTCCTGCGGACGCCAGTAACAGTTGTCCCCCCTTTGTCAAGTGAGTGGGCAACTCGACTGTTAGAAGTTTCTAAGCCGCCCGAGGCCTCTAACTCGTCTTAACGACTACTGTCATAGACAGCAGCCGGGATCAACTGCTTAGAGTGCCTTTCAAAGCACGGAAGCGCTCATTTATAGTAACCACTCAAACAGGCCTAGACCCATCCAAAGACTGACCGCTGCCATCTTTGCTTAACCTGCGTTATTGTTTCCGACTCGCAGGCGCCGCTAGGCTATGAGCGCTTCAAATTCATGAATGTATGACCCTCAAACGGATAGTAAAACGGACAGTAACAAAACCGAAAGTCTATGTTAATCGCATACGTTTAGTAAGAAAATCGACAGGTTAGTCGTGACTTAAACATCACTTTAGTGTTACCTTAACCTGCCAATTTTTCATTCCCCAAAACGCTGTTAAAATTATTTGTTATCCTCGCGACCACCGTGTATAGCTCAGCAATACTGAATGTACAGAATTCAACGCCCTTGCATATTTTAATGCGCAGCCAAATGCGACGGAGCGCGAAATGGAAATCTTTCTGGATCGTAACAGGCTGGAACTGGATGCAATATCGAAATGTTGCAGTTTAAAAAAACAGGAGATTCAAATAGTCTAAAAAGTAATCGACAGCTTGGTCTCAGTAGGGTTTTTGCGCTATTAAATATTACCAAGATTAAAATAAAACCATTCGGCCATTTTGCATTGTTTCAAGTTAAAATGCGGTATTTGACAGTCAACTCAGCTAGTTATTAGCTGAATTAGAGCTGAAGAAGTTGCGGGCCTGTCTTGTTGAATTTCGAAAAACTGAATTGACAAAAAGACTATAAATATAATTATTGGACCTGCTCACAATATTTATTTCACGAGAATCGGTTAAGAAATGCGAACTGTTGTACAAGCTTTGCTTAGTTTGGGAAATAATAATCTCCTAATATTTATATTTATTATATTAAAATAAAGGCGCATGTAACTGATACATGTACGAAATCATGTTATAATAAGTATGAGTCTGTTCATTACTCGTATTGTTCCATGTTTCCACTAAATATAAAAAAAATAGTTTTTTGTGCAGAGCAGGCAGGAATTTAAACCTATTTTGTGATAGCATACAAGCAATAAAATCTAAACTGACAAGATTCTTAATGACTGTGTTACTTCAGGTGTAGGGTCGGGTTAAACGATGCACGCACATTTATTTTTTACTTTTTGTTTGCATACATTTAATTCAATAATATTGTTAAAAAATATATATATTTTGAAATTTTAAGTAATCCTCAAACCTGTTACTAATCGGCTAGTGTAGTCGCGTCGTCGGCGAGCTGGGGCATGCACACGGCCACAACGGAAGAACAGCGCTGGCTTTGCCAGCTTCATGCTGAGCTGTGGCCTTTTTGTGGCAAACAGTGTTCGTTCTATTTTTATTTTTTATTTACTATTTCTCTCTGTGTTTGTCATAAATTAGTACATTGTTGTAAAGGCTAGAAAGTAGGCAATATATGGAGGAGTGTGTTCGAGGTCCGAGCTGCAGGTGAGGACCTCGAAGGAGACGAGTACATCTATTGTACTTTTGGCCGAGACATTACATAGTGCTTTTCACGCCTACTGCGAGGAAATTGCAAATAATTATAATTATAAGTCAAAATGAAGTACCTAATTAAAGATCACAATATGAAACCCTGTAGCTCGGGCTGTAGATCAATAGTGGGACCGGATTTTTGCACTAAAAGTTTTGATAATTCTAAAGATGGAAAAGTGATGCTTATGTGACATCGGACATATTTTTAAGTATATTTGCAATATATGATGAAAAGTTAGAACGAGCGTTAGGTATAAATTAGGTATTTATATATTTTTATTTATAATTTGTGAATATTGAATTAAAGTGCAAAGTTTTAGCTTCATCGTTTATAATATGTATGACGCTATATGTTATTAAGTTTGTAGAACTTTTTTTACGCAGCTTCTTTGTCAAACCAGAATTAGGTTATTACTTTGTCGATATTGAATTAAAGTTTAAAAATCCTTAACAATATCTCTAATTTCTCAAGTTAATAGACAAAGCTAAAAATGTAGAAGAATAGGATACATGCTATAAAAGTAATATGCGTTTTTTGTCCTGTAAGATCTAATATTGAATTAGAGTCTGTAAAAATAAGTCTAATACTATAAAATAATATATGCAACCATATTATGAAAAGTAAGAAAATTCTGTGTATTGCTTGCATTAATAATAGTATAATTTATTTAAAATGGCGCGAAATTCATAACCACGCCGCGCTGGCCCTTCAACGGCGGCGCGCGGAGGCCGATCGTAGCCGACCTAGCGAGCGATACCTCGCCCCGCCCTCCCCGCATTACCGCGCAAGCGCTGCTGTTGTCTTTCAAATCATTCATTTGTTTGTTTACCGTGCACATTTATTAGATGCAATTTTTAATACATTTGCTCAAAAAGTGCTACTTTTACGTAGCTGTTTAGCGTGCGGAAAGTTGATTTTCACGAACTAGTGCTTTTCACTTTTCCCACTCAATAATCGTACAAATTGTACCATTAATTATTATGTCAATAAAAAATAAATAAGATAGAGCTGTATTAAATAAAATGATTTTTGAACTTCATCATTTTTCAACTGTATTACAATGACGTTACAGAATTAATAATATAAAAGTTTTGAATTCCTTACTTGTTGTTTTTCTTATTTTTTCGCAACTGTATTAAAAAACGTCGTTGTGTAGATTACTATACATTGATTCAAAAGCTATATCGGCGCACAAAAGAAGAATGGAGATGGAGGCACCAGTAGCACAGCCTAGTGACGATGAGGAATGCTTTGATTTTCAAAACTTTTGTTTTTTTTTTTGCAACGAAGCTGCCAACGAAGTGTTTAAACAGGGTCAACTCAAACGCCCTGTTCAATCACTGTCAGCGAAATAAAGAAATGTACTACACAGATGTTGTTAAACGCAGCTATAGCTGCTCGCCGCAAGCAAACCAATGTTAGTTTGCCCCTGATTACGGATTGCTGTTACGAACACCAGGGTGATGTAGCAGGGTAATATCGCCGGTTAGCGACCACCTAATTTATGGTTCCGGTTTGCGTCCACTCATTTCAATTGGTGTCAGGAATCTACCGCAAAAAACGACAATATATCCTTTCAGTTTTTTCAATAGATTGCATACATACATACATATACTCACGCCCGTATCCCATTGGGGTAGGCAGAGACTAAGGAACGCCAAATACTACGGTCCTTAAATACTTCTTCAATAGATTCCTGTTTAATAATTACTTTAAATAATACATGCGGGGCACGGTTTATTTAGAGTGCGTTGTAATGTCATTTTATTAGGTATATTTAATTGAAAAAAAAAATACGTTGTCTTTCACGTGGTCACTAACTGAAGCTGGTGGCGTAACCGGGGCGGCGTATTGACCCAACGTTATTAAATTAAACATTCCAATTTACGTTAACACTTAAAATAGGCCGTTTCTGCTCTAATAGTACCTGATTAAAGAAGACTTAGAAAGTAGAGCATAATTTAAATCAAAACAGTGAGAAATATATTCTTTGATTACAAATGTTATTTGTATGCAGAATGTAATGATAGTGAATGAAGCAAGAAAGGTTTGTCAAGATCGTAGCAAGTGGAAATCCGTGATCTCTGCCTATCCCTCCGGGAAATAGGCGTGATGTACATTTGTATGTATGTATGTATATTATTTGTAGTAAGGTAAATCTCCAATAACTGGCCACCCTTGAATAATCGGCCCCCTCATACTAAAAATTAACTCTATTCACGCATAATAGAATAGATATAGATAGTATGAGGTGGCCAGTTATTGACAATTTACCCTACTTGTTAGGAATATTCGAGACAATTAAAGGTTTACTAAGCAGAAACGTCTGCTAACGAAGTTCTAAAGGACAACGCTCCCTAGGATGAAAAAAAAGTTGAAAATTTTGTTGAAAAAACTATTATGCGTATTAATGTGTATTATTTCAAAAAAAGTGAGTACCTTTACATTTTGAGGAAAAGAAATGTAAATGGTGACCCAGATTTGAGCTGTATAGTAAAATGAATGGAGAAAAAAAAAGTGGTCAGATTGAAATTAAAATAATGTATGTCATAAGAATCCTTTCAAAAACAACTTGAAAAAAAATCTTACTGGTTAAAGTAGGAAGAATCTAACCACTTATTTTTTTTTTCTTTTACATTTTACTATGAAGCTCAATTCTGGTTGAGTTAACAGTTTTCACAAAATATATTTTATTGAAAAACTAATCCTTACTTAAAAAGTTTTTGCACCTTCATTATTTTTAAACATACTTAAATACACAAAATAGTTTTTTTTTATTCAAAATATTCAGTTCTTTTTTTCCATACTAGGTGTGCGGTGTTTTTTCGATCAGAATAAAAAAAAAATCGCCAGTAGCCTTTTCAGGTTTGCGTAGGCAACAAGGAACCCTTATAGTTTCGCCATGTCCTTATGTCCGTCTGCGGCTTAGCTCAGTCACCCTTACTACTAGAAAGTCGTAAGATTAGAATTGAAGACTTTGTTCTATTGCACTTCGAAGAATCGAGATTAGACTGTAAAAATAAGAGTTCAATTTTAATAATAATGAAAAAAAAAGTAAAAGTTCCGTCTATTAATTATTTTAGTTATTTTGTGAAAAAAGCTGCACAGAATAATGAGAAGTCGCAGAAGTTCACTAGAATTGTCATTAGGTGTAAACAAATACGAATGATTAATACTTATACAATACCTACTTGCAATTTTATTATAATGTTGTCGTAAATGGTTGTATTTTTTGTAATTTTTTACTATTATGTTAGCCATCCATACTGACTTTAATATAAAACAATAAGTACCTACTTCATAAAGGACTTAACGTCGAAAATTTATAATATTTCGACTGAAAATTTTATTCTTTGACACTTCGAATAATCGAGATTATACTGTACTAATAAAAGTTCGCTGTCAGTTATATTATAATGTGAAAAAAGTTACAATTATTTTTTTTGACTGTTATTGTAATAAAAATATACGAGCTATTCACAACTATTTTTATTATTTCTGTTTATCCTGGTTCCTATTGTCATATCTTGTCCAGTCCTATTCGCCGTCATGTATTATACTTACCCCACCATATTATACGGTCATTACGCCGGTTACGTGACCAACTTCGGTTAACGACCACCTTAAGGACAAGGTGGTCGTTAACCGAATCTTTAATTGAAAAAAAAATTCAATTAAAGATATAATAACATTTAAACCGGCTGTAAAAATGCCTCAGTACGTACGCAATTTTTAAAGCAGATATTAGGCAGGAATCTACTTAAAAAACGAGAAAACATCCTCTCGGTTCACCATTACTCCCGAGTGGTCGCAAACCGGCACACTAAATTAGGTGGTCGCTCACCGGTGAAATTACCCTACATCCTAAATATACAATTTCATCTAAGGTAAATTGAGTATAACTATAGCTTACTGCTGACCACGTCGCAAAAAAATACATGTAGGTTATTTGTTAGTAGGTATTTATGCGGCTGGCTTAAAGGAGTAAAACATGGAAGAGTGGTCATTTGTATAAGGGGCGATCCCTAAAATATTTTTAAATTATGTGTATAACGCGATAACCAGTTCGACGAAACCGCGGGCAATCCCTAGTATAGTTGGTAATAAATAAGGATACATTTCCTCTTTGTATTTCCATTAACGTACGTATAACAAAATAACATGTGTTTTGCCATTGATATTTATTCTTTGTGGATTTTTTTATGGATCGTGGACGCAATCAAGGGCAGTCCTCTACCGTTGCGTTGATCGCTGCCTGCTGCCACAGCGCACAGCGCGGCGCGCGCATACATGCCGCGCTTTTTAAATGTATTCATTTACGCACGGAGTACTTAGGTATCAATATTTAGTGTAGCCGTAAGTTTATTTTTCTTAACTTTTGTTTGGTAACTGATATCATTGTCATGATCGTTTACTATTAACTCTACAAACTTTAATTCAATATTGGCTATACTGTTTAACCGGAAATCAATATCTAGACAAGCCGATTGTCTACATTTCTAACTTTTTTCCAATATGTTAAGTGGATCGACAATATCGTAACTTTGCAATATCAGCTACTCTAATTCTTTATTTACAAAATTATTTGCATTTTTACGTTCACCAGGATGCAGAAGTCCCAGATTTCTAAAAACAGAATATCGTATATAAATTAAAGTGTTATTGGATATGTTACAGTTTTTTGTAACTCTAATTCTATATTGACATAGTTATTGGCAAAAACAAAACTATTTCAATATAGCCGAAAGCTCCACCTAAAATTTTCTAACTTTTTACATAAGTATTATTTAACATGCCTCCAACGACATATCAAAAAAGAAAAAACTTTAATGTTGTAATAACCCATTTTTGTTCAACCGCTGGTCTACTGTGGAGGGCAGCGCGCCGGGCCGGCCCGCGCTGCCCTCCACACGCGAGCGGGCGCGGGCGCGGGAGGGGGTGGGGGCGGGGGCGGTGGGAGTGTGATTGTTCGAATCGCTGTTCAAACTGGACTACAAAAACATTGTTGGACAGTTTGAACTCATAGATGGTCAGGTTCGTGCGTCGTCCAACTAACCCCAGCTTTGAAGCCTGAATTCTAACCATCATTTGCCACATTTCCGAGCAGTGGCGTGAAAAAATGCTTTTCTTTCTTTCTTTCTTTTCTTTCTAATCTATTAACTACCTTGTACTTGTATATTCCCATTGCCATGCTTCCTATATAGTTCTGTGTTCCTATTAGTGCGCGATTGGTTACTGTGCGTAATGTAGGTACGCTAAGTTAAGTTTGGCTATAGATTATTTTGTGTTAGTTTATTTCTATAAGTGAGAACCTGTAATTGGCTATATGGTTTTATTATTGTGTCTATAATGGATGATTAAGAGACATCGACCACCTGTTCGCCGCGGGCAAATTACACCTGGGCACACAAGCGCTAACGCCAATAGAAACGAATAAAATGTAGGGGAATGACAGATGCCGACGAAACACTTTTCGTTAACATCTGTCATTCCCATACATTTTATTCGTTTCTATTGGCGTTAGCGCTTGTCGATTGTAACCTTGTCTAGGCCCCCTGGGCTGTTATTCGCTATTAATGCGGCTCGGCCCGCCGTCACCCGTCACGAAACTAGACCTCTACCTACGCTTAGTTACTACGCATCGCGGTGTCAAGATATATTTGTGGGTGAGTGCTGAGGTGAGCTTAAAACAAGTTACAGGATACCCGGCTGCCAGGCTTGCGGTCGTGTACGCCGCTCCCGCATTGGCTTACACAGCCATGAGATACGTTGTCTCTCTTCTTTACACAGCTTGTATAGTCTGTAATAGACTTATAGGGAGCTCGAGAGGGGATCCTCATCAAAAGGAGGATGATTTATTTATTTATTTTCATATTAGATATTCTAAAATTTGTTAAGGTTGTCTGGAAGAGATGTTAGCGATAGGACCGCCTGTTGTCTACCACTGTTTATGTTTAATTTTACCTCTATTTTTCTATTTTGTTTTTACTATGTCTGTTGAGCAATAAAGAATATTTGTATTGTATTGTAAGCATGTCATACTGAAAGTGCACACAACATTACTTAAAACTAAATACCTAATTCTAATTCAGTAGGTACACAGCCATTTTCGAAATATATAAATAGTAACATAAAATAAATCTTCCGGAAGGCGCCCCGACAAGGTGGACTGATGACCTGGTAAAGGTTTCGGGAGTCCGCTGGATGCAGGTGGCGCAGGACCGGTCACGTTGGCACTCTTTGGGGGAGGCCTATGTACAGCAGTGGACGTCTTTCGGCTGATATGATGATGATGAAATAAATCTTAATACATATATGCGACCGGTTAGCCTAGTGGGTAGTGACGCTGCCTACGAAGCTGAAGGTCCTGGGTTCGAATCCCGGTAAGGGCAAATATTTGTGTGATAAGCATGAATATTTGTTTCTGAGTCATGGATGTTTTCTATGTATTTAAGTATTTATATCTATTATATATATCGTCGTCTAGTACCCACAAGCCTTATCGAGCTTACTGTGGGACTAGGTCGATTTGTGTAAGATTGTCCCCTTATATTTATTTATATATTTATTTATATATACATTCACGCCTTTATCCCTAAAGGGGGTAGGCAGAGCACATGAAACTTGTGCTCCAGTACCACTTTTAGCATAAACTTGGGTATAAAAGCTCGACAAAATGTGATATCGCAGTGACAGGTTGCTAGCCCAACGCCCACAACACACTTCAACCCTGTTCCCTTAGTCGACTCTTACGACACCCACGGGAAGAAAGGGGGTGGTGCTATTCTAACCCGACACCACACGGCCAAATCTTAATACATTTTTAAATCTACTTTCTTCTGAAATATAAGGGTGGGGGGTCCCATTGTAACTAGAAATACGTAGGTCAATGGCAGCTGTAGGTAATAAAAGGTGAGATGGGCTTGAAGGTCAAATAAAGCTTGCTCGTTTCTAGTATCTTACCATGACATAACCACTAAATGATTAAATTCAGAACTGGTTTCGACGGAACGTTAGTCAAAATAACGCCCACGAGGCACATAAAATTACGTGCTTAGGTATTTTATTCTTTTTATTACCAAACGTGCGCTTTTTTTAGTAACACATTGGTTCGTGTATCTGCCTCTCTGTCGCACTATTCGCAACAGAATGGGGGGATACACGAACGAAGTTTCGCGTTCCGAAGTTTTCGTTTCGCGGTAGCCGCTCAGCGGCGTCACCACGAAAACCTAATCTCGAAGTTCGTATACATCTCTGACTCTGTCGCCCGTGTACCATAAACCATAAGTGCGGTAGAGACGCAGATATACGAACTTTGAGATACGATTTTCGTGGTTATAGCTCTGACGGCCTACCGCGAAACGAAATATCTCCCTCTCTGTCGCACTTGGTATTCAGAACAGAATGGGGAGATACACGAACGAAATTCGTTTTCGTTACGCGGTAGGCCCTCTGATGAAGTCACGTGACCCTTCAGGAACGCAACTGACGCAAGTTAAGGCGCCGTAGGGTCATGGTCTTCTCTCCCTCTCACTGAGCATAAGCGTGAGCGAGATGGAAGTGCGAGCTCGCAAGCGCGGATATCATGTTTTTTAATTTAAATTTTTCGGCCGTTTACATAAATAAAAGTGTAAACACCGATTTCTCTCAAACATGATATTGCTCATTTTTAGAAGCAATTTATAATATATATTTATAGCTTTTGTGCATAATTTAATACGAATATTTTAAGTGTATTTTTGTGTGTTTTAGACCTATGTTCGTGATTTTTTTCTATCGAGCGAAATTTGCTTAATCATGTTTTGAAGCACTGATATCCCTGCAGAAAAGCCTCAAAATTTTTATTCGTATTTTTTTGAATCCATATTATTATTTATAAACAGACGCATATTTTTTCAAAAACTCTGTTCGCTTAACTTCGCTAAACCTACGGCGCTCACTATAAATGTGTAATTTTGTACGTACTTAACCCTCGGTGGGCGAGTCTCACTCGCACTTATTTCGGTTTATTTATTTCGAAAAAAAAACCGACAAAAAAATCCAAGTACTTATAATTATTGAACCGGCTCACAACATTTCACGAGAACATGTAGAGGAGAACAACCGGACAGCCGGACATTCGAAAGAATTTTGTCCCAATCTGAATCGGAGAGCTTCGTTCGCTTCGCTCGCTCGTTCCATTATCTCGGAAGCTACCGTTAACCACTTTACTTACCTACTTCTCATAAAACCGTCAGTCACTTTTGAAAGCAGTTAACCCACCATATGCATACGGTTATAAACTTAACGCTCAACGCCTCATAAACGTAACGTTGCAATTACTAATAACCATAATACCAAAGTGCTCCAAAAATGGAACCTTATGAAACCAACGTAGTGTTGGTTGTAAATGCTTATAGATGGCGCTGTATTCAATATAGAGAAATAGTTCCCATTTTAAAGTGATAGATCAATAAAATTTCTTGTACAGTCAAGTTTAAAAATATGGGTGCATACAACTTACTCATAAATATGTCGATTTAATCCTCTCGTAAATATTAACCGAAACCTTAATCCGCTGGCATAAGAGAGATGGGAGATATTTATGAGTACCTAAGTCGTATACCTAGACTTATATGTTTTCACTTGACTGTACCGCCATATACACTACTACCATATATGTACTGATTAACACAATATTTAACTTTTTATGTCTGATGTCAATTGAATAAATATTTGCTCCTAAAATCTGAGGGTGACGTGTCAGTATTTATTTAAAACTACCCCCTAGTATAATATACGGGATATCATTGTTATGTTTATTTACTGTGTTTTAGATGTGATTTTCAATGTAATAAAACCAAAAGGCTTGAACCAAGTCGAAAATTATTCTTGTTGTGGAATCTAACACCCTTTATTACCTTTCTAAACTAATTATATACTTTGTGTCATCGCCCGTGTGTTATCGGCGCACTGCTAAATTCAATAAACTATGACAACACTTATCAATATTATACAAACTGTGATCAATAAGGAGATAAAGAATTAAATAAAATCTCTTATCAGTAGCACACTTCAATTTCGGGGCGTGGTAAATGGAACAATCAAATATAAATTCGCTTGAGCATTCAATAGCACGTTCATAGTAGTGTTCGTACGTTGCTCCGGCGATCTCATAAAATGTTGATAAGGAATTCATTCCAAAACAAAGGTATCCCCTGTAACGAGCTTATCGACGTGTGTGTGTGTGTGTGCACACAGAAGCTAACTACAAGCAAAGACACCCCCGGCCAGTCCGCACATGCGCAAAGGGTAGTAACCACCTCGCTCAAAACAAGATACGACGCGTCACTTTCCAAGCCCTAAATCGGTCAGACAACAACAAATTAGAGTGAATTCCACATAAATCAGTCCCGGGAAAGACTAAACAGTACGCGGACTGAGAGCGTCTGCGCTCTGCGTCTAAACAAATCAGTGCTTCTGCTATGTAAACATGAACGAACGTAAGATCTTGATTTTTATCTCGTTTGTTGCAGTCTATTGTTTATATTGCCTCAACAGCTGGTTCAAATCTGAGCCTATCATAGAAGAACACCCAGAGCTGCTTCTACCACACTTACCTGATGTCCCTGAAGTAATAAACGCACCCGATTATGAGAAGATAATGACAGTCAAGACAAATAAGAGAATCAAGACAAAAACAAAAGCCATTCCATTATTTTTCTACGACGCATGCAGTGTGTTGGAGGTGTTCACCACAAAGCCAGATTTGATCAAGAAAAACAAAACAAGGCTGAAGGATTCAGAAAACAGCAGGAACACTATTGCTGTGATTGGGATCACGGTGTTTCTCGTAGCCTTGGCTATTAACGCGGCTTTGGACGTGCTCAAAGTGAAAGAAGAAGAAAGGGAACGTATGAAGCTGAACCCTGACGGAGAGCGAAGGCAGTCGTTGGCAGAGTTTGCTAATAAAAAGCAGCTGAAGCGAGAATCCAGCCGATTTGGGTTTCAGCTGTTTCAGATAGCTGAATCCGTGGTCAGCACTGATGAAGAAAAGAGTAGGCGTCAGAGTCGACCCTACACTCGAGGGGATTCCACCAATTCCTACCTCGCTGACAGGAAGGCTAAAACAGATGGGTCTACGTCTACGCCAACAGAAACTCCGGAGCCCAGACTTGTGAAGAGGCAGTCGGTCGCTAAGCTCTTTGGTATGTTTTTATATCTATTTTGAGCTGAGTATTTTTAACTCAATCTTCATTGTTTACACGAGGTTCGCTCACAGTAAGAGAAGTACGCTGAAGCGCCTTTTTATTCTTAAAAAAGCAAAATGTTTAATTCATGCAATCATTATCGACAGAATAATTTATACGTGCCTGATATAAAATTTGTAAATATGCAGCAGCGAGTTATATGTACATATAACCAAATAGATTCAATTCGAATGTATATAAGTACAAAATACATAAATACTTATTGACTAACACATGCTTCATTCTTAAGAACAAGTTGGGTTTACAAATGCTAAAACGAACGGTTTTTGCTCTGGTCTTGCTTTTGATTCTTTTTTTTTATGTTGTTAAAAAAAATCTGAATTTCGGGCGTCGTTCCCTTGGGAGCGATCAAACATTTGTGTTGTCATAGCAACACGCGTATGCTGACAGTCATTTGGTCTTCAGACCTTCACATAAATGCTCTAATATTTTATATCTACTCAAAACATGACACGAATCCATATTATATGAATTCTCTTGAGGTCTGATTGGGAAACAAGACTTATCGTTGCACTAAAATTAGAATAAAGATATTGCCTAGCTCTAGACTACTATACTTGATCTTAACCCGCCTTAACATAATGTATTAGAAAAATAAATTGATTCCTCTATATATTTATCAAATTCCATGAATAATAAATTTTATATTCGGGTACACAATCTTAATCAAATCGACCTAGTCCCAAACTAAGCAAAGCTTCTACTATGGTTACTAGACGGCGATATACATACTTATATATATAAATAAATACTTAAATACATAGAAAACATTCTCATGAACAAATATGCTTCATCATCACACAAATAAATGCCCTTACCGGGATTCGAATCCGGGACCACCGGCTTCGTAGGCAGTCACTACCACTAGGCTACAGAAATCGTCGATTTGTAGGTTATATATTTTTTTTTAAACGGGACTTAATCGCGTATAATTAACTTATTTATTTTCATCTTTGAGAAAGTAATGTGTAAGAATCGTGAAAATTTTAATCAATGTAGTGGTATTTCGTCTTAAAAAGTAGCATAATAATTTGTTTTGAGTTTAAGGGTGAATACTGAAAATCCACCAGAGATTTGCGAAGGAGTATTTACATATATTTGGCACCCAACAAGAGCATGCGTGTCAAATATATGTAAACATGCCGTGCACTTTTCTGGTGGATAATTCACCCTAAACGTAGCCACTATAGAACTCACTACGTCATACCAATACCACAGACCAGTAAACCTAGACGTCGCTTAGTCGGGCGACCCCCTCTGCCACACATACGGTGAATTCAATCTATATTTGAGACACCGGACCAATCACTTACGCGCGCGGCCTTGAATGCACCAATTACAGCGCACTAGACGTCCCCCGCGCCCCGCAAGTATGGCAGCTTTGTTTGTAAGTAAAAATTAGGCTAAGCGGGGTCTTTAGGATATATGGTCTGTGAACAATACGCGTCATTTCTATCTGTATCTAAAGGTGCGGACAGACATGAGCATTCACTTGGGATGAGCATTTTAACCACTCACTTGCTTTCATATTTTAAAAAAGGTAGCCTAAACTGCTTCAAATTTTTCATTATTTCATTTTTGACGACCGGTTGGCCTAGTGGGTAGTGACGCTACCTACGAAACTGAAGGTCCTGGGTTCGAATCCCGGTAAGGGCAAATATTTGTGTGATGAGCACATGAATATTTGTTTCGGAGTCATGGCAGTTTTCTATGTATTTAAGTATTTATATCTATTATGTATATCGTCGTCTCGTACCCATAACACAAGCCTTAATGAGCTTACTATGGGACTAGGTCGATTTGTGTAAGATTGTCCCCTAATATTTATTATTTGTTATCAAGGCAACTTCGATTGGCAACCAAAGTTGCCACCATCAGTTTAGGAGTCTGCGAAATTGGCAACTGCGGTTGCCGCAAGCAAGTGAGTAGCTAAGTGAATTTTACATTACAGGTAAGCTCACAAAATAAACGCTGTTGTCCACGTTAATCCCCTAGCCTGATCCCCCAGGGGAAAAAAACGGTTAGGTTGTTAGTTGAACTGCGACCCTACAGCGCGCGAGCCGAGCGAGCGAAGCGAGCGTGACGCGGTAGCGTCCGGCGAAGCGCCATAACCGAACATTATCATTTTTTCCTAGTTGAATATAAAATAATTGCCGCTAATTCCCCTGGGGGATCAGGCAAGGGGATTAACGTGGATAACGTGAAATAAACAGGAGCGTTTAGCAAGCATTTTAGGGAGCATTCTAGCAAAACGCTAAATTTGCTTTCAGCTTATTGCTGAGCCGAGCCATTTAGTCACGCGACCGTCAAGTCTGACATCCTCGTAAAGTAACTATACATTTTTTGATGAGCATTTATTAGAGCCACTTTTTCTTTTATTTGGCTGGTGTATGTCTAAGTATGTCTCTCCTTCCTTCGATCTTGCCCTCCAAGATGTTTAAAAAGAAGCCATATCTCGCGTCATATGAAGACGTGAAGAGGCTGGCAGAGGACAAAAATTAGTGGCGGTTACTCAACCGACAAAAGCCTAGCTCTTAAATAGATGATGATGATTTATAGCGTTCGCTGGAATGATCATGTGTTCATAGCGATGTTTGGCTCTATGCTTGACTCTGTTCAATGGTCAGTTTTACAAATTTAAAAACAGCGTATGCTCGATGTTCTGTTCTACATGTGAATGATCAAGTACCTTCAGGAATTCGGTGCAACTTGACACGACTATTTGTGTAAATCGATACGGGAAACTTAGATGCTGGCTTAAAATAATAATAATAGATCCGCCTATTATCGTCCCACTGCTGGGCACAGGCCTCCGTAACATCGATAAGTGGAATTGTCGATAAAACAATTTAGTCATTCCCTCTGACAGTTTGATTTTTGCTATGAAGAATTCCGGTCCTTGCAGTCATTATATAGTATGAGCCGGGATTCGAACCCACGACCGCCGCTTGACAGTCGTATGCCTGACCCACTAGGCTACCGTATAGCTTAAAATAATGGTTCAAAATATTTAAAACTATTTTCCGCCCGCGACTTTGTCTGCATGGACCCGGGATAAAACAATCCTCTATTTTTAACCAGGCTATAAACTATCTTCGAGCAATATTTCATCGAAATCGGTTCAGCCGTTTAAGCGTGATTGAGTGACAAACATCCTAACATCTAAACATCCAAACATCCAAATTTCGTATAATATTAGGCAGGATGTATACAGGCACAATTAAATTAACATTGTTCACAAACAAGAGAAAAAAGCGCTTCAGCATGTCTGAATGAATGTTGATTGAGAATGTCGATGTTTAATGATTCAACTGTCTCCTGTCTTCTATCACTGTTTAATTCACAATTTTTCGAAACAAGGTCTGTCTGACGACTGAAAATGTTTTTCAGGTAACTATGAATGTATATTTTTATTGAAAACTCGCCAACATGTTTCCAGCTGTCGGAAAGATAAAAGAACCGTAAATTAACTGTGATATCATTGAGTTGTCAACTCGGCGCGGAAATATGGTGGTGACATTTTTTTCTCTTTTATTGTACTGTAATTGTAACGTGATTGGACAGCCCTGATATTTCCTATTTTCGTCTTACCCCGTCTTATGTTTTTCCGTCTTACCCCCGAGTTGATAAAGGTCTGTTAGATCTATCTGTAAACGTCCTAGTCCTCGACATTGTACTAGTGTATGACGTGGGCACTTTATGTCGAAGCAATATAGGTTTACTTCGAACTAAGACGATTTTCTTCATTCGAATATAAGCCATTGCCGTGTATATACCCCTCACTTTACAAGGATTTAGATGCTAATTTGTTTTTTTTTTTATTCCGAATATAATAAAGGCCTAATTACTATTACGATTCTCGTCTTTAAGGTTGTGTAGAAATATTATTTTTGCATTTACGTGAATATTCATTCGCATGTTTCTTTTTTCACTCATTGTGTAGATGTGTATTAGTGTGCATGAATTAATCTTCCAGTATTTATACACAAAATATATGTTCAGTGCCATTCACGGACGATTAGTCCCTCAATGAGGTTGCAAACGATCAATCAAAGGTTCTACATGAGTTCACTAATTTCAATAGCTACAGATAATATCCATGAATAGATTATTTTGGTCTAGTTATACTAATTGGGTGTACTTACAGTGATAAAATTTAATTTTGAAATGTACAAAATACAATATCTCGGGGATTGTGTTTGGCAAAACTGAAATTGTAGAGAAACCCTTTTTCTCAGCCAGAGAAGGAATCACAACAAAAATGTTAATATTTTCCTCATATTGTAACTTATTCTTGGGTTGGGTTTTTAATATAAGGTATTGATTCAGAAAGTCGATTAGAGTTTGAAGAGTACGTTTTTTCTTTTTTTTTTTTACGTGTTCTATCCTTTTAAGTCAGAAAGAGACCCAATATTATAGAACGAGCGAACCAAGTTCTCCGTTTCAGCCTGGGAAAAAAAAAATCGTACTAGCTGCCCGGCCCGGCCTCGCACGGATTACCAGTTTTCCCGTAGGAATGAAGCATTTTCCCGCGGTAAACAGTAGCCTATGTTCAAATGTCGGCTTCTAATGGTAATATAATTTTTCAAATCGGTCCAGTAGTTTTGGAGCCTATTCAATGCAAACAAACAATCAAATCTTTCCTCTATCTACACTCTAGACAGCGGACATCTACACTAATATTCTTTATAATATTAGTGTAGATGTAGATGTCCGCTGTCTGTCGGCTGTTCTACTCCTGGTCGTATTTCTCAACCAACTCTCGTAAAATTTTGTGAGCAGGTAAAATAATTATACACTTATATTTTCTTGTCGATTCAGTTTCTTGAAATTTTATAAAAATATTAGTGTGAAAAAACAGGCTCTTGAGTTCTAAAACTCACAGAGACACTGGCTATTGGGCAAAAAAGAAATGTAAGGTAATATGTAGTTCCCCCATATACGAGTATAAATAAAAGTTAAGTATAAATGTAGTTTAAACTTCGAACAACTATCTTTTGCTACCATGAGCAATTAGAGATTGAAGTTTCAGTTTAATAATAGCTTGAATTTGAAATGCCTCTATAATTCAGGAGCGTGACAGTACTCACAGCCAGGAATACCCAGAACGCTAGAAATTAAATTAAGTCTGCAGAGGTATCCAAGTATGCAGTAAATGGGCACGGGAGCGACGTCACTGCACTTTATTCATTACGCTATTGTCGAGATATATAAAGGGAATCTCGTTTCGTGTTACAGAGAAAGCGGACTGTGTAGGTAGGATTTGCTCGTCATTACGATTCCTTAGAAGTGTATTGTGGCCTGTCTTGAAGGTAAATTATATAAATACGGGTTGAAATGAAAGGATGATTCACTGTGCACCGTTCCGTGTTCGTTCCGTGGTCGTTCCGTATCGTATTTTGCCTATTTAATACAAGGTTTTCATGCTGTTATCAAAATTTGCAAACCATTTTTTAGCCACTTGCCGGTCTCCGATACAATAGAATAGAATATAAAAACTTTATTTAGCAAATAACAATAAGTACATTTTAGCTTTACACTTAAGATGCTACATTAAAACTAAGATTTTTATCTTTATCATATCTTGTCTTAAACAATGTTTATTAGAAAAAAAATACTATTAATATAATTACAATATAAATTAGGCATCATCTAAGATTATATGCGAAAACGGAGTCCACTCAGCAAAATGTCGATCCGATAGGCTGGTTTTCTTTCTGAACCAGAGTGGTAGTTTACCGATATTCATAGGTGCATGTAATATGCCTTAATTGAAGAATAATAACTGACTTTTACCGAGCTAATTTGACGATGCAAACAGAAGGAGGCCTTAGCAACCCCCAAGATAAATCCGTGGTATTATTATTATTCTGGTAGTGGCTTCCGGACTAGAGAGCCCTTATATCACTGCGACCATCGCTGATCTATTGTGATCGCCACTTACTACAATTCTTGGTCAAGTCCTGCAAACTCGAAGAATTGCAGGATACTGTTGATCTCAAGAAATTTAATCTCCTCCGGGCACATGATGTGTTTTCCCAGAAAGGAGTTACGGCTGCGCATAAGGCAGGGGCACTCAGTTAGGATGTGTGTAGGCGTCTCTTCCGCGTCAAGGCAGAGTCTGCACTGCCTTGTGTCACACAGACCTAACGTTTGCATGTGCTTATTTAGGCGACAATGCCCTGTAAGCACCCTTACCAACATGCGTAGACGGTTCCTGCTTAGCGCCAAGGCATCGGAGGACGCCTTTTTGCTAAAGGCTCTAATAAGCGCCTTGGAATGTTTCAGTCCTGGTAAAGCTCTCCAGGCTTGGATACTTTTGTAGAAACAATAGGTCTTTAGAGTGAGCTTGGTTAGACTTTTGGGGATGCCACAGAACGGCTCTGGTCCGCAGTGCGTCCCCTTCGCCCCCGCTCGTGCAAGCTCATCGGCCTTCTCGTTTCCCTTGATACCTGCATGCCCTGGGACCCAACGTAATATAACCTTGTTTTTTGTGCCCAGGTCATTCAATAAATCCCGGCAGTTCTTGACCAGCCTCGACGTTGTGACGTTAGAGGTTAGGGCCAAGAGAGCCGCCTGGCTATCCGAATGGATATAAATAGTACGATTGAGGGAGGTGCTTTGCAGATTGGCTGCCGCACATTCTAGAATGGCGTACACCTCTGCCTGGAATATAGAGGTATGCTTACCCAGGTTCATGCTGATCGATGCCCTGGGTGCTTCTCCGTATATTCCGCAGCCTACCTCCGATCCGGATTTGGAGCCATCAGTGTACCACTTTAGGCTGCCTGGTTTCCAATTTATGAGGCCGTTTAACCAGTCCTCTCTCCTGAGGAGTTCCACTGAGTAGTTAGTCTGTGTACAAAGTTTTGGGGGCATTGTGTCTAGAGGCATCCCTAAAACAGGAATATCGTAAACTGAGTCCTTGAGTGTTCTCAAGGCTGAGGATAGCCAGTCTCCTCTCCTTGATGCCGCTATTCTGAGCATGCTGGACCTCGCCTCCTTTTCCAAATGGAGGTTCAGGGGCGGAAGGTTCAGCACGGCTTCGAGGGCAGCTGTTGGAGAGGTTGACATGGCTCCAGTAACGATAATGCAAGCCGTCCGTTGCAGACTGCTGAGCTTTGCTATTGTTGTTTTCTGTGTCGTTTTCCTATACCAGGCCACAGAGGCATAAGACACCATCGGCCTCACAATGGACGTGTATAGCCACAGGGCAATTCTGGGTTTTAGACCCCATCTGTTACCCGCTAAGCGACAGCAGATTGAGAGGGCTACTTTAGCCTTCTGTAAAATACTGTTAACGTGCGGATTCCAGGTCAATTTCTGGTCGAGTGTAACGCCCAGATACTTGACTTCGGAAGAGAGCGGGATTGTTTTGCCGTTCATAGACAGAGGTCTCAGACTGTCGAGTTTCCTCTTGTTTGTGAACGGCACAACAACCGTCTTGTCAGCATTAACAGATAATTCGTTTTCCCTGCACCACGTGTTAATTGTGTCTAGGGCTCTCTGCATTTGGTACGATAGTGTACTTTGGCAGTTTCCCCGCACCGTCACCACAAGGTCGTCTGCGTAACCCTGGGTGTCGATGCGTAGTTCCGCCATTTTGTGCAGAAGTTCGTCCACTGCAAGGGTCCATAGCAGAGGGGAGAGTACCCCCCCCTGTGGGCAGCCTCTGGCAGTGGTTACGTCACGAGTGGTATTGAGCAATTCTAGCTTAGCCACTCTGTTTGAGAGCATGCTTTGCACCCAGCGCACCGTTGTAGGGTCCACTCCCTTTGACCGGAGTCCCCCCACTAGTGTTCTGATGGGTGTATTGTCAAAAGCACCCTCAATATCCAGGAAGGCTGATAGAGCTATCTCCTTATCCTCCAGCGCCTTTTCCACCCTGTCAACAAGCTCAAGCAGAGCGGTCTCTGTAGATCTGCCGCTCCGATAGGCGTGCTGACTGTCATGGATAGGCTTGTTTCCGAGGCAGCTCTCCCTGATGTACTTGTCCAGAACCTTTTCCATGGTCTTCAACAAGAACGATGAAAGGCTGATGGGTCTGAAGGACTTGGCCTGGGCATAGTCCTTCTTACCCGCCTTTGGAATGAATAGGATTTTCACCTTGTTCCACATTTCAGGTAAGGATCCCCAGGCGTAACTCGCCCTGAAAATTTTTACCAGATGAGGGATAAGGACGTCAGCTCCACGTTGCAGTAGCACCGGGCTTATTCCGTCCAGTCCCGCCGTCTTGTACGGCTTGAACGACTCTATGGCCCATCTCACTATCCCCGGTCTGATGACCAAGGCGGCTTGCCTCCAGTCCTCCGATCGGGGCCTGTGCATGCCGTATTCGGCGCTAGGTCCCCTAATCTCGGTAGACCCCGGGAAGTGAGTATTGGCCAATAGTTCCAAGGTCTCCGATTCGTTGGTTGTGAAGGTTCCATCCTGCCTTCTTAGGAGGCCAATCTGATTAGGCTTTGCTTTAGAGAGTAGTCTATGGAGTCTTGCTCCTTGAGGCGTATTGTTTACTTCCTCACAGAACTTCCTCCACGACGCTCTCTTGGCTTTCCTAATCTGTTTGCTATATTCATTTAGGGCCCTGCGATAAATCTCCCACTCATTTGTTCTTTTGGCCCTGTTGAATAGCTTTCTCGTCTTGTCCCTTAGCTTTTTGAGCTTGGAGTTCCACCATGGGACCAGACGCTTTGTGGTTTTAGCCTTGGGGGGGCAGTTTTCCTCATAGGCACGTACAATACCTTTTGAGACCACTTCCACCGCAAGTTCCAGTCCTTCTCGTGTTCTTACGCTTTTGGCTGCCATGTCCAGGGTCCGTTCAAGGGCGCTTCTGTACCCCGCCCAGTCGGTCCTCCTGGGGTCCCTGAAAATAACTGTTTGAACACTGAGAGAAAATGTTAAGTTAAAACAGATGTGTCTGTGATCTGACAAAGATTCCACCCCACTTACATTCCAGTTTTCAATGTGCCTGGCAAGGTGGGGAGTGGCAAAGGTTATATCTAAAACTTCCTTCCTGGCCCTAGTGACAAAGGTCGGTTCGCAGCCTAGGTTTAGGGTTTGGAGGCCGTTAATTAGTAGAAAGTCATGTAGTAAAATCCGTGGTAGGTAATAGATGATTTTGCAAAAATGTACAATCGGCAATAATGGGTCAAATTCGAGGATCTTAGTCCTAAGCTATCCATTCTCGATCATTTCGGTGTGCCCCTCGCACCAGACCATGTGTCTGAAATAAATCATTATTATTATAATATAAAGAATGCTTATACCAAAAAAAAAATTGACAGTTTTATTGTAGAATTTTTTTTCTTACGCTATGTTGACGGGTTCCACCGTTTGCCATTACGTACGAAAAACTCGGTGACCGACTCGGAACGGATACGGGCCGGTGTACTGTTGATCAACCGCTCAGTCACAACGTTAAGTAGACGAGCATTGTCTTTGACGTTAATTAGTAATCCCATTCACGTGACGCACGTCAATTAAGCGTAGTTAAGCCTTACGTTCGACGTCTGTAGACGTCTGTGTCTAGAATTGAGATATTGCAATAAATAAATCAACTATGAAACACATGTAGATTAGATAAGCGTTTTTACTTAAACGCACGGCATAATGAATATGACGGTCAGCGGTTAAAACACTCCTACAATCAGCTTTTAGGAGATTTTGAACATCTTAATGAAATGAGACAGTTGGTGTGAAGTTAGCATAAGAATTATGCTTCAGAAATCACTGCTCCTGGCCCAACCATGCTATGCTAGAGCTTTTACTGACTAAGATAATTCCAAATTTGTGTTAATTAGAGAAACAAATAAAATTTGCATTTCCAAGGCAATAAGTAAGTAAATTACGTTAAATCATCACGGTTCTCTTTCCGCACAGACTCTACCCTGATTTAATTACTTACTGGAACAAAAAGGTTAGAGTAGCTAAAACTATACTCTATTCCATATAAGATTTGAAAAATCGCATGACGATTAATCATGCGATTTTAAGGAATCCCCCCTTTGAAACGCAAGGAATTTGTTGTTATGTAAGGAAAGCTCTAAATGATCGAAATAAGCAAAAATAATAATTATTTTCCATTTGATATCTTAGATGAACGAAGAAAAGTAGGCGATGAAGATTGTTTTATAAAAATCTAATGTGATATGGAATGGAGTATAGTTAGTTGGTCGTAACAGAGAGTAAAAGTCCTGACCAAAATCTAACTGAGCCTTGTTGACTAGCTCCATCTACAATGAGGTCGCACTACTCAATTAACACAGATTTGGGAACGCTAACCAACCTTCAAAAGCAGTTCTGACAGATCTAATACCATCCTTGTTCCACACAGGGGCTCGCCCGGTACCGATGGTGCGGCGCTCTTCCTTCCCCGCGCTACCGCTGAACCCCGACGTGCAAGCGTTGATGCTCGGTCACCGGCAGCCATCGTTCGACAGTGATGACGAGGACGGCAGGGGACGTCGCGTCAGGATTATAAGGAGATATTGAAAATGTTAGCGTAAATCTGCCAAGTCTTCTCAATTTGGTTCCTACTACATGCATCTAGACTCCTTACTCGAAACCTGCACTAAATTACGGGAGCTGAAGGGATAAGGATTCCGGATGAACTTGGAGCGTTCGCGTTTTCCCTGTAGCATTCACAGCTACTGCTGTTGAGTCTGGGATCCGCTTGCTATGCAATCCCAAGTAATACCTAAGCACATGTTTTGGGGAAACGGCGGGCGTCTAGGACCTATTCCACGAAGCCACAAGGTACAATTTTACTAGTCTAAACCGGTAACAATGAAAATGAAAATTTATAACATTGCTGAAAATGTTATACATATAAATGTGGTCAGGTATAGTTATTTAAGTGCAACATGTACTGTTTATACAGTATGCAAAGAGAGTGGAACACTGACTAACATCATTATATTATATGGTAAATATGTATACATACTTATCAAGCTAAGTCAAATTCATGATTAAATTCACTGGTCAAAAGCCCAGTCGCACTCCAGTGTTGCCAGTGTGTGACAAGTGCCACTGACTGTTTTAGAGGAAAACTAGATCATATTCGGCTTAAGGTGATGTATCTATACCTGGGAAGGCGCAGCGTGGGTAGGCCCCCCACGAGGTGGACTGATGACCTGGTAAAGGTCGCGGGAGTCCGCTGGATGCGGGTGGCGCTGGACCGGTCATTGTGGCACTCTTTGGGGGAGGCCTATGTCCAGCAGTGGACGTCTTTCGGCTGATATGATGATGATGATGATGATCATAAACTGAAGGTAATTGTTAAATATCCATTACCTCACCCACTGGCTTTATGTAATAGATGAGAACACATCAGTATAATTTTGTAAATTCTGACCAGTCTATGATTGATTACAAGAAGATTTATATGACATTTAATGTTGACTTCTCTAACTACAATGTGTAAGTAACTAAATAAATTGGTTAAGTCTTCTTCACGGCTCACAAACTGTTAAATAATTTTTTTTAAGTGTTATCCTTTTTTATGCGGACTTTGTTGATTTTTAAACGGTTTACGTTTATTAACGCGTTCGCAACCAAGAACCCGTCTAGCGGGCACTCGAAATGTATGCTCAGATGCCGGCTGACGGCAGGCTAGGCTAGGCTAGGCGGGCAGTATAGTATGAACTTACACGCCTTGCGAATTCTGTTGGTTTCTGGTAAATTGTTCCATTTATAGTCCGGTTGCGCAAGTGTTCATGCAACCCCATTAATATTAATTTAAAGGCTTGTTATATTTATTGGTATACATTGAAATATCAATGAAATTATTTAGTTAAATTCGAATGTCATTTGACTTCCGCTGTATACAGTATGTATACAGTATACACCTAGTTTTTACTGTAGATATACAAATACGTATACAAATATTTGTAAATACAACTAAGATAATGATGTACCAGAGCACCAAAAGTAGCTACGCGGGAATAAGGATTGTTCAGATTATTCTGAGCGTGATTTTACGTAGCTAGATCTGCTGCTGACTGTGGGTGGTGTGTCGATATCTAAAGCCTGCTGTACACACTGGGCCAACGTTGGCGCGTGAGCAGGATGCCGCTATGCGTTAGAGGGAGAGGCATGTAATTCGATCTCATTTGTTTACATAGCTGCATCCTGCTCACGCGCCAACGTTGGCGCTTGAGCAGAAGGCAGCTATGCGTTAGAGGGAGAGGGCTATAAACAAATCCCAGTAATCAATTTAATGTAAAAAACATAATTATATTGTATAGTAGTATACTATATTGTGTAATGTAACACGATAATTATAATTATTTCCTGTTATTCCTCGTCTTGTACTATGTATGATCCCAGTTGGTCGTTTTTTTTTTTCTTGATTTGAAAACTTCTTTAGCGGCGTTGAAAGTGTTATAGGATGGGGAAAAATTGTTAAATACGCGACAGAGTTTTGTGACGTCAGATGTGAGGTCACTTTTTGCTGCTAGCCGATTCGACTTCATTTAAAACTGAACGCTATTCGTAAGAGTATAAAGCCGTTAAACACTTTTTGCAATAGCATATTCTGCAAATTAATTTGTAATAATACCAACGCGTCCTTCACCGTTTTGCTATTGAGAAAATTCGAATAGTTCGAATTTGGGCGTTATTTCTACAGAGATAAAGCTTAGAAAAATATTTACCAACGGCAAAAACAAATTGGTATTGTGTTTGCCACCGGCCGTCGGCGCGCCGGACCCCGGCACCGTTGCGCCGCGGCGGCGCGTTGGGCCCGTCGCACCCAACGCGCCCGCGGCCCGTCCACCTAAATAATTGATAATTGTTTATAAATTTGCGTCAAATTAATTTTTAGGGTGACACCGTAAGATGTCACGTGACCTGATCGAAAAACTGTTACAATGTTATTGAGTTTTCACTTCTGCCGGCACTCCCGGAGTGCAACCAGGTCTTTTTTTTTATAGTTCGATCTCTTTCGTTTACATAGCTGCATCCTGCTCACGCGCCAACGTTGGCCCAATGTGTACAGCCGGCAAAAGATATGTTTACAGTTTTCCATCTTACTCTAGGTATATATTGACTATCTATTGTCAATGTCATAAAGGCGTGTAAAGATATTTATGTCCTTATTTATGTACGTATATTAATAACCCTGAGTGTACAATGTAGGTATTCCCAGTGTTTCTATCTCCATTTCGACTGTTAAACGTAAATTTTCTCAAAAATGGCCCGCAAAGTGAACATAACTCGCTACATATTGGAAGGTAAAGTGTATAGTTTAAGTCCAGATCTAAATTAAAAAATAAAAAACATTGCAGGCCGCCTGGAATGTTATATACTCGTATAAATTCCTTTATTTGTCGAGTACCAAATTTTTAAAAAAGTAGATACTGGCATATAAAAGACGGCACAGCTCGTATTCAGCCAATTCAACTCGTATTTTTCTGTTGCAAACACGACGTCTTTGCATGTGTCTCAAATATGTAGTTTGCGTATTTTTTGGTGGAGAAATACACTTGCAAATCTGTTTTTAAAAAAAACGGCGGGAAATCGTAAATATTTTCACGTTTTGCAACGATATTTAAAGTTTATATAAATTTAGTATTTTTTATTCCCCCATTTTTGAGAAAAGCACTATATTAGCCTCAGCCGGAATGGCAATTGCAGGCTTCGTATTATAATTAAACGAATACTCAGCCTGCAATTACCTCCTTCCCGGCCACCACAATAATGTACTAATATGTGTCTTTATAATAAAAATATCGGTGTGATATAAATAGGTCTAAAAACGTCAAATGTACGTAATTGTAGATTAAAGAATTTAACATATCTGTATAAATGCGCATTTGTAAGTCTGAAACTGTACTGCGTATTGAATACATGTGATAATTATGAACTTATTACTATGAATGTGTATGGACCCTTTAGCAAAGCTATGACTACCCCTGCCATTTTCTTTAGGTAGTGGATTTACGTATAATATGTAGGTATTTTTAAGATCTGTATTCTGTCTATCTGTGATTTTATTCGATCAAAAAAAAAACAACCTAGTTGATAACTTCCTCCTTTTTTTTCAAGTCGGTTAATAAGAATAACGGTGATTTTCATATAATCTTGACGTTAAACGTCAGTTTAAGTTCTTTGGGCGGGTTTCACGAACGTACGATCACAGACCGATCAACGTTAGTTAAGGCGCCGGGAGCTGTCATTCCATAGAAACTTTCCAGACATTAAGATTTTAACGAACGATTTTTATGATTTATTTTTACGAACGATTTCGATTTTTATTTTACGAACGATTTTTACGGTTACAGACGGTTTTGTGTAACCCACCCTTGTTTTTGTTTGGTCGATCCGTACTAGGTGTTTATATATATGTAACTTTTCTCAAACATGCAATGAAATATTCACGGTGTACTTCATAATGGGCTTCGAAGTGTCACGTTTCGGGCGCAGCGAGATTCCATCCCACAATTTGTGGCACAGGATCACGGCGAAAAAACCATGAAAATTAAAGTTTGATTACTTCCAGTTTCTTTAATTTATTTCATTGCATGTTTGAGAAAAGCACTATACATGCCTTGGCGTGCAAAGTGGTTGCCAGCCTCATAACTATCCAACCTCGCTACGCTCGGCCGCCTATATTGTACTCGGCCGGCAACCCCTTACTTCCCGGCCTCTGTAGTATTATACTATTAATACTCGCACAGACAGACTGGCACGCCTTGAGACGCTCAGTAATGAACTATCCAATTATAGTATGGTTTATTACTGACCGCCACCGCAGGCCGCGCCGGTTTGTGAGAGGCTTTACGCCCAATTTAATTTAGGCACACTAAAATAATGACATCTATAAAAGGGATGTCAAATCAGTAACTTTTGATGGAACGTTAAAAAAGGTTTGTTAATATGATATCATGATTTTCTATATTCGAACATCCATTTTATCTTAATGTAGGTAATTAAAGATCTTAGAAATAGCATAAACAAATTGAAATGTGATTTGTTTCGAGTGCTTTTGTGAGTTTTGTTTGTTGGTAATACTTAAGGCCTCCACACACCGAACGCGGGTCGTGTGCGGCGCGGGTCGGGTGCGGCGCGGGTCGTGCGCGGTGCGGTCGGTAGGTATCTCTCTCACTACCAACGCATTTAATATCTCTCTCACTATCTCTATCATACAGTGGCGCGGGCCCGCGTTGCTACCGCGACGGGCCCGGGCTACTGTGCGATAGAGATGCCGCGCTACGGTGCGAAAGAGATAGAGATACCGCCCGACACGCGCCGCGCACGACCCGCGTTCGGTGTGGGGACTCGTGTCAAACTTGTCAAATGCCTTATTAAATGTCAAGATCAATACGCTGCAAGTAATCCTAACGTGAGCTTACAGTATCTTTATTTGGTTTTATTGACATTTAGTGTGGGGTGCACTAAACCATCTGCCCCCCTAGCACACTAGGTTTTATGTCCCACATAAAGCATTTGTCCCTCTTGCACTCGCATATTGGCCAGAATGGGACGAATGCTCTATGCCCGACATAAAACTTAGCGTACTAGCCCCTCTGTAATCCTAAGCGGTGTTCGTTAAAATCTGAATGTACGGAAAAATTGACAAGTTTATATGTAATGACAGCTCCCGGCGCCATATTTAACGTTGATCGGTCTGTAAAAGTAAGTTGGTGCCACCCGCCCTTATACTAACATATGTTATATTATTACGGGCGTATGGTTTCAAAGATACAACTCTTTAGGGTCAGAGGCTCTAGTATAAGTTTTACCGAAACAAAGCGTTACGACCGCGTTCGCGTTTAGCTGTCAAATCCCATACAAATTGAGGGTAAAACGCAAACGCGATCGTAAAGTTTTGTTTCGGTAAAACTTATACTGGAGCCTCAGATAGACTTATGTCTACCCTAAAGGCGGGATTCATATTTCGGGAGCATATTCAGTACAAAAATGCTTGTGCCGCACAGTGCCGCACACCGGTGGAATCCCGCCTTAAGGCTAACCTAGAAATTGTGTTTAGACGAAACGGGTATCACACTCAAGTTTTTCATTTTCAATTAATTAGGGTAATTTCCGTGTGTATTTAAAATATTGCTTATATTAAAATGTAATGAATGTAATGATACATCAAGTTTTTATATATTTAGATATTATTGGAGATTTTCTATCTTTATACCTAAAGTGAATCTTCAAATCAATACATATGTATTAAATACTTGGTACAGTCAGCGTCATGTAGTTAGTAGCAGCCAGAGTAGCCAAATATTTCGTAACACATCCTTATTCTTACAGTAATAAAGACGTGTAGCGAGATATTTGGCTGCTACTAACTATATGACGCTGACTGTACATTATATTTATGTAGGTACGTATTAGCTATGATTTTATTAGCTATTATATCTAGTACAGACATTAATAATCTAGGTCTTATTCGAACTCATCTATGACTGGTAGGTACTTATAGTATGTCTAACAGCGAAAAAAATATGATGATTATAATGATTATGTACTTAATCCAATGTAAAAATGTTAAATTATAAATAAACTACATCTATTAGGCACAATATATCCTTGAATATTAACGAAGTATCTAAATTGTCTTTTGTATAAGTATACCTAAATCAATTTTCAGTGGTGTTTCGATAAACCGTAAATCTAAAAATAAAGTTTATTTACGTATTCCAGAAAATGTGTTTTATTGTTAAATGATTGAAATTAATCATTTATTTAAGTAAAGGCTCACAAAAATATCAGTCAGGACCTTTGTGTGACTACCTATACATACCTACTTATACATAGATAAATAAATGCCTACATTGAAAAAATTTAAGACTCAGAAATAAATAAAATAAAAAATAAAAGTAAAATTGTAAAATGTCTCTGGACCTAATAAACACTACTACTCGCTCTGTAGTAGTGTTGTGTTCCTGGAGGTGAGCAAGCTCGCCAGAGCTCCCGGGGATGCGTTGTGTTGAGGGCGAGGGAATTTGTTCCTTGAGCTGTCAACACAGCGAATCCTCAAACATATCAAGGGTCGGCAACGCCCATGTTACTCCTTTGGAGTTGCAGGGAGCGTACATTTCATGCCGGTTTCGTCATAATGACGTATTCATATAAACACACAGGATGATTCCAAAAACGAAGTGACACGACTTAGTAAGCGTAAACGTATTTAGTAACAAATATTTTATTTTATTTTTAATTACTTATAGGCCACAACAACGTATCTATCGATGCTATCATGAAATTGGTCAAGTCCATGTTAAAATCAAACTTTGTTTCTTTATGTTCCTCATGTTCTTTGTGTTTTATTGTTTGCAAATGTAATTTGATGTTGCTTGCTTTTGGTGGCAAACTTTGCTGACAGCAGGAACAATAAATTTGTTTATTATCTATAACTAAACATGGATTTATTTGGCACAATAATTTTATAGCCTCCATGGCGACCTAGGCCACTAGCAAAGCATTAAGTTTCCTGATCTTATTAAATTTAACTGAAATGTTGTTTCCGCATGTCTCCTATTTGTGACAAAGAGTAAACTTTGATGTGACAATGTCAGATAAAGTTCTTTCAATGTCCGTATCAAGTGTCAGTATATTAGATCTACTTAAACGGAAGAGGTTGATTAGATAACAGTGATTAATCATTGATTAATCACATTTTCCATTATTGGGTACGGATAAATAAACGTTCGTTATGCCGTTGCCCTTTTCAAACTTTTTCCATCCTGTATGTAGCTTGACGTCATACGCCTGTCATCGGCATGAAATGTACGCTCCCTGCTCATCACATAAATAAATGCAATACCAAATTGTTGTCAAAACGTCGAGTCAAATAGACCCAGATTAATTAGTGACGTGTATTTGTTGACTTTCGTCTGCGCCTGACCTCGACTGACGCGCGCTGGCGGCTCGCCAAGCACTCACCTTCTTTACGTAACACGCGAATACTTTGGGAAACGTTGGCACCAATGTTGGCCATGATTGCCAATTTTTTGGTATTTCGAGAAAAGCTGTCGGTGTTTGCTAATTGTTTGATGTCTAGATATTGTTGACTCGGTTCGCATTGTTTTTCGGAAACAAATGATTCGCTACTGTTACTTAAATGAAAAGGTCGATCCAGCATCCAGATCATTTTGGAACCCCATGCAAGAGGCATGTGTCCAGCGGTGGACGCAATTATACCGAAGAAGTGAAAAGGTGGAGCGACTCGGCAAACGTTTGTGCTTGGTAGGCCAAGGGTAAGTTGGGTAGAATGTGTACGAGACATTATAACTATTATAAGAGGAAGTGAGTGACGGGATGGCAGGTGAAAGAGATAATAACTTGCGTCGTCTCCAGGCTTTTCTGCAGCGAGATCAGTGATTCGAAACATGATTAAGCAATTTTCGCTGAAATAGAAAAAAATCACGAACATCTACTTCTAATACACTTAAAATATTCGTAACAAATTATGCACAAAAGCTAAAATTATAAAATTGCTCCTAAAAATCGGCTAAGTATATCATGTTTCAGAGAACTCAGTGATTAAGTACTTTTAAATTAAAAAACATGATATCCGCGCTTTCGAGCACTTCCTTCCATTTCCATCACGCTTATGCTCAGTGAGAGAAGAACATGAACCTACGGCGCCTTAAGAGTTGAGTTTTCAAATGCGACAGAACGTCGAGCATGCGCCGTTTTTAAATTTGTCGAGCTGCGGCGCTACCACGAACTTCGAAAGTCGAAGTTCCTAATACATGCATCCCTGTTACTCGAGTAAGGGAGTGCGATAGAGATGGAAATATTCGAAATTCGACTTTCGAAGTTCGTGGTAGCGCCGCTGAACAACGAACAGGGCCAAGCGTAGTCAAACATCGCTACGATCATTTTCACGCAAACGGCGTGCGGACTCGTAACTATTAGGACGCGTAACTCAAGACGGATGTACTTTAGAGCTGAGCTGCCATAGTAACTATTGTTTGTATTGAAGTACTCTACACATCTAACAAGGTGGCGTTACTGTGCCATAAAAATAAAAATAAACCGGCCAAGTGTGAGTCGGACTCGCGCACGAAGAGTTCCGTACCATTATCTATAAAAAAAATATAAAAAAACCGGGTTGCACTCCGGGAGTGCCGGCAGAAGTGAAAACTCAATAACATTGTAACAGTTTTTCAATCAGGTCACGTGACATCTTACGGTGTCACCCTAAAAATGAATTTGACGCAAATTTATAAACAATTATTAATTACTTAGGCGGACCGGCGGCAAACACAATACCAATTTGTTTTTGCCATTGCCAAATATTTTTCAGTCTTTAGGAATAACGCCCAAATTCGAACTATTCGAATTTTCTCAATAGCAAAACGGTGAAGGATGTGTTGGTATTATTACAAATTTATTTGCAGAATATGCTATTGCAAAAAGTGTTTAACGGCTTTATACTCTTACGAATAGCGTTCAGTTTTGAATGAAGTCGAATCGGCTAGCAGCAAAAAGTGACCTCCTTCACAGATGTGAGAGACGTCAGATGACGTCACAAAACTCTGTCGCGTATTTAACAATTTTTCCCCATCCCAAAAAGTGCTCAGCGCCGCTAAAGTTTCACTTCAAAAAAAATTTGTTGTATTGTGAATTTGTGAAAATTTCAACTGTCTAGCTATCGCGGTTCTTGAGATACAACCTGAAAAAAAAACGTTTGTTGTATGGGAGCCCCCCTTCAATATTTATTTTATTTTGTTTTTAGTATTTGTTGTTATAGCGGCAACAGAAATACATAAATTGTGAAAATTTCAACTGTCTAGATATCGCGGTTCTTGAGATACAGCTTGGTGACAGACAGACGGATGGACAGCGAAGTCTTAGTAATAGGGTCCCGTTTTTACCCTTTGGGTACGGAACCCTAAAAAGGCACCAGTTGCCCATACATTTCCAGCAAAGCCCTTTACCGCCAGTTTGCTAAAACGCTCCTGTCGCGACTTCGTCTGCGTGGACCCGGGATACAAACTATTCCATATTTTAATCCGGGCTTTAAACTATCTTCGTGCAAAGTTTCATCCAAATCGGTTCGGCCGTTTAAGCGTGATTGAGTAACAAACATCCAAACATCCAACCTTTACTTTTTACAATATTGGTAGGATTAATAGAATTCGCTAGAACGGTCATTACAAATCTATCAGTCTTTAGGGCAAGCGAATGATCAATCAATCTATCAATCATTTTATTAAAGTGAAAACTTCTTAAGCGGCGCTGTGCACTTTTTGCGATGGGGAAAAATTGTTAAACTCGCCACAGGTCACGTGACCGTAAGATGCCACGGGACCGTAAGATGCCACGGGACCGTAAGATGTCACGTGACCGTAAGATTCGACAGATTGAAAATTCGTAAGACGGACACGTGACCTGATCGAAAAACTGTTACAATGTCATTGAGTTTTCACTTCTGAAGGCACTCCCGGAGTGCAACCCGGTCGTTTTTTTTTTGTCATCATACTTAATACAAATCACATTATGCGATGGAAAAAGAAAGAAGACATTTATTCACTACACAGAGACAAAGGGATAGATATACAATACAATGTAATGTTACTCATGTATGTTTTTAAATAAATATAAGGTTTCTCAGCAATTTTTTTGATTAAGTAAATAGAGTCGGAGATAATCGCCCCGAAAGTTACTAAAATTGTGTCATCAAAAAATCATGGACATAGGCTTATTAAATTCTTTCAGCGAAAATTGTTTTGAACAAGATCGGTTCAAAGGTTTTCGAGATATTTCTAAAAAACTGCCTTCCTTAAAGAAAAGGACGTAAGTGCCGTAAGATTTAAGTAACGATACGACCTTTTTAATAGGCACGGAACCCTCCGTTGTGCGTGGTCCGACACGCACTTGGCCGCTTTTTTTATTCTTAATTCCTTTTATTGTCTGTGCGAGAGCCGCAGTTAGACAAAGCACGAGCAACAGTCCTGGCCAAGGACCTATCAGTCAAGGTCGTGTTAAATCGAACCGTGAGATATTCAGTTACTTTGTTAACTCGTAATCGATTCTCCTTTGATCGATAATATCATGCGTGTGTATAATTAAGTAACACATATCCTTAAGTACTGAAATCATTGGGCATGTATCCATTATCTTATTTGTTAAAACAACCTTGATCATAGAGTATTACTGTAGTACTACAATCGAGTTCATTTAATTACATTTACGTCACACCTGGCCATAACGTGAGTTGAGTGAAGACGTAAAATTGTGTACTCACCACGGGCAGTAAAAAAGAAAGCCCTCTATCGGATGTTTACAACCCTCGCCGCCTGCGATTTCGGACTTTCTTTCTTTTACAGCCCTTGGTAAGTAATGTACTATTGTGCGTCCCCAAGAACGAATACTATCTTTACCAATTACCCCTTAACATTATAGTCGTGTTTACATAATTTTGATATTTCCGTATACTCCAGGCAAAATACGGTTTTGAAAAACATTAATTTATAATAGCGTTTTTTTGTTGATTTCATTTTAAAATGTTATTCTAAGATGATTAATTCAAGAATCCGACAAACTTTCCACCCGGAAGTAATTATTTAAATTTAAATGAAGCATGCTTTGTCTTTTTTTGTACGATTTATCTTGAATATTATAGAGCAAATGTAAATGAACCAAAATAAAGACAAAAATATTTATTAATATTTGTTCTGACTTTTCAGAAGCTAGTTAGTTTATCGTTTTTTTGATGTCTGAAATTTTGTCGAATTTTGTCGCTGGGTAACTATTTAATCGATAATATATCCGTTACACATTAAAAATAAGCTATTATAAATTATTTCCAAATTTGACTTTTTTTCCATACGAGTTGTCAGTCATTGACTGGACTAGTACACATACTTTCGAACTCGACTGTAGGTACAGTCAAGGAGTTTAATTGTTGAGCCATTTAGAGCTCACTTTATACTGGATACTTCAAAGTTACTATTAAAACCAAAATTAGTTGACAGCTAAATGGCCCATTAATTAAAGACCTTGACCCTACATATATTGGGGTATTTCTAGTTCGAACGGAAGAGAGTTTTTTTGACAGTACAGGCCAAATATTATATTGTATTATACTTTACACGTCATGTAAAGCTTTTTTGCGGCTAGCTACATGTAACTATCCAAAACGAGTAGGCAGGCAGACCAGATGGAAGTTGAAACATACCTTGGTGCCGTACTTTTAGTTAAAATCCATCTTTACATATGAAGTGTAGGTATCAAAGACAAACTTGGCAGTGCTTGAAAATGGCTCAATTATTAATATTTTCAATTTTAATTCAGAAAAATACAGAACAGATTTTATTATGCACATTAGCTCCCTGAAATCGGGTCATCTATTTCCGTTTAAAAACGCAATCACATGTTAAGATTTATTACCAATATTAAAACGTTTCACCTATATTCCATCGTCTGGCATAGCATAATAATCTTATACAGAAGACCTTGCTATAGTTTTAAAAATATCACGCTTCGCGCGTTAGTGAGACCACGGGTTGCAGTATTCAGCCGACGGGATCAAAGACAACTGGCTTCCACGTTTATTTTTGTTTTTAAATTCGTAATGGACTAAGGCTGAACAAATAAGCTGAAAGTGTGTTGTGAACATGATATAAACAATCAAAAATGGATTGCAGTGATATAATACCAGCGGTGGTTCTCCATTGGAACTATAGAGGTTTTACAGAGTTCCCATTGCACTTGCTTAAGGGTGAAGAGTCAGAAATTACCGACATTTATCTAAAGGAGAATCTGATATCGCGTTTGCCGACCGATATAGGCAGGTTGGAGCGTCTAGAGAGCCTTTACTTAAGCGGGAACGACATCTCGTTGTTACCTAGAGAGATATCGAAGCTACGGGCTCTAAAGTGCCTCGATTTGAGCGGGAATAGATTGAGGAACATACCAGATGAGATAGGGGATGTGAGGAGCTTGAAGTTCCTGATATTGGATGAGAACGAGTTAAGTGAGCTGCCGTTACGGATTGCTGAGCTGAGATCGCTGCGGTATCTATCAGTTTGTGGTATCTAGTTTTGTTTATACTATATAGTAATCTTCTAATAAATACACAGTTCGAAATTGGGCACTCTAGGACTTGGCAGTTCATCTCATTGCCCGCTTAGTTTGTGTTTTGTTTGTAAAGGCCATTAAACACCTAGCAATTTGTCACAACAACTTGCTATAGTTGGAATGAGACAGCAAAACATACCTTTCATTCTAATTAAAGCAAGTTGGTGTGACAAATGGCGTCGGGCATCGTTTGTAGTGTAGTTTATCTATAAATCATATACAACTAAGCGCTATAAACACCATAATAATTAATAATTAATATTAGGGGACAATCTAACACAAATCGACCTAGTCCCATAGTAAGCTCAGTAAGGCTTGTGTTATAATAGATATAAATACTTAAATACATAGAAAACTTCCATGACTCAGAAACAAATATTCATGCTCATCACACAAATATTTGCCCTTACGGGGATTCGGACCCAGGACCATCAGCTTCGTAGGCAGCGTCACTACCCACTAGGCTAACCGGTCGTCAACCATGCATTGTGGTAACGAACGATTTTATGTCCCAAATAGGTAAAAATGTCCTTTTGATTGTGTCCCATTGCTTCTAACGCGCGTAACCAAGTGAAATACAATATTATTTATGATTTTAGGGTGAAAACAGAGCAAAGATGCCTGTCATTTACTAAAAAAATCGGGAAACTACTTTATCACCTTCAGATAACTTATTTAAGTACCGAAATTAAACGAAATTTGGGCATCATTACATGTTATGAATTATTGGGAGGCCCGTAAGGCCCATAATGAGGCCATACTAAAACATATCTGTAACTGGCCGTACAGCAGGCCAAACAGGAGAAAAAAAAAAAACATCACTTCGAGAACCTTTTTTTTTTTTTTTATACAACGACGGTGGCAAACAAGCGTACGGCCCGCCTGATCGCAGCCTATAGACGCATGCAACTCCAACGGAGTAACATGGGCGTTGCCGACCCTTGATATGTTTGAGGATTCGCTGTGTTGAGAGCTGAAGGAACGCTTGCCTCTCCCTCACTCTCAAACTCTCAACACAACGCATCCTCGGGAGCCCTGGCGACCTTGCTCACCTCCAGGAACACAACACTACTACAGAGCGAGTAGTAGTGCTATTATGGCTGTGGTCTCCTGCAAGGCGGAGGTACTTCCCCAGTTGGGCTGCTCCAAATTCGAGCGGGATGACATTTCGCTGTGCCCTACCTCACCTCCCTCTCGACCCTCGGTCCGCGGGGTCCCAGTGCGCCAAAGTTATTTGCGGAAATCGTGAAACGTCTGGTTGACGTAACTGGTGACCGAAGAGCTGGCGGCTTTCTCGCGCAACGCATCAGCATTGGAGTTTCAGCGAGGAAATGCCGCCAGCATTTTACTCAGTTTTAATGTAATTTAGTTAATGTGTTTCTTGCTGTTTAACTTTTGTTAAACATGTGGACGTGACAACAGGCAAAAATACTCATGGTCACCCTTATTGCTACGTTATTGTCGAATAGGGTCACCATAAGGTTGGGCTATTTAAAATTATTATCAATAAAGTTTAATTGTTTGCTTGTAGAGTTAATGCAATGAATTCGCCTTAAAATACTGCGATAGAAACAAAAAATTCTGTTTACGAATAAGGTTTCACCCTGTATAGAGCGGCAAAATGACTAGAATTTATAATATACTAGCTTCCACCCGCAACTTAGTCTGAAAAAAAAATAAATAAAAAAAAAAAATTGATTTATTTCAGACCTTGGTCCATAGATATATTGTTAGTAGTACATTTTAATACCTTATATACACTATGTTACCGCGTCCGTTCCGTGTCCGGGAGGCATCCGTCTCTTTCGCACTCGGGCGAAACATCGCAAGCGAGAAAAAGAGGGATGCCTCCCGGACACGGAAACGGACGCAGTGTGAACATGCGGTTAGTTAGTAGGTACACGATTGTTTGTTGTCAGGATTACGTGACGTAAATCAAAGTAGTCCTGACCATCTGAAACCAATGCCACATAATCGACATCATAAAAACTATCCTATATTTTACGCCAGGCTATAAATTATCTTCGTGCAAAATTTCATCCAATTTGGTTGAGCCGTTACAGCGTGATTGAGTAACAAACATCCAAACTTTCGCATTTATAATATTACTAGCTTCCGCCCGCGACTTCGTCTGCGTAGACCCGGGATAAAAAACCTTCGTGCAAAATTTCATCCAAATCGGTCGAGCTGTTTAAGCGTGATTGAGTAACAAACATCCAAACATCTAAACATCCAAACATCTACTAAACATTCGCATTTATAATATTAGTAGGATAGTAGGATTATAGTAGGATCACTACGAGTACCGTCAAACAGGCCTACTTTGCCACCAGGGTTCCCCCTTGCCCTTTGCCCAAAGAGCAACTTTTAAACAAATCCGTTAATGTAGAAAAATTCGAAAGGTTGGTGGCAACACCACTATTTTTAGTAGAAAATAGGTTATATCTGTGGTATTACTACGCATCGCCTTGGCGTCTAACTCCATTCAGTAACGTGTCGGAACTGGTCGAGTGAGGTGTGCGATTTGACGGGCCAATTCTTGCGGAAGTGTTAGTGCTATTAGTACAAAATGGGGAAGCCTCAGGTGAGTGAATCTTCTACTTGTAATAAAATAAGAACTATATCGTTTTTATTATAATTTTATCTGGATATACTTATTACAAGAAAAGTTATTATGCTGGGCAATGTTACGTAGTATTCTGCAACCTATGAGTGTAAACATTGCCCAGCCTCAAAAAAGGTTTAGGGTTGTCACCTTCATCATGTTTACCTGATTGCGCTAGTAAAGGAAGGTTATGTATTTCATTTATGTAGGGTGTACGGTAAAATATATTTATATTAATCTGTCGAGTTTTAGTAGTAGGTATGCATATACGTGTGGTTGTGTGGTTTGACGAACGGTTTAGCCTAGTGACCCTGAAGGTCCTGGGTTCAAATGCCGGTAGGGGCATGTATGTAAATCATTTAACCTGGTTACACATATCAATGACGATGAGTAAAATATCTTGTTAGGCTACGAGAAATAAAAAAAATACCCGTTGCACTCTTATTAAATTTCGATCAGAGTGGAATTTTGTTGAACCCGCGACCCGCGAACCCGTCCATATCGTCCTACCGACCGTCCGTCCGTCGTCATCGTGGCGAATAATTTTTCAATTTTCCATTTTGATCGAAGTTCAGAATTTCGTTATCGGACTGCTTAGTAAATAATTTGATTAAAAGTTGATTTTTGTTGAAATAATCTGTTTTATTTTTTGGTCGTGTGAATAAAGGGCACAAAAAACCACTACTAAAGATAAAGTCAAAAGTGACAACCCTAACAGTTTCAAACTGCTTGATGCGACTTGTATGGAAAAGAGCAAAATGCCTATGTAACATTGCCCACCCATATTTCTCACGACTTTTCAAGTTAAGACTAGGATGATTAAATGGAACGCCAAAATTACCCGAGATTTCGCACTGATCCTTGTCTTAACGTCATAAGAGCTATAGTTACGGAAATAATTGACATGGGCAATGTTGGCTAAAGTCCAGATAACTTTGCCCGCGATGAAAATCGTTAAAAAAATAGGTTAAATATTGGTTTAAAAATATATTCTCCTAATGAACGCATGTATGTGTCTACAATAGATGCACTTATGCCAAAAAACCGAATCCAGCCATGGAAAAAAATGAGAATTTCGTGTTTTTCTGAAAAAAGCGGGCAAAGTAGGCCTGTTTGACGGTGCTTTAGTAAGTGATCTCAAGAATATTGATGGATGCATTTACTTTGTTATCCCATAGCACTTTGCTGAAATCCTACCCAAGCTACAAAATTTACAGCACTCACTAAAGTATTTAGTATTCGTAATAAATCCGAATATAATTTAACACAGCGGTTTACAGTAGTCAAGTTTACTTGCCCCAGTTACTTGCGTTTACCACTCGTAAACTTAGTGAAGACAGTGAAGCCGTCCCTCCCAAAACTGTACTATAAGTCACTTGCATAAGTTTGGAATTGCATTGTACGATAGAACTTAGATGAGATTGCGACATATCTCTCAGTTTTGCACCTTAACTCGAAGGTATACGGTTGAAATTGGTGTGTAATAGGCAAGGGTTTGTCTCGTGCGGTAATGTTTGGCGCTTCAGATGACTGTCTGAGATAAATCAACGTTTCGTTTCCTCATTGATTTGCTTGACCTGTTTACAGCGTGTTAGTGATCGATTTATGCGATGCGGGTAGTTACGACTTGATGGTGTATACAAGGTGTAAACGACACTGAAAACTGTAACGATACATAGAAAAATACATACAAGGCGGTCATACATTGCCACCGCAACCCGCTGTGGTGTGAGCCGCGTACTAATTTCGCCGCATGGAGGTGCGATCGATGCAGTGCAAGGCTCCGTATCGGATTTTGTATAGTAATACGAGTGTAGACTCGAAAATTATTATTTATTACTCCAAAAGAAAGAAGGCAAAAAAATATGCCTAGTGACGAAAATCCCATTCAGATATCTCAAAGAATTACGAAGCTACAACCGTTTTAATATTGCTTGTTAGAGAGAGAAAACGCAAACGGTGTGTGACGTCACATTACAGGATGCTGCCGGGGGGCCACGTCGACGGCGGCGCCGACCACGATGAGGCGCTGCACGTTGCCGTCTTCTGTGACGTCATCGTTTCATATGAAGTTGCATTTCGCGAAAAAGGGACAGAACATACCCCTTCGTAAAACTTTGGACACTCACAACTTCGCGATTATTTAACCTTTTGCGTTGATTTTTTCTCCATTTGACTACGTTTTATGCTTTTTCGAGAAAATATGACATTATTGATTATTTTATTTAGTGTCTACGCCCCTATTGAGGTACTTGCATAGAACGAGGAAAAAGTCGCGCCGCACATCGCAGCTGCGGCGCTACCACGAACTTCGAAAGTCGAAGTTCGTAATACATGCATCCCTGTCACTCGAGTATGGGAGTGCGATAGAGATGGAAATACCCGAACCTCGACTTTCGAAGTTCGTGGTAGCGCCGCTGGATACGGCAACAGTGTGGTAACCACCTAACTTGAGGCGAGGTTAAGGCTTTCATCCGTCATCTACCGCGGACGGGAATTCGCGGCAGAATATGTATGTATTCGCGGAAGTCCGGCAGAGGACGGGCAAGGGATTTTTGAGCCAAGAAATGTTTTTTTTATAGGGCAAGAGAAATTACCTTAAAAAGCGGCCAAATGCGTGTCGGGCCACGCGCAGGGTAATGGCAAAAAACGGAACCCTTATTGATTCGTCATGTCTGTCTGTCTGTATGTCTGTCCGTCCGTATGTCACAGGCATTTTACTCGAAAACTATAAGGTGTATTTAAATAAAATTTTAAGGATAGGTGTGTATTTTGTTAGCCGCTACATAGTTTTGTAATTAAATTACAAAAAAAAACTTTTTAGGGGTGCACTCCATACATAAAACTGAAAGTCAACATTTTATTTTTCATTGCAAGCCCACGTGTGGCACATCAATCGATAGGCCTTTCAAAATAAATATAAGGTCTATCAGCAATTTGTTTGATTAAGTGAATAGAGTCGAAGATAATCGCCCCGAAAGTCACTAAAATTGTGCCCCCCCCTCTAATTTTTGAACCGGGTATTTTAAAAATATGAAAAAAAAACATGGACATATGGCTTATTCCATTCTCTCAGCGAAAATTCTTTTAAACAAGATCGGTTCAAAGGTTTTTGAGATATTTCTAAAAAACTGCCTTCCTTAAAGAAAATGACGTAAGTGCCATAAGATTTCAGTAACGATACGACCTTTTTAATAGGCACGGAACCCTTCGTTGTGCGTGGTCCGACACGCACTTGGCCGCTTTTTTTTCTGTGTAGACTCTTAGTTTAGTCTAATAAGGGAGAACCGTTGAAATCTGATTGGGAGCTGAAAGAGATGCACTCAATAAACAGGGTCTGACTCTTAAGCGACACAGTGGCCCCAGAATGAATGTTTGTATAATTTGTACATGTGTTTGATTGTCTAATAAATCATTATCTTAAGTTATCTTATCTTAGAATCATCTATACACACTTAATTCCAGATAACAACTTGGAATGGCTGCCTCAACGGCCCGTGTTCAACTACCACCACTGCGAGCTCCGATTCTGGAGGAACAAGCTGTCAGCCATCCCTTTCTCCCTGTGGTATCACATGTTCAGAGACCAACAAACTAGGAGCCTTGGTATCGGGTAAGTCGAAACACTCTAGAAACATATATACGAATTGGGTCCCAGATAGGTTGGTATACCTGCATATAATTGATTGGCGTTACTTTGTGGAAGAGCATGATTATGTTACAACAAAATTAAAAAAATACGCAAATAGTTGCATCTCATCTTCGTTGATAGACCAGCATGTTTTTTTTGCGTAATAGCAAAGAAATATTTTTCTCGTAACATGGTACGGGATTATTACAGATGTGCGACACCTAGTGTGTGACACATCGTTTGTGCGACATTCGTATTAAACGACAGCGTAATCATGCGAAGTATTTCGTGTGCGACGTATCACTGTTCGACAATTAGAAATGTACGACATTATCTATGTGCGAAGTTAAATTCTACGACATCTTACTGTACGACATTACCAATATACGAAGTACGTATGTGCGAATTTAAATTGTAGGTCAGTGTAGGTACGACGACGAGCGAAGCGAGGAGGAGTGTTAGGAGTACAGTGACCCTACAGCGCGAGCCGAGCGAGCGAAGCGAGCGTGCCGCGGCAGCGGCCGGCGAAGCGCCATAACCGAAAGTGTGTTATTTCACTTCCTCATATTAAATGCTCGCTTCGCTCGTCCTCGTGCCTATCGGAGACCTTCCTTAGGGTATGTCGAATTGGCCTTTTGCGTTGCGTTATTCGCACAAATAGCATGTCGCAAAGTTGTGCATCGCTTATTCATACTTCGCACAAACCACGTGCAGCACAAATGCCCTGTCGCTAATCTGAGTATCGCCGAGTGAAACTTATCACAAACGAAATATCGCACAAATGACAAGTCGCAATACCGTGCATCGCTTACTCATACGTCGCACAAACGATGTGTCGCACACTCGGTGTCGCACATCTGTAATAATCCCAGATGGTACACATATCAATATTTGGGGGACATTCTTATACAAATCGAAAACCAAGCGAAGCTGTGACTATGGGCGACTAGGGGACGATATACATACCTAATCATACAGATGATAAACAAGGATAGGACAAACGCCCGTCATTTTGAAAACTTAACCCTGTTCTGTACAGTAGAGACTTCCTTATATTAATAAAAAAAAATTAGGTACTAAATAAGAATAAGAATAGTTTATTCGTGACAATACAAAACAAAGGACAAAAGTAATGTTTTATAAATTTATTTTAAGTACCATAATTTATATGTTTCCAGTGACAAATTATTCAAATGACGATGATTAAGGCGATAAATCACTTTCGCCAATGGAAAAGAATGACCACAATTTTTTCCAAACAAAGATGATTAGAATATTACCTATTTTATCTAAATGGCCAGTAGTAAACAAAGTCATTGAAATCAAGTAGTGTCTAATGCGATGATAGAAGAATAGGTAATTTATTGATAAATGTGTTGAAGTACATTAAATTATAATATTTGAGTAAACTTCTAAAAAAAAATATATAATTAGGAAGTCTCTACTGTACAGAACAGGGTTAAGTTTTCAAAATGACGGGCGTTTGTCCTATCCTTGATGATAAATAATGATGTAGGTAGGTACATAGAATAATACATCATTTACTCAGATAAAATATTCATGCTCATCACACAAATAGTTTCCCTCACCGGGATTCGAGCCCAGGGCCTTCAGCTTCATAGGCAGGGTAGTAACCCATGAACCTACGGTAGGCATGCGGCTGTCAAACGGCGGTCGTGGGTTCGAATCCCGGCTCGTACCAATGAGTTTTTCGGAACTACCAATTAGGCTAACGTAAACCGGTCGTCATGTAAGTAAATATATTTTACGATAGATATACACGATGATTTTTAATCCGTGATTAGGAGTCGAAATATATTGATAAACAGCCAAAATGGATTTCAATGGACGAGGTCTCATGCAATGAAATCACTGTTTAGTTTTTTAAATTTAATGATAATGCTAACACTAATGTCCTTTTTGCATCTCATCTTCGCTGATAGTACGTTTTTAAGCGGAACAGCAAAGAAATACTGTTCTCGTAACGTAAAAAAGTTAAATTAAAGTAACGCCTAATTAAAATAATTAGTAAATATATTATCAACTATGAGTACCTAGATACAGTCGGCAACAAAAATTGTATTTACACTTTTGCACTTTATTGCTTTGTAAAAAGGTGCAACAGTGTAAATACATCTTTGACGTCGACTGCTCTAAGAACGTCACTAGCTAATAGCATTTATATCTTCTCAAAGACTACAATATATATACTGAGATATCTTCTTTCGAGACCACCTCCAGAACCCAACCTCAAGCAAAAATCGATGCTTAAATAAACGAACATAAAATGTTCTAAAAACTGTATCTAGACTACGGAATGCAGACTGAAAAAAGAATTAAAAAAAATTGTCAACCGCAGCATATTTTGATAATTTCGAATCGATTGTTACCTCATTCATCAAAATCGGTTCTGTATCTTAAACGCTACGTTGAAACACACGTAAATACAAGCATAGATTGCTAAAATTCCTTTCGGCTCTGCCGTAGTCAGGCAAAAAGTAGCCAATCACTAAGCTAATGGACTTGTCATAATCTTCTTTGGTATCGGTAAATTGATTTGGCCTTCTCTATTTGTGAAAGACGTGTTTACAACTCCCCTAAACATCCATTAATTACTTTGTTTAGAATTCGATACATTAGCTTAGAATAGAAAGGTTTAAAGGGTTACGTAAGAATTGGCTGCTTCTATTGGTTTGATCATCTCTAACATGTATGATAATTTTTCTTTACAATACCTATGTAAGTAGGTTTATGTATCTAGATCTAAAATTGGAAAACATCGTGAGGAAACCGGTCTAATCCCAATAGGGTCTTGTTTTCCCTCTGGGTCGGAAGGTCAGATGGCAGTCTCTTTACCTACAAAAAAATGTGCCTTTGCCAAATCTTGGGATAAGGTGTCAAAAGCGAACCCCGGGCTCCTTTAGGGCACAACCGGGAATAACTAAAATGTGTGTCAATCTAAAATTATATTTATGGCTTTTCAGAAAACCTCAAATCATTTCGCGCCACCGACCAATATGCCGATTGACAATAACCAATGCAAATGGTTCTCAAAATATAGATATACAGTGTCCGGTCCAACACCAAAGTATACTCGAAAATGTACACTCGCCACCAAATTTATACGAGCTATGTAGAAGAAGACTGTATCAAATCATTTCGGACACTGCCAAAAAGTTAACAACAGAAACACAGAGCATTTATGCAGATCTCCCATATGACAGACAAAATATGACACATATTCAAGAAGATTTCCAAAACTCTAACATAGACAAAGCTAAAAACATACCAAGCGAAGACAAAAACGGCAACTACGAATTCAAAGTCATGCCGTCCGTTTTCAAAAATGGAAATAAAAGAAAAGAAAAAAGTTACTACGCTCCATCGGATATAGTGGATGAACACTACAGCTTTCTACCCAATTTTATGAAGAGAGATTTGCGTGGTGGACCTGTATCCAGATGTGAGAACGTTGCCTGCCTGAAGCCCATATTTGATTTCGTGCTATACGAGTTCTGTCTTGGGTAAGGAATTGCCCGATTTACATTTCGGGTCATCTTGAAGTAGGGTTAGGCCCTTCAGCTGATTTAACTTCGTCGGTTCGGATTTTGTTCGACGTGAGAGATAATGTTGTTTGGTTACGTAATAGTTTGGAAGTCACTTAGCATCAGCAGCTGAACTATTGCAATAAAAAAAAATTAAGCCTTAAATATAGACTGAAAGTGGTAACCCTTGTTCTGATTTGAACTTAAATTACTTATGACCAGTTCCAATAATCATAGTTACAGTTTGACTTTGACAGATTACCCGTAAAAAATGTGTCAAAATGTAACTGGTAAGGAAAACTATCGGTGGATTGATTATTGGAACCGGCCATTTGAGCCTGTGCACAACTGTCCGTTACTGTTCATTTTAGAAATATTTAATAGTTTTGATGTCGTACTGTAATCCAAGACAAGGCTGCATAATTCCATCTTTCCGTCGTGTCATGGTGGTCAATGGTACTGTCAATTATAAAAATATGGGTGCACACAACTTAGGTACCTACTCATAAAAAATGTCTCATCGTTCTTATGTCAGCGGATTAAGGTTAAGGAACATTATGAGAGGATTAAATCGATACATATTTTTGCACTTGACCGCACTTAAATGGTTTTTGTGATAAACTGTCACAGTTTCAAATGAAAGGAAACTTTAGCAGACGGTCGTGCTTAACTCAAAATGGATTATCACATTTTTTCCTTGAAATTGCTTTAAACACACACCGTACCTATATGATAATTGATAATACCTACAAACATAATGAACCAACGAAGTACCTAGTCGTAACATAGTATTTCATTTTTATTTCAGGGATATGATCCTCATCGACAGAACGGAGTCTGCGATCCTGAGTGCCGTATTCTGCTGTAAACCCTGCGCGGAAGCGTGGAAGCGAGGTAGAACTAATGTTATACCATGGACTTTAGTACAAAATACCTAGTTAAACGTGACAAAAAAACAGTAAAGTGTTTTATTGTTTACAATGTTTTCTTGCTAACATACCTACTTGTTAACGTCACACGAAAAAGAGAATCTGAGGTTCCTTGACACAGTTAGGGGACTCAGGAACCTTTTAGCACTAATCAAAGCTGTTATACTAGATATACTCTGCGCTATGCGTGACATAATCCCAGAACCGTGTCACAGAACCTAATCCAAAACATCCGAAAAGCGAGCAACCGACTGGCGTACTTGTTCGCATTGCGTTCTAGTGGGTGTAACTTTAACTACCTATGAGTACATTGTGCAGGAAACCGGGGAATAAATCGCACTAGTTTGCAGAGCGGTGAACACGGAGGGGTGTGGAAATAAGGCGAGATTTGACCAGACACGAATAGTTCATTCCTTTACCTACAATTTAACCTTACCTTACCTTACCTTGTTACTCCTCCCGACTGGTTAAGCGTCTCACAGACTGGCGCGGCCTGGCCGCGGCGGACCATAGTAAACTTGTCATTAGCTGTAAAATTTACCAATGACCGCCACCGCAGGCAACGCCAGTGTGAGGCCTGCATCACACTGGCGCGGCCTGCGGTGGCGGTCAATAGTAAGTTTGACAGCTAATGATAAGCTTACTATGGTCCGCCGCGGCCAGGCCGGTGGGCTTGATTCAGGCCTTATACTTATGAGATGGTCGAATTGTCGCCATCTTGGCGAGAGACACGTCTATTTGATTTTATAATGGTTTAATTCGTTATTCGTAGTTAATTTATACACTTACTGACTCTGGCAAAGGCCCTCGAGGCTGCCACAAAGAGTATAATAAGTATATTTATGTAAAGAGTGGCAACACCAAGAAATTACTGGTCCCACAGCCGCCTAGCAGCGAGTGGATTGAACTACTCTGACGCACGCATGCGTGCAGCGTGCACGCTTCACATACACCCTAACGCACACATACATATTCACGCATCACGCACACACGTATACAAAAGTTGTATTCTCTGTTTTGACTTTGAAGCCTACAATGCGACTATCAAAGTTAGGAAGAAAACGTTTCTAAAACATGATATAAATCACATTTTAGTTACCTAAGTACGCTTCCCTTCATACTTTGCCAGTCACATTGTAGGTTTCAAAATAATCACCCAACTATGAAATGGATCTGAAAAGTGAAACATGCAACATTCATATAAGTATTTATTCAACTTAACAAATAACAAATTATGTAACAAGAACTTTATAAAGCACAACCTTTTTAACAAAAAAACACGAGACAAGGACGAAATTTAGCTTCAAAACTTAAGATTAAATCTCCTGGACCAGATTTAACAAATCCACGTACAGCCGATCTACACTGCATATTACTCAACCTCAAATTATTTACTGCACACATAATACCTAGATATTATTTTTATAAACAGATACTGTGTCTAAAACTATTCCTGATTTTATTTAAATATGATTTAAATGTGTTCTCTCTCATTCAATGTTTTTATAGACAATACATTGACATTTATTTACTGACTGACACGTAGGTATGTATACTTCATCTAAAACCACAAAGGCCGAACAACAAACACAATTCCATATTAATGAGATATTTGTTCATGTTCAGTTAAATAAAATGGATACTTAATAAATTCTATCTCAAAACATAAAAATATATTTTATTTCATTTCAAAATCTTAAAATTTATTGTCGTGGGTATAGACCCACAATAGTACAATAGTGTACTGACATCTATTTCCATTTTCTGTCAACAACATTAAATACAGCGATCCGCTTCGCCAGAGATGTCACTACTTTCCATACAATAAATCGGCGTGTCGCCTCTTTTCTAAGTTTCCAGCCCCTGGGCTGCCATTTCTCTTTTATAATAATTATAATAATACTTATGAGATATCTATGGTTCAACTTGCCATCTGTCAATATTGGCAGTAAGTTATGTCTTTTCATGACATTCTCAGTTTTTCGTATTATCTTTTGAGACGAATCCTTTATTAGATGAAAGAAGATACTGTAGAGGACCATGTCTGTTGGAAATGTACCCAGAGACAGAATACCAACAAATAATAGATTTACCAAGGAGAAGGATGAATATTTTAAGCCCCACGTATGTACCTTGGATAGTCTGCATTACATGTACGGAATCCGATGTGGTCGGGTCAGGTGGTTCTTTTTCAACCTGGCTGCGATAAATTTTAACGACGTAAGAGCTCGTTCTATGTTTAAGTAAGTATATCTATGATACTTTGAAGTAAAACTATGTAGATATCTGATCTGTCGGTTCCTCAAGCCATAGGGTTGTGACTACCAGGAGCGCAGTTCTGCGCCACCGTCCTCCAAACCCTTCTTTTTTGGGATAGTCTCCTTGCTTCTGGATATTGACGCCGGTGGCATTGCGGAGTACATTTGTCCATCGTGTGGTTTGTGACCTTTACACCTCTTTACTTCAAAGCAGCCAACCATTATAATTTTGTCCAAGTGGGCCAGGCGGCCGAATAAGAATGTTAATTTATAATTCTCTGGAAGCATGTAGTTGAAAGTCATGTTGCAGTTAATACGGAGCTCTTTGAGAATTACTTAACACATTAGGATGTCACTACGGGCGACATGTTTCGAACTCTCATGAACATGTCGCCCCTAGTGACATTTAATACGCGAGTTGAACCGTGTAATTATTAGCATTATTTCAACATGTCTCACGAAAGTTTAAATTACATTAGGATGTATTTGATCTTGATTAGATAGATTTGATAGGATAGGCTTTGACTTTATGGATAAGCGTGACGATGCGGATGGTATCGAAGACAAATATATTGTCAAAGATATGTATCTTTTCGTAAAGAATATGGTGCAAAACGTAGTGATTTTTAACATCGACCGTGCAAATTTGCGCGTTATCATAAATGCGAGGCAGAAGAATCGTCAGCGCGCTACCAGCCCTGTATTGATTTGAGGATTAATTGCATAGACAGCTAGAGATATATGCAGGTCCTCGAGTCTACGGCGACCTTACTCACCAATACCATATAGTAACAGTAGAGGAAATACCTAGTAATGTTATTATGGATACGGTGAACGATCTTCTGTAAACCGAGAGCACTTTACCAGGTGGGTCGTTCCGAGTATGAGCGAGATGACATTCCTCTGTATTTCCTACTCTGCCTCTTCCAGGTCGTACGCAAGCCTATCCGCCGAGAGGTATCGTCATTTCACCGAGCACCCACTGGCCATTCACCCGTTCAGCAAGCTAGTTTTCTGGGCACAGGTGGTCGTCTCTATATCCATTCTTATTGGGACATACTTGATGCCATTTTGGATATCCCAAACGAGGCCTAGTGATGCAGTAAGTAATTCAAATCAACCTGCCGCCGTCGGGTAGAAACACATTTTTTTTTTCTGTAACTACCCAGTAGATACCTATTCAAAGTGGTGGTGGACAGTCTTGTGACAAAAAAGTATGAAAGGCTTTAAGAAGAGGAAGACCGAGGAAAAGATACGTAACTACGTGACAGGCGATATTAATAGGAAGGATGTGCGTGGAGTAGTGCGACGAGGTATAGAGGAAAAAGAAAATATCAAAGATATGTAAACAATTTTCACCGTAAGGTGTAAAAGTGTAAACACATCTACCTATGACGTCGACTGTACAATTAAGAAATTGGGTAGGTAACATTGGATGGATTGGATTCTTTAACAAGTTTGAAAAACTACTTGCATATTTCACACAGCTCACAAATGGGTGCCTTCTCACACCTTGTCGTGACATGTACAGTCTTCTGGGCCAAACAAAACATTTATTACAATAAACTAAATCAAGGTATATAGTCAGCTTGCTTCCAAATGCAAATTTGCTAAATTTGAATTCAGTAGGAGAGTCTCCAACGCCAAAAGACACATTCTGCGCAGCACCGTGCTGTGCGAGTGCGAGGGCTACGTGCAGGCCGTGGCCTGGCACGAGCGCTTCGTGGCCTGGGCCAGCGAGGTATGCGTCTGTTGCTTACAGGCGACAACATGTGAAAGGTGCAAAAAGAGAAACAAGTTTCGAAATGTATTGTCCTTGTCATTTAATGCTATCCTTAATCTATTTTGTTTTAGGATTTATCCCACCGAATTATACGCTTTGCTCAAGTCATTTACATCCTCATCAACATCCCTGTCAACGCCTTAAGAGGGTACATCGACGGGAAGAACAGTCAAAACATAGTCTTGGACAAATGGAAAATTTTAAAGCACTACTTATACACTTGGATGGTCGTAGATGTGATGGCTGTGGTGTGTGCTTGTTATGAGTTCTTTTCGAATACGCTTTACCACTCGCACTTTATACCTTTGGTAGCATCCATAACAGAGCTGCAATGGATTGTACTTTTCTGTTACGTGAGCAACATATGCACGGTTTTGAGAATAGGGGTGAGTTTGCCATGTTTTAACATTATCATCATATTAGCCGAAAGACGTCCACTGTTGGACATAGGCTTCCCCCAAAGTGTGCCATAATGACCGGTCCTGCGCCACCCGCATCCAGCAGCCTTCCGCAACCTTTACCAGATCATCAGTCCACCTTGTGGGGAGTCTACCCAAGCTGCGCCTGCCGGTGCGTCATCACCGCTCGAGAACCTTTCCAACCCAATGGATGGCTCAGGCCATCTGTCCTACGTGCAATGTGCCCCGCTGCAACTTAAGTTTAGTGATTTGGAAGGCTATTGAGTACATATGTCGGTTATCTTGATTATGTTGCGGATAGCCTCATTATTGATCCAAACCCGCAGATAAACTTCCAGCATACATAGCCCTCTCCTTCGTGAGCGACCACGTTTCGCCAGCCCTTTGGGTCTTTATTGATTTGAGGATGCATTGTGTAGACTGCTAAAAATCAGTGTAGGTCCCCGCAGACTCAGCAATCAGCCTCGGGAGCTCTGCTAACCTTAATCGGCACCAGAAGCACAATATATCACATACCTACAGAGCACTAGAGAGCAAGTAGTTATGTTATTATGACTGTGTATAAGGTATACTAAGTAGTAATAATAATAATACTACTTTATTGCTCTCATGTTGACAATGTTGACTTAATGTTGTCTTCATTATCACAGTTTATGGTAGAACATGTCACCCTTGGCAAGGGTGTTGCAATCCTTTGTCTTAAACGTAGACCAGATACACATTAAGAACGTAGGTACGAGTATTACCTAAATATTAATTAATATATAGGATACTCGTAACCTATTTTAAGAATATTATGTTATCTATTTTAGTACATTTAAGAATTCCTCCAGTGAATAAAACTAGTACTTAGTAGTTAACACTAATTTATTGCAACATTTTGTAGAAAGCTTGTCGGAGGTCGTCTTTTGTAGAGTTTGAAAACCGTTTAACAACACACGTACTTAATCAATAAAATTTGATCGGTGTTTCCGCTACTGGTCTAACGTTCTCAAATGATGTAAAAATCATTTTAACTTTTCATTAGATGTGTTTAAGAACAGCACTGGAAGTCGTGTTATACCTGACCTCGTACTTTTCCTGGAACATCGTGTTCCAATTCGCTCTCGAGTACTACATGGAGGGAAGCTACCACCCGGCGCAGCCGCGCGCCTGCTCGTGGCTCACCATCGGAAAGCTGTGGGACGAGCCAGGAGTGGTGAGACTCATCTACAGTCTTTATAGGGCTGGTGAGTACATAATAATAATTAAAAAAAAAAAAAAAAAAAACGACCGCTGTCACGTCAGTCGTGCTTTTTGATATCTTATTTTACAATTTCATATTTTTATGTTTATTCGTACCAAAATGGCTCAATTTTACACCGCCGTAGCATAAATACGAAGGGCAAGATGGAAAAACTTGTTTTAGCCCACTTTTGGCTACAATTGAAGACCGATTTTGAAGTATATCATAAGTGACATAAACATCCACGATGATAACAAGATCAAGAGCACGAACACAAGAAGCGGAACCACAAGCACACCCTCCACCTCCGCCCGCCTCGCCGCCGCCCCCGTCATCCAGCACATCATCGTCGGGCGACGAGTTTGAAACCGCAGCCGACAGCAGCAGCAGTTTAAGTGACGAGTGCGGGTCGCCGCCGCCGCCGCCACGACCACCTGCGCGGCGCGGGCGGCCTCCGCTGCCGGCACGCTTGGGGCCTGCGGGGCATCCTGCTCCGCCCACGGCTCCCGCTACCGGTGGTACAGTGCGCCGCATGCAGTGGTCACAATCGATCAACGAAAACTGCATGCGCGCCTACTATGGGGCGACAGAGGGAGGAACTAATCTGTCCGCATACCGTGTCCGGATGCTGCCTCTGTTTCAGGCGCTTGAGCCGGCCGTCACCGTGTCTGCGCAGCGTCTATCGGATCAAGTGCGCGTCATCCAGCGGCACAAGCGGTTGGATGACGCCACACTTGATCGGTTACGCCTGGAAGCACTCTCTGCTCGTGCCGCCTCTGCTTCGGCGCGGGATCCACCCGCTACGTTGCAGACTCCGGTGCCCGCACCCGACCTGGCACCGGGGGCACCGCGGTTTGAGCCCAGTGCCGACGAGGAGGACTGTGCGAATCAGAGCGTGAGTAGCCAGACCAATGAGCAACTGAGGAGGGCTCTGGAAGATGCGATTACGGGGTATCGTTCCACAAGCAACACTAGGCCACGATTACCACGCCTGCCCGTAAATAGACGCAATCTAGCGTTAATGGGAGCTCTAAACGGTCTGCTAGATCCCTATATACGGGCTAGTGAAGACTTACTTGATACACACTCAATCATGTACTGCGGGGCCATCGCGGCGTGCCGTGTTGCTCGCGTCAAGTTTCCGGACGCTGACCGTGCACCTAGGACCACCGGGGGTGTCCCTGCATGGCAAGTACGGATTGAGTGCCGTATCAATACGTTTAGGACTCTCATTGCAAAGCTGATCTGCTTCAGGGGGGGCAACAACCGCCCCCGAGTAATGCGCTTTGTGAACCAGGCCTTCGCGGGAACTGGTATCAGGCCCCGCGACTACATGGCCTGTGTCACAGAGCGTATTGACTTTCTGAAGCAGAAAGTCTATGCATGGGCAGGCCGTATTCGCCGCTACAGAGAGCGTGTGGACCGATACCAGCAGAATCGCCTTTTCCAGAGCGATCAAAGGAAGGTATATCGAAAGTGGGAGGGAGCCGACCTTCGTGTGTCCGACGGGCGGCAGCCGGATGCTACTGCGATGGTTGACTTCTGGCGTAGTATCTGGTCGGTGCCAGTCGAACACACCGAAGGCGAGTGGATGAGTGTTGTTGAACGTGAGTGTGAGTTCATCGAACCCATGGGGACTGTTACCGTTAGCCCCGAAGACGTTAGTTGTGCCATCCGTTTGGCGCCGAACTGGAAAAGTCCTGGACCGGATGGATTACACAACTTCTGGCTGAAATGGTTCCGATGCTCTCACTTGCGTTTGGCAACGCAGTTCCAGCGAGCGCTTGAGCTCGGTTCCCTGCCATCTTTCTTGACAACTGGTATCACCTCCCTGCTCTATAAGTCCGGTAGTACCACGGAAGCGAAAAACTACAGACCCATCACGTGCTTGCCTACGCTGTACAAGCTCCTTACATCCATTTTGAGAGCAAAAATTAACGCACACATCGTTGCAAACAACGTTTTGGCCCCTGCTCAAAATGGATGTAGGGTTGGGTCTCGTGGTACTAAAGAGCTCCTCCTCATAGACATGACCATTTGCCAACGAGTCCGGCGGAACAAAGGGGCCCTCTCGGCCGCCTGGATTGACTATAAGAAGGCCTATGATTCGGTGCCTCATTCATGGCTGAGGAGGATCTTAGAGTTGTATAAAGTTGATGCAGTTCTGAGATCCTTCTTAGGCGCTTGCATGGGGCAGTGGACCACAGTCCTTCGTCAACCGGGGGGAGGAGATTGCCCGTCTGGTCTGCAAGACTCTATAAGGATTGAACGTGGGATCTTCCATGGCGACAGTCTGAGTCCTTTGTGGTTCTGCCTAGCATTGAATCCGCTTAGCACCCTGCTGAAGGATTCAGGGCTAGGTTGCCGGCTTCGGAGAGAGGGTGAGGTCATTTCTCATCTGCTCTATATGGATGACCTTAAGCTATTTGCACCGAATGCACATGACCTGTTGGAACTACTGAAAACAACAGAAGTCTTCAGTAGCGCCATCAAAATGGAATTTGGTGTCGATAAGTGTGCGGTCATGCATGTACAGCGGGGGAAAGTTGTAAATTCAACAAATTTGCAACTTTCTGAGACAATGACCCTCAAATCTATCTCCGAAGCAGAAACCTATAAGTATCTTGGTATGTCACAGTCATTGGGTATTGAGGGTGAGGGCGTAAAGCGGGCGGTGAAGGAGCGCTTCTTTTGTCGCCTGACCAAAGTACTTAATAGTCTTTTGTCGGGCGGCAATAAGGTGCGCGCCTTCAACGCCTGGGTGATGCCCTTGCTTACTTACTCCTTTGGCGTACTAAGGTGGACCCAGACTGAGCTGGATGCCCTGGACCGAAGAGTCCGAGTACTGCTTACTGCGCATCGCATGCTACACCCACGCTCGTCTGTTATGAGACTGTACATCTCGCGGAAGTATGGAGGTCGAGGCTTTTTAAATGCCAAAGATCTCCACAACCGCGAGGTGTGCAGCCTCAGGGATTATTTCCTAAACAACGAGTGTGGGATGCATCGCGACGTAGTAGCAGTAGACGGAAACTTCACCCCGCTCTCCTTGGCAAACGAGAACTGGCGCAGGCTTGAAGTAATGAGCGCCGAGGACCGCAGGGCGGTATGGAGGAGCAAGGAGCTACACGGGCGGTTCTACAAGGCCCTCACAGGGCCCGATGTAGATCTGCTCGCGTCGGTGAACTGGCTACGTTTCGGGGATCTCTTCGGGGAAACCGAAGGTTTTGTCTGTGCAATTGCGGACGAAGTTATCATGACGAACAATTACCGGAGGTATATCCTGAAGGACGGTACGGTCGACATTTGTCGGGCATGCCGCCGTCCCGGGGAGTCACTCAGGCATATTATCTCCGGTTGTGGTCATCTTGCTAACGGCGAGTACTTGCACAGACATAACCTTGTAGCCAGAATTATTCACCAGCAACTTGCTCTACTATACGGTCTTGTGGCCTCCGAAGTGCCTTACTATAAGTACACACCTGCACCAGTTCTCGAAAATGGTCGTGCCACGCTCTATTGGGATCGATCTGTGATGACGGACAGGACTATTCTAGCCAATAGGCCTGATATCGTGCTGACAGATCGTTCGAAACGCCAGGCAGTGCTCGTCGACATCACCATCCCCCATGACGAGAACCTCTTGAAGGCCGAGAAGGACAAAGCCAGCAAGTACCTAGACCTGGCTCACGAGGTAACCGCCATGTGGGATGTTGATTCGACGATCATCGTCCCGATAGTCGTTTCGGCGTACGGTTTAATTGCGAAGAGTCTCGACCATCACCTCAAGAGACTCTCGCTAGGCGGCTGGATCAAGGGTCAGATACAGAAGGCGGTACTCCTGGATACTGCGCGTATAGTCAGGAGGTTCCTGTCTCTGTCGCCCTGACCGCCGGTAGCTTAGGCCACGCCTCGCTACCGGCTGCACCCTAGGTTAGGTTTTTATAATGATTTTATGTTTTGTATGTATAGTTTTATATTTTACTTTTTAGATATAATTATTGTAAAAACCTAGTCTAAGACGAAATTAAAATAAAGAGAATAATAATAATAATTTATTGATAAAACATAATGTCCATCAGTTTTACTATATAGACTAGGAGCTTGCTATTAGAGGCAAATAACACGTGCCTGAGCTAGGATACCCTGTGTTTCAGGCAAAAAAGAATAATAATTGAAAATGTTATTCATTGCATAATGCAAAATATAATACAATATCATTCTTATTGACTGAGACTGTGAAACAAGTCTATAACTCGATACAGAGAGGGCGCTAGTCTTAGCGGGAATATAAGGGAACAATATACAGCTTCCGTCACTGTCCTCGTAGCTCAGTTGGTAGAGCACTAGCGTTAATAGAAAGGTCGCAGGTTCGAATCCTGTCGGGGGCTACAGACGAAGATGGTTTATTTTTCCATTATATTCATTCTCTGTATCATATAGTTTATTTTTATTGACTATTACAAATAATTAGGAAGTTATAACCTAGGCGGTACCCTACCTATAAAAGGTAAAATAAAAATATTTTAAAACTATTTTAAAACGATAAATAACTTCAGCAGAAGTTATAATTATCGTTTTTCATACACGTGTATCGTCATAGGACATATTTTGTAGGGCTTCTCGTAGCGTTGATTTACATTTCATGTAGTTTAGGGGATATAAACCTAGCCGCGCATTAAGTCTATTGTAAAGAAGTGGACCTAGGAAAATAAAAAAAATCTAGAAGAGAAAGCGTGTCGTTTTTGCGTATAGGTATTTAGGACAAACAAAATCTTTACGCCTTTTACTGGCATGGTCAGTGTTGTAAGGGGTTTCGGCGTGCTGTTTAGAACTGTGTGCAATATAAATAATTGTCGACCTGTTAAAACTTCAAGAACAGTATGCAAACTAGTAGTAGTAGTGTTATTTACCCATAAAATTAGTATTTTTTTATGTGGTAAGTCAAATTCACTACAACCAACATAAATAAGATAAATCAATCAAAAAAGCAACTAAATAGTAATTTAGATCTTTTAAATAAGCTGATTTCATGAATTTATCGCAGTTTGAAATGTTGTCTCCGTATTTTTGCTTCTACGTTACAATTTTGTTCGTTACCACAATTACACCAGTAAATAATATTAAGCTCTTACGTACTATTTTGTATTGACACTGGCAACACCAAGCATCCAGGCGCACCAATTAAAAAAAAGACGCAATTTTGTTGTCTGTGGATTCATTTGAAGATACGGTGGTGTGTGGTTCAAAAATTTCTGCAGTGAATTTGGACGATTTGAAAGGTAAATAACAGTTTTTATTACACCTATTCCACATAAAAATATGCATAAGTGCAGAACGCATGCGCGACGTGTATTTGTTTCTAATTTAGCTCAAATTATCGATTTATGGCGAGTTATAACCTAAAAAATCTCGCTTCTACGGTACTTCTACGTAACAGATAACGTTAGTTCTATTTTAAGGTAACGGTGAAGTGTTGTAAGGATCCGTACATATCGTGCAATTTAGTCTCTTGATACTTCGATGGTTTTTTGTAGTGTTAACAAAATTTTGGTCAATAAACTGTTCCAACTGTGTGCGAGACACGCCAGCAACAATAAGGTACTGCTTTAAATAAGAAATACAAACCACATTTGGTCGATATCTTTTAAAGTGCTAATTCAAATTCATAATTCAAATTATTTATTTCGGACAAATATATAAAGTATCCATAACGTATTTAAAATTATTGTTTTTCATGGGTCTAAGGCGAATAATTAAAAGTAATTAATAAAATACAGTAATTTTAATCACGCGTACAAGGCGCGAGAGTTTAAAGTGTTACATATGTTACTGTTATATTATGAACGCAGTCTGTTTATAATCTTACTCGCTATATTATAAAATGTGGAAAAATTGTAATATATAAATTGGTTAATAGAGTTCATTTCTTCAATGAATTACTGGCCACCCTTCAAAACCGGCCACGTTATACTAAATTGAATTATATTATAGTTGAATAGAGTATTTTTTTAGTTTTAGGTGGCCAGTTATTGAACGGTCGCCAGTTACTGGCGATTTACCCTATTTTACTACTAAAAATAAATCATTAGAAAAAAATTGGTTTTATTTTGTTTATTTTTTAGTTGCTGCTAACACTATCACTATCTTACAAGACTGTTATCCATGCACATCATACGGCATAAAGATTTATACCAAAAAGGTGCATTATGAAATCGGCCTTACATACTTTTCTCGTTACTTTCGCGTTACTTCTACGATACCGTAACATATATAGAAGTGTCTATCTTACTTTATGTTACTAAGTGGCAAAATCTACGGCCTTACCCATTAATACAATTTGAACGACGAAGAGTCAGAACGTACACTACGAGCAACGTACCTAACGCGTAAAACTACCAATTTCCCACACCCCCTAAATGCAAGCAATTTAATAATTATGTAAAGCTATTTAGGCTACCATTTTTGAAATCCGTAGGTAATCTTGTGCGGTTACTGAACCACTACCCTTTATAAGGCAAAGGGAAATATATTCCCACCATGAATGAATCTTGTTTCTATGTAATATGGTTCAATTCTATGAAAACCCAGATGCCTTTATCCTCGTGCCGCCCACGCACCTTTTAAAAGGCCGTGTGAGTTGATGAAAATTCAAATTAATTATATTTAAGAGAAACTTCAAATTTCACTGTTCGTTTTTGCGTGCTGGGCGCCACGAGGTTATGGTAGGGTTGCCATACGTCCCGGTACGCCGGGACATGTCCCGGTTTGAAGTCCTAGCGTCCCGGCCGATAAGCAAATTGTCCCGGTTTAAAAATCATAGTTATTTAATAGAGGACTGGACTTGGTAAACAGTAATATACCTACAATTTTAGCGCGGGTAATACAAACACCAACTTTGGAGAAAGAGAAAGGCGGGGAAATGTGTAGGTACTTTAAATTAAAAAACATGTTGTAATAAAAGTTGTTTTTTTTTCTACCTTTAAGGTAACGGGCCATAAGTTCGTGCTAGTACGTCATTTCGTTAGTTTTGTTTCTGAGGCTTATAATAAGCAACTGAAATATATTTTTTTTAATTTATACATTTGTAAAAAAACTTTATCATTAAACCTTTCCAAAAAATCAAATTAAAAATTTTTAACGACTAAACTAATAGCAACACAACGCTCGAAACTGTCAGTCGGCCGAAAACAGCTGTACGGTGTGCGCGAACTGCTTGTTGACGTAAGGTGCTCGCTCCGACTTCTTAAGGGAATTGAAAGAGAAAGGGAAGTCCATTTGAAAAAAAACTTTTAACAGTGCTTTGTCTAGTTCCTTAACAATGGATTTAATAAGAAATAAGTGTATATTTTGGTATAGGTGTCCCTTAAAATTGCAATAAATGGACTCACGAACTAACGGTCATTATATTTTTCGTCTGGCTCCTATTTCGTGTTACTACCGAATCAAGGACTTTCTTTATACATCCTTGTATCTTTGGTATTTAAATAATACTTAAGAAATTGTAAATGTTAATTTAAAAAACAGATATTGTATTTAATGACGTTTTCATTGACCTAAATTCGGTATATGTTTTATTCACTTGAATTCTCGTAAAACGAGGTTGAACGTGACCTAAATTTACAATTTGAAGGTGAATTCGCATATTTACTTGCAGCATAATTTTGTTTATTGCTCGATTCCTGTAATGTATTTTTATGTTTATTTATTACATATAGGATACTTAATGGTTATTGAACATAATTTAAAGGTGATGTACATTATTGATTGCGGGAATATCCAAGAAATAGTAACACGAAACAAGGGACTACTACTTTTAATACTTTTCCCCAAGTTCGTGACAGAGAAATCTATAGTGGTAGGCAAACACACAGATCAAATGTGTACCCTCGTCTGTTATTTGATATTCTTCTTGAAGAGGTAACATGTGCATCGATATAATGGAATATTCGAATATCGATTTAATGAAATGGGTAAATTCCGGGAACCTTTTATTTTTGCGGGATAATTTTTATTAAATGAAAGTTTACTTTCTACCCTATTAAACAGTATAGAATTGCTCTTTCAAAAGGGTGCCGTGTGTCCCATACAACATTGTCTAGATTTTAATCTTAGGTTACCTAATCAATCGTAGATAATCAATACATACTTATATCTAACTAGGTAGATACGTTTAAGGAATATTGACGAAAATGATTGAAGATATTTATTATTTTTAACATGAGATATCCCGGGACTTGCTATCCTCGGGACTTTCTTTATTTTTAAGGGTTTTTTTTTTAAGAAGTGAAAGGTATCTTTATACCCTATTAAACAGAATATCGTTTACAGATACCTACATGTCACGTCCAAAAGGTTTTGCCTAGATATTTATCTTACGTTAAACAGTTTTGGTTAATATACTCGTAGATAGGTAACCTATGTGAGACACATTTTTGAAAAGGTGACCCTGTACTAATGGATAAGTTATTTAACCTTACATTTCATAAAAAACATCCTGGAGAAAGAAAAAATGTCCCGGGATTTTAAATACCGAGTTTTATCCAGACCCCCTAATGGATTTTTCCAATAATCATGTTAATTACCTTTTCAATAATCTTGTTCAATATCAAATAACAAATGAGGGTTCACAAACAAAATGTTTCTCTTACTACCTGGCACTCGAAAACTTTATGCCGAAACAGGGGCCAAGAACTCACAAACTTAGGAGCAGAGCCAAATTTTATCACGAAATGGGGTTCAAATACGAGGTCTACAAATAAATTATAAAAAAATAGTTATTGAAACTAATAATATATAATTCTTGCATTAAATAATAGGCAAGATATCAATGTTCATCACACAAAAAAATTCAATGCGATATCATGTTCTGTATTGTCTTAAAAAAAATACTAATTCGTAAGAGGCTTAACATGCCGAAACAGTGGACGTTTACCTTAATAGTTTTTCTTTAAATGTCCCGGTCTGACACTTATGGCAACCCTACTTTATGGCCGTTAAAGGGTAAAATTTACGACTTCCTACTTTTACTTTTTACAGTTGGAATGTTGAGGAAGAACTCCAACTTAAATCTTCTTCCTTACGACGGATGTTTCGAAATTTTCACCATAACCTCCTTTATTGTCGCTCAAGTAAGTTTTTAAGTCACTTTTCTACCGGCTAGTTAGTGGATTCGACATATTAAGAGAAACTTGATACTGTCGGTGGTAAAGCAAATTAAGTAAGTACGATACGATACGATAGTACGATCAGTATGAAATTCCTCGTATCGCCGGTGTAAAACTTCTATTAGAATCGGATAGAATTCTATTTTGGAACGACAACAAGAATATACATTACACGCCTACATAGATTCACGCCTTTATTCCCAAAAGAGGTAGTGATCAGAACATAAAACTTATGTTCCAGTGCCACTTTTAGACTAAATATTGGTATAAAAGATCGACAAAATGTGATATCGCAGTGATAGGTTGCCTGTCCATCGTCCACAACACACTTCAACCCTCGGGGCCGTAGACAAGGTTACAATCGACAAGCGCTAACGCCAATAGAAAATAATAAAATGTATGGGAATGACAGATGCCGACGAAACACTTTTCGTTAACATCTGTCATTCCCATACATTTTATTCGTTTTCTATTGGCGTTAGCGCTTGTCGATTGTAACCTTGTCTAGGCCCCCTGTTCCCTTAGTCGAATTTTACGACACTCACGGGAAGAAAGGGGGTGGTGAAATTCTAACCCGACACCACACGGGCGTGACGGACGCCCTATGTAATGTTGCCTCAAAAATGACTTACTTACAACGATGCTAATAATTAGTGGATCCGATAAACTAAAAGTAAAATTTAGTGCGGAAGCTTGTAAGTAATCAATGTCAAACAGCGGCAATACTTTTGACTGATTTAGTAAATCTATTAGATACCTAGACAGTTCATTGCGAAGGCTCCGTGCCCTATCAATTAACTTGTGCAATTTATGATGATTATTCGTCCATGCGTGATAGGAAGGAACTCCGACTCAAACTTAGCCGGTTCTTTATCCCTATGAACATGCCATTAAAAGCAAAGAATATCCCTTCAACTTCTTCGACGCCCTTGCCGCCACTGACTTGAACTCAAGTTTGCCACTGTTGCAACCCACCTGCCATGCCACCGACGTCATACGAAGTCCAAAAACAACACAACTTGGGTAGCGCGGGGTTTGCCTTTTTTTCTGTAGTGGCGATTGGGTTGGGGTTAATAGTATTATTTTGATTGCAGTGTTTAATTTTGCACTGCTCCTTCAAATGCATGCTTGCTTTATTTGGATCGCAGTCGTCTAAGATGAAGTACTACATTATGTCGCAGCAGATTCAGTCATATATGAACCAGAGGCGCTTCCCTCCGAGAATCAAGAAGAAGATTCTCAAGTTTTATGCAATCCGGTTCAGGTCTCACTTCTTTGTGGTAAGTGTAGGTAGATTAATGTTCTATTAACCTTTATACCAATGTAGATAACTACAACTACGAGGTATGCAACAGATCTGGTCACCTATAATGTGCTTCATGCGAACGAGCGTTTAAGAGTCAATTCAGCTTCGCAAATCATATCAAAGCTCACGCCCGCAACTATACTCTGATTAAGTATTAATCAGACAGAAAAATTAAAACACTGGTGTTGCCGTTAACAAGAACCATCTGCAGCAATGAGGAGATTTATAATTTTCGCAGTTAAACGAAACATACGTCCTATTTCAATAATATACACTCTAATTTTATTACAAATAGCAAATTAATTTTGATAACGTTACAAAAATCCTCCTTCATAATTATTTTAAAAGATAATACCGTTTTTATGTGTAGAATATATTTTTAGCACTGGTATCACTGCTGCGATACACCGGGATTGTGCATCTTTGGGTTGCTTACATTTTTTTTTTCTTAATGCGAATTGCAAATAATATCGGTAGCTGGATTTTTATTTTAATTGACGCCTGTCCTGTCACTCACCTCACTTGGCTTCTAACAGCTTTATCCACTATACCAGTGTTTCTAAACCTGTGCTCAGTGGACCCCTGGGGGTCCGCGAGTAGGTACCTATAGTTATGTACGGGGGTTCGCAGCAATCTCACCCATAGCCATTTCACAATAATAAATAAATGCCACAAAAAGTCTTGCCTGTTTTTTATTATTAATCCTTGGATTTGTGCTTGATTTCCTAATAGGGGTCCGTGGACAGAAAAAAGGTTAAGAACCGATGCACTATACAATTCAATGTTTTACTAGTAACTTAGTATACTGCTTATAAATATTTATCATATTTATTTTCAATTTTGCTGTTAAAGTAAACTTTAAATAATATTGCATGTCCGACCCGTACTTTCAGAACTTAACTTTGTTTAAATTGTTTCTGTCTGATTAATAATCAGAGTTTAGCATGTGTCCCCATTGCTGGCCACGGCGTGGATAATTTATATATAGGCATGTACAAACATCCAAACTTCCACATGGTGTAATAATTGATAAAATAAATTAAAAAACGTGCCACTACTAAACTCGCCGGTCACCTCCCCAGGAATCCATGATGTTAGACTTCGTCTCCGGCCAACTCCACGAAGACATCATTATGCACTCGGGCCGCCAACTCGTGCGGGAGGTCACCTTCCTGAAACAGTTACCTTGGTCCGTGCTCATCGCGATCAGCCTCAAGTTTGAACTGACGATCTTCATTGAGGGGGATATTATATACAAAATTCATACCATGGGTAAGCATACTTACCCCTGGTTTTACATAAAAGGCAATACGAGCTTTTTCTGCCGCTTAATGTGTGTACAGTGGAAGGGTTTGAATAGGTACTTACGGTGGTTAGTCTATGATAGACCGAGCATTCTCCTCCGTCGCCATATTCATTGACGACCGGTTAGTCTAGTGGGTAGTGACGCTGCCTACGAAGCTGAAGGTCCTGGGTTCGAATCCCGGTAAGGGCAAATATTTGTGTGATGAGCATGATTATTTGTTTCTGAGTCATGGATGTTTTCTATGTATTTAAGTATTTCTATCTATTAAATACCTATATCGTCGTCTAGTACCCATAACACAAGCCTTATATTGAGCTTATTGTGGGACTAGGTCGACTTGTGTAAGATTGTCCCCTAATATTTATTATTATTATTATTCCTATGGCAGCTGAAGTATGACACGTTTCAGGCGATCCATTAGGCAGTCTGTCCATCTCATATGTCATAAACCATCTCCCTGGGGACCTAGTGTCTTCGACTTTTTTTTTGAATTACAGGTCACTTAAATTTACTTCAGGACACTTACTTACATGGTCAGGACATCAATTATCCACTCATCATATTATCTGGTCTAGGAATTTTCAAACATGAATTTCACGCTAGGCCACCGAATGTACTCTGTCAACAAAGGCACCGTAGCCATTCAGTCTTAGATAGTCCAAACGTTTCTTCCCGCACATTTCTTGGGCATCAATCTTCCACTCATCCTACATTCAAGTTAACTTTCAAGCATCAATGGTTCCATGATACTAGTATACTCATTGTAACGATCTTCTTTTTCATGTGCCATCTCCATCTCGGAGGTCGGCGACCATTTGCATATTATATCGATATATATGTAGTCAAGCGAATTCATTTTTCCGTGCTTTCAGCCAGTCTCTTACATTCTTCGTCCGAGATATTCTTCTTCTCCCACGGCCTCTTTTTCCTTATTATTTTCCCTTCAATGATTAATCTTATCAACTCGTAATTTTATTCAGATATATAAGTCCAAAATATTAAACTTTCCTCTTTTACTTCCATTTCCTTCTTCATCATCAGCAGTACTTTATCATTCGATATTCTGTCCGTCCACTTAATTTTGAGCATAAATAGCATATAGCATAGTCCAGATTTCGGAACCGTACAGTCATATATATCGTAACACGTCCTTACTCCATTAGTAATAAAGGCGTGTTCCGATATATTTGGCTACTTTGGTTGGTACTATCTATATGATGCTGACTGTACCTACCTACATGAGAATTGGTAGAATATAGCATTTAACCATTCACCACCTCAGACCTAAATCTTGTTATTCAGAAAGGTGCTATTTCGATTCTAGTTTTAATCTCTTGGTCCGGTCCTCAAGTTTCATTTAACCAATACCCAAGATATCTATATGGGCAAGGACCAAATTCTTGACCAGCTTAACTCAATTAAATTTTCTATGAAAGTTTTCCGTTGTGACAGGAAATTAACCATACAATTCTATGGTTAATTTTTGTGTAACAACGGAACTTTTTTCACTTCTTCAGTTTGTATGGCTAACTACCGACTAACCAGGCTAACTACTGGCCAAGAATTTCTTCACCCTTTCCCATATATTTGAATGTAACGGTGGTTCGTCCAGTAATTCTCTATCGCCACATATCCAGGGCATCTGAAGACGTAAGATCCTTCGATTTTCAAAGATCTCCCATTCCAGGTGACCGCATGTACTTCATCAGCAAAGGCACAATCGCGCTCTACTCGGAGTCGGGCTGCGAGCTGGTGCACATGGACGACGGTGACCACTTCGGCGAGACCATGCTCGTCACCAAACACTTATGCCGCTCCGTCACCGCCGTGGCCGTCACCAACTGCGAGCTGTTCTGCTTGTCGAGAGAGAACTTTGCGATTGTCGAGAAGTATCGCACGGCATATGATGAGCTGAGGAAGATGGCGGCTAGCCGAGTGCAGTGGATTAAGATGATGGATGACCAGTACAAGGCTCAGTTGAAGGACTGGCGGGATACCAAATAAAAAGGCTTAATTTCAAGTTTACGTATACTACGTCACCGCCGCGGCCGTCACCAACTGCGAGCTGTTCTGAGGCTCTAGTATAAGTTTTACCGGAACAAAACGTGACGACCGCGTTCGCGTTTAGCTGTCAAATCCCATACAAATTGAGGGTAAAACGCAAACGCGATCGTAAAGTTTTGTTTCTGTAAAACTTATGCTAGAGCATAGAGCCTCTATTTGTCGCGGGAGAACTTTGCGATTGTCGAGAAGTATAGCACGGCTTTTGATGAGCTGAGGAAGATGGCGGCTAGCCGAGTGCAGTGGATAGATGGATGACCATGACCAGTATAAGGCTCAGTTGAAGGACTGGCGGGAGACCAAATAAAAAGGTTTCATTTTAAGTTTACGTATAATTAACCCATCATATGCTTGCACCCGCGTTAAGCATTTGAGGTTATAATTTTAAAAGGCGCGACATCCGCACACAAGGGGATAAGGCAATTTTTTTTTGTTCGTATTGTATAGTCTTAGCTTGTCAAGAATACTATTTTAAGTTGAATTGTTATATTAGGTAATGTAGTAAATAAAACACCTGTTAAATTGCCACTTTTATTTAAATTAAAACTTGCCCAACAAAATGATCCTTCGAACATAAATAATGATGAAATGGAATACTGAGTCGCGATGTAGCATCAGTCTGAATACGAGGGGCGTCTGAAAAGTTCTAAGCCTAAGGTATTTCGAGGTTATATATGCGTTTATGATACTGGCCACTAGAAAGGCCATTTAAAAACAAATTATTAAAAAATAACATGTCACGTTTTTATTATTCTGTTTCGAGATATTCAACGGAAAAGTACATCATGTGTGAATTACCAACGAATATTACGAAAATTGAGCACCGTGCTGTAATTAAATTCCTTACAAAAAGTGACAAATCACCGCAGTGTATTTTTGAGGAAATGGCTATTATTTACGGTGATTCTGGGCCTTCTTATGCCACAGTCAAAAAGTGGAGTCGCTTATTTAAACTCGGACGGGAATCGATCGAAGACGACCCCCGCTCAGGGCGGCCAATATCGGTAGTGACCGAAGAAAACGTAGCAAAAGTCAAAAAGCTGGTATTAGAAGATAGAAGAATGAAGGTTTGGCAAATAGCTGAGGTCTTAGGTATTAGTAAAGAAAGAGTCGGAGAAATTTTACATGAACATTTGTACATGAGTAAAGTTAGTGCTCGTTGGGTACCGAAAATGCTAACGGCCTTCGATAAAGTACGTCGTGTGGAAACTTCTCGGGCGTTTTTAGAATTGTGCGAAGATGATTTAGATGAAGTTTGTTCCCGAATAGTAACTGTTGATGAAACATGGATCAGACAGTATGATCCGGAGTGTAAGTCTGAGTCGATGCAGTGGATTGAAAAGGGTGAAAGGCCGCCGAAGAAATTTAAAGTGCAAAAGTCGGCCTCTAAGTTAATGGCTACGGTATTTTGGGACTGTGATGGCATTCTTTTAATCGATTATTTAGAAAAAGGCTCTACGATAAACGGAACTTATTATGCAAATCTAATAAGACAGGTGCGACAAGCCATAGTTGAGAAAAGGCGGGGTAAACTAAGGAAAGGCATTTTGTTTTTGCAAGACAACGCACCCGTTCACACCGCTAATGTTGCGAGGCGTGCTCTGAAGGAAGTTGGTTTTGAGGAAATTGACCACCCACCCTACAGCCCAGATCTAGCCCCAAGCGATTATTTTCTATACAATAATTTGAAGAAAGAGTTGAGGGGAAAGCGATTTAGAAGTGACGAAGAGATGAAGGCGGCTGTACAGGAGCATTTTGAAGGGCAAAATAAAGATTATTTTTTTAATGGCCTAAAAGCACTGTATAAAAAATGTAATAAATGCATTGATTTAGGAGGAGACTATATTGAAAAATAAACACGAGTTCATTTTTGTAAATTGTTTTTTTCTATCTTAGGCTTAGAACTTTTCAGACGCCCCTCGTAGCAGTACTGTCGCGAAACATTATTTCTCTTTCTATTGAAGTGTTTTTCAACTCGTAGGTCGCGTAGCCTTTTTAAAGAGGTCCAGCTACTATTTTTAAAGTTAGTGATAGACATAGTAAATTTTAAAAATATAAGCCCTTTGGACGCTATTCTTGACAACTGTACGCAAAGTGTGAATATGAACCTTAGTTGAAAGCAAGGTGACTTTGACAGCGCACGCCTAAATGCGTTTTGGCGCCGTGGGCACGACAACACGCAACGCTTTTAGGTGTTCTTGGCGTCCAAGGGGTTAAGAAGAGTGCGGTGCGAATTGATTCTGCATACTAAAGGAAGGTGCGCCAAAACCAAAGTCGAAAAACACTATTAAAAGATGCGAAAGGACAACCACCAGTTCCAAAAATATATTTGTACGTAATAGTGGTATGATGGTAATCCCGTAATTTGAGAAACAACAATCGCTACCAGTTTTAGTGAAGGCAACCTAGATCGCAGGAAAATTTGGCTAAAATATTGTAGTACTGAAACCTTAACCCTAAGCATAATAATAAAATTTTGACACAAACAAATAATAGTTCAACTTATTTGTGGCCGAACCCCTGTCCAGTAATAGTTAAAACGGTATCAGCGTTTTTCGTTCAATTCGTATGTCGTGTCATTCTGGATTCGTCACACATTCTTTATTCATCTTGTTCGCTATATGTCTTAATCTTCCCAAGTCTAATTCTGTAACTTGTCTCATTCTTAATAAATCTCAATCGTATTTCGTCACGTCTTCCTAGGACTCATTCTTCATTCTTCCTTTTCGATTTTGGTCTCATTCAATTATTCGCCTAAATTTTTGGACACGTTCGATGTTGGTCACATAATCACATTGGTAATTACTCTCATTCGTTTTCAGTCCAATTCTAAGTTCGTTTCATTCGTTTTGCGTCTTGTTCGCTATTTGTAACTGTCTTTTCCCGTCAATCTTAAATTACCATTATTCAATCATTTTTTAGCAGAGTTCTAAAAATAGCGGTCATATCTTGGTAGAGGGCACGGGTATGTCCTAAAACTACTACTTCCAGTGTAGGGACATGGCAAGCCCCTCGCTCACTAGCAGTCCGCAGTGCAATCAGCGAATATAGCGACTAAGACGTACGTCGTACGGGACGAGTAGCGAACGTCCCCAAAAAAGAACGAGACGAGTAGCCAATAACGACAAAAAAAGAGAGAGACCAACAACGAATGTGTCAAAGATAAAGTGCGAATGATACTAAAAACGAGAGGGCAAATGAAGAATGAGTCCTAGGAAGACCGTGACTAAATACGATTAGGATTTATTAAGAATGAGACAAGTTACAGAATTAGACTTGGGAAGATTAAGACATATAGCGAACAAGACGAATAAAGAATGTGTGACGAATCCAGAATGACACGACATACGAATTGAACGAAAAACGAATGGGGCGAATAACGCTGATACCATTAAAACAATGACACATAGTTGAGTGGCCAAGAGGCAACAGGATGGCTCGCGGTATTTGAGCTCCCAAAGTGTTCTTGAACCACCCTGTGCAACCCGAATTGAGCCAACTTGGACTGGGGCCATCCGGTTGCCCCTCGCGGACACCGAAATTACGCGTGATTGCTTTAACAACGCTATGGATTTTTTATCTGAAAATAAATGATTTTATTATTATTATTAATATATATTTCCCGCTCACGGGACAATGATGTTCCGGACCTTTGGGAGGCGTGCGTGGAGTTAGGTACCTACAAAGTACGAACTGACCAACACGTAGAGGCCCTTTTGATAATTTAATGAAATGCAAGGAGTACACTGAGCGGATGCTGTCCCTGTCATGGGACGCACACAGAGACAGCACCCGCTGGGGTGTATAGGGCCTATTGATGGTTGATGGAATCTAAATTAAACGGTTTATTAATAATATTATTATCATTAACTATTTCGGCCTTGAACACGTTTGGTGTATCTTTTACAATTTACCTTTAAATTAGACAAAAAAATAATATTCTGTCCATCCCTACACACGACACATCCTAATAGGTTTCAGAACTACAACATTGGTGCCAATTTTTGAGCTAAGTTGCTTGCGCTATTGTACAGTCGAGTTCTCCAATATCTACACAGACAACCTTTCAAAAATATCTACACAGAGACTTTATTGTTACTGACATAAGACACAAGTGTAGACATTTTTGGAAGGTTGTCAGATATTAGAGAACTCGACTGTACAGGTAAATTACTTAGAGACGATTTTGCATTTGTAGTTGTGACATCTGTAGCCAGCCTCACACACACACATACGTGTCTGTGTACTTCAACGTGTAGGTACTTGTGTCCCTGTAAATATACAAATACTACCTACAAATGCAAAAACGTCTCGAAAGAAATTTATCCATACTAGCCTCTAAGGCCCAAAACAGACGGTGAAACGCAACTGCAACGAAACTGCAACTTCTGGTTACTTTTGAGTTTATGCCATAGAGTCCTTGAAAGACCACACATGACGCAACTATTTTGAAACCGGTTTAGTGCGTTTCAAACCGGTCGCGTCATGTGTGGACTCTCAAAGGATTCTATGGCTGAAACTCAAACATACCTAGAAGTTGCAGTTTCCTTGCAGTTACGTTTCACCGTCTGTTTTGGGCTTGAATCTACTTACGATATAACAATTTAAACAGTCTTTTATCTGACTCCTTGTTCATACACTTATCTCAGCTTGTAGTCTTCGCTAGAGATAATGTTTGAATTGCACACAAAATAAATAAAGAAATATCCCTGAAGCTATGGCCTTGACTATGGACAAGTTTGAAAAATCCGAGACCTTTTATTGTACGTATGTCACCGTTAGATTGTGAACACACCGTCAGTTTATAATCTCACTCGCTATATCATAAACCGTCGAAAAACTGTGAACTGCCAAATCGTCTGCAATTTAACGCATTATTTTTCGTTAGTTTACAAACAATCAGTTCTTAAATCGTCAAATAGGGGTGTAGACACACAATAAAATGATCAATAATACTATATTTTCTACAAATAGGACTAAAAGTTTAGTCAAATGGAGAAAAATGCAACGCAATAGGTTAAATAATCACAAAATTTTAAGTGTCCAAAGTTTTAAAAGAGGGTGCATATTCTGTCCCTTTTCCGCAAAACGCGCCTTCATATGAAACGATTATTATGACGCTCGCAGATTGTGACGTCATTATCTGCGAGCGTTTTCTCTCTCTCTAACAAGCAATATTAAACAGTTGTAGCTTCGTAATTCTTTGAGATTTCTGAATGGGATTTTCGTCACTAAGCATATTTTTTTTGGAGTAATAATGCATTTTGAGTCTGCACCCGTATTGTGAACTGAGATCAAATTGGCATGTTACCGGAACGCACCCTGAGCGCTGCCCCAAAGACTGGTTGTCAGCTTCCAAGTACAGAAGAGCTATAATATTTATCATTATTTTGTGTCCAAAATGTTGAACAAAACACAAAATAATAGCTACTGAAACGTTTCTACTTCAGTTTATACTAATTTCAAACAATAATTACGTTTTTAAGTAATGTGAATCGGAACGTGTTTTAATCCAACAATCAGCGTCTGGTGACGTCAGTCCTGTCAAAAGTCACAACTTAGGCAACTCTCTCGCAACTCTATGACATCTAGGGACGAACCACCGACAAACAAATATGGCGAGTGACACACATGAGTGACGCCACAGGAACAGATCCGTTTAGGCGCGAAAGTTTAAATTGCCTGTTTGTAACAGGATTTTTTGACTACAAATCTCTTTTGTTGTATGGGAGCCCTTTAAATATTTATGTTATTCTGTTTTTTAGTATTTGTTATAGCGGCAACAGAAATACATCATCTGTGAAAATTTCAACTGTCTAACCATCACGGTTCATGTTCGCAGCCTGGTGACAGACGGACAGACAGACAGACGGACGGACAGCGGAGTCTTAGTAATAGGGTCCAGTTTTACCCTTTCGGTACGGAACCCTAAAAAGGAGGAGGCCTTCCAAATAATGCATTAAATTGTGAACGGTTTTGACAGTTCAGGTTCAGACATACAAGCTTAATTCCATCTCTCTCGAATTGCTTTAGCTAAAAAGAGAAACGCATCGAACACAATGTTAAGGCTAGATCATAGTTTGATGAAAGTACATAATATATATTTAGTGTATTTATTGCTTATCGTATTTGAATACAGGCACTGTATTGGATTGTATTTGGACCAATCGACTATGTTTTTGCGTGTTTTTAACCCCCGACGCAGAGGGGTGTTAAAGTTTATCGTGTCTGTGTATCTGTCTGTGGTATCGTAGCTCCCAAAGGGATGGACCGATTTGATTGCGGTTTTTTTGTGTCATAAACAATTTTATCCCGAGTGTTCTTAGCCATGTTTCATGAAAATCTGTCCAGCCGTTTTTGAGATATTGGGCTTTGAAATGAAAATGTCGGGGGTTTTTCAACTTTTCTAAGGGTTGATATGGGGTTTAAAATATTTTCATCTCTATAAAAATAGTTTTCTAGTCTGTGATGTTAAAAGATTTCTGCAATAGGTGTATAGAGCCTAATAATAAATATGTTAAACTTATTCTGCAATATACATGAGAGGTTGAGATCACACATTCTGCATTTCAAAGCTGTTTAGTACATTACTCATCTAGGGCGGTAAAACAAAGAATATCTCAGATGACAGGTATTTGACCGAGCCGAAGGCGAAGCGGGTAAATATGCGATCTCACCCCGTATCATGGTTGGCCTTATCACACGATCAGTGACAAGATAGAGCGTCCGTCACTGGCTGACACCGTTCGATAGAACGAGACGACGCTCCTATCTTGTCACTTATCGCGTGATAAGGCCGACCATGTTACGGGGTCTATACTTTCTTTATTACCGCCCGAGGTGAGTACAAAATTTTACGTCTAGTAGTAATGTACTATTACATATACCCCCTGGCGGTAATAGCCAATTTACGGCCAGATGTGACGTAAACTAAAATTTTAAATGAGGTGTTTACTGATTTTCCCAATTGAACTACATATACGAGGGCTGCCTTTTAAGTTGTGTCGTTTGGAAAAACTAAAGACAATTTAAGTGTTAAATGGTATTTATTGTTTTTCAAAGTAATCACCGTGATATGTAATACACTTTTTCATTCGATCGAACCAGTTTTCGAAACACTTATTCCAGTCCGAAGTCGGGGTCTCCAAAATGGCCGTTTTGTATGCCTCAACCGCTTCTTCAGGCGTCTGGTGCCGTTGACCACGAAGTCGTTGCTTGATTTTTGGAAAAGTAAAAAAATCGTTAGGGCTTAAGTCTGGACTGTACGGCGGGTGTTCCAGAATTTCGACGTTTTGCTCTTTTAAAAACGCAATAGTTTGCCGGGCGGTGTGCGAGCTCGCATTATCGTGGTGCAGTCTTATACGACGTCTTGGGTTATTTTTTCAAAACTCGCCGATGACTTCTGGTAAACAGACAGTGGTATACCAGTCAGCATTAACCGTTTTACGATCCTCGAGCACGATGGTGGCAACGTGGCCACTTTTCGCCACAAACGTGGCGACCATTTTTTTCGAAGTGCTCCGTGAGCGTATTACTTTGGTCGGTTTTGGCTCATCTTGGAACACCCAAACAGTCGACTGCTGTTTAGAATCGGGATCGTAGGCATATATCCAAGATTCGTCACCACTGATAATGTCGTAAACATGTTTCGAGTTTCCTCGGTTGAATTGCCGCAGAGTTTTGCGACACCATCGAACGCGAGCCGTTTTTTGGTCTTCACTGAGTAAATATGGTATCCAGCGTGAGATCAACTTTTTTACGCCTAAGTGATCATGCAAAATACTGTGAACACTGGTCCCTGAAATACTTAAGGAAGCTTCTATCTCACGGTATGTCGCATGGCGATCTTCGATGATCAGTTGCCGTACAGCATCAATGTTCTCCTGGGTTACGGCTGTTTTTGGTCGACCTTCACGATATCTATCACCAAGACTAGAGCAACCACGTTGAAATCCTAAATAACAGCGTTCCACAGTCCGAAGGCATGGTGCTTTATCATTGAAAACCGTAGTCAACTCTTCGAAGCACTGAAGTCGCGTTAAGCCCCTTTTGAAGTTGTAAAAAACTATCGCACGTAAATTTTCCTTCGAAATTTCCATTTTCACAACTGACTTGTCAACTTTGAACGAACGCTGTACTAAAACGGTTGGGCCGATTTCGAGTCATTCTTTTGTTTTCGAATTCTAAATTCAAATATTTTAACGTGACACTAGTTCTTTTTTATGCAATCACGGGAGGTTTGCAAACGACAGAACTTAAAAGGCAGCCCTCGTATGAACAATCTTCTTGAACATTAAAAATATATAATGGGAGGTTTTCCTCTTAAAATTTAGTGTTTTTCTTATCAATTTAATTCACATAAGCCTTAAAACCTACTGTTTATTTTTCTAAATATTGTGGCTTTGATGTTAGAAAGAAAGAAGTAAGGTACCTCATGCAATATAAAATTAGAATTCTAAAATTAGAATTTCGGATAAATTCTACGATTCTTCGTACATCTAAGACATCGAAGGAAAATCTTGTGCTAATTTTACTTATTTCGAATATGGCGTGCTTCATAAACATGTCAATACTAAAGATTTGCGTTTCAAAATGGTTTTCCTGGAAATCGCATGACTCTTAATATTAAAGGAACCCGCCTAGCGGGCGCCTACGCCGTAGTCGCCTTCCGCTACATACGAGAAAAACCACGAGATCGGCTACGAGCGTAGCGCGTAGCGATTCTTGGCAGTGAATGTGTTTACGCACGATTTTTCTAATCCTATATGGAATAATATTCTTACCTATACTTTCAAAAAATACTTCGTACCCCTTAAAAAATTCTGGGTACGCTCATGCCATGTAGTATTTAAAATAGACCATATGTACTTTACAATAGCATTAATTTTTGCGCTTTTGCAGAGGATGGCGAAACACAGCCAAAGGGCACATTATATAGAAAAAAATCTTCCACACACCACAACACTAAAATAATTTAGACTTATCTCAAATATCTTCATAATTTACATGCTTCAGTTAATGTTGTTCAATTTTGCTGCTTATCGCGTTGAGTTACGGTTCAATATCCGTTATGAGTCATCGTAAGTGTCGTCTGTCCATCGGCGATGACTTGGTAGAGCATTTCGTTGTTGTATGGACCTATGGGCCTGGAAATATAGAAATTAATCTGTAAGTACCATGTAATTAATAATAATAGTGGCTTTTGCCCAGCAGTGGGACACAATATAAGCTCATCATGATTATCATATCAGCCGAAAGACGTCCACTGCTGGACATAGGCCTCCCCCAAAGAGTGCCAAAGTGACCGGTCCTGCGCCACCCAATATAAATATAGGCAATAAAATATGCGCAATATAGGCTAATTAATAAAATATATTATGCGACAATCTTACACAAATCGACCTAGTCCCATAGTAAGCTCAATGAGGCTTGTGTTCTGGGTACTCGACGACGGTATATTTAATAGTAGTTATAAATACTTGAAATACATAGAAAACTTCCATGACTCATAAACAAATATTCATGCTCATCACACCAAATATTTGCCCTTACCGGGATTCGAACCCAGGACCTTCAGCTTCGTAGGCAGCGTCAGTACCCACTAGGCTAACCGGTCAATTCACAGAAGCCATTAAAAAAAAAGCCGGTCATGTGCGACTCAGTGACGACGGGAGATTCGGTACAAACTTATAGGAATGTCAAAGGTATTCTTTGCTTTGAAGCTTCGGGAGATAAAAGCAGCGATATTTTTTTAAGAATAGGGATTCGGACTAAGATTTTTTTACGATGCCATTCGAACCAGTTTTTGGAGAGGAACAAATGTTTGTATGGGAGCAACTACAATGAAAGAACATAAATACCCAAAAAATTAGACAAAGATTGACGTCACTGGCGGCAGCGGAAAACGCTTCCTACTGATGACGTACCCACGTATGACGTCACTTGTACAAAGTAGTTGTATCATTGGATGGAAAATCCGGTAAATTGTTGTTTCGGACGCGAAATACTGCGTTTAAGTAGGTACCTACATAGTTGTCATACAATTTTGTTTTTATAAAAGCGTAAGGATTCTATTGGCAGCTTTAAATTTACTCTTGGACAATAAAAAAATGCATCATTTTTCTAAACTTTCAAGGTTCACATCTTTTTATGATTTTAATTACATTTTATAATTTACACTTTATTACGATAATTTGATGGTTTACTATCCATTTAGCATCACTACGTTATCAATTTGAACATGAGGCCGCATGCCTATTGTTTTTAGATTGTCCTAATGAAGTCTTTTTATACGATACCTCACTTTAAAGTTAGGACCTACCAATGCGTTGTACAGTCAGCGTCATACAGTTAGTAGCAGCCAGAGTAGCCAATATTTCGCGAAACACACTTAGCGCGGGTTGCACCGTCTTACCGCGTGTTCACACTGCGTCCGTTTCCGTGTCCGGGAGGCATCCCTCTTTTTCTCGCTTGCGATGTTTCGCCCGAGTGCGAAAGAGACGGATGCCTCCCGGACACGGTACGGACGCAGTGTGAACACGCGGTTACGATTACAGACGGTTTGGTGCAACCCACCCCTATTCTTACAGTAATAAAGACGTGTACCGAAATATTTGGCTACCTTGGCTGCAATTATATGACGCTCACTTTACGGTTTCGAGACTTTCCCCTATACTTTCCCGAAGTTAGAACCTTGCTTCCAAATTTCATGATTATAATTATAACCTAAATTAAATTAAATTATTATTATTACCTATTTAAATTTGTATGAATATGATTAGACATTAAATGTATTGTGTCACGTATTTTCTGATGCACTAAATATTGTAAAGAATGACGATACCTAGAGGTTGATATATTTATGTTATTTTGCTTTTGGTTTGTTTTTGAAGTGAAAACTTCTTTAGCGGCGCTGAGCACTTTTTGGGATGGGGAAAAATTGTTAAATACGCGACAGAGTTTTGTGACGTCAGATGTGAAGGAGTCACTTTTTGCTGCTAGCCGATTCGACTTCATTCAAAACTGAACGCTATTCGTAAGAGTATAAAGCCGTTAAACACTTTTTGCAATAGCATATTCTGCAAATCAATTTGTAATAATACCAACGCATCCTTCACCGTTTTGCTATTGAGAAAATTCGAATAGTTCGAATTTGGGCGTTATTCCTAAAGAGATAAAGCTTAGAAAAATATTTACCAACGGCAAAAACAAATTGATATCTTGGTCGCCACCGCCGTCTGCTGTTGTGCTGTTCTTGCAAATTCGAATAGTTCGAATTTAGACGTTATTCCTAAAGAGATAAAGCTTTGAAAAAAAATTGGCAATGGCAAAAACAAATTGGTATTGTTTCGCCGACGGGCCCGTTCGCCTAAGTAATTGATAATTGTTTATAATTAGCGTCAAATTCATTTTTAGGGTGACACCGTAAGATGTCACGTGACCTGATCGAAAAACTGTTACAATGTTATTGAGTTTTCACTTCTGCCGGCACTCCCGGAGTGCAACCCGGTCTTTATTTTCTATTTCCTTGTTATTGTATTCTTACATTTGTTGACATTGTCTTGATATTATATCTTAATTTTTCTCTGTTTTTGACGATCTTGATTATTTATTTTTTTTAAATGTATGCAAATCTGTAATGTAATTTTTTATCATAAAATAAATAATCTGATCTAATCTAATCTATAGATCAACGGGATGTACCCGATAGGTTTTGATTGCCTTAGGAGTGTCAAAATATGCGTCAATCAAAACTGAACGATCACTCGTCGCGATAAGGCCCTTACTCGAGCGGCTATACATACGCGATGTATGAATAGTGTTATATATGAATAAGAGGGTAGCATTAATAATACAGGCTGTCACCCGCCTGTCGTGAATATACATTGCATGAGTCTCAAGAGTGTGTTTAATTGCTGCCTATTTATCAGTGGCGACGAATGGATAAAAGTATAAATAACTCGATTAATACGTGTAAATATTAACTAAGCAGTGTTATTAAGTGTGCACAATGTCTATTGGTAAAATGAAAGAGTTCGACGTGGTCAGCGGGAATTGGTTATCGTACTGTGATCGACTTAAAATGTACTTTACGGCAAACGACATTAAGTCGGAATTACATCTGCCAACGTTAATTTCATTAGTAGGTGATCAAACATACGAACTGATTGCAAACCTTACGAGTCCCAAAAATGTATCGGAATATAAGTTTGAAGAAGTGGTTGATATTGTGGGCAGTCACCTACAACCGAGGCCTTCTACAATGGCTGAGCGGTATAAATTCCGGCAGCGGCGGCAGCAGGCCGGTGAGAACGTAGCGCGGTACGTGGCCGAACTCAAGCGATTATCTAGATATTGTGAATTTGGGGCAGCTCTGGAGGAGAACTTGCGCGACCAACTGGTGTGCGGGATCACTAGTGAAGTCATCCGGCAAAGGCTTTTTGCGGATCGGCATCTTACTTACAATAGGGCCGTGACCCTGGCGACGTCTTTAGAAACCGCCGAAAAGGATGCCGCCTTGGTCGAGGGCAGCCATCTACAAACGCAGGAGGGAGTCAACGCCATGTACGGTGGCGCGGGGACTTCGCGAGGCGCTGACCAGTGTACAGCGTGCGGCGGCTATAATCACGTTGCTAGAGGCTGCAAGTTTACCACTTACCAGTGCAGCGAGTGCCGAGCTGTAGGGCATTTACGAAGAGTGTGCCCGCATCTGCGACAGGCGGGCGATGGGCCGCCCGCCGTCGGGGCGGCGACCAGAGGCTCCAGCAGCCGCGGCCGGGGACGGGCCGGGCCGCGAGGGGGCCGAGACCGGCGTAGGGGGCAACAACCTACGCATTTTGTGACGGAGTCACGCGCTAAGGACGAGGAAGAAGACGAGGTGTCCTCCGAGGAGGAGCCGATTTACCAAATGTCCTTAAGGAATTATCCCGCGGTGAGCATTCTTATCAATATAGATGACAGAGAAGTACCTATGGAAGTGGACACCGGAAGTGCGTGTTCGTGTATTAGTAGTGACACTTATAAAAGATATTTTAAGCACTTGTCCTTACAAACATGCACAGTTACACTTAGATTTTACGATGGAAGGATTGTAAGACCCTTAGGTATTTTACGTACGAATGTAAAGTACAATAATATTGAAAAGTTCTTGGATTTATATGTAATAGACGGGGGAACAACATCGTTGCTAGGTCGCCAGTGGTTGGCCGAGCTATCTATCAAATTACCAATATTCCAAACTAACAGTGTAAGTGTAGGTACCTCTTTGTCTGTGGTCAAAAACACGGATATTGATTCGGATGTGTGTGTGCTTGTTGACAGATATTCTAGTTTGTTCGACGGGTCGCTCGGGCGGTACACGGGCGGGCGCGCGACATTGCGCGTGCGCGCCGACGCCGTGCCCGTGTACTGCCGCGCGCGCCCGCTGCCCTACTCGCTGCGCGGCCAAGTGGATGCCGAATTGGACGCCATGCTACAGAGTGGTGTTATCGAACCCGTTGCCTTTTCGGATTGGGCCACGCCACTGGTACCCGTGGTTAAGCCTAATGGTAAAATAAGGTTATGTGCAGATTTTAAGGTCACTCTGAACCCCGTTTTAATGGTCGATAGGTACCCATTGCCAAAGGTTGAGGACCTATTTGCGGGGCTAAGTGGGGGTCAACATTTCACTAAAATTGATTTGTCGTCTGCTTACAACCAAATTGAGTTGGACGAAAGTTCAAAACTGTTCACTGTGGTTAACACTCACCGGGGTCTTTTTCGTTACAATCGATTGGTCTTTGGGGCATCAAGTAGTCCCGGTATTTTTCAAAGGACTATGATTAATTTAATGAGAGATATACCTAATGTGTCCGTATTTTGTGATGATCTGTTAGTAACGGGAAAGGACCGAAAATCTCATTTGGCTTCGTTGGCAGCAGTATTTAACACGTTAAATGCAAATGGCCTGAAATTGAATAAAAGTAAGTGTGTATTTTTTGCAAGTTCGGTGTCGTATTTGGGGCACATTGTGAACAAGAGTGGTATTAGGACGGACCCGGATAAGGTTAGGGCGATTCAGGAAATCCCGGAACCAAACAATGTGTCAGAATTGCGATCCTTTCTTGGCCTTGTAAATTTTTATGGCAGATTCGTAAGGAATTTAAGTAGTCTTCTATCGCCCTTACACATCTTATTAAAAAAAGGAATGCGATGGGAATGGTCGCGGGAATGTAAATTCGTGTTTAATGAAGTTAAGTCGTTGCTAACGGGCGCTGAGGTATTGAAGCATTACGATCAGGACGATCAGCTGATTGTAACATGTGATGCGTCAGCGGTCGGGCTCGGGAGTGTGTTATCGCAGCCAGCGCGGGGTGGGGGCGCGGGTGGGGAGCGCCCGGTCGCTTACGCATCCCGCGCGCTTACCTCGGCCGAGCGGCAATATAGCCAGATTCAGCGGGAAGCGCTTGCTATTATCTTTGCGGTAAAAAAATACCATCAATACCTATATGGCAGACGTTTCTTACTACGGACTGATCACAAACCGTTAGTGTCTATTTTCGGTCCGAAGGCTGGGGTCCCTTCCATGGCTGCAAGTAGATTGCAAAGGTGGGCAGTTATTTTATCAGCGTATGATTATGATATAGAATATGTGCGTACTAACAACAATGGTGCAGACGGGCTATCGCGACTACCGTTGCCTTTCAACAAAAAAACAGACCCCGAACAGACTTATTTACATTTTGCTCGCGACGCATTTTTATTGGATTACAATATTCTCAAAAGGGAGACGTGTAAAGATCCGATTTTAAGCCGAGTGGTATGTTTTGTACGGGACGGTTGGCCGGTTGACAATGAGATTCGTCAACTTCAACCGTATTTTAATAGGCGGGCTGAAATTTACCTTGAATTAGGCTGTCTCATGTGGGGGCATCGGGTGATAGTGCCGGAAAAGTGCAGAGATCGCGTATTAAAGGAGCTGCACGAAACTCATATGGGGGTGGTTAAGATGAAGAGTCTTGCCCGTAGTTATGTGTGGTGGGCCGGCATCGACGAAGCTATCGAGGGCGTATGCCGCACGTGCGCGACTTGCGCTGCGCATGCTGCCGCGCCACCGGCGCACACGCCACGTCCGTGGCCGTATTGTATTAAGCCTTGGTCTCGACTGCACTGTGATTTTCTGGGGCCAATTGCGGGCATGAAGTTTTTAGTTATAGTTGACTCCACTTCGAAGTGGATAGAAATTTTTAAAATGAAAACCACTACGGCTTCCGATGTTATTAGGAGATTCCGACGTCTTTTCTCGCAATTTGGGTTGCCCACTCAAATGGTTTCGGACAATGGACCACCATTTAACAGTGAAGCGTTTAAGTCCTTCTTGAGTTTGAACCACATTGAACAAAGTTTGACAGCGCCTTACCACCCATCTTCAAATGGCGCCGCAGAAGTTGCGGTCCGCATATGCAAAAGCGTAATTAAAAAAGCCTTAAGCGATGGGGTGGACGTGGAGACGGCCTTAGATAGGTTTTTGTTGTTGTATAGGACTACAGAACACGCGACTACCGGAGAGAGTCCCGCCATGCTTTTACAAAACAGGTCGTTAAGGATACGTCTCGACGTGACTAAGCCGGATAGATTGAAAAGGGTGGAACAAAAACAGCAATTGCAGGTAGAGGCGGCAGGAGGAAGCTGTCGAGATTTTAGAACGGGAGATGAGGTTTATGTTAAGGATTTCCGTCGAGATCGGGCAGGGATTGGACGCCTGGTCAGGTAGTTCAACGCGTTGGTTCTACCAACTACAGAGTAAGGGATAGTTTTGGCAATGAGGGTCACCGTCACATCGATCAATTGAAGCGGAGGTCCAGATCGTCCTTAGGCATTCCTGTGACGTCAGTTGGGGATGCAACGGGTTCGGTAGGTGCGGATAGTCCAAACGATATGGCCGGCAGTCAAATAGCGGCACCTGGCACACAGGTTATAAGCAGACCTCGGACAGGGTGAGCTGTTTTAAGAGTTTGCATAATATGGACATACCTACGTAGTCATTCAATGGCAGATGTGATGTAATTGAATAACGAATTAAATTATTCTATTTAGATCTTTACATAACTAGCAAAACAAATTAATTGTATAGCAAGTAAGTAGTCCTATGGGCATTGAGATCGTCAGACGCAATGTCGATAAGAGTGGCGAAAAGAATTATACAAACTGAAAATTTACGAAATAATCTAAAATATATTGTTGAGAATTTCCATATAATTGAATATGCCTTAAAAAAATTACAGGAATCTAAAATATCCGTCGTAGATACATTTTAAACGTTGGACCAAGTGAGAGCTGTTATAAGCTGGTCTTCGTCTGCTTCTGTCAGTCAGAAATTAGAAGACGTCATAGCTAGAAACCCAGACTTAGATCTGTTTAGGGACTATGCTGAAAAAATTTCGGAAGGAACAGATGTGGACGGTATTTTAATGTACAACTTCACTCCGCTCACTTCAGTGGAAGTAGAAAGGTCTTTTTCCATCTATAAGTGGATATTAAACTCAAGAAGAAGTGCGTTGAAAATTGAAAATCTAGAAAAAAATATAGTTCTTTATTACAATAACCAACAACAAAGAAAAATTTGAATAAATAAATAATACTTACTCGTTTTGTACATAATGCACTGTCATTTTTGTTTAATTATTATTCATGAATTCTTTTTAATATTTCATCTTCAGGCATATCTATATTAACATCTACACTTGACATTAATGACGTAAAAATGGCTCACTCTGTCCGAGGTCTGGTTATAAGTAGCAAGGGAAATGAGCCAGCTAGAACATCTACCAACTTGACGACTGGCGAGCCTTCAGCAGGGAGCGAGCCTTCGGCTCAGATTGGGCTTCCAGCTACAGATACTCCGAGTGGTGTTGGCGACATATCTACCAAGGGTCATTCACCACAACAAATCCCAGTTCCTATACCACCTATGTTATGTAAAAATCGCCCCAAGCGGGATAAACCAGTTGTAAAACGTTATGGTTTCGACTTTGATTAAATATGTGTGATATCTGTCCTTGAACATACATAGCATAACCAAGGACATTGTCCAAGATGTTTATTATTAGCGCTGACTTAGTGGTAAGATGTATTAGCATAAGTAGGTATATACAAGTGTTAATTAAGTGGTGAGGTGTTATATATGAATAAGAGGGTAGCATTAATAATACAGGCTGTCACCCGCCTGTCGTGAATATACATTGCATGAGTCTCAAGAGTGTGTTTAATTGCTGCCTATTTATCAAATAGTACTATAAATAATACTCTACAACCCAAAATGAACACTCACTCGTCGCCATAAGGTCCATACTCGAGCGGCTATGAGTCGTCCTCTGCCGTACGCAAGGCGTTTTCCACCAAGCGCTAAATTGTGGAAACTATCTACAATGCAAAATGAACACTCACTCATCGCTATAAGGTGCATACTCGAGCGGCTATGACTCGTCCTCTACCTTCAGGCTCGTGGACGAGTAGAAGAGTACGCAAGGCGTTTTACACCAAGCGCTAAATTGTGGAAACTATCTACAATGCAAAATGAACACTCACTCATCGCTATAAGGTGCATACTCGAGCGGCTATGACTCGTCCTCTACCTTCAGGCTCGTGGACGAGTAGAAGAGTACGCAAGGCGTTTTACACCAAGCGCTGAACTGTGGAAACTGTTTACAATGCAAAATGAACACTCACTCGTCGCCATAAGGTCCATACTCGAGCGGCTATGACTCGTCTTCTGCCTTCAGACTCGTGGACGAATAGAAGAGTACGCACGGCGTTTTCCACCAAGCGCTGAATTGTACCACTTCTGACGCTGATACTGGCGTTATGCTGCAAAGAGAATAATTAAATAACTCGACAAAAACCGGAATAGAGTTTATATCTAGACAAGTCAACCTACACTTCCAATTAAATGGCCCTGTTCGATAAGCAGTATGATCCGACCAATTTGTAAAAATACGGCATAGTTGTAGAATTAAAGCTACACAATTGTAATTCGATAAGGTGGACCGATGACCTGGTAAAGGTTGCGGGAGGCCGCTGGATGCGGGTGGCGCAGGACCGGTCGCTTTGGCACTCTTTGGGGGAGGCCTATGTCCAGCAGTGGACGTCTTTCGGGTGATATGATGATGATGAATTGTAATTCAATATTAAATCATATTACAGTGACATATTTGTAAACTAGCTTCCGCCCGCGACTTCGTCTGCGGGGACCCGGGAAAAAAAAACTATATTTTAATCCAGGCTATAAACCATCTTCGTGCAAAATTTCATCCAGATCGGTTGAGCCGTTAAGCGTGATTGAGTAACAAACATCCAAACTTTCGCATTTATAATATTACTAGCTTCTGGCCGCAACTCCCTCCGCGTGGAACTCGTTTATATCGTAGCTCCATACAAATTTTCACCCCCCATTTCAGGGAAGTGGGGGGGTTAGAAAGAGACAAAAAGTAGCGTATGTCACTCTCCATCCCTTTAACTATCTCCACTTAAAAAATCACGTAAATTCGTCGCTCCGTTTTGCCGTGAAAGACGGACAAACAAACAAACACACACACTTTCGCATTTATAATATTAGTATGGATGGATGGATATGGATAATAGAAAGTAGGAATTCCTATTCCTACATAGAATTGTATCGCTGGTAAACCCTGGTCAATATAACTTACAGTTTTACAAAAATACCTGGGGCCCTTTTCACAAAGCTACAATTTATATTTATACACGTCTACATTGGTAACTGTTCGCGCCAGCCACGCGACGGTATAGCTTACTCGTTCATTCTTTGATTCACGAGCCGGCGCAAACGCCGCGCCGCCGCCCAGTTGCAATTGACCGTTGACACGCGCAGACGCGTTGCTTAATTATCGTGCTCCGCGTTCACCTGGGCTGGGCCTTCGGAAGTGTCGTTGTGAATACCGGCCGGTAACTAACTATCGTGATTGTGATATCAGTACTCATCAGCTCAAGACTAGTGACACAAAGTGAATTTACCGTCAGTGTGCGTGTGAAGGATTGTTCAGCGCAAGGTCTCTAATACATAGAAGAAGAGACTTCCATCAGCTCAGCTCAACACCAGCAGCAAGGCGAGCCGCTGAAGCCGCCGCGGCCCCCTCAAACCCACTTAAACCTCAGTACAAGTAAGCCATTAGGTATCCCGTATTCTGTTAGGTCTCACACTCAGGTCATCGTCGCATGTTACTGCCCTTAACGTAATAGTAACACTGATGCGCTCGATCAATAACGACTGGCCATTTGACCACTGTTGTCAGTTAAGACTTGTCAATTGTCGGTTAAATGAAAAATGTTGCGATCGGATGTAGATTCAGACGTTTCAAACTGAATAGGGGTGTAGGCACTAATTAAAGTAATTATTAATTAATGTCGTATTCTCTCGAAAAGGTTTAAAAATGTAGTCAGATGGAGAAAAAAGAAACGCAAGAGGTTAAATAATCACAAAGTTATAAATGTCCAAAGTTTTAAAAAAGGGTATGTTCTGTCCCTTTTCCGCAAAACGCAACTTCATATAAAACGATTGTCATTCAAAGAAAGAAAGAAAGAAAATAAGTTTATTTCGCAAAAATACAGCAAACATACAATATTATTAAGTACTTATACATTTTGACATTTCGTGAAATGCGAAACAGGAGTCCACTCAGCACAATGTCGAGCCACAGAAGATGACTCGACGCTCACGACAGTATTACGATTCAATATGACGCTTGCAGTTAGTGACGTCACTAACCGCGAGCGTTTTCTCTCTCTAACAAGCAATATTAAAACGGTTGTAGCTTCGTAATTCTTTGAGATATCTGAATGGGATTTTCGTCACTAGGCATATTTTATTGCCTTCTTTCTTTTGGAGTAATAATAATTTTCGAGTCTACACCCAAATTGAGGTCTCGCTGTCGATAGCAAGGAACTGATATAGGTACCTCACTCTCATAACACTACATAATGTGGCGCTCTGGCGACTTTACTCACCATACCAACCCGATACCAACAGAGCACGCAGTAGTAGTTCAGTTATTAATTAATTTCCAGTTCGCCAAACATGACATTAATCTGCGAATGGTACGTGGAATACTAACTTCCATTTATGTAGGTACCAGCGGGTTGACTACGCAACGCTCTGTACGCGCGCCTATCAGGTCTGTAATTTTTAGTATGGAAAGCGATATATCAATCCCACCTACGCACGGCCGAAAACGTTACATACTCAACCATAGGTTATCTTATCAAACGATTGACCACCCCTGTGTATTTATTTTAGTAACTTAGGTACTTCCACAACAACCATGAAACACGGACCTTGACCCAGAAAGATGCAGAGATATTAGAAGCGTTCGAGATGTGGTGTTGGAGGCGAATGGAGATAATTTGCTGAAGAGAGAGGGTAACCAATGAAGAAGTGCTGAATAGAGGGAGGCAAACCAGTTAGTTAATGAGAAACTTAGAAAATAGAAGAGGGAACATGATAGGGCACCTCATACGACATGAGAAGTTCATACTCAATATAATTGAAGGAAAGATACAGTGCGACACGAAAGAGTAGAAATCCATACTAAATTGTTGCCATGTTTAAGCATTATACGTCAAATAATGTGACCGTTACGTAGAAAGTGGCGCCCTCATTTAATTTCTACTCTTTTGAGTCGCATTGTAGAGGGAAAGCGAGGAAGAGAAAGACCTAGAATAAAACTACATAGAGTAGCTCAAAAAAAATGATGTTAACTCGTATCGAGATGTCAAAGAGGTTGCGTGGGATCGGAGTAGATGGAGGGCCTACTTTAAGCTACACCGACAAGAGCTTAGCTCTTAAATAAGCAGAAGGAGAGGTACTTCTACAAGGAACAGCTCCAAACCTGACCCCGTACCATGGTCGGCCTTATCACGCGATAAGTGACAAGATAGGAGCGCCGTCTCGTTCTATTGAACGGTGTCAGCCAGTGACGGACGCTCGATCCTGTCACTTATCGTGTGATAAGGCCGACCATGATACGGGGTCTGAGCGAGATAACCCGCTTCTCTATACTGCTCACCTGAGGTCGTTATGGGTATCACAGACAGCCCCATGTGCAGAGCGCGCATGGAAGCAGAAGAAACAACCAAACACATTCCACTGGACTGCAAGCAGGTAGAAGTCTACAGGAAAAAGCACCTAGGGTCTCCGGACACACTAAGGGACGCAGTCAGCAACACCAAGGCACTCACAAGCTTTCTTGAGGAGCTGGGGTGGTTAGAGTAGCGCTACCTCACCGATTCACGCAAAATAGGCACACTGGATGTCGACTTGCGGAAAACGCCCAGTATAACCAGTATTGAGGTGAGGTAGGGCACAGCGAAATGTCATCCCGCTCGAATTTGGAGCAGTCCAACTGGGGAAGTACCTCCTTGCCTTTGCCTTGCAGAAGACCACAGCCATAATAACATTACTACTCGCTCTGTAGTAGTGTTGTGTTTCTGGAGGTGAGCAAGGTCGCCAGAGCTCCCGAGGATGCGTTGTGTTGAGAGCGAGGGAATTTGTTCCTTCAGCTCTCAACACAGCGAATCCTTAAACATATAAAGGGTCGGCAACGCCCATGTTACTCCTTGGGAGTTGCATGCGTTTATGCGCTGCGGTGTCCGCTTACCATCAGGCGGGCCGTACGCTTGTTTTTAAATAACTAACCTGAGGTCGTTGAACATGTGCCACTCCTGTTCCCTGGTCTGCACGTAGGCCACCAGGTTCTTGGGGTTGTCCTCCACGCAGACCACGGCCGCGGAGAGGGTGTACTCTTCCTCGGAGACGGTGGTCGCTGGCTTCTTCTTGGGTTTGTCGCGGGCTTCGTTCGAGTCGTTCTGGCGAAACCAAGTTATGATTTTAAAGCGCTTTTTACGCAACAGCACGTCTAGCACAACTTGGTGACAAGTCGCTTCGCGCGCGACGGAGCGTCCCCTGTCTGAGAGTGGATCTCTCACGACTCGCGTCGCCGCGCGGCGTCAGTTGAGCCCAGGATCAAGACCCGCTTGCAAGATCGCGAGAACGGGCTGTTCCCATCTTTTGCTATAAACTTGTAGGGCTCCGTACCCGAAGGGTAAAACGGGACCATATTACTAAGACTCCGCTGTCCGTCCGTCCGTCTGTCTGTCCGTATGTCACCTTCAAGTCAAGGGAGGTTCCCTTGAACCGTGATAGTTAGACAGTTGAAATTTGCACAGATGATGTGTTTCTGTTGCCGCTATAACAACAAATACTAAAAAACAGAATAAGATGCATATTTAACGGGGCTCCCATACGACAAACGGCACTTGGCCGGTTTTTAACCACTGCTACCAGCGATAACTGCTAAAAAACCCAGCTGTTACCACTAAGGCCGCTTAGGGTAGTACCTTCGCTTCAGTGATAATACATTCAAGAGCGGTGAAGACGGGGTTACAGTTAATATCAAAGTTAAAATCTTATAGATTCATAACTACATTTCCAAGTTTGATGGATATCGCAGTGAGTCAATGATCAGCCTCCCGATGGTGTGGTGTTGAAAGCGAGGGATCTACACCATGCTATCTACACAAGGAATACTCAATTTAATGACGGCCGAAGGAATACTTTCCTTTCGTATGGCAGTTGTGTGATATCTGTAGAGTCGGGTTGGTATCAAAAGGATCTGTTCTGCATAAGGACTATATACACCCCAGGCCAAAACTATGGAAACAAAGTTGTTTTCTTTGATATTTCGTGTTTCCATTTACTGTGGGACGAGCTGGACAGGCAGATAAGAAAAACATGTCCAACTTCAAAATCAGCATTGTGGAGGAATTTGTCAACAGCCTGGGCTAATCTTGAATAAAATACCATCGATAAATTGATTCAAAGAATGCCGACTGTGTGCTGCAGTTATGAAAGCAAAACGCGAATACATTAATGATAACAAAGTTTAGGTCTATATTGAAAACAACACACATAGTCAATAGGAATAGGCATAGAAATTTCGTAAATTGTTGTATATTTTAAATAAAAACTTTTCGTGTGAAAATTTACGTTTTCTATTGTCATATACGCTTGTTTCCATACTTTTGGCCTAGGGTGTAGATCACAAAACGACTACGGATGCAGAAAGCCAATCTCGAAACAACATGTCAGTCACACAGCTACCGAGCAGAAGGTATTACCCAGAATGGCTTAATATCAAAACGACTAAAGGATAATTTCCACCAAACGGCTCGCACCGCATCGGATCGGAACGGATTTTACAACCTTTAAACGATATTAAATCACGTACACAGTATTTAAACTCTATATTACCATGCCTCTCGCCTGTCGTCGTATCCGATCCACTGCGTTCGTCTGTCGTCGTATCCGCTCCGATGCGACGCGAGCCGTTTCCTGGAAAATTATGCGGCTCCGTTCGCATCCTTTGCGATCCGATGCGACCCGAGCCGTTTGGTGGAAATCATCCTTCACTACTACTAAGGCATTTAAAGATGTAGACGTTCCACTAGGTGGCCGTTTTGAGAACTAGTCGCTTTGTTGGCATATTTTATTGCTGGTGAATGTAATACCTTGTCATTGATAATGACGTCACCGTCCGACTGCAATCTGATCAGCAGCTGATGCGGCAACACGCAGTGCGACTCCGGGCTCTTCGATGACCCTTGAGACGGGCTCGGTCTGAAAAATAATGTTGAATAAACGCGTTTCTATCGCCGTTTTCAGCTCGTGTAAAGAGCGGTAGTTCCACGGCTTGAAGACAGTTTATTTATTCATAATGGTCAGAGGTCGGAATTTTCGTGGCACTTTTGAGCTGTCATGGGGACTTCTCGTTTATCGACTTCCGATTAAACATATGTGTATCGATAAATACTGAATACAACATATGTAAAATATGATTAGCTGATTACGAGTGATGGGTAAACAACATGCAGTCTTATCGCGATTGGGCGATCTCATTTCTAGGAAATTATAAATAGAAGTTAAAATAATAATATTTTATAGTTGAACATGAAATTAATAAATGTTAAAACATTGAACTGAGAATCAGTTCAGTTCAATGTTTTAACAATTATTAACTATTAACTTTTCATTGTTTTCATTGCAAATCTCTATTTAACAATTTCAGCCACTCAAAAGTTATCTAAAAGAAATCGCTCTTTAGCGGTAAGACTGCCTGTTGTTTACCTCTACTTTTAATCTTGTCTCATATGTTGTGTTCTACATATAATTTATCGATATAATGATGAATATCGGTAGCCGATAAACGAGAAGTCCCTATGACAGCTCAAAAGTGCCACGAAAATTCCGACCTCTGATGATGGTTAATTAAATAGCCAATTTTAACTTTAACGCCGTTAAATTTTATTTATTGCGGAATTATCTGTCTCATGGACTTTTGTTTGTAAGACAGGGACGAGGTTTGTTGGATCGCTTACCTACCCCAAACGGATTTTTTCTTTGTACCTAGCTAATTTTCTTTTCGTATTTTTTGCCGAAGGCGATTTTTTCCACTGCAGCTTACTTTCTCAGCCGTGTTGCCCCCGTATCGTATTTTATTACGTCTCAATTTTTCTTCCCAGTAGGAAACCCATGCAATCGGGAAAGAGTAGTTTGGTGAGGTAGGGCACAGCGAAATGTCATCCCGCTCAAATTTGGAGCAGCCCAACAGGGGAAGTACCTCCGCCTTGCAGAAGACCACAGCCATAATAACACTACTACTCGCTCTGTAGTAGTGTTGCGATCCTGGAGGTGAGCAAGGTCGCCAGAGCTCCCGAGGATGCGTTGTGTTGAGAGCGAGGCAATTTGTTCCTTGAGCTCTCAACACAGCGAATCCTCAAACATATCAAGGCTCGGCAACGCCCATGTTACTCCTTTGGAGTTGCATGCGTCTATAGGCTGCGGTGTCCGCTTACCATCAGGTACGCTTGTTTGCCACCGTCGTTGTATTTAAAAAAAAAAGGTTCGTTAGCTAGCTTCCGATGCCCGAAGGGCAAGCTGTCCAGAAATAGGAAACTGTTCGATTGCGAATAAAATGTATAAATGTTTAAACTAAAGTTAAACAGTAAGAAACACATATTTCTGTTCACGACTTAGGATTCACCCTGTATAACATAGTTACCTGTCGGGATGTTTGAACCTGCACCCTGGTCTCGCACAATGCATGCCATAGCGACAAGGCTTGCAGCTGCTGCCTCGTTTCGATGTGTCCGACTGTAATATATTACCTAAGTAAGTAAGTAATTAAATGTATATATTGTAATACGGTTTTTATACTCATCATCTGCCTCCTAGCGTTATTCCCGGTAGTGCCCCTAAAGGAGCCCGGAGTCCGCTTTGACACCTAATCCCAAGATTTGGCATAGGCACTAGTTTTTACGATAGCGACTGCCATCTGACCTTCCAACCCAGAGGGAAAACTAGGCCTTGTTGGGATTAGACCGGTTTCCTCACGATGTTTTTCCTTCACCGAAAAGCTAACGGTAAATATTCCGTACATAAGTTCCGAAAAACTCATTGGTAAGAGCCGGAATTCGAACCCACGACCACCGCATGCCTGAACCACTAGGCTACCATAGCTCACCGATACGGTGTTTATACTACGCCGGTGCAATGTTACACAAAAGGGGTGTAGACACTAAATAAAATAATCTATTTTATTTTTCTCAAAAATAGCCCGCAAAGGGAACATAACTCGCTACATATTGGAAGGTAAAGTTTAAGGTCAGATCTAAATAAAAAAATAAAAAACATTGCAGGCCGCCTGGAATGTTATACAGGGTGTGGCCTGTAATAGGAGCAAAAAATTAAACGGTGGCTTATTAAGTTAATCAGTAATTATTTCCAAGTGGTTAAATTGAAAAAAAAAATAGAAAAAAAATTGAAAAAAAAAAAAAAGTAAAAGCGTACGTGTGTTCTTTTGCTTAACTGGAATGATATCCATTTTGTTTTACTTCAAAAACACCAAAAAATCTTGTAAAATTGAAAAAAAAAAACAAAAAGAATTAGAAAACCAAAGTTAGTATAATCGCAATTACGAAAGTGCCCAGTGTTCTACCAAGATAGTTAATGACTGGCATGCTACGATATCGAGATGTCGAGATCCATTACTTAGGTATCACAACTTCAGATAAGATTATTTCCGAATTCAAGAATCTTGAAACACTGGTACCTTTACAGAATCACTGCGGATATACATAGAGTCAGCCCTTAAATTTATTGCTCCTATTACAGGCCACACCCCGTATATCAATTCCTTTATTTGTCGAGTACCAATTTTTTTTTTTTGTAGAAACTGGCATATAAAAGACGGCACAGCTCGTATTCAGCCAATTCAACTCGTATTTTTCTGTTGCAAACCCGACGTCTTTGTTGTCTCAAATAGTTTGCGTTTTTTTTGGTGGAAAAATACACTTGCGATTCTGTTTAAAAAAAACGGCGGGAAATTGTAAATATTTTCACGTTGTGTGCCCGGAACCCGACGATCACCCGCCTACGGAGGCGCTTTCCGCTACATAAGAGGATTACCGCGGGATCGGCTACGAGCGTAGCGCGTAGCGATTCTTGGCAGTGAATAATAAACAAGTAAGAAGACGTTGCTACGTATTTCGTAGAACCAACACTTGGTTAGGCTAAAAAAGCACGTCCTCTCTTGTATATAATCGGGTCAATTAGTCGTGAACTGAGTAGGTACCGTGTCTTTCTGCGTGCCTTTAGCCCAGTATGCTTTCTCGTGCGCTGTAACGCCGCCACAGTTTATTGCCAGGATCGGAGGTAGCCTGTAATAAAAATATCGTCATCAGCAACTTATTGGGGGACCGAGACATCGAGAGAGATCGTGTGTTGCAAAAGTCCATTCATCCGCTGGCGAGGACAGTAGTACCAAATATAAGTTACATCGGCAATCTTCTTCCACGCCGACGAGTGCTGACAAGTACCGAATGAAATCCAACGTATGACCATTTCAATAAAGAATTTGTTGCACTATACGTAAGGTACTATAGCAATGACAGGTGAACTCGTGGTTTCCCGCTCATGGCGCCAGACAAAATGGCGGGCGCCGGAGCTGCCGGCGTCGCGCGCAAAATGTTGGCCAATGGGCGTTGAAGATTTTACCCGCGCTAACGCGCTGCCTTATGATTGGTTAAAATGTGTTCAAAAAATGCTTTCTGCGCAGGTACATCGTTGTAACTTATATTTGCGGTACTACTTTACCCACCAGCGCTGTGCGAGGTGGCGGAGCGGTAAAAAATACAAACGGAGGTTTTTGGTTACAGTAGCGTTCAACAGGAGGAAATACTTGGAGTATCTTCTTTCGTACCAATGAGGACCATACTACCATACTAAAGGAACTCGGCATCAAGCAGCGTCTATCATCCGTAGGGCAGTCTCGCATCCTAACGTTTTTCGGGCACGTATGTGGTCGAGGACGTAGCTATAGAGCGACTCGTGATCCAGGGAAAGGTCGAGGGCAGCAGGCCGCGAGGCAGGTCACCAATGAGATGGACAGGCAATAGGTCCATGCTACATACCGTATGACGTGTCCCTGTTGCTGCGTGGGCGTGAAGCGCGCGCAGTGCTCGCACCAGGCCGGCGTGGCGCGGCGCGGCGCCAGCGAGGCGCGCACGAGCTCCGCGAAGCCGCGCGCCGCGCCCGCGCCCGGCGCCGCGCCCGCGCCCGGCGAGCCGCCACCTAATAGTGGGTACTGCAGCGCGCAGGCCAGCACCACCGATGAACGCTCCTCCTACGAACACATACAATATACCCAACTTCACAAAAGCAACTAACTTTTTACAGTACGAGTGCGCTCAGACCGAATGAAATGAATGCACTTGAGTGGACCTCGTACGATTCAGTAGGGCTACCACGATTGGCTATCGAAAACACACATTACGATATTATTATCGACAGCGACTAAACGCGCTTCGAATAGATTTCGATTGTCACAAATTCGAGCCGTCAAAGGCCGTGCCAAGATAAGCTAAGTGATTCTGCCCCCATCGAGTTTGGGCTTGTCATTTTTATGGACGGTGTGGCTCTACATTAGTATATTGTACACTTACTAAAGATGATTATATGACATAAAGTATATTTTCATTATGTCATAGAAAAAAAAGTTAAAAAAAAGCTGACTGAACTTTTCAAATATTTCTTTTATTTGCTTCCAGGTTAGAGACCGCTCCATTTTTTTCACCAATAATACACCTACTAACGACCTATATATGTAGTTTTTTCCAAATTATAGCAGTGGGAGAACATGGAGATATCTTTACATAAAATACTTTACATACATGATTGTAACCTCTTTAGAGAAACGTGCATGACATATTAAATACTGGCCACTTACAATTCGTTAAGTTTAAAAACAAATAAAAAAAATAACAATTCGCAGCAAATTCGATTATCGTGCGTTACGAAAATAAAAGCAACAATATGAGTTTCTTAATAAAAAGAACTGCAGTAAAACGCTAAAAATGTTAAAACTCTGTATTGCCTCGCAATTAAGACAATTTTTCAGTGTATAGGTGAACAATATGAGTTTTTTAATAATACGCTTCCATATTTTGAACAGGTAAGTGTTTAAAAGGCATCCTGTCCTGTGCAATCATAAAGTTCGAATCCTCTCTGTCGGCCTGTTGGCTCGGGAGCTCGTCTGCCACCTTACTGAGTTGAGAGTCCGGAGATATTGGAAATGTTACCCAATTTCGTATACGTTTCGTTTTACCTCTTTATTGCACTTCAAGCATCTGTTGAGCTGGTGTCTGCCGATGGCGAAGAGTTGCGATATGTCGGACTCCTCTCTGTCGGCCTGTTGGCTCGGGAGCTCATCTGCCACCTTACTGAGTTGAGGGTCCGGGGATACTGGAAATGTTACCCAATTTTGTATACCTCCATCGTCTTACCTCTTTATTGCACTTCAAGCATCTGTTGAGCTGGTGTCTGCCGATGGCGAAGAGCTGCGATATGTCGGACTCCTCTCTGTCGGCCTGTTGGCTCGGGAGCTCGTCTGCCACCTTACTGAGTTGAGGGTCCGGGGATACTGGAAATGTTACCCAATTTTGTATACCTCCATCGTCTTACCTCTTTATTGCACTTCAAGCATCTGTTGAGCTGGTGTCTGCCGATGGCGAAGAGCTGCGATATGTCGGACTCCTCTCTGTCGGCCTGTTGGCTCGGGAGCTCGTCTGCCACCTTACTGTGTTGAGGGTCCGGGGATATTAGAAATGTTACCAAATTTTGTATACCTCCATCGTCTTACCTCTTTATTGCACTTCAAGCATCTGTTGAGCTGGTGTCTGCCGATGGCGAAGAGCTGAGATATGTCGGACTCCTCTCTGTCGGCCTGTTGGCTCGGGAGCTCATCTGCCACCTTACTGAGTTGAGGGTCCGGGGATACTCGAATTACTACCCTATTTCGTATAAGTTTCGTTTTACCTTTTTACTTTTTACTTTTACTTTTTTTACCTCTTTATTGCACTTCAAGCATCTGTTGAGCTGGTGTCTGCCGATGGCGAAGAGCTGAGATATGTCGGACTCCTCTCTGTCGGCCTGTTGGCTCGGGAGCTCGTCTGCCACCTTATTGAGTTGAGGGTCCGGGGATACTGGAAATACTACCCTATTTCGTATAAGTTTCGTTTTACCTCTTTATTGCACTTCAAGCATCTGTTGAGCTGGTGTCTGCCGATGGCGAAGAGCTGAGATATGTCGGACTCCTCTCTGTCGGCCTGTTGGCTCGGGAGCTCATCTGCCACCTTACTGAGTTCAGGGTCCGGCGATACTGGAAACGTTGCCTGACTTTAGATTTTTTGATGTGTAACTTGTGAAGGTTTAAATGTACGTGGCTACGCAGACGTATGCTGGAAGTATAATGGACTAACGGTGGGTTAATTGTATGGTATCAAACCGTCTGTAATGTCTCGACACGGAAGTGCAGCTTTTCGCGGTGGTTTTAGCTATTCTGCCACGAAATGCTGGAACAATATCCCTCCTTCTATTAAAGAATCTTCATCGGTATTCATTTTCAGAAAGCGCCTTAAATATGTACATTCAACTTGAACGTCATATTAATCCAACTTCTGGTTACTTCACGTTTATTTTAATAGTTTGAATAAATAAATATATACCTATATGAAAACACTGCTTCGGACAACTCTGCTCTGGTGAATATTCACCCTTCACGTCAACGTTACTGCTGCGAATCAGTCTAGTTAAGTTAATACTAGTTTCAATAAGAATCAGATACCGAATTAACTATAGTTATCGGAGTTTGGAAAAAACTTCGTCACATTGGGAAAGGCTCAACAAGATGTCACATAAAAAAAAACATACGTACATTTATTCATGAACACAAACACGTTAGAAAACTGATACGGGAGAGTTTGAGACAGCGAGACCGCTGGTTTTCAGTCAGTACCACGGCCTACGATACTAGCCTTTTAAGGATGTTTTTATTACCTGAGAATTCCACCGGTCCGAATATAGCTGCGTGCACAAGGGTAAAGCGTATATTTCAATATTGTCAATGAAGTTGTCCATTGTCACTGCCTGTTTCGAAGTCATCAACACATTCGATAAATTTTCGTGTGAGACTAGAATTTATTATGACGGTAGTAATAATCCTATCATTCATGCAATTTTACAACCCTTTGATAGCAAAAATGTGTTTTGACTTTCTTTCTTACAAACACAGATGTCAAACGATAAACACCAATGGAAAATCGTCAACACGAAATGACCATTTTGAAGTTGGACCAAAAGTAATACCATAATACCTACTTTTTTATGACATATTTTTTTCTTGTTCTGAATGAATCTACACGTGCAAACTGAATGTTGTCTAATTTAAATAAATATATTTTTTTATATGAAAATCAATAGCGGCGGTAGCCTAGCGGTTCAGGTATGCGGCTGTCAAACGGCGGTCGTACCAATAAGTTTTTCGGAACTTATGTACGGAATATCATTTGATATTTTGCCGTTAGCTTTACGGTGAAGGAAAAACATCGTGAGGAAACCTGCAATACATCCACAAAGAAATCCAAAGGTGTATGTGAAGTCCCCAACCCGCACTGGGCCAGCGTGGAGACTACTGCCCGTTCCCTCTCATCCATGAGAGGAGGCCTGTGACCAGCAGTGGGACGTATATAGGCTGATTTATTATTATTTTTATATGAAAATCGACTATTTTGTATAAAATTCAATTTTCCAATTGTGCTGAATGACAGTAAATCAAACAAATTTGAACGGCATTTTAGCTAAAATAGATTTGATGAGCGTTTCTGAAGAGCCCAAAGCCCTGCTCTGTAGTGACAGAAGAGAGAACCTAGTAAGAAAACAAGTCATTACCTTCTTCCTGGCTCAAGTTGTGCCATCCATCTTCCCTCGGCGACCCGTCTTCGAACTCGGTGCTAGGGCCGAGGAACTCTAACTCGACGTAGTGGTACTCTTCAGGGTATTGCCCGTTCACCTGTACAGTTTGTGATGACAGAAAAAATATTTTATGACATGTAGCGTGTATTAGAGGTGCCATGTTGGCTTTGTTAAGCAAGTGAATAAACCAGCAGCTGTATCTGTGTAAGGAAGGAAAGGAAGGCACAAGGCTGTGACGACACGATCCTCGTCGCCACCGGACCACGGCAGCAGAGCCTACATCGGGCGGCGAACGCCGGTGATGACGCACAGCACCCGCCGCACCGCGCCGCGCCGCGCGCCTCTATATAAAGCCCCGCGCACCGAGTCGGCTAGCAGTCGCTCGCGCTCCGTACAGTGTGAACGTCTGCCCACCTAGTTAGTGCGGTGCCCGCACGCTAGGTTCCTTAGCTAGGAGGTTTTCTGGTAGCGGTGTCGTGGGGATACCGCGTTCGCTACAGGGACCTAACCCCCAACCTTCCTTCCTGCCCCAGGGATAAGCGGAGTCGTATTTTCCACCGCCCTATGCCCACCTGGGTTCCACGTTCCACGGGGAACTTCCGCTCCATCAACCCTAGCCAGGATATACCGTTGCCCCTTCAGGGCTAGATAACTAATCGCGATAACTGGTCTCCGAGACCCTTTGTGTTTCATAATCCGTAGAGTCCGTATTTACTAAGCTTGCCGTATCCATTTGGTTATTTAGGTTTTAATAAAGGGCGTACACGACCCGTATACCCGTGTTTATATTACATTTCCTATTCGCATTCTCCCCACATCTGAGTTAGTCTGGAAACCTCCGCCCAAGGAGGATAAGTGGTGGTCGGTTTCACCGCCCATCATCACAAGGCCGCCCTGGCAAGGTCGCCATGTAAGGATGGGCGTAATGATACAACTGATTAGCAGGGAGCGTACATTTCATGCCGGTTTCGTCATAATGACGTATTCATATAAACACACAGGATGATTCAAAAAACGAAGTGACACGACTTAGTAACCGTAAACGTATTTAGTAACTAATATTTTATTTTATTTTTAATTACTTATAGGCCACAACAACGTGTCTATCGATGCTATCATGAAATTGGTCAAGTCCATGTTAAAATCAAACTGTGTTTCTTTATGTTCCTCATGTTCTTTGTATTTTATTGTTTGCAAATGTAATTTGATGTTGCTTGCTTTTGGTGGCAAACTTTGCTGACAGCAGGAACAATAAATTTGTTTATTATCTATAACAAAACATGGATTTATTTGGCACAATAATTTTATAGCCTTCATGGCGACCTAGGCCACTAGCAAAGCATTAAGTTTCCTGATCTTATTAAATTTAACTGAAATGTTGTTTCCGCATGTCTCCTATTTGTGACAAAGAGTAAACTTTAATGTGACAATGTCAGATAAAGTTCTTTCAATGTCCGTCTCAAGTGTCAATATATTAGATCTACTTAAACGGAAGAGGTTGATTAGATAACAGTGATTAATCATTGATTAATCACATTTTCCATTATTGGGTATGGATAAATAAACGTTCGTTATGCCGTTGCTCTTTTCAAACTTTCTCCATCCTGTATGTAGCTTGACGTCATACGCCTGTCATCGGCATGAAATGTACGCTCCCTGCTGATTAGTATGCGATTAAGATGTATTCTGTCTAAATATGGTTGTACATGATCTTATATACTATGGCTATAGTGTGAAAGCACACACTACATCTGTCAATTTACCTTACTAATTAATATATTTTTAGTACAGTCAGCATCATAAATATGTAAGCATTTTAGCACTTTATTGTTTAAAGATAATGTCGAAATGTGAATATATTTTATGATGTTGCCTGTACAAGCTTTTGTTGCCGAACTGTACTTTTTGGCAGACTCATCAACTATCCAACTGACAATTTTTTTTAAGTGTCCTAAGAATATATATTTTTACTCTTATAACATAATTTAGGCGCAATTTATAAAAGAATTCTTACTTATAGTCAACTTATAACGTTCTTATTGAAGATTTCTTAACACCTACAATAATCATGTTACTGCTGTTGTATTACCAAAATAACTTACAAAGGTTTTATAATGGCATGGTATAAGGGAAATAAGACTGAATGAAGGTTCCAATGATCCCAAGACGGGTTTATCTAGTGGGCTTCAGGTGTTATGTCTCCATCTTCAGATCAGCTTGAGTGGTGGTAACAGTTTTCCAGGTAAAGTCACGGACATTAAACGATATGATACAGAGAACCAATCATCATCATCATATCAGCCGAATGAAGTCTATTGCTGGACATAGGGCTCCCCCAAAGAGTGCCAAAGTGACCGGTCCTGGGCCACCCGCATCCAACACAAATATAAGTTACATCGGCAATCTTCGTCCACTCCGACGACTGATGATAAGTACCGAATGAAATCGAACGTATGACCATTTCAATAAAGACCTTGTTGCACTATACGTAAGGTACAATATGCAATGACAGGTGAACTCGTGCTTTCCCTGCTCATTTCCGTGCTCATGGCGTCTAGACAAAATGGCGGGCGCCGAAGCTGCCGGCGTCGCGTGCAAAATTTGGCCAATGGGCGTTGAAAATTTTACCCGCGCAAACGCGCTGCCTTATGATTAGTTAAAATGTTTAAAAAAAATGCTTTCTGCGTAGGTACATCGCTGTAACTTATATTTGTGGTACTACTGTGCGCTACATCAAACTAATGTCTGGGTAGCTCAGAGGGAGAGCGCTGTACCGGCAATACAGAGGGCACAAGTTCGTGTCTTGTCCTGGCCTTCAGACTACGATGGGTTATTATTCCATTGTTAGTTATCTGTATCATATCGTTTAAAATTCGATCGTGGTAACTGCCACGTTAAATTGACACGAAACAAAAATATTTAATAAAATAATTTGTTTCGTTAAAATGTCTCACGGACATTATATTATAATTGATGAGAAACTTAGGAGCTCCTTAATTTTGCCGCATAATGCATCATCATCATCATCATATCAGCCGAAATACGTCCACTGCTTGACATAGGCCTCCCCCAAAGAGTGCCACAATGACCGGTCCAATGAGGCATACTGCAACACTAACCATCGCAGCCATTCAAAAATACTCAAATTAACTTCTGGGTCGATCTCAAGTCCAACTGATGATATACGACGTCGGTGGCAAACAAGCTTACCCACCTGATGGTAAGTGGCTACCGTGGTCTATGTTTAGAAATGTATAAATTATAGTAGTTTATGCAACTGATACATAATCAGAGGCCTTAAAATACGAGTGTGGTTTTATGAAACGAGCGTCAGCGAGTTTCATAATAGGATCACACGAGTGTTTTAAGGCTAAATTATGTACAGTTGCATACACTACTTTATCTACACACATATCATAAGTACTCTAAGATCGGTTCAGAAGCCGTAGGAAAATGACCTGCATTGCTACTATAGTGCTACCTGTAAAATATCTTTGTTGCAATCGTGGCTGCATTTACGATATCCGGCGGAGTTTGCATATCGTTCTCGGAGTCACTACTACTCATATTTACAACTAAAATGTGAATTACAAACAACTTTTCACAATTCTACTTTCGTAACAGCAAAAACCAACAAAGAAATGACAAAAGTAATGGCGGCAATTTGATCCTACGTCAAGACGAATGTTTTTTTAAATCATAGACAAACGAATGATGTCCCTATTCTCATGTCACTCTTGATCAAATGTCGTGCGGTTTATATTAAAAAACATACTGAATTGACGTTTCGCATCGATAACTGTTTTAATATCTATGGATACTAGAATAGAGACCCACTTGAGTTTTGACAGCTGTTCCAAATTTAAACTCATAACCTTACAAAAATCTGTACTGTAATAACATTACAGTACAGATTTTACCTACTACCACAGACAAGAAAGTTCTCATAGTAAAATTGGTTGTAATAATGCTGGTCATTTCCTACGGTTTCTGAACGCATTTTAGAGCACTAATGATATGTGCGTAGATAAAAATATTAACCTGTGCAGTGGGGGCTACGGTGGGTACCGCCACGTTTCCGCGCGACTTGGGCGGCGAGTTGTTCGCCAGTAGCTCCTTCTCTTTCTTACGCGTTTCCAGGATCTCGTAGTGCATCTGGTGTAGTATGAAGCGGTTCCAACTCTGAAACAATAAACAAATATTACGGGACAATCTTAAACAAATTGATTATAAGCCGCACATGAACAATAGGCATGATGCCTCATGTTCAAATTGATAACGTAGTGATGATAAATGCATAGCAAACCATCAAATTATCGTAATAAAGTATAAATTATAAAATATAATTAAAATCATAAAAAGATATGAACCTTGAAAGTTTAGAAAAAATATGCATTTTTTTTTATTGTACAAGAGTAAATTAAAAGCTACCAATAGAATCCTTACGCTTTTCTAGAAACAAAATTGTATGACAACTATGTACTTAAACGCAATATTTCGCGACCGAAACAACAATTTACCTGATTTTCCATACTATGATTAGTACAAATATACAAATGTGACGTCACACTTGTATAGACACACAGTATGAAGCGTTTCGCGCTGCCGCCAGCGAGGTCAATCTTTATCTCATTTTTTTAGGTATTTATGTTCTTTAATTGTAGTTGCTCCCATGCAAACATTTGTTCCTCTCCAAAAACTGGTTCGAATGACGTCACAAAAAAATCTTAGTCATCATCCCTATTGCGCTTACTACACCAAAGAATGGGCGAATGACATGCTAGCTGCGGGCAACCCAGAGGGAAAACTAGACCTTATTGGGATTAGACCGGTTTCCTCACGATGTTTTCCTTCACCGAAAAGGTAACGGTAAATATTCCGTACGTTCATTCCTATTCATAATTAACTAACGTATATTAAGGGGCTAGCCGAGGTTTTCATCGATTTTTGACAAGTTTTGAATCGTATCTCCTACTTTTGCACTACAGATAGAATTATAAATCAAACGGTTATCGGTTCTTCAATCTTTTATCTCCATTTTGGTCCACCGGATTTTGAAACAAATGAATACTTAATTTTGTATGTTTTTTTTTAAACATTGTCTAAAGAAACACTAATTCGTATCTCTATTGACGTGAAAGATACACGAACGAAACACACACGTACGAAATCTACATATTTGGGTCCGTCTGTGACGTCTCTAAAAACTGGTCCAGGGTTTTCATTTTTAAACAATTAAAACAAAAGTTATGGCCAGAAAACCAGTTTTTTGGCCTAAAATTGTTCAACTTTGATGCCAAATATCTCGAAAACAATGTCATTCCCAAGGGGCGCGCCATCCAAGCTCCCACCTGTATGAGCGGCGGCAGGTCCTGCCTTACGTCCTGCCGCTCGGGCAGGATGAGCTCGAGCGCGGCGGCCTCGGGCACGGTGCGGAACGCGCGCAGGAAGCTCCCACCTGTATGAGCGGCGGCAGATCCTGCCGGCCGTCCTGCCTTACGTCCTGCCGCTCGGGCAGGACGAGCTCGAGCGCGGCGGCCTCGGGCACGGTGCGGAACGCGCGCAGGAAGCTCTCACCTGTATGAGCGGCGGCAGATCCTGCCGGCCGTCCTGCCTTACGTCCTGCCGCTCGGGCAGGATGAGCTCGAGCGCGGCGGCCTCGGGCACGGTGCGGAACGCGCGCAGGAAGCTCCCACCTGTATGAGCGGCGGCAGGTCCTGCCGGCCGTCCTGCCTTAAGTCCTGCTGCTCGGGCAGGATGAGCCCGAGCGCGGCGGCCTCGGGCACGGTGCGGAACGCGCGCAGGAAGCTCCCACCTGTATGAGCGGCGGCAGGTCCTGCCGGCCGTCCTGCCTTACGTCCTGCCGCTCGGGCAGGATGAGCCCGAGCGCGGCGGCCTCGGGCACGGTGCGGAACGCGCGCAGGAAGCGCGCCGCCCCGCGCGCCGCGCCGCCCGACGAGTCCAGCATTCGGAACAGGAAACCTGGCGGGAAGGTAGGCGTTCATAATAGTACATTATTGTCGAAGCAAGGGAAGTAGGCAATTGCTGGCTGACTATTAATTTTAAACAGACGACTTTGGGAGTCCGTTTAATTTAATACGAAGCCAGCAATTGCCCTTCCGGCTGAGACAAATATAGTGCTTTTCTCAAAAATTGTGCAAGAAAACAAAAATATACTTTTCACGCCACTGTTCGGAAATGTGGCAATAGATGGTCTAAAACCAAGCTGGAAAGTAGGCAATAGCTGTAGCACCTGAACCACCACTACTACAATGTTTCATTGTAGTAGTGGTTGTTATTGTAGGACAGTTTGAACAGCGATTCCCCAATCACAGCTCCCCCCGCCGCCGCCCGCGCCGGCAGCGCGCGGGCCCGCCCGGCGCGCTGCCCCCCACACGCGAGCGGCGGCGGGGGCGGGGGGAGCTGTGATTGGGGAATCACATTACATGTAATGTCTCGGCTAAAAGTGCAATAGATGGACTCGTCTCCTTCGAGGTCCTCATCTGGCGGCTCGGACCTCGAACCCACTCGTCCATCTATTGCCTACTTTTCTAGCCTTTAAAACAATGTACTATTCTAAAAATTATAAGGCATGCTTTTCTTCTCGCCACTTTATGAAATTGTCGTAAACCTTTAGATAGGTATTTGTCTTTTGGCTCGGCAGGGAACAAATTATCAATAACTGAGCTTACAGCTTCTTTTAAATTCGGAATCATTTTCACGTCAATAATCTCTATTTTTCGAAAAAACAACCAGCCACTGTATGTAAAAACAGAATAATTTTGCATTGAGGCAATGAGGCTTTTAGTTTTTTTAATAATTAGTTGGAAGTTTATTGTTCTTCCGAAAACGCTATTTTAAATTATTTGACACAACTAAAAAGTCGCGATAAGTCACAACTGCTGATCTTCCGTTTTGGCTGTTTAAGACCTATGCCTTTTATTGTTTCCGGTTCGTCAGAACCTAAACTCAAATTACCCTATTACACAATACAAACTAATGTCAAAAACACATATTTATAGTCATATAACCATTAATTTAAAACAACCTGATGTCAAAATACCAGAGCCCCAAAATACCCTAAAACCAATACGATCTTATTTTGATCATGTACTACTCCTGCGATCACCTAATGTCATAAAAATTGAAGCTCAAAACAAACTAATCCCATAATACACTAGTGCCAAAACACACCAATCCGAAAGAGCCCGCAAGGTTTTTTAATTTTTTAATTTTTGACTAACCATAAACTATGCATTTCAAGTCCTGATTTTTTACCAATAAAGTCAACTTTGCTGATCATTTTTTAGAAAACATTTTTTGCATTGCACTTAGAACCGACGGCCGTTGGGGCAGAAAGGTTCTACTCCCACCCGACCACCCGATTGCCAAGTCACTAAATTTAATTTAGCTAGCAAATAAAGAATGATAAGAATGCCTGAGACTTGGTACTACGAAATATCTCACAACTTTTTATAGTGGAATAGTTTCGAGACTTGGCCTCTTTTTTACATGGAATGTTTTTTATGGGATCTCACTTCTTTTTTGTAGGTTATTGGTTATCCCATCCCATTCTTGATTTTGATTTTTTTTGTCCCATTCGCTGCAAATATAACTTTGTAATCCTATATGTTTACATGGGATTACAAAGTTAATTATGCAGTTTATTTTTTGTCCCATTCACTGCAGATATAACTTTGTAATCATATATGTTTACATGGGATTACAAAGTTATTTATGCAGTTGGTGTATCTAGAAAACTGGAGTGAAATTGCAACTTTTTTTTTGTCTTGATTTGTTTATACACTAAACACTAATTGTATTATAAATTTGAAGCTTCTATATCTGCTAGAAGTGCGTTAGACTTTTGATGATCGGTGAGTCAGTCAGTGAGTGACAAAATTAAGAAACTTTGACTAGTTATAATTTTTAAACCACTGGTTCAAATTGGATGAAATTTGAAATATATCGTGGTTATACAATGCGTGCTTGGTTTCTGAAAATTCAGGCTTCTAGTTTTATCCACAACTAAGATATAGGGGGGTCGAAAGTGGCCTGAAGTGCTTCGAGAAAAGGATGGTACGGCCGTGCCGCTCGCTGTTTTGCTCGACTTGGCGAGGGCACTGCCGTGCCCCCAGATAGACTGTTTACAACAAGTAGTATTGTACAATCAAAATATTATTATTATTATTAAATATTTAATTCGGATATAAGTATAGTTACATCCATAGATTGTTAGTACGACTTAAAAACTTATAAGTATAACACAATAACTATTTATATCTAAAAGGAGCAAATGCCCTAATTTGACTAACCCAGTGCATTAACATTGGGCAGTCATAACGTTCAGCAATTACACCCAGAATGCTGTTGGTAGTGCCCCTGAGCCTGTTCAGCATCGAGGCGATATTTTTCCGCATTATTGCTTGGAAGCCATCCGTGCGGGCTTCAGCGAACATACGGGATGCGCTACACCAACGTGGCAGCCCCAACAACATTCTAAATGCATTATTATACTGTATGCGCATATTCGCAGTAACAATAACATACCTAATTCACAGCTAAGACAGAACTCCTTAGCGCAGTTGTGCGCCAGTAGCGTCGCTTTCAAAGGCGGGGTGTAGTAAAGTACCTGAAAGATATAGATGACACTTTTTTATACCATGATGGTTGCAAACAAGCTAACAGCCTTACAATATTGTGATAGCTAGACAGTTTTTAGAGAGACTCGTACCTGCAAATGAACTGTTAAAACTAAATTAATTTTGTATTAAGCAGTTACGCTGCTAGCAAAATTATACATTTTTAAATAAAGGAAAAATTTAAAAATTCAATGCTCTGAGCCGGATTCCAACCGGCGACTACAGGCATTCATGGCCCGTCGCTACTAACCAACTGAGCTATCGGAACAATCCGGTTCGGCCACCAAATTTTTCAATCAGTTCCTTCCTACAACGCCTTAGGGAGGCGTGTAGCTACATCTACCAGAAGACTTAGGCTTCTTAAAAATGTATAATGTTAAAGCAATGACGCGTAGTTTCAGTGTCTGAGAGGCAACCGGATGGCTTGCGGTATTTGGGCTCCCGAAGTGTTCGGGTTGCACAGGGCGGTTCCACAACACTTCGGGGGCTCAAATACCGCGAGCCATCCAGTTGCCTCTAGGACACTGCATCATTGCTCTGAATAGAATCAAACTCCGTACAAACGCCAACGCAGTAAACTGGCCATCCTGTATTTATATAGAACCTTATTACAATGCACATAAAGTGCACGGATGGGCAGTTAGCTGTGTTATCTATAGTACAAAATCAAAATCAATTATTTATTCTGCAAATAGGCCACAAGGGCACTTTGCAATAAAATAATAATGATCCTACACAATAATAATTTAAAATCTGCAGATTAAGGACCGATATAAACGGTTAACAATCTAAATGTCACTAAGAAAATGAAAACAAAAAAAAATTGCAAAATATGACCATTACGTTCGATATAAGGTCTGTATTAGCATTAACAAGAAGTTAATGGTGTTAATTCAGTATTTCAGAGATGTATAAGATCTCTGAGCGTAGAGCTACGGTAGCCTAGCGGTTCAGGCATGCGGCTGTCAAGCGGCGGTCGTGGGTTCGAATCCCGGCTCGTACCAATGAGTTTTTCGGAACTTATGTACGGAATATTTACCGTTAGCTTTTCGGTGAAGGAAAACATCGTGAGGAAACCGGTCTTATCCCAATAAGGTCTAGTTTTCCCTCTGGGTTGGAAGGTCAGATGGCAGTCGCTTTCGTAAAACTAGTGCCTATGCCAAATCTTGGGATTAGGTGTCAAAGCGGACCCCGGGCTCCTTTAGGGGCATTACCGGGAATAACGCTAGGAGGATGAGGATGATGATAAGATCTCTGAGCGTCCAATAGTACATTATTGCCGTGGCCGGGAAGGAGGCAATTGCAGGCTGAGTATTTGTTTAAACGGACGAGCTTGCGAGTGCAGTTGCAGTGCTTTTCTCAAAAATGGGGGAATAAAAAATACTAAATTTATATAAACTTTAAATATCGTTGCAAAACGTGTAAATATTTACGTTTTCCCGCCGTTTTTTTTTTAAACAGAATCGCAAGTGTATTTTTCCACCAAAAAAAAAGCAAACAATTCGTCGTAACGTCGTGTTTGCAACAGAAAAATACGGTTTGAATTGGCTGAATACGAGCTGTGCCGTCTTTTATATGCCAGTTTCTACTTTTTTTTTAATTTGGTACTCGACAAATAAAGGAATTTATATATATAACATTCCAGGCGGCCTGCAATGTTTTTTTATTTTTTTATTTAGATCTGACCTTAAACTATACACTTTACCTTCCAATATGTAGCGAGTTATGTTCACTTTGCGGGCCATTTTTGAGAATATACAATTAATAATTATTCTAATGTTCGTAGAGGTGTATACATACCTGAAGCATAGAGTTGCAATAGGAGTTGGGTGTGACAGCTTCCAGGCCCGGGAAGCCAAGCTTGCTGACCGGCTCAGCCTCGCCGCCATGTTTGTTGAAGCGGACATCCATCTGGAAACAACACTGTTCTATAGTCCAACACCAACACTTTTACATGAGTCGCTTAAGGCGCCGTAGGTTCATGGTCTTCTCTCCCTCTCACTGAGAATAAGCGTGAGCGAGATGGAAGTGCGTGCTCGGAAGCGCGGATATCATGTTTTTAAAATTTTATTTTTTGGCCGTTTAAATAAATAAATAAGTAATCACTGATTTCTCTCAAATATTGCCGATTTTTAGAAGCAATTTTAATATTTTTAGCTTTTGTGCATAATTTGTTACGAATATTTTAAGTGTATTTTAGACCTATGTTCGTGATTTTTTTCTATCGAGCGAAAATTGCTTAATCATGCTTCGTATCACTGATCTCGCTGCAGAAAAATCTCAAGATTACTATTCGTATTTTTTTTTACCATATTATTACAAACAGACGCATTATATTGTTTCAAAAACTCTGTTCGCTTAACTTCGCTGAACCTACGGCGCCTTAACTTCAAAGTCGGGTAAATCCATTTGTATTTTTTTTTTAGATTTTGGTATAAAATAAAAGGGTAAAAAAGACCTGGTTGCACTCCGGGAGCGCCGGCAGAAGTGAGTGAATGAAATTTCAAATGTAGTAAAATTCAGGTCTGTTAAATAAAAATTATACAAATCAACACTGAGTTTTTTCAAAGATAGATAAATTGCAATCGATTGTATCAAATGAAGGTAAATCCAATCAAAATTTTACATTTGTAAAGAGTGGATGGTTTTAATGCTGAATTTATCGAACAGGATAGCCTTTTTAGGGTTCCGTAGCCAAATGGCAAAAAACGGAACCCTTATGTTTACGGATTCGTCATGTCTGTCTGTCTGTCCGTCCGTATGTCACAGGCATTTTACTCGAAAACTATAAGGTGTATTCGAATAAAATTTTGAGGATAGGTGTATTTTGTTAGCCGCTACATAGTTTTGTAATTAAATTCCTAAACAAAAATTTTTTTAGGGATGCACTCTATTCATAAAACTGAAGGTCAATTTTTTTTTTCATTGGAAATGCACGTGTGGCACATCAATCGATAGGCCTTTCAAAATAAATATAAGGTTCCTCAGCAATTTTTTTGATTAAGTGAATAGAGTCAGAGATAATCGCCCCGAATGTCACTAAAATTGTGTCCCCCCCCACCCCTTCTAATTTTTGAACCGTGTATTTTAAAAATATGAAAAAAATCATGGATATAGGGCTTAATAAACTCTTTCAGCGAAAATTGTTTTGAACAAGATCGGCGCAAAGATTTTCGAGATATTTCTAAAAAACTGCCTTCGTTAAAGAAAAGGACTTAAGTGCCATAACATTTCAGTAACGATACGACCTTTTTAATAGGCACGGAACCCTTCGTTGTGCGTGGTCCGACACGCACTTGGCCGCTTTTTTTTTTTGCTTTAGGCATTAAAAAAAATACGGCCTTTCACATCACCGAATTAACGTTATTATCACTTTTTTTCAATAATCTCCCAAGTGGTTTAGAGTGGATGACTGGATGTGTCTGAGTTTGAAGTTAAGCGACACACATTATCGGCACAAACTCGATGTTATTGTAATATAAGAGACTTGCAAATATTGAGTCTTGAAACCAAACAAGGTTCAAGCCTCCTATCATTGGCTTCTTTGGATCTTATAATTATATGAAATTAATGCATTTTCACGCCACTGTTCGGAAATGTGGCAATAGATGGTCTAAAACCAAGCTGGAAAGTCCAATGTTTCATTGTAGTAGTGGTTGTTATTGTTGGACAGCTTGAACAGCGATTCCCCAATCACAGCTGACGTAATATATGGATTGCGTACCTTTTGATAGTGCTTCGGGATCGGTTGATTTGTGTATTTATTTTCGTTCGTTTTAGCAGCGAATAGGTCTTCTAGAGAATCTTCTATGTAGGGCATCTGAAATAAAAGAAATCATACAATTTTGTTTTTAGAAAAGCGGAAGGATTCTATTGGTAGCTTTTAATTTACTCTTGGACAATAAAAAAAAATGCATATTTTTTCTAAACTTTCAAGGTTCATATCTTTTTATGATTTTAATTATAATTTATAAGTACTTTATTACGATAATTTGATGGTTTACTATCCATTTAGCATCACTACGTTATCAATTTGAACATGAGGCATCATGCCTATTGTCAAGTTGGTGAAATAGGGGCTGGACCTACTCCTGAAGTGTACCACTGGACTGTAAAGTCAACATCATATAGTTAGTAGCAGCCAAAGTAGCCAAATATATCGGAACACGTCTTTATTACTATAGGAATAAGGAAGTGTTACCATATATTTGGCTACTTTGGCTGCTACTAACTATGTGATGCTGACTGTACCTATGTGCCAGCGGGACACCAGGAGCTCAAGGTATTGTGGTCCAATGTCACCACGAACACTGACAAGTTCCCTTTTACATTTGTCTGTCTATCTGTTTGTCTGTTTATTTGATCACGCATCACGTGAAAACGGCTGAACGAGTTTTGACGCAAACTTTACTAATCTGTCGAGAAAATCTTCGGCCAGATTATAGGCTAAAATAATATAAAGATAAGGGTGCAAAGGGGTAAAAAAATGGGGTTGAACTTTATATGGGAACTACTTGAATCTATGAGCTAAAGACTTGAAAATTGGCAAGCATGTACTTGACTAGAAAGTAAATAGAACTCCATTCAAACTTTTTGCAAAATATAGATAAAACGTGAAAAAACACGGGATGAAAAATAGTGCTAGGCGGCTGAAGACTATATGTTAATCAAAACTGGTTGATACCTCCACCGATACGAGTAGTAACTTTTACATTATAGACCTAATTATATTGGATTTCAGTCACTGACGACATCCCTGTTCTTATTGAAAAACCAGCAACATTGATATCTGCCTTCCTATATTTGCTACAAAATCGGAGGTCATCTAAAGTGGTTCGAAAGGTTGTGTTACTTGTCTCGAATTATCATAGTTCACCAACGTCTAGGGTTGTGGGTATAAAATTTGCTTAAACATAAACTATAATAATAAAACACTATCATTTTTCTCCTGATTAACGCGACAGATAAGAACAAGTAATAGTTGACGGACTCATATCGTCAGGTGACAACCAAAACTCACTAAGTAACAAATACCTACTTAAATAAAAGGTCGTATCTCGATATCGACTACGTACCGAGATACGAGGTTTTGAAGAGCAGTGACAGTTTTGGTAGTGACTTTTGGTTGTCAACAGACGATATATGTGCTGATATGTGCGTGTTTCTTAAGCCTGCTGTACACACTGGGCCAACGTTGGCGCGTGAGCAGGAGGCAGCTATGTAAACGAAAGAGATCGAGTTATAGCCCTCTCCCTCTAACGCATAGCTGCTTTCTGCTCACGCGCCAACGTTGGCCCAGTGTGTACAGCAGGCTTTAGAATAAGCAAACCCAATTTTTGTAAGTTTAAAAGTTCCATATTCACTTGGATGTGTGATTACCTGGTTTCTTTTGAATGTTCTAGGGTTGGGCGCGTATCCGATAGGGCCCTGCATTTTCATCGTGCTAAGCACCTCCGGGTCTATCGGTTTGGGCTTCCTGTGAAAGGGAACAATACGCTACAATACTCCGAAAACATCAAGCTATAAGTATTTAAGCAAGGTATCTAGCCATTTTGTTGAAAAAGGGTCGCTATTGTTTCCCATAAAATTTAAAATCCGATTTTTTCAGTCCATAACGTTTTCCACCATATTTTTTTGTAGTCATATTGTCATAAAATTCTACAATATAAATTGGAGTTCCGATTTTTGCAGTTCATCATTATTGTAAGTCATAAAATTGGTTAGCCATAACATTCAATTTCCCGGTGGTGTGCAATTACAAAGTCAAAAAGTCAAAATCATTTATTTGTAAACATAGGATGGTCCAAGAACAAAAACTTAAAATGATGTACCACTATGTTTTGCCATTAAGGCATACAAATATTTTATGACAAGATGCAGCATGCTTCTAATTTACAGTAATAGGTAGTTAATACGCTCGCGAACGTTTTCGGACCAAATCGGAGAAAACCTAAAGAAAGGTCAGGTCAAGAGTACCCTAAACCGACGAGCATAGGTATATGCAGAATGTAATCAAAATGAATGAAGCAAGAAAGATTGTGCAAGATCGCAGCAAGTGGAAATCCTTGGTATCTGCCTACCCCTCCGGGAAATAGGCGTAATTATATGTATGTATGTAAATCAGGGATGTCACGAATGTCAGTTCTATTACATTCGCGAACGCGAATGCGAATATTAAGGAAGTACACTAAAAACCCAACGTACGTAATCACTTTTTAATAATTTCATTTAACAATCGCAAGTATAAAAAGCAATCACAAGTCACTACCCAAGTAAAAGTGCTTTCTATTGGTCAAAATTAATCACGTGATACGGGTTGGCGCGCTTTGCGCATGCGCGAGTCGACGACGGCTCGGCGGCAGGCGGCCGGCGCGGGCGAAACACGCCTCGACTTGCACATATTCGCATTCGCAAAACATTCGCATCGTTTGATGCGAATGCGAATGTTGATGCGAATATTCGTACCATCTCTAATGTAAATCAAGGCATACAGGAAGCAACTCAGAATCATATCTGTGGTGTTCACAGGTCACTTCGGGGTCAAGGATCTCTTGGCCAAGATGGGACTATCGGATAGTTTAGACTGTAGAATGTGTGGCGAGGAGGATGATACTATAGAACACTTATTGTGTGAATGTCATGCCCTTGCCAGACAAATAATGAATTACTTTGGTAACGGCTATCCGCAACCAAAGAAATAGGGGTGTAGACTCGAAAATTATTGTTACACCAAAAGAAAGAAGGCAAAAAAATATGCCTAGTGACGAAAAACCCATTCTGATATCTCACAGAATTACGAAGCTACAACCGTTTTAATATTGCTTGTTAGGGAGAGAAAACGCAAACGGTGTGTGACGTCACATTACAGGATGCTGCCGGAGGGCCGGCCGCGTCGACCGCGGCGCCGACCATGATGCGGCGCGGCACGTTGCCGTCTTCTGTGACGTCACATTCTTCCAGCGTCATCGTTTCATATGAAGTTGCGTTTTAAGAAAAAGGGACAGAACATACCCCTTCTTAAAACTTTGGACACTTATAACTTCGTGATTATTTAACCCTTTTCGTTGATTTTTTCTCCATTTGACTACATTATTAATCCTTTTTCGAGAAAATATGACATTATTAATAATAATAATAAATAAATATTAGGGGACAATCTTACACAAATCGACCTAGTCCCATAGTAAGCTCAATAAGGCTTGTGTTATGGGTACTAGACGACGATATATATAATAGATATAAATACTTAAATACATAGAAAACTTCCATGACTCAGAATCAAATATTCATGCTCATCACACAAATATTTGCCCTTACCGGGATTCGAACCCAGGACCTTCAGCATAGTAGGCAGCGTCACTACCCACTAGGCTAACCGGTCGGAATTATTGATTATTTTATTTAGTGTCTACACCCCTATTCAAGGTGCTTCCGCTGAGCTGCATCATCCGTTTTGTGGAAATGATGGAGCGAGCTTGGGAGTAGGCATAAAGGAGAGGGCAAATGCACAAACGATCGTCATCTAGATAAGATAAGATAAGATATGATGACGGATGACACGCACCTGTACCCCCTCTTATAGAAGGCCTCGGGTAGCTCGTTGAACCAGCGCTGGCCGGCGCCGAGGGCCGGCAGCCGGGCCGACGACCACTGGAAGGAGGCGTCGTCGTACGCCGCGAAAGGGACGCTTGGGGACGAATCGGCGAACTCCGTCGATCTACAAATAACTACAACTTAGAAAAGTTGAAAAACCCCCGACGTAGTCATTTCAAAGTCCAATATCTCAAAAACGGCTGAACAGATTTTCATGAAACATGGCTGAGAACACTCGGTATAAAATTATCTGTGACACTAAAGAACTAAACGAAAATCGGTTCATCCGTTTGGGAGCTACGATACCACAGACAGACACGTTAAACTTATAACACGTCTTTGCGTCGGGGGTTAAAAATACATTTCAAGCATAACTTTTTGTAAACATACAATAAATCGCATACATTATCATTAAAGGGCGGACTATGGATGCAATGTAATGACGAAATCATAAGATGGATAAGACTTATAAAATTTCCAGATTATGATTTTATAAGAAATTTGAGTGATGGTCATAATGTTCCTGATAATGGTGAAGTATCACTATACGCACCTCTTACGTAGATGTAGAGGTAATTTTCCCTATATAAGTGGAAGTGAACCATAAAAGGAATAGACTGAAAATCACTATATAATATAAAACAAAGCCGCTTCCTGCTTATGCTTAGATCTTTAAAACTATGCAACGGATTCAATTTTTTTTTAATGGTAAGAGTGATTCCAGGCCCCGTAGCATGGATGGCGTTATCACGCGATAAGTGGTAGGATAGAGCTTCCGTCCCTGGCTGACACCGTTCGATAGAACGAGACGACGCGCCTATCCTGTCACTTATCGCGTGATAACGCCATCCATGCTACGGGGCCTGAGGAAGGTTAATATGTATAATACATGCATAATATAGTAGAGAAACACTGATAATATTAGAGGTTTGTAATGTAATGTCGTAAATAAACACATTCTTTTGCGCTTACATTGCAAATGCTGGCTCAACCCTACGAGATACATCAAAATAATGTACTACAGTAATGTACACCTTAAAAGGTCTACAAAAAAGTCCGCGATAGTAGGTATATATGTCTATCTCTTAGGGATAACCCACCTTAAACATTTTTATCCTTTACTTTTTACGAGAAATAATGGCTTATTTACGAAGCGATTTTCAGCAATACTATCCAATTAAGTACCTATACATTGTGGATGTAATATAGATCAATATGGCCCTTTACAGCATGTAAATTAAATGAATATTTTCGAAGATATTACAGATTTTAAATGCAGGGGCAAAGCGGCAGCGGTCAGCATTGCACCCGTGCGAAGCGAAGGGTCGCTAGTACAATATAATATTAAAACTCAAATTATTATTTAGGCAACAGTGTGGCTCCGTCAGATTAAAAGATCTTAAGTGACCGACTTGAAACTTTGTGTATGGACTCCTTATTACAATACAAGAAAAGTAATTTTAGGGTTTTTGAAAAACCCACCCCTAAGCGGGTTAAATAGGGGGTGCAAAGTTTGTACGGGTGAAATTTGGTATAGAGATAGTTTGAGTCCCGGGGAACGCCATAGAATAGTTTTTATCCCGGAAATCAGTCCGTAAGGAGGTGAAATGGGGGGTGAAAGTTTGCATGGAGCTAGAAACGAGTTCCACGCGGACGGAGTCGCGGGCAGAAGCTATTTTCTTTATAAGAATTGGTTGACATTAAGAGCCGTGACTGCATCGTCTGGCAGTTCCTTCCAAGTTCTTTATTTTATGTACACCACCCTGTTCTTCAAGAAGTGTCTATGGGAGTTGTGTGACCTGCGAGCGACCAGTCACCCAGCCTCATTTACCTGGAAAAGTTGTTGAACACAGGCTCATTGTTGTGCTGTGGCGAGAACAGATGCAAATGGCCGGCCTGGTCTCCGAACACTAAGGCTTGGCTGGTCGCAGATACATCCATCACGCTGCATAGGGAGGAGCGGGTGTCCACCTGCAAATATTACAATTATATAGTACTATGTTGAGACTTCGTAATGGCCGAAGACTCTTTGGGGGAGGCCTATGTCCAGCAGTGGACGTCTTTCGGCTGATATGATGACAATGATGGGATGTAATAGTCTGTAAGCTCTGCATCAATTAGATAAATATATACCGCGGAAATAGAATAACATTTATTCATGACAACAACACATACGTGCACATAAATCAAAATACAAAAATAAAAATAATAAGCCAACTCAACAAATCAGCACAAAAAAGAACTTAAGCCGAGTTTAGACAGGGTAAGTGACTGACTTCGAATTCGAGACAAGTCAGCGCTGACCCGAGAAAATCCCAATGTAAATTGATTTGAAGTCAGTAAAGCGGTGGGAGGTCAGCGCTGACTTGTATATTTGCACACGAATATTTTGAGGTCAGTCGGCGCCCCCCGCAACCCGGGCACTCCTGCGCCGCCGGTAAAAACCCCGCGTTAACAGTGAAGTCAGCGCTTGGTCAGTCACTGCAGCAGCGTTGTAGGGTGACGTCGCGTTTCAGTTAGCAGAACAATGACGCGCAAACTTAATGAAGACGAAGTATTGAAGTCAGTTCAACTATATGGAGAAAATGAGTGTCTATGGGCAATCATAAAGCTAAAGCAATCATCTGCATTGCAAAATATCGCGCAACAAATCCAAATTGAAGGGTTCACGCCTACTGATGTAAAATATAAAATTTTCAACAAATTATTTAGACGTTGCTTCTGCTGTTTTCTAGATTCACTTTCCTTACCTTAGCGGCGCCAGCACTGGCGCCGCTACTGACTCGTGTACTTACCCTGTCTAAACTTGGCTTTAAGTTAATTAAATTTGGAAGACCGACGTGCCGATGATTCTCTCGAACCGATAGAAAAGAAATCTTGGCTCAAGAATATTAAGGCCCGTCTCTCACGGGGCGGCTGACAAGCGACACGACTGCAATGCAATTCATGGTCGCATACTGGTATGCTACTCGTTTCAAGTAGTTTCCGCACACGGTGCAACGCAACTGAGACGATTTTTTATCATTTGCAGTACGGCTCTCTGCTCAATTGGTGCGGAAATGTCGAGTGACACCTCTTCAGTTTGTAGCAGATTAATGTAATTATAGTAGGTAAATAGACACTTTTCATAAAAATAAAATATACCTACTGACCGGTCAAATGATTTTTTTTTTCAATATCAATCCACGCCTTTTCCACCACATCTTTTCGCATATATTCTGGCAGCTTATAATTATACAAACATGGATAATTTTCCACCTCCTGGACAAATCGAATGTTAAATCTTTGATCCGCAGCCATTTTCGTCTGCAACGTGTGCGACTCGAGTAGCGTGCGACCCGGCAAGACAGTCGCGTGCGACTGGTAGCAAACGCGTCGTAGACGCGTCTCGTCGTGTGCGGAACGAAGTGAATTTGTATGCAGGCTACTCGCGAGCGACGCGTAGATAACGCGTATGAGACGCAAGTCGCTTGAGAGTAGCCTCGTGAGCGGAGGGCCTTATAGTTTCCTTTGAAATAATTTAACAGCTTCCCTATGAACTACTACATCGACTGCAGGCCCCGTAGCATGGATGGCGTTATCACGCGATAAGTGACAGGATAGGCGCGTCGTCTCGTTCTATCGAACGGTGTCAGCCAGGGACGGAAGCTCTATCCTGTCACTTAACGCGTGATAACGCCATCCATGCTACGGGGCCAGGAAAGTATTCCATGTAAACAGGAAAAATTTAATTTTTCACGTCAAAAAAAATACGCAGGCAAAGAAAAACCATCATCATCATCATATCAACCGAAACACGTCCACTGCTGGACATAGGCCTCCCCCAAAGAGTGCCACAATGACCGGTGCTGCGCCACCCGCATCCAGCGGACTCCCGCGACCTTTACCAGGTCATCAGTCCACCTTGTGGGAGGCCTACCCACGCCGCCCCTTCCGGTACGTGGTCCGAGTCTTTCTACCGGAAGAAAAACCTTCGATAGGCAGAAACTCTTCATCTGTCCTTCATTCCAAGTTTATTCTGCTAGGACGTGCAAGGCCAGGTTTAGGGTGCGGCCCTGCGGCGCTACCACGAAAATGGAATTTCGAATGCCGTATATCTCTGTATCTATCGCTCGAGTACCATAAACCATAAGTGCTCTGGTGGCCGTGAGGGGCGCTGAAGTGTACAGGGCGCTACGCACCGTGATGTAGGCTTGTGTCGGTTAGGAACTAGGAACTATTAGGAATGAATTCCCATCTCAGAACGAAAAGAACTAGTCCGTCAATCACGATTTAAATCGGTCTTCGGTCTTTAGTTCAGCGGCAGAGTGAGTGGAACGGAACGAGATGCGAGTGACGTGACCGGGTAACATCGCGCGGGCGCGCACCCATACCCTAGATGTATCTTTAAAAAAAAATGGCTAAAATAATAGCTAAATATTCGAATTAACCATAAAGCGTTTATCAAGTAGCATTTAGAGAGCCATGACATGGCAGTCAATCAAACAGTGCTTAACTAACGGCCACTCCCACACTGACCTAAAAGAGCGAAGGAACTAAAAGACCGAACTAGTTCCTCAAACCGATTGAACGATATCGGAGCGCTCTCGTAAAGGAACGGGCAAGCACAAGCCTACCGTGATGTACAGTCAACATAAAAAGTAACTGCGCAAACGAAGACGTCAAAAGTCTTTATTCAAAGGGACTAAGAGCTTCTGACGTCTCCGATTGCGTAGTTACTTTTGATGCTGACTGTACGGCGCCCTGAGATTGTGCGGCTGTTTCCCTACAGCTAGGAGTGTAGGTCACGTCACCTGGAACACGGAATGGTTCTCGTCCGTGTTAGCGTTGACGTGCAGCAGCGTGACGTGGCCGTCCCCGGACAAGGCGACGGCGCGGCCGGAAAAGGCGGGCAGGTAGTGCAGCAGCAGGGGCGGCGCCGCAGTAGCGATGGACCACGCCGCCTCGCTCGACGCCCCGGAGCGGAGGCGCCGCACGTCCCATACGATCACGTAGGGCTCTGCTACTGCTACGCCGTTTAGTCTGCCGACAATAGAGTAATGTCGACGCTAAAGTATGAAGGCGACGAACCGTGGATCATAAAGAAACATGTCCGCTCCAGATCAGATCATCGAATTTAAGGCGCCGTAGGTTCAGCGAAGTTAAGCGAACAGAGTTTTTGAAACAATATAATGCGTCTGTTTATAATAATATGGTTTCAAAAAAATACGAATAGTAATCTTGAGGCTTTTCTGCAGGGAAATCAGTGCTTCGAAACTTGAGTAAATTTCGCTCGATAGAAAAAATCACGAACATAGGTCTAAAACACACAAAAATACACTTAAAATATTCGTAACAAACTATGCACAAAAGCTATAAAAATTAAAATTACTTCTAAAAATCGGCAATATCATGTTTGAAGAAATCAGTGTTTAAATTTTTATTTATTTAGACGGCCAAAAAATTAAAATTAAAAAACATGATATCCGCGCTTCCGAGCACGCACTTCCATCTCGCTTACGCTTATGCTCAGTGAGAGGGAGAGAAGACCATGAACCTACGGCGCCTTAAACTTTCGTGAGACATGTTAAAATCACCGCCGCGGAAACACTCATTCTGAAGATGAACTCCCTAAGCATGTCGCCCGTAGTGACATTTAATACGCGAGTTGAACCGTGTAATTATTTCAGATCAGATCACTTGAAAACTACCTCAGCCCGTTTCGCAAAGCTTTATAAGTCTTAGGGGCTGTCCATATATTACGCATTTCAAACTGGTCTGACCATTGGATGACGGTAGTCAATTTATTAGGCGGGAAGGGTCCATTCAAGGAATTGACAGGGTGATGATAAGTGGGGAAAATCGTCAAAAAACGATGACGTAATATATGGACAAGCCCATAACAGGCAACACTGGTCAAATTGTGTCTTGCCAATATATACTTGCAACTTGTAGCTCCATGAATCGAGCCCGTGGTAAGCAAAGGTTCGCCAAAGATCGCTAAAATGACCCCTTCCAAGTTGTAGTCAAAAATAGTAGATCCAAAGAAAATATGCTATTTCGAATCGTGGTGAGCTTAAACAAAATCAGTACTGTCGTAATTAAATAAAAGAAAGATCACGTAGGTACAGTCAAGTGTAAAAATATCGGTGCATACAACTTACTCATAAATATGTCTTATAATATAACTGTCAGCGGATTAAGGTTTTGGTACTTATTTATGAGTATCGTAACCGTAAGCGATCGGGATTCCTTGTTTATTCTGATTCTGATATATAAAGCGCATGTACCTTCTGAAAATTTTCACCGTTGTGTTTTACAATCACACCAGGCCGCCAGCTCGATGGGTTGACGACTTAAAAAAGACCGCGGGACTTTCCTGGGCCGGGATAAGTCGCGTACTCAAACAGGAGCCCATGTTCAGCGGTGGACGATTACAGGCTGATATAATTGCTGATGATACTTAAAATGACTCACGACTGGAACCCGCATGTGATCAGCAGGTCGCCCTGCATGTCCAGGTCGGAGAGACAGGCCGAGTGCGCCCTGAACGTGTGCTCGGCCGTCAAGGGGCTCCGCAGGTCGCGGAGGGACACGGAGCCGTTGGCACTTCCACAGGCGACGAGGGAACTGCCTCCACCGCGGAGGACAGCACTACCTTCTTCTGGGATCAGCTACAGAGCGTCAATAACTACCTATCTGATAAATGATTTTAAATGACTCACGACTGGAACCCGCATGTGATCAGCAGGTCGCCCTGCATGTCCAGGTCGGAGAGACAGGCCGAGTGCGCCCTGAAGGTGTGCTCGGCCGTCATGGGGCTCCGCAGGTCGCGGAGGGACACGGAGCCGTTAGCACTTCCACAGGCCACGAGGGAACTGCCTCCACCGCGGAGGACAGCACTACCTTCTTCTGGGATCAGCTACAGAGATGAGCGTCAATAACTACTTATCTGATAAAAGATTTTAAATGACTCACGACTGGAACCCGCATGTGATCAGCAGGTCGCCCTGCATGTCCAGGTCGGAGAGACAGGCCGAGTGCGCCCTGAAGGTGTGCTCGGCCGTCAAGGGGCTCCGCAGGTCGCGGAGGGACACGGAGCCGTTGGCACTTCCACAGGCCACGAGGGAACTGCCTCCACCGCGGAGGACAGCACAACCTTCTTCTTGGATCGGCTAAGAAATAAGAAACGGATATAAAGAAAGGAAGATACATTTATTCACAAACACACAGGACACACCTATTAAACAATACAATTAACAAAAAAGCGGCCAAGTGTGTGTCGCACTATGCACAACGAGGGTTCCGTGCCTATTAAAAAGGTCGTATCGTTACTGAAATCGTATGGCACTTACGTCCTTTTCTTTAAGGAAGGCAGTTTTTTAGGAATATCTCAAAAACCTTTAAACCGATCTTGTTCAAAACAATTTTCGCTGAAAGAATATAATAAGCCACATGAGCATGATTTTTTTCATATTTTTAAAATACACGGTTCAAAAGTTAGAGACACACGATACACGGTTCAATTTTAGTGACTTTCGAGGCGAATATCTCCGACTCTATTCACTTAATCAAAAATAATGCTGAGAAACCTTATATTTATTTTGAAAGGCCTAATGATTGATGTGCCACACGTGGGCTTGCAATGAAAAACAATTTTTTGACTTTCAGTTTTATGTATGGAGTGCACCCCTAAAAAATTTTTTTTTTAGTAATTAAATTACAAAACTTTGTAGCGGTTAACAAAATACACCTATCCTCAAAGTTTTATTCAAATAAACCTTATAGTTTTCGAGTAAAATGCCTGTGACATACGGACGGACAGACAGACAGACAGACAGACAGACATGACGAATCTATAAGGGTTCCGTTTTTTGCCATTTGGCTACGGAACCCTAAAAACGGATAAAACATGAAACAAGTGCGTCTCTACGGCAGTGAACCGGACACTGGCTCAGCATTATGAAAGATATCAGATGGCAGTGATCATTAGAAGATTACAGCGTCAGACAGCAGTTCGAATTCCCAGCCTGGTTCACTATGCCAAAAAACCGGCCAACTACGAGTCGGACTCGCGCACGAAGGGTTCCGTAGCATTATCTATAAAAATGGCAAAAACATCACGTTTGTTGTATGGGAGCCCCCTTAAATGCTTATTTTATTCTGTTTTTTACGTCATCTGTGAAAAGTCAAGTGTCTAACTATCACGGTTCATGAGATACAGCCTGGTGACAGACGGACAGACAGACAGATGGACGGACAGCGGAGTCTTAGTAATAGGGTCCCGTTTTACCCTTTGGGTACGGAACCCTAAAAAGCACATCAATTGAGTACTCACTTACTTACTCAATCTTTTGCTTTAAACGTATCAGTCATAAATTTAATTATTGAGACAAACTTCTACTTACAGTTTGTACTTTTTGTTACGCAGTCGCATGGTATAACAACACAGGTACTCTCTTCCGAGACTCGGGAACCACGTGACTGACACAAGCCTACGTCATCATGCGGCATTTAACAGCATGATGACGTAGGCTTGTGTCAGTCACGTGGTTCGCGAGTCTCGGAAGAGAGTATCTGTGTTGTTATACCATGCGCAGTCGTCAGTAACTCGCCAAGACAAAGCTAGAATCACACTAGCGCGGCCCGCGATGGCGGTCCATGGCAAGCTTGTCATTGACTGTCAAATTTACTATTGACCGCCACCGCAGGCCGCGCCGGTCTGTGATAAGCTTAACACGACAGTTACAGTTTTGCCATTGTGTCACTTAAGGTTTCCAATGGCCACATTAAGTCTCCATCATCAGACCAGCTCAATGTACAATTCTATCTTAATTAGACTTCAAGAAGTAGCAGGTCAAAATTTACTTTTTTTTTAATACAACGACGGTGGCAAACAAGCGTACGTCCCGCCTGATCGTAAGCGGACACCGCAGCCTTTAGACGCATGCAACTCCAAAGGAGTGACATGGGCGTTGCCGACCCTTGATATGTTTGAGGATTCGCCGTGTTGACAGCTGAAGGAACAAATTCCCTCGCTCTCAACACAACGCATCCTCGGGAGCTCTGGCGACCTTGCTCACCTCCAGGAACACAACACTACTAAAGAGCAAGTTGTAATGTTATTATGGCTGTGGTCTTCTGCAAGGCGGAGGTACTTCCCCAGTTGGGCTGCTCCACATTCGAGCGGGATGACATTTCGCTGTGCCCTACCTCACCTAATTACTTACAAAAGTATTGATTTGGTTGCAGATAAGAACATTAGATCGCGCGCATTCGGTCGAGGGAGTCCGCTGGATGCGGGTGGCGCAGGACCGGTCATTTTGGCACTCTTTGGGGGACGCCAATGTCCAGCAGTGGACGTCTTTCGGCTGATATGATGATGATGATGAAGTCATTAGAAACTATAAATAAATGCTTGTAAATGAACTCACAATGACAGTCTCCACCAGCTTGGTGAGGTCGAGGTCGATGAGCTTGTCCTGATGGCCGCCCATCATGAGCTTGGTAGCCGTCAGTTGGTGCAGGCACTGCATGTCTGTCATGTTCTTCGATCTGCGGAGTGTCTAAACTTGAAACCATAATTAGATTCCAAAAAAATAACCTTAAAATTGCCTTACACTCTTACCCCCTTATTCATAAAATTTAAAATGCCTCTGCTAAATAAAATGTGCTTTGTCCCTTTCTTACAAACACAAATGTCAAAGTGACAGATAAGGACAAACGAATTTTAACGCCATTTTAGTTAAAACAGGCTTGTATGACGTTTATGAATACGGCCGTTACTCTTCCAAATGATGGACGTAGCTAGTTTGTAGCTACGTCCATCATTTGGAAGAGTGTAAGTTTGCCAGGGTCGGTTTTTTTTTTTTTTTCAATGGCAATTTTAAGGTTAATTTTATGATGTCTCTGGTCGCGAAAACAGTTCACATCTTTCGTTTAGAAGCTTTGCTTGCGTTTAAAGCCGTTAGCGTTATGTAGCGACACATTATTAAAACGCCACGTGACCCGTTGAAACGCGACGCTTGTTGAGTCGAATCAAATTGTATTGTTTCCTTTGACCAGAATCACACTGAACATCCGACGCGACGCCACGAGACGTTCATAGTGTGATTCTGGTCAAAGGAAACAATACAATTTGATTCGACTCAACACGCGTCGCGTTTCAACGGCGGCGTTTTAATAATGTGCAGCGGGCTTTCATTTGATAATTATTTTACAAAGGCCTCAACTGTCAGTCACAGAAACAGATTAGAAACTAAATCCATGTATTAGCCCAATACGCCATAGAACTACATTCCTTTTATGGGCAGTCTGGTAATGGCTTGTAAAAAGACTTCAGATCTGATTAATTTTAAAGAAAATACGAACAATATGCTAGATGATTTCAGGAAAGACCAACTTTTCCCAAGGAACTCTACACACACACACTAACCGCAAAAAAAACATCAATCATGCCATTGAATAATATAAATGTGTAGATATCCCTAAGGACATAATTCTTTTTTGCTGGGTGATTTCAGGAAAGACCAACTTTTCCCAAGGAACTCTACACACACACACACTAACCGCAAAAAAAACATCAATCATGCCATTGAATAATATAGATGTGTAGATATCCCTAAGGACATAATTCGTTTTTGCTGGGTGATTTCAGGAAATGCCAACTTTTCCCAAGGAACTCTACACACACACACACACTAACCACAAAAAAAACATCAATCATGCCATTGAATAATATAGATGTGTAGATATCCCTAAGGACATAATTCGTTTTTGCTGGGTGATTTCAGGAAATTCCAACTTTTCCCAAGGAACTCTACACACACACACACTAACCGCAAAAAAAACATCAATCATGCCATTGAATAATATAGATGTGTAGATATCCCTAAGGACATAATTATTTTTACTATTTGCCAATATTATGCATTTGAAGTATGTATTCTTAAATGAATCGGCAGTATAGTTTGTTTTACTTGAAATTACTTTTACAATCCGACTTTCATTTCATTCATTTCATTTATTCATAACAAAGAAATTGTGTACAGTAAACATAATAATAATACAATAAAAATCCTAATGTTAATGTCAGTACAATAAATTCAAATGACAATACAATAAATTCAAATGTCGATAGAATAAATTCAATATCAATACAATGTTTCCCTATTAAGTAATCTTATATAATCCAATGAACAATTCAGATATAACAATACAATTAACATATCATTCATCAGCTATAAACTCTGATACTATTTAAACAAAATATGTCGGTTATAGTTGGTTTTAAATACTTTTCGTAATTTTAAGTAAAACAAACTATATCATTTATTTTATTCCTGAAAATTGAGTTCTCATCTTTCGAACGAGTATTAGTGTACTAGTATTTTGGAGTTCATCGGACATTATGTAGAAAATTTGGCATTTTCACACTACTTGAATTTACAATAGTACATTGTAGTAAAGGCTGGAAATTAGGCAATAGATAGACGAGTGGGTTCGAGGTCCGAGCCGCTAGGTGAGGACCTCGAAGGAGACGAGTCCATCTATTGCACTTTTGGCCGAGACATTACATAGTGCTTTTCACGCCTACTGCGAGGAAATTGCAAATAATTATAAGTCAAAATTAAGTTCCTAATTAAAGATCATAATATGGAACACTAGCGCGGTCGCTGGCGTGTGGGGTGTGGGGGGCACCGGCAGCGCGCGCGACGGGCCGGCCCGCGCGGTGCCCCCCACACGCGCGCGGGCCGGCGGCGGGGTCGGGGGGAGCTGTGATTGATGAATCGCTGTTCAAACTGTCCAACAATAACAACCACTACTACAATGAAACATTGTAGTAGTGGTGGTTCAGGTGCTACAGCTATTGCCTACTTTCCAGCTTGGTTTTAGACCATCTATTTTCGAACAGTGGCGTGAAAATGTAATATCTTTAGAGTACCGCTTTTAAAGTATAATTTGTGTTTCATTTTACCTGTGAGTGTGTTTGGGGATGCCTCTTCGTATCTGATGACGGAGCGACGTTTTTGTTAAGGCATAAATACCATTTTCAGCGGTCAGTATGTCCCTCACTTCCTCGGATTGGTGGACTTGGAACGAAGTGTATTTCTGCATCGATGGGCCGTAGTACGATGTGACGTGTCCCTAAAACACAATATATAATTTAATATTTTAGCCCGCCACGAAAACGTGATACCTACACATTTATAAGATGCCTTGTTTGCATTGGAGCAACAGCATCTAACATACCTAATTTAGAAATTTAGATGGAAATTGCCAATTTTAGGCATTGAATGCATAATAATCAATTAGACAATGTTGAACATGCTCTAATTTTATCACCAAGACTTTTCATTGCTGTTATTATAATTGCAATCATAGAAAAAAATTATAATTGCTTGGTCATCATTAGTATTATAAACTACAAAAATGCTTAGAAGAAAGTAAATAAACGGGTTTAGAATTAAAAACAAATATCTACTACTGCTCAGTGAACTGAAGAAACCGCAAGTACTACATAAACTTAATGGACTGAACAATTATATATAATTGTTGAACTAGCTCACAAAATTTCACGAGAACCGGTTGAGAAATGCGACCTGTAGACGAGAACAGCCGGACAGCCAGACATGTGAAAGAATTTTAGGCCAAGCTGTAACAGAGAACATTGTTGGCTTCGTTTGCTCATTCGACTATCACATAAATAATACAGTATAGCAACTAAATAAAATAAAAACAGATTTCTAGGAGTGAACCTACGAGGGGCGTCTGAAAAGTTCTAAGCCTAAGATAGAAAAAAACAATTTACAAAAATGAACTCGTGTTTATTTTTCAATATAGTCTCCTCCTAAATCAATGCATTTATTAAATTTTTTATACAGTGCTTTTAGGCCATTAAAAAAATAATCTTTATTTTGCCCTTCAAAATGCTCCTGTACAGCCGCCTTCATCTCTTCGTCACTTCTAAATCGCTTTCCCCTCAACTCTTTCTTCAAATTATTGAATAGAAAATAATCGCTTGGGGCTAGATCTGGGCTGTAGGGTGGGTGGTCAATTTCCTCAAAACCAACTTCCTTCAGAGCACGCCTCGCAACATTAGCGGTGTGAACGGGTGCGTTGTCTTGCAAAAACAAAATGCCTTTCCTTAGTTTACCCCGCCTTTTCTCAACTATGGCTTGTCGCACCTGTCTTATTAGATTTGCATAATAAGTTCCGTTTATCGTAGAGCCTTTTTCTAAATAATCGATTAAAAGAATGCCATCACAGTCCCAAAATACCGTAGCCATTAACTTAGAGGCCGACTTTTGCACTTTAAATTTCTTCGGCGGCCTTTCACCCTTTTCAATCCACTGCATCGACTCAGACTTACACTCCGGATCATACTGTCTGATCCATGTTTCATCAACAGTTACTATTCGGGAACAAACTTCATCTAAATCATCTTCGCACAATTCTAAAAACGCCCGAGAAGTTTCCACACGACGTACTTTATCGAAGGCCGTTAGCATTTTCGGTACCCAACGAGCACTGACTTTACTCATGTACAAATGTTCATGTAAAATTTCTCCGACTCTTTCTTTACTAATACCTAAGACCTCAGCTATTTGCCAAACCTTCATTCTTCTATCTTCTAATACCAGCTTTTTGACTTTTGCTACGTTTTCTTCGGTCACTACCGATATTGGCCGCCCTGAGTGGGGGTCGTCTTCGATCGATTCCCGTCCGAGTTTAAATAAGCGACTCCACTTTTTGACTGTGGCATAAGAAGGCCCAGAATCACCGTAAATAATAGCCATTTCCTCAAAAATACACTGCGGTGATTTGTCACTTTTTGTAAGGAATTTAATTACAGCACGGTGCTCAATTTTCGTAATATTCGTTGGTAATTCACACATGATGTACTTTTCCGTTGAATATCTCGAAACAGAATAATAAAAACGTGACATGTTATTTTTTAATAATTTGTTTTTAAATGGCCTTTCTAGTGGCCAGTATCATAAACGCATATATAACCTCGAAATACCTTAGGCTTAGAACTTTTCAGACGCCCCTCGTAGATAGTACACCAGATACCAGTGGCGTGGTGTCAAACATTATATACAAACATATCCGTAACCCCAGCTTTTTGGCTTACTTTTACTTCAACAGTTGCAGAACAACATGCTCTATAAGTCTTATGCCGGCTGTACACACTCGTCGAGAGCTTCTCGCCGAGTCTCGGGCGAGAAGCTCTCGACGAGAGCACACCATGTAAATCCTCGTTGCGTCATTTGAACAGCGAAACCACCCTTTGGCTCAGCCGCAAAAACCGACGCGCGTCCAGGGCGTAGCAAGGCGAGACCCGAGCGGGCGAAACAAGGTGAGAGCATCATGTACACACTCATTCCCGGTCTGCCTCGGGGTGTCTCGACGAGTGTGTACAGCCGGCATTAAAATAGGAAAGTCAGTGGGATTTGTTTGAATTCTACGGATGCCAGATCAGAGCAAACTATTTCAAAACAGTAGAACCATTCCCCGCCACTAAAAAAATTGCAAGGTGGCTTCATATTATATGATGTTGATGGCAGGTGATTTGCAACAGTGCCGAACTTGAGTTCAAGTCAGAGGCAGCGAATGGGTTAATTTTCATTTTTTGTTTTTATAGTATGGCATACATTATTTTGGCCTTTAAAGTTTGTCACTCTTTAGTACCACCCAGGGGACACGTGCAGGGTTGTGGTAGGTAGCTCCCGCGGACGCGAGTAACAGTTGCCCCCCTCCGTCAATAGTGAGTGGGGAACTCAACTGTTAGAAGTTCATAAGCCGCCTGAACTCCACTAACTCGGCTTAACTACTACTGTCAAGGACAGCAGCCGGGATCAACTGCTTAGCGTGCCTTCCAAAGCACGGAAGCGCTCATTTATATTAACCACTCAAACATCAGGCGGTCACCCATCCAAAGACTGACCGCTGCCATCTTTGCTTAACTTGCGTTATCGTTTCCGACTCGCAGACGCCGCTAGGCTATGAGCGCTTCATTTCAATTTGCCATTCAAATATAATAACAACCTTACCCCTTGATTGCCCATCCAAATGAGCTCTTCAAACTTGTCGAACTGCACAGAGGAGACGCCAAATCTATCTCCTCCGTCAATCTGAATGCTGCTTCGCACTTCATACTCGCCTTCATGTGACGGCATGAGGTACTGTGGAGTGTACTCTGCTGTGTATGGGTCTGTAAACAAATATATAAATATGAGGAGACAATCTTACACAAACTCACGCATTATTTTTACTAAACGGGACTTAATCGCGTATAATTATTACGCGTTATAATATAACTTATTTAAAATCTGCAGGTGAATAAGTCTGCGATAGCCGAGCATTTGTTGGAGTCAGGACCAAACCACTGGATTGAGCTCCATAAACCGAAAGTCCTGTCTACGGAACGTCATCTCTATAGTAGAAAAATACGTGAAGCCGTTGAAAACAGAAAACATGGTAATTTCAACCGGGATGACGGTTTTAAGATTTCATCTTTGTGGAATCTGATCATAAGTAAATGCCAGCGTCAAAAAACATCGTCCGTTATATCACCGGACATTATTAGTGTTGTGTGTCGGCCGGGCGACAACCCTAGTGTACAAGTGGTTAATAAAGACCAAATGAGGGTAGTTCGGAAAACCCGCGCAGCAAGATCTTGATACCCGCTCTAGCGAGTTGTCCCGTGAACATGGATATTGCGACACATCCGAAACGTCGGGAGACCTCAGTGAGGTAAATAAATAAGTTAACTATAATCTTACACATATTAACCTAGTCCCAAAACTAAGCCAAGCTTGTACTAGGAGTAGGTACTACGGAACAATATACATACTTGTATAGATAAACAAGTTTCTGGCCGCGACTTCGTCTGCGTGGACCCGGGATAAAAACTATCGTATATTTTAATCCATGCTATACACTTTCTTCGTGTAAGCATGTAAGCATGATTGAGTAACATCCATCTAAACATCTAAACATCCAAGCGAATGTTGGTATTACGTAAATGTGTCTTAAACAACATACTAAAAGTACAAGACCAGATGTTGCCGATGCATAACTGGGTGTGGGGTTTTTATTTTTAACACAATGTTGGTGGCAAGCAAGCGTACGGCCCGCCTGGTGGTAAGCGGACACCGCAGCCTATAGACGCACGCAACTCCAAAGGTGTAAGATGGGCGTTGCCGACCCTTGATAAGTTTGAGGATTCGCCGTGTTGAGAGCTGAAGGAACAAATTCCCTCACTCTCAACACAGCGCATCCTCGGGAGCTCCGGCGACCTTGCTCACCTCCAGGAACACAACACTACTACAGAGAAAGTAGTAGTGTTATTATGGCTGTGGTCTTCTGCAAGGCGGAGGTTTACTGGGTTCATCATCAAATCAGCCGAAAGACATGCATTGCTCATAGGCCTCCCCCAAAGAATGCCACAATGACTGGTCCTGTGCTACCTGCATGCAGCGGACTGCATTAGTCGACCTTGTGCCCACGCTGCGCCTTCCACTTACTTATGACCAGTAATGCAAGAAACTTAGTTAAAGAAATTGAAATAAAACAGGTATTAAATTGTAATGATTTCTAAGTGAATGTTTCTAAATGAAGATATCCCCTGGGAGTCACATACTCTTCAGGAGGGTTGCAACTACTTGCATTTATTCGATTTTTATTTGTAAAATAAAAATATAATTAGACAACAGCAAAGGGGGTCACAAATATTATACCTAACTCCGGGGGCCATGAAAAAGGTTGAATGGAGCTTTAGACAAGACTAGATTATCATACAATTACACCTCTGGATTGTCCAGAAAATAAGCTGACATGCTTTTCTAAACACTACTACATGAAGCAAAGGGCTATTATTTTATTAAAAATAGGATTAATTTGTGATCACCAATAAAATATCACCTGTTGAAATGGTAAGAAATACTTTAAATTAATTTATACTTAGATCCTCAACTTGAATTTTCTTACTCAGAGAGGGTAAGACAGTTTTGTTTCATGAAAACTTTCAGTTAAATTTTCAGGTTATATCCATTACAAAAGTACAAACCTAGATCTAGTTACTTTTAAGAGCTAAGCACGCAAACTAACTAATTTATACATTTACCTGTTAAAAGGTGATCGGCTGACAGATCGTTAAAACGGTACTCCATTTTTAGATCCTGAATACAAAGAACACGAACGTAAATCAAGATATTGTTTATTATGCCTACATCACAGTTTGTGTTACCGGGTTTGATTATATTTTATAATAATTCATTCCCGGTGCAAAATACGCACGCAAAATCTCAAAGCAACGCAAACCACTTAAATTAAAATAGAGCAGTAAACAACGATGCACATACAATGTCCAAATGATATATAGCATTTACGGCCATATTGTTCGATACTAAGGACGAAAATGGCTACGCTACTTCATCAGATTTTGAAGGCAATTTGTGTTGCCTAGAGCTCTGTAGTGACATGGCGTAGCGATGAAATAACGGAATCTAAACGCCATTATGCACGACGCGTCTGCAAAATTGCTATACGAAAATGAAGCTTATTTATTAACTCATAAGTTTGAAAGTGGTTAATGTCTATTGGTTAAAATTAAAAATATTATCGGTAGAAAGAAATGTCAGCTATTGCGCCTGTCCTGTCAGTGCGAACCATAACATAATAAGAATGTATGTACCCAATATACTGAGATTCACAAACTATACGTATAGAGATATGCTGAGATTAGAGATGCGAACGCTTACGAAACGCTTGAGACGATTTTTTAGTTTTCTTCAACTCGCTATTGATTTTCAAAACTTAAAAGGATTAACTTACATTGTTTTTATTTAGTAGGTAATGAATAAAAATAATTTTAGCGTTCATGATGTTATCATTGATCCTAGGATCCTAGGTAGATGTTGAGGGACCGACTTAACAGTTATCTCCATTTGTTATTGCATTGTACTATATAAATAACTACATTGTGAGCCCGATGCACCCGACAGATTAGTGTCCGTCAATCTTGTAGGGTCAGTCATGAACGGTTCTCTATTGGATCGCATAAAATCATTTGGAATAATATAATAACGCATAATTTTTTATAGCCGAATTAGCGTTAAGCCTAATCATGTTATGGCATAAATTTTTAGGCATAAAATCAAAAAGAATAAACGAAAATAGCATAATCATCACAAAGACTAACATCAGATAGCATAAATACAAAAAGACATAATAATTACTTGGCATCATTACAAAACGCATAAAAATTGTGTCCGGTCATCTGTGCGGACTAATAATCTCCAGCGAGTCGACGCCACCCCGCTGCGCGGGGTGTCTATTTCTGGTCTGAGGAACACAAGTGAACCCTAACCTAACCGACCAAAGACAGAGTTCGCTTATGACAAGCCATTTTTATCCGCCCTGATAATGCACGACCCAATAATCCGCGTCCACGAAAAGCGTAAATGCATTGTAACAACGAAATTGAGTTTTAGTCATTTAGAAAACTGAAATTATGGATAAGAAATTATGGATAATGACAGATTTACCAAATAATTATTAGCCCAAACAATAGTATGCGTAATATGTATTCGGCCAATACAGATTAGTTCAACTGAAATTATGCTATTAGCGTAGTATGCCAAACAAAGTAGTAGGCCAAAGTATTATTATGCGACAGTATTATTATGCCAATAGAAATTATGCCAAATCAATTATGCGAAATTATATTAGTCTAAAAAAAATTATGCCAATGAAGAGGATCCCGTCATGAACTCATGAATGAATATGTCTACGCACAAATGCCTGGCCGCGGCGGTCAATAGTAAGCTTGTCATTAGCGGTCAAATTTACTATTGACCGCCACCGCAGGCCGCGATAGTGTGATTCAGGCCTTAAGCCTCTCACAGACTGCCACGGCGGTCAGTAGTAAAGTTGTCATTAGCGGTCAAATTTACTATTGACCGCCAACGCAGGCCGCGCCAGCGTCATTCAAGCCTTACCAGTCTACCACTCAACCACCAGTATTCGGTGTCACGGAAGTTGGCCCACCACCGGCGAGGAAGCGATTAGCTATAGACTATATTTTCTCGCTCAAGAAACGAACAGTAGATATAGATCCTGTGTCAGTAAAAGAGACACATACATACCTAATATTTACAGTTGATTGCTGGCTGTTCACAATGCCGGCGAGAACTCTTATCTTCACTAGTTTGTCGCAGCGACAAGAACTCGGTCAGCTGCACGGCTATCACAAAACGGCGCCCGAGCTCTCGATTTTTCTCGCACCATCCGTCTCTCTTATTAGAACACTTCTGGAAGAGAGGTCTGCCCTGATAATTGTAAGTGCAGTAATCGACATTTTTGGGATTTTCACTTTTTTGCAAAAATGACATCCCAAGAGCCCAATCTACACAATTTTTTTTTTTTTCATTTTTTTTTATATTATAAACATGTTTTTTATCTAAGTAACCAGAAACGCAGTACTTGCACAAAAATATAACTTTTGCTAACAAGATCTGCAGCAATCAGCATGTGCTAGAAGTTTGTGCAGTACTTGCTACGTTTACTGCAGATTCATTAGGCATACACTTTTTTGCAACGAATATTCACTAAAGCCAAACGCAGTTTTCAACATAACTGCATTTGAGTTTAGCGAGAATAACAAACGGCTGCTCTTGCGATGGTAAAACTAAACGCAGTATTCTACAGTAAATATTTGCCACAAGTTAACCATAACAACACTCTTTTAACTAGTACCAAACATAAAAAACCGGCCAAGAGCGTGTCGGGCCAAGCTCAGTGTAGGGTTCCGTAGTTTTTGTATTTTTTTTCAAAAACTATTCAATTTATCAAGTTCAATATAATTTTCCTAGAAAGTTTTTATAAAGTACTACTTTTGAGATTTTTTTCATATATTTAAAAGTTATGGTTCAAAAGTTAGAGGGACACATTTTTTTTTACTTCTGGAGCGATTATCTCCGAAAATATTATCATTATCTATTTTTAAATACCTATCCAACAATATATCACACGTTAGGGTTGAAATGAAAAAAAAAAACACCCCACGTTACGTATTATAGGAGATGTACCCTAATAAAAAAAAAACACTTTTTATTTTACCACTTTGTCGGCGTCATTGATATACATATTAGTACTAAATTTCAGCTTTCTAGTGCTAACGGTTACTGAGATTATCCGCGGACGGACGGACAGACAAAGCGAAACTATAAGGGTTCCTAGTCGACTACGGAACCCTAAAAAAAGGGCACGATTGCGAACTAAAAACGCAGTATTGAACAAGTGCTAGGTGATTTTGCAGTAATAAACACAAATACTGCATTTAGCCTTAGTAATACTGTAATGGCAACAAGCCCAGATAGTTGATGAAAATGCAGTATTGCGCATTTTATCCAAATAAGGCAGTGTAGTAGAGAAAAAAATATGTCAATAGAAAGCTTGATTTTTTTTCTTATATTTAAGTACACTTCAAACATTATATAACATAGATTTGTTGTATAGATATCAAAAAATATGTTTACCGCGTTTATCTCGAAACCGCCATTTTGCGATTACTGCACTTACAATTATCAGGGCAGAGGTATAGTGCGAGAAAAATCGAGAGAGCTTGCGAGCCGTCTTGTGATAGCTGTGCTGGACTCGCTCAGCGATGCTCGCTTGGCGCCGGCGGCGCGGCCACCATCAGTTCGAGCACGTGGAGCGAATAATCGCCCGTCGCAACCGAACACTTGCTTATAGCCCAGCGACAAAACTATCGGAACTAAACTTGGTTCTCTAATATACTGGTATTTTCTACCTCTAATCGCTTCTCGCTCATTGTCAGTGGTGGGACAAGTACCGTATTTAAGGTCGAAGCCAGAGGTGTTGACTGTTGACTTGACAGAGGCATGGCGCAACTATCCTATATTTTAATCCAGGCTTTAAACTATCTTCGTGCAAAATTTCATTCAAATCGGTTGAGTCTTTTAAGCGTAATTGAGTAACTATTTACTGAAAATAAAAATGCATATACCTATGTAGCTAAATGTCAGGATCTGCAGAATAATTATTATGTTGAATTTAAATAACGTGGTCGCTAGTCGCTACCTAACTAAAGTTAGTCTCAGTCGCGTAACCGGTATAATGACCCTACTTTACTAACTTGGTTACTTAAATAAACAGATTAAATGATTGTTAAGCAAATATAATTCATGATAATACAATAAAAAACTATAAATATTGGAATTAAATAACACAACTTATACTATCTTAATTAACATTGGTTGGTAGAAAATGCTGGTAGTAGCCCTTTGTAAACTCTGTCATCAGGTCTGGCATAGCTTCGGGTAAAGTAGTGACGAAGCGGGCAGGGCTGCCAGAGTATCTAGCATATGAGGGTACAACTGTCTCAGCGGGAAGCACAGAGTTGTCTTCAATCATACAGCAGTCTTTTAAAACACATCTTCTGCCCTGGAAAGAGAGATGTGTAAAATATTAATAAATTGAAATCAAATGTACTTTGATCTAAAAGGTAGTTGAAATATTGGAATCATACCCTTGTTTTTCATAAGAGTAATATTTACAGACTTAAAGTAAAATACCAAGGCTCCTACAATGTTGGTTTGATTGTATAATCCATATCCATACTAATATTATAAATGCGAAAGTGTGTCTGTCTGTCTGTTACCTCTTCACGCTTAAACCGCTGAACCAATTTGGATGCAATTTGGTATAGAGATAGTTTGAGTCCTGGGGAAGGACATAGGATAGTTTTTATCCCGGAAGTCATCCCCCAAGGGGATGAAGTGGGGGGTGAAAGTTTGTATGGAGCTACGATATAAACGAATTCCACGCGGACGGAGTCGCGGGCAGAAGCTAGTCTAGAATAAATAACAAAAATAGTTTTCCCAAAGTATCGCCCCAAACAAATTTTTGAAATTATTCTAGTTAATCAATTTTATTCTAGGAAGGGGGGAATTTCACACAAATGTAAAGCCTATTTATGAAAGTTTGTTACATAAGTTTCTTAAAAGATCACGCCATTAGCCTGCTAATGTCAAGACATTTTATTGAAAATGAAGCACCTTAATTAAAAAATCCAGCCTTTAATTGCACATAATTTGTCAAATGATTCCGCCACCTTTTATGGAAATGCAGGTGAGTTTCTGTATGTAATTGAATTAAATTCAAAGTAGCAATCAATTTACAACAAATACTTACTATAACAACATTTTTCCCAATGTAAACATAAGAGCCAACGACTGCTGCATTTACCACAGTGTTCTCCCCAACGTAAACATGGTCACCCATTTGAAGCGGGAAGAATGCCACACTGTAAAATAATGTGAGGACAAATTATTATTATTATTAATCATGTAACCATTAATTTGGTGACTGCATACAATAGTTAACTAAATTAATACATAAGACATTTTTTACAAGCCTGGTCCTAAACAATACTATGATATCTTGAAAATCTATCTTCAGTACATGCCCTAACGACTAGGGAGGACTTGAAACTTTTGATGCAAATGTCTGATATAATAGGGGTATGGAGTCGAAAACAGCTTTACTACAATCTCATGAAAAGCACCCAAAAATTGTCTATAGATGTTTAACCCCTCCTATTCTTGAACATCGATCTGTGCCAATCATTTGAACTAATGTTTTACAACTCAAACTCAAAATTTGATAGGACAATTTTGACATCCGCATATGAGTTAAGTATATCTGTGGCATGTGGAAGCTGTTCTCACAAATGAGATATTTGCTAAGTGCATAGAGTGGAAAACTAGTTAATTGTGGATTGCAAAGAAGTAGCAACACATATTAATTTAGTCGTTTTGTACTCACCCTTTACTAAACTTCTTAAAAGGTGGCCGTATGACGGACCCCTTACTAATAATGCAAAAACGCCCAGTTTTAACATTGGCCAAGTCGCCCCTGATGATTGCCTCACTCTGAACGATAACTTTGCCATGTAGAATGATGTTCTGGGACCCACATAACACTGTTTGTCTGCTAACTTTGTTCCCAGAAGCCTGTAAGAAAATAATGATAAAACCCTGGACTTTATGGAAAACGCGTTCCGAGTATGTTCATATAGCTGCCTTACTGTTTCTACATATTCAGATTTGTTGTAATATATATCTTGGAGCTCCATATTGTGGGTTGTCTGTTATTAATCGCAATAAATAACTAATTTTTCATCAACAAAAAAATATATACAAGGCAACTGACTGTCATTTGGTTCTGTCTGACAATGACATTGACGTTATTGACGTTGGTACCCGCTTATTTAAGTCATTGTACAAACTGCTGGGATAGAACAAAAAAATGTTGTTGAGTATATTTATTAAAGAGTGTAGTCTTAATATTTTAATGTATACATTAAACTAATTATAAAATTGTAAAGTTTTAATAAAACGAAAATAATTTCAAATATATAATGCAAAGTTCATTTGAGAAGACCTATGCCAAACGGCAAATTGAAGGCACAAATGCACCAAAAACACTATGAAAACTTATACATATTATACAACATACCTTTTGTTAATAAGGTAATAATAAATAAATAAAAATTGCAGTTCAGTTACTGGCGATTACGTAGTAAAAATGGTTAGGTATTGTAGTGTATTTTTTTTTCTCTAATTTTAAAGGGCATTCCAAATTTTTTTTGACCCGTGATTGCCTGTCGTTTTATGACACGAATAATCATGAAATATAATTAAAGATAAAACAAGTGCTATTAAACTAAATAATTGTTTATAAAAAAATATACTTACATGATATATACTTTCAGAGCCATGCTTGGATTTAAATAAAACGGATTTTAATAGGTATTAATTTTGTCCTTTTGCATCATAGGCATACGTCTCTGGCTATAGTAGAAAAAAAAAACAATTTGCCGCCAACAGTAATTTAGTAACGGTTGTGAAAATTTTAAACGAAAATACAATTCATTCCCACCCATTTGAAATTCAAATCAAATGGATAGGTACATAATTAGAGAGCCACGAGCTGGAACTGGTAAGATAATTGAATACTTAATTTTCGTTACTTACTTCCTACAAACCTAAATAAATTGTAATATGAAGGGGACTTAGTAAAAAGTACAATTAATAATTTTCAGAATGCCTACAGGGAAATCAAATAATAGCTTTCCCAACGAGTACAGCCGGGAATAACATGATGTAAGTATTTTTTTAGGTGCCTTCTAAGTAATGAGAGAGAATTTGCATCTTTTAGTAGGTGGCTGGTAAGTAAAATGTCTAGACGATGTTCCATCTCAAAGGTTTTATTGTGTGGTTCTTATTTTATCTTAAGGGCTTTTGTCTGTTTTATTTTCGTGATTGAAAGCATCATCTTTTAACACGTTTTCCTGTCTTGAAAAAAAGGGCGGGGGGGATTTTGGTGCATTTTCTTACACAAAGATTCCCATTTTAAAAGTTTTTACCTAGGTACTCAATTTACCTAATTGTGATTACATAGGATTATTTCAAACTGTGGTGTGTGGCACTTAATATTTTTACATAAATAATGTAGGTAGGTACCTGAGTTACTCATAATTTGAACTATTGGTTTAAAAACATAGCTTCACTCTAGTTGCCATAATATGGGACCGAAACCATGCTTTACATCGCCATCTATTTAAAATTGAAACCCCTAAATTTAATGAATGCAAGTTACGCTATTTGGTACGGAGATTCGCAGTGTTTATTGTTTACCTCTTTAGCTAGCACGTTAGGTATTATCGTCAAGTTTTACGGTCAAATGTACTGAAACGATAAAACGTGTCATGCTGGTAAGCCTGGTGGGCCCATCTGCCCATAAGCAAGGCCCAGGGCCATATACTTTACATATAGGATCCGGGTCTGTATTTCTCTCTCGGTTCCTCTTACCAGCGAACGAAAAAAACATAGAAGTCTATATATAGCGCCGTGAAACGGCCCCGCATAATGGGTCCCATGCGGGGTTGGGGGCGGGGTGTCAAAACGATGCCAGGCAGCCGTTTAGTTCGAACATGCGCATACCGGGTTTTAGGCACGTGTTTGGGTAGTTTGTAAGGAGCTCGCATTCTATGGTTTTTACGTTGGCTGCCTTTTACTCGTTTCGCCAAATAAATGATCGTACCAGAACTTGAATACCGTTCTAAGGGCGAGTATCCACCATAGCTGTGCAAGGTTGCGAGACGGCGAGCGAGGCAACAATCCACCAATAGCATTGCTGGGCGCGCTCGTATCCTACTATTTAGTGCATTTTTTTCTTGCTCACCGCCTAGCAACTTAGCAGAGCTCTGGTAGATACTAAACCTAAGCACAGATGAAATACTAGTTACGTACGTGATGGTATAAAGTTATACATTTATAAACATGCACATTGCATAAATGCTCGACTTCGAGCAAAAACGTCTAACACGTCTATACGTGGAGTCGTAGCGTAACGTCTCAGCAGCCCCCCTATTCTGTAACTTGTTTTAAGCTCACCTCAACGCTCACCCACAAATATATCTTGACACCGCGATGCGTAGTAACTAAGCGTAGGTAGAGGTCTAGTTTCGTGACGGATGACCGGCGGGCTGAGCCGCATAGCGCGTAGCGAATAACAGCCCAGAGCTATAACCACGAACTTCGAATGTCGAAGTTCGGATATCTCTATCTCTATCGCACTTACATTACTCGAGTGACAGGGATGCAAGTACACGAACTTCGAGATTCGATTTTCGTGGTAGCGCCGCAGGGCTATCAAAGGACGTCCCGCGAGCTACGTCGTGGCGACATAGACCATCCGTCTGTTACTAAGCGTTCAAATTAGAAAGAGACGGTTAGTATATCTCGCCGCGACACAGCTCGTCCGATCCCGACCTAGCTCTTTCTTGCAACAACTGTAAATTTGATTTCAATCCAATACGTATTTTCAAAGAGACCCGGTAAAACCCACAAGGAAATCTGTTCATAAGCCCCACGTTTCCCAGGCCCGATACATTCTACACGCCGTACGGCTCAGACTTCCAGAATGTTCCACAGAACAGATACAACCTGCCACACAAGTCTTACCCCCCGAATGTAAGTGCACACGACTGTTTCAGTAAACTGTTAAGAGGCTTACTCAGTGTATAAACTAGGTACTTAGAGTAAAATAACGTTCAATAACCATAAGGCGGAACGGCAGCGTGCATTTTTCATACACGCGTCGGAGTACATTACCAATTATTAAATGTGCGCTACGCTCATATTATATAGTAAACTTTATAAATAACTTAAAAACAAATTAGCCTATAACGTCCCACTGCTGGGAACAAACCTCATGAGAGGTAAGGTCAGCAATCCCAAAGCTGGCCGAGTGCGGTTGGGGACTTCACATACACCTTTGAATTTCTTCGCAGATGTACAGTCGACTACAAAGAGATGTATCCATACGATGTTACAAAAATATGTATACATAGACTTTACTACCATGGTAATAAGATATGAAAAAAATGAAAATGAAAAAAGTTTATTGGATAAATTAACATTTCAGTACATCACGACCCTGTGTCCTGAGCTAGGAACCCCTGTGTTACAGGACTCAGTTTCGTATCAAAGCATCATGCACTTAGATATACAGTTATACAGGGAGACGGTCAGTCTCAATAGAACTTATGCTTAACTATACATACATAACTTTGTAACATTAAAAAACATACTTATCTTTGTAGTCGACTGTACCTATGCAGGTTTCCTCACGATGTTTTTTCTTCACCGCAAAAGCTAACGGTTATCCAATGATATTCCTTACATCACTTTCGAAAGACTCATTGGTACGAGCCGGGATTCGAACTCACGGCCGCCTTTTGACTGCCGCATGCCTGAACCAATTGGCTACCGTAGCACTTAGGGTATCATAGCAGTTATTTTGTAGTGATAACACGCGATACACCGTAAGTATGTAGAGAAAAGCATACTTTAAATACCCACAAATATGAAAATCTTAATAATTTCAGATGATGCCAGGACAGGCTCAAATAATGTCTGGAATCGATCCTAATTATTTGGCAGCGTATTCAAACACCAATCCTCAATACACAGCCGGTAAGTACACCTTTCAAAACCTTTCTCGAAATAAGATTAGACATTTCCCTTTTTTCTTGGTATGATATATGATCGAGCGAAGTTTAAATTATCGTGTTTTGTTCCGTAAATATATCTCAATATCCCATTAAAAAACTCAGTATCTCATTGTTTATTATTGAATATATTTGTATAATAGGTCGATTTCTAATAACGTGGTTTTAAGGATTTTTATGACGTCTAAAATGCTTTACAGATATGATATTGTGATGTTTGGATCATGATGGGGACGTAATTGACATTTTGTCATATAGATATCACGTCAAAATTAATTACTTGAATGAGTATGTTGTTCAAATGTCTATTCATCATTTATTTATCTTAGGACTTACGTATAAATACATTCTAATAAAGTCGCCCAATTATTGGCTATAACACATTGAAAATCAAAACCACACACGCAGCAAAACCAAGGTAACCGATATAGCCCTACGAATCGCTAAACTTAAGTGACAGTGGGGCACATTGCACGTAGAACCGATGGCCGTTGGGGCGGAAAGGTTCTCGAGTGGCTAAATTCTTAGTATTAGCAACTTATGCACGCGATACACACGACATTCATATATATTTGCATGTCCTTGTGACCAAACATGTAGCTCTGTATATTATTGACCCACCTATTTGTACCATGTTTAAGCGAATAAATGACTGATTACTGATTACTGGCGACCACGTAACCGGAAGGCGCACCGTGGGTAGGCCCCCCAAGGTGGACTGATGACCTGGTAAAGGTCGCGGGAGTCCGCTGGATGCGGGTGGCGCAGGACCGGTCACTTTGGCACTCTTTGGGGGAGGCCTATGTCCAGCAGTGGACGTCTTTCGGCTGATATGTGATGATGATATTTCTACACTTGACTGTACTTTCTACATAGCTTTAGGTACTTATATCAAAACAAGATGTAGAGCTTCCAATTTTAATTTCCGCGAATACGAGGATAATTTTAACCAGTACAAGATGTATGACCTACATGCAGCACGTTAAAATTACTTTCACAGGACATCAACACATGCACAGAGAGATGCAAATGGAAAGGCAAATGCAATTCCGCGCCGATCCGTCATTCGGAAGTGACTATCAGAATCGTAGCCTGGTGCACGCTGAGAGAAATAACTGTAAAACATTCGCCCAAACTGTGCCTTGTGGTAAGATACTGTTTTAATATTTATTTCACACGACTGGCTGTAAAGTGGTACATAGAAAAAGATCACGAATCAAGAAATTCATTAGGAAAACCGCCATTATTTTGAATGAAGCAGAAATCGTCTTTAATAGGGATGTGACACCAAATAAAATAATCAATAATGTAGAATTTTCTCGAAAAAGGATTACTTAAAAACATAGTCACATTCACTCTGTCCCTTTTTCATAAAACACACCTTCACATGAAACGATTCCGTAAAATGGGGTGAGTAGGGATCGCAAGGAGAGTTGGGTTATGAATGGGGAGAGAAGGGATGAAAGGGGGGTGAGATGGGATTTTAAGGCTACTGCTACCTAATTAATGTATTCCAATAAATAATGGAGCTATAGTAACATTCATAATAAAAAAAATCGATCCAACAATCTTCCAAAATCACCTTTGTATGAAAACCCATCTCACCCCAACTACGAGGGACTACGGGGTGATGTGGGATTTCGTGTTTATCGTAAAAGTTATGAAATGGAACTACCCAAAATCATGAAACACTAAAATACAAACGTCCGGAACACTTATTATATACAACATTCAGTTTGCATATGTAAAAATAAAATGTTATCGAGGTTTGAATGTCAGTTTTGTCCCTACTCAACCCGTTTTACGGTTGTCATTTACTATGACGCTCGAGACCCGTGTCGTCACGACGGGTCTCAAGCGCTTTCTCTCTTTATCTTATCAAGCAATATTAAAACGGGTCTTCTTTTAAATCTTCGTAATTTTTTGAGATATTTGAACAGGATTTTCGTCATCATTACCTACTTGTATCTAGGTAAATATTCAATCAAGAAATGAATTAGGAATAATAGAGGTATGTTAAATTATCTGAAATGAAGTGAAGTTATGACTTATAAGGCCCCTAGCACACGGCGTATTTTAAGCGCGCAGACGACGCGCGTTTCCCTACTGCTATACTACCCAGCCGATGGTAGTAGGGAAACGCGCGTCGGCGGCAAAGCAAGCAAAAAAATCTTGGCTTAAGATTATTTCACTTCATTTCAGATGAGCTGTTCGTAATTATTTTTTTATTTCAAGAATACTTACCTTGATGCTAGTTTTTTTCTGTGTACGCAGCCTAAAAATTCCCGTTTCTATAACCATACTACGGACGGTGAGAAAGAAAGCCTCAGATGAAGTCGGATTTCATATTTATCGAATTGAGAGAGATATGATTTTGATTATATTTTGTTCTAGCTGTGTCATAATATTCAAAAATTGATCGTGGTAACTTCCACGTTAAATAGACACGAAACAAAAAATGTTTTATACAATAATTTGTTTCGTTAATGGGTAAAATAAACCTGGCTCAATAAAACCGCAAAAACCACGCGCTAAGTAAACCTTCTTGGCCCCAGCTTGAGAAAGTTAATAAATTCAGGCCGGTAATTTAATTGTCCGGATAAGACGGATAAATGGCCTATCCATCCTCTTTGATGCCGATCTGGATAGCTGAATAATTCAATAAACAAAATGCAAGTTTGAATTCTAAAAAATCTGTAGACATTTTCGTAACATAGTATGTATTTTAACACTTTCACAGCTAGGAACCCATTAGGTAGGCGCTTTCCTCTACATACCGTTTGTAGCCGACGCCCGTGCGTGCGCAACGAATTCGTTGACAGTGAATGTATTAACCCATTCACTGCTAATCACGCCAAACATATGGAGATTAAACAGCTGCGGACTATGACGTAGCGTCACGAGCGTTAGCTTTAGTGAAAGAATTAAGTACGTAAGATATAATACGAAAATAATATAATGTATTGTGGGTCATACAAAATTGAGTTACCCGTCTTTCCTGTGGGATTGCTACAGTTAAGGACTATAACGCCTAACTTTTGGTTGGACTGTACGGATTTACTCATTCACCGCTACGCTACGCCGTAGTTAGTAACAGCTACAGCTACACTCGTAGCCGATCCCGTGGTTTTTCTCATATGTAGCGGAAAGCGACTATGGCGTAGGCGCCCGCTAGCCGTGTTCCTGGCAGTGAAAGTGTTAACACATTTAATGCCCAGAATACGCTCTACGCTTGGAGCCTATCCCGTGGTTTTCCACGGGGTTTTAGCGGGGGCTACGCTATAGTCGCTTTTTGCTACGTACGTGCTCGGATAGGCTACGAGCGTCTTGGCAGTGAATGTGTTAAGTTAAACTCTATATGTAGCGAAGAGCGGATGGATGGATTGGGCTAAGGAATAATTAATCACACATGATTTGACAATGTAAGTAACAGGTTTATAAATCGACCATTTCAGAGATCTCAACATGGCACTTTGAAAACAAAACACCAAGGAACAATATCATCAATTACGAAGAACAAAATCCGAAGCTACCGGCTTTAAAACCGCAACATATGCCACCTCTCGGTTCAAGCGGTAAGTCTTAGGACCCCTTGACTAAAGATAGGCATTCACCATAGCACCACGCCACGCCAATTGTCTCAGCGCCAAATGATTGTGGAAATCTTCGGCGGTTTGAAACGCTCGGTTCTAAAGCCATTAAGACCTCGCGATAATCGCCGTTAAAATGAGATAAAACGTTAGTTTTGACAAGTAGTCAACGCTGGTATTGTCATAAAATAGGTTTTTAATAAAAGTTAGGCCGTGGTTTTTCTGGCCCGTCACACGCGACCGGCGGCGTCTGGACGTGCGTCGCTCGCTGTGCCACACGCCGTCGGTCGCGGGTGCGTGGGTTTTCTGGGCCCGGCCACCCGTCGTCGGAGAAGGAGCTCAGTCGCATTGTGCCCGCTTTGAGAGTTGGTGTGCTGTGCTTTAAATGAAATTAATAGAAAAATACTAACATTTTTATTGTTAGAAGAAGAAGAAGACGATGAAATATTAATATTATCAAAAAATAAAAGAGAGCCAACCGATATATTTAAAAATCGGGAAAATGAAGGTGCATTTTTTTACCTGGTTCTCAAACACTTGATGTGCAATGAAGAAAAATTTACATCTTATTTTCGACTAACTCGAGAACAGTTTGCAAAAGTATTGAATCTGATTGAACGTGATATTACTACGAAGCGAAGTAATAAATATCCTGTGCCTAATATTTCTCCAGCTAGCCAATGCAGCCAATAATTCATCATTCATTCATTCATTTGTCTTTATTGAAATGAGACATTTTCAATATCAAGACGCCACCCGCCGTCCGTCGCTATTCTACAAAAATGATAGCGACCGACGCGTGCAGCGTGTGACCTTCGCCCGGCGACCTACCCGCCGCCGGCGGCGTTTCAGAGAAACCACCCTCAAACATTCCCGAACAAAACATCCGAACGTCGTCGGCGGCGGACACGCGTCGGTCGCCGGCCACCGGCGACGGGTGGTCAGAAAACCCAGGGCCTTAATTCTGATCACAATATTTTGTCAATCTTTGATGAAGTAACAACGACGAAAAACAACGCCGTAAAAACCCATGTATCCAAATGCATGGGACGTAATATTTGGAATACATTCACGGGCGCGACGACAGTAGCTGTCACTTGCTTGTGGCCGTGTGTTGTTTGTACCTACACTAACGCGCCAAATGCCACGGCTGATGAATGATGATCGTAGAGATTTGTCATCCGAGATCGTTCCATGCGGATGGCGCGTTTGCGCGTCACAATCCGTTTGGATATCCAACGGGCCGTGCCAACTATCTTTAAACGCTACAGTTTTCACATTCATGGACCGATTTTGGCGCGGCGCTACTCCATTCGCTCGTTCGGTCGTGAATGGCCAGCTTAATGATTGATGATTATTTTGTAATTTTAGAGACTTTATAAATCTACCATTTCAGACACCTCAACATGGCACTTTAAAAACAAAATACCAAGGAACAATAGCGCCAATTACGAAGAACAAAAACCGAAGTTATCGGCTTTAAAACTGCCACAAATAATGCCACCTCTCGGTTCAAGCGGTAAGTTTAACACCCCCTTTACTGTAGGTCCGCGTCAGAAGTCGCCTTAACACAAACATAATTATCTATGGTTAAACGATATGATACAGGTACCAAATATAATTGAAAAATAAACCATCCTCGCCTGAAACCCAGGACAAGACTCAAACTTGTGCCCTCTGCCCCTGCCCTCATAAAATGATTTGTTTAATTAAGAGGCAGGTAATATCTACGGTTGTTATTTCGGAGTGTTTATGTACAACATGCGTGGGAGTTTCTGTAGTCGTATGACAGGACGCCGTACTACCGCACGCGTTGCCTATATCTTATTTATTTATTTAATCGTATGGCATACATTATTTTGGCCTTTTTAAAGTTTATCACTCTTTAGTACAGTCGAGTTCTCCAATATATGTACACTTTTTTACCAACTCGAATGCGGCCGCTAAGAATTAGTATGCAAACGCGTTCGATTAGGTAAAAAGGTGTACATATATTTATGAACTCGACTGTACCACCCAGGGGACACGTGCAGGGTTGTGGTAGATAGCTCCTGCGGACGCGAGTAATAGTTGTGCCCCCTTTGTCAAGTGAGTGGGCAACTTGACTGTTAGAAGTTCTTAAGCCGCCCGAAGGCCTCTAACTCGGCTTAACGACTATAATGTCATAGACAGTAGCCGGGATCAACTGCTTAGTGCGCCTTACAAAGCACGGAAGCGCTCATTTATTCACCCAGCCAAAGACTGACCGCTGCCATCTTTGCTTAATCTGCGTTATCGTTTCCGACTCGCAGGCGCCGCTAGGCTATGAGCGCTTCGATCTAGCTAGCTATTATATAACCAGGCTTTACTAATATCTCTCCCGTGGATTTGCCCGCGTGGACTACCGTGTCTACCCCGTATTTTACACCCCTTTTAATCCCTTTGAGGGATGATTTTCGAGTCCAAAAGTATCAATCTAATCCTTAGACTATTTTTGATTTCCCCACTCCCAGGTTCCGAAATAATAAAATGGTTTAATGGAATTTAAGTCGAATCGTAAATGCATTTGATCCGTTTCATTTTAGAACAAGGCAAGATTGAAAACTACTTATTACATTCTTAAATAATAGAAAAAACATAAAAAAAATCAATTTTTCCTTTATTTAAAAATGTATAATTTCGTTAGCAGCGTAACTGCTTAATACAAAATTAATTTTGAAAACTACTTATTAAGTATTCGAACCACTTGGTTTAAATTCAATTTTTTTTTTGTACGTACTTACATCAAGGTATGGTGCTAAAGTGCATCTTAATCCGCTCAGCCGTTTATGTAGCCGCATATCAGGTATCAAATAAACATCCTAACTTTCACCTTAATGGGAGTATATAGGACATACAATTATTTAATGGATTCAAGAGAAGTTAACCATCAATTCCAAAAAAGTCGATGAACGATCACCGAAGTACGACTTCTTAAATCACACAACTTGTGACGTCCAACCTTTTGGGTCTCTCAGGGTATACTCGTATAAATAAAACAACCATTGAATGCTATTAGCTCAGGCGCACAGACGTGACCTCGCTCACCGACAGCTAGCCGGCGACTGCCTCGTGGCTGTCGGTTCGCCTGAACACAGCTGCTACCCTCGCGTATATATTTGTGGTGGCAGTCCGTCACATCTCTCCTTTCTTTTACAAATTACATAATATTTTACAAAATTACAGTTTTACTTTAACGGTTTAGTTTACAAGTTTACACCGAGACATTAATATTTAAGTGGTGCATTTTATTCCATACATTCATAAGAATATCCTTATTTATCTAGAACAGAATTTAGGAATACCTCATCAAATTGACGAAAGCCATGTGACTAAGTTTAACTTATCTCTCTCTCTCTTTTTCCAATTATTTTTTGTTAACACTAAAATTATCTTTATTACATTTACCTCTAGGAGGTTGTATGTCACAATCATCTGAAACTCGGAATAAATTATACACCGCTTATGATTATGAATATTATGATTTATAAACAGGTGAAAGTGAATTTTCCTGCAATATTTTTTTACTAAAATTACATTGTGAATTGTCAACCTTATACTAGTAATATGGATACCCAAAATATTGGTAACATATGTAGTAAAACTTGCCAATGTAATAATCTATAGGATTAGGCGGTTTTTTGGACCATTATAAGATATAATTTATTTATTTCTCGTCTTAGCTTATTAGTATTCATTGAGGTAATGTATTGAAAAGTCATCGCGATCCAACGAATTAAAATCCGATCCGGTCAATTTCTTACAACTTTCATTTTTACCGTTTCAGATTTGTTTTTTTTTTTTTTTTTTCTTTTATGCAAGATTTTCATTACTTACTTATTACTTAAAATTTTAAACATCATTAGGGGTACAATACCCCATACTAGATATAATAGTCATAGTATATACTGAAGTATTATGGTTTAGTATTGATCTCAGATTAGTTTATTTCCTCAGTGTTAAGTGAGACTTAGTTGCTACATTCGCAGATTAAAATTGAAAATTAGATGAAGGTGTATTTCCTGTTTATTATATTATTCATTATTTAACTGCTGAAATGTAGCAATTCAGGCAAAGTTATCTCGTATTTTAAAATCTCACTTCTATACAATCGTTACAAAAGTTTATATGGAAATATACAACCTCTATAAAAATATTTAGTTTGGTGGCCCTTTTCCGGTAACCTATTACACCGCCAAGTTTTTAACCTTTATTATTTGATTTATTTATTTTCACAAGAACGGTTAATACCAATTACACTTGTGCAAAATATTCTTTGATTTGATGTATCTACTCGTATTACTTCGTAGTATGCAACTTGAAGAGATCGATATTTTATTCCACAGAGGCGTCCTAAATACCTTTTTGGCCATACATTATACACTTGTTAGCGTTTTGAAATATAGATAGTACTAGTACTTGATGAGAAGAAACCCCAGTCTGTTCTCAGTTTCCAATTTTGGGTTTATGTAAATTTTCACCAAATATACGTTACTCTATTATAAACCACGGACGATTATCAATTTACTAACTACCAGCTACATGGCACAAGTGTAGCTAAAGCAATACTTATTATAAGAATATTAACTTGTTCTCATTTAATTATTCCCGGCATTTCTTGGCAAATCACCGTATTAAGATGAGGTATTCAGTTAAAGAACTAAAATTTGAAGATAAATGATTAACTTTTATATATTTGCTCTTGTCTAACAGCCAAAAGAAATGTCATATGTATTTCTAATTTGATTTGCATGGCATTATTTAATTACGTTGACTGCTAGCACATAAATATGTTTAAAAAAAATATTTAAAGCCAATTTTACCGTCCTTGCTCCAATACATATTTTCCAGATTGCCCTTGGCAATCTAACCATCAATAAAAAAGGTATCTGAATATTTTTATTTTACTTCATTATTTTCTTGAGACCTCATCTCAATCAGCAATTATTTTGCTATACCCACCTTATGGGATTGGTTTATAAAATTAGCACATGCTATGTTTTTTTTTTTTTTTTATTATTATTATTATTATTATTTTTTCCCACATTATGGACTTGCTTATAAACTAGCATACAACTTCTAAAATTTTACCCACATTATGGGTTAGCAACTGACGCTTTGTACTAACTCACATCATGAGCAGAATCAATTATTTATTAATTTTCTTTGACTATTTATATGACATGCATTCCATGTCATAATTGTGTATTAACTCACATCATGAGCAAAATCAACTTTTTATTTACTATATATGTGACATGCATTCCATGTCATAACCACATTTTGGTCTATTTATTTGCTATTTATGTGACATGCATTTCATGTCATAACCACATTTTGGTCTATTTATTTACTATTTGTGACATGCATCCCATGTCATAACCACATTTTGGTCTATTTATTTACTATTTATGTGACATGCATTCCATGTCATAACCACATTTTGGTCTATTTATTTGCTATTTGTGACATGCATCCCATGTCATAACCACATTTTGGTCTATTTATTTACTATTTGTGACATGCATCCCATGTCATAACCACATTTTGGTCTATTTATTTCACTTTATGTTAATAGCATAACCAGATATACATCATATATCACTAGTTATGTGGAACTCGGGGAGATTTCGCTCCTTAGCATTTGACTTCATGTTAATTGCATAAACTGAAAACAATTTCTAATTTCCAGTTTATGAGAAACTCACGGAGTTTTCACTCCTTAATATGTTACGTCTAGTTTAATTTGCATAAACTGAAAACAATGTCTACTTTCCAGTTTATGAGGAACTCGAGGAGTTTTCGCTCCTTAGCACTTGGTGGGGGTGTGGTGATATCTGGGATTTTTTGAAGCGACGACAAAGTTTAAATCATCGTAACGAAACAAATTATTTTATTGATTATTATTGTTCCGTGTTATTTTTAACGAAGAAGGAGCCTTTTAGGATGGAGCGAGCGCATAGCTCGCCCATTACAATGGTCCTAGAAGGCCTGATGAGCCTTTCAAAAGAATACAAAGAGGTCGCTATTCGTAGCGGGAATATACTTTAATAATTGACTTTAGTCTCGTAGCTTAGTGCTCAAAGCAGTCTAGCGTTAATAGAGAGATCGCAGGTCCGAGTCCTGTCGGGGGCTACAGACGAATATGATTTATTTTTCCATTATATTCTTTCTCTCTGTATCATATCATATAATTTAAGGTTTTTATTGTTAGTACCAACCAAAACTCAGTGCGTTGGTTTACTACTACTATTACACTTCATTTTGCCAGTAGGTACCAGTTGATCAGTCAACTTACTACTGTAGAATTTGTTTATCATGTAAGTACCAACTGCAACATAGGTACCTAGGTGTACGTATGCCATACAGTTTACTTCTTATATTGATTTTATTTGTTAGTACCAGTTGATCAGTCAACTTACTACTGTATAATTTTGTTTATCTTGTAAGTACCAACTGTAGCATAGGTAGGTGTACGTATGTCATACAGTTTACTTCTTTTATTGATTTTATTTGTTAGTACCAGTTGATCAGTCAACTTACTACTGTATAATTTGTTTATCTTGTAAGTACCAACTGTAGCATAGGTAGGTGTACGTATGTCATACAGTTTACTTCTCATATTGATTTTATTGGTTAGTACCTGTCTATACAGACTTACTACTCAATCAGTTACATTACAGGCACATCTTTTGCCTACACCATGTACTTTGTTATTGACTTACTTTATTTGTTAGTACCAGACTATACAGACTTACTACTCAATCAGTTACAGGTACATATTTTGCCCACAGCATGTACTTTATTATTGACTTACTACTCGGATTCATTAGGAGTTCATTGGGTTATCGGTTACTGCAGGGTTCACGTGTCAACCCATACAGGTATCTAAAATAACAAATCTTGACATTTGTAACAATAACTCCACTGTTCTCTTTTCACGACAATGCCAACACCTTCTCAACTCTAGACACAATTCCATTGTCATCTAGTGCAATCCAAATTAATCAGGCTATTGAAAGCACAAAATAGCCCTGCAACTTTCTTACAACCTTTTTACACGGAACAAACAATAAGTTTCTATAACACTTTTCGTGTAGGTAGTGTAGTAGTAGGCTACTTAAATTGTATAAAGTTATTATTATTCGTGTAATCAGACATTTTATCACTTTATGCGCCTTAGTTGCACTTGGTTTATATAATACACATTTGTACAATTTATTTTATATGCATATGGTAGATATTTGTGCTCACTGGCACCTTATATGCACTTGGCATATGATATATATTTGTACAATTAGGCGGCTTTGTGCGCATATACACACATTCCTACACCGAGGTATATTCTTGTTTAGTGCGTACCTATTTAGTGTACCTATATAATACTCGTACGCTACTTGAATAAATTAATCGCGGTTTAGATCTATCCAAAGAACCCTACTCACACTTTTTATTATAGTGCTAGTCCATTTTTATTTTTATTTTTTATTGAAAGAAGGTGCTTATATGTTTATCGGTCAATCAACTTTTCTTGTCCCTTAGCTTTTCTTCATGGTCAGTTACCACAACATGTGATTTGGTAAATTCTGTAAGTTCTTATAGCCAGATAACCTCATTTCCTAGACACACAGTCTATTTAAACATATATGTTGCATCCTGCAAAACGTATTTTAGCAGAAAACATGGTTGTCTAGGGTACAAATACAATTTTCATACAAATCGGGGACATTTTACCTTCCTGGCAACTGGTGCAATTGAGGGCAAATGAATATCTCTTATTAATACAGATGTCATTTAGTTTCACGCTATAATTAATTGAGTAAGGCAGACAGGCAGGTTAGACAGCAAATATTAGAGACGAAGAGGACACTAAAAAGTTGATTAACCTCTATGCTTTAATAAATACCTTCTGCTGTGGCGTCAAAATACTACGAGTACCTACCCAAGTACTTAAACAAAAACATTTTCGTGAAGTCTCGGTAGTAAGTTGAGGTATCGGTTTTATTCCTACCTCACTGCGAGATTAAGTTTAGGTCTGCACCTGCAAGGCGCATAATATATCTACGCACAATTTCCATCTATAGGCACCAATGCTAAAGTACTTCTCGTATACTCATTTATTCTGTATTTTCTGCCACTCTGTATATTACCATTTTGATATAGTAAATCAACCAATATTATCATTCCTAGTGCTCATATTATCTTATTATAAACAGAATACAGCGTATTTCAGTGGATACTTATAATGTATTTTGGTACCCACTCGTTAATTATACCTACATGTAGCACTACATAGGTTACAACGACCTTTTAGATAATTAGGTACACTGAATAGTTGTTATGCCTTGATAACCTTTATTTTATTGACACACACGGGCTCGTATTTCCTCTTCCTTTCTTTTTAGCGTTTTTAATAAACCCAAGGAAAGAGTTAAATATGATTTGTCACTTACTCGAGGACTCGTCGCCATTGTGACGTCCAACCTTTTGGGTCTCTCAGGGTATACTCGTATAAATAAAACAACCATTGAATGCTATTAGCTCAGGCGCACAGACGTGACCTCGCTCACCGACAGCTAGCCGGCGACTGCCTCGTGGCTGTCGGTTCGCCTGAACACAGCTGCTACCCTCGCGTATATATTTGTGGTGGCAGTCCGTCACACAACTCATACCGATTATTCGATTTAGCATTTAAAAAATTCCCCGTAATAATCCTTAATACACTCGAACGGTTCCAACTTCGCGAACTCTCGTTAACAAGCTCATTACTGTGTTTCGGCAAAACTTGTAATGACAAACTTTGTCATACTTAAATACCTACGCAGTTTCACTCCATTGGGTTTTGACTTGGAACTCTCTAATATGGCATTTGAGACGTGATCCAACTTAAATAGCGTATTTAGACGCGAGGGGAATTAATAATATTATGATTTTGTATCGCGATGACACCTAATTTAAGGAGTTTTAATACTTTTAGTCTGTATATTGTTAAGTGTGAAGGTCGATGAACCAATTATGCTTAAGATTTAATATCTTGTACCCAGCCAGGGGTACACAGACCTATTTAGTCAAGTGCAAAACTATGCATCGATTTAATTCTCTCATAAATATGTACCGAAACCTTAATCCGCTTACAGACATATTTTTGAGTAAGTTGTACAAACGACAACACAGTTAACTGACCATCCTGTATTTATAAAGAACCTTATTACAATGCACGTAAAGTGCACGGATGGTCAGTTAGCTGTGTTGTCGATAGTACTCGTATGCACCCACATTTTTACACAACTTAATTTTTCCGAGCATTTTCGTGAGGTTTGTTTATTGATAATGTAAGAAAAACATTTTTAGTGTTGTCAATGCGAAAGGACAATGGGCAAAAATGTATGGAGCTTGGTCCAAGAAGCTCCATGATTGAAATTGTGCCAAACGAAAGGCTTTTATGCTTACTTCAAAGTGACAGCAGAGCATCAATATTGGTCCTGGTGATTTTGAGAAAAAAAAAAACTTTATATTCGATTCTATAATACTAGGTTAAAGACTGCAGCTGTGCTCTAAAGTAGTTTTATACAAAACTAGCGACCCGCCCCGGCTTCGCACGGTAACTATATTATACATATAAACCTTCCTCGTGAATCACTCTATCTATTGAATCACACCGCATCAAAATCCGTTGCGTAGTTTTAAAGATCTAAGCATACATAGGGACAGACAGCGGGAAGCGACGGGTTTTTTTTTTAATACTGATAATTAAAGCAATTCGCAAGTTTTCACTTCTGCCGGCACTCCCGGCACTCACACAACTTCACAAAACTTCAGTGGCTGCGCCCCTGACTTACTCCGAATGGTGACCATGTAAAATGAGTAATATGTGGTGAGCGGTGTTGGTCACACATATTGTATTTATTTATAAGGCTACTAATATTAAGACTCCCTTGTAGTGGCTGTTTGTTTACCGAAATAAAGAAAAAAATAAAAAAGATTACAGCACACGAACAACACGGCGAACTCGGTGCGACTCGGTCTATCTCGTCCGCGCGCGCCTCTTGATTCGGAAGGCGGGAGTAGTATAAAATTCTTTATAAAAAAAAACCGGGTTGGATTTTACCTGTATTCAGTTTTATTTGGAGAGAAAAAATAACTCTATCGTTTGGTATTATTCTTACCCGCGGAGGCTCTTGGATCACTTATGCCCATTGTCCTTTGAAAGATATCCTTGGGACAACCCGCTATGGTAATCCAGACTCTATAGGTAAGACCTAGGTAGATACTCCCTATAGCCAGACTACTTCTAACAACCACTAGAAAGAACTGTATCAAATGACTGTAACTTAAATTGAATTGCATTTCCCATCCCAGTCCCTGCGAAGAAACCGAATGAAACAGAAACTCCCAAGAACGAATTACAGAGCCAACTCCTGACACGGTTTGACAAACTTAAGGTAAGTGCTTCAAGTTTCGGCATTGGATCCTTTGATAACAAGTTGGGCGGTTGTGGGGATAAATGTGATTTAGACTTCATGTGTTAAACTTAAGTTATTAATTTGCTTGAATGGTGTAGTTATTTTCACTGGTAGGTAGTATACCTGCTTTATGCACTAGAGCATAAAAAACCATATACGTCACGGGAGGCCATAATGTGACACCTAAAAACCACCCGCTACGCCTGGCCAGGTGGAAACGTAATATTTTGGACTCACCACGGGCGATTACAAAGAAAGCCACAGATCGTATATTTTTTTTTTACTAACTCGGGCGTACAATACCTGCGTTCTGAGACATTCTGCGTTCGTTTCTTTGTTTGTTTTACTGCCCTTGGTGAGTAATGCACTATTTATGCAGCCTACACACAACAAAAAGTCAAACTTTACGAGCATGGAGAAGTGAAAAATAATAAACCACATACACCTCTATAAGTGCTCGCTGTCTACTAAAACTGTGTACTTAATTTAAACTAAAATATTCGACAGTCGCATCAGTTCGTCACCTATAAATCCGGATTCATATTATTCTTACGTATACATTTATTACGGTAATGTTTATATTCATCTGCCCATCTAGCACGATAGGTTTTTATGGTCAAGTTTTACGGTCCAAATGTACTAAAAAGTCACGTATAACATGACCATAAAACCTATCATGCTACTTTTGTCTCGGTCTAACATGACGGCTCTTTTTGTGTCAGGCGTCAACAAGTATATGAATCCGCCTTGATGTGCTCGTGCCTATTACGAAAAATCTCAAAAAGATCTACTAGAATTCCGAAAAAATCCCCTGTCGACGTATCAACTGGAGTCATAAAATAAAAACTTAAAGCAATGGAACGTCATAAAAGTAACTGGTGCCATCTTCTTATTCTTCCCCTTTGTCGTCGCTGTAATGGCCGCGATTTCGAAAGAGTAAATAGTGTCCCTCATTGGGACGTAGATGTAATAATGACAAGATTGCGCACAGTTTATTATGGTAATGACTAGGTTAAGTACTGATTCAAAAAAAATCTTTTGTAACGATTGTGACGAAGAGACTAACCCACGAAATACGCTTTAAAAATGATATCGTGTATTTTTTAGCTAGTGTAGGGCACAATTTTCGCTCGCTCGCTCATTAATAATTATGCTCTTTGCCCAGCGTATGGAAACGAGTGGAATTCGGTATAAAATAGTTCAGCTTTTGTCACAACGGATAAGTATTTCATTGTTGTAGTCTTTTTAGGGTTCCGTACCCAAAGGGTAAAAACGGGACCTTATTACTAAGACTTCGCTGTCCGTCCGTCCGTCTGTCATCCAGAGATGGGCAAAATGTAATCGACTAACGATTAACGATTAAGATTAACCTAGTTAATCGTTAATCGCGATTAAAAATGACGATTGATCAATCTTAGTCGTAATAGTTTCGACTAATTTAGTCACGATTAAATTAATCGTCGGTTGAATACGAGCGACTAAATATTTAATCGATTGATTAGGTAGATTAATTTTTTCTCGATTGATATCAGAAATAAATAAGTCTTTTTGTAAGTGTTTTTTTGTAATAAAATAAGTTTTATAGTCGTCGCTGCCCTTACCCTTAGAGTACTGTAAAAACCATCTTGTGTTACTGGAACAAGTTTATATCACACAGCATACTTACTAGAATGATTTCCAAGTGTAAAATACATGACAAGACATATTTAATTTTTGTACCGTGCTGTGTTCCAATTTTTAATCGAGATTTAATCGCGAAATTTAGTCGATTAAAATGGCGATTAATCAATCGGCAATCGAACTCTGCGACGATTAAATTAATCTTGACTAAATTAATCGTGATTAATTTTGTGACGATTGATTGTTTAGATCCCTCCCATACAACAAACGTGTTTTTTTTGCCGTTTTGTCTGTCGCCAGGCTGTATCTCAAGAACTGTGATAGCTAGACAGTCGAAATTTTCACAGATGATGTATTTCGGTTGCCATTATAACAACAAATACTAAAAACAAAATAAAATAAATATTTAAGGGAACTCCCATACAACAAACGCGTTTTTTTGCTGTTTTTATAGATAATGGTATGGAACCCTTCATGCGCGAGGCCGACTCGCACTTGGCCGGTTTTAATTATTATTACTAAACAATGGGATACAAAACTTAAAAGCACCTTTAAACCTAAAAGCATATTTAAAGTTGACAAAACCCGTTTTCTTTTCATCGGTTAATTTTAGAGTTAGATACATAGGCTCTCAAAATCGATAATTTTGCCCAACCCTAACTTGTGCTATAAACATTTAAGATCCCAATTTATAAACAACAGCAGTTAGAAAATTATGTAATATTTTTAACCACTTATTTTTAATTGCCGACTGATCTTTCTTGGCATTATTAATTCCTGAGGCGCGATACCGGAGGCCGGCGCTCCAGTTGGATGCAATATCCGCCGCTTTGTCTTGGGGAAACAGTTTTTTTTTTGTATTGGACTAAGAAATGGTTGGATTAGGAGCCCTAGTGTGGAACGCTTAGCTTTAATTCCTTGGAGGAAAATATTTATTAGAGGTTTATCTGGATTGAACGACGAGCTACACGCGTAGTCACGTAAGATATCTTATCTTTCCGCTTTATAACGAGAAACTGCCTACTAAGAGAAAAACTGCCTAATAGCGGTTTACTTGCAGTAAAAAAGCGTATAATGGCTCTCTGTAGATAATAAATAGATCCTGTTACTTACTAAAAATTTCAACTCAATACACTTACACTACAAAATAATGTATCATGTTTTTGATCTTACTGCATTGTATTGTATTGCAGGTGAAAAAATGGTTACTTCTTTTTAACTGTACTATTTGTAACCTAACGGAGGATTACATTTATTAAATTGACCTCCTATCTGCCGGAGTCACAGAAACTTTGTTTTTTTATATATTTAAATTATTCCTTCACATGTGTCTAATGCGATATTCATTAACCTTTATTTCTGACGATTCGATTGCTTTTTAACCGTCTTCAAAAACAAGGAGGAGGTTCCCAATTCGGTTGTATATTTTTTTAACAAGTTTTTTTTAATGTTTGTTACCTCAGAAGTCCGTCATTAGGAAAAAAAATGTTTGTAAGTATATCCTTCCAGGTTGGTCCCATTTTATTCAAAAATCCAGTTGGATGATGGGATCCGTGAGGAATTGAGGGAACTCCTCAATTATAAATATTAGGCACGCGTGTAGTGATTTTGGTATTTTCTATTATAACTCGTGTATTTAAACCCGGAAATCATAAATTTGGTGGAGTGGAATTGATGATGAAGCCTATAGATGACTTATGGAATTCCTCAATTATCTACTTACTTAAAACTACAAAAGTACGTCACAGATTCTGATAAAATTCTGGTGCCAAAGGTGATCCTTGTGGAATCGACGGAAGTTTTTAAATATTAATTATCGGCCCACATACAGCGATTCGGTTTTTTTCAACGCATTTGCTTTAGGAAATCAGTTCAGTCATGTGGTAAATTGGAAAAGAAATGTGGAAATGTTCACGTGGCTTGGCGGAGTACTAAATTGAAGTCGGTTAAAACTTTGTTTTTAACGTAAATTATTATGTTGGATTTTCATGAGTAGTAAATAAAAACAATCAGTCGAAAACGTACCATTGCATATTTTTACATCGCAATCGCCATTCGAAATTAATTTAATCTCAAACAATGTTTCAGTGTTTCCATAAAACAAATAGTCGAAAACGTCCGGCCGACATACAATTATGAGTATTATGACAACCACAGACATAAATAATGAATCGAATCCTTTGATAAATGGTTTGTGTCTAGGCTTTGCACAAAAGCGGGCCTAGATCGTTTTCAGGCCCGGTTGAAAAGGTCCTGAAATGGCATAAGGCGCTACAGGATATAGGCGTATTGATCATCTTTGAAATAATAGGTAAGTTTAATTCGATTTATATATTTATCTATGGAATATATCGTCATCTAGCAATCATAGCGCAAGTTTAATTGAGCTTACTACTTACTAGTTCGATTTATCAGATATATACATATATAACTGTAAGGTAATATTTATTATAATTTTTTTGTAGTTTTTAATAATTATTTGTGTTACAAGACCAATGTCGATAACTAAATAATAATAAATATTACCTTAATTTGTGTTCTGGTAGAAGGATTGCTTTGTTTGTGACTTCATTGAGTTAAAGTTAAATATTTTTCGTTACGCAACAGATTCATATTTTTTAAGAATAAACATATTGTATTATAAAAATAAGTTACAGAAAGTATTTTTTTGAACTTTGATCATTGTCATCTCTAATAACGCAATTTCTCTCTTGCAACTGCTCATTAACTAAAATATGTTTTGTCCCATTCTTATTCACATACTCTTCTTTAAATAATTTCGATGCAAACGTTTGCGAATAAGGGCAATATTTGGGTGAGGACCAAATTCTGCCCTACAATTCTATGGTTAATTTTTGTGTCACAACGGATTATTTTAACTACTTACTACCGATTAACCAGGCTAACTACTGACCAAGAATTTGGTCCTCACCCATTTACCTATTCTATTCAAGAGCAAAGAAAGCAGCTATACTTTTCACAACAATAGTTCTTGAGTATATTATGTACCGATTAGCCAACCACTGTGCAGTGGTGGGCTACATGCATCCATTCTATTAAACGGCTATCTTGGTTTTTACTGGGTAGTAATTGCACAATTTGGACATAGTCCAAATCTTTGTCTTTTGCGGTCTGCCACAGCACTTCTCTTCATCATAATTTTAAGATTTAAGTTAGTTGACACTTTGAAAATGCGCCCAGCACATAAACTATGCTATTTATCCTGTTATAAAGTGAAGATGAAGGTTTCGCTGTCTGGTGCAATTATATGTAGAATAGATAGTTCCGGAGATTACCCATTACATACAAACTACCTTACAGACATTTTCTTCTTCGTCGTTTCCACTCTTGACATCATTTCAGGCTTCACAACACGCAGCCATTGCTCTCTGATAGACATTAGGTATACTAATATTATTAAGGTTGTCCGGAAGAGATCGCTCATTATCGATAAGACCGCCTGTTGTTTACTTCTACTTGTTATTTGTTGTTGTTCTGTATTGTTTTCGTATACTGAGGTGGGCAATAATAGTACATTACTACAGAGGCCGGGACATATAGACGGCCGAGCGTAGCTAGGTCGGACAGTTATGAGGCCGGCAACCCCTTTTCACGCCGAGGTACGTATGTACAATGCTTTTCTCAAACATGCAATGAAATAAATTAATAAAAACTCCAACAAATCAAACTTAAATATTAATGTCTGAACGCCGTGATCCTGTGCCACAAATTGTGGAATGGAAATTAAAAAAGACCATCTTGCAGGCCTAGAGCCTAGACCTAGGCCTTCAATTTTGTATAAAATGCCATTACGGGTCTCTCGTCTCGCTGCGCCCGAAACGTGACACTTCGAAGCCCATTATGAAGAACACGTCAATATTTCATTGCATGTTTGAGAAAAGAGTATTTGTATTGTATTTGTAGGAAAAGTCTGTGAGATTGTAGCTTTGTATGTAATGGGCAATATACGAAACCGATGCTCCGATTTCAAAAAATCTTTAAAATGTGTGGTTATAGACTACATTTTCATTTGCGTTCTTTGCAATCCTCGGGTGAAGCCGCACTCTTTATAATGTTGGTATAGATAAATGCGCATAAGGATGAATATTTACCAGACCTATGCGAGTAGAGGTAGGAAAAATATAACAATAGGATAGCTCGCAATGCAATTGGTGGATCTTTTCCGCGATACTCACTCTAAGGCCTGCAACACACTGGCGCGGCCTGTGGTGGCGGACAATAGTAAATTTTACAGCTGACGACAAGTTTACTACGACAAGTATTACTGGTCCGCCGCGGCCAAGCCGCGCCAGTGTGATGTGGGCTTAATACGGGTCAATGCTCACGTCACATGGATCATCTTGACATGAGGGCCATGAGGCTGGATGCTTTGTGCGCTCAAAGAACACGTTGCGCTTAATTTCATATTCCAGCGCTTGTCAAAGCGCTAGACAGCGTTGGAGTGTGACAATATGCGCTAGGCGGTCTAAACCGTATCAAACATAGGACCTGACACGGGCTGCGGGCATATATGGGTCATCTACACTAATATTATAAAGAGGAAAGATTTGATTGTTTGTTTGTGTGTTTGTATTGAATAGGCTCCGAAACTTCTGGACCGATTTGAAAAAAATCTTTTACCATTAGAAGCCAACATTATCCCTGATGAACAGAGGCTACTTTTTACCGCGGGAAAATGCTTCATTCCTACAGGAAAACGGGTAATCCGTGCGAAGCCGGGCCGGGCAGCTAGTCTTTTATATAGAGATTTAGGTTCCCGTCTCTCCTGTGAAAATTGCCAAAGTTAAGGGCTGAAAAACCTAATTTTTGGTTGCAGTATCAATCCGTATAATCTTATGCTCTTGTATTATCTAAGTCCCATTCGGATGCACTTCGACCTAGTGGGATCTTTTGTGGGTTGCACCAACTTACGATTACACATCGATCAACGCCGGCAGCTCTCATTATATATAAACTAGTCAAACTTTTCGCACATTCAGATTTTAACCTCCTCGCCGGCGATGGCGGGACGAGATAGACTCCTTTTTAAAGGATTGTCCAGAGGCTGCTCGGGATCGGGATGCCTGGAAATGGAGGGGGAGGCCTTTGCCCATCAGTGGGATAGGCTCCTAATAATATATATGTCGAGGTGTGGGCGTATCCTGGGTTCTCGGGCATTGATAGGAAACGATGTTACTATGATTACAAACTTTACTAAGGACTTCTCCACAGCATAATTACAAAATTCATGTGAAATACAGTGAACTGGCAATTTCGGTTCTCGTATTCCGTCACACCATTCTCTAAACGATTAATTCTCCATCCAAGAGAGCAACCACCTCCTGTCAGGCTTTTTCCTCAATGACAGCGAACCCAACCGTCCGTTGTTCTGTTTCTAATTCAAAATAATACTCGTCATAGCCCTCTGTTGGCGCGCGGCGGAACTAATGAGCTCCCGAGTTTGCCCAGACAAATATGTCCTCGTTCGCATGTATTTCAATGATGACATTTGTAGATTGACAGTGGAGCACATTACGACCGAAGTCACGATGAATGTAATAGAGGGCGCTGCATGAAACTTCTCCTCTCCGACATATATATATATTTTGTAATAAAAACATTACATGTACAGTAAAACCCTTATCTATTAACCAGAGAAAAGTCGACTTTTGTTTATTCACTGTATGACCCATATACCCCCCATATACCTATATAGCTTCAGTTATGAGATAACACAGCTTTATATACATAAATGGATCACAGTGGAAAATTGAAAAGTTATTCACCACGAGCGGGATTTGAATGTCAGAATGTTGAAAAAAAAATTAAAAAATTTCGCGGTAGATGTCGCTACGGGGAGGCTCGTAGCGACATCTACCGCGAATTTTTTTTATTTTTTTTATTAGAAGAGTGGACGGGATTGAAAGATTTGTTGCCACTAGCGGACCCACGGTAGCTCAGTTGGCAAGAGCGATGGACGGATTCCAGAGGCCGAGGGTTAAAATCCCGCTCGTGGCGCATAATTTTTTCAATTTTCCACTTTGATCCAGGAATTTCGTAAGCGGACGTTTCTGCTTAGTAAACATTTACTTATCATCTTTGTTACTAGCAAAATGCGTAAGCATCCAACCAGGAAAATCGTCTTCGAAGAATTTAGTAGTGCGAGACGACAACGGCCCAGCCATGCAAGTTGTTTACTATGAAATCGACTTTCTGCTGCCGGAGCTTAAGCCGCCTTGTACTGTAAGGTAAGATATCAAATTACTTTAAAGATAAAGTAGGTACTTTACCTACTTTATTTGAAGCAAGGACTTAAAACAAACAAAACATAGAGTAGTGTTAATAGCATATTGTCTTTAGGATTAAATTGAGTTAAGCCTTTAGATTTCACTTCGAAAAGCTTTCGCTGCTCATATAAGATGGGATCAGCATATTAGGTTGAATTTGAATAGCAAAATAGTCATTTGTTTTACGCTTTGCATAAATAAGTAGAATGGAATATAATGGTTAAAGTTTAAGCGTTTTAGTTAGCTAGTTCAAAATCTTCCATGCAGAATGTGGAAAATCTTTTTAAGATTCTATATTGCATTGTCTCCTAATATATATGTACATTTTAAATTACATATGTTATCGAATATATTATTATTATTAATAATAATAATAAACCATTTTATTTCAGGCAATTAATCTACGAGTACTTATTACCTAAATTAATTTAAGTTGTACCTATAATCCTCATAAGAAGGCTCAAAGTCACCCAAAGGGCAATGGAGAGGGCCATGTTGGGAGTTTCTCTGCGTGATCGCATCAGAAATGAGGCTATCCGCAGCAGAACCAAGGTAACCGATATAGCCCTCCGAATCGCTAAACTTAAATGGCAGTGGGCAAGGCACATAGCACGTAGAACCGATGGCCGTTGGGGCGGACAGGTTCTCGACTGGCGACCACGTACCGGAAGACGCGGTGTGGTTAGGTCCCCCACAAGGTGGACTGATGACCTGGTAAAGGTTGCGGGAGTCCGCTGGATGTGGGTGGCGCGGGACCGGTCACTTTGGCACTCAAAGAGGCCTATGTCCAGCAGTGGACGTCTTTGGGCTGATATAATGATGATGATGTACCTATAAAATCGTTTTCTTTTTAAGTAAAACTTCCGTCAATTTGTGTTTCCCACAATTTAAGCAATGAACATCATGAAGTGTACAAATCTCAGCTAAAGCTGCGCGAATTCCGTTGCTTCGCAATATCAGCAAATCCTGCTGTGCCAATCACAACGTGTTTCGATACAGCTCACCAATCACCTGGCGTAACTTGACCACAAGATTACAAAACTATGTTTTTGATCAATTTAATTATTGTTTTTGATATTATTTAATTGTGTCCTGTAAGGATATTATAGAAATATTTAATATTTGTTTGCTTTTAAGACCTCTGTCTTGTCTTATAAGAATTAAGAACACATTTATTTGTTTTTTTCTCTACCAGCCGCCGACGATGAATTAATTACATCTTTTATTTGGCTGTCTTGTTGAGCAAAACAAATTCCTACAAAAAGAATGCAGAAAAACATCAAAAAAAATCGTATCTTATAAGAGTTATAAGATAAACCATGTCAAAAAAAAGGGTTATTGACAGACGAGGATTACCTTGACATCGTTTTGGATTCTTTTCATTTCATGTCTTTTATTCCAATATTGAAATACAGAGACATGAAAGTAGTGATACCCTTATGACATTGACCAATATATGTATAATCAGAACTTTGAATTATACTGGTTAGCCTGAGTCGCTTGCCACGACCTGGCTAGGACCGTCAACACCCCAGGCGGACGCAATTGCCGCAGCTCATTTCATTTGGGTAGCCCGGAGTCATATTTCACTGACCTAGTTTCGATTCCCAACTCGCCACAGCACACAGATTAAAAAGATCTCACTGGAGGTATATTTCGGTCCACTGCATCCAATTCTAATTAGATTTCAATCTGGTTCACGCGTGCCGAGCGAACGTAACGCTTTGTTTGTTGTTGTCAACGCTCACAGAATTAAAAACACTACTCACGTCCTCTGTCTAACAAAACCATAGAGAAAGGATATAATAGAGGGACTCACTCACACATACACGCATGTATGACAAAGATACAAGTGGGAACGAGATACAATGTCAAATGTCTGTCTGTAGCTTGTTTCTCACCACCTGTCAAAATATTGTACTGAAACTGACGTCACGGACAGAATACGACTAAAGTTTATAGACACTAGCTTCTGCCCGCGACTCCGTCCACGTGGAACTCGTTTATATCGTAGCTCCTTACAAGCTTTCACCCTCCACTTCATCCCCGTGGGGGATGATTTCCGGGATAAATACTATCCTATGTCCTCCCCCAGGACTCAAACTATCTCTATACCAAATTTCATCCAAATCGGTTCAGCGGTTTAAGTGTGAAGAGGTAACAGACAGACAGACAGACAGACACACTTTCGCATTTATAATATTACTAGCTTCTGCCCGCGACTCCGCCCGCGTAGAACTCGTTTATATCGTAGCTCCTTACAAGCTTTCACCCTCCATTTCTTCCCCGTGGGGGATGATTTCCGGGATATAAACTATCCGATGTCCTCCCCCAGGACTCAAACTATCTCTATACCAAATTTCATCCAAATCGGTTCAGTGGTTTAAGCGTGAAGAGGTAACAGACAGACAGACAGACAGACACACTTTCGCATTTATAATATTAGTATGAATGAGATGTAGAGGATGTATTAGTCTCCTGACCCCGTATCATAGTCGGCCTTATCACACGATAAGTGACAGGATAGAGCGTCCTTCACTGGCTGACACCGTTCGATAGAACGAGACGACGCTCCTATCTTGTCACTTGTCGCGTGATAAGGCCGACCATGATATCGGGATACGGGATCTGATCTTTCTCAATTTAGTCATAGGTCATAGCACATGCTATTTCGCTCCTACCGCGATTGGGCGTATCTAACACTTTGGATGTGTGCGGATAGCCAAGGTTAACAGAAGCAGAATTAAAATTCAATTGGGAAGAGAAAGATATGAATTGAATCACGTCCTGAATAATGCAGTGACATTGCTTTATGCACAAAGAGGCTCTCCTTTTAACACTGTTTAAGAGAAGACTTTTATTTGATAAATTCCTGTTACAGACGGTCGGTTTTCTGCTAGTAAAGGAACATCTTATTTGAGTTTATACAGACGATTGTTCTCTTTCTATTAGAAGTTGTTATAAAAAGCTTCGTTCCCTAAGCTAAAGATAAAAATATGGAAATACTTTAGTATTTATTTAAACTTCATTGCACAGTAACAAGTTACTAATACAAAAGGCTGTGTTAAGAGTTAGAATCTTAACACATTCACTGCCAAGAATCGCTACGCGCTACGCTCGTAGCCGATCCCGTGGTTTTTCCCGTCTGTAGCGGAAAGCGACTACGGCGTAGGGGGGTTCCTGGCAGTGAAAAGTGAGCTAGGGAGCGGAAAGTGGTTCCTACAGAGATTACAGAAATCCCATAGCACTAGTTTTCTTTATTTATCTTTTCAATAACAGTGCCGGTGTTACGAGGGGCGGCTGAAAAGTAATCTCCTTGGTTAAAAAAATATGCGAAAATGATACTGGCTGAAATGCATTCTTGTTCTTTGGTTATTTTTTTTTTGAATTATTTGACGTTCATTTGTTTTTTCCGTTCCATTTTTCTACAATTCTCGAATGTTTGCGACATATCGGTTGAAAAAATGAATATCGCTAAAATTTAACATCGTGCAGTGATTAAATTTCTAACAAAAGAAGGAAATACTCCCTCACAGATCCGAGAACGTATGATGTGTGTGTTCGGTAGTTCGTGCCCTTCCGAATTTACTATAAAGTTTTGGTCTAAACAATTTAAACTCGGTCGTGAGAGCTTGGAAGATGACGCTCGTAGTGGAAGGCCGGTTTCTGCCGTTACAAACGAAAATGTAGCCAAAGTTAAAAAAATAATTTTAGAAGACCGACGAGTGAAGCAGTGGGAGATTGCTAGAGATGTGGGCATCAGTAAAGAAAGAGTCAATGAGATAATTCATGTGCATCTGAATATGTCCAAGGTGAGTGCACGTTGGGTCCCCAGAATGTTAACGGCGTTTGACAAGGACCGACGTGTCAAATGTTGTGAGGAGTTTTTAGGAAATGAGTCGAGGTAATGAGGAAGAAATTGTTTCTAAAATGGTGACGTGTGATGAGACCTGGATTCGACAGTGGGACCCCGAAAGCAAACAAGAGTCTTTGCAGTGGAAATTCAAGGATGAGAAGCCTCCTCGGAAGTTTAAGGTCAGGCCGTCGGCAGGCAAACTTATGGCTACCGTATTTTGGGATACAGAAGGAATTTTACTAATAGATTATTTACCAAAAAAAAGGATAATGAATGCTGAATATTATTCCAGCTTACTGCATCAGTTACGAGACGCGATAAAAGAAAAGAGGAGGGGTAAACTTAGCAAAGGGATCCTGATTTTACACGATAATGCACCTGTGCATACCGCCCGCACAACAATGCTTACCATGAAGGAATTAGGGTTCGATGCCGTTAACCATCCACCTTACAGTCCAGACCTAGCCCCATGCGACTATTTTTTATTTAGACACCTCAAAAAAGATCTCCGAGGAAGACGATTTCTGACCGATGACGAAATGAAGGCTGCAGTTAGTGACTTTTTTGACGAGAAACCGAAAGATTTTTTTTTCATGGGTTAATGTCAATATTTGACAAATGTAATAAGTGTATTTCACTAGCAGGGGACTATATTGAAAAATAAAAAAAATACATACATGACAGTCTTTTGTTTCATTGTTAGGTAGATTACTTTTCAGCTGCCCCTCGTACATAGATTGGATCATTCGCTACTCAGCTACGTTCGTAGGCTACACCATAATCCTAGCAGCTTCTCCGTGTAGTGAGAATCGTCCGTAGCCTTCTGACGCATTGTCGCGATAAGTGCTGAATGGGATAAGTCTGGAATTCCATCTGCGACAGGGATTCATATCGTGTATCTATCTTTTAAAATCAAAGTAACCCAATTAACTCATTATAGCTGTGACTTATTAGGAACTAATATTATAAAGAAGAAAAGTTTGTTAGATAATAGCTCCGTAAGTTAGTCAGTTTGTATTGGTAATGCAGTTTGCATGTAGAATGGATTTCCTGGATGTTTATAAACTGGTCGCTCCTCGCTGGTTTGCCTGCGTCCTTTGCAATATTTGGGCAAAGCCGCGCGAGAAGTTAGGAATAAAAGAGCACAAAACAACTTCACAATTCATCATATCATCCGAAAGACGTCCACTGCTGGACATAAGCCGTAAGTGACCGGTCCTGCGCCACCCCCATCCAGCGGACTCCAGCAACCTTTACCAGGTCATCAGTCCACCCTGGGGGGTGGATCAGTCAGCCTACCCACGCCGCGCCTTCAGGTACAACTTCACAATTAGATTGTCAAAATATCCTATCCATAATTCAATTTGTCAACAGGGTGGTAGGCCGAATGATGCCAGGCACATGCCGATTGCAAGCGTTCTGTGTGCGCCCGGCGACCGGCGACGACATGGCCACATTGTCGCGACGCGCTGCCGTCGCCAGCCACCACGTTGCCAAACTGTGCAAGGAATACGGTCCAGGGGTTGAGAAGATTTAGTCAAGTTTTAGTCTTTTATAGTCTATGCGCGGCAGTTGTAGCAACGGGGTGCTGCTTTCGTGAGCTACCACGTTGCCAAACTGTGCAAGGAATACGGTCCTGGGGTTGAGAAGATTTAGTAAAGTTTTAGTCTTTTATAGTCTATGCGCGGTAGTTGTAGCAACGGGGTGCTGCTTTCGTGAGCTACCACGTTGCCAAACTGTGCAAGGAATATGGTCCTGGGGTTGAGAAGATTTAGTAAAGTTTTAATCTTTTATAGTCTATGCGCGGCAGTTGTAGCAACGGGGTGCTGCTTTCGTGAGCTACCACGTTGCCAAACTGTGCTACGGTCCTGGGGTTGAGAAGATTTAGTAAAGTTTTAGTCTTTTATAGTCTATGGGCGGCAGTTGTAGCAACGGGGTACTGCTTTCGTGAGCTACCACGTTGCCAAACTGCAAGGGATACGGTCTTGGGGCTGAGAATATGTAGTTAAATTATAAGTCATCTTTTTTAGCCTTCAGTGTGAGGCCGTGTAGCAACGCGGCACTGATGTCGCGAGCCACCACGTTGCTAAACTGTGCAAGGACTACGGCTTAGGGGTTGAGAATATATTAGTCAAGTTTTAGTATCGTCAAATCGTCCAACTTTGCTAGCGTAAATGACCACTGATCAAATCCGCATTAAGACAAAACTGATTAATTAGAACCGAAATTATATGGTTAAGCACAAAACCTTGAGTTTACCTTTCAGTAATTGTTTGCGCGAGAATTGAATTTTTAGGACTAAGTTGGAAGGTATTTCTTCGTTGTTTGTAAGAATATTATTTTTTCATTGCTTGCATATTTAAAAATTGGATTGCTTTTAGGAATCAATTTAGCAACCTTATCATTGTTTTAAAAACATTTTCAAAGATTTGTGTACCATTGGCTGATTGTAGCTTGAGTTGATAAACAAAAATTCACTCCGTGTCAGTTTTGTGACGAAAATTAAACTTATAAATTATGTGAAAATGAAGTTGTTTCACATTTAAGTAACGTGTGTGTAACGTGAAGAAACTGAACACTTAACACACTTTTATACAAACTGAACACTTAACTGTTGTCACAAAATTGACACTGAGTTAATTTTCGTTTGGCAATTCATGCTAATTAAGTATATATTTTTTTTGAAAATGCTTTTGAAATTTTAAAGTTCTATTTCATATTCAATTCACAATTTTGTAGACTCAACATTCTTATTGTGGACATGTTTTACTTGCTTTACCTCCAAAAAATTGTTCTTAATTATCTCAAAATGATTTTTATGAATGTATATTTAATTGCAACACCTAGAATATAACTAAGTATTTGATTATCGTTCAATGTCTAAAATACGGACATATTTTTGTACTAGATAACACATTCCCTATATACTTTTCTGTAACTTTCAATAAAAGGTCCATTCAAAAGACGTTTATTTCATTTCATAGCCGTCGCAGTTCTCGAATAAAAATCACGACTTGTCAATCTGTCATCTACACTACCTTATCTTCGAATGAGTCTGCAGATAAAATGCAGCCACATCACGATATTTTATCCGGGACCCGTCTAACAGATAAATCTCTGCGTGCAGGATTTAAATACATACTCATAATTCAGTATCAGTTAAATTTATGTCCCGCGCGAGATCTCCGATATTTATTATTTTATTCAATTTGATTGGATGACGGATTGAGGGTAGGTTTATAAATACTGGTGATATTTTGTGCAGGTTATCTTTTTATTACCCCCTTCGTCCAGTTGGTGTCGTAAAAGTAGACTATGGGAGCAGGGTTGAAGTGTGTTGTGGGTGATGGGCTAGCAACCTATCACTGCGATATCACATTTAGTCGATCTTTTATATCCACATTTATGCTAAAAGTGGCACTGGGACATAAGTTTCATGAACCTCTTTCTGCCTACCCCCTTTTTTAACCCTTAAATGCATAGTGTTGCCGAATGTCTACAAAGCATTAGACAGCTCACAGATTTAAAAAAAAAAACCGGCCAAGTGCGAGTCGGACTCGCGCACGAAGGGTTCCGTACCATTATCTATAAAAACAGTAAAAAAAAGTTTGTTGTATGTATTGGAGGTCGCATATGTCTACTGGCCATAAGTAATCTTTATTACGACATGACTGTCACGATTTGAATATACATAGAAACCGTTTGTTTACGTTCCTTATGTATTGTCACTTGGTAAAAATAAACAGACCACGAAACAACTAGCGTATCACTAAACTCTGCTGCAGTGTTAATTTATATACATTATAGTCAATTTACATTAGGTTATGTGCCTCACGCACTGATAGTGCTAGTTTTAATTAATAAATTGAGTGGATCTGATATTTTCTGTAATCTTGCGAAATTATGTCAGAAGAAGGCGGCATAAGTGGTATAAAGAAGCTGAGGGGATCGTCAGACTACCCGAACTGGAAGTTCTTGGTGCGGAATTACCTAGAGAATAAAAACTGGTGGGATGTAATTTCGAAAGACGCCGTTAATGCGGACGTAGATAGGAAGGCACGAACAACTATATGCTTGTTGTTGGAACCAGAGTGCTTTACCCATGTTTACAATGCGAAAACTGCGAAGGAAGCCTGGGACAGTCTACAGGGAGCCTACGAAGATAAAGGCTGGGGAAGACGCATCCACATACAGCGAGAGCTTTTCAACTGTAAGTTAGAAAATTTTAATTGTATGGAGAGCTACATATCGAAAGTCACATTCTTTGCACAACAATTGTATGATATTGATGCTGGAATCCCTGAGGATTGGATAATTTCAATTTTGCTTGGTGGATTGACTGCTGAGTACAGCCCACTTATAATGGCTGTAGATAACAGTGGCCAAGAGATCACTTTAGAGCAAATTAAAATGAAGTTGTTGCAAGAAGGAAGTAGACAGAGCAAGATGAACACAGACTACGAGCAAGCTTTTGTGACACGTAAAGGACAGAACGATGCCAGATCTACAAGCAAAACTAACGATCGTAAGCAGAAGTTCGTCTACAAGTGTTTCAAGTGCCACAAGCCAGGACATAAGGCATCTGAATGTAAAGAGCTAGTCAAGACCGCGAATGTCTGCCTGAACACCAAGGAGGCGATCAACAAGGACAAATGGTATCTTGACAGCGGGTGCTCTAATTCCATGACTCATGACCGGAGCAAGTTGGTGTCCTATAGACCTGAAAAGGGCAGCATGAAAATCTCTGTTGCGAATGGCGAGAAGTTATTGGTCAAAGGCCGAGGGAACGCTGAACCTCAAGTCGGCAAAAACGAAAAATTGATTTTGAATAATGTTTTACATGTTCCCGACCTTTCAATGAATTTGATATCGGTTAGCGATTTGACCAAGAAAAATTGTTCGATTAATTTTGACAAAGGAGGTTGCACTATTCAAAATAAGAACCGAATTATTGCAAGCTGTCAAGAAGTTGACGGAATTTACGAGTTGACAGAAAAGAAAAACAACGTCGTAAATGTGACAATGTCAAACCAAAATGGGCAAAATGTAAACATTTCGAACATTTGGCATAAACGTTTAGGCCATTTAAGCCGAAATTATATGGCCGAGATGCAAAAAATTGTAACCGGTATGGAATTTAAGAGTTCTGATTTGTGCGAACCGTGCATTCCGTGTATTGAAGGAAAGACATGCAAGAGTCCCTTTAAGAACAAAGGTACGAGAGCGAACGGGATCCTACAAATCGTACACAGCGATATTTGCGGACCAGTTGAGGAACCTTCGTTCGGGGGTGCGAGGTTTGTTCTCCTCTTTATCGATGATTTTACTCGAAGGACGCATGTTTATTTTTTGAAACATAAGCATGAGACGTTCGATAAGTTTCGTGAATACAAGGCGGAAGTCGAGAACGAGACAAGTAAATCTATACGAGTTTTAAGAAGTGACGGAGGCGGAGAGTACTGTAATGGAAAATTTAAATCTTTTTTGAAGTCCGCAGGAATAAAACATCAGACGACGGTACCTTACACGCCGGAACAAAACTCTGTCGCAGAGAGATCGAACAGGACGATTATTGAAAAGGCTCGGACCTTATTGTCGGAGGCGAAGCTCCCCAAACAATATTGGGCGGAAGCTGTAAATACCGTAGTGTATTTGAAAAATAGAAGCCCAACAAAAGCTGTGAAAGGGGCAGTACCTGAAGAGCTTTGGACAGGCAAGAAGGTAGATGTCAGCCATCTACGAATCTTTGGTTGTTTGGGATATCGACTTATACCCAAAGCAAAGCGTCGGAAATTGGATATGAAGACAGAACCAATGATATTCATCGGATACCCAGATAATCAAAAGGGTTACCGTTTGATGAATCCGAAGACGCATGAAGTTATCACTGCAAGAGATGTGATATTTTTAGAAAATGATTTTCTACACAATGGAAAGGACGAGAAGCGGTCACAGGTTATCATCAACCTTAACACAGACTGTGAACAAGAGGCTATCATCAATCTTAACACAGACTGTGAACAGTCCAGCGAACCACGATCGACATTGGAGAGTCATGAAGTGTTCCGCGATGCTGTTGACGACATCGTAAGGAGTCCTAAACCTGATATACAACAGCCGGTACCAAATGAGGTGTTCACAGAACATGTGATTATACCGGACCTGCAAGAAAGGCGGTATCCTCAGAGAGAACGCAGAGAAGTTGACCGATACGGTTGTAACGTTATGTGTGCTACGGAAGGTAACTATGACGGCGATCCTGTGACTATTGGAGAAGCTTTGGCACGACCTGATAGTGACTTATGGCAGAAAGCGATAGACGAAGAGCTTATGTCATTAAAGGAGAACCAGACTTGGACCTTAGTCGACCTTCCAGCTGATAAGAAACCTATCCAGTGCAAATGGGTATTCAAAATCAAGAAAGACAGCGATGGCAAGGTAACGAAGTATAAGGCTAGACTTGTAGCGAAAGGGTTTACACAGGTATGTGGGGTAGATTATACTGAAACTTATTCTCCAGTAGTCAGAAGCTCTACTTTACGATTGTTGTTCTCGTTGGCTGCTGAATACGATTGGTTTATTGACCAATGGGATGTCACGACTGCGTTTTTGTACGGGAAAATAAAAGAGGACATTTACATGCTTCAACCGAAAGGAGCAGTCGCCAAAGGTCAAGAAACCAAGGTATGCAAGCTGCAGCGATCTCTTTATGGTTTGAAACAAGCCTCAAATGCTTGGTTCAAAGAATTAGATAAAGAAATGTTGAATTTAGGCTTTATACAATCAAAAATAGAACCTTGTTTGTACCAAAAACAGCTTAAAGATGATAAGAAGCTAATAGTAGTAATTTACGTTGATGACATTTTTGTATTCGGAAACTGTGAAGTAGAAAAGCAAAAATTAAAATCGAGCTTGCTTGACAAGTTTAAGGTGAAGGATTTAGGCGCGGCTAGGCATGTTTTAGGCATGAGACTGAGACGAGAGAAAGGTGTTATTCATCTCGATCAGGAGCAGTTTGTTCTGGACATTTTAAATGACTAACATGACAGACGCTAAGCCGGTTACTACCCCGATGGAAGTGGGAATGAAATTGGAGAGGTCGACAAGTTCTCACTGTCAGCTGCCGTATCAAAGTTTGGTAGGTTGTCTAAATTATTTAGCCTGTAACACGCGACCTGACATATCTCACGCAGTAAGTGTACTTTCCCAGTTCAATAACTGCTACGGTGAAATACACTTTAAGTGTGCGAAACGGGTGCTAAGGTATTTGAAAGGTACGTCAAATCTGTGTCTTACTTTTCAGAAATCAGGTGTTTTAGACTTACGCGGCTATGTGGACGCAGATTGGGGTGGAGCGCTTGATAGAAAATCATTCACGGGTTTAATTTTCAAATTAGGCAGAAATATTGTTTCCTGGGAGAGCAAGAAGCAAGCTACGGTTAGCTTGAGCTCTACAGAATCGGAATACGTAGGACTGAGTCAGGCTTCAAAGGAAGCACTTTACTTACGAAGCTTACTTAATAGTTTGACTGCTGTAGACGGTAAACCTGTCATCATTTTTAATGACAATCAGTCGGCACATAAAATAGCTGCTAATAAGATGATGCATAATAGAACAAAGCACATTGATATAAAGTATCATTTTATTCGTGAGTGTGTACTGGCAAATAAAGTTGAAATAAAGTACATGCCAACTGATAAAATGATAGCGGACATCTTAACAAAGAGTGTTAATGGCCCGAAAATAAAAGATTTTTTGAAAGATTTGTCGCTATCAAATTATTCTTTTAAGAGGGCGGATTATTGTTAGATTCATTAGTGTTAGATGTTAGATATGGTGTAATGTTTATCTAAAGTGATTTGTGTAGGAGAGTTATAGAATAATTTTATTATTATGTTTTCGTTATGCATATTTAATTGTACGTAATAGATTAAGAGGGCGTATTGGAGGTCGCATATGTCTACTGGCCATAAGTAATCTTTATTACGACATGACTGTCACGATTTGAATATACATAGAAACCGTTTGTTTACGTTCCTTATGTATTGTCACTTGGTAAAAATAAACAGACCACGAAACAACTAGCGTATCACTAAACTCTGCTGCAGTGTTAATTTATATACATTATAGTCAATTTACATTAGTATGGGAGCCCCCCTTAAATATTTATTTTATTTTGTTTTTAGTATTTGTTGTTATAGCGGCAACAGAAATAAGTACATCATCTGTGAAAATTTCAACTGTCTAGCTATCGCGGTTCTTGAGATACAGCCTGGTGACAGACAGACAGACGGACAGCGAAGTCTTAGTAATAGGGTCCCGTTTTTACCCTTTGGGTACGGAACCCTAAAAAGGCTTACGTTCTTGAACGCACCTTTATACCAAACGTCAAGCCATTCTTGGGAAATAATAACTGGCAACACTAAAATCTGCGCACTTTTTTATTTATTGTTCCTAGATCATACATCCAATGAACTAAACAAGATCATTTTTTTCTACCAAAAATAAAAAATCATGCATTTAAGGGTTAAGAATAAAGGCACGAATCTATGCAAATATATACGTATGTATCTATTGAAAAAACGCAGGCGTAAATAGGTACGGGACCAACTACAAAACAAAATAAAATCGGCTACTTATTCTATTTATTGCGGCCAATGAGCTCTCGAAGGCTTTTTTGGGACGTAATAATCATACTTAACAAGCTTCTTAACCCTTAAATGCATGATTTTTTGATTTAAGGGTTAAAATGTTTTTAAATAAATAAATAAATAAATAAATATTAGGGGACAATCTTACACAAATCGACCTAGTCCCATAGTAAGCTCAATCAGGCTTGTGTTATGGGTACTAGACGACGATATATTTAATAGATAGAAATACTTAAATACATAGAATACATCCATGACTCAGAAACAAATATTCATGTTTTTGGTACCTTTAACGAACAACGAAGAAAAGACAAGCGAATTTGAGAGGGATTTAAGCTAAAATAGGTTTAATGAAAGTTTATGAATGAGGCCACTTGTCCTCTAGAATTTAACCAGTGATAAAAATACACTCTTAAAAACAAAGAATGATTGGTGCAATTTCTGCATTATTTCAGGCTCTTTTTGTACAAAAAAGTTGGTATTTCATTTCAAAATCCGCTTGAACAAGCATCTGCATCTTGGCAGCTTTTCAAGTACATATTGCGGTCCCTCTAATGTCGTACGGAAATGCTATGCGGTGCTTTTCAGCAATTTAAAACGCTGTAAGTACTACGTTATTGGAGGTCCCATAAAGTGTTTGTTATCGAAGGTTGGGTGGACGCCAAACGATGCCCTCATTAACTTGGTTTTGGAGGAACACGGTGCTTCTTTTCGGTAAGTGTATTGAAGAATGATATATTTGCGTAGTTGATCATGTAATGAAGATGGACCACATCAAAGAATCGAGTTAAGCCGCGTAATGCAAGCGACGGGTTTATTACTTATGGTTAAAGGCAAGGCAAGGCTATGGCTCGAAAATTGGTTGCGTTAAAATTCCTCTAAGTCAAAATACCTACGTAAAGTCGACGTATCGCAGCTTCAATGTCATCATTCATCATTTAAAGTTTATTAGTGCATTATAATCAAGATCTGTTTGTCCATAGAAAATCGTGATGTTATTTTATCTCCCTACAAACTCGTATTAACAGTTTTTCAAGTTTCATTAATAGTTGCTGATCTGACTTTCAACATCCCTATTGGATGGACTAATCTTAAAATTCATGTTTGATTTTGATTACTTGTCCGATTTAGCCCTCAAATTATAGAGTAGGTAAGCATGAAAGTAAATCGAAATCAGCTCATCAATTAAGCTGTTTGTTCGATAATTCGCGAACGCCGCCGGCGACAGGCCATTTTGAATAATGTAGGAGCAAACACTGAGCTCAGGTGGCACGCCTATAGGATTTCCCCTTGTTACACTAACGACACTATTGACGTACGTTATTTGCTTCTAACTTTCTAACTCGCGTAAAGGGAGAAATTATTCATGGGGGTTAGGTCTACGAAGACAGGAACGAGTGGAAAGGAGGTGCTAAGGTTCAGTTAGAATGGCTATATGTATAATGGTATAGTATCTGGGAGACCGAGCTTTGTTCAGTGTTGTGAGTGTAACCAGGAGAAAACGAATCTTCCCGGAATTTAAACAATGCTATACCAGTAATCTTGTACAGTCGACTACAGAGAGATCAATACGGCCAAAGTTACAAAAACATGTATATGTATATGTGTATATCTTTAGCTGAGAATTGTTCACTTTAGGACTTAATGATGTTCATTGCTCAAATTGTGGGAAAACACAAATTGATGGAGGTTTTACTTGAAAAAAAAAACGATTTTATAGGTACATCATCATCATCATATTAGCCGAAAGACGTCCACTGCTGGACATAGTCCTCCCCTAAAGAGTGCCAAAGTGACCGGTCCTGCGCCACCCGCATCCAGCGGACTCCAGCAACCTTTGCCAGGTCATCAGTCCACCTTGCGGGGGGCCGACCGCGCCTTCCGGTAAAACATGTATACACGACCTTAATATAAAGGCGTGTATACAAGTTTTGTGTAACTTTAGCCGTATCGATCTCTTTGTAGTCGTATATAAATCCTAGTATATATAATTTTCATCGATCGTTATCGTTACCCGTTTTACAAACATTATGAGTATAGCTCGTTAATTATTGCTTATTGAAGAGTATAAGATATGGTCGGTAGTGTACCTATGTAGATGTTGTGAATCATGATCAAACTCTTAGCTCAGACAAATAAAAATATTAATTTTCTTGTTGAGCCTCTTGTCAGGATGATCAGAGATTGCTGATTTTTACCCGACTATCTCAGAAGGAGGGTTATCTTTTTAGAGCGTAAGTATATGTATATAACAGTCCAAACGGCTTGATGCATTTTGACATATGAGGTGTCGTTGTATTCCTCATAATCGTGTGAGTCAAGTGACATAGGCTATATATAAAAAAAAGACCGGGTTGCACTCCGGCAGTGCCGGCAGAAGTGAAAACTCAATAACATTGTAACAGTTTTTCGATCAGGTCACGTGACATCTTACGGTTTCACCCTAAAAATGAATTTGACGCAAATTTATAAACAATTATCAATTACTTAGGCGGACGGGCCCGTCATTGCCAAATATTTTTCAAAGCTTTATCTCTTTAGGAATAACGTCTTAATTCGAACTATTCGAATTTGAAAGAACAGCAGACCGACGCAGACCAGCAGGCGACCAAAATATCAATTTGTTTTTGCCGCTGGTAAATATTATTCTAAGCTTTATCTCTTTAGGAATAACGCCCAAATTCGAACTATTCGAATTTTCTCAATAGCAAAACGGTGAAGGACGCGTTGGTATTATTACAAATTCATTTGCAGAATATGCTATTGCAAAAAGTGTTAAACGGCTTTATACTCTTACGAATAGCGTTCAGTTTTGAATGAACTCGAATCGGCTAGCAGCAAAAAGTGACCTCCTTCACATCTGACGTCACAAAACTCTTGTCGCGTATTTAACAATTCTTCCCCATCCCAAAAAGTGCTCAGCGCAGCTAAAGAAGTTTTCACTTCAAAATCCTGGGTTTTTTGAAAAATCTTTTGTTTTCACTCGTCAGGAGTAGGTCCACCAGTTTTTTTTTTCTTATAGTCAACCAGTCAATCTACGAGTAGTTCCGTGGAGAATGATTGATGACGCAATGCTCAAAGCAGTCGCTATCAATCAATAAGTCAAAATACATTCAGTCATTAACCCTTCGTATGTCTTAGCAGATGTTTAGCTAGATGACTTCCAGCCTCCCGAACAAGCCGGTTTCCGAAGAGGCTTCAGTACCGTAGACCACATCCACACGCTCCGTCAGGTTATACAGAAGACCGAGGAGTATAACCTGCCCCTCTGCCTAGCGTTCGTGGACTACGAGAAAGCCTTCGATTCGATTGAAACCTGGGCCGTACTACAGTCTCTCCAGCGGTGCCAAGTTGACTATCGCTATATCGAAGTGCTGAAGTGTTTGTATGAGAACGCCACTATGTCAGTTCGACTCCAGGACCAGAACTCGAAGCCTATTCCGCTGCAGCGGGGAGTCAGGCAAGGAGATGTTATTTCTCCAAAACTGTTCACCGCTGCACTGGAGGACGTTTTCAAAACTCTGGACTGGAGAAGGCTAGGCATCAACATCAACGGCGAGTACATCACTCACCTTCGGTTTGCTGACGATATAGTAGTCTTGGCTGAGACCATGGAGGACTTAAGTACGATGCTCGATGACCTCAGTAAAGCTTCCGAGGGAGTTGGTCTAAGAATGAACATGGATAAGACGAAGATCATGTCAAATGCCCATGTAGTACCAACTCCCATTACAATCGGACACTTTACGCTCGAAGTTGTAGACGATTATGTATACCTAGGACAAACTATCCAGTTAGGTAGGTCTAACTTCGAGAAAGAGGTCAATCGTCGAATCCGACTCGGCTGGGCAGCGTTCGGGAAGCTACGGCACATCTTTTCGTCCAATATTCCGCAGTGTCTCAAGACGAGAGTCTTTGACCAGTGTGTGTTGCCAGTGATGACATATGGTACTGAAACGTGGTCGCTTACTATGGGCCTCATAAGAAGGCTCAAAGTCACCCAAAGGGCTATGGAGAGGGCTATGTTGGGAGTTTCTCTGCGGGATCGCATCAGAAATGAGGCTATCCGCAGTAGAACCAAGGTAACAGATATAGCCCTCCGAATCGCTAAACTTAAGTGGCAGTGGGCGGGGCACATAGCACGTAGAACCGATGGCCGTTGGGGCGGAAAGGTTCTCGAGTGGCGACCACGTACCGGAAGGCGCAGCATGGGTAGGCCCCCCGCAAGGTGGACTGATGACCTGGTAAAGGTTGCTGGAGTTCGCTGGATGCGGGTGGCGCAGGACCGGTCACTTTGGCACTCTTTGGGGGAGGCCTATGTCCAGCAGTGGACGTCTTTCGGCTGATATGGTGATGTCTTAGCACTGATCAGTGCTATTGAAAATTAACTGTATGACAGTAACGTAAAATATATAATCCTTCAGCAATGTCAGCGTCAAAGCATCCGAAGGGTTAAGTTGTATGTCTGGTTATGGAGTCCGAAGGCCACAAGAGTTCTACAAAACAACATGAAATTTAAAACAGTGTAACATTATTATCTTATTTACGAGTACACACAGAAACACGTCTAGCTATACACTTCAGAAATCTGAAATATTGCATGAAAGAGAGTCGCACTAGAATGCGAATGTGTGTGTGTCCTATGCGTATGTGTTAGTTACGCGGGCTATTATTCAAAAGAGTTTTGAAACAGTATTTTTCTTTTATTGTCAATATTGACATATTGACATTAAATTTAATATATATTCAATTTGTCGATTTATTTCCGATTGATGTTGCGTTTCGGTTAATTCACGCTTGAAAATGGCTCCCCGTCTAACTTTAAGGGAGAAAACAAGAATAGTAGAGCTGAAAGAGATTGGGATGCGTGTGGCCGAGATTGCTCGAGAAACAGGAGTGCAAGTAAGTGATTTCAATAAATAACATCTTTGTTCATTATATAGAAAAAGATAAGTTGATCGTTTGGCGTTCATTTTCTAACTAATGATACTTTATCACTACAAACTCCTATCACGACTTTGTTAAATTCACTTTCAGAGGCGAACAGTTTACTTATGGGTGCAAAGATATGAAGCAGGCGGCGATGAAGCACTACAAGACCTTCCACGGTTAGCAAGTCAAAGAGTTACAACAGAGGCGGAAGGCGCAGAGATGATTGCTACACATTCACAGGATCCCTTCCATCGTTGTCGTGATACAGCCATACAATACGCCGTAAGTTTAACGCGATTACTTTATCTTCAAGTATTTATTTATCTGTAATAACACTTGAATAGAAGTGAAACATTGATTATGATTATGAATGCTTGTTATAGATTTCTATGCAAACAGTGCGTCGTCGGTTGAATGAAGGGGGACTCCACCGTCGTATACCGGCCCGAAAAATATTGCTAACTCAGCAGCACAAAGATGACCGAATCGCATTTTGTCTGCAATATTACAATTTCGATTGGGTAAACAATGTTATAATTTTTGTCGACGAGAAGACATTTCAATCGGACAAGCTGGGTCGCAAGATACTCTACAGGCGAAATAATGAGCGATATGTCGAAAATAACACATTGCCGAACAAGACAAGTGGAAGGATTGGTCAAGGCATTTGGGGTTGGATTAGTTCTATGGGCCCGGGAGAACTCACAACAGTAAGTGGCAGGATGAATGGGGCTCAATATGTGGAAATCTTGCGTGATGTTTTTTTACCAACAGTTCGCACTGCTTATCCCGAAGGTCGAATTTATTTGACACAGGACAATAGTTCCATACACAGCTCCCGATTAGTGCAGGAATGGCTGGCAGGTCAACCTGACGTTGAGCTGATTCGGTGGCCGGCCAAAAGCCCCGATTTAAACCCCATTGAGAACGTTTGGGGTCAAATGGTTCTCAATTGGGATCCAAGCGATGTCCGAAACAAAGAAAATTTGAGTGGAGTGGTATTTCAAACTTGGGAACTTTTAAGAGGAAGTGACATGTGTTGGAATATGGTGGCGAATATGCATTCCAGGATTTATTTAGTCTTAGACAACGGAGGAGGTCACATCCCGTATTAGTTTTAAATAATTAATAAATAAGTGAGATTAAATTGAGGTTTGTGTTTTTTTTTTTCACCTTTACTGCATTTTACTGTCGATCATAGTTTTATAGACATTGCATTGATTGACTTGAGCGAAACTGCGGTGATAAACTAAATTATAAATATATGAATAAAGAAAACAGTAAATATATTAAACACCTATATACTACCTAAAGAATTATCAAAAATAATATATAGTTTTTTCTTAATTTATCCTATCCACGTCCGTTCGAAAGCTAAAATAAATTTATGACAAATTCACGGGTCTTGTTGCAATAAATCCTATACCTTTTCAGATTACAGTAAAGATGCTCAAACAACTACAGTGACAATGATACGTCACACATACGTAAACATTATTTAACTTGAAGTTGACATGATACACATATATGTATCTCTTTCTTTTTCTCTCTGCTCCGTCTTTAATGGTTAGTTAGGTGTGTTGCTGTGTGTACCACCAATAAACTTAACGAAACGTTCCATGTTATGGTCTGCTTTCGTTCGGAGTACTCGCGTTTTCAAGGAATACCGTGAAAAGAAAATGAAGTAATAATTGAAGTGGTTCTTTTATTGCCTCAATCGACAATAAAGCGGTGCGGTAAAATACTTACCGAAGAAGTTTATTACACCAAACCATGATGAAAAATTCAGCAAGCGGAATTGCGTCAGAAGAAATATTTATCTTCGCGCTTACTCTAGCGGAGACAATTGAAAAATTGTCATACTGGTGCTCTCAGTACGTGACATGAGTTCTAAGCTGATATTACTTATACTTAAGCCTGATTTGGTATTTTCTTGAGAAATAGCTGATATTCTCAGATAACAAATACTTATGAAATAAATATTGGGAACAATCTTACGTAGATCGGCTTAGCGTTAAACTAAAAAAAAAAGCGGCCAAGTGCGTGTCGGACCACGCACAACGAGGGTTCCGTGCCTATTAAAAAGGTCGTATCGTTACTGAAATCTTATGGCACTTACATCCTTTCCTTTAAGGAAGGCAGTTTTTTTGAAATATCACAAAAACCTTTGAACCGATCTTGTTCAAAACAATTTTCGCTGAGAGAAATTAATAAGCCCTATGAGCATGAATTTTTTCATATTTTTCAAATATACTTACGGTTCAAAAATTACAGGGGGGGGGGGACACAATTTTAATGACTTTCGAGGCGATTATCTCCGACTCTATTCCCTTAATCAAAAAAATTGCTGAGAAACCTTATATTTATTTTGAAAGGCCTATCGATTGACGTGGGCTTGCAATGAAAAAAAAAATTGACTTTCAGTTTTATGTATGGAGTGCACCCCTAAAAAAATTTTTTTTTGTAAGTTAGTTACAAACCTATGTAGTACATCTTATAGTTTTCGAGTAAAATGCCTGTGACACGGACAGACAGACAGACAGACAGACAGACATGACGAATCCATAAGGGTTCCGTTTTTTGCCATTTGGCTACGGAACCCTAAAAAGGCATAATAGTATGCTTATATGAATGGTATTATGAACGTGAATATTAGTTACTTACCCAAATAGTGCTCACACAAATACAGCTGAACAGACGAAAGGTATATAAAACTTATCAATTATCATTGTGAAGATTTTCATCATCCGTGACGGGACAAATTTGGGGATGCATACTGATAAAAGAGTTAATGTGAACAAAGTTGCGCGCAAACAGATAAATAAATACTTGGATAACGTACCCTGAAGTAACAATTTCACTCGCTCACATTAATAATAAAATAATTTACTTTAAAAACAAAGTTTTAACCGACTTTGATTTAGTACTCCGCCAAGCCACGAGAACATTTCCACATTTATTTTCCAATTTACCAAATGAACTGATTTCCGAGAGCAAATGCGTTGATTATTAGAGAAAAAAACCAAATCGCTGTATGTGGCCCGATAATATTTGAGGACTTCCGTCGATTCCACAAGGACCTTTGGTACTTCATTAGCTGCAATTTCAACGGAATCTTATCAGAATCTGTGACGTAATTTTGTACTTATAAGTACATAATTGAGGAATTCCATAAGTCATCTGTGGTCTTCATCATCAATTCCACTCCACCAAATTTATGATTTCCGGGTGTAAATAGACGAGATATAATAGAAAATACCAAAATCACTACACGCGTGCCTATAATATAATTGAGGAGTTCCCTCAATTCCTCATGGATCCCATCATCCAACTGAATAAAAAAAATGGGACCCACCTGGAAGCATATACTTACAAACAAAAAAAAATACAACCGAATTGAGAACCTCCTCCTTTTTTTTGAAGTCTGTTAAAAATACAGTAATATTCATGGTACATCACACATCAATCAACAAAAATCCATACGCTGGTAAGTATCTTTTGTACCGCACCAAAAACTAGCACTATTTAACCCATCCCAGCGTAGCAGCGTATTTCCGCTCTGTAGCGGAAATCGCTCGTAGAAGCACGAGTGATAATGTGAGTCAATGACTTTCCATGGATAAGCGCACCTTTATACTATTTAGAACATTCTTAAGTAAACAACCCTGCTGTTAGTTTAGAACAGGTAAAGTAAATCCGAACGCTTATTAAACAATGTTGGAGAGGAACAGAATTTTCATGTTGGAGGAATAAATGCGACACTATTTGTTCAGTGGACTGTGCGTTCACGATGGCTCTCGGCTTGCGTACCGAAATACAAAATACACGGTGAAGAGGCTGCCGTCACACCGTTGCGTAATAAATTCACGTTCTCATACGTAATAAAATAATTATAACTCACAAAAATATTTGATAAATTGTGCTCGCTGGAATGTTGTACAAATTGATCAAGACTTTTTTGTTTTACTTTATGAATTATGAGCATAAGTATTTAAGGACGATATTTTTCGTTTGCATCGAGCCGATAGTGGATTATTTTTCAATTCAAGAGACTGTACACCCGGATTCAAAATTAATTCAAGTAACTAGTTCTGTTTTTCTATAGCAGATTCTCAATCGTCACAGCAATGAAATACATGCCATGGCTCTTTAAAACTTTCATTGCTAGGAACCCTCCTTGTAACGCTATAGTCGCTTTCCGCTACATACGAGGAAAATCAAGGAATTGGCTACTGCTTCTTGGTAGTGAACTTTAGTAAGTATTAAACAGCCATGCTGCTAGTTCATAGCCTGTTTTAGCTTCTTGTCAGAAAGGGCAGCAAGTAAGTTAGTCTCAAATTGTTAAAGTTAGCAAAGCATTAACATTTCCCGTTTACCAGAGCCTACCCTTAAGTCAAAATGTTAAGATATAGTAATAAGTAATTATCACTTTATATAATCTGACATACGATAAAATAAGAATGCTCACTCAATTTTCTCAATGAAAGTTTTCCGTTGTGACGCGAAACTTAACCATACAATTATATGGTTAAGTTTTGTGTCACAACGGAACTTTGTTCACTTCTTCAGTTTGTATGGCTAACTACCGACTAACAACTGGCCAAGTACTTGGTCCTCACCCAAATCCGACTTCTTTTTTACTTTAGCATATGTCACTCTGACGATTAAGATGAATCCTACGACACCTTATATTTTGTCAAAATCCATCAAGCCATTTGGACTGTAGCACGTGAAATAGAATTATGCTTCTTATATGCTCAAAAAACATAACCCTCCTTCTGAGGCAAGCGAGTAAAACTCACGTTATCTTGCTCTCATCTACACATCAGGGGGCATAGACAAGGTTACAATCGACAAGCGCTAACGCCAATAGAAAACTAATAACATGTATGGGAATGACAGATGAGTAAGACTAACGAAGTGTTTCGTCGGCATCTGTCATGTCCATACATTTTATTATTTTCTATTGGCGTTAGCGCTTGTCGATTGTAACCTTGTCTACGGCCCCTGTTCGCCACCGCGTTACGTTACGACTACCTGCAATCTGGTAGTAACCACACGGCGGAGCACTTTTCTGGCTCTCGCTAAAACGGTGCGATTTTGTTGTCATGCTACTTTTTAACAACGGTATTTTTGCAACAAAATGTTACTACAATGTTGCCAAGAAAAACGTTTGCTTAGTAAGCGGGACAGAGCAAATGGACTTAACTGAAACAACATCACGCAATCGTTTGTGAGCGAACTTATTCAATATTTGCGATGCCGATAGTATAATAACATTTTGTTGAACTACTCTGCAGTCTTTGGTAAAAAGATAAACTATTCTATAAGTACTTAATTGAAAATAAGAAATAACTTAAAATATGTTAAAAACCCACTCACTACGCCGTAGTACGTATCAGCTTAACGCATTCACTGCAAAGAATCGCTACGCGCTACGCTCGTAGCCGATCCCGTAGATTTCCTCGTATGCAGCGGTAAGCGGCTACGGTGTAGGCGCCCGCTAGATGGCTTCCTGGCAGTGAAAGTGTTTATGTCCATATGTAGTGAAAATTGCTCGTAATGCTGCGTTATGATTAGCGCTGAATGGTTTAAGAATAAATTTCTGGCTGAGTCCCGATTGAAAAATTAAGGAAAAAGGACCCTACAACATATTATTTACCGACATTTTTATTACAGGGTTCAGTTTATTGAAGATATCACTTCCAGTATCTAGTTATATTTGAACAGATGTGATCCTGGGTCTGGGTTGGTATAGGGACATTACTTATAACCCCGGTTATGCGACCAGCTTCGGCTAGCGACCACCTGAAGGACAAGGTTTTTTCAATTAAACATATCAACACAAAAAACCGTGACCCGTATGCAATTTTTTAAGTAGTTATTAAACAGGAATTTAAGAAATATCCTTTTGGTTCACCAATTCACCTGGTTGCAAACAGGCATACTAAATTAGGTGGTCGCTTACCGGCAAAATGACCCTACTTAGCAAGATTTAACAGTGATATAACCCTGTCATAGCGTGGCTGTCATATCGGTTGGACACATTAACTGGTATCTCCCAAAGTGTTTCAAACCTACGATCCAATATAAACCGTGCACATAACAAGTGAGTGACATAAAACGTTAAATCATCATGGTTGTGGCCTAAACGAGCCCGGGATTTGTTTTGACACCTAATCTACTTTAGCATACGCACTAGTTTTACGAAAGCGACTGCCATCTAACTTTCCGACCCAGAGGAAAAACTAGACCTTATTAGGATTAGACCCTTTTCCTCACGATGTTTTCCTTCACTGAAAAGCTAACGGTACATATTCCGTACATAACTCATTGGAACGAGCCGGGATTTGAACACACGACCGCCGCTTGACAGCCGCATGCCTGAACCACGCTACCGTAGCTTCATAAAACTTTAAATATTACAAACAAATGTTCCATTAAAAGAATTGCCAAGCAAGAAAGTGAAGTGAGTGCAGCCGTTATCATAATAGCATTTCAATGACATCACAGACAATGAAAAACTGTAGGAGCAGACTTAACTGGCAACGAAAGTATTTTCTTTAAAAGCATTAACGTAAGAATGGAAGCCTTTATACAAGAGCTGCATCTCCGCCGAGTGACGTCTCCTTTCTTTTGAATCCGTTTTTGTAAATAATGGAATGGAATATCGCATTTGTATCACTAGCAGCCGCGGAAGATATTTCAATATTGGACAAAAACTTAGTAAAGTCCTTCTTGTATTTAGTAGGACATAAACTTTAGATACATATTTAAATTGTCTAACAAAATCATAAGAAATGCCTTTTCGAACACGTCACCCCTACATGCGAAAGGGGCTTTGTAGTTAAGTTTTTTACCCGACTGCCGAAGGAGTTACCTTTACTACATCTATAAATAATAAAAATAAAAATAAATAAATAAATATGTGGGGACAATCTTACTCTACAAATCAATCTAGTCCATGGGTACTAGACGACGATAGAAATACTTATATACATAAATAAATACTTTAATACATAGAAAACATCCATGACTCGGGAACTAATGTTCATGATCATCAGTATCATCACACAAAGAAATGCCCTTACCGGGATTCGAAGGAGGACCTCCGGCTTCGTAGGCAGGGTCACTACCAACTAGGCGTCAATCATTGTAAATAGGAAGTCTGTGATATTGCTTTGTTTGTTAGTATGTAACGTGCGGAACCACTGAACCGATTTCAAAAATTCTTTCACCTGTGAGTTAAATAGATTTTTGAAGTGAAAACTTCTTTAGCGTCACGTATTTTCTGATGCACTAAATATTGTAAAGAATGACGATACCTAGAGGTTGATATATTTGTATTCTTTTGCTTTTGGTTTGTTTTTGAAGTGAAAACTTCTTTAGCGGCGCTGAGCACTTTTTGGGATGGGGAAAAATTGTTAAATACGCGACAGAGTTTTGTGACGTCAGATGTGAAGGAGGTCACTTTTTGCTGCTAGCCGATTCGACTTCATTCAAAACTGAACGCTATTCGTAAGAGTATAAAGCCGTTAAACACTTTTTGAAATAGCATATTCTGCAAATAAATTTGTAATAATACCAACGCGTCCTTCACCGTTTTGCTATTGAGAAAATTCGAATAGTTCGAATTTGGGCGTTATTTTTAGAGATAAAGCTAAGAAAAATATTTACCAATGGCAAAAACAAATTGATATTTTGGTCGCCACCGCCGTCTGCTGTTCTTGCAAATTCGAATAGTTCAAATATAGACGTTATTCCTAAAGAGATAAAGCTTTGAAAAATATTTGGCAATGGCAAAAACAAATTGGTATTGTGTTTGCCGCCGCCCGAGCCGGCGGCGCCGGCGGCGCGTCGCACCCAACGCGCCCGCGGCCCTTCCGCCTAAATAATCGATAATTGTTTATAAATTTGCGTCCAATTCATTTTTAGGGTGACACCGCAAGATGTCACGTGACCTGATCGAAAAACTGTTATAATGTTTTTTTTTAGGAATAGACTTTGGGCAAATTAACTTTGGGTATGATAAGAAAAATACAAAACCAAGCCAATTTAAAACACAGTGCATTAACAAAAACAAATGAGCCTCAAAAAAGCAATAAACATAATGCGTACAAAGAACCCAATAATCAAGAGCACAAAGCTTCTATAAGAAATGATAGTATTCTGCCCGAAGCACGATCATTTCGTTGGATCACGCGAAGCAATCAAAGCGCGGCGAGAAAGGATACCTACTTTGTATCGGAATGAATGGGCCCTGTGATGTATACCGGTCTTTGATTAGCACCGAGCTAATTCAAGTCTAGATATAGTAGCTATATGCACAAACGGCAAAGATATGGTATTTTTAGCCGTATTACAATGGATGAAGATACAAAATTTTGAATATATCGTTGATGTCGAGTGTCCAATACTAAAGCTTTGGAATAATTGGTTGAGTATGAATTCATTGCTTAAAATATTAAACTTTTTGTATTAAAACGCACATAAGAGACTTGCATTTTACATTCAGATTTTATTTTTACGGTATTAGATTTTGGAGGGTACCTCGATTATTATAGTGTATTAAAGCTAATTTAATAGTATACTTGGCTATGTCCAATTAAAACATAATAGGAAACGTGGCGAATTGACGGAGATATTTGAATAACGATATAGACCCTCGTTTTGACCTATATACAGTGTGTGTCTACAACCCTGGCTTTTCTTAAAGGAGGTTAATATAACGTATATTTATAATGTAACCATGACATTAATTTAATTAATAAACTAGATCTGAGACTTCGTTAACTTTCTAACAAACGTTTAATTGCCAGCAATGTACACCTAGTCCATTGAAGGTTTGTATTTTGGAAAATTAATTGCGCAGTTAATTCACATAATTATGATTTACTAATACGTGCAAACAATTGTTAACGAAGCATATTATCATCAGTCTTTATAAAAGCCCGGGTCGTAGACACACACTGTGTATTCAATATTCTCTTTGGTTTTGACGTGTTAGCTGTTGTAAGCAAAGCCTGGATATTAATGTTTCTGTCAAAAACAATCATTTTGTTCCAAGCTTTTATTGCCAACTGTACTTTTCTGTATACCGCCATCAATTAATCGTTGAGACGATTCTAATGAGCCCAACCTCAACGGGGTTACAGTAGTACCACAAATATAAGTTACATCGGCAATCTTCGTCCACGCCGACGAGTGCTGACAAGTACCGAATGAACTCGAACGTATGACCATTTCAATGAAGACCTTGTTGCACTATACGTGAGTTACAATATGCAATGACAGGTGAACTCGTGCTTTTCCGCTCATGGCGCCAGACAAAATGGCGGGCGCCGGAGCTGCCGGTGTCGCGCGCAAAATTTTTGCCAATGGGCGTTGAAGATTTTACCCACGCAAACGCGCTGCCTTATGATTGGTTAAAATGTTTTCAAAAAATGCTTTCTGCGCAGGTACATCGTTGTAACTTATATTTGCGGTACTACTGTACGTGTGTTAAGTCCTGAATTCCCATGGCCACCTTCTGTCTCCATCAAATCAGCTTGATGGTACATAATATTGAATTGTCATCCAAACTATACTTGAACCCAAAATTTCAGCCCAATCGGTTGAAGATATCTGCTTCAAAATTGAGTTGCAAGATTCCACCCGAACAGACATAGTTACGTAGGTACATATATTGCACGTTAAACAAAAGCTTGTGTAAACCAAGTTGTATTTGCCCGCGGGCTTTATTCAAATATAATCAATATTACGCGTAATGTAAATCATCAAATAGTATTGCAATATTTTGTCGACAACTTATACTCACTAAGGTCATGTAGGTATGCATATTATTAAATATGCTATTTTTGATCTATTTGCATTGTATAGTTTGTCAAGCGAAAGTTTAACCCACTGGATACCAGCATGCGGCAATATTGTTGGTCAATGTACGCGTATGACGTTCAATCTTGCCGCGTAAATAAATCCAGCGGGTTTAACTTTCGTTTACTACACTCAAATCCTTAAAAATAATGTTCGAATCTTGAACCTCGTAGCGAGATAATTTAAAGACAATCGCTTCGCGAAGGAGTTAATTCCCCAATCTCCATCCCTTTCGTAGTCCACAACCAGAGTTTTATAACCAAATTATCTCCTTGTTTAATTAAACAGAAAATATCTAATAGCAAATAAGAAAGTATTGTAGTGATGGTGCAACTTTAGAGTGACCAGCGTGAACCGTCATAGGGCGAGTATCCAATGAGAAACAAGTTTCTGTCAAAAATTTCATTTTTGGTACAAGCTTTTATTGCCGACTGTACTTTTCTGTATACCATCATCAACTACTCATTGACGACGACCGGTTAGCCTAGTGGGTAGTGACGCTGCCTACGAAGCTGAAGGTCCTGGGTTCGAATCCCGGTAAGGGCAAATATTTGTGTGATGAGCATGAATATTTGTTTCTGAGTCATGGAAGTTTTCTATGTATTTAAGTATTTATATCTATTATATATATCGTCGTCTAGTACCCATAATACAAGCCTTAATGAGCTTACTATGTGACTAGGTCGATTTGTGTAAGATTGTCCCCTAATATTTATTATTATTATTATTGAGACGATTCTAACTAGCCCAAACTCGATGAGGTTATGTGGTTTTATTACGGAGTTCCTATGGCCACCTTCCAGCTCCATCATCAGATCAGCTCCACGTCATCATAATATTGCATTGTCACGCGATTTGCATATTTCTGCAAAATTTCAACTCATTCGGAAACCGGGAAGTGGATCACATTTAACTCGCAATATTTGATTACAGACAGACAACTGGACAGGTGAAAGTAAATAAAACCTTGTAAAAGCAATCAATGCGTGAGCGAGGCTAGCAATGCTATTGGTGGATATTTGCTTTGCACACCGCTCCGCTACCTGGCAAAGCTTTGGTGGATATGGATTCTCATCCTAAAGGTTTCGGACGAAGAAACCCAGTTTTATCCTACACTATAAACGTGCAAAATTTGCAATATTGAAAATGACTTTTCGATTGAAATATGTTCTAAATTTTTTTTTTTTTTTAATTTATTTATTCAAATGAAAACTTACATACTATACATTTATATTCTCGCCAAACTGTTACGTTTGATGGCGAGACGCGCTACATTTTAATACAACTTACTTAGCCTATTAAACTCATCTTATAAGATAAATTAGGTACTTAACAATTTCGTGGGCCCCATACCAAAGAAATTATATATATATATATGCATACATATACACACATACATATATGATGAATCGAGAATGGCTTCTGGAGTCATCACACATGCACGCGCATATACATACACATACACACACACACACACACACACACACACACACACACACATACATACAATCATGACAAGTTGAGAAGACATTCCTTTAGTCTAGTTTTTATCATAGATTTACTTAATTTGCATATATACTATAACATACTTTACATATATACTATACTAGTTGAATTCGGCTGGCACTTTGTAATATTATACGTACCTATATATATGTAGGGGAGGGGGTAATCTTCAAAACTACTTATCTTTTTTATTTTTTTATTATTTTTGTTTACATTGATATTTTTGTTTTATTACAGTCTTTGTTTTTGTTCACATTGCTTGTGTCTGACAAGATTCCCCCGCAAGGGTGAAGGGTGGAGGGTTAATTTCATTTTCAACCGCTGCGCACACAGCTGTGTTATGAAAACAAATGTTTTGTGCATGTTTTTTGACGCGCCGGTGACAGCTTTTACGTTTATGATGTCATACACAAGCGAAGTCAACAAAAACAAATCAAAAATTAAAAAATAAACAAATGCATTTTTGGTATCATGCCCTTAATCGGGTCACACCCCATTTTTGATACACGCTGTATATTGTATCCCAGGGCTCAACCTGCTGTTGGGTTCTCTGTAATAAGCAGCGGGCGGAGCGGCAAGGGCGGCTAGTAAGTTTACAGGTAAAATGAAAGAGATTTAAAAATGTATGGAAAGTGAGTTTAACTAAAAAAAAAACTATGTCTGTATATACGCACTTATGTCCACGTATAATACACCAAAAACCCTCACGTGTTTATTTATATACTAGCAGCCCGGCCCGGCCGGATTACCCGTTTTCCCGTAGGAATGAAGCATTTTCCCGCGGTAAAAATTAGGCAATGTTCATCCGGGATATTGTCGGCTTCTAATGGTTAAAGAATTTTTCAAATTGGTCCAGTAGTTTCGGAGCCTATTCAATACAAACACACAAACAAACAATCAAATCTTTCCTCTTTATAATATTAGCGTAGACATATAAGTATAACATAACATGATGATAACATAAACACGAGATATGCGACCTCATCTGTTTCAAGTCCACTTGAGCCACGCGCAAAGGTCCCGGTCGCCATCGAGTTTAATTTGAAGCTCATAACAGGGGTATTAATAAGGCGAAGAAGATTGCACTCCACGAGCCCGCTCCCACTTAAAGTACGAGATTGAATAACTCGATTAGATGTGGGAACGGATGAATTTGTTCTTAATGCAGTGAAATATAGCAGATATGCAAAAATTTACATAGTAAAGATTTCCTGTATGTCTACATGTAGGTACATTTTTGTGGTACCTAGTAAGTTTATTTCATTTCATTTTCAATTTGGAAGAGGTAATAGTGTCTCATTGTGAAATCTGTACAACTAAGCTACATATTGCACTTACAGCGTCCATTTCTTAGATGGTATCGCTCTCACACGTTTGTCATATTGACACATAGTTACACTTTATATATATTTGGTAATTTTTATTACTCACCTATCACACAGATCTATTTTATTTATTCGATATTATTTGCAAGGTTTATTTATTTATTATTATTTTTCTTTTAATATTTCACCTGCATCGTGAACTGAGGTACTAGCAGAATAGTCCTGGCAATGAACTGACAACTTGTATGGAAAAAATGTAAATTTTGGAAATAATTTATATTAGCTTATTTTTTATGTATAACGGATATATTATCAATTAAATAATTACTCAGCGACAAAATCCGACAAAATTTCAGACATCGAAAAAATGATAAGTTAACTGGCTTCTAAAAAGTCAGTAAAAATATTAATAAATGTTTTTGTTTTTATTTTGGTTCATATACATTTGCTCTATAATATTCAAGATAAATCGTACAAAAAAAGATAATGCATGCTTCATTTAATTCTACATAATTACTTCCGGGTGGAAAGTTTGTCGGATTCTTCACTAAATCATCTTAGAATAACATTTTCAAATTAAATCAACAAAAAAAACGCTATTATAAATTAATGTTTTTCAAAACCGTATTTTGCCTGGAGTAGAATATCAGTGCTTGTTCACACGAGCAAAGCAAAACTGAGCTAGTACCTGTTTGGCATTATTGCAACGCACAGTATGTCTTTAATTTAATTTTCACTTCTCATGCTCTAAAAGTTCGTCTTTATGTCGTGCGTAGGCGACATAAAGTCGCTTTTTATGCTCTAGAGCATAAAGTAAAATCTTCGTCGAAGACCAAGGCAATCGCTGCAACAGCCACACAAACATCTTTAACTTCATACAACAACCTCTTTATTTTATTTCGTTTCGTTCGTATTCTAAGACCAAGGCAAAGATATCAACAGCCAAAGTACACAATAAAACTTCATGAAATAAACTTATAATTTGTATTTCGTCTCATTTATTATTTTTTATATTTGTTTATTTTTCAATTTAGTAGATCAGTATAGTATTTAAGCCATAACAACAACTTATCATAGTTATAAAAAGAAAATGTTTTTATAACTGAGCAGTATGTAACGACCTTAAGTCAGGTGTCACGTCCCTACAGAAAAAAAAAGAAAAAAAAGTTAATTGGCGGGAACCATAATTATTTTTTCATTGTAATATTTGTGTTACAACTTGAAATTGTTTTTTGATTAACGATAAATAATGTCGTCAAGCGAAGAGGAAATAACACTCACTCCTAACACTTTAATGGAGCGGCACGCGGAAAACGTCGTTGAACAGATATTGCCGTCGAAATCTAAGCGAATTTATCTTACCGCTTATGAAAATTTCATGCGTTGGAGGGCGGAAAAACAAGTGAATAGTTTCTCAGAGAGCGTTTTCTTAACGTATTTCAACGAATTATCTAAGAAGTTTAAGCCGTCTACACTATGGAGTGTGTATTCTATGCTCAAGACTACGCTGCAGATGAAAAACGACGTGCATATAAAAACCTACGTGAAGCTCACATGTTACCTGAAAAGGCTTTCCACTGGGCACAAAAGTGTAAAATCCAGGGTTTTCAATGCGAATCAAATCGAAACATTCTTAAAGACCGCTCCGGATGTAAGATATTTGGCTGCAAAAGTACGTAAAACTCTACATTGTTAAACAGCAATTTAATATTGTACAATAATTCATTACCTAGTACTTATATTAGTGTGCAACGTTGTAATAATGATTACTATTTTAATTGTAGGTGGCGCTCATATATGGAATCAGTGGTGCATGTCGAGGTATAGAACTTATCAACATTACTGTGGATGACGTGAAAACGGACACTCAGTTGCAGGCTATAAACTTACCTGACACAAAAACAAATAAAGAAAGAACATTCGTCGTCAAAGGCGAATACTTAAATATAGTTAGAAAGTATCAAGCCCTACGTCCAGAAAATGTGGCAACGAAACGGTTTTTCCTTAATTATCAAAACGGGAAATGTACACGGCAACCCATAGGACGCAATAAATTCGCTGCAATGCCAAAGGAGATAGCAGCCTTTCTCAAATTAGAAAACCCTGAAAAGTACACAGGCCATTGCTTTCGACGAACTTCAGCTACGCTGTTAGCCGATTCTGGAGCAAATCTCACAACATTAAAGCGACATGGCGGCTGGAAGTCTGACCAAGTGGCAGAGGGCTATATTGAGGAATCCATAGAACAAAAAGCTAAAATTACCGACTTGATTACCGAAGGAATCGACATAGTCCCAAATGAACCAGGCCCATCTAGTGCTAACTTACCATTGGAACAGAGCTTAAATGGTAATCCCGTTCCTTCAAAAGAACCTGAAGTTGACAATATGCCAAATATCGCATCACAAATACAATCTAATACAACATTAAATATGCCAGGAAAAACGATTACTTTAAATATTTCTCATTGCTCTAATGTAACTTTCAATTTTAATTAAATTAGCATTTACTATATTTACATGTTGCTGTTTCATTTCCTCGCAATCGAAGTGAAAAGTAGAGTGTACAACTCGTCCATAAAACCCATTTTACACTCGACTTTATATCTATCCTCGCTCGCAAGCTCGCTCGGATGGATAAACGTCTCGAGTAAAATGGTGCGTTTTATGCACTTGTTGTACAATCTACTATTATAATCGTTTTTTTTTCGTAAGTAACACAATTGTTTTACTTGTTCGTTTATCGTTGTTCTCTCTATTTCTTTTTTGTGTATTTTTTATTTGCTTTGTTGCAAAATGCCAAATAAATAATTTATGTCTATCTATCATTGCCAACACCTGCCTGTTGGGATTGCTTGGGGTCTGGCTACCAGAGGCTCTAATCGAAACAAAACGTTACGACCGCGTTTGCGTTTAGCTGTCAAATCCCGTATAAATTGAGGGTAAAACGCAAACGCGATCGTAAAGTTTTGTTTCGGTAAAACTTATACTAGAGCCTCAGTGCATTTGACAGAAGACTAATTCGAAAAGGAAATTTCAACAACCCTGATGTCTTCAAAACAAAAACGTTTATTTATTTATTTATTTATTTATTTATTGAAAAACAGGTTACATAACATTACAGTTTACACCAATGCGTCATGAACCGAAAAATATTTATTTTGACGGCGAAACGGCGTGGCCCCGTTGTTCCGACATCTCGGGTGTTGGATTTGGTAGGTTGCCCCGGAACCGACGAAACACGACACCTTTCGGCCAGAAATCAGCACACGCGATGGTCTCCTGGAACGGCCGCGGCACGCGCACTACAAACGAGCTGAAGTGCACGTAGTGGCGCGAATGCAACTGGAACACCCTCAGCGAGTAGCCGGTTTTCTGGCGAACATACTGCGTCACTTCTTCAGCGGTGGCAGTGTGATGCAGGCGCGACACGTACAGCGCCTTGCTCGGTGTGGAGACCCGCAGACCACAACCGACCGGTTCTGCAGTACCACACTGACTCTTGCGTGTCTTACGCTTTCTTGACACCGTTGTGAAACCCTCCTTGTCCACACTGGTGCGAGGGGTTTCCTCTTTTGGAGGATCCCGAACTTCACGCGCTTTTGAGGGCGCGGCTTTCCGGCGGGCTGGAACAGGCTCACCAGCAGAAACGACGTCAGCAAAACGACGACGTGGTTTTGATGAAGCGTTGACGGGAGGCCCCGCGAGGAGGGGGCAGGGGGGCCGCGGTTCGGCATGCACAGTGACATTGATTTGCGCAGTGTCAGCTACACGCGAATTGACCGAGTTGGCATTTGACGCCCGGTCTTTATTCTTGAAATTTGACGCCGTCAGTGACCGCGTTTCTGGGGCACCGTCGCGCAAACGGATGATTTCTTTGCGCAATATGTCAATAACGGCCTGTGATTTGTCAAATTTCTTTACAATTTCTGCCATGCCTGCCTATATCTTATCTGCTTATTATCTTATCTTATCTTAGGTGTTGTTTTAACTTTCCATCAGGTCAGACAAAGGGCAAAAGCAATCCCATTAAAAACATCGATGCAGTAATAATTCAGCTACTAAATCAAGTATAGTTTAATAGCAAGCTGCATAAAGTTTTACTCAAGATTTATGTAGTGAGGACGTTTATCTACCAAAATGTGGGTACTGTTTCGGAGTAACCAACACATAACGTCACAGAAACTAACGGCACAACGCACTCCCTCTCCTCGTGGGTTCCGGTAGTTCTGAGCACTAGCTTACTTAGCTATACCGCTTACGTAAGACCTTAGTCCTAGCGGTACACTCCGAAATATTTATTTTCTAATAAATATTTTCATGCTCTTAACACCACTTGCAGCTTATTTAGGCGTACCGCTAGGACTAAGTTACACATGGCACGGCATGGTGATACAAACGTGCCTTTCACGATAATGCGACTGTATGTCAACACTAGCCATAGTTCACCTGTCGCAGTCACATGCATCGATACTATATTTTTAAATAAATAAATATTTATAGTCATAAGTATATAAGCCATAAGCCATAAGTAACCGCTGTCACTTACTAATTATCCTCTGTCCAAACAGTCCCAATTTATACAAAAAAAGTAAGCTGTTATTGTGCTTGATATTAAAACTAAAATCGGCCAAGTGCGTGTCGGGCCACGCGCAGTGTAGGGTTTCGTAGTAGCCTCTCTGTCTGTATTACATCGAAACGCGCGCCAAGTAAATGGTGCGGTTGCGTCAGCCGAATTTGTACGAAAGTTGGCCTTTCCATTTCCATTTTATGTTGGTCGACTACTACTCGGTAACTAGTTATGTCTACTTAGCCGTGATAGTTTTCCTTGTAAATTAATTATATATGTACTACTGCTACTATTTTTTTCACATTTCCAGTAGTAGCCATGTAGCTGGCAGGATGGGGGGGGGGGGGGGGGGACACTTGACTTCAACAAAAAATAGGACGTTAAAGCTCCTATATCACACAAACGGATTAGTTGACTGAAAAATGTTTTCATTTGCACATTCATTGCCCAGAATCGCTACGCGCTACGCTCGTAGCCGATCCCGTGGTTTTCCTCGTATGTAGCGGAAAGCGACTACGACGGTCTGACGCATATGTGTCGTCATGGGCCCTGAATGGGTTAAAACACATATTTTTGAACAAGCAATCCAATGATATACCACAACATGGGCTTAACGAGAAAAAAAAATTACATCCCCACTTTACGGGTATGGGGAGGTACAATAAAAAAAACAAGACTTTTTTCGCCATTTTGTCGGAGTGATTGATTTATAATACCAATGCCAGCTTTCTAGTAGCAAGGGTCACTGAGCCAAGCCGCAGACGGCCAGACGGGCAGACGGACATGGCGACTCTATAAGGGTTCCTTGTTTTACTACGGATCCCTAACAAGCAAAAGCTACAGAGATTGCTAAATCTGCTTATTTTTATTGTTATTATTAGTGTGGTTTGCTTCGTCATTGAATTTAGAGCAAAAATTCGCCTGAAGCTGAAATTGGTTGTGTACTTACAGCAATAAAGTGTAATAACGATAAATCCAGTACAAATAAGCGGTCCCTTGTTCCTGCCTAATGCTTGGCACTAATTTTGTTTAGCACCCTCGTGCGTAATCCACTAAGCATAAAGATATTATTTCTGCGCAAATTGCCGATGTAAATGTAATAAAGGCGCGCTTCTTCCTTGGAGCGTTAATAAAAAGGCGATAATGGTGCTATGTTATTTGGATAAAACATTCAAAGGCAAATTATCTCAAATTATTTCGGCAGTAGCCTTGAAGGGGAGCGACGAGTGAATTGAATTCCGTAAAATTGTTGAAGAGTTGCAAAATTTCGCTGCGCGGTCGGTTGCCTGCTTTATTGAAGTAGTTAATACAGTTATCTTAAAGTAATTGGATATCCCCGATAGCGTTATTGTACTTTATGAATGCTTTGCGCAGCTGTTCTGGGGACCGATTTTTGACTTTACAGCGCTCGACTGGGTCATTATTCCACAAGGCTTCAAAAATTTTGAAAAATAAAATGCTTTTTTTGATTGTTTTTACTTTATTATGAATATAATCAGATATATAACACATGGTTTTAATAATGTTCGAGATCAACAATGCTTATTTATAGAAAAAATCTCTAAAAACGTTTTTTCTTGGTAACGAAAGTGATCGTAATGACCACGAAAAATAACACTTGTTTAGTTTTTATAGATTATAATTATATAATCTTAAATAAAGTTTGAACACAATTTAGGAACCATTAATAATTAATCAGTTAGATATAAATCAACTTAGTAACAGCTTTGTACGTCATTTAAAAAAATAAAAATATTTGACCACGAAAGTGACTAATTCGAATCGTCACTTTTGTTACCCATAACTTAACAAGTATAGACGGAATTCAATTACTGTCTGAATCTGAGCTAAATATGTTTTTGAATATTATACTATTTTTGGACCTGTATGGTGCACCATTATACCATACATTAAGACTATCATTTGAACTATTAGATGACCTTCGTGCAGTTGACAATTTCTCTATCCGCGATGTCCCAGAACGTAGCAGTGGATCCTTCGCACTAGTGCTAAAGATCCTAGAATCAAAAGAACTGTTAGAGGACCGTCGGTTACGGGAAGAAGATGGTACCTGTGTTTGTGGTGATTCTGAATGGGATGGTGAATCTGAGGCATCATTTATTGTCACGTAAGATCTTTCAGGCGTTTGGGAACGAGACGGCGGCTCACTTGCACTAGCGTCTATAGAGCTCTTAGACGATTCTTGATGATGCAGCGACTCAGTACTCGTTGATGTATGTATGACATCTGTTAAAGCCCTGTCAGTAACCGTTACCGTACCTAATTCATAATGTATGCAGTAGTTTTCAGGCAAACAAGAAATACAGCTCAGACGCCTGAAACGCAGCAGATTTGGGTTCTTGCAACTCCATGTGACTTGGTGCACAGATAACGTACCTCTAAATGGTCGAATAATATCTCCACGTATACCTTCTTTTATTGCGTCAATATTACTGTCGTCAATTAGAATAATTTGAATTCCAGCACAGTTATCTGTCAGATAGGACGTCAGTTTTTCGAAATTATTAACATCATTACCCAAAGCTGCAGCACGATCAGCTGTTCTTTTAAGGCAACCACCCACACCATCAGGGGCTCCTTTACCGTGGCCAGCTTCATTGTAGTGCCACATTATACTAGATATAGCTAATCGTGGACGGATATAAGTTACAATCAACTGGAACATTTTTCGGTTGCGATATTGATTGCCCGCACCATCACTTAGAATATGAAGAGTATCTAAATTCGAAACATTTTCTTTGATCAAATCAAACAAAGGTGTCAGGTGTGCACAAACAAATACCGAATCATGGCATACATTTTCAGATATTGTACAAATTGAATCTGTTTTTAACTGTCCATAGTTTTTTGTATATAAAACAACTGTGTGCAAAGTTATTTAGCTCTCAATTTTTGCATTGTAATTTTTTTTTTCTCCCGCCTTCTGGCTTTTTTTTCTTCTTCAGTCATTTTAATGCGGGGCATTATTTAGCTAAAAAACAGTATATATTTAAAATCACAAGTATATTCCAACAAAATTTTTGCCAAAAGTAGATTATTATAGAGTTGGTTTGGTTAATTTTTTTTATAAAAAAATGTCGTTCAATGAGATATACGAAGTATACCCAAACTTACTACTATAAACTTATTAAAATATCCAAAATAAAGCGTATGTTTTTTACTAAATCGAGCTCCTTGGCATTAAACAATCACTTTCGTGGTCACGCATCACTTTCGTGGCCAATGCCACGAAAGTGATGTATGACTACGAAAGTGACGATCACGAAAGTGATGACCACGAAAATGACGACTTGGTGTCTAAACCAGTTTAATGTCAATAGTTTTTAGGTTAGGAAAAAAACGAATTATCAATTTGTAATTTAACTTCAGTACAACAAGCTAGTCGATTATTATAATTTATTACTTAAAACTTACCAATTTTTAACAATAACAAAAGTGATGCACGATGTTTGACGCAAATTGCACAGAAAACTGAATTATTTATTATTTATTACGGAATGGCGGGTGCCGGTCAACAACTCTGCAACTTGTTATGACACTGAATGTTGGTGTTGCTAGCGTAAAAAAACTGCCAATATTTGAATATGATCAATAGTTTTGTAAAAAATGTTACTGAATATGGGTGACCACGAAAGTGATGGTGTTTTTTGGAACAAAAGTTATTGTTCAAAAATTTGTAGTTTTTATTGTCTGTATTTTATTGTTTTTGTATCAGATATAGTAAATATCTATTTATTTAAGGACCGTGTGGTTAGTGGTGGATATTTGCTAACTTTGTATTTTTAAGGGAGCTGAAAGTTGTCTGATGTATTATCCGAACTGACTACGTAGCGTGACGATTATCCCCAAAATTGCAAAATTTAAACAAAATCTTTTGAAATATTTAAACAGGTATTATATGAAAATTATTAATTGAGTGCCATTATTATAAAAATACATAAAGTACTTGCTTATTTTTTTAACTTATTGAAATAAAACGTCGGAACGCAATTTTACACCATGAAATAATGACCCGACTCTTTCACTCGAAAACTGTCAAAAATTATGAAATGCTATTTTGAAATAGCAATAGAAAATTGAAAAACGAGTGGTATTGACCACTCATATTCAATTCTATTGGTAGAAAGTAAGTGCCTGCCATTTTGACACTACAAACGTATTAATCGAGTGCTCGAAAGTCAAAAATCGGTCCCATGTTGAGACTAAATTGCTAAATTAATATTAGATATCTAATATTTTATATATTAGAGACAAAGCAAACAATAATTACATAGCGATTACAAGTGCATATTCTAAGATACGATACTAGACATGTGTTTGTCTAAATATTCAAACTCAATCAAATCTTAATTCGCTAAATAATATTCAAGCCTTTCCTAAATCCTTCTTCAAGTTCCTGGCCGCGTCATACAGTTCGCGCTTAATGTCCGGGTAACCTTCTAAAAGATCCTGCCAGTCCCTGTTTCTTAAGATCACCATATCTGCTACCTGAAAGACAGAATACTAGGATTTAGTACTTTTTAATTATATTCAGAGTAATGACGCGTAGTTGCAGTGTCCAATAGCAACCGGATGGCTCGCGGTATTTGAGCTCAAGAAGTGTTGTGGGACCGCCCTGTTCAACCCGAACTGAGCTAACTTGGACTGGGGCGGAAATAGAAAAAAATGTATAAATTCTTTTTAATTTTTTGTCGTGAGGCAGCCGATTTAAACAGCGGTTGCCTTAAAGTGTATACGCTGTTTATATAATGATCTTTTCCACCCCCCTCAAATAGGGATGCGGACTAAGATGTTTTTACGATGCCATTCGAACCAGTTTTTGGAGAGGAACAAATGTTTGTATGGGAGCAACTACAATTAAAGAACATATATACCCAAAAATTTGAGACATAGAATGACGTTGCTGGCGGCAGCGGAAAACGCTTCAAACTGATGACGTACCCACGTATGACGTCACCTTGTACAAAGTAGTTGTATCGTTGTATGGAAAATCCGGTAAATTGTTGATTCGGTCGCGAAATACTGCGTTTAAGTACATAGTTGTTGTACAATTTTGTTTCTATAAAAGCGTAAGGATTCTATTGGTAGCTTTAAATTTACTCTTGGACATTTAAAAAAAATGCATAATTTTTCTAAATTGGTTCATATCTTTTTATGATTTTAATTACATTTTATAATTTATACTTTATTTAGCATCACTACGTTATCAATTTGAACATGAGGCCGCATGCCTATTCCCGCCCCAGTCCAACTTGGCTCAGTTTAGGGCGGTTCCACAACGCTTGGGGAGCTCAAATACAGGGAGCCATCCGGTTGCCTCTCGCACACCGAGACTACGCGTTATTGCTTTAACTCTTACTGGACATGGTTCGGCCACAAATAAGTTTAACTTTTATTTGTGTATGTCTAATTTTTAGGGTTCCGTAGTCAACAAGGAACCCTTATAGTGTCGCCATGTCCGTCCGTCTGTCTATCCGTCTTCGGCTTAGCTCAGTGACCATAACTCCTAGAAAACTGTAATTCGGCATGGGTATATAAATAAATTACGCCGACAAAACGGTACAATAAAATCTTAAAAAATATATTTTTTAGGGTACCTCCCCTACACCTAAAGCGGGGATGTAAATTTTTTTTTCGTTAAACCCATGGTGTGGGTTTCCAAAGACCACTTTTCAAATCAGTAATTCGTTTGCGAGATATTGGGCTTTAAAGCCCTAATTTTTGTTCGAGTGTGTGTGCCCCCCCCCCCCTGCCGGCTAAATGGCTACTAATAGGGATGTGAAAAAAATCGTGGTAGTAGTGCGTAAATAATTGAATTTAAAAGGAAAACTATCACGGACAAGTAGGCAGAAGTAGTTACCGAGTAATAGTCGAACAACTTAATGTGTACTTGGAAAGGCGTTTGCGACGACCGCTTTAGCTTAGTTGGTAGTGACCCTGCCTACGAAGCAAGAGGTCCTGGGTTCGAATCCCGGTAAGGGCATTTATTTGTGTGATGATCACGAATATTTGTTCCTGAGTCATGGATGTTTTCTATGTATTTAAGTATTTATTTATCTATATAAGTAAGTTTATCGTCGTCTAGTACCCATAGTACAAGCTTTGCTTAGTTTGGGACTAGGTCGATTTGTGTAAGATTGTCCCCTAATATTTATTTATTATTTATTTAAAAAAAGGCCAATTTTCGTAAAAATTCGGCCGACGCAACCGCACCGCACGTCGATGTAACTAAGACAGACAGGCAACTACGGAACCCTACACTGCGCGTGGCCCGACACGCACTTGGCTGGTTTTATGATAATGCTTAGGCAATGGCAATCTAATAACAGATGTTTTTTTTTTTTAAATAAAACGACGGTGGCAAACAAGCGTACGGCCCGCCTGATGGTAAGCGGACACCGCAGCCTATAGACGCATGCAACTCCAAAGGAGTAATATGGGCGTTGCCGATCCTTGATATGTTTGAGGATTCGCTGTGTTGAGAGCTGAAGGAACCAATTCCCTCGCTCTTAACACAACGCATCCTCGGGAGCTCTGGCGACCTTGCTCACCTCCAGGAACACAACACTACTACAGAGCAAGTAGTAGTGAAAAGATAACAGATGTGAAATGATACAACTGGTTTTCTTCGAAGATGACTTTGTCATTCCTACGACTACGGCTGAGTTGCGCCTCCACCGGCGCTGAGCTGAGGGAGGCAGTGGAGCGGTGTGCGAAAAAAATCCATCAATAGGACTCTTCCTATCCCGCGTTACGCGTGAGCAAAGTACTCCAGGAAAAATGCGGCATTGAAAAACATTAATTTATAATAGCGTATTTTATGTTGATTTCATTTTATAATGTTATTCTAAGATGCTTTATTTAAGAGTCCGACAAACTTTCCACCCGGAAGTAATTATGTAGATTTAAATGGTTTGAAATCGCCCTGCTGAAACGAAGTGCAGCCAACCGCTTTTTTATTTTTGCGCATTGATGTCTTCTGGAAATCGAGCCTCGTGATTGGTCAAAATTCATTTTAGTTCTGTACACAGTTATCTTATTAGCCCAACTCAAATGAAGTTTGAATTAGATATCGCTGTCAGTCACTTAATTGACGGATAGAAGTGCTCGAGTAGAAAATAGTTATTTACGATACAAGTGCCGAAAATAGGAAATTCGCAACTAGTGGTGATCAATTAAAACACGACCGAAGGGAGTGTTTTAAATCGACACGAGTTGCGAATTACCTATTCGCACGTGTATCGTACAACGTTTTACTGTACATATGGCTCTTTAAAGTTTCGACATATGCACGAAAAGTGCTCTTTTCCGCACTAGTGCGGGAAAGTGGCACCATATGTACTGTAAAATATTTATATAACACACTAGTAATTTGTCCGTTTTCTTTATTTCTGGGTTGTTCTCAAATCCCTCACCAAATATGATTATTTTCTGTTTGGCCTACAGTTTGACTGGTAGGGAATGCCTTATAACGATAAGTGCGCCTTTCGTATTTGTAAATTGTTACTGTGGAATAAAGTCTAAATAAATAAATAATCCTTCTAACGCAGTCGGGTAAAAACGACCCATAAAATAACCAATGCTTCTCTCTCTTCTTCTTATTTAAGAGCGAGGCTCTTGTCGTGGAGTAATTTCCAACTTATTCTTCATTACGCCTTTCTGTTTATTTTTTCTTTTATTTGCTCCATCTGAGAACCAATGCTCAGAGAGGTTAGTTAGTAATGTCTCCCCCTAAGTAATTCCAAGCACGAACAAAGCCAAGCGCGCATCTAGGTCTCGTTAATAAGTCTACTTGTCGAAGTAAAGTTGTTACGGGCCGTGGGCGTGACGTAAGGGGCTCATTATTTACCGCGTATTTACCGCTTCGCATTTGTTTTGGATTTTTCGCGCTCGCTCTGACACGTTAACTAGTGCGAGGAAGCTAGCACGCGAAACTTGAAATGACAATACGATGCGAAAGTAGTGATTGAATATAGGCGTAATCTGAATACAAACTCTCTTGTTTGCTATCGCCCTTTGGTTATGTTTGAGCAAGGTGAGACACAGTACGTAGACTATAACAGTATACCATACCTAAGTAGTACCGTCAAATGCTGCAACAACACTAACCATTTTCCAACCTTGCCCCAAAAACGGGTTGCCAGTAAAGTGGAGCTTTTGCTGCCATTATTGCAACTAAGAAATAAATGTTAGTTTGGGAGATAATTTAAGTTTAAAACATAGGCAATGTTGCACCTAGTAGGCAAAGTTGCAGCATTTGAAGGTACTAAAGAGAACTACCTAGCATAAAATATAACCTGTCTTTTGCTTTGATGTTTGTTTTTGCTGCAAATCAACACTGCCCCATACGTGGCGTTCTAAGGGAAAATGGATCTTGGCGCTTCGTTCATTTTATTATTCTTTTCAGATGAAAACAACTAAAATCCATGCGGTTATATTCCCGATTCAATGTTTAGAGAAACTGTGCATATGAATCAAAATTCAATCTCACGACCTTTTCACTTTTTTTGAATTGTAGAGCGTTTCTAGGAATCAAATTTGTGAATAACTATCAACCTTGTTCTACCTGTTATAACCTACCACAGAATAGAAAATAAAAGAATTCCCGACAGTTAGTTGAATCCGTACAGTTCAACTAACTCGATTTTAGACTAAAATAGGTTTGGTCAGTTCATCAACCGGACGGACATGTGCGAGTCGGACTCGCCCACCGAGGGTTCCAAAGAAAATTACAAATGTATAGTTTTCTGATTTTTCCCTGTACTTGTAGTATAAGACGATAATAATTGGCAAATTTCATAGTCCTAGGTCAACTGAAAGTGCTCTATAAATTTGGATTCCCTTGAGAGTGTCGAAATATACGTTTCTTGCGGCATAAACGGCCGTATCTTTTTTACGTTAACTTAGAAGTTTGATATTTTCACAGTTTGAAAGGGCCTGTAGAAAGGAGTATCTGGTTTTAATTTAAACTCGATACCTCTACGCGTTCCTGAGATAAAGGGTCTTGACAGACAGACAGACGGACAACAAAGTGATCCTATAAGGGTTCCGTTTTTTCCTTTTGAGGTACGAAACCCTAAAAATCAAGCAAAATCTTCAGCAGAACATGGTTTTCGGGACTAAGTAATTGGGAAAAAGTATAGTTTCGGACAAATGACCCTCCGGAATAATGTAGTGAACACACTACTCAGCTACCGTATTCATTAACCACCTTATTCATAAAACTTAACATACCTCTGCTAAATAAAATATGCTCTGTACCTTTCTTACGAACACAAATGTCAATGTGACAGATTACGACAATCTAATTGTAACGCCATTTTAGTTAAAATAGGCTTTTAGAATGTTTATGAATAAGGCCGTTGGTGTTTCCGTTGATTTACTGTACAAATTTGTGCACTATGACGTCATGAAGATGTAGGTGGTGATTGCGTAAAGGTTGCCACAGGTTATCAGAAGCAACAAGTTAGCGCCACCGTGTTACGGGTTTTGAAACATTCCTAACTTGTTTGGGTCTAATGTCTCGATCATAAGTAGTTAATAATAAAGAGAATTTCCTTACATACCCACAATTCGTAAAGACGGTTCTTTGCAGCGATAAAAATGTGATTCATTATCGATGCCGGTCTATCCATTGCTAGTGTTGCGATACAGTCGCGCGTGAAATACGCGTTTGTATCGCTAAAAAGGTCGCCGTATATAACTGCTCCTATTTATGATGCAACTCTTTTATATATTGCATATGGGGAGTTTTTTAAAACGGCGCCTTAGCTGCGACATGTCCTTATCTTATATTTTCGGCTTATTTTGCATCTTCAATCGTAAATTTTGTAATATAAACGATATTTATCAGTGAGTCAAAGCATCTACTTCAACGAGGAACTACTAACCACATTGAATATGACACTAGATCAAGTTGAAGCGAATTCTGGATTACCTACGTAAGTTTCACGTAATATGAGTATTATTCAATTAGTAGGTACACAAGCTGAATAAAGGCTTACCTATACATGACCTGAGTATAAATAATCGAATCTAAATGACTATTAATGATCACACAACACCTAAAACGCCAGTTTGTATGCTGCATGTTGGGATATTGCCCTATTTAGATTACGGACCGAATACCGGTATTCGTATAGCCCAAAAAAAATGCATCAGAGCATTATGTGGGATTAGCACTAGACAATCATGTAAACCTATGTTCAAAAAACTTAACATTTTGCCCTTGCCATGCATGTATATAGCGGAAATATGTATTTTTATAAAAAAACATCAAGACCATTTTACTTTTATAAGTCAAGTTAATCCTAATGCCAGAAGTAATCGATTAAACAAGATACATGTTACTAAAAGAAACTTGGCTTTTAATCGTAAGAATGTCGATGGGATGCTGAGTAACATATATAATAGCCTACCACAAAACTTGCTAGATCTACCCTTAAGAGGCTCCCATACGCCAATGACCTTCGATCTGAATCCCTTGGTTTTGTAATGTTTTTGTAGCTTATTATATTAACAACAACGGCTTTAAGCAATATAATATCCCATTATTTACTTCAAAGTTCATAGTTTTTGAGATATTTGACATCAAAGTTGAGCAATTTTAGGCCAAAAAACTAGTTTTCTGGCCATAACTTTTGTGTTAATTGGTTTAAAATGAAAACCCTCTGTCAGTTTTTAGAGACGTCACAGACGAACCCAAATATGTAGATTTCGTATATGTTAGATCTTTCACGTCAATAGAGATACGAAATAAGTGTTTTTTTAGACAATGTTTAAAAAAATCATACAAAATTAAGTATTAATTTGTTTCAAAATCCGGTCTGTCAAAATGGAGATAAAAGATTGAAGAACCGATAGCCGTTTGATTTATGATTCTATCTGTAGTGCAAAAGTAGTAGATACGATTCAAAACTTGTCAAAAATCGATGAAAACCTCGGGTAGCCCCTTAACTAAATTCAGGAAAGCAATTATAGCATTTCTAAGGGAGCACAATTTCTATAGCATTAAGGAATATTTAAATGTAAAATCTAACTTATACTGACATTCTTATCAAATATTTCTAAAGTAATTACGTACCTACATAATTTTTAAATGACATATCCTATTTAACTTGACCATTACTACATTCTAATGTACTATTAATTTAAAGCAAAAATGTATGAATAATAATTTAATACAATTCGACTGAATGTATAATTAATTAGATGCACGTATATAAAAAATAAAAAAAAAACAACCAAATTTTTGCATGCCTACTATTATAAGGTATTGACATTATCTGGACTAAACACTGTTGACTCACCATCTTATGTACATAATGTTAAGCAAATAAACTTATTTCATTTCATTTCATATCATCAAAAATGCCGTTTTTTTTTTTATGCTAACCGACACCTATATACACGTGTTAGTTTGTCTATCTTGTTGTTCCTGATCTCAACTCAATTGCTCAAAGGTTAACTGGAAGAGATCCCTTACAGGGATAAGTTCGCCTTTGTACCGAATTAACTTTTTTTTGTCTGTATTTTTACCTGTGTCTTGTGTACAATAAAGTATTTACATACATACATACATACATATACCAGCATCAGCATCATTACTCAATTACAATAGGGAATATTCATGACATTTTTTTATTTTTTTTATCTATTCTATAAGTAATTATATAACCGGAAAAAAATATAACACTTTCACAATATTATTAAATAAGCTAAAAAAAAATAATTAAAATTACTATCATTTTCGGACGATCAAAACGCCACCATTTTGGCGCGCTCATTTGTGACGTCACCGTGCAGCTTAGTGCATGGCGGTTCTTAAACAAATTAACAACAAGTGTTTGATTCACACTTTTAATAAATGTGAGTGATTAAAGCTTATAAGATCAACTTATTGTAATGGAAGAGCACACAAAAGCTTATTATAAATATTGTATTGTCCCTATGTGTGAAAATCACATTAAAACTGCAAATATTTTCATATGCCCAAAGGTGCAAATATAAGGATAAAGTGGTGTAAGGCGATGAGGAGAGATAATGTATCGTGCTTGAGTAGTTTATATTGTTGTGAAGATCATTTCGACGTGAGTATTAAATATGTATGTACCTAAAATCTTTTTTATTACGACTCGCGAACAATATAGGTAAACAATAACCTAACCTCAAAATTGTATTATATACTTATTCATAAAACTATTCTGATTCCCAATTTTTTTAGTTATTAATGTTACAAATATTATGATTTTTGTTGATCAACAGCTGACTACGAGTGTTGATTTTGATCAAGAAACGTTTTAGCTAAGTTTCTTTGTTTGCACTGTTGATCGAATAAAGTTAAAAGAATTTAATCCTTTTTACTGAGTGACCTACACAAATTTGTTTTATTTATAAGCCTTGACGAAAACAACCTAGTTTGTTAAAGTTCATAAAGATGTTCTCAACATTTAACATTCCTAATAGGTACCTACATATCTTTGATTATATAATACTAGCTTCTGCCCGCGACTCCGTCCGCGTGGAAGTCGTTTATACTATCTCTATACCAAATTTCATCCAAATCGGTTCAGCAGTTTAAGCGTGAAGAGGTAACAAACAGACAGACAGACACACTTTCGCATTTATAATTTATTATTAAGTAAGTATATATAAAATATATAATATAACTAGCTTCTGCCCGCGACTCCGTCCGCGTGGAACTCGTTTATATCGTAGCTCCCCCCCAAAGGGATGAAGTGGGGGTGAAAGTTTGTATGGAGCTACGATATAAATGAGTTCCACGCGGACGGAGTCGCGGGCAGAAGTTAGTATATATAATATATAAAGTTATAGTATAGTAAAATAGTATATAGTATGGATAAATATCTACTAGTTTTTTATTCCACTTATTTAACAAAGACACCTATTTGAAGTAGTTTAAAAGTCTAGCTATTTGAATCGCCAAAATAGGTTATAATTATTTAATTGACCAATCTCACGAGTATAAAAACAAGGAATATGAAAATTTATTGAATATCTGTAACTTATTTACCTTGCAGCTTTTACTCCTCTTAGTTCAGCGGACGTAAAGTCACAAATATTTGCGAAGTATGTAGTAAATTTAGTCATCATGAACACATCAATTTTAGGCAGATTATCCGACTGTGCCTTGACAAAACCGCCTTCAGTCATTGTGGCGAGTCTTTTTTCACTTAATAATTACCAAAAAACACTGATTATTTATCATAAACAGCGGCCAAACAATGCGAATAACTTTCAATAATCATACTAACGACCTGCACGGTGACGTCACGTTTCGCTCCGCCAATAGCGTTGCGTTTTGGAAATTTGCGAGGGAATTTGAAAAATAGTACTTTTAAACAATTTATTTTATCAATAGAAACATGATAATTTGAAAAAATAATCATGTGTGTATATTTATTAAGCAATATAGATTACACGTGATTTTTTTTGTCCATTTCTAAATCACATGCATATTCCCTATTCTGGAATACCGACAAAAATATCGCAAAATGAGACAGTTATTTATTTTTTATGCATAGCAGTGCCTAAATTAAATCTGGAATCGGTGAGTAGGTAAAGGCTTACCGCGCATAATTATAAAAAGATATGAACCTTGAAAGTTTAGAAAAATATGCATTTTTTATTGTCCTACCAATAGAATCGTTACGTTGTTACAGAAACTAATTGTATGACAGCTATGGACCTAAACGCAGTATTCGACCGAAACAGCAATTTAAGGAGCGAGCACACCGGTGCTTAACGCTGCGTATACGCGTTGACGTGTCGTATGCGTCACGTATTCTTCATATATTTTGCTGCGTTTACGGTGCGTTAGCGTATTTTGAGCAGCGGTGTGGTCGCTCCCTCACTTGATTTTTCGGACAATACAAATTGCAAAGTGTGACGGCATACATTTACGTATGAAGCGTTTAGGCTGCGCCAACGCAGCTAGGTCTTTAACTATATTTTATGGGTATTTATGCTCTTTAATTGTTCATACAAACATTTGTTGCTCTCAAAAACTGGTTCAAATGGCAGTCAATAAATCTTAGATCACAAGCCCATTGTCGTCGTACAAAGCCGGTACGATGAGTCACTGTTAACAGTGGCAACCGCATTCAGGTGAAGTGCACCTCGGAGGTGCACAAAACCAGAGTTTAGCATGACGGACAGGCCAGCTAGCACTGTGTAAGGCTTACCGTTCTTGTTATGAAGGTGAACTGCACCGGTGTGTCGGGGAAAAGCCCAGGGATCACTCCGAAAAAACCATTCGTTGTCAGCACAGATACCATCTTCTTTTCGCCGCTGGAACAGACAAAATAATCCGTCATTTGTACCAAGTTGACTACCCCTGCGGAAAACAGGTGAGAGTATAATTATATGTGTGAATGACGTCAATTTCTCCCTTGTGAACCTTATTTCATTCTAATAAGGTGAAAATGTTAAGCGTATTTTGAATGCACACTATATGAAACAAGCCATTTAGTAAAAAAACAATAAACGCATCTTGAATAAATTTCTGTCAAATAAAATATTCCTGGTTCATGATTTTAGTGCCCACTGTACTTTTTATGCACAGTAATCAACTACTCGTTGAGAGGGTTGGTTAACATGAGCCCCTGATGTAACCCCTTTTGAACCTTAATGTATAAGTTATAGAGTCGACAAGTTGTAGAGTACTTTCTTGGTTTATTGTATCATATGATTGTCGTCATCTTTACATAATTACCTATGCCTTTCATTTCAATCGGAAAACAGAAAGTGTTTGAAATATTATGTGCAAACTTTGAAAGACGACGTACATATTTACATGCTTACATAGGGAAACCGAACAAAGCAAATAAAATAAATGCTTCTCTAAATATTAACTTTCCTTTCAACGGCAGTTGGACCAAATAATAAATTTCAATTAAAACAATGGTAAACGTTGCAAAGACTCGAGAAATAAAAATACGTTCAACGAAATGCATTTTCGTGACATAGAATAAAAAGCGAACATTCCAGTAAAGTATTCAATGGTTTGCGGAAAACCGCTGCTTACCTCGAATCTGTGTACCATTTCTCGACTTCGCCGTCATGTATGAAATAAATGCAGCCGAAAATATCGCCCTCTTGTAGGAGCACTCGGCCTGAGACAACCGAATTTATTATTAAATTTGTTCAAGATTTTTGAGTGGCTTTCTCTTCTTGTTGAGTTTGTAGTTCGTTTTATGCGTCCGTAAATCTTAACCATTTTGAATCCCAGTAAAGCCTAACCCTATAAGGATGGACTGTATTCCAAGAGGTGTACTTATCAGACTCTTTTTGAACAGACTTCAAAAAAGGAAGAGGTTCTATATTCGTCGGAATCTATTACTAAAAAGTAATAGATTCGGTCGGTTAAAAAACCGACTTCAAAAAATAGGAGGAGGTTCTCAATTCGGTTTTTTTATGTATGTTCTCCGATTAGTCAAAGACGCCTGTCTTTTAGGAAAAATAAAAATTTAAAGGGTATTCTTTCCAGGTAGGCCCATTAGTCATCAGCTTAGGATCTGACGATGGAAGCATGGAGAAATCGAAAACCTCTTAAAATTTTAGCTTGAAGAGATTTGCGAAGGTACTGATGAAAATTTGGTTAAAACTTTGCTTTTAATGTAAATTATTGAAAATACCACGACTGTGGAAAATAGGTTAGCTTACAGCCTTAGTGGTAAAAAGACACGTGTAACTCCAAAAGTATCACAAGACCTTTAAATTGTAACGACCACAACATCAATGATATTTGGAATGCAATATTGAGGAGCGAGATGTAACCCCGATTCAAAGTTGAGTCGGGACTAGTCGGCGTGCAGTTCACAAGTTCTTTGCATTAATATTGTATGTCTTCCTTCCACAACAAACGCTGGCACGAGCTGTTTGTGGCTTCAGCAGCACATAATAGGGTCAAGTATAAATCTGCAGTGTAAGAATTTTCCATAAATATTGTCATAGAGTTTATGTTATATTATAAGCATTCCTTTCTCATGTAAGTGAACTACTGTTTATTTTGAGAAATAAAGATCTTTAAACCGAAGGAATAAAGATCTTTAAACCCATGTCTGTTCCGAATCGCGTTTCGTCACAACAAAAGGCCAGCTATAACTGGTGTCATTATATATAGAATAGTAGATCGTGTCTACAGGGATCAAAATTATATTATGTATAATGTTTCACGGCGAGGGCGATATTGAATCCTCAATGAAGCGAAAGATTCTACAATAAAAGTAGAATCTTGAGCGCAAAGAGGGATTTAAATACCCTTATCACGAAACAAATTATTTTTTATTAAATATTTTGTTTTTCGTGTTATTTTTAACGAGGAAGTTACCCCGATCATTTTATAATCGATATGATACAGAGAAAGAATATAATGGAAAAATAAACCATCTTCGTCTGTAGGTCTGTAGCCCCCGACAGGATTCGAACCTGCGACCTTTCTATTAACGACGAAGATGGTTTATTTTTCCATTATATTCTTTCTCTGTATCATATCGATTAAAGAGGGATTCAAGTGTTTACGCCCAAGATGGAAATAATTTCGCTACCGAGTGGCACTTACTGCTTTTCACACCTTCTAATGGGAAAATTATCCCTCATTTAAGTGTAACAATAGCTCTTTTCTGAATAACAAAAACAGGGAAGAAAAGAGCAACATAGATCTCGCAGCATAGATCATAGCCAAGTCGAGCAAAACAGCGAGCGGCACGGCCGTACCATCCTTTTCTCGAAGCAGTTCAGGCCATTTTCGACCCCCCTATAACTTCGTTGTGGATAAAACTAGAAGCCTGAATTTTCAGTAACCAAGCACGCATTGTATATCCACGATATATTATCCAATTTGAGCCAGTGGTTTAAGAATTATAACTAGTCAAAGTTTCTTAATTTTGTCACTCACTGACTGACTCACCGATCATCAAAAGTCTAACGCACTTCTAGCAGATATAGAAGCTTCAAATTTAGAATACAATTAGTGTTTAGTGTATAAACAAATCATGACAAAAAAAAAATTATACACCAACTGCAAAACTTTGTTATCACATATAAACATATTGGATTAAAAAGTTGTATTTGCAGCGAATGGGGCAAAAAAATAAACTGCATAAACAACTTTGTAATCCCATATAAACATATAGAATTACAAAGTTATATTTGCAGTAAATAGGCACTTCTATCAGATATAGAAGCTTCAAATTTAGAATATTGTATAAATAAATCAAGACTAAAAGAAATTGCTATTTCACTCCAGTTTTCTAGATACAACAAGTGCATAAATAACTTTGTAATCCCATATAATTGATTTTTAATTGACATTCCATGTAAAAATAAGGCCAAGTCTCGAAACTCTTCCACCGTAAAAAGTTGTGAGATATTTCGTAGTATGAAGTAGTAGCAGTAGTCTCAGGCATTCTTATTATTCTTTATTTGCTAGCTAAATAAAATTTAGTGACTTGGCAATCACACAATAGTTACTACATAGTTTTAGGTATGCAAAAATCAATAAATGCAGTAAAGTTGTGTGATTGCCAAGTCGCAGAATTTTATTTAGCTAGCAAATAAAGAATAATAAGAATGCCTGAGACTTGGTACTACTTTTTACGGTGGAAGTTTCGAGACTTGGCCTTATTTTTAAATGGAATGTTTTTTTATGGGATCCCATATTTGTGGCCAACAAGGACTCGTAGTAGTATAGAATTATCTTAAAATACCATCTAAGTACAGAGACCTCTAAAAGTGACATCAGTTGCAGCAAGCTTTTCATTTTGAAGAAACGTGACTTTGATTATTGCGGCCCTCTTGATTTCGCTCAAGATCTTACCTGGACATATTACAACTCTGTGTAACCTCGTAGCCAACTGCCGCGTGAAATAAGCCGGTTGTGCATCGAACAGCGGTATGTCGTGCAAGTGATAGGAGTACAACGCCACGTAGAGGTCTTCTCTGAGGCAAAGTGGCGCTTCGAGGACCAGTTCAGGCATCCAACTGCCTGCGGAAAATAGGGAGAAAAAAATTTGGCCAAAGGTAAAGATGTAATGGCATTTGAAAAATGGTTTGGGCATGAGGAAATGATTAATGAAAGAAGATTAACAAAGATAATGTATAAGTTGTGTAAGTGAAAAATGGTGGAAAAGTTGAAAGAAAAAGATCGCATTGAACCGTCTCTTTTCGATTGAAAGCATAAATAAGTAAACACGACTTCGTTGTTAAGGATATAATTACTCGCATATTATTGAACGCTTGGGAATGCACATCTTTATTAATATTAAACTTACACAGAGGAAATTTTGTCTGTGAGATTCTAGCTTTGTAAGTTATCTCCGGAACCACAGGACCGATTTCTAACACTCTTTCACTTGAGAGTATTGGTTGGATTTTCTGGAGTGAAAATACTTTCCGTGGGTTTGCATGCTTTCTTGGCATTACGCGGGCAAAGCCGCGCGGGCAGCCAATATCCTACTAAGTTTGGATGTTTGTTACTCAATCAACGTCTCCACCGATTTGGATGGAATTTTGCACGAAGATTTTTATCGCGGATTCATGCAGACAATGGCACGGGCGGAAGCTAATATATTTGAGCTCGCCTTAACACACTTTTTAGAAATGCTCAAATAGTGACGAATGCCTACCTCTCTGCCTCTGCCACAGAAGAACAGTGTACGCCTTCACGCGTTGCAACAGTGACTGGTGCAACCCGTTGTGTTTCATGTAGTTGAACAGTTTCGCCGTGTTGTAGTCGAATGCGAGCAGCTCGCGATACCTCAGGTACATCGCCCTTATCGCGGAACTGCTCACCCAGATACACACGATGTTGCACACGTAGCCAACGAAACATTTGTAGTACATCTCATAACGAGTTATAGCAGCGTACTGAAATACAATTTTAAGTGAATAAATTGTTATCCTTCGATAACATAATCGAATAGTTATAAGTTATAACTATTATTACTAAGAAAAACGACATGAAATTTGTATACTTATATTACTGTTTTTGTTTTTTTTTACTGTGCTTATTATTATTATTATTTTTAATTACGTGTCGTAATAGCATGACTTATTCTAAAACATTTGTACGCCTTTATATGGCAAACCAAGATTGGTTTTATTTTTATGTAACATCATTTTGTATAAGAATACAAAATGATGTTACATAAAAATAAAACAAGACACAAGACAAACAAGAGTTTATACAAATATGTTTTTGGTTGATTGATTGAAAAAATAACGTTACAATAAAAATTTAGAACATTTATAACTACCGGTTAGAGCGGCACAAGGCGCTTTTTTTGCTGCGATACAAACGCGCGACTGTATAGCGACACTGTCCATAGACACAGAGGCGTCTCTATCCCATGTAGCGCCCGTGTGCAAACATTACTCTAGCGCCCCCTAGTAAGTGCGCGGTCAAAATGGAATGGTAGCGGGCGGCACTCGCCGCCCCCTAGGACCGCTGCGCCCTTGTGCAACGCACACCCTGCACCATAGGTAAAGACGCCTCTACATAGACACTCTGTACACAGGCATAACGCGGAATTAGATTGTGCTTTGTATACTATCAATAGAGTTGTATATAAAGAATATACAGTATAAAGATCTTAATCTAATAGGTACAGCGTTATTCTCGAAAAAAAAAACAGAAATGTGGAAAAATTGGTATTATTTCGTTAACTATCCATATTACCGAGTTCAAAAATGGTCAGCATATTTGTCATTAAGAGTGTAATCATAACACCTAATAAAATTTCAATTAAGTAGCCCAGTCTAATTGTTATGTTTTTTTGTGATTCTGGTGACTATTTATCAACTTTTGTTTCTTTTCCTAAAATCTACATGTATCGATGCGGAAGTAAAAGTCTAGTGCTTAGAATTATATAAAGAAAAGATTTTACAACAAAAAAGAGATGGAACAAAAATGGGGTTCATAAAACACTGGGCGAGTCGTAAGTATCGCGTTTCTATTGCTGTATGACGTCGCCGTGTGCGCAACCATTCTCAGATTTGACGTCTTCGCTCGGCTTCCAACGGAGGCGGGAGCGACAGCATAGGATAGGATAGTAGAATGACCCACGCAAGTTTAAATTCAACACAAAACTACTCACGTTTCCTGAGTTTGTTGTCGTAAACATACTTATAATAAAACCCAAGGCCAAGGCGTAGTCGTCCTGCCAGCGGAGTGGAACCAGGAAGCTATGGTTGCCATAACGTCCTTTGTTCGTTTCAAACACTATTGTTTTGCAACCTGAAAAAAATACGAGTCGCATCTGTGAAGAGAAAATGGAAGAATGGCCGAAAATGCACGCTTGATAACGCTGTTTCTTCTTTCACCACAAGACCGCGAGCGAATTGTCTTACACGTGAGATAGACTATACTCGTCTTATTCTGAGTGTAGGTACAGTCAGCATCAAAAGTAGCTACGCAAACGAAGACGTCAAAAGTCTTTATTGAAAAGGAATAAGAGCTTTTGACGTCTTCGATTGGGTAGTTACTTTTAATGCTGACTGTACTGGTAAGAAAGAGACGGATAGCCTCTGATTTTATGCGCGAGACAGTTCGCGCGTGATCTAGCGTTAACAGTGCAGGACTGATGATTGTAACCACCGTAAAGGTGTGTACAGATTATGCGCGGCAGCCGCGCGAGCCAGTGTTCGCGTGAACATTGGCACGCGCGGCAAATGTTCGATGGAATTTAGGTAGAACGCGGCGGCTGCGCGAGGCAAGCGATCCAGCTCGATCAGCGCGCCAATTATTTCGTTCTAAACCATGGACAACCGTCCAAACTGCGCACGCGCCAGCGACTGAAGCTTCTTTGATGCGGGCTCAAAAACCGACAGCGTTCGTATCGCCGCGCGGCACGCTCGAGCGCGGCAATGTTCGAGCTGCCGCGCGCGGTAACCCCGTCTCCATTGCGCGCGGCCGCCACGCGATCCAATGTTCGAGTGATTGCCGCGCATAATCTATACGCGCCTTAAGTCGCTTTGGACTCCAAACAGGCCGATCTTCTGCCATCCATACAATATATAGGTGATCATTTGTGTGGCATCATGGCCAATATAGTTGTACTGGAGCCATTCACATGTAACAGAATGACTGACGCGTCGGCTCATGGGACGTGGGCAGCTTGCAATCAACTCGTAATGATGATATTGAAAATCCATAGCGGGGCCTCAATTTGGTTAATTTCTTTCGCATTACTATCTAGTTAGTGTCGTATAGAACGAGCCTGGATACAGCTAGTTTTCACACATATTTAAGTATGAGAAGAGCCATGTGAAGTAAACAACCCAATGTTCGACATTGACTGGTTAATTGACACCTTCAATCTTCAAATATTAAAGTGTCAAGGTGTGGGAAGTTTACCCTGCAAGCTGATGATGATGAAGTTGTAAAAACTGTAGCATTTCTTGCCATACAAGTAATGCAAGTTTTGCCGAACGGATGTGGTATCCGATTGACTTAAAATTTTGAATACTTATGCAGTACAGTCAAGTGTTAAAATGTTAACTTACTCAAAAATATGTCCCACCATTCTTATGTCAGCGGATTAAGGTTTTGGTACAAACGACAACACTGTTAACTGACCATCCTGTGTTTATATAGAACCTTATTACAATGCACTTAAGGTGCACCGATGGTCAGTTAGCTGTGTTGTCGATAGTACATTTATGAGAGGAATATATCGATACATATTTTTCAAGATCATCATAGCAACTCCTAAACTACACAAGGAGGAAGGGCAAAACGAGTGGTTGATTATAGTTAGTTAATAAGTAGTTAGGTTTGCAATCCAGATCAGACTTGTATGGAAATTTTCGGATCCAGATCCGCGGATTCGGATATTTCCATATAAGTTGGATACTATAATTCATAGTGCAAAAGAGTACTGTCAGCAATCAAAACTTGTTGTTGCAAAAATTTTTGACTGGAAGAAAAAGTTCCGCTTTTGATCGGAATTTAGTTCTACTTAAAACAACAAATCTATGTGTAGGTACAGTATAAACCTATTTACCTTCTCCTCTGATATCAGGGTCAATCCATTCGTTATAATACTTCCTGTACTGGCCCTCAGCTGGCTCAAATTTGGGAATATAATATGAATTAACCAATGTAGATGCTGAAAATGAATTAGCCGTTGTAAGCCCTTCTATGCACTAAGCGGTAGGTTTTTTTGCCTTCTTTCTTTTGGAGTAATAATAATTTTCGAGTCTACACCCGTATTAGATCACATGTCATAGAAAATTATAAAAAAAAATACGTAAGACGATGGATAGTCGGTAGAGCAAATTATTATTTCTATTGTGTTTTTACCCGACAGCCGAAGGAGAGAAAAGTTATGTTTTTCGAGGTGTACCCTTGTTTTGTCGACAACCTTTTCATCGAATATTATTTCATCGACAACGATTCATCGAAACTTCAGTACTAGTAATATTGTTTGGCATTATTTCATTTCAACTACTATTTATTTAAATTTATCTTACTACGTAGAAATACTATTCAACGAATGTTACTTAATCGCTGATTTGTTTCAAATTATCTTAATTGGCACAACTACAAAACATTGCAATTCATTTCTTCGACGTATTACTTTCATACAATTTTATATGTCCTACTGCACATTTATGCATTATTCAAATTATGTAGTTAATTGTGTGACATACAAATATGTATAATATTTATGTATAATAAAACTAAGAATCATTGGTGTAAATCGTTTATTACAAAAAAATATCAGGGCGGACAAAAATGGCTGGTCATAAGCGAACTCTGTTTTAAGTCGGTTAGGTTAGGGTTCACTTGTGTCCCTCAGACCAGAAATAGACACCCCGCGCAGCGGGGTGGCGTCGACTTGCTGCACGGCAGAAATAGGTTAAAAAACGTTAGGGATTCAGATCCTGATCCGAAATAATTTTATGCGGAATAAATATTATTACATGTAAAAAAAAATGAATTAAAAAAACCCGAAATAAAAAGCTATGACATGAATTTTATTGAAATAAGTCAACTACCAATTAAAATACCTTGATTCAAATTACCTAGTATCGAGTCCTCGACGCAATGACTTGTCAATGAAATGAAAATACTTGAAACGTTGTCTTTGAAATAATATTCGATTAAATGTTTGTCGGCAATTCAATGGTAAACCGTTTTTCGATCGTATGTTTGTATGTATTTATGTATGTATGTATGTCTTAATCTTTGGCACGCCCTGCAGCCTAAACAGTTTCACGGATTTCGACATATGAGGTGTCGTTGGATTCCTCTTAATCGTGGGAGAGATATATGAAAAAACCGGCCAAGTGCGCACGGAGCGTAAAATTATCTATAAAAATGGCAAAAAAAAACAAGTTTGTTGTATGGGAGCTGTCTACTGTCTAGCTATCGCGGTTCTTGAGATACAGCCTGGTGACAGACAGACGGACGGACATACGGACGGACAGACAGCGAAGTCTTAGTAATAGGGTCCCGTTTTTACCCTTTGGATACGGAACCCTAAAAAAGCATGGGATTAAAGTAAAATGGAAATTGTACTTAATTAACCTGTTATTGAATTTGAATTTTCCAGCACCTCGGTGCAAACTGTAATGTGTTATTTTTTGTGTAAAGAGATAAATAAATTATACTTACGTCTGCAAGAAACGACAATCCAGCCGCAAACCATCGAATGAACCATTAAACTGATGATTGCGAAGTCTATCAAACTGTGATATTTTTGGCTCTAGAACAATAAAGCAATAGCAATATAGGATAGGGACAAACAAGGTTAGAACCTTATTTATTTTCACAATTGGCTTTCCGTCGAATAAATACTTATCTACTTTCAACTACAAAAAATATTTTATTGTGTTGGTACCTATGTACTATGAGTAGTAGATTTTTGCATTCCCTATACGTTCCCATTCCCGCATATCCCCGTTTCCATTTGGTCCTCATTTTCAACTCGTCCACGTACCGTTCCCAACTCGTTCATTATACCATTCTCTATTTCACGGGTTGAAAATGTAGATGAATTGGATATGCCGACAAGTTTCGAGTGACTATTCGGAAATATTAATGAGTTGGATAAAGCTTCATCATAATCGTCATCATATCAGCCGAAAGAAGTCCACTGCTGGACATTGACCTCCCCCGAAGAGTGCCACAATGACTGTTCCTGCGCCATCCGCATCCAGTGGACTCCCGCGGCCTTTACCAGCAGGCCCCTATTTCACCAACTTGTCAATTGTCGCCTGACACTGACAATTCGCCATACATTGCTTGTTCTAGAAGTTAAGGTGTTCGCAAGGTTACTTGTGGAATCAGCAATGTACGGAGAATGTTCGTTGTCAGGTAACAATTGTCAAATTGGTGAAATAGGGGCCAGGTCGATCACGTAATGCATTGTACGTACGTTAGGTCGATCTAAATGTTAATTTTTATATGTAAAAATTACAGTTGCATGTACCTAACGCGCGTTCAAAACGTTACGTGATATGATTACCTCTCGGGCATCCGTCCACTTTGTGGGGGGTCTACTACTAAAGTTTATCTCCTTTATGGGATTTTGGGCTAGCTGGGAGGCTGCCAAAATGGAAATAGGGACGAAATGAACCTAAAGGGATTTATGTTACCTTAAAATTTTGACAGAAATATTTATAGAAATCGTGGAAGTATCTAAGTCGAAGGAGTCTTGCGAGTTGATAGGCCCAGTTGCCAGTGAACATAGTCAGCATCGGCAGAATAAGAGATACTATGTCAAGGTAGGTTTGCCATTCTCTGAGCTTCCTGAATTTCACGCGCCGATTTACACAGACATCGTCTACTATTACTAGTTCCATCTGAAACATTTAAAGATTTATAATGTAAATTTATAATAGTTATTAATTTCTAATAACAGAAACTGGTTTCCTACCTAGATATGGCTGATCCCACTGTGAATACGAAGTTGCATTTACAGTGGGATCCGAAGCATATCGTTTTAAAATGTGAAACCAAAAGTGTCAAGTTTTGACTCCAGATATATCTCTAAGAATTATGAATTGTAGTTAATTTAATAATGAATTATGGATTGTATGAATAATGTTTAATTTTGAATCTATAGATAACTATAGATTAAATATACATTTTGACTTGTAAAAGTGCCCTTGTGGCCTGTGTGTGCTGAATAAATATTATGCCTTTGATACATTTTACAACCTGTACGGAATATAATTATACAAATTGAGATTCCAAATGGCGTTATCATTTTGTTGATTCAAGTGGTCATCGGTTTGATCAATTGACGCTTTGTTTGTGAATAGTTCGCTAGAATATCGAATGACGCTGATTTTAATGATTCAGTGCCGACTGGCGGGCTAATGATATCGTTCACTAGCTCGCCGTGAATTCCCAAATTTGTGCGAAATATTGCCTGGAAATTGTTCGTGTACAGTAATTGAATTCTGATCGAATGCAATGCGTTCAGCGTTCGCCAAGGGAGCCTAATATTGCCATATTGATATGTAAGGTAAATATGGGGCCATACTGCCTGATGAAATGAAAAAATAAATAAGTTTTTTCGTCATTATTTACGACAAATTTTGATATAAGGTCTGCCTTGATAGTAAAGCTGATACCTAAGCTATCAAAGCTTACTTCTCTTCACAACGGACGCTGGTGACCTTCAAATATATTTAGAGGTGTCAATTAACGATTTAACCTTGTATACAATAGCACAATATACAAGGTACAAATTCAAAGTGAATTTCGAACTCTAAAACAATTAGTAAAGGTTCCTAATTAAGAATCCAAATAATCAATCCATGTCTTAAGAGGATGACAATCAAGTTTGACAAGTTGCCGTTGGAAGGTCAGAAGACAAAGTTCTGCAAAAACCAGTGCCTAGGCAAATACTTATCTTGTAATTAGCGGACTCTTCTATCACTAAACTAGGTAAAGCTAAGAAGCGGAGGAGAAATAAACTTACAGTGTAGAACTCCGAAACGAAATGCGCAAGGTGCACAAGATCGAGCAATATGAGTATCGCGAGCAACTCATATATGGTACGTAACGGCAACGTGGGCAGGAGAAGGACCATGGCGGCAGATATGAAAGGAGCTATCACCCAAACGACGCACAGCCAACATCTGTAGCCGCGATGTAGATGCGCTTTCACGGGTTGAGGCATCCACTGAAACAAATGTGCAGGTATTACAGTCGAGTTCTACACATGGCAAGAGACCGGAATTATGGTGGCATTTTTGAGCTGTCATAGTGACTTTCTTTATCTTACAGTCCGACCGCTTCAATGAGTCCTCGCCCGCGCGGCGTGCAATATCGATATTCTTAAATAAAATCTGATTGTAAGGTGCCAAAGCGGACCCCGGGCTCCTTTAGGATGCACCCGTGAAACGTTAGGAAGGTGATGAACGATTTTTAAATTTATTTTTAATGGAAGGTAAATACAATTTATTTGCTGCAATTACACAGCACAGCGTATTTAAGTATATCGCAATCGATACCTGTACATTAAAAGTCGATAAATGAGAAGTTACAAGTAAAATGAAAATTAAAACGGCAAATGAAATTATAGTACATGAAATTCTATCAAATGATAAACAACCCGATAGACCCCACAAAGGAGAGCCACAAATTACTTAATAAAATATTTTGTTATTTTGGATGCAATCAGTTTTGAAAAAACATAATTACTATTTTATTTTAGATGTCCTAAGCAGCGAACGAACAAACCATAGAATTCAGAATGGGTGCCATTGCCATTATGCGGGGAAGGGGGCGCGGTGTCAAAACGATGCCAGGCAGCCATTTAATTCGAACATGCGCTAGGCACGTGTTTGGGTAGAATTTGTAAGGAGCTCTCATTCTATGGTTATTTCGTTCGCTGGTCCTAAGTATTTTAGCTAAGGGCGAAACACGCGTTTCCCGTACGCCTGACAGTGTGCGAAAACAGCCACAGATTACCTGTCAAAATAATCTGTATCGATGTCGGCGGCAGAACGTTAAATACGCCAGATCACGAAATTCCTAGGCATATCGTGAAACGGCGCCATTTCATGATATGCCTAAAAGTCGGCTAGGCTTATCACGATGTGCCTGATAAACAATACGGCAGATCGATTAGAGCAACGCATTCGTCGATATTCCTAGCTCTATACCGGGCACATCGTAAAATAGTTTCTTTCTTGGCCACTGGTGGCGCTGCACATGCGATGGCGGCCGTTTTTGTTGGGGGCTAATAATCAGGGCGGACAAAAATGGTTTGTCATAAGCGAACTCTGTCTTAGGTCGGTTAGGTTAGGGTTCACTTGTGTCCCTTAGACCAGAAATAGACACCCCGCGCAGCGGGGTGGCGTCGACTCACTGGAGATTATCAGTCCGCACTTCTTATTTTTTTTAATTTACCTAATTCAATTTTGGACACCCTACTTACGTATAACGGTGAGTATTGAACGATATGCCGGCGTTTCATGATATGCCTAGGAATTTCATGATCAGCCTAAACGTCACTGGCTTGGCCAAATCATGAAATGCCGGCGTTTCATGACATTCCTAGGAAGTTCATGATCTGCCTAAACGTCACTAGGCAAATCGTTAAATGGTGATATTTGAATGATATGGCGGATGTCACTCAGCCAAATCATGAAATGGCGGCGTTTCACGATATGCCTAGGAATTTCGTGATCTGGCGGATTTTACGATCGGCCGCCGACATCGATACTGTACAGCATTTGTAGTGCTGCAAAAAGTCGCCGTATGTAACGTTCTTAATTGTTATACTTAATGCTATCCCTTCTCTGGTACGTCTTACCAATTATTACTTGACTTTTCGTATGCCTCGTTCGGATCCCATCCGTCCAGAACGGTTCGAAACTTACGTCTAAAACTTCAAGGTTATGGAAGTAACCAATTTTTGACATCGGCATCCCAAAAATTAAGGGTTCAAAGAAATATCTTTGAATCCTCATTTTGAATCAAAAACACGGCACTAACAGGCATTTGAATGGTCTTGCCAGTTCCGAGCAGATATTTGACGGTATTGTAGGGGTTTTCCTTCGGGGGGTCTTTCACTTGCATGTAGTCCAAGGGTCCCGTTGGATGCCGGTGGATGTTGAAACGGACCTTTATCACAAATATTAATTAATACTACGACGATGTTAACACGTCCACTGTCCCCATACAAAATGCAGATCTGACAATGTGACGCGTTCAAATGTGCTTCCAGTTATAACCCGTGAATCCATTGGGAAGCACGGACTCCTGAAATGCAGGCGCATGACATGCAACGAACTGCTTTCCGAGAGAAAATTTATTGATTAAGGCGCTATTTGTGGGCCGATAATATTTGAGGAGTTCTGTCGATTTCTCAAGGATCTCAGAATCAACTTTGGCACTTCATAAGTTGCCACTGCAACGGCACCATATCAGAATCTTTGACGTACTTTACATCATTGAGGAGTTCCACCTGACCTATTAATCATCAGTTCCCCTTCACCAAGCGTACGATTTCCAAGGGTAAATGCACGAGTTATAATAGAAAATACCGAAATAACTACACGCGTGCCCATAAAATATGAGGGTTTGCTGTAAATCTCTGTAGGATCCCATGATCAGATACTGATTTGGTGACAATGGAATCACCTCAGGAGTACTACTCTTTTGAATAAGTATAAAAAGAATTATGAAAATCAGTCCACAAATTGACAGAGTAATCGGTGAACCTAACTAAAATAAAAACACCTTTTTTTGAAGTCGGCTAAAGAGAGCGCGACGGAAAAACGCGCCATAAGAATGAAACGGTCGTGAACATCATTACCAACGTTGGAACGCGTAGCGGGTGTGACGCAAAACTCTTAACCTTTGCCCGTTATTTATATAGGCCGGTTATTTATCGTCGCAAAATAGAATTTACCTTGTCATCGATGTTTTCCTGAAAGGCACTAACAGGAATACGCAAAATGTCGGCGTATTCGGTGGTGTATGCCGATACCTTCACGGGCCGATGCTCGGTGCCTTCTAACTGGCCGAAAATCGATCCCTGATAAACGACGAATGTAAATTACAATACCTATATAAATTGTTTGCCATGCCAGGAGGAACAAGGCTACATGACAATGGTCCAAAGATTTTCAAAACTATGTGTAGTTTGTAACGTTCCGATAAGATTTTCACCAAGGGACCAATAGCCACATGTATATGTAAGCTCTTTCGCTTCTGGTGTTAGTTTTTTTTATGCGCCTTGATAAATCATGCTGCATTTAATCGTGGTACCTTTACCAACTCGCTTGAAAACTGACGATACGTAAATCATTTATTTGCATAAACATTCATAATCGCTCGCCCGTCTATGTATAGGTATCTAGTAGACACACACAAATTTCATATACCACAGAAAAAGTCTCTAACACCTATAAGCACCATATTGTTTAGGCGCATAAGGTACAGAATCGAACGGCCATACATACATATATCTATCAACATAACAAATACCTCCCTCGCCTTTGTCAATGTGGGTGAAATATGTTTCTTGTTCTGACAAAGGCGAGGGAGGTATACAGTCGTTTACTTGTTTGGATAATAGGGTGTCTCCTACATACACACACATTCATAAGTCTTGTCACTTGTGACACTGATCAACGTAGAAACTTTATTAACATAAAATTCTTAATAGTAGTACAACCAATTTTCTTTGGACGACACTGAGGACGCTCGGGTGTCGGTCCCCTGATGTAATAAACAAGAACTCTAAGTGTAATAATAAATAAGAGTACGAAGTTAGGACCGATGTGGTCCAGTGTTACACCTTGTATAGTGAAATAGACAATGTAAACCGGACTACTTTGTTTCATTTGTTATTGCCATACATCCCATTTGAAGTCAAGCCTTACGACTCTCCCTTAGGCGCCCAACACTTTCTTTAAGTGAGGTTTGACTCGCAGGCTATAACCGAACCTCCCTCAGAGATGTCTCATGCCCTCAGCTGTTGGCAAAGTGTTACATTGGTGTTTGAATACCTTTTTACACACTTAGTCCGCAAATGTTCCAGAGATTGCACGTGAAGCATAGCACAAGCCCAGCCTAATCTCCATTAACGCGTTGGACGCCACATGTAGGTCGTGTCTCCTTTATACGTCCGTCGTTAAAAACGCAGGATCATTCTGATATCTCGACAGTATTTACTATGTAAGTATATTGAGGATTTGACCGTAGCTACATCTTCGGATTCTTGATTGATGTGAGAGCTGTTACCGACCGACCCTATTTTTTTACCTTACCACACCCAATGCCATATATTTCGGTCCTGGGTCATACAGAAGTTTAGGTTCGCATCTCTTCTGAGGACATTGCCAAAGTTTAGGGCTATACAGCCAAATTTTTGGCTGAACTCTGAATTCGCATAAATGGCGTCTCCTCTTCTATAATTCTATGCCATAAAAACATATTATATATGCACAAGCCTTTAACTATTGATTTGTAAAGGAGATCGGCTACGAGCAGCGCACCTACCTAGTCCTGGTACCAAAAGTGTTGCCTAGGATATATAATAACCTTTTTAAGTATAGCCAAAGTTCTCCCCTCCTTAGTGATCATGACTCCCCCTCGATGTACTATGAACACCCAAGGGTTGAGGTCCAATTCCCTCATAACCGGAACACCAGGTAACATGTAGAACTGCAAACCGACACACGACAGCTGTTTCATCATTTGGTTGCCGCCGTTCAGTAACATGTCGAGGCCTACGAAGGTTCTGGAACATGTTACAAAAGTGTTAAGCTGGCTATACACAACCGCTTCTGCACGCCGATTGGAGTAGTAAAATCGGTCCATGACATTTAAAACTGTAGCGTTTAAAAATTGTTGGTGCTACAGCAAAATGTTGTGACGATCTTCAGTGATCTACGTCCAACAGCAAATGTACTTGTAGCCCTCACTATTTTTTCCCAAGAAACAGCCATCGGTAGCTAAGGCATGTAATACTCTTTATTTCTTCTTCAGCATAATTGTGTCCACTGCTGGACTAATCTCATATGCCTCTTCCATAGATTTCCGCGATGATCTGGATGGCGCGGCCTTGGTCCAGGTCAGCCCTGCTGCCTTTTTAGTAGTGTCCGACCATATGACCGGCGGCCTCCCCTCCCTACGGTTCCCTGCCCGAGGTCTCTAAGGCAACACTCGCTGGCTCCATCGGTCATCGTTTCTGTGACAGATATGGCAGCCCATTGCCATTTTAATTGCACTACCCTTTCGCCGATGTCAGTGACATTGGTGCATTGGTGAATGTACTAATTACTATTTTACTATAAATTACAGATTTTTGTAATTTAGTCCTCTCTTACGTCAAGTCTTGGTCACGGGTTTGGATTCGGATTTCTTCCTCTTGATATGTCATAAAGAATATAATTTACTTACTGTTTGTAAAAGAAGTATATTATATCTTGTCTAAACATGGTACTGACGCACTTATGTATGAAAGTATCATATAGATTGACGCCATTCGTTCTGTAAACGAGGGAAAAGTATGTAAGTCGGTGTCTCCATGAAATTTAAACATTTGACATAGTAATGTCCTTTATATTGGAGAAGCATTTGTCGCATAATTCTTAATTCCCATACTATAAACAGTTAACATTTCAGGACTTTAAAGAGATTTACTGTTTGCCAAATGTGCCATCCCCCTAATTGTTTTTATACCTTGTCCACCAATAGCTGAAATGTGCCAAGGATCGTCTGATAAGCTTATCATCCAGCCGCTCAGCGTGCAAAAACTTGTCGAAGGAACGAAACGCGTGTTGGAAGAGTGCGCTCCCGCGCCTACTCAGCGTCAGCATTGCCACCGAGTAACAGAACACACACCTGCAATCAAAAACAAAATTATTAAGAAGCACGGTGCAGCAGAATGTCATCTCGTTTAAAACATTTGGAGCAACCTACTGGAACAACTACTTGCTCTGTAGGTATGCGGTATTGTGTTCCTGGTCGTGTGGTGGTTAACAGTTTTTTTCTACGTAGGTGGCAAACAAGCTTACAACCTCATGGTAATCAGTGACCGTTACCTATAGGCGTCTATAGCATATAGACGCTAGCAACTCCAGGGGCGTCATTTGCGCGTGCCGAACCTTTAAAAATGTAAACACTCCTCTCTTGACGAAACCTACTATAGTCCCTCGGGAAAACGTTGGCAGGGGCTTAGAATGGGAGGGGTTGTGGAATTACAACCCGATTGTTCGAGGGAGGAAAAGTTCTCTGAAACTGTGCCGTACGCTGCAGCGAACTAGAAAACCATACCTTTCTACCCAAACACGTGCCTAAAACCCGGTATGCGCATGTTCGAACTAAACGGCTGCCTGGCATTGTTTTAACATCTCGCCCCCATCCCCGCATAATCGCAATGGCACCCATACTGTGAGGCCATTTTGCGGCGATACTTAAGACTTCTATGGTTTAAATATTCGTTCGCTGGCCGTACGCGACCATTTAGAACCATTTAGGTATGACATATTGTTTCATTGGCTCCTGTTCGCGTAAGGTCGATCATTTTACTCGTTGTTTGTTTGTTTAAATAGTGACTTGATAAATTTCCTGTATTACCGGATAAAATGTTAATAGACTTATTTCCAACTGACCAGTTGATAACCGTAAGCGAATTCAATATGCATCCCAAAAATATATCAGCCTCGCCGAGGTTGAAGACTCCATAAGAGACACCCAGAAACGCACACTGCGCTAGGTTAAAACTTTCACCAATGAGCTGAAAATATATACGATCATTAAGAAACATGGGGGAGGCCTATGTCCAGCAGTGGCCATCTTTTGGCTGAAATGATGTTGATGATGATGGTTAAGAAACATTTACAAACGTCACGCCTGGCCGTAGAAGTAGGTACGCCTCGAAATTGTCCCGGGGCGCTCTCCAAGGCCAGGCCTGTAAAGCGGGCTAGTCGCGCGGATCTAAGTAGAATACGTGAGCGAACCTTTGACCCTCCTTGTGAGAGAAATGGCTGGACTATCGTTGGGGGTTTAGTGGATGCCTGGGTCTTCTGCCCAGGCCCCGTATCATGATCGGCCTTATTACGCGACAAGTGACAAGATAGAGCGTCCGTCCCGTTCTATCGTTTGGTGTCAGCCAGTGACGGACGCTCTATCTTGTCACTTATCGCGGGATAGGCAGGCACGAATTTTAAGAAACGTTCACCTGGCGCAACATGTACAAATAAATAAATAAAATTTACGTTAATTTCTTGGCTAGGGGTGTCGTAAAAATTTGTACTCACCGCAAAATAAAGCCACATATTTATAATAGTTATTTACGATACAAGTGCCGAAAATAGGAAATTCGCAACGAGTGGTGATAAATTAAAACACGACCGAAGGGAGTGTTTTAAATCGACACGAGTTGCGAATTACCTATTTGCACGTGTATCGTACAACGTTTTACAGTACATATGGCTCTTTAAAGTTTCGACATATGCACGGAAAGTGCTCTTTTCCGCACTAGTGCGGGAAAGTAGCACCATATGTACTGTTATTACATTTACAATGCATGTGCTCGAAAAGAGCGTTTTCCAAACACTAAAATCGTGCGGAAAGTGCCACTTTTTCGCACTAGTGCTTTATACTTTTCAATTTTTTTTTATTTTCAAGACCGTCGTCAGCCCGACACAAAGAGTTTTTATTACTCGAGAAAAGTTTTACATATATTTCAATTACACGTTTTCTTTCATATAAAAGGTACATAAATACTAATAACGTATAAAATTATTTATTAATATTTATGAATTTTGAATTTGGTCAATAAATAAACTAATTTTAAATATTCACTTAATGTGTTTGGCTGAACGCATCTGTCTTATGCCTTTTACAATACTTAAGACAGTATGGCGGCTTGCACATGCGCAATGCGCATATGTTGACCGCGCATGTATCTAAAAGCCCGCCATAGTTGTTTATTGTCAGTTTTGTGTACCGTAAAATGCTGCAACTTTGCCATTTAAACTCAATTTTGCCTATTTCGTTTCAATTACGACCTCTCGAGTTTGCTTAGTTTTTTCTTGTTTTTTACCATTTGGTAGGAATTTTCATTATTCTGGCAACACATATTGATTTTTTTACAATGGTAACTCCATTGTTGCTCCGCCAGTTACGCATTATAAGTCGGAGTGAGTGGCAGCATTTTTTTAGTGTCTCGCAACTTTTGAACTTTTATCTACAAAAAAGGTGTTTTTTGAGAAGTGGTAACGTCCCAGGGTAAGTAAAGACTGTCTATTTTCCGTAAGTTTAATATTTTCAAGAAAAGGACATGATTTCAGCATAATAACGTACTAGGCAATATTGGGCAGTGTTTTGGAAACTTGAATGACACAATTTTGCCTGGGTCTAGGGCTGTCACTAGCTGGGTTTTATAAATGTGCAGAAAATAGTAAAAATAAGCCTGCTTAAATGAGTTTATTTATTACAAGCTTTTTATTAACTTGCAATGATTGTTGGTTTAAGTCAAATCTTGCAAGTCGATTTTCACCAACTTTCAGTGTGGGTAGATCTGCTGACAATGCAGTAATAAACTAACGTTAACAAAAAAAACTTAAAGGTACTTAAGTTATTTTTATTGTAATTACTTGCAAATTGTATATCTATTGTATTATAATTATGTTGTATGTTTGTCTTTTAGTTCAAGATTTGCAATAAATTTTTCAACCACTTATTAGGCGACCAATTGAGGTGTTTAACGTACTTATGTAACTTGGGTGACAGTGCAATGTTTATGGTACCATCGAGATGGTCTGATAATGGAGACCGAAGATATAAACTTCTAAACAACACATAATAAACCCACTGTGTTTAGGCTCGTTTGATTTGTCTTGCAGTTATCTTTCTTATCAAATGGGTTGTCAGGTCGATTACCTACAGTTGGAGTTTAAAGGTGATGGGTGATTAGAACTTTACAATGAAATAGAACTTTACACTATAATAATGCATTGTGAATTAGCAAAAAAGTGTACTTGCAATGTACTTATAATAAATAAATAAAAGACCGGGTTGCACTCCGGGAGTGCCGGCAGAAGTGAAAACTCAATAACATTGTAACAGTTTTTCGATCAGGTCACGTGACATCTTACGGTGTCACCCTAAAAATGAATTTGGCGCAAATTTATGAACGATTATCAATTATTTAGGCGTTATTCCGTTTTAAAAAATAAGGAAAAAAATGGGTATTATTGTTTGTTGATTATTTTGTAACTAAAAATAAAAATATTTTATTTAAATAATGATTCTTTTTTTGGCACAACCCTACAGTTAACAATATTTTTGTATAGAAAGTTTGTGGAACCTGCTACAACTTTACCTATTGCCTGTGAAAAAAAAAGTATTAAGCTTATGGCAATAATTTGACTGCCAGAGACAAGCCCAATGTCTCATGCACACGAGTAAATATTATTACAAATAGCAACACATTATTTATTGAGATATCCGCCTAGGCAAAGTTACGTCTTAGGTCTACAACTTTGCCTGCCACTTTGATTGCTTGTAAATCGGAAATGCAGTATGATTAGGTAATGAGATTTGAGTCTTATCTGGCAAGACATAGGGTATGTTTTCCGACTAATACTCATTAAACTCATAATGAAAAATAGGTTCACAGATATAAGAAAAAAACGTCAAAATCCAGGCAAAGTTGCAGCATTTTACGGTAGTTATTTTATGTAAATATGTTAAAAAGTTCGAGTGAAAGTGAGTAATCAATAATAATAATGATTTATTGCGTTTTCAATAGTGTCAGTATGTTTCTTAGAACTACGACGGTACAGCGTCTTTTTGTTGTTGAATATATTGAGTTACTCAAAATTAATTGTGTTCTAAAACCACAATACAATGGTTTTAACTTTTAAGTGAATAAGCTTGACAGCAAAAGATGTGGAGAAGTTGTTAAATGCAATTCCAGATAATAAGTAGGTACCTGACAATCTACCTGGGTTCTTCAATTTTAACCTAGATCTATTTTAAACCAACATTTCAAAATTTAATATATTTCCTCACACAAGGCATAGTAAAACATTGTATGATACACGCGCGTAAAGTTGATTTCCGACTCGTGTCGAATTATACATTCGCTCGCTTCACTCGCTCATGTATAAAAATGACATTCGTCGGAAATCACATACTTTCCACACTTGTAGCATAAATAACTATTAGATAGGTGGTCTACACCATTTGTCCAAATAATTTACTTTAAAAACAAAGTTTTAACCGATTTCAAATCAGTACCCAAATCACTTCAAGTGTGCCTATAAAACTTTAAGAGTTCCCTCTATTTCTCCAGGATGAGGATCATTAGATCCTTTAAAAAAAAATTATAGAGGATATGGAAGTTTTTCACTTGAATGGGAAAACCCATAAAAACTTAATAAGCGAGACGGGTCTATACTTTTAAGCCAAGATGTAAAATTTGTAGAGCGTGGCTGGTAGAGTTAAGCCGTGTGGAGTAGGAAGCTTGGCGCTAATTGCGATCTGATATTTTTTCACGCTTAAAGCTGGCTGAGCTACGGAGTCCTGGCAATCACTTTACATGTAATGTTTTTTGTGGCATTAACTTACACAAATAATAATACTAACAGTAATAAGTTGCTCTGCCGTGGGCGATTTATCAAGTTTAACAAAGTTCGGGAGCCAGCATTTGTCCCGTTTCGTCGCACCGATCAACTCAAACCTGGTGTTCCATTCGTATTTGACGCATTCCAGTATCAAGTAGTGGCTAGTACTGTAGAGAAGCAATATTGAGAACATCTGCCATTTTATGATCTGTAACAAGCAGGTTTTAATTACTGGCACAATTGGTTAATTATTGGGAATAGTGATTTATTCATCCTTAATTTCATCATGTAAAAATCAGGGACAAACTGTTTGAACAAAAATTTAGACATTTTTTTATAGGTAAGGGTTTAAATGATGCAAATACTCGCATGCGATTACACTGCAGGGTTTGATCATTCGTACCGATCCTACCTCAGCAAGCTGCCCCCCGCAATGTAATGGAACTCGAATACAACTTCTTGCACAATGTAAATAGGGTTTAAGTTTGAGGAAGATTAAGTAGAAATAGACTAAAATAAAACCAAAATGAAGATGTATGAAAAAAAAAACGTTTTTTTTGTTACCTAGTTTTTGTAGTCAGGAAACAGTTTTTAGGGTTCCGTAGTCGACTAGGAACCCTTATAGTTTCGCTTTGTCTGTCGGTCCGTCCGCGGATAATCTCAGTAACCGTTAGCACTAGAAAGCTGAAATTTGGTACTAATATGTATATCAATCACGCCGACAAAGTGTAAAAATAAAAAGTGTTTTTTTTTATAAGGGTACCTCCCGTCCCTATACGTAACGTGGGGAGTGTTTTTTTTTTTCATTTCAACCCTAATGTGTGATATATTTTTGTGAATGAATCATTTTTTGATAATGTTAATATTTTCGGAGATAATCGCTCCTGAAGTAAAAAAAAATCAAAATTAAAAATATGAAAAAAATCTCAAAAGTAGAACTTTATAAAAACTTTCTAGAAAAAATATTTTAAGCTTGATAGGTTGAATAGTTTTTGAAAAAAATTACAAAATAATATCTGGACGAAAAACTACGGAACCCTACACTGAGCGTGGCCCGACACGCTCTTGGCCGGTTTTTTTTTACTATTGATGCCTGTTATTAGAATGCTGTAGAGCTTGTTTTGTGCTTAACCGTCACTTTGACGTTCATGTTTGTGAGAAAAGGACAAAACACATGCATTTTAGCTACCAAAAGTTTGTAAAGTTTCAGGAAGAAAAATAATAGTGTGTCATACACGAACCATGAGCAGTGTAAGAGGTGCCTGAGGGGTGTTTGCGATGTAGTCAAAATACCCCAAAAACAAGTGAACCCGTGCATATTTGCTCCAAGCGTGAAGAAGCAATGCTATATCTTTTGGAATTGGTGTGGGGAAGAGTTCCGGCAACATGTCCCACGGTGTTATAGCAATTAGATCCAGTATGAAGCCCCGTGAGCAGTAATGGGCTGCGCATTTCAGTTTGGAGTATATTAATATGCCTCTCGTGTCGTAGTAGGCGTGCTGAAAGGGAGAGAATTAATAGGATAATTCCCTTCGGCCGCCTACGAAACAAACGCTACGTTAGTTAAGTGTGAAGAATTATGTTTGTTGCTACGAAACTAGTTACGATCGAAGAATCCTTCATCCTTGTTGGAAACCTGTTACGATCGCAAAACACTAGGTAGGTTCGTTAAGTAGCTTCAGATGACCGAAAGGCAATCAGACCAGAAATAGGAGCCCCGCAGAGTGGGGCTCCGTTGAAACTGTCGAAATACACAGAATATCGTAACTAGTTTTGAACAAAGAATAAAAAAAAATTCAAGCGCAGCTCAAGCTGGTCTCGTACAAATAATAAAAATTCGTTGATCATAACTGGTTACGAACTTGTGGTTTCGGGCGTGGCCGAAGGGGAATAATTAAAACGAGAATATCACCTTAATTTGTTAGTTACTCATTTATTTTCTTACGCTTGCTTTGTATCATATTATTAAGTAGAGGATGTACAACCAAAGCAGAGGATCCGTTCAAAACGATAAGCGGTAGCGCATTGTGACTTAGTAGCTATTATTATTTATATATATTATTATAAGTAGGTCACACATTTTGAGTAGATACCACCATCATCATCATCATATCAGCCGAAAGACGCCCGCTGCTAGGCTTCGCCCAAAGAGTGCCACAATGACCGGTCCTGTGCCACCCGCATCCAGGGACTCACACAACCTTTACCGGGTCATTAGTCTACCTTGTGGGAGGCCTAGCAGGGGACGTCTTTCGGCTGATATGATGATGATAATGATGATAAATAGATACTTACGCAACATTTCACGATAATATCAAATACAGTGAAGAAGTCACAGGCTGCATTGATTACTATCAATATTCGGCGATGAGCCGCGAAGGATCCGCCTGTGTAAGTTTTGTAACAGAAGTTAGTACAATTTTATTTAACCACTTGCTCTTGAAGGGCTCCATAACTCTCAAGGTGCACTGCGCTATAATAACTTCTATATCACTTATGAACGTAATGGTTTGTTTCTTAAATTGTATCAGTCACTTGTACGCCATGCAGTTAGGCAAGAATTTTTAACAATAATTCTTTCAAGATTTACACTTGCTGATGCAGTCATTTAGTAAAATAATATATTCATTATTGTAAAATAATTTAAGAGTAATTTTCAATTGTGGCGCCAAAATATAGGTAAGTAGGCATTTGTTTGCGTGTATACAATATAATGTTTAAATACCCTGTAGTGAAGCAGCAATGATGTTAACAGCAACGGCGATAGATCGTATCACCATCCAGTATTGCATAAACCTGAACGACAATTATTATTTTCTCAACATTGTTGGAAAATTACACAGCAAAATACGGCGTTATGGGCAATTGGGCATTACTTAACAGGTCAGTAATCGGATTTGTATATGTACTTGGATTCTCGGCGTGTTTGGAAATTACCAGCGCATGCGGCGAAGCTGGATCGGCCACCAGCAGTAGAAAAGCACTATACTTCGGCCAAAACTAGGTATTCCCAATCTCGTGTTACTATCTCTTTCTCATCATATTCTCTGTATCACACTTGGCAGGTAATCAGTTCATTCCCGGCTTTTGCAGTAATGTTACTATTTTAACTCTCTGCTTCAACAAGTGCTATCAACTTTTTATGTTACCCCCAAATCGCGTGTGGTAATTGGATTTACCAATCAGAGTAAATGGTTTTCATTCTTTGTAGGGCAATTTAAAACAGCTATATGCAAAATCATGTGCGCTGATAAATATTTACATACGCCACTCAGCTCTACTGATCACTACTATTTTTTTAAAGATACTGTTTTTAAATGTAATAGCTTACTTAGATCCAGGGTGTTTCCAGTTTGTGATAGGTATTTCACTGTGTTGGTTTAGAAATTTTTCCTTCGCTTTAGAGGGTATTCCAATTTCATTCCATTGGTCCTGAATGTGTATAACATATAATTTTAATTTCGTTTTTTAATTCAATCTCAAATGATTTTAAGTGTTCAAGGCTCTTTTGGTTCCTTTTTCCATCGAACGAACTTTACCGTTCACATTCATTAGTTCTAGAACTTCAACACGTGAGCCTATGATTATATTGGTTAGTACGTCCATAACTGTAAAACTAAATCCTATCAAAAAACGCAAGCAAAAAATTACCACATAGCCAGAACACTTAATAGTTTTTGGTCTGCATTCGTTTGACGACAACAGTTTACTCTTACTCCATAGAAACTCTAACCGATAGTTCCATTCATCGGCCAGGACTTATTTTACTATAAAAGATTGTTTAAATATTTTACGAGAACAATATTTCTTTGCTATTCCGCTAAAAAAACGTGCTGGTCTATCAGTGAAGATAAGATGCAACTATTTGCGTATAAACATGCAAAAAATTACAGCAAACCACCACCAATATTAACAAAAACCTCGACACGTTAAAATATTAAAAAAATAAGAAATATTGAGAATGAGAAATATTGTTCTCGTAATATATCATGGACTTCCGCAAAGTAACGCCTGATTCAATAAATTATTTAAATATTTTGTCAACCAAATTATGCATCGACCTATCAAGCCACCATTTAAAAAATAATAATTTTGTGCATTGATGTACTTATACTAAAGAAAATAATAAATTTTGAATAATTGGTTGCTCCGAGCAGGATTTGACCTCCTGGCGCATTCTTGAATTTAATTTGAGACGTTGGTGCCGTTAAAAGAAGCCTTGAGTCTTCAAGGTAGACGTCGCTGCAGGCTTCCCTAAGGCGCTGTATAAAGAAACTGATTGACAAATTCGTTGCCCAAGCAATTGGTTCCTATCGGTTGGTTGGGACTGTTGGGAGCAACGACTGGCAATATGCCAGAAGGCTGCACGTAGCAACATTTGTCATTAATTTAATTTAATTTGAATTCTACCATTCTTCATATAATTTGTTAAAAAAGTGTCAAAACTGTGGCACTTACCAGTATTAGGGCCGACGTCACCTTTGATAAGTCATTGAATGAAGCCTTGAAACTCTCAGTGCACGATCTGATATGCATTCTCTCCGAAGGGTACCGGCTAATAACGCGGAAGAAATCAATAGTGCTGATGCAAAGCATCTGAAAAAGGAAAATACGCATACAGAAATAATAAATACGATTTGAAAGCCAGTTACCGAAGCAAACTAAAACTTACCTCACACTCCGTAAGAGAGGTGCATGTCACGAGAGATGGTTTCCCGAAAAACACTGAACATGAAACCAGTCTTGCATCTGGTCCGTAAAACTGCTCTGTAGTCACTCCTTCCTCAGTTTGGTACTCTTTCATTATAACACCCTGGACAAATGGTTAATAGGTTAATGTATACATAATACGACGACCGATTAGGTTAGGCGGAAGGTTCTGGGTTCGAATCCCGGTAAGGGCAAATATTTGTGTGATGATCATGAAAATTTTTTTTTTGTGAGTCATGGATGTTTTCTATGTATTTAAGTATTTCTATCTATTAAATATATCGTCGTCTAGTACCCATAACACAAGCTTTATTGAGCTTACTATGGGACTAGGTCGATTTGTGTAAGATTGTCCCCTAATATTTAATACATTATTATTATTATTAATAATACATACTTCGTTATCATTATCAAACTGCAAAAGAATATAATTATACTTACATTGACAAGCCAGCATACATCCTTCACTGGCACTCCAGTTAACAATATTGTTGAATGTTTCGGTAAGATTCTGAATTTAGCAACATGTGCGAGCTCTTTGACGAGGGCTGGGTTGGCCCCAACGAAAGCCATGCACATCGTAATTATTTCTGCAGCAATTTCACCATGCGCCTTCCAATATATATCATAGGGCTCGTGTCTGAGCAGACTTGAGTACCTTGCTTCTAAATCCCTGTTGTACTTCCAATAACAGTTTAAATATTTGCTAAGACGCTTCCATAACTGAGGGTGGACATAGTTCTCCCTGAATTTACGTTTCAGATTTAATGAAAAGAACAGGTAATCCATGGTGTGTTTGTTTTTAAAGTAAACAATCGTCAACATGCGCCCCGCGCAATATATGTTAATTATCAAAATGAGGTAATTCACAATTAATTTGACATATAATTCTTCTAGTGAATTAGGCCACGCTCTGACATAAAATTCCCGAAAAGCCCAAGTAAAAGCAGCGTCAAATACTTCAGTAGGCGATAGATCACATTCTTCGTTTTCTTCACAAACTGGGCCGAAGAAACAACGCACTTGCAACTTCGGATGAACTTTTGTAAGCGCCATAATAAAATAACCTGTCACGTATACAAAAGAAAGTCTGAGAAGCGGTACTAGGTAAAAAATTAGTCCTGGGTCGCTCTTAACATCTTTGATATCGTTATCCTTAAAGTACACCACGTAAAATTTTATAAGTTTGTTGAACTGACAAATTGAATATAGTTCTGGTTTGCCAATAAGAACGACAAAATCCTCTATACAAACTGTGGCCATAAGATCAAGAATGAAAGTCAAACTCTTACAACGTTTGAACATCACTGATGCAAAGTTGGATAACAGGTGGCCTTGGTCTTCTATCGCTGTCATCAGGGACAAGCAAATATCAGCAACGTAAATCATTTGTGTCCAAGCTCGGAAATACAAAAAATAATCCGGTTTCTTAGATAAAGGTAGGTTTTGCGGATACAAAATTAAAACGAGGACGACAGTGAAACTGACAATCCGTTGCCAAATTGTACTAAAATTAGATTCCTGCGAGAGTATCCAAGGAAATCGACAGTTAGCAAACATGGACTGTCTTTGCAGCTGTTGGTCAGGACATAACACTAGTTGACCGATATACTTTGAACAGTGATAAACTGCCTCTTCTGGAGGAAATTCAAAAGGCGCATCAATTCTCGTCGGTGTTTTTTTCCAACTTTTAAGAGATTCGTTCAACTCCCACCAGCGACGCTTGATCCAGGCGACGCCCTCGTCCTCCACCCTATCCAAGCCCCTGACGTGCTGTTTACACGTATGCAGTGTCCTAGCATGCTTTATTTTACTTTTAATAAGTTCCATAATTTTTCTTCGGTCTTCCGGGAATTTGTGCAAGGCTTTTAATATATCAACCCGAGTAAAGAAATATATCTCGCAGTACGTCAGGCAGCGGACTATGACAGGTTTAGAGGATGTCATCGGCGGTAGGAAAAAATTAATGTCTCCAAATATAGTACCACTTGTCACAGACAGTAATGGAGTGGTTCCATCTTCTTCAGATATCAGCTGGACTATTCCAGATTTGAGATAACACAGGTGAGTGCGGCAGTGGGGACTTGCAAAAAAGTTCTCGTTAGGTAATTTGAAGTCCAGGTGCGTTAAATCGCAGAGCCAGTGAAAGAAAGGAATGGAAACACGTCTCAACGTGGGACTGTGGTAGAAAACGGGCCATGTCAGATCCATTTTGATGTCAAGTCTAAACTGTCGCGGGAACTCCTGTATAATTTCTGGAGTGGTTGTAATACCGTCACGTTTTTTCCACATTACATTGTAAAAGTTGCTGACCTCCGTCGATGCATGGTTTGTATGGCTTCTTCTTTGTGTTTCTGCAACAATTCTTTGGACCCGTGGAAAAAATTCGAAGCTTTGTCGCAATTTCAACAACGACTCGGCAAATGCCTTGGGATACGCAAGAAACGTGAGCACGGCATAGGAGGTTATCATCATTAAGGCCACAATATAATAGTTGGTGACGTCACTTGTCTTCGTGGCTGCGGATAAGTGATTCAATGCATATGTGGATGCTAATAGCATCGCGTTGATATAGGTGGAATACTCCATATCCGTAGCATTCATCTGCAATACAAAAAAATGCAAATACATTGTGCAAATACAAAGTGTAGATAGATGAGGGTGATATATAAATTCCATCAGGCTTTGTCTTCGCCATTGGTACCTATATTATAGTCCTCCATCAAATTAACATTCCAGCCCATGGTGACAAAACAATTTATCTGACTCCCAAAAAAAGTTAGCGCTGTAAATAGTAGAGGAGTAAGTGGCAGCAATAATAATAAGGTGTAGGGATGTGACGGTCCCGTTGCCTATCGGTTTTCTGGTGCAATCAGTCAACGTAAGGCAGCTTGTGGCGTTTGGATGGTTGGGCTTGCTTTAACCAGCCGTCCACGCAAGCGCTGTTGCTTGAGGGTAGAAGACGAAACCTAAGCGACGTGTTGCCTACTAATAATTATATTTAAAGTTCAGTGCCACCTCTCTACCCCCCCTCTAGCTCTCCCTCTAGCTCTCTGACCGGTACGGTTAGGCAGAAATGATTTTAGGTGCCAACCCTTTGCCCCTGTTTTGGACGGCTAGCCAGGGGTTGATCGACTGGCTAGGGAGTTTGATTAGCTTAGTTTAGCCCTAGGAACAATCATGCCAAGTGGTGTTGCCTGAGAAAAAGACGCATGCTCACTGCCACAAATTCCCCCTCTTATTAGGGTTCCGTACCCAAAGGGTAAAAACGGGACCCTATTACCATTGCTGTGCCCTTACAGGGTTCATGTCTCGATCCTAATTATTATTTCAAGACCCAATGTACGACATGATTATTATGCAATAAATTATGAATTATGAATTATGAAGGCTCCGCTGTCCGTCCGTCCGTCTGTCATCAGGCTGTATCTCATAATTCATAAACCGTGATAGTTACACAGCTAAAATTTTCACAGATGATGTATTTATATGTTGCCGCTATAACAACAAATAAAAATAAAATAAAACAATATTTTAGGGAGCTCCCATAGAACAAACGTGATTTTTTTGCCGTTTTTATAGATAACGGTGCGGAACCCTTCGTGCGCGAGTCCGACTCGCACTTGGCCGAATTTAATTTATTCGTATGGCTAATTCAACCGTTCTTATAATCCAATATTCTTCTGCTGGACCCATAGGATAGCGTCGTCGCTATCCAAGGTGAACAACTTCTCCAGTAAGCCGCTGTGGTGAGCAGGCAGGCACTGGTGATGTACGCGACGCCCTGCTCGGCTTTGATTCGATTGCCCCTCTAAAATGGTGTACTTAATTGATTATAGCTATTATATACATACCTTATTGATTAAGTTCGTTCGCCAATCGTAAAAACGCAAAGTACCGTCTTTGTACATTTCATGAGTTATAAGTATAAACAGGCATGCCGTGAAGTTAGTAGTCACCAAAATTATTAGCGTGTAACCAATGACAATGCTCCAAAAACTGTGCGTTGTTGACAACGCAAAATAATCCTCGATTCTGTAAACTCTGAAATAATGACGCCATATTAACTGCAAGTATTTTTCCCACTACAACAGAAGTCCCTGCCACAGTTAGTCAACTGTGTGCAGCAGTGTTTGCCAAATCTTGGGATTAGGTCTCAAAGCAGACCCCGAGCTCCTTTAGGGGCACAACCAGGAACAACGCTAGGAGGATGATTATGACAACAGAAGTCGTTGCTTTGTGGGTATTTGGTGTTGTTCCTAGTGGTGTGTAACGTCACCAGAGCTCCCGGGGATGCACTGTGTTGAAACCTGCATTTGTCACTTGGCTGTCATCACTAAGAATCCAAAAATCAATTAAGGGCAGCCGCGCTTGTGATTCTTTTGAAGACGCAAGCGTTTATACGCGAAGGTGTTAGTATACCACCAGACAGGCCGTATGCTTGTCACCGATGTAGTATCAAAAAAGTCCCTCGTCAGAATGAATTCGACAGCCACGGAAGGCTACAGTTGGCATAAGTAGCGGCATAATATATATCGCACGCGAGGGGGTAGGTCAGTCTTGTCCCAGCATTGTTGTGTGGTACTCACAACAATGCCAATTCACCGTCCTCTATCCCTACAATATCATCGTAACTTTTATGGTAACACTCAACCTGGTAAAGAACTCCTGATACTGATAAGCCCGAAACATGTGATAATTTATGCCGCAACTTGGTTCACGTATACTCGTTAATCGCCTTAAAGTTATTAATACTTCACCAATTCAATATATGTATTACAGCGAATATGGTACGAGTATTAGACTTTCCATTGGCGTGGCATCAAGTACAGTGCTCTAATAAAAACTTCCACCGTTTTTTTTCATAAAAGACTACATTGACTGACCGGTTTGACCCTAGTCTCACCTGATGGTAAAAGATGATAGAGCCTAAGATGAAGTTCACTGGTTAAGTAATAACCTATTCACTCTTGTTTTGAAAGCACCTCTCTAGATCGTAGAGGTAGTTCTCAGGAAATACAGATGTAAGTATTGATGATTTTCTGAATCTGATTCTGATGTAGGGAGCGAATTACATTCCTTAGCAGTTTGCATTAAGAAAGGCGAGGTAAATAAAACGACGCGCGACGGGACGGGGTTTAATGTAAAAGTGGGTTTTTGCGGAAAAAGGGCGGCATATCCCTTAGAACTTTGAAAAATTTTAACTTTGTGATTATGTTCTCTCGTGTTAATTTTTCTCAATCAGTCTATATTTTTAATCCTTTTTTGAGACAGTTCAAAATTATTGTTAATTTTTTTCAGTATCAACATCCAAAATTTTTCATCACTTATTTTCATCATCATCAGCATCATCATACCAGCCGGAAGACGTCCACGGCTGGACATAGGCCTCACCCAAAGAGTGCCGCAATGACCGGTCCTGCGTCACCCAGCTCAAATACCGCGAGCCATCCTGTTAGCTCTTGGATACTGCAACTACGCGTCATTGCTCTGAATATTTGTATGTTACTCACGTGACAAAAGCAATCATGTTAAGTACGTTCGGCCAGAATTGAATCGGATGACAGTTTTCAGAAGTGAGCAGTCTATAGAACGGTATCAGAGACATCACGTCCAGCATTATTAAGAATTTTGTTTTCGCAAGGTGTTCCCTCCTCTTTGCTACGTCAGCCAGTCTAAAATATTAAAAAAAACATATACGAGTACAATCAGCAAACGAAAAAACCACAGAATGCGAGCTCCTTACAAACTTCTACTACGTGCCTAAAACCAGGTACTTATGCGCATGTTCGAACTAAACGGCTCCCTAGCATCGTTTTGACACCCCATCCTCGCATAAAGCCAATGGCACCCATTCTGAGGGACCATTTTGCGGCGCTACTTAGACTTCTATGTTTTTTCGTTCGCTGTATACAATGCTACTAGTGACAAATTAAAAAGTAGGTCGAAGCCTCCGTCAGTGGTCAAAAAGTCTGAGCCTGGCAACTTTTCTTAAATCTATACTAATTTAATATAAAAAGTCTGTGAGATTGTAGCTTTGTAAGTTTGTGTGTAACGGGATATCTCTGAAACAACTGGCCCCGTAGCATGGATGGCGTTATCACGCGATAAGTGACAGGATAGAGCTTCCGTCCCTGGCTGACACCGTTCGATAGAACGAGACGACGCGCCTATCCTGTCACTTATCGCGTGATAACGCCATCCATGCTACGGGGCCTGGCCCGATTAAAAAACAAATCACCTGTGTATATAATGAGCTTTCCGGATCGACATAGGCTAGAACTACATTCAGCGAGTTTACCTGCGTTCTTTGCAGTACTCGGGCAAAGCCACGCGAGCAGCTAGTCTAAACTAGTTATCAAGAGGTAGCGTTTGTGGCTTTGCGAGATTGAACAGTTCGAGAGCTCTTAGAAAATTATTCGGGTTCGAATGCAATCGTTTATTTTGTCATGAGTAAAGTAAGAGCTGGCCCCGTATCATGGTCGGCCTTACCACGCAATACGTGACAAGATAGAGCGTCAGTCAGTCAGTCAGTTCCATAGAACGGTGTCAGCCAGTGACGGACGGTCTATCCTGTCACTTATCGTGTGATAAGGCCGACCATGATACGGGGTCTGGGCTTGGTCACGTCTGTCACATGCCCGGTGAGTGATGGGCAAATAGCGCCACGAAGTGGTAACCTCAGAACTCGTACAGGAGACGCGGCAGACCTCGTCGGCGATGGCGGGATGAGTTGGACTCCTTTTTAAAGGACTGGCCAGATCAAGCTAAAAACCGCGACCAGCGGACGAAGAGGGGGGAGGCCTTTGCCCAGCAGTGGGACACATAAGGCTCTATTATAATACTAATAAAGTAAGAGCTAGCTAGAGAGAAATAGAGACCCGAATGCCATTCTAAATGCTCACGGGATGTAAGTATATATATTACGAGTAATTTCAGAAACTACTTATAGAGTCTGTTCATTCTTACGTGTCCTATCATGTAAACAAACATGACGTCAAATATGATCATAGACTATGACTAGTGATTGGAAATGACGATAAAATATATATGAAGTGTGATCCATAGACAATCAAGACATCTTTATGTCAGATATTTTTGAGGTCATCGTTCGCCACTTCGATTATTGAACAAAATGTTAGTATATAAATTTTATTTTGCAGTGGTTACTTGGTTGATTTCAATACCTTGTAATCCCAGAGAGAAGTGTTGTCACTCTTCGAGACTTTTTGTTTACATGATAAGCCACGTAAGGATGAATAGACTTTATTTTGTTTAAAAAATTCTATCGCCAGTAGATATAATGGAGCTTCGGGAGGGACATAGGCTACACGTTAGGTAGGAGGCGCTTATCCCGCGGGCCATAAAGGAGCGAGACACTCTGTTGCCCTCTCTGTAACACTTATCTGCCATTATTGGTGTGAAAGAGAGCGCAACAAAAGGGTCCCGTTCCCATATCATATGGCCGCCCACGCGCAGCGAGGGTTTGATAATTTAGTAAAAATAAGGCAAAATGGGCAGCAATCATAGGACGGCCTGCGAGTTGTTCGCGGTGACAGACTATCTGTGTCTTTCTAAGCGTTCTCATTAGAAAGAGACGCATAGTCAATGTCGCGGGCGCTCTGTGATAGCCGTACACTATGATCTAATATAAAAAGAGGTAGATAGGTTATTTTCCCAAAACTGGCACACTAAAACTGAGTCAATTGCACCAACTTGCCTGAGTATCGACTATCGTGTCTCCAATGGAAACGTATAAGCGTGTCTAAGCTGTCTGATTTGGTGGCCATTTTTAAACACGGAATTTCGTATAGACAAATTATCTACACTTTTTATATTACATCATGGCCGTACTGAACAAACCTGTGCACTATGTAAAGAAAGGTATCAATAGCGTATGTGATGTCGCAAACATACACATAGCAAAACTTGATGATGGTCAGTGACACATCCGTTTCCATAACATCACTGCAGTATATGAATGGGTAAAGACTCTCTAAAGGGCTCTGAAAATACACAAAATGGTGCAAATATTACATTCTTTTCAAATATTCAGTCTTTATAAACGAATACTTACAGTAACACAGAACATTTTTACAGTGAGGTGTTTCTTTTTTTTTTTTTTTTTTTTTTCTTATATTTTTATAGAATACTTTTTTTTTGTATTTCAAGAAACTGTATTGACAACAGAATAAATCTACAAAATTATTGAACCTGCTCCCAAAATTTCACGAGAATCGGTTGAGAAATGCGACCTGTAGAGGAAAACAGCCGAGCATCCGGAAATTGGAATTTTGGTTCAAGCTGAAGCATAAGATAAGATAAGATATAGTTTATTGTCAAAACTGTGTACATAACATGTCATAAAATATATTAAGTCTCAACAGTCTGCCCATTTCGGACATAAAACTACGCTTCGCTCGCTCGTTCGATTTTATGATTCCATGGATTATAAAAAAAATCGACTCCGTGCCACCATCGGTCACGCGCGCCTTTTATTCATTGACATTCACTTCGAGACTGCCGCTCACGCGCAGCATATATGCTACCCTTTCTCGCACACACTACTTACAGGCACCTAAATCCTGCTGTACACACTGGGCCAACGTGTTGGCGCGTGAGCAGAAGGCAGCTGCGTTAGAGGGAGAGGGCCAATAACTCGATCTCTTTCGTTTACATAGCCTTCTGCCTCCTGCTCACGCGCCAACGTTGGCCCAATGTGTACAGCCGGCATAATCCCAAGGTTTGGCGTAGACCGGTGGGTGGCGGTAGCCGGGGTCCACCCCAGGAACGTTGATCTTACCACGACTATCTTGACCATGACGACACACAGGATGATGAGACGGAAGATCGGATGAAAGGGCAGGAAGACTATGTTCATCCACTCTATGGTGTCTGCCTCTTCCTCGTTTTCTTCATCGTCTTTTTCATCGTCTTCTTGGCGGAATGTCATTTTTGGAATAACCTATGAATATGTTTGATTGTTTCATTTCATTAAGTTAACCAATATAGCCCTCCGAATCGCTAAACTTAAGTGGCAGTTTGCGGGGCACATAGCACGTAGAACCGATGGCCGTTGGGGAGGTTCTCGAGTGGCGACCACGTATTGCCGCGGCGTGCAGATGCGCCGCAAGATGGGCTGATAACCTGGAGGGAGTCCGCTGGAAGCGGGTGGCGCAGAACCGGTCTCTTTGGCACTCTTAGGGCCGCTTCAGGCCGGAATGGCAGTGGCCGGCAGCGGCGCGGCGAGCACTTTCAGTGTCAAATAATTTTAAACTTTATCTACATACTAAAAAGTCCACTACGCCAAGACGTGCGTGGCCGCGAGGCTGCTCGCGTCACCGCGCGGCACCGCGCGGCGCCGCGCGACCTTTTCGAGCGTTTCAAGCGGTGTTGGACTTTTTAGTATGCAGATAAAGTTTAAAATTATTTGACGCTGAAGCGGCCCTTTGGGGGAGGCCTATGTCCTGCAGTGGACGTCTTTCGGCTGATATGATGATGATGATGATGATGAAGTTACTTGAGTATTTTCACGTGTAACAGAATATCCGACATTCGCAGGTTTTAATTGTGTCGAACTGACCAACGATGAGACTGCTGATTTACCAGAGCTAAGCATAGAACCAAACATCGTTTCGAACATTTTTACTATCAATATCATTCTAGTAAAATAGGTGAGACTAGGATCAAAATCACTGGACAGTCTTTTTAAAAAAAAACGGCGTGAGGGAGGTGTAGGCGGCGAGGGACGGTGGTGGAACCATAACAAAACATTCTCGGCTCGGCAAAACGCTCGAAGCAAATTTACTGTAGGTACCTTTCGCTAGAATGGAGTTTGTACTGTATTTTCCGGAAATCGATTCTTCCAAGGTACGATTAATGCCATTCGCATATTGTACAACTTTTTTTTCTCAATAGCTTATTTTCTTCTTCTTTTACCTAACGAAACTAATCTACCTAGTGTTGGAAGAACAATATCAGGAAAATAAGCTATTGAATAATAAATATAATGGAAAAATATGCGAATGGTTAGAAATGCTTTCGGGAAAGGATGCTATTGATAAAAAATAAAGTGGTGAAAATTGCGAATGGCAATAACCGCAACTTAGAAAAATCGATGTCCGGAAAATACAGCACACTCTCCTAGAATGCTCGCGCTTCTACGCACTAAGCGGCTATCCGCGTGCGGCTTGCCGTGCGGTTGGACAAAACATATGAAACCGCAAACGCAAAACCTCTACGCACTAAGCGGTTGCCCGCAACCGCACGCGGCTAGTCGCTTAGTGCGTACAAGGGCTAAAACGGTCCTGTTTAATTTGTGAGCTTTTACTTGTAATGTCACATTCGCTAGATTGCTCATTGCAAGTGATTGCACAAATCTAACACTTGTACCAATCTTGCGGCCGAAAGACCATTCTCATTTTGTCACTTATCGCTGTGGATAAAACATCCGTCAACGCATTCGCGTCAAAACGGATGTATTCACAGTGATAACTGATAAGTGATAAAATTACAACCATCTTACGCTCGCTTTTGGGTGTGAAGCCAGGAAACTTACACAGAGAGAAGAGAGAAATGTAAGGCCCCGGTCTGCAACAAACGCCGTAGGTCGCGTCCGGCGTTTGCTGAAAGCCGCGTCCAGCGCAAACTGCGATGATCAATTGGTCACTCTAGGACGCGGCTTCCAGCGCAAACTGCGATTAGTTTCTCGCACGCGCTAAGGCCCTGGTCTGCAACAAACGCCGTAGGTCGCGTCCGGCGTTTGCTGAAAGCGTCCAGCCCAAACTGCGATGGTCACTCTAGGACGCGGCTTCCAGCGCAAACTGCGATTAGTTTCTCGCACTCGCTAATGTGAATGGACGTGAATTGATTATGGATGAACAGACAAACTTGCTTCCCAACGTTTGTGTTTCAACACATTGTTTTTATAGTAATTCGTCTTGCTCCTTTGTAAATTTCACCATCTTCAATGACAAAAACGCGACGTCCGTGACGCCAGAATGCTCCGAAATGACTGGGTAGGCGACGTACGACCTATGGACGCGGCTCACGGCGCTCGTGCGCCGCGTCTGGCGTGTGAGAGAGACCACTATAGTGCATTTCCATAGTAAGCATTCGTACGTCACGTACAGCGTCACGCCGGACGCGACCTACGGCGTTTGTTGCAGACCACCGCCTAAGAGAGATATAAAGAGGAAATCCTGACGTACAATTCAGGGACTAAGCAAGAATGAAGGTACACAAGGTTAACAAGAACTGGTAAAGGTCGCAGGAGTCCGCTGGACGCGGGTAGCGCAGGACCGCGATTGTGGTACCCTTTGGGGGAGGCTTTATGTTCACCAGTAGCCGTTTATCAGCTGATATGATGATGATGAAGACTGGAATGGGAGTTGAAGCGATGGAAGAATAGGGAGCAGAAAGAAATGTGTACTTACTCGGCGCGCATTATTACTCATTTTGACTTAGGGATATTCTGAAGATTCAGAAATATAAACAAATGAAATTATAATTAACACAATTAAATGGTAATATTTCCAATTCGTTGCAGAAAAAATCTGCAAATTCCTAGTTTGCTGCTGTCTAGCTGATGTATGTCAAAGTTTTATTTTACCTTGTCAATTTGTCACAAAACGTACATAAATATACTTTGACAAAACGTCAGCATGCACCGAAATAACAACTGTGAATGTTTATTGTAATCAAAATAAATAGTTATAACTTAGCACCAACACTTGAATTAGAAATGTGACGGAAATATCCGATAATGTTTAGGTACTTACAAGCGTCCGTAAGGAAGTTGCTGTTCTAAGTATATACGCACTCGTAGAACTCGTATTATCGAAATTAGTGCACCTCACCACTCATTTATACTTTGTTACAAACCCGATCATAGTCTGTATGGCGAAACCGATGTCCAAGTCGCGTATCCGTATCTGATTCTGTGCTTACGTTGATCCTTTATATCGAGCACAACGCTGCGGAGCCGACGACACGTTGAAATAGAGATGCGGACATAAAAGTCTACAAGGTTTCTCTCGACGACATAGTAGTAGCCGTGCGAACAGCTTTTATAGATAACCTCAAAGCTAAGCTATTATGTCACTCAACGTCGCCGACGAATGGCGGCTCTTCGACCTATCCCTGCTTCACGTCATTCAAAGCCAGTAATTTTCATTTCTAAGGTTTTATCATCAGCGTCTCACGTTTTTCTGCGCGACGACACAGTTCGACGCCCACTACAACCACCTTACTCAGGTCCTTATGAAATTTTATCTCGCTCTGACGATGGCAAAACATTGACCCTTAATATCAAGGGCAGGAAAGTTGTAGTGAGCATCGACCGCGTAAAACCAGCTTTTATTGAGGTTGGCAACGAATTTCATGCCAACAGTGAAGCTCATAACGGTGTCCAACCCTCGGTGCCGGCTAAATTGACGCATAATAGATCTCCTACTTGTCCTAGCCTGCCTGAGTTTTGTCCTAGTGAAAAAACCGGAAAAACGCCTGCAGGGGCCACTACCCAAAGAATCCAACCACCGATGACGCGGTCCGGCCGCAAGGTAACCTTTAGTAAACGCGATGATTTTTGTTATTATTAATTTGATGATTTATTTTTCTCCGTGGGGGGGTGGTCTGGCGACCTCCTTGTAAGCTAAGCTACTCGTAGGTAAGCCACCTTATTCCCCACCCACTATCCCATTTTAATATGAATAATTTGCTTCATGGAGATCAATACGGATTCACGAGGGGCAGGTCTACTATTGATGCAGGCACGAGCTTAATTAAACATATTTTTGAAGCATGAGAGCAATCACTAGATGCAATAGGCGTGTTCTGTGATCTGTCTAAAGCCTTCGAAAGCCGAACATTATGGCATGAAAGACAAAGCACTTGATCTCATTCGATCGTATTTGAATGACAGAACTCAAAGAGTAGACATAAATAAAACCAAATCAGCTGGGTCTCTTATTTCTATTGGGGTCCCCCAGGGGTCTATTCTGGGACCATTCTTATTTCTTGTCTACATAAACGATTTGCCTTATGTACTGAATGGAAAACATAAATTAGTTCTTTTTGCAGACGATACATCGATAATATTTAAAGTCAAAAGAAACCAAGACAGTTTCAGTGAAATAAATAATGTATATTTATTATTATATGTCTATATATTGTATGTCTATTGTTAACTGGTTTACCATAAATAATTTGCTCCTTAATGCAAAAAAAAAAGTGTATTCGATTCTCATTGCCTAATGTACAGCATAAAAATAACACAGATTGTTCTAAAAGACGAACTTATTGAATTGGAGGATAAAACTGTTTTTCTTGGCATTACCTTAGATTCAAAATTGCAATGGAGTCCACATATTTCTACTCTGGCAGGGAGACTGCGTTCAGCTGCTTACGCAATTAAAAGGATTCGCCAACTTGCAGACGTTGAGACGGCAAGATTGGTATATTTTGCCTATTTTCATAGTGTCATGACCTACGGTATTCTATTGTGGGGCACTGCTGACATTAATTCAATTTTTATTTTACAAAAACGTGCTACACGCAATATTTATAATTTAGGATCACGCATTTCTCTGAAAGATAGGTTTAAAGAAATCAATGTCCTCACCGTTGCCTCACAATATATCTATGAAAATATAATGTATATTCGTAAAAATCTTGACATGTATAAATTAAATAGTGATGTTCATAATTATAACACTAGAAATAAGAATAAATTAGCCATTCCCGGATACCGTCTCTGCAAAGTGAATATGTCGTTTATGGGGAACTGTGTACGATTTTACAATAAGTTACCTTCTGATATACTGAAATTGTCAATGAATAGATTTAAGTTCAGCGTTAAGCGCCATCTTATAGAGAAATCTTATTATACTGTAAAAGAATTTATAGATGACAAAGAAGCATTTATATGTAAAATAGCTTAAGTTGAGTAGTTAAGTTAAAACATGACGTGTAAAAGAGCTAGCTTAAGCCTATTTACAAAATAAATATTTTGATTTGATTTGATTTGATTTGTTTTGTATGGCATGTTTTTCCTCTGCTGTCAGATGAGAAAAGTAGAGTGTGACATAAGAAAATATACGTCTGTATGTCCCAGATACATAAGTTATTGTTTGTCGTACAAAACCGATTGTACGTAGTTATTTACTAAAGTAATAAACCCAGCTAAGTATGATCGCATGAGTTTTATATGCCGTCGTCGACCGACCACTTCACCTCCAAAACCTCTACAGATTTGTTAACTTATTGCTAGTGTCATAAACATTTGGTTACAGGTTGATTTAAAGCCGTTACAAACCAACCTGAACCTGTCACGACATCCGACAGCTATCGAGTCGCAGCTATCTACATTTGGTATGAAAGGTATGTTATGTTGCCTCATACAAACTATGTCTTTACTGTCAAAGTCGCTGTATTCAGTAAAGGACAAAGAGTATAATAAGTACGAGTATATTGGTAAAGGAATTCACCCAACAAAAACAATATTAGACAATTTATTTTTGATGCTATTTAAAATTAATATTTTTTATTATTATGGGTTTCTTTGACTTTATCATAATCTAGGACGCCCTAGAGATATTTTTTTTTGGTGTTATTATTATTGCTGTAGTTACCGTTTTTAGGGAGGGTAAAAACGGGACCCTATTACTAAGACTTCGCTGTCCGTCTGTCTGTCTGTCACCAGGCTGTATCTCAAGAACCGCGATAGCTAGACAGTTGCAATTTTCACAAATTATGTGTTTCTGTTGCCGCTATAAAAAAAAAACTAAAAACAAATTAAAATAAATATTTAAGGGGGCCTCCCATACAGCAAACTTTTTTTTTACTGTTTTTATAGATAATGGTACGGTACCCTTCGTGCGCGAGTCGGACTCGCACTTGGCCGGTTTTTATATTTCTTGTACGTTTGACATATATGTATTTTTATTCATTTATTTGACATGAAATTAATATGTTTTATACGTATATATATACATTTCTGACATTTTATTATATTTTTGACATTACTACGATCAATATTGTTTTAAATTTCTGTCTGCCCTTGTTAATTATTATTGTTAGAAATTATTGTAACATACATTTTTATAGTTTAATTTTGCGTTACTTCGCGGACTTCAAAAAGTATACAACTGCATCTATATTTACGTGTAGAATTTTTATTAAAACTTCACTCTAAAAAAATCCTGTCCTGCCCTGAGTCCTGTCTGTGAGTGTGTGTGCGAGTCCTGTCTTGGCATTCAGACGATGATGGTTTATTTTTCCATTAAATTTGTTCCCTGTATCATATCTTAAAAAAAAAAAGGATCTTAATGAGGCTGCAGGACCTCTAACAATATATTTTACTTATAACACAATTAAGGTCCTCTGTTTACAATCAGGCGTCGAGTTTCAAATGATTCCAGTCTGTGGTAAAAACCAAAACAGAAAAAAAGTTAATTAAATGCCTTTGAAAGTGAAGTCGCCTTTTGTGCCTCGAGCCAATTAAGGCGAGAAAAAAATTAGACCGAGGACCAGACACTTGAAGCATTAATTTGTGTATAATACTTACCCCGTTTTCCCGCCAATGTTTGCGAGTTGGTTAAAATTAATATTTGCCTAATGAACTGGAAAAAGTTTAAAGCCGAATTGACAGGAATAATTCTTTGAGGGCACATTCTTGCTCGTAATTGTTAATTTATGATACCAGTTTTTGTACGACTGGTTCCAACAAAGAATTTCCATTCAAAAATAAGTATTAGTCGCGGTTTTTTAACGATCTATTACGAAATTGTTATAGTATAGATAGTTAGGAATATAATCACATTGGTAAAATAGAATACAGAATCTGAGATCAAAGCTACGACCGCTTACGGCTTTTATCTGCAGTTTTGTAATAGCTTATGCCTTATATTTTAAAATGATTCCAGAAGATGCCAAATTACTACAATTAATCAATTAATCATTGTAAAATAAATGATAGTTATTCAGGGCAATGACGCGTAGTCCAAGAGGCGACCGGATGGCTCGCCGTATTTTGAGCTCACGATGTGTTGTGGAACCGCCCCATGCAACCCGGTACCCCATAGAAAAAATGTGCGGTAAAGTTTTTTTTGTCGCGAGGCAGTCGATTGAAACAGTGGTTACTTGAAAGTGTGAACGCTGTTTATGTATAATACCCCGTTGACATGCTGTTTCAATCGAATACATGGCAACAAATTTGTTTTTCACCCCCCATCCAAGTTGGCTCAGTTCGGGTTGCACAGGGCAGTTCCACAACGCTTCGGGAGCTCAAATACCGCGAGCCATCCGGTTGCCTCTCGGACACTGAAACTACGCGCTAAAGGCCTCCGCTCACACGCCGAACGCGGGTCGGTCGTGGTGCGCAAAGAGCACCGGAGGCCAGCTTTCATTTTACATGTCGTTTACTTTACAATAAAACATGATGTCCAAAAAGGCAGATTTGCAATAGTCGCACATGTTTTGCTCCAGGTGCAACACGTGCATAAGCGTATTACCACATTTTTTGTATGAGCGGTTATAACATTTTGAATATCAGTAAATTAATGAAAATCCATATAAATATTCTTATTTTTTTGACATGTATGCAAATCTGTAATGTATTTTTTTATCATGAAATAAATAATCTAATCTGAAAGTGTCTCTGTTTGTCTGTTACCTCTTCAGGCTTAAACCACTGAACCGAATTAGATGAATCCTTATAAGTATATCAGGTCATTTAGGATTAAAAAATATAAAAGAACCGGAGTCAAACCCGGCTCAGTTTTGAAGATATTATACATTTTCATGTATTCTATTTATTGTAATTACTAAGTGTATTAAGCTCTTTTGATCGCAACGTTGCCACCTATGTTGTTAAGTTTAGCGTCGCTATTGACACTGACAGACATCAAAGTGACAGCTACCACTCACTAAATTCATCTTTTTTTGGAAAAAATATCGGAAATATTTTATTAAAAAGGATAATATTCATAGGGAAGCAATATTTGTCATCCACATTTTATGAAAAGCGACGGAAAATCAAAAAAAAATTTTTTTTTGCTGAATTTGACTCGTGTTCATTTTTTTTACTCCTAATGACCCAAGGAATGCGTGGTTAAAATCTTTTGGATTCCTCGCGAGCACCGTGTATAGTTTGAGTCCCGTGGAAATGGGGGTGAAAGTTTGTATGGAGCTACGAAATAAACGAGTTCCACGCGGACGGAGTCGCGGGCAGAAGCAGGTGTAAAATATAAATCTTCGAAATAGCAGTTTCAGGTTTATGCTACACTATCGTTAGAACATAAAGATTCATCCAGACTTTGTCTACCTAGTTAAACTGCAATATTTCTTAGGCATTACAACTTTGTAACAGTCTACTCTCCGGTTTTAACTAGCAACTAACTTAACTAGCAATTTGTCTACTTTTAATCCTATTAGTTCGGAAGCTGGAACTAGCTCTGTCACAGTCAAACTTTTTAGTTACCGCGTCACATATTCGTAGTTAAAGGTGAACGTAAGCGTGGAATTTTCGTAGAAATGTTTTTCGAACAACATTGTTTTATTACAAAAAAATGTCGCGTAATTTGATTCTCAAGAGAAGGGCGTAGTTTTGTTGAAAAAAGTACAATATTTTTGCAAAACGAATATTTTTTTTTTTAAATAATAGAAAGAAACATTTTGAAAGTAGCTATATTTTTTATGCCCTGTTATTAACCTAGTTGTTGCAATTGATTAAATAAATCAAAAATAACATAACTTTAATTTGCAACAAATATAACCCGCAACATTCTTGCATTTAAAATTCACATCAAAGTTTATAAAGTAAAACCAAACTTAAAAAACCAGCCAAGAGCGTGTCGGGCCACGCTCAGTGTAGGGTTCCGTAGTTTTTCGTCCAGAAATTATTTTGTAATTTTTTTCAAAAACTATTCAACCTATCAAGTTCAAAATAATTTTCCTAGAAAGTTTTTATAAAGTTCTACTTTTGAGATTTTTTTCATATTTTTAAAAGTTATGGTTCAAAAGTTAGAGGGGGGGACAATTTTTTTTTTACTTCAGGAGCGATTATCTCCGAAAATATTAACATTATCAAAAAATTACTTTTGCAAACCCCTATTCATTTTTAAATACCTATCCAACAATATAACAATATATCACACGTTAGGGTTTAAATGAAAAAAAAAAAACACTCCCCACGTTACGTATAGGGGAGGTACCCTAATAAAATAAAATAAATCACTTTTTATTTTACCACTTTGTCGGCGTGATTGATATACATATTAGTACTAAATTTCAGCTTTCTAGTGCGAACGGTTACTGAGATTATCCGCGGACGGACGGACAGACAAAGCGAAACTATAAGGGTTCCTAGTCGACTACGGAACCCTAATGAACGCCCCTTAACTAATTGACATTCACACATTCTTTTGACGTAAGGACATTGTCTGGTTCTACCCTTAAGGCAGTTGTCAACAAAATTTCGCATCGCGCGCTCGTAAATTTTTCTTACAGATTTCATTCCAGTTTCTAAAACGATCATCTAGCTACCCTTTAACAAGCTCACACCCGAGCTCAAACACTCCGCAATGTTTAATTAGTACTTCACAAACACGCGCAAGACGAAATAGAGTGGTAGGCGCGATTTGCTAAATCCTTTGAAATCAGAAATTAGAAATTGTATTAGTATAAACAAGAGTACAAAGTGATGTTGCATAAATTATATAGCCAATCTCGTTTTACCATGACATGGTGTACAAATATTTGAATGTATTGTCATGCATGCAGTTTATAAAGGAGATTAAACAAAACAGGTGCGTGCAAGACAGCTTAAGTACTTAGAATAATTTCAACCACTGTATAACTAAATTATTAAGAAGTTTCTTTAAAAATTTAATTTTTGGTACAAGCTTTTATTGCCGACTCTACTTTTTCATCAACTGCTCATTGAGACGATTCTAACGAGCCCAAACTCGATGGGGTTATGTGGTTTTATTACGGAGTTCCTATGGCCACCTTCTGTTTCCATCATCAGATCAGCTCGATGGTACCATAATATTGAATTGTCATCCAAACTATACATATACCCAAAATTTCAGCTCAATCGGCTACTGGGCAGTGGGTCAAAAACTTGCACGATTTGACGGACAAATTACTTACATACATACTTTTATACTTACATACGAACAAGTAAAAAGTTAATATAAAGCTTGTTAAAAGAATGTTAAACAATTAGGATCGGTGGTAATGATTTAACCATAGTTATTAAGGTCTATTCATAATCCATTTGATATCACCTAAATATTATTATATTTTCAAATTCACATTAGATTACTATTTCCATATTTTACATTACGTCATTATACCATTTATCTCAATAATTATTATTTCATTATAAATTAACATGAATTACTCATTCATTCTTATTATTCATGTAATAGGGAATATGCATGTGATTTAGAAATGGACAAAAAAAATCACGTGTAATCTATATTGCTTAATAAATATACACACATGATTATTTTTTCAAATTATCATGTTTCTATTGATAAAATAAATTGTTTAAAAGTACTATTTTTCAAATTCCCTCGCAGATTTCCAAAACGCAACGCTATTGGCGGAGCGAAACGTGACGTCACCGTGCAGGTCGTTAGTATGATTATTGAAAGTTATTCGCATTGTTTGGCCGCTGTTTATGATAAATAATCAGTGTTTTTTGGTAATTATTAAGTGAAAAAAGACTCGCCACAATGACTGAAGGCGGTTTTGTCAAGGCACAGTCGGATAATCTGCCTAAAATTGATGTGTTCATGATGACTAAATTTAATACATACTTCGCAAATATTTGTGACTTTACGTCCGCTGAACTAAGAGGAGTAAAAGCTGCAAGGTAAATAAGTTACAGATATTCAATAAATTTTCATATTCCTTGTTTTTATACTCGTGAGATTGGTCAATTAAATAATTATAACCTATTTTGGCGATTCAAATAGCTAGACTTTTAAACTACTTCAAATAGGTGTCTTTGTTAAATAAGTGGAATAAAATACTAGTAGATATTTATCCATACTATATACTATTTTACTATACTATAACTTTATATATTATATATACTAACTTCTGCCCGCGACTCCGTCCGCGTGGAACTCATTTATATCGTAGCTCCATACAAACTTTCACCCCCACTTCATCCCTTTGGGGGATATGGGGGGAGCTACGATATAAACGAGTTCCACGCGGACGGAGTCGCGGGCAGAAGCTAGTTATATTATATATTTTATATATACTTACTTAATAATAAATTATAAATGCGAAAGTGTGTCTGTCTGTCTGTTGTTACCTCTTCACGCTTAAACTGCTGAACCGATTTGGATTAAATTTGGTATAGAGATAGTATAAACGAGTTCCACGCGGACGGAGTCGCGGGCAGAAGCTAGTATTATATAATCAAAGATATGTAGGTACCTATTAGGAATGTTAAATGTTGAGAACATATTTATGAACTTTAACAAACTAGGTTGTTTTCGTCAAGGCTTATAAATAAAACAAATTTGTGTAGGTCACTCAGTAAAAAGGATTAAATTCTTTTAACTTTCTTCGATCAACAGTGCAAACAAAGAAACTTAGCTAAAACGTTTCTTGATCAAAATCAACACTCGTAGTCAGCTGTTGATCAACAAAAATCATAATATTTGTAACATTAATAACTAAAAAAATTGGGAATCAGAATAGTTTTATGAATAAGTATATAATACAATTTTGAGGTTAGGTTATTGTTTACCTATATTGTTCGCGAGTCGTAATAAAAAAGATTTTAGGTACATACATATTTAATACTCACGTCGAAATGATCTTCACAACAATATAAACTACTCAAGCACGATACATTATCTCTCCTCATCGCCTTACACTACTTTATCCTTATATTTGCACCTTTGGGCATATGAAAATATTTGCAGTTTTAATGTGATTTTCACACATAGGGACAATACAATATTTATAATAAGCTTTTGTGTGCTCTTCCATTACAATAAGTTGATCTTATAAGCTTTAATCACTCACATTTATTACAAGTGTGAATCAAACACTTTGTTGTTAATTTGTTTAAGAACCGCCGTGCACTAAGCTGCACGGTGACGTCACAAATGAGCGCGCCAAAATGGTGGCGTTTTGATCGTCCGAAAATGATAGTAATTTTAATTAATTTTTTTTAGCTTATTTAATAATATTGTGAAAGTGTTAAATTTTTTTCCGGTTATATAATTACTTATAGAATAGATAAAAAAAATAAAAAAATGACATGAGTATTCCCTATTGTTATAACTAATTTTGTCATGAACTCTTCAATTGAAAACTGTTTTTGATTAAATGGTCAAATAATGTCTTCCTAAATAAATTAATTGGTCGGTAAAAATGTTAAATATTCTTATTGCCATGCATTGTACATTTTTCCCACTGAGTAATAAAGTGGTTGCCTCTGTAAACACTAACCAACACTACTACCTCATTTAATTAAGATAATGGCTCCCACTCTTTTGACGCAGCCACATGGCAAAGGGATTCTTTTCAGGCATAGTGCGCATCGCAACTCAGTGCCAAATCAAAACACTATTCATTAGCACTATCCCATAATTATAATTACTTAGGCGTGTGAAATGTTTATGTGTGCAGGGGTATTTAGCATTATCTGTTAATCAGATCTTTCAGTGAACCGACCAGACCCTGTATCATGGTCGTATAAGTGACAAGATAGGAGCGTCGTCTCGTTCTATCGAACAAACGGTGTCAGCCAGTGACGGACGCTCTATCCTGTCACTTATCGTGTGATAAGGGCATGATAAGGCCGACCATGATACGGGGTCTGGTCTAACTTTCGTATGTTTACGAGTAGGTATAATAGTTGTCTATTGGTTAGATAATCAAGTGTCAATTAAAACAATAAAGTATAATACGGTTTTTTTTATTGAACTATATAAAAAAACCGTATTATACTTTATTGTTTTAAGATTTATCCGTACTATTTTGACGTTTAACCTTAGATGACGTCTATATCCCGGATCAGTAAAATCCGGCCTAAGACAGCAAGGTACATAAGAGCCCGCCTTCCGGTTTATAGTGGTGATGTGTTCGAATAGACATTACTTATTGAACATGTGTAACACTAACAAATCAATTGCCTATACGAACACGTCACCCCTACATATATGTCTCAGGGTTTTTTACCTATATAAAAGTACTAGCTTCTGCCCGCGACTCCGTCCGCGTGGAACTCGTTGATATCGCAGCTCCATACAATCTTTTACCCCCCCCATTTCACCCCCTTAGGGGATGATTACGGGGATAAAAACTATCCTATGTTACTCTCCATCTCTTCAACTATCCCCTCTTAAAAAATCACGTCAATTCGTCGCTCCGTTTTGCCGTGAAAGACGGACAAACAAACAAACAAATAAACACACACATACACTTTCACCTTTGTAATATTAGTATGGATATGGATTTTATGTGACAATTCACGAGGTGCATTAAACTAATTTAAAATTATTTGTCATGGTAGAAGAAAATAAAACATGAAATAGGTACTGCTATTTCCATAATTGCGTCATAAAATTATTTGTTGTCGTCTTTTTTATGCTTCATCTTCATACTTCGGAAACAACCATTCTTTTTACACACTTTTTTATTGTTTCCAAGATTGTTTCCGTAATTCAAAGTGTAAAATTACAATGTTTGTATTGTAAAGTCGGATGTAGCGGGGCTATCATCGATACCGTAAAACCGAGCTCTTCCAGTGCTTTACGGTTGGACGGACTTTTGATTTTAAAGTTATACCAAGAGATAAAACGTTTTACGAGATCCGGGTAGTAAAATGACATTGAGATGGCGTTGTGTAAAACGTTCGCGCACTTACACAGTATGTAATTAAGAACGGTTTGTTTCCGGGACGCTTCTTTTCAACCGACTACAAAAGAGGAGGTTCTCAATACGTCGGAATATTTTGTTATTTATGTAAGTATTGATTTTACGATTGGATCAATTTGAAAAAATATTTTTATGGTTCAAAGAGAATCCTTCCCTTGGTTCCATGGTCATCAGGTCAAGCCCTGTTGTTGGGACCCTGAAGAAATGGACGGAAATCTTCAAATAAGGTGAGGTACTGAATTTAAGTTGTTAAAACTTTGTGTTTAAAGGTTTTTTTCTCAAACATGCAATGAAATATTGACGTTGTGTTCTTCATAATGGGCTTCGAAGTGTCACGTTTCGGGCGCAGCGAGACGAGAGACCCGTAATGGCATTTCATACAGAATTGGAGGCCTAGGCCTGCAATATGGTCTTTTTTAATTTCCATTCCACAATTAGTGGCACAGGATCATGGCGTTCAGCCATGATAATTAAAGTTTGATTTCTTAAAGTTTATTTATTTATTTCATTGCATGTTTGAGAAAAGCACTATACATACCTCGGCGTGAAAAGGGGTTGCCAGCCTCATAACTATCCGACCTCGCTACGCTCGGTCTATATGTACTCGGCCGGCAACCCCTTACTTCCCAGCCTCTGTAGTAATGTACTATTGCGGTCTCTTCTTCTTAGTCGTACACTCTTGACAGAGTGGTCGTGGTCATGTCACGGTGGACTTTAAAAACCATTTTATGACACTCATGTCATGGGATAATAGTACAGTGGATTCCCGTACCGCACCTGCACTTTTAGGGGGTATTTGGTCCCCAAGGTTTCTGACGCCTCTTCCGTGCAGGTAGCCCCGTCGGGTGTGTATGATTATACCGCCATTGCTCGGTCGCCAGAACCCCGTTGATTTTCTATCAGGGAGCACCACGGCAGTTGGTAATGTTGGTATCTGTTGCTATCCGGCGCGTGCAGGTGGGGTTGACAGAGGGCCGGTGTAGTGGTATTCCGATCTACCCTTTCGTATCCCCTCCCGTATATTGCGTTAGCTTATAACAAAGTCATACCATTCACTGCCAACGATTGCGTAGCGCTTAGCTTGTAACCGATAACATGAGAGAACCTACTTGCAGAGGAACGCGACCTACGTGCAGAACGCTCACCCAGTGGGCGCGGAAAGTGTAAAACAAGCTCACAATTTAGGTGCACAGGAGTGCAATAGGGATGATGACTAAGATTTTTTTATGACGTCATTCGAACCAGTTTTTGGAGAGGAACAAATGTTTCTATGGGAGCAACTACAATTAAAGAACATAAATACCTACAAATTTGAGACAAAGATTGACCTCGCTGGCGGCAGCGCAAAACGCTTCATACTGTGTGTCTATACAAGTATGACGTCACATTTGTACATTTGTACTAATCGTAGTATGGAAAATCAGATAAATTGTTGTTTCGGTCGCGAAATACTGCGTTTAAGTACATAGTTGTCGTACAATTTTGTTTCTAGAAAGGCGTAAGGATTCTATTGGAAGCTTTTAATTTACTCTTGGACAGTAAAAAAAATGCATATTTTTTCTAAAGTTTCAAGGTTCATATCTTTTTATGATTTTAATTATATTTTATAATTTATACTTTATTACGATAACTTGATGGTTTACTATCCATTAATCATCACTACGTTATCAATTTGAACATGAGGCATCATGCCTATTCTTTAAAACAAATATATCTTTCTTCGCCTGTCACCTCACGTCCAAGCCCCGCTATTCTGTAACTTGTTTTAAGCTCACCTTAACGTTCACCCACAAATATATCTTGACGCCGTGATTCGTAGTAACTAAGCGTAGGTAGAGGTCTAGTCTCGTTAGGCGTGACAGGTGAGATGAGCGCGTAGAGCATAACAGCCCAAGGCTGTTATTCGCCACGTGCTAATGCGGCTCGGCCCACCGGTCACCCGTCACGAAACTAGACCTCTACCTACGCTTTGTTACTACGCATCGCGGTGTCAAGATAAATTTGTGGGTGAGCGTTGAGGTGAGCTTAAAGCAAGTTACAGAATATGGGGGCTGCTCTCATGTGAATGTGACAGCCAAGATCAGCCAATCTTACCCCGATACTTCATATATCTTTAATTTGACAAAATAAAGGCTTTTTATTTGACATTCCCTTTCCTGTTCCTTGACGCACGCGTTGTAAGCCCTACACTACAAATTGTTGTGTTGCGTGACGGAACTCCTTGGGGCGCTCTAACAAAGATCTATTTTAAATGACACTGTTGCTTCCATTTATGTTTTTATTTTATCTTCACTCCCGCCATAAAACAGCTATAAAATTCTGATTCGTCTTTGTATTGCAATAAATTCGAGTCTTTAAATTGACTGTACCAACCTTCCTAGTCTCCGCACAGGTGCAGCGAATAAATCATAAATTGGTTATTTTTCCGATTTTTTGAAGTGAAAACTTCTTAATTAGTGGCGCTGTGCACTTTTTGTGATGGGGAAATTTGTTAAACTCGCCACAGGTCACGTGACCGTAAGATTCGACAGATTGAAAATTCGTAAGACGGACACGACCTGCTCGAAAAACTGTTACAATGTCATTGAGTTTTCACTTCTGCCGGCACTCCCGGAGTGCAACCCGGTCTTTTTTATAGAAAGTTGTTCGAGTAATCATTACTTGAATGGGCTTAGGTGAATGTCGTGTTTTGTCTATAAGCAGGATTAAAATAAAGAATACGTTTTATCCCGAAAACTGTCCCTCAGGGAGCACGCGGGCAAAGTAGCAGGAAAAGGTAGTACCTAAGCTAATACATATATCATACTAGCTTCCGGCCTCGACTTCCTCTGCGTGGACCCGGGATAAAAGCTATCCTATATTTTAATCCAGGCTATGAACTACTCGTATCTTCGTGCTAATTTCATGCAAATCTGTTGATCCATTTAAACGTGATTGAGTAACAAACAGCTAAACATCCAAACATACGCATTTATAATATTAGTAGGATTATATTATTATGTCTGTTTTCTCATTAGTAGAAAAAAAACCCATTAAATGTCATTCCGCAACCGGATCGTACCACCATACGTACAGTCAAAACAAAACAAAAGCAGCTACGCAAAGCTCTACGCTCAAACTTCCTTAAGAGGAAACACAAAGGCCGTTTTTCCATACAAACGTAGTCCCCTGTTTTCTCCCTGGATAATGGCAGTAGAGCAGTATTTTTTTCTATAAATCTATGGCTACTATTGACATGTTCCTATGTTTTTTTTCATAAATTTATTCTTAAAAGAGATATTAACCTTCAAAAACCTAAAAAATGCCAGATTTTCCGCTGTGTTAAAACATCCAGAAAACAATTTTGACTAGATTATTCAAAAATACAGAACACTAAAAGGAAAACATAGGAACACGGCCAAAGCCTTTCTTTAATTATTAATAAAAAAAATGTTAAATAGGTCAAGTTTTGGAGAAGAAATCAGGGGACTACGAAACGTTGATTTCATTTACTTTTAATAGGTATTTTCGGTCCAAGCTGCAGTTGTCTCTATCGCGCTCGCGCTCGCTTGATCAGCGGCGCTACCACGAACTTCGAAAGTCGAAGTTCGGGTATTTCCATCTCTATCGCACTCCCTTACTCGAGTGACAGGGATGCATGTATTACGAACTTCGACTTTCGATGTTCGTGGTAGCGCCGCAGGCACTGCGCGACAGCAATACATTTTAAAAATACCTTTATCTCGGCCTTTGTGTTTCCTCTTAATCAAATCAAATCAAATCTATTATTTATTCTGCAAATAGGCAACAAGGGCACTTTTACATGTCAAACGGTAATTTACAATGTAATAATAATAATCTAACACAATAATCATTTAAGGCATGCAGATTAAGGACCGATTTAAACGGTTAACAAAGTAAATGTCACTAAGTTAATGAAAACAAAACAAAATTACAAAATATGACCATTACATTCGATATAAGGTCTGTATCAGCATTAACAAGAAGTTATTGATATTAATTCAATATTCCAGAGATGTATAAGGTCTCTGAGCGTCCAAATATGTACAATTAATAATTATTCTAATGTTTGTAGAGATGTATACGGTCTCTAAGCGTCAAAACAAAACAAAAAAGGAACATTAATGTAATATTGTCAGAGATGTACAGGGTCAATAACAATAAAACTATCAAGATCAGAATGATGTCTCTCGTCAATACGATAATAATAATAACAACACTAGTATTTAAGTACTATGCCCTTGTAATCTCGTTCTCGTGAGACGTGAGACGTGTATAATTACATTTTGAGTTACTAGGTCCCCGTAGCTACTTCTGTTTTTGACTGTACCACAAATATGGAAACTACATCAAAAACTTTTCTACACTGAGGTTAAAATTGGTCACATTGTTCACACAACAATGGTCGATTTGATCGCAAATTGCGCGGCCAACGAAGAGTACCCTCAGCAACACTGATGACTGAAGATTTATAAACCTTAATGGAACGGGATAAGGTGTAATTCTGGATACACCAGCTTGTCTTTATTTTTTAACACATTTTTCACGTTATTACATAGAAATAAGGTGCTATAATATAAAATAAAAATAATATAATATAAAGCGTAAACATATTTTTGTCGTGGATCGTGCAATAATAGATTTTTTTAAATTTTTGCTTCGCCCGTATTTTCACGATTTTTTTCAAACATTTGTTCAAACTAAATTTTATGATACAACTATAGTTTGCGAAAAAAATATATTAAAATAATGTACTTGTTTTATCTTGCATTCTTTTCTCGGGCCACAATTCCACGTGTTCGTTACGAATACTTTCGTTGCGCTTCATTATGCTAGATTTCAAGCCAATTGTGGTAGAAATTCGTTTTTGTTGACTGGCAACTCATATTCTAGTAGGGCAACACCAGATAGAAAAAACAACCTCGTCAGTTTGTTGATAAATGGCGGACAAATGTGACGCGGACAAAGTTTTTCTAAATAACTTCTAAAGTGCTTGTGTGATTTTAAGGGTAAGTAGTGATTATTTATATTTAAGCGGTTGTTTTTTCATACGATAGGTTAATATTATTCACGCACGTGACATGCATTATGATATTCAAAATATCGTTATTTCACCATGATAATCAATATTCTTTCAAAAATACGTTACACTTTCGTTACGAAAACATGACTTTGGTAAAGGGAAGTGCACACAGACATACGAACTTAAATGAGTTTTTACTACATATTACTAACTTGAAAGAAGTTCAAGTATATTTATAGTGTTCATTATAAAATGTTCCAAAAATATTAGACAGCTTATTGCCTTGGGCGTTAGGCTGCGTCTGTTGCTACGATAGTTGCGCGGTGCGAGAGGGGTGACAGCGTTAATGAAACGCGCAATATATTGGACTCTAACGTCACCCGACCTCCACACCGCGCAGGTACCGAATGACTTAACGACATAATAACGGAATTTGTATCGTAAATGTGCGTTCCGCCTTCTCTAAGATGCTCAGATTTTAGGCTAGAACTCAAGAATCATCACATCAGCCGAAAGATGTCCACTGCTGGACATAGGCCTCCCCCAACAATAGCGTCTAAGAATGGCGTTGTGTAAAGGCAGGTAGTGTCTCACCAACATATTAAGGGTTCACTAATTTATGGCACTTTTTTTAAAATGATATATTTTGTCGTGAGTTTTATTTCCTACAGGTACCTCATTTTTTGAAGGCTCTATGATACCTTTAAATCCTGAAATAATTATTCAACAACTGAGAAAAGTCGAAACAACCCCGACATTTTCATTTCAAAGTTATATATCTCTAAGCCGGCTGAACCGATTTTGTTGAAATAGCTAAGAACCTTATCGATCATGTCAGATTTCAGACAAGACACAGACACACATACACGTAAAACTTATAGCACCCCTCTTTTTGCATCAGGGATTAATAAAAACGGTTTCATCGTTTAGAAAACGAAACATGTCCAAAAAAGTTTCGCCCATACCACCCATACGAACGCCTACCATATTACTACATTTACTACTCGACAAAATACTTTACGACCCCCATAAAATCTCACTATAGAAATTTTCGCCCAATCAGTTTTCCGTTATGCGATGGGGCGAATAACGCCGTGAATGGATGGCACTTGCGAGGAAATAGCTCGATCTCTCACGGCTGATTGCCTCTGAGTTATGGAATCGCGAAGCATGATGCGAGGTAGAAATATTTATGCAAGGTAAGGCTTAGTCTCCACCACAGCGGTGAGAGATCATCCCAGCTTTTTCCAGGTTGTACCATAAAAGGAACCCGGGGTCCGCTTTGGCACCTTATCCCAAGATTTGACGTAGACACTAGACACTACTAAATGTTTACTAAGCAGAAACGGACTGCTTAGCAAAGATTTCCTGTTCAAATGGGGTAGCGCATTGTTACTACTTAACGATTTTTAATGTAACTTGAGACGTTGCTGCCTTATAAGAAGTTGTAATAACTTCGCGGTAGATGTCGCTACGAGCCTCCCTAAGGTGTAATTAGAAGAGTGAAGGGATTGAAAGATTCGTCGCCACTAGCGGACCCACGGTAGTTCAGTTGGTTTAGAGCGATGGACGGATTCCAGAGGCCGCGGGTTCGAATCCCGCTCGTCGAGAATAATTTTTAAATTTTTCACTTTGTTCGAAAGTGTAGACACTACTTTCAAGAAAGCGAGTGCCCTGTGACTTAAACCAAAGAGAATAGTACATTTTGTTGGAATTACATTGGTGCCGGGCATGTTTTCCTTCACCGAAACGGTACTGTTGAAATAACAAATTATCGAATTTAAACTTTCGTGAGTCATGTTGGAATAATACTAATAATTACACGTTTGTCACTACAGGCGACATGTTTCAAACTCTTCGTGAGTTCTTCTTCAGGATGAGTGTTTGTGTCGCCCCTAGTGACATTTAATACGTGAGTTTAACCGTGTAATTTATTAGTATTATTATAACAAATTACATTTCGGAAACATTTGTTTTTAAACGAGCCGGGTATCAAACTCATGACCGCCAGATAAAAAACCTCACCGCAACAGTAACTGGGTAAGGTAAGGACCAAATGTTTGGCCAGCTAACTCAATCAATTACATTTTCTATGAAAGTTTTCCGTTGTGACACATATATTAACCATACAATTACATGGTTAATTTTTGTGTCAAAACGGAACTTTGCTCACTTCTTCAGTTTTTATGGCTAACTACCCACTAACCAGGCTAACAACTGGCCAAGACTTTAGTCCTCATCCAATTCTCAAGGTAGCAGAGCGTTGCGGTGTGCGAGTCAGAAATAAACTTAAAGGAATACATAGTTGTCAGTGGGACTAGCAATGCTATTGGTAATTTTTTTCCTTTTACTACGCTCCGCTACCTCGCATATCTATGGTGATAGTCATGCTTAGGAAGGAGTTATCTAGTTTTTAGAATAAAGCGAGTAAGGGGCTATACTTAGGCAGCCAATTTTCTCGAGATCCAACGTAATTTATGTTCTGTTGGGAAATGAATTTGATTGAGGAATTACAGGAGATAACTTAAACGGTTTTCAACGTTTTTTAGGGTTAAATCCTCCATTGCATTTATTAAATTTTTGTTACCTCTTGAGATTATCTGTAATAAAATAAATTACACTTACATTCCTGAATATGAAACAGGTTTTTTTTCTCTCATTTAGAACTATCTTATGAACATATTATATTCAACCGGTAGGTAATTTTCGGTGGCAGCATTTGAGAGGTATTTAGAACTATCTTATGAAAATATATTTTAACCGGTAGATACTTTTCGGTGGCAGCATTTGAGATGGCGTTTCTATTAGGTACTTAGTAGCCAGAGACTGCCCCTACGAATACACTTCCCATCCGTGTAATATGTCGTACTTTTGTTTCAAATATTATTGCGTAAAACACTCTCACTTTAAGTTGTTGACGAACGCGTACTTCTGCAACTATAGGTTCCGTGAATAATAACACTTTCACTATTAAATTGGATAAAATCCAACGTCACCTCATAATTTTGCCAAAATCCATCAAGCCTTCTGACTGTAAAGTAGGTTTTGTATATTTAATCGAAAATGTTAAGCCAACTTCGTTAATCGTTATAAATCCTAAACGATTATTTTAACAAAAAAATATATTTTTATTTTATTGTATGGTAATTACTCGGGATAGAATATAATAGGAGAATATTAAAAAATGATTAAAGAAACCTAATAATGATTTGGAAATACCTATTCAACAATACCCCACATAGCTTGTTTACTTATTTGTTTTTCTCTTTTAAAAAATGGCTGCCATTTTGAATTGTGATGACAAGACTACGCCCGCAAGGTTAACGAATTTTGATATGATTCATTAACATCAAAAAAAGTTGCTAAAGGGCTAATGTGATTAACGTTTATGAATGGGGGCAACATACTTTGACATATTATGATCAAGGTTTGGTACCTTCTTGTGTTGTAATTGAAACGATCCATCTGAGTTAAAGTACTATTACATAGTACGTAACGAGTACAGATGGACAGGAGAAATAGGCAATTAAACTGGACGATATTCAGATAACAGCGGTCCAATATGAAGCAATAAAAGTGGCCCATAAAGACTGTGCAAAATCCTGAGCCAACGGTTAAATAGAGAGCATGCGAGAGTAACGCATATCAAACACTATTGCAAGTTAGATTCGTAATACCACAGCATAAGTTAGAGCAGGTACAAATTACACAAGGTGCGACTGATGGGTACCTACTCTACGTAATTCCGAAGACTCAATAGTCCGAAAGCATACTTTTTCCGAATATCATAAAATCAGAAATCCAATCCATGTTCCGCTAAAGGAATTTTTGATTCGTCAGGATAAAACACTTAGCTAACTTATTTATATATTCCATTAAATCATGTGCGTCCAAAGTTTCGTTTAGGCGGTGGTCTGCAACAAACGCCGTAGGTCGCGTCCGGCGTGACGCTGTACGCGACGTACGAATGCTTACTAAGGTAATGCACTAAAGTGGTCTCTCTCAGACGCCAGAGCCGCGTCCATAGGTCGTACGCCGCCTACGCAGTCATTTCGGACCATTCTGGCGTCACGGACGTCGCGTTTTTGTCATCGAAGATGGTGAAAACAAAGGAGCAAGACGAATTACTAAAAAAACAATGTGTTGAAACACAAACGTTGGGAAGAAAGTTTGTCTGTTCATCCATAATCAATTCACGGCTATTCACATTAGCGCGTGCGAGAAACTGTTCGCAGTTTGCTCTGGAAGCCGCGTCCTAGAGTGACCATCGCAGTTTGCGCTGGACGCCGCGTCCGGAGGACGCGGTTTTTAGCAAACGCCGGGCGCGACCTACGGCGTTTGTTGCAGACTAGGGCCTCACAACAAACGGGAGAACAGGGTTCGGAATTTGGAAATTTCGGATTAATTATGGTTTTGGGTCAAATGAGTCCTTGGATTTTTTCTGTATTCCCGCGATTTTGAAATAGCCTGAAAATACGCAATATTCACTCGACGAGATAGAAGGAATTAATTCTGAGGCATTAAATCCTCTTTTTAATCATTTGTTCCGTGACGTCACCTTTCCGTTACACTTTCACGTTATATTATGAATGAGACTAGATGACAATAATTTTATTTGATTGGATCAGCTATTATTGAACCCTTAGATTTGATTGGTCCAGGGTTCCATAATAATCACATGTGAACGGGAATCATGTCAAATCATACATATAGAGACACGCAAACAAGTAACCACAACGTGACTCAGTTATTGCAAAATTAACAAAATTTTCTTTTTAGTAATTTGTTATTCGAATGGTTTACGTGTGATACGTAAACCACGTATCACATCACAACAAGTATTTTGTCAAAGTCCATAACTTTAATTCTTCAATTATATTATTATCCATTACAACGCACCCTATGAATGTCGATAAACTACTACTTTAGATTCGAAATAGATTTTATTAACATAATATATCGTGAACTCTCTCAATTTTATCTCTAAAAGGTAGACAATGTCAGATGAGGATTTCCCGCAAATAGTAATGAAATGGGACCACAATACGAATAAGTACGGACTCTGTGGGGCGGAGTTTGGGCCCAAGTTTAATTGAACTGGTCAGCATCGACGTTGACCCTCCTGATGGAAGGTCTGGACCGGACACAGCTCTATTTAAGTTACCACACGTTTATGGTGTAGAAGATTTAAAAGTTTGGTTAACCTTTTTTGCGGTTAAGAATTATTTAGACAGCGGCAGAGTTCGTGATGTAGCGGAGAAGCTCCAGGAAGGTTGCCGTCCATGGTTCGGTCACGTCTCTCGCAGGCCATCTGACTACGCAGAAAACCAATACCTTGTCCTAGTCCTCGATGACCCTCGGCCCGGCGGTAGACCTAAGAATCGATTGCCGGATGTGAAGGCCGACATTAGCAAAAACGGGCTCACAAAGGAAGACGCCCAGGAAAGTGCAAAGTAGAAAAAAGCGAGTAGGATAACGGACCCTGGCAAAGGCAGGGATAACTCTAGCCACTCACAGTTGCCAAATTCGCAGACTCCTAAACTGATGGTGGCAACCCCAATCGAAGCATGGGCTGCCTTGACAATGAAAAATTAGAAGCAGTTTAGGCTACCTTTTTTAAAATATGAAAGCAAATGAGTGGCTAGGTAGAAGAACTATTTAGATAGGTAGACAGATCGCATCCTTTACATTACGATGCGCTCCAAAACACGCAGCTGATGATGGCGAGAAAACTGCCAGGCTCAAGTGGGTCTGGGCCGGTCACATCCGTCACATGTATCCGGACAGGTGGGTTAGTAAAGCCACCAAATTGATGCAGTGAGGGTGACGCAGACAAGCCTAGACGGGATCATTTCTATGCCTGCCTTAATTGGCTGGAAAAAACACTGGTACGGGAGTAAACAAATGGAAAGGATTTTGCCCATCACCACAATAGGGTAGAATAAAAAATTCTTAGTAAGGCAACGGGTCATTAAAAAAAACTAGGTTTGCGTCCTGGCTTGTGTCAATGAGTTTCCCGGAATTTCCTTACGGAATATAATATACTATTGTGATATTTACCATCAGGGTTTCACTGAAGGAAAAATAGTGAAAAAACTTGCAAACAACTGCGAAGAAATTAAAAGGCCCTAAATGAAATCCCCAATCTGCACCAGGCCAACGTGGGGACTACAGTTTATTCTATATCATCTAAGAGAGGAGGCCTGTGCTCAGCAGTTGGGCATACATAGGCATCATCAGCATATTTTGGGGAAAATCGATATCATTGTGAAGTGAGTGAATACTTTGACTGTAAAAAGTTTTCAAGCCACTCAAGAGCCTCTGTCGGTTACATGGCTGATGTTCTAGAGAGGAACCGGGAACAACGTTTAACGTCTTTTAAACACAAAAAGCGTTGAGTTAATAACAGACCTCGACGCGTCTTGCTTCTCTTTGCCGAATTTCTAGTTGGTTCCTCTTGGCCGGAAGCACATTGTTATAAAAACACACGACATTGTAAAATATCGAGTTCTTTTAAACGAACGAAAACATAAGAACTCCATAAATACCTACTGATTTTCAGTTTACAATGATTCTTGACTATATGATTGTTTTTCAGATTTAACCGAAACAAAGATTTTTAGCTCAGCCTACTCAAACAGTAAATTATTAACCGGCACAGACAAGTAATATTATAAGTATGGTATTTTACCTCATCTTCTTAAGGACAACAACAATACATAACCTACCAAAAAAGTAACTAAGTAACCCGCCCCGCGTCACTCCAGGTGCAAAGGTGCCCATAACACTAGCCTCTCTCTTGTAAGCGGCGCCCCACTTCCCTAAAAAAGGTTTCGGTCCGTATTCTTATGATTATGTTTTTATTTACCTATATTGAGTCACAGTAATAATAGTAGATTACTGCAGAGGCCGTGAAGTAAGGGATTGCTGGACGAGATTGGGGTAGACGGCCGAGTCGTAGACGAGGCCGAATACAACGAGTCCAGCAATCCCTGTTCCGGCCGAGGATTGTATAGTACTTTTCTCAAACGATGTGAGGAAATATTAAAATTAAAATAAATACTAAGTAATCAATTAAATAATAGGTAATTTGCGCCTTTTTAATTTTTTAAACATGCCATTTGAACAAGCCGTTCGAGCACCATGTTTAACTGCACATAAAGTATAGTACCATAGATTTTTTTTATTTTTTTTATGAAGCAAGTATGCTTACAGTGTCTAGTGGTGGTTGGCAGTATGTAAATTTTCCTTTGTCAGTTTAATATTAGTAAGCAAATTTAAAAAGTTAGAGTAGCGGACAATAATGGTTTTACTTAGGGTTTTCATACATTACTTCTTGGCCTAAGGCCAAGAAGTAATGTAGGGAGCCATAAACAAGAAACTTCACGTCTTCATTTCGTGATATTAACGCGTACATTTCCGAGCATGTTTGAGAAAATTTCATTATCGTCTTAAGGAAATATGAATAAAACTTCACTAGGTTAGTATCAAAATTTGTTCAAAAAAGTCATTCCCGAAGAGTGTTGCATCGCGTTTTCTCGTGCGCGGAAGACGTACGAGTGTCTATTTCACAGAGGAGTGTTTGACTCGCATTGAGGCATCCCCTTAAAATACTTAAATAATAAACTTAATGCCTCCGTTGTAGATGTGAACTTATTTAAGTACTAAATAAGCTAACCTTACAATTTGCAAGAAATTTCTCAAGCCACTCATGCTACGGTTCAGATAAGTAGAACTTACCAAAAGCGTGTAATACTAAACTTTGAAAGGCAAAATTGCGAGCGTGTACCTACTCGCAATTTGCTAACAAAAAGGGGCATAATATTGACTATTATGATAGTTTCAGCCAGAGCGGCTTATGAGATATTATTGAATATCTCACGTACAAAGTTTTTTTAACGGTGTAGTAAAGGAAAAAATATGGTTTTGTATCACATATGTTAGACGTTAGGCGTTGCGTTGTCTCTGTCGCACTTACGTACTTGCTGGTAAGGGACGTATACTTCAATAGGTACTTCACCTAGCCACTTCATTGTCATTCCGTAGATAGAGGATTTAACAGAGAGAGAGAGTCCTAGCAATAAATGCCCAAAAGGGAGAGGTAAATTAATCGGACTAAATTGAGAAGGATCAAAAGACTAATACATCCTTGACATCTCACATACTTTAGTCGTATTATATCCGTGACGTCAGTTTCTAACGCCTTCCCCAACGACTTTGCATCATCGCACCACGGCCTGGATGTCTACACTGCGACCAGAACAAAATCGTACACTGGTTCCAAGTTTGCATAACTTCTTTGTAAATTACAACTTCGTCTGACCGGTACCATCACTAACATCAATTTGCTTCCGATTAATCGTTATTACTAATCCAAAGTCCTAACGTCCAACGGGATCTTCACAACACATTTTCAACTCGTCCATGATCTATTTCCTAGCAAAACTTGACACCGAGTTTTGTAACAACTGTTTGCAATTCGAGGCCAGATTTTTATAAGTGGTGTCTGGCGATATGCGGTAAGTAAATTTTGTCAATAAGACCTAAGTGCTATTGCCATGGTATTTACAAAGCTTACTATTTATTACCGAAGCCTCCTTAATCCAACTAGAATTACTTCTGTCCTCTGACTCCGCACAGTTATTCCTAATCTTGGCGTCCAGATATAATTATAATAATCATTTATTTCAGGCAACTAAGGCCCATAGTTACAAATAACTTAAAGACGAACAATTATAAAACGAATTATTATTTAGGATACGAAACAGTGCGGCTCCGTTGCGTCGTTAAACGTTAACTGCGGTGTAGAATTCAGTAGGTTGCCCCGGAACCGCCGAAACACAGCACCCTTCGGCCAGAAATCAGCACACGCGATGGTCTCCTGCAGCGGCCGCGGCACGCGCACCACAAACGAGCTGAAGTGCACGTAGTGGCGCGAACGCAACTGGAAAACCCTCAGCGAGTGGCCAGTCTTCTGGTCAATATACTGCACCAGCTGGTCCCACTCGCTGCTTCGGTCAGACTCGACTGCCGCGCACCAGCGAACGAAAAAACCAAAGAATACGGCGTATATAAGCCGAGTATAAATAAAGTCTAAGTAGCGCCGCAAATAGGTACCTACCTATCGATATTAGTTAGTTCAAAATTAACTATATGTACTTAGTATAAGTTACCTGATTGTTGCTACACCCTTCCATGGTCCATGTATTTTAGTTTTAAGTACTTGCTTGCAAATAAATCTTATCTTATCTTATATTCTCTCTGTTCTCCTCTACAGGTGGGCTGTCACAACTTGCTACAAAGTAGCGTCACGCGCTACTCACCTACTTCTGCCTCACTCGCACTGTGCAGATTAGAAAGGAAGGGTAGATTTTTTCGCGTCTAGGTCTACAGTTCACAGAGCCACTAGTTTTAAAGGATGTATAATATAAATTGGCAGTCTATAATTAACTCGTCTGATTATACAATTTATTTTTACTTGCCAAAATTGTTTTCCTTGAATCGTGCGAATTGCTGTTGGCCACGTTAATCTAGGGGATTAACGTGGACAACAGCCTGATGCCCCAGGGAAAAAAAACGGTAAGGTTATTAGGTTAACTGCGACCCTACCGTGCGTGAGCCGAGCGAGCGAAGCGAGCGTGACGCGGTAGAGTCCGGCGAAGCGCCATAACCGAACATTATCATTTTTTCCTAGTTGAATATAAAATAATTGCCGCTTATTTCCCTGGGTGATCGGGGTCAGATGATTAACGAGGATAACATGCACGAATTACGTACGATTTTCTTTTTTTATATGTAGGCAATAGGGTAAATAAACGAGTAGTGAGGCGAGTGCAAAGAGCTTGTGAACTGCATAGCTGGCGAGGGAATACAGTCGATAATTGCGATTGGTCCTCAATGGGCATAATTAACGATGTATAATCGCTGTGACGCGGACGATCTTGCAAGTTTGAATATGCGGGTTGATTGAGTGGCAAACTGCACTTTAGTTTGCTGCAATTTAGTCAAATTTTAAGTGTGTCCTAATGGCATGTAACTTGTAAGTGGAATCTAAAGATTTAAGTGCAATGTAAGCAATGTTTATGCACTAGGCTTGGCTTGCATCGCGGGACACCAAATTACATTACGTGTACCTACAATAAAGAAAGGATCAGCAAGAATTAAGAAGGGGGTAAGACAGGGCTGCCCACTTTCCCCGCAAATTTTTAACGTTTTCATTGAATCTGCAATAAGAACAATACATGAGAAAACAAATGTAGGTGTGAAATTGTACGATATAGCCGCAATAGCAGAATCAGAAACAATGGATACAGTATTAAAAGAATTTTTGCTTAAAATGAATGCCAGCAAACTCAAAATTGTAATTGCAGCTAAAACAGAAAATCCACCCTTCACATCAATCTCTTTAAACGGATCCACAGTCGAAAAAGTAAAATCTTTCAGATATTTAAGTAGCCTTATCATTATCACCGCAGTCTCCAGATACACACCAAGTATAAAGCCCAGAATAGCAATGGAAAAATTAGCTTTCCAAAGCGAAAAACATATATTAACTTCAAAAATATCAAAAGAAACGAAGATAAAATTGATTAAATCATACATATGGAGCATAGCATTGCACGGAAGTGAAACATGAACCTTACTCATAAAGATACAGAGATATTAGAAGCGGTCTTATTATGCGTATGGCGCTTGGTATGCGTATACTGGTGTTGGAGGCGAATGGAGAGAATTAGCTGGAGAGAGAGAAAAACCAATGAAGAAGTGTTGAAGAAGAAACCAGGCCGTTAATGAGAAACTTAGAAAATAGAAGAGGGAAGATGATAGGGCACTTCATACGACATGTAGTTATACTGGGCTCTTTTCCGCAAGTCGACATCCAGTGTGCCTGTTTTGCGTGAATTGGTGGGGTAGCGCTACTCTAACCACCCCAGCTCCTCCAGAAAGTTGGTGAGTGCCTTTGTGTTTTTGACTGCGTGCGGTAGTGTGTCTGGAGACCCTAGGTGCTTTTTCTGTATACTTCTACCTGCTTGCAGTCCAGAATAATATGTTTGGTCGTTTCTTCCGCCTCTATGCACGCTCTGCACATGGGGCTGTCTGTGATACCCATGTTGTAGAGGTGTCTGTTCAAGGTGTTGTGTCCTGTTATTATTCCTACTATCCTGCGTAGTTGGTTTCTATGTGTCCTCAGTAGTGCTATTGTGAGTTTGTTGTCGTGTTTTGACAGAATCTCTTTGGTCTGTCTGCATGTGTCTATCTCCTCCCAGTATCTTTGGTGTAGGTCAAGTTGATTGTATATGTAGCTTTGTGGCAGGGGTAAGATTGGTTCTGGTCCATATGCCGTTGTTTCTGAGCCTTTTCTGGCCAGTTCGTCCGCTTTCATACGACATGACAAGTTCATACTCAATATAGTTGAAGGAAAGATAGAGGGGAAGCGAGGAAGAGGAAGACCTGGAATAAACTACATAGAGCAGCTCAAACAAAGAGTTGATGTTAGGTCGTATCGAGATGTCAAAGAGGTTGCTCTGGATTGGAGTAAATTGAGGGCTTACTTTGACCTACACCGACAAGAGCTTAGCTAATAAGCAGAAGAAGACAATAAAGAGTTTTACTACTACTATTACTACACGTAAGTACAAAAAAATCGACTCAAGCAGGTCAACTTCTGATAAAAAATAACCGGTTACACCGGTTATTATGGCATTCAAAGGGCCGCAACTCGTGGGGTATGCACGCAGTTAAAATTCCATTTTCCACGTAAACAACGATGTCCTCAAAATTACGCAGTTTTATTACTTAATAAATGTTTTATAAAACTGCGATTACATTTCTGATGAAATATTTCCCGTTTCCCCAAAATACGACGAGTCCATTTTTTGTCCGTAATGTACTACGTTTTACATGGCATGGATTACATTTTTTTAAACAAAATCAAATAAGATATTAAAATTATCAATTGAAATAAATAATACAGTGTGTGTTAGTTTTGTATTAAGCACTAAGCAGTAACGCTGCTAACGAAATTTATAAATTTCAAATTAAAGGAAACATTTAGAAATTTAATATTGCCAGCCGGATTTGAACCGGTCACCACTAACCACCAGCACGGCTAGCACGGGACGGCGCGCGAGCTCTCTCGATTTTTCTCGCACTATCCGTCTCTCTCTTATTAGAACACTTAGAAGAAGAGGTAAAGCGCGATAAAAACCGAGAGCATGTCGCGGCCGTCGTGTGCTAGACGTGCTGAGCTGTCGGAACAATCTGTCTCGGGCAGTATCATTCATCAGTTATTTTTCCATACAAAAATTGACATTTCGATCTACTTAACGTACGTACAATGTGTTACGTGATCGACCTGCTGGGGCCCATTTCACGAAACTAATTATAATTTTACAAATCCAAATTGGCAACTTAGTCCATTTGAATGAGTTGCCTGTTCGGACTTGTAAAATGTTAACTTGTAGCTTTAGGTCACATACCGTCAACCCGAAGTTACATTGGGTTGTAAAACTTCGACTAAACCCTGACTTGAACCAGGCTTACCTATTGCTAAATTTACATCGCCTAACAATCGCTGCAGTAACAAAACTAAAACAGGAACATCTTAGTTTGCACATTTTCTTGGTGCAAATAACAGACGCGGTAAAACCTTTGTTTGCTGTGAAACTGAACAAACTGCGCTAACCAAATAGATACCGGGAAACGACCTCACACGCTCTCGGAAACTGTAATTCACTGTATTTTTAAATGTAGTATTACAGACCTATGAACGTTTAATATGTCGCCCGCAGCTGACATTCCATAGAAACTAGTTAAACTGTACATACATTCAGATTATATTATAACGAACACTGCTTACGATTGACAGACGAATTGGTGCAATTTACCCTGCACTAAGATTTCAGAAACAGGATTTTTCATGGACTTATTTTGAACTCTCTTGCCCGCGTATTACAAAGAACCAAGGTAACCGGATAAAAATGGCCACGTCTATCCAGAAGGTCTTTATATATACTGGTGAAAGAATATTTTAAATCGGATGAGTAGTTCCGGTAAATTACCACACATAGGTACAACTTACAGCTGTTAATATTATACAGTGTGGAAAGTTAACTCGGGCCCTGGAGGGAAACTATTTTAAATCCTTGAGCTAGCTCATTTTACTTAAAGGAGACATTACTTTATTTTGAAAAAGAAACAAAACTGCATTCAATGATTTTCTAAAACTCGCTTGCCTCGCCCGGGACTCGAAACAACTAAAATAAAAAAAAACACACCCTATTTTATTATACTAATCGATAGTATTAATACTCAGGACATAATTTCTCTAACAAACGTTTGGTCTTAAAAATAAAAACAATCGTTAAATCTAACATTAACTTTATTTTACTATCAATTTGTTACACTTAAATTATTTAATTGATAAATCGTTCGAATTTTAAAATAATTGTCCCGCATTGCAAACAAAGTCAAACGTTCCATTTTTAAACTTTTCCACTGAACGCCTCGGATCATGTAAGAAGGAAATGTGCATAGAGGTATTACCACCATTAAACGATTTTCTTATCGAAGATTTCAACAAGATACTTCTAAAGCGATAAATTAGCAAGCGTGTACTTCATACGAAGTCTTTGAATGTTAGAGAGATAACAGAATTGTTATGTGTCTTTTACTTGTTAAAAGTGAACAGTAACCAAATGTTTGTTAGAGAAATTTTATCCTGAGTATTAATACTATCGATTAGTACACCAGTTAGTTAAACACTGGATAAACTCTTTTTTACACCAAATTAACATACTTATTTCTTTCTTTCTAATAATATACGAATTAAAAATACTTTTTGCTATATAATTGTTGTTTCTCATCTCTCCAGTATTTTACTAGCTTGTCTCTAACCAATTATTTCCCCGCACCTGAGCACTGATTTTTCAAACTCGATAGCAATCTAAATTATGCTACTCGATAAAAATATTACATTCCAATAAAGCAACAGTGCATTGGAAAAAAAAACATTCCAACACTCCCATTTCAGTAATCCGCTTCTTGAAAACGCAACCATATTCGGTTAGTATAGATATTAAAATCGTAATAACAGGATTACAGTGATATGATATTGTGAAGATTATTCTGTAGTATCTCAGGTGCAACTTTTGCTACGAGATTTGCGAGACGGCACACGGAATATTGCAGCGGAATAAGGAATGAGAAATGTAAATTTACCTTTGAGGCATTTATGCGAGCAAAATGTCGATGGATGTGTCAATAATCGTTCAAAAGTGTATTTATTGTATATATTTCATGCTTATGTGATTTCAATAAGTAAGTAAGTACTTACTAAAGTAGGTATACGATGTATAACACTTCATGTACGAGAGTTGATATTGGCTACGCTTAAAAATTTATGTAAGTTATACAGGATGATTCAGGAGACGTGAGCAGGATCAACCCTACACATACAGTTAATGTTAATGGATCTTTTACCATCGTAATTAAGTTAAACGCCCATAGTTTTTTTTTACATTTTGTGTAAAAGTTTCATTCACAATAAATCATGGTCACCCTACACAACTAAAAAAAAATTAACGTTAATCTTACCAATGCTGGTACGACTGAGTAGCTTATAAACTATTGAATCCGTAGGGTTGATCCTGCTCATGTCTCCTGAATCACCCTGTATACTTATACGTTTTAGTTCTGGTGTTAACGGGTTACCTATGTTTGGCATAAGTATAACTCTCGCAAATTTTCAATTGAGTGAACATCATTTTGTATATTCGTTACTTCACATAATTTTATTTCCCAATTTTAAGCAACCTAATTTAGAGTAGAATATTAGTAGAGTATTTGGTCGGTATTTGCTTCTTTTGTACTTTGTCTTTTTAACAAGTAAATACGAGTATTATGATGTAAAAACATATAAACTCCGTAAAAACGCTATTCTAAAGTGATGAATAGTTAAAATAAGAATCGACCAAGTGATTTTAAATGAAATAGTGTTCTGCAAAACAAAAGTTATGAAAATTGTCATTCAGGATAAACGTACAAATTGAGTTTACACAAAAAAATAATTATAGTAAAAGTTAGACAAACTGAAATTAGGCAAAAAGTTATGGCCAGTCCAGGGAATTCCGGTAATATCACATGAACTCAAATGTACCTACATAACAAGTTTCCTGGTGCGAATACCCACTAAATATAAGTCAACAAATTGTCTTCAACGAAATCTCATGACTTCTCGGGTGGACGAATTCAAAGCGTTTCCTGAGTGTTCCGTATTCGAACCTTTTTTGTGATTTATCTGGCTGAAAGCCGCGTTGTTTTTAACTGTCGTTGATTTCGAATTTGACTTATAAAGAAGCTGTAAAAAAAATACAATACAATTTTGCAGAATACATATTTCAGTAAAAACATAGTGTTTTAGTTACATCCACTACATTTTTGGTCCATTACGAGCCAACAGGACAGTGCGTAAGAAGATTTTCATATATATCAAATGTGTTAAATATAACAACAGTTATACTACACAATGCCGGACACGGAAGAATATAAAACATTAAAAAGCAGTAGAAGCATAATTAAAGGAAAAGTTACTAGAATCACCAACTATATTACGGGATTAGATTCAACAGACAAACGAAACTTGAACTTGGACGAAATAAAATTACGATGTGCCGACTTATCTACACAAATGGAGAGATTTGACGAAATTCAACAGGCAATAGAGCTCATAGAGAAGGATGAGAAGAAAGCCGACGAGGAGCGATCTATCATGGAGACTAGATATTACTCAACCCGGGCGCTCATCAACAAATTGCTGGAGAAGCGCGAAGAGGACGCTAAGGCGAACAATCAAGTGTATAAACTGCCAAGACTAGAGCTACCTTCCTACAGCGGTGACATACGCGAGTGGCCTGCGTTTAAGAACCTGTTCGAGTGCGCGATGAACGGAGGAAACGTTCCGGAGCTGCAACGTCTGCAGTACCTGAAGGGCTGCTTGAGGGGAGAGGCTGCGAGTTTGATCAATTCCCTTCTAATTATTGATGGAAACTTCTGTAAAGCAATAAGTATACTAGAAAGCAGGTATGAAAACCAAACTATTGTCGTAAATTACCATTTAAAGAATTTCATGAGTTTTCCGATGCTTAATAGAGCCAACATAAAAGATTTCTTAAATGTATTACAGCAAAGCTTAGATTCATTAAGTGCTTTGAACTTGCCAGTTCAACACTGGGATGTACTTTTAGTATATATTATCACTCAGAAACTTGATAATTCTCTTAGAGCGGCATGGGAGTTGACACGGAAAGAGACTACAATTCCGACAATTGCGGAGCTTTTAGATTTTCTTAGGTTGCGTGCAACAGCATTTGAGCTTATGAATGACAGGTCTGACAAGTTTCCTCAATCCAAATCAACACCCAAGCTCGCATACATATCGACTAGTGATAATTGTTACGATACTTGTACCCTCTGTCAAGGACAACATAATATTGCTAAGTGTGTACAATTTCTTGAAATGCCAGTTGACAGACGGATAAACTACATAAAATCGAAGTTCTTGTGCTACAATTGTTTACAGCCGTATACTGCCAAACACAAATGTTCAAAGGGGTCGTGTTTAACTTGCAACGGTAAGCATCATACATTGATTCACCTTGCTAATCCACCTCCTAAGCGAGCTAGTATTGCTATAGCCGCAGAAACAACAGCTCAACAGCAGCAACACACAACTGCTACTTCGATGCCACAGCAACATCATTCTCTGCAACAGCACAGCCTACAACAGTCACTGCAACAATTGACACCGCAACAGCTATCACAGTTAACACAACAACAGTTGCCACAGCAACAGCCGTCACAGCAAGAGTTGACACAAACTACATACGCTATCAAGCAACCGATAGCTAATAATAATAATACACATATACAAGGTCCAAGTAAACATACCTTTGTGACGCCTACAACAATGCATGTGTCTAACACTGGTGATAATCAGATTTTATTGTCCACAGCATTAATTAATATACAGGATGATACAGGCATATGGCATTCTGCACGCGTATTGTTGGATTCGGGAAGTGAAGTCAACATAGTTGCTCACAGGCTTGTCCAGCGCATGAACAGTAAGCTACACTATGATAATCACATTATTCAAGGCATTGGCGAGTCAGGTAAGCAAACGCAATTATGTATGAAAGCGAACATAGCATCTCGACTATCTGATTTTACAGCGTATCTTGAGTTTATTGTCATGGATAACATAACCGTGCCGCTGCCACACAATTTTATAAACACCAACACATGGAATATGCCGGCGAAGCAACACAAGTTGCTTGCGGACCCTACGTTTTACAAACCTGGCGAGATAGATATGCTTATAGGAGCGCAGCTTTTCTATTCATTACTGTTAGGTAATCAAATTAGCCTAGGACCGAACAGGCCTATTCTTATAGAAACAGTATTCGGATGGGTAGTGTCAGGAAACGTCAACAAATGCGCATCGGGCACTCACCTGAGACACAACGCTCTTGTAACTTTACATATTGTTGACACACCTTCCACAGACGATTTACTAGTTAGATTTTGGCAACAGGAAGAGGTAAGCTCTAAAGCTGTGTTCTCACCAGAGCAACAATACTGCGAACAGTTATTTATTGACACAACAGTGCAAGATGAAACCGGACATTTTGTTGTTGAAATGCCCATACAAAATGAAAAGGTTCAAGAGTTAGGTAACTCCTTTCATAAAGCGTATCGGTGCTTATTAAGTCTAGAATCTAGGTTTCAAAAAGATCCCTTGCTCTACACACAATATAAAGCGTTCATATACGAATTTATAGAGCTAGGTCATGCTGAGTTTGTTGATGACTTTCAACATAGTCAAGAGCCACACTGTTTTCTGCCACATTTGGGCATTTTGAGGCCTGAAAGTCGTTCTACGAAGCTCAGAACAGTTTTCAATGCGAGTAGTAAGACATCGTCGGGACTGTCACTGAATGACATAATGCTTGACGGACCGAACATATACAACGATGTGCTTGACATAATACTCAGATTTCGCATGTACAAATATGCATTCAGCTGCGACATAGTCAAAATGTTTAGAACTATCTTGATCAAAGAAGAGCAAAGGCCGCTACTAAGAATTTTATGGCGTGATTTGAAGTCAAGTCCTTTAAAGTGCATTCAGCTACGAACTGTCACATATGGCACAAAATGTGCGCCGTACTTGGCATGCCGTACTCTGAGAATGCTAGCTGGACAACACAAACAACTATATCCAGAAGCCGCGGACATTATAGAGTCGGAATGTTACATGGACGACTTCTTATCGGGAGCGGACACTGTCGACCAGGCGCAACGAGTTTGTGGTCAACTTATAGACGTGCTGCAAAAAGGAAACTTCAAGCTTCACAAATGGACTACGAATGAACCTAAGATACTTACTCAAACTATTCCCACCAATGATGACACAACATACGATTTTACCCCTACCGGAACTGTCAAAACATTAGGTGTCAAATGGTTACCACAAAGTGATATGCTTACGACAGCTATTCCAGAGCTCAAACAGATAAAGCTTACGAAAAGGAACGTACTGTCAGCAATAGCGCAAATCTATGATCCCATCGGTATATTAGCGCCAACAGTTATTATAGCGAAGATACTTATGCAATCTATCTGGAAGGCGAAGATAGACTGGGACTCTGTCATCCCAGAAGATTTGCAAAGAACTTGGTTAGAGTTTCAAGAAAATCTACCAAAGTTACAGGACATTGAGATTCCAAGATATTACTTCTCTGACATTCCATCGTGGATAAATTTGATAGGATTCAGTGACGCTTCTGCGAAAGCCTTTGGTGCGAGTGTATATTTCAGAGCCACATACCCTAACAGAGCACCCACCTGCAGTCTTGTCATGGCGAAGACTAGAGTATCACCAATAAAGACTCAATCTCTGCCACGGCTGGAACTCTCTGGATGTTTGTTATTAGCACAGTTGGTTAACAAAGTGAACAAGGCTTTCAAAGATAAGTTCAAGATACATGACATTTTATTATTCACAGATTCACAGATTGTGTTACACTGGATACAGTCACCATACAAGAAACTCCACACATTTGTATCTCATAGGCTGATGGAAATTATAGAACTGACTAAGTCTGAAATGTGGAATTACGTCAACACAAAAGAAAACCCTGCTGATTTACTTACACGAGGAGTTTACCCACAGAATTTACAGATTAATAGACTTTGGTGGAGCGGACCACATTGGTTATATCAAGATCCTTCTACTTGGCCAATGACTTCAGCACCTGCGATAAGTGATGAAGAGTTACAAATTGAAGTGATTCAACCGCGCACTTCTCATGCTGTTACTCAACAAGACACACTGTCTGATTTCTATACATTATTTCAGAGACATTCAAACTTTAATAAACTGACTAGAGTATTAACGTACATGTTTAGATTCATAAATAACACACGTAGCTCGACTAAAGATCTGTCTTTTCTCACAACTCAGGAACTTAAAAGGGCACACAATTTCATAATGAAAATAATTCAGCGTAAACATTTCTCTAAAGAGTATCAAGAGTTAACTAGTTTGAAATTACAGAGCATACAGTCCACACATATAAACAATAATACAGACTCAAATGATACGAGTAGTGAGAATAATAACGTTGAAGTTTACAGCTTATACACTTTTAAGTCAAGTCCCTTGCGAAAGCTTAACCCCTTTCTTGATGACGATGATATAATTCGTACAGGAGGTCGTATACAAAATTCAGACATACCTTATTGTCAAGCTCATCCTATAGTGTTACCCAGTAAAGAATACGTCACAACGCTTATTATTCGACATTTTCATCTGCGTTTGTTGCACATAGGCATTCAAGGTACGCTTTTCGGACTAAGACAAAAATACTGGCCTATTAATGGACGGTTAGAAAGGTCATACATAAATGCGTTCGCTGTGTCAGATTCAATGCAGAAGCCTGTGGGCAGCAGATGGCTACCTTACCAACTCCAAGAGTCACTTTAACACGAGCATTTTTGCATGTCGGTGTAGATTTTAGCGGAGCAGTCTATGTTCGTAATTCTATGCTTCGAAATTGCAAGTACGCCAAAGGATATATTTGCTTGTTTATCTGCCTGTCAAGTAAAGCAATTCACCTGGAGTTAGTTTCAGAATTGTCGTCGCAAGCCTTTATTTGTGCCTTAAAGAGATTTATTAGCCGAAGAGGTTACTGTTCTCATTTGTACTCGGATAATGCAACTAACTTTAAAGGGGCAAATAATGAGTTGCATGGATTATATCAGGTGTTTAAAAATGATTCATCCTATAGTCAGATCATAGACTATTGTAATATTAACGCCATAGATTGGAAATTTACCATTCCTCTTGCCAGCCACATGGGTGGAATTTACGAGGCTGGAATAAAATCTGTCAAAGGATTACTCAAAAGATATTTAGGTAACGTCAGATTAACTTATGAGTTTTTCTACACTGTTTTAGTTCAGATTGAAGGCATACTGAACTCGAGACCTTTATGTTCTGTATTCGATATACCAGACAATGATGATGTTATTTGTTTGACGCCCTCTCATTTTTTGATTGGGTCACCGATTTCAGATCTACCTGAACCTAGTCTAGTGAATAGAGTAGAAAATAGACTAAATATGTTTCAAAAAATAACTCAAATAAAACAAAAGTTTTGGGTTCAATTTTATAATAACTATTTAAGTGAACTACAACCAAGAAGCAAGTGGCTGCTGAGAAAAGCCAATGTACAAATTGGACAAATAGTTTTATTAAAGGACGAAGCTACTCCACCTGCTTGTTGGCCCCTCGGTAAAATTATATCTGTCAACAAAAATGCCTCTGACAATTTGGTACGGTCAGCACAAATTAAGACTCAAAAAGGTGTTTTTCTTAGACCAATACATAAGGTGATTTTGTTGCCAGTTAATTAAAAATGGTTTTTTTATATTATAATATAACTTTTTGTTAAAAAGGGGCGAGAATGTTCCGTATTCGAACCTTTTTTGTGATTTATCTGGCTGAAAGCCGCGTTGTTTTTAACTGTCGTTGATTTCGAATTTGACTTATAAAGAAGCTGTAAAAAAAATACAATACAATTTTGCAGAATACATATTTCAGTAAAAACATAGTGTTTTAGTTACATCCACTACACTGAGTAATTAATCCAAAACAAAATTCCCTTCACGCCATAGTGCTTTGGCAACTTTGTCGACGATAGCTGTAAAAAATAAGTAAGAATCCATCTCTGCTAAGTTGGGAAGTTAGATTGACTTCAGCCGCGAAGTTTTTGTTACTTCTGAATTAATCCTGTGAAACTTTACTGTCATAAAAATCCTAAAAAGGACGTCGTCAGTAAGAAATAAGAATTCACACTTTTCACTTTGTTATCAGCTTAAATCGTAACGACTTTTGATACTGATTAATTTTATATCCAGTAATCTTATGAAGGTATCTTTTGGTGTTTTTAGTATTTTTACTAGCTATTATTATTATTTAAATATGCTCTATTGGCTTGGGAGTGTATGGTATCTTTTCACTTGTCCATTTTTCTTATATTCTTCTCTTCCTACTATTGTGTTTGTAATTGTTATTTAGTAAAAATGCACAAACAAATTCAGATTTAATATCTTCTTTTTTTTTCTTTTATAATAGGTCATTTTTATTTTTTGTTTTTTTAATTTCTGTTTTTTTTTTATTTTTTTATTTCTTTCTCTCTTTTGTTTTATTATGTGTTACCGGCTGGGAAATCACTTGATTGTTCCGTCGGAAGATCAGCGCTGGCAATGGCGCCAGCACCACGCTGAGATGGAACCATTTCGTGCAATACCCTTTTTTTCCATACCTTCTTTTACTGTTTTTTATTTCTGTTGTGTTGTGTTGTCACGAATAAATGTTTTCTATTTCTTTTATGCAATTCATCTTCCTACTGTTATTCCCGGTTGTCCGTTGAGCCCGGTGTCCACTTTGGCACCTTACATATCGCATGATTTGTTAATATCCTATTCCCAAACGTATTGCTAAGATTCAAAGGTTTTTTGGTCGAATACCAGTGAGCAGGTAAGTTGGAAGAAGAATAATAAATTCAAAACAGTCCAGAAATCTTACAATCACGGTTCACTTTGCATTCACTATTCAAAAGTACAACGGTTAGTTGACATTTATATTGTTCGTTTCGCCGTTTTACGTTAAATAAGGTCCAACTTTAGCCCCGCAATTCTATAACTTGTTTTAAGCTCACCTCAACGCTCATGCCTTCAAATATAGCTTGATACCGCGATTCGTAGTAACTAAGCGTAGGTAGAGGTCTAGTCTCGTTAGGCGTGACGGGTGGGTTGAGGCGCGTGTGCGCGTAAGGAATAACAGCCCAGCTTGGAGCATTTTATTCCCGTACCACGCAATTAGCATCGCGGAGTAATCACGAAACTACACGACTCAAGTCGAATTATTCTCTTGGACTTGTTAATTAGAAACAATTAAGCTCGTTGGGAAATTTCATTACGACCTCGCAAACTTCATCTTGACGAAAATCACGATTTTACGCTGAATGGCCGATTAACATGCAAATTGCATATTAATTCTAGGAAAATGGCCGGCCATGGAATAACTCCGGCGTGTTAAAGGATCAAAGTAAGTAAGTCATTCTTGCGATTAATGGCAACATTTCGCTTAGAAAGACGCGTTTTTTCGCTTAGAAAGACGCGTTTTCGATTTTCTTAAAAAAAATATAAAAAGCGCGAAAAGTCTATAGCGTGGAAAGTGTTTCTGCGGGATATAGTTAACGTATCTTAGCCAACCTAACGAAACAGAACTTTTGTACCTTATAACAAAGTAGAGAAGACATAACGTTATAGTCCAGGCAATGAACTGACAACTTGTATGGAAAAATGTCACTTTTGGAAATAATTTATAATAGCTTATTTTTTATGTGTAACGGATATATTTTCAATTAAATAGTTACCCAGCGACAAAATTTCAGACATCGAAAAAATGATAAGTATAATAGCTTATTTTTTATGTGTAACGGATATATTCTCAATTAAATAGTTACCCAGCGACAAAATTTCAGACATCGAAAAAATGATAAGTTAACTGGTTTCTGAAGTCAGTAAAAATATTAATAAATGTTTTTGTCTTTATTTTGGTTCATTTACATTGCTCTATAATATTCAAGATAAATCGTACAAAAAAAGATAATGCATGCTTCATTTAAATCTACATAATTACTTCCGGGTGGAAAGTTTGTCGGATTCTTGACTAAATCATCTTAGAATAACATTTTCAAATGAAATCAACAAAAAAACGCTATTATTAAATTAATGGTTTTCAAAACCGTATTTTGCCTGGAGTATTACATTAGTAGTAAAGTAGACATAAGAGAATGCCAACATAAAATATGAAGTTCCGCCACTTGAAAGTTCCGCCTCTTGGAACGTTGAAACAATAAATGGATTTTTTATTTTTTTTTGTTGTTAAGTCCCTGTTTGGCCAGCAATGCGGCCATTGACAGATTGGGTTTGGGATGGTCCTCTCCGGGGGCCTCATGGGCCTCCCGGAGGGAATAGTAAATGGATTATTTTAAGGGGCTACCCGAGGTTTTCATCGATTTTTGACAAGTTTTGAATCGTATCTACTACTTTTGCACTACAGATAGAATCATAAGGGTAAGGCCGTTGAGATTATCACTTATAACACAAAAATAACACAATCACTTTTGTGATACCGTAACACAAATATAACACAAAAGTAACACTATTTTTTGTAAAGGTTGTTTCATAATAGTATTAAAATAAAGGGTAAGGAAAAAATATCATTTTTTTTACGTATGTTAATATATTTATAATGACAACATTTTAGAATACGTGATTGATCGGTATATGACTAAATCAGTATTTTTTATGATGATCAGTTTTTATAAAAAAAAGATAATTTCCTTTTCTGTATATATCTGTAAACAGATCATCATAAAAAAATACGACAAATTGAGCATTATTCCTAGGAAACAAAAAAGTTTTCAGAATTATTGCAAACATAAAAGAATTTAAAAATATATTTCAAGTAGAAACTAAATGATTCATAAGTTTACGTCGTTGTCTGAAATAATAATAGCCGCGATTCACGGAATTATATAATAGAAGACCTAATTCAAGTTTGATCGAATGCGGCATCACTGGTGTACATCGTCCGGTGAGAACCTAAACTGTCTAATCACACGTAATAGGTAGGTACATGAAAACTCGACCTTATTTCTACGGTAACACAGTTGATATTTGTTTTTTTTTGCAAATGCACTAAATAGTGAGTTTTGGTTGTCACCCGACGACCATACTGTAAGAATAATACGTTTAGACTGTAAGTACTATTCAAAATAACAATTCGAATAAATCTCACGATAATATGAAAATGTTTTTCTTTACTATTACAGTATTCTCAATCTGCATGACTCTTTACACTTGTTTTGTGTTACTGAACACAAAAAAATGTGTTATGCATAACACAAAACTAACACAAAACGCCATAATATAACACAAAACCAGTTTTTTACAAGCGTTTTAGGTTATAAAACCAAATTAAGTCAAACTAGACGCAAATGTACATGTTTCATGTAAGCTTTAAACATAAACGAAAACAACCATAGTAAAGTGAACTTCTGAAACGCTTACTTACTTGAGATATTCATCAACACAAATTCTGACGAAAATATGCGACTCACTTTCAACTTTTCTCAAAAACAAACTAAAAATGGCAGTTTCTTTTTTTTAACATTGATTGACAGCTTACGGTGTTGCTGTGCCAAAATACGTTTTTCCCCAGTTTTCTGTTAATATTTAGGGGTAATTATGCATAACACAAAAATTTGTGTTACGAAAGTAAAAGATGCTTATTTAAACGTGTTCTATACGATACAATCATTCAAAATAGGTCTCATAATGATACCACTACGAGGTAAAATTTTATAAGTGACGGCCCCCCCTTTGCTCCAGTCCAACCCTCACCTTTCAAACGTATTTAAAGGTTTTTTTCTAAATGTTTAAATATGAAAATAATTCGTAGTTGAAAAGTACTCGGAAAAAAGCGACACGCCATTTTCGACCAAAATTAGGGGGGTTTGATGAACATAAATGCAAGTATTTTATAGAAACAACAACTTTTATTCAGTTTGCGAAATGGGGAAACAAGCTCAATAATTGCTTTATAGAATCAATTAACAACAACGGCAGTAGTACTTACATATTTGGAGAAAACGTGCTGGAAAGTTTTGTTCCGACCAAAACTGACAATGTCGGCGGCCTTACCCATAAATCAAACGGCTATCGGTTCTTCAATCTTTTATCTCCATTTTGACTGACCGGATTTTGAAACAAATTAATACTTAATTTTGTATGATTTTTTTAAACATTGTCTAAAAAAACACTCTCTATTGACGTGAAAGATCTAACATATACGAAATCTACGGGTTCGTCTATGACGTCTCTAAAAACTGGTAGAGGGTTTTAATTTTAAACCAATTAACACAAAAGTTATGGCCAGAAAACCAGTTTTTTGGCCTAAAATTGTTTAACTTTGATGCCAAATATCTCGAAAGCAATGAAGTTTGAAGTAAATATGGGACACTATATTGCTTGAAGCCGTTGTTGTTAATATAGTAAGCTACAAAAAACATTAGAAGACTAAGGGATTCAGATCGAAGGTCATTGGCGTATGGGAGCATCTTAAACCGGCGAGCGATGCTAACTAAATCAGGAAAAATCTTAACAGCGCGATGCAGGATCGCTATGGGACCGTGATAGCGACATCTTCTAGCGTATTCGGTACTATTTTAGTAAATCCGCTCTTCGAGGGAGGTCGCTAGTAGTACAGTTGTTTCCATGTGTTTATTTCCTTTATGTTTTAAAGTATTTTATTATTCTTCTGAAGGTTATATAAATCAGTGTATTTACGTTCTAATGAAAACATCATTTTTTTTTGGATAAAACAGAGTAATTATTTGTGTTTGACGTTCTGACACTAAATAGTTACTAGATCTCACGAGCCTGACATTTTGTTATTTCGATGCACTAAATCGATAGAAAATCTTTTATACTTACTTATCATTAAAATTATTGAACAAGCTCACAAAGTTTGAGCTGAGAAGAGGTTGAGAAATGCGACCCGTAGAGGAGAACAGTCGGAGATCCGGAAATACGAAAGAATGTTGACCCAAACTGAAAACTTAATTCGCTTCGCTCGCACGTTCAATAAATAAAATAGTGGAAATCGTCAGGTTACTTAACTTAGACTTGTTACGACCTGAATAAAGACATTTGCAACATCCGCGCTTTTATAATACCTACTCAGTGCTTCATTTTTTCAAATCTAACAAAAAACGCAGTAAATTGCTTTCGCTCGATTTCAAAGCGGAAAATATCCCGCTCGCCATTTCGAGGCGTTTCAAAACTGCTAGTCTGCAATCAGGAGGGATTGAGACTCGATATTAAGGGGAAACATAGTGACGCGGCCGAATACAGGCGCTCTGTCCAATTGGGAAAAAAGTTCGCCCAATTGATTTCGGATTTACCGGCTTTTTAGAGCTCAACTACACATGCGGGATTTCGCGCAGAAAATATCAGACGTGTATCTAAAATATTGTCTTGACAAAAGTTTAATATAATCTTCACTTCTACATAGTAAAAAACATAGTCGCTTCCCGCTGTCTGTCCCTATGTATGCTTAGATCTTTAAAACTACGCAACGGATTATTATGCGGTATTTTTAAATAGATAGAGTGATTCAAGAGGAAGGTTTATATGTATAATATAGTACCCGTGCGAAGCCGGGGCGGGTGGCTAGTAATTTGGTATAGAGAACTCCCGTGAGACTCAGACATATTAAAATATGTGACCCGTTTTAATTGGGTGTCCATCTTGGCGCATAATGACTAGTCATAATATCAATTGTTATACAACTTTACGCATAAAGTTGTTGCTCATAATTTGTCATTCATGTTTTAAAAAATATGGCATTTTACAATAATTATGCCACTGAAAGTAATTATGCGCTGAATCACTAATGACAAAAGACTTTTATGAGCATCAACTTTATGCGTTAAGTTGTATAACAATTGGAATTATGGACATTAGTCATTATGCCACTAGATGGACACCCAATTCACTGGCGTGGTGTGTTCCAGCTTCCAAATTTGACTTTTGACATTCACGACTGTTCCGTTTCGATTGCGCGTTGGCGCGTCGCGATGGGTTTCCATCCGTTTGGATATCCCTGTCTTTAAAAAAATATAAATTCAATTTATTCTGTTTTATTTTGCACTTGTCATAGGCAGTTTTAACCCCCAGCGGAAACGTGGGGTTTTATAAGATCTGTCTGTGGTATCGTTCCAAACGAATGTACCAGTTCTTTTCTAACCCCCGACGCAAAGACATCAGGGGTGTTTGCAAGTTTAACGTCTCTCTCTGTGTATCTGTGTATCTGTCTGTGGTCTCGTAGCTCCCAAACGGATGGACCGATTTGAAATATTTGAATGCGGTTATTTTTGTGTCATAGATAATTTAATCCCGAGTGTTCTTAGCTACGTTTCATATAAATTTGTTCAGCCGTTATTGAGATATTGGTCCTTGAAATGAAAATGTCGGGGGTTTTTCAACTTTTCTAAGTTGTAGTTATAAATATCAAAAGTCTTGCCTGTCAGGGTGATAGTTGTGGACGTCGACAGTATTTAACCACCAATTTCTAGAAGTGGCTCTAATATTTAATTTTTTTAGATCTGCCTCCCATAATAAGGAATAAAAGCGTGAATTTTTGTATTTTTAAACCCCGACGCGAAGCGAGGGGTGTTATAAGTTTAACATGTCTGTGTATCTGTGTATCTGTCTGTGGTATCGTAGCTCCCAAACGGATGGACCGATTTGAATGCGGTTTTTTTTTCAGTCATAGATAATTTTTATTATATTTGTTTATTAAGTTGAATAGTTGTGTAAGCGTTACAGTAGATACTCGTATCTATAAATAAATGAATAAGTACATACTTATCCTTATTTTGGACTTAATTAACGAGAACTTGAAGGTAGTTAGCCACAAGAAAAAAGTCACTTGAACAATCGATAAGACTCAATAATTCAACGACTCATTTGTTATCTCAGTATACCTCAGAAAATCAAACTTTCTGTTAGACTAGATTTACGAGGTTAGACTAACCTTAGAATCTCTAAGGGTTCTCTGTAAACTCCACAAGATTGCTTTACCTAGTACCATCCTATTTAACATTACTTACGGACCCATACTTAGATATTGTTTGAAGAAGCAGAGCACTTTTTGCTTCGCCTTTTTAATATATAAGCGAGATCATAGAGTGATATAAATGGGTATCGTTTCGTGTGGATATAAACTTCTTAGATTACTCTAGATTATCTGGGATATCTCTTTGTATTTTATGACAAATACCTTATACAAATATCATAGTTTTATTTTATCCTTGTGAATATTCATTGAGTTTCAAAGAAAAAAGATCTCTTATTATTATCTTATTAATAGTAATTTATTTGAAATCTAAACGTAGTTTATTCCAAAATTATAATTTGTTTTGTCATTGGATTGTGTATTTTGTGGTCCGTGTGCGGGTGAGGAGCGAGCGAATGAGACAAAATGTTGACAGTTACAGTCACATTCAAACAAAGAAATAAAAGTTTATTCACTACACAAAAGACACAGAGACAAAGGGAGTAGACATAAAATACAATTGACACATATCGTTACGATGTTTGGTTCTAATTTTAAATCGATTTACCGGGATAACATCGAACTTTTTATAAACAATGGAATCCGCATCGGAAACTATAGTCTGTTGCTGTAAGTTATTATAGAAATATAATATAAAAGTAATTAAGCGATTAGAGACTTTACGAGTATATGAAAAATGTTGAACTCGCTCTTATTTTTAGATCCCATTGTGTAAATGCTCTCTTAAACTGAGAAATAAACTACGTTTCTTTGGAGATTAACCTAGATGAGTTGAGATACTGATTTAGCTATACATTTACTGTGCCCTTATCGTTCCATTACCACCTAAATAAATCCCTTTGAACTCCTAACATTCTCAGTACCAATACAAACAGCTAAATATCGTATCAAGTTAGTCATTAAGCGTGTAACATCCTCATATCTCGAGATTACAGGCACCTAGGACGCTTACTGTAACAAGGTTATAACTTGAGCCAGCCCGTCGCGAATGCTTTGTGGTAGATTGCACTCAATCTCGACGAAGTACCTTATCAAAGTAACGCTGTGATCTCGTCTAATTTAGCATGTTACTTCGCGTTTGGGATAGTTACGTGCTTTATTAGATTCTGGTGGCGCTTTTACTTTGAATTTAATATTTACCGACTGCGGCAGAAGGAAGGTTATGGTTTTGTGTATATGCATGCCTGTTTTGGCACGCTCTGCAGCTTAAATGGCTTAATAAACATTATTATGTGATATGTCATTTGATTTTTGCTAGTCGAGAGAGTGACATAGGCTATAATATTTGTAATTAGACAGTCAGAAAATAAGAACAACACTTTTGCATGTGATACAACATTTGAGACGTTGAAATAATTTGTGTCATAACTTACAACCTTGTTTCTGAGATACCGCCTTCAGTCTTGTGAGAACAGTACATACGTTTTTATAATCACGTCTATTTCCCGGAGGGGTAGGCAGAGATCAATGACTTGCACTTGCTACAATTTTGACAAACCTTTCTTGCTTCATTCACTTTCATTACATTCGTCATGTATGCCCGTCGGTTTAGGGTGCTCTTTAGACCTGACCTTTCTTCAGGATTTCTCCGATTTGGTCGGAAAATTTGGACGAGGTCGTCCGCTTCAAACTGTACCATCTACTTTTCCCTCATACACTCTCTTTGTTAATCTCCTTTCATCCATCCTCTCTACATGCCCATACCACCTTAGCGTACCCTTCTCAATTTTCGTCACTAGATACATATTCAGTCACTCCACATCTTTCTCTTATCACCACAGGCCGGAATTTTCGTGGCACTTTTGAGCTGTCATAGGGACTTCTCGTTTATCGACTTCCGATTATACATATGTATATCGATAAATACAGAATACAATACCTATATGTAAAATATGATTAGTTGATTACGAGTGATGGGTAAACAGCATGCAGTCTTATCGCGATTGGGCGATCTCATTTCTAGGAAATTATTAATATAAGTTGAACATGAAATTAATAAATGTTACAACATTGAACTGAACTGATGCAATTTAAATTGTTAACTATTAACTTTTCATTGTTTTCATTGCAAATCTCTATTTAACAATTTCAGCCACTCAAAAGTTATCTAAAAGAGATCGCTCTTTAGCGGTAAGACTGCCTGTTGTTTACCTTTACTTTTAACCTTGTTTCATATGTTGTGTTCTATAATTTATCGATATAATTATAAATATCGGTAGTCGATAAACGAGAAGTCCCTATGACAGCTCAAAAGTGCCACGAAAATTCCGACCTCTGCTTATCACACTATTTCTTATTCTATCCCTCAAACTGACCCCACACATACTTCGCAACGCTCTCATTTCCAATGCATTCACTACACTACAATACATTGAGAACAGTAATGGAAATTAAAACGTATCTCTAACACATCACAGCTCAAAATAGTAATATAAGGTTTTTGGTTTAAAATTAAATCTAAAATTCAAAGATATTGAACCTAACATAATTTAAATACTTGTTGCAAATATTAAATACTAGCTTCCGCCCGCGACTTCGTCTGCGTGAACCCGGGATAAAAACTATCCTATATTTTAATCCAGGCTATAAACTATCTTGGTGCAAATTTTCATCCAAATTGGTTGAGCCGTTTATGTGTGATTGAGTAACTAACATCCAAACATCTAAACATCCAAACTTTCGCATTTATAATATTAGTAGGATAGTAGGATTATACAGGCCCCGTATCATGGTCGGCCTTATCACGCGATAAGTGACAAGATACAGCGTCAGTCTCGTTCTATCGAACGGTGTCAGCCCGTGACGGACGCTCTATCTTGTCACTTATCGCGTGATAAGGCCGACCATGATACGGGGCCTGGTGAGCAAATATTTTCTAACTTTACTTTAATGTTCATAGAGATGCCAATTTATCTGCAAATAAAAAACTCACGTTCGGCTTCCAGCTGTTCGAGCATATTTTATATTTTTGCAGTTCCAAAAGGCAACATGCACCAAATACGTTCTACATTTATACCACAATTTCAGTTGCACAGAGCTGGTCAATCAGAGTCCTAAATCTTGCATTTAAAAATTATATTTCAATTAATTTCGCGCTTGCTCAGACACGTTAGAAAGGCGCACTTGATAGTGAGCGCAAAGCACCATGAAACTAAATTAAAATGCAGAACGTACGTATCACATAGTCTCTCAGTGACCAAGCTAAGCGGAAAGTCGTGTTTCCGCAAAAATCGCATTGTGACTTCAGACTTTTTAGCTCAGTGCTAGTTCTTTATACTCCAAAGCGACTTTGTCTAAAGCAAAAACCAGCGGATATTTATATGGTGGATGAAGCTGGAAATATTACGAGATCAACTGCGCTTTGGACGCAATTGAAGTGCAGAGAACAAAGGGTGCATTTAAAAGTACCTCTTTGTTACTTGCTTTTTGGATGTCTGTAAATGTGTAGTTATTTACAGTATCATATGCGGAATGTAGCAATGGTAAATTCGACACGCGTTAATATGTAGAACATAACGTTTTTCCGTCGGGCAAGCTAGGAAATGAGACAAGACCCGGAGAGTCAATCAGTTCCAGTATTTCAGCACATTCGTGATTCTTCACAGTCCTCATTTCACTTCTGTGCGAAAATTAAAACTCCCTGCCGAGGTTTTCCCCAGGGACTACAGTATGGGGTTCTTCAAAAAAGTTGTGTATAAATTCTTCAAGAGTCGGAAGCGCGCGTGTAACACCCCTGGAGTTGCAAGTGTCGATAGGCTATGGTAACCACATACCATCAGGTTGGCCTAAGCTTGTTTGACACCGACATGGTACTAAAAAAAATTGGTCTACAAAAGTATTTGCATGCATACTTACCGCTGCGCTCACAAAACCAAATAGTAGACGGCAACTCGTAAAACGGCCAAGTTAAAGTGGGACTGGGCTGGCCACGTCTGCCGCACGCCCGATGAGTTATGGGCAAGGAGCTTCTAAAAATTGACTAACCTTAAAACTCGAAAAGGAGACGCGGCAGACCTCGTCTGCGGTGGCGGGATGAGGTGGGCTGCAGGACTGGCCAGATCAATCTCAAAACCCTGAGCAGTGAAAGAAGAGAAGGGATGCGTATGTACAGAAATGAAAGAAAGAAAGAAAGAAAGAAAGAAAATATGTTTATTTAGCATATAAGGAATAAAAGACAAGAAATTACAGACATAATCAAAACATGCTAAAATGGTCGCCACTCAGCTTTGTGCCACGAAATAAGCCGTAAGGTTATATTCCGCAGCGCTGATTTTCAGTGGCGCCTGTGTGTGTGTGTGTGTGTGTGTGTGTGTGTGTGTGTGTGTTTGTGCAAGCGTTTGAACAGTGGTAATTTTAAATTAAAGATTTATGATAAAAATTTGCCCTTGATATATGTATACGTCATGGCTGCCTATTCTTTTTGTTTTTTAATTAAATATTGTTTGAGGGAATGTTTAAACGATGCTACGCTATTAGAATTTCTAATTGGAGGTGGAAATGAGACACATCAGGCTCTACATATTAATATATTCATATAATACATTACGTAAAACTACTCCGGGCTCCCTTAGGGGACAACCGGGAATAACTCTAGGAGAACATCTTAGTAAAATTTAAATTCGAAACTACATGTCACGTAATAATTAGCTACCGCACCTGTTCAGGTAAGCCGTTCACGACAGTATAATGCCGTGGTGTTGTGTCCTCGGTGACACAACGGGGCGTCACGTAACCGTGACGTGACTAATGTGACGAGGTAACAATGAGAAAACGGTGCGTTAGGGTTGCCACTAGCTATAATAGCTATAACTTAATGTACAGTCGACAACACAGCTAACTGACCATACCGTGACAACCTAGAACCTTATTACAATGCACTTAAGGTCAGATTAGATTTCCGATGGTCAGTTAGCTGTGTTGTCGACTGTACCTAATAATTCCTGTGTCTGTATCGAACTTATATATTTTTCACTTACTTTAATTATATTCTACTTTCTCCAATTTATTTCTTTGTATATTGACGACTACGAAAATTGTATTAAAATAATTATTCTCTGTTATCAATCCTATTATACACATAAACGACACTAAAATAGAATAGATAAACTAATACTAGATAATAAGCAATTATTAATTACTAACTTAAACGAATTCTATGTACCTACTTATTATTAATCCCTGTGAAATGTTATATATTATTAATGAAATTGAATGTGACTTGCTACTAATGGAAATCGAATATCACATTTATATTATAATTTAATACCTATATATTAAATTGCTACGCCCTAACAATAAATTAAATACTACTAAATTGCTAGCCTATGGGACGCGCCGGCGTTCATGCGTACAGAGTGGAGGAATCTCCAAAAAAGTATGCGAGAAAAAAAAAAAAAAACGCCCTAACAGGGCCCATATAGAACATAATTATGTACCTATTACTAAGAACTGTACAACTAAGGATGCAATAAATGATATGACTATGACACTTGTTTCACTTCTGTTCGATACGAATTTATGGTTGACATTATTTAATCTAGCCGACTTTTTATGAAACTGTCATTGGAATTGCAATGTTCTACCTTGGACGTTAGAGTCGCTTTTTGAATGGAATACTTTGATGCAATTCGGCCAACTCAAATAATATATCAAGTAAACTTTTATTTGAACCAATAGCCACGATATAATCGTAATTACAAAAATAGTACGAACAAAATGATAGCAAAAAAAAACAAAAAAAAAACATATTGTACTTAGAGACCCGTTGGTCATAGGTGGTCTTATTTCTAAAGACTGATCTTATAAGGGAGGTTATAACAAATAAAAAATATTATTGTCTCGACTTCCACATCGATTTAATCCCTTTGAGGGATGATTGATGATAGTATTATTTGTTTCATACATACACACTTACATTCACGCCTTTATTCCCAAAAGGGCTATCCCTTTTGGGAATAAAGGCGCAGAGCACATGAAACTTATGTTCCACCGGCATCGCATATCGCAGTGATAGGTTGCTAACCCATCGCCCACAACACACTTCAACCCTGCTCCCTTAGTCGACTTTTACGACACCCACGGTAAGAGAGGGGTGGTGAAATTCTAACCCGACGCCACACGAGTTATTTGTTTCAATCCATTATATTTAAATGCACCTTACTCCGATTAGCTAGTAGAAAAATACTGGCTTTATTTCATCTTCGAAACCAGTTCAAAACAAAATAATCCATTGTGAACGTGTGCATAAGGAATTGGAAGTATCAAAACTTCTTAAAAAGATGGAACAGCTTTTTGTTGTTAGAGAATTTACGTATACTTACTAGAAAAGTGGTTAAAAAATATTACAAAAATTAATTGAATACTTCATACAAATGCCAACCCTGGGTCCTGTTTCACGTTTTATCCAGTGCGTGGCTTAAGTCTTGGCATAACTCTTCATTTGCTAAATTAATGCTGATACACACATTTTTCTCCATTCTCGATCTGTAAGATAACTAAGCACCATGTTGCCTCAAAAAAAAACCAGAACAAATAGGCTCTCTCTTCTTCAATAAACTGTTAGTTTACTTATCTACCCTTTATTACACACAAAAAATCATACAGTACAAAAAAGAAAGAAAGAAAAGAAAGAAAGAAGACATTTATTCACTACGCAAAAGACACACATAGACAAAGGGAGTACAAATACAATACAATTGACACATAATGTGTGTGTCTTCGCGGCAGTGAATCGGTCGCTGTCTCAGCATTATGCCGAGGTGTCGACAGACACCTATACAGCGCTGATTTTCAGACAGCACCGTACGTGACCCACGGAACGCAACACAGCATACCGCCGATACAAACGTATACACAAAATAAATAAATAATTAATATACTAGTAAAATAAGTAACACAAGCACAATGGGATGAGAGACAATGTGAAAAACGCGAAACGGTTGGGATGTTTAATAAAACAAAATGGATAAAAATAAAATAAAATAAAGTGCTGGATGGGTTAGGGTTGGGATTTTTGGAGCGTCAACAAATAGCCCTTAAGCTGGCGCCTAAAGGTATACCTGCTAGACGCTCCTTGGATAGGTGGGGGGAGATCATTCCAACACTTGGACGCCGCGTACCTGAAGCTACCTCGAAACGCCGCGGTCCGATGCTTTGGCACCAGAATCATCGCCTTACACCTACGCCTTACTTACAAAAGGCGAACTTAATGCTATACATAAAGCATTGTCTATCAGCAAAGCAGAAAATTTGTGCAACTTTATTTAGACGTAAAAAAATCTTTAGTAGGTATATTAATATTTGAAATACGATACGGTACACACACATATACATAATTAATATAGATACATACATACATACATACATATATACATTCACGCCTTTATCCCTAAAAGGGGTAGGCAGAGCACATGAAACTTGTGTTCCAGTACCACTTTTAGCATAAATGTGGGTATAAAAGATCGACAACATGTGATATCGCAGTGAAAGGTTGCTAGCCCATCGCCCACAACACACTTCAACCCTGTTCCCTTGGTCGACTCTTACGACACCCACAGGAAGAAAGATGAAAGATGAAACTTATAAATCATAATTACTTATAGTTTTTTACTAGGAAATAAATTGGATGCAAGTTTTTTATTGCACTTTTTGTTTTGAAATTCCAATTAGCAAACGCTCGAACATTTCAAAATGTCGGTAATTGCACACACAATATTCTAATCCAGCTTAAACGCTGACTTTTCTCCTTAATTTCCTCTTTCGCTGACCGGCCACAATTTGTTCCCGACTTCCGTATAGAAAATGAGGAAAAGCGAATACTGAAGGAAAATATTTACCGAGCTCCTTCGTAATTTGAAAACATTGCTTTAGCAAGTCAGAGTTATGCATATTTTAATTAAACCGTGATAAAAACATGTAGCGAGAGAAAGTGATTGGATAATTACAAACTTATTTTTTTCCTGATTATCCAGTTGTCTGAACTAGTCACATAAAAAGTATACTAAAGTAGTACATAATATACGAATGTTATATGTATAGAGGAAACTTCTGGGGGCACGGTAGTGCCTCCGCCAAGTCGAGTAAAACAGCGGCACGGCCGTACCATCCTTTTCTCGAAGCAGTTCAGGCCATTTTCGGGGAGGGACAAGGATAGTTTTTTATGTCCTTCCTTTTGTGAAATATGGGGTGTAGTTTTGTTTGGAGCTACGATACAAACGTATTTCACGCAGACGAAGTTGCGGGCAGAATCTATAGCCATGCCATGCTAACTGTGCAGGACCGAGGGTGACGACCATGTCGGTTTGAACGGCAGTGGAATCCAACCAAGGTGATCTTCTGCATCCATATATATATAGGTGACCATTTGTGTGGCATCATTCATACTAATATTATAAATACGAAAATGTGTCCTCTTTAGCTTAAACCACTGAACTGATTGATGAAATTAGGTATAGAGATACATAGTTTGATAAAGGATAGTTTTTTATCCCAGAAATCATCCCGTAAGGGGGTGAATGGGGGAGGGTGAAAGTATGTTTGGAGCTACGTTTATCTCGCGGCTCCGCCAAGGTCCTCTAAAATACGAGGGTATAGTCGCGGGGGCAGCTAGTCATAATATGTTTTGAATCTAAACTGTAAAGGAAAATTGGTGTAGCAACGAAACAAAGCTAGACTTAGCTCTGCTGGGAGCACAAACACGTATTAGTGTCTGTGTGACGGACGGGCGTGCCGCGCGGGTCGTATCAGAGATCTGCGGTGAACCTGGACACAGATTAAAGAATACAAGTACAGATACCCAATCCCATAGAGCAAAAGCGTACCGTCCTAATGTAGGCAATTCTGTATACAATTTTAGTCCCGTAGCTACACCAGTAGATGCAGTATCCGAGCTACCACGGCTATGACGCTGTCAGCCTTTAGTAATACATTGAGATATCACCAGATGGCGTTGACTTCCCGGGCAACAAATAGAGTATTTTTGATTTTTTCGATATAAAAGTAGTATTTTAGAGACAATATTACCAGAGCTCGGACAGGGTGAGCTATTCTTATGTCATTAATGTCATGCGTTAATATTAATATGGATACACCCTGAAAATAAATATTAAAACAAAACGAAACTTTAATTGATTATGATTAAACTATAATGATAATGCATTGCAAAAAGAGTACTCTCTACGATTTTTAATTTATTATAAAGTTTCTGTGTAAAAGAACTATCAGTTTTTCTATATTTACTATTTTCAACGTATTTCTTCTTACGTTTGATATCGACTTAAGTATAGATATAATTCAACAAAGTAAGGTACCTAATTAAATTACACTTTGGACAAATACCATTGACAGGTATGTCCATGTAATGCAAACTCTCAAAACAGCTCACCCTATCCGAGCTCTGAATATTACACATCACACAAAAATATACATAACCAAATGCTTAGAGCCTGTGGTTCCATAGAACTTTCGCGACCCGTGATGGCGCCATCTAGTGACAGTGCCCAATAATACGTAGCAAGCTTGAAAGCTGACTCGTATAGTACGAGTTACATGGATTTAGTATCAATTTTATTGCATTTACTAAACTTATAAAATATACCTTTATTGTATGTGCGAAAGTATGTTTGTGATATAATTAAGGTACGTTGAGTTTATTAAGGTGTAAAAATCATTCTATCTACACGATTACTGGTTCAAATGTTTCGCTCGGTACCTGTGTCGCCATCTATGAGTTCTTTTTAGTATCAATTATACGTTGTTCTAGATGGGAGGCCATGACCTGGATTACTCGAGCAACGGTGAAAGTAAGAATACATACATACATACATACATATAATCACGCCTCTTTCCCAGAGGGGTAGGAAGAGATCACGGATCTCCATTTGCTACGATCCTGACAAACCACTTTCGCTTCACTCACTTTCATAACATTTCTCATACATGCTCGTCGGTTTAGGGTACTTTTGACCGGTAAGAATACATGTATAGTAAATGCTGTAACAATACCGTTGGTGAAATTAGGTGTCCTAGGTTTCCATTCATTTTTGGTTTTTAGTAGATTTATAATAAGAGCTACGGTAGCCTAGTGTTTCAGGCTCGTACCAATGAGTTTTTCGGAACTTATGTACGGAATATTTACCGTTAGCTTTTCGGTGAAGGAAAATATCGTGAGGAAACCGGTCTAATCCCAATAAGGTCTAGCTGACCCTCTGGGGTCGGAAGGTCAGATGGCTGTCACTTTCGTAAAACTAGTGTCTATGCGAAATCTTGGGATTACGTAGGTGTCAAAGCGGACCCCGCGCTCCTTTAGGGGCACAACCGGGCATTACGCTATGAGGATGATGAGTAGCTTTATACTAACTTGCCGTGTTAGTCAGTGTGGGTCAAATCTTGCAGGTTAAAAGGATCTTCCCGCGCTATAGTACGTTTTTGTACCAATACTCTTTGTGTAACATCCAAACCTAGTGCATTTTGAGGATAAACTAGAATTCCACTGCACCAAGTCTTTTTTTTTATTATACTGCGAATACGTAGATATTTGAAGTTGATTGATTACCAACGTTATTTTGAGGTTATCTTTTTGTTTACAAATTTTGACATGATATTTACCAATCTACTTAGTTGCAATATGTAGTTCACGAATATTGGCGATAGTCAAGTTTTATTTGTTTTTATGAATGGTTTAATTCGTTATTTCGTATTTAATTTATACGCTTACTGGAGTCTGCCATTTCTCTTTTATAATAATATTAATAATACAATATGTGGGAATACTTATTTTGAAATTGGCAGCGGCGGTGACGTTTCTGTCTTTCTGTCAAAAGCCGGGCTGATATTGACCAACTTCCTGATCGACTTGTTTTTTAGGGTTCCGTACTTGAAACGGAAAGAACAGAACCCTTGAAGGATCACTTTGTTGTCCGTCTTTCTGTCGGTCTGTCAAGACTCTTTATCTCTGGAACGCGTGGATGAGGTATCAACGACCTGAGTGTATATGGCACTAATTTTACTAAAACCACCTAGGTACTCAGGTCTGCAGTCCCTTGCAGCTGTGAAAAATCAAACTTAAAAGTTAAAAAAAGATAGCGCCTTTTATGCCGCAAAATAGTATTTTATGCAATCGTTATATAATGTATGCTTTTTCAGTCGAGTACCACTTTTAGGCCACGATGCTTGCTGAGTGGCCTAATTAAGAGGGGGCGCTCCGCGAAATCGGGGTTCTTAGATTGAATATTTACCTATGACAAACTAAAGCGAATGCCAGGAAAAAGAACATACCAAAACTACATCATATTTGCAATTGAATCGTCTGAACAAAACCATACAAAACCAAAATTGCCTCGATAGAAAAGAACCGCCAAAACATGTCTTATTTTTACTCAATTTCAATAGTGTGAGGTTCCCGTGCATATAAATTAAGTAAAAGTTGAGTGTATAATAGCTTTTCACATTACCTAATGAAAGTACTAGCGGGGTATTTTTATGCAGTCCCTTTTCAGACTTATTGAGGTGAAACGTATTTGGCGTATAGGCCTTTTTTATTTAGCGCGATACCCTTTCTCCCGTCGCGTGTTTCGTGCGGTTCTGTATATCTTTTGTTGCCGTTCGCGGGCGGAGTCAGTCGTAATCGCTCCGCTGAGACGAGAGGACTACGTTCTGTGCTCTCACGACAGCACGATGAACATAATTATTTCAATAATATTGTGACCCAGTATATTCGTCCAGTGAATGAACGTATCATTACATTCCAGTAGATATTTTGCTACATTTTGAAATAATATATTTAAAAGTCGACCTTAACATATAGATCTTAAAGTTCAAAATACAACTATAAGATTACGCAGCGATCGGCGGGTGACCGGCTTCATAGAATAATTTGTGCAGTACATGCAAAACTAGACGAACATTTTTCTGTCGATCGTGTATTTACTTTATGAAAGATTATCACTATCACTACATAGTATAAAACAAAGTCGCTTCCCGCTGTCTGTCCCTATGTATGCTTAGATCTTTAAAACTACGCAACGGATTTTGATGCGGTTTTTTTTAATAGATAGAGTGATTCAAGAAGAAGGTTTATATGTATAATATAGTATCCGTGCGAAGCCGGAGCGGATCGCTAGTTGAGAATAAATCCGGTTATGTTCAAAATCGATGTCTGAGAGGTCTAAATACGAATTCATAGTCAAAAACATTTCAAAAAGTGGTCGCATTATTTAAAATTTTTGAAACATTCGTTGTAAATTAATATGCGCGTTTTTTTAAAGAAACATACATTGGCAGGCTTCTCGAGGGTGAAGATTCTAGAAATGATGTCCATTTTGAATTCCAAGATGGCGGACATTGCTTTTCGAATTTAAACTTTCGTGAGACGTGTTGAAACAGTACTAATAATTACACGGTTCAACTCACGTATTAAATGTCACTACGGGCGACATGTTTCGAACTCTTCGGGAATTCTTCTTAAGGATGAGTGTTTTCGCGGCGGTGTCGCTTGAATCTTGTCGTGATTCAAGCGACACCGCCGCGAAAACACTCATCCTGAAGAAGAACTTCCGAAGAGTTCGGAACATGTCGCCCGTAGTGACATTATTGACATTGTTTTTCTTTAAAGTCATCACGGGTGTCGCTTTTAGGGTTATCGAGAGTGCAGATTCCAACAATTATTGCCTGCGAACTTGGACATTTTGATATTAAAAAAGTGAACATAATTATGCACTTTTTCTTTAATATGTTCAAAATTGATAACTAAAGGGCTAAAGCGTCTCCATTGTCTCCAAGTACGAATCCGAGATCAGAATTGAAAAATTTGGCCGCCACACAGTAGTGGCCTGAAAATCTGACTTTCATAGACATGATCGAAGTTTTCATAATATATAATAGTTTTTTTTTAATGCTACTAATAAATTCACGGTTAAATTCACGTATTAAACGACACGACAGGCGACATGTTTTGAACACTTCGGGAGTTCTTCTTCAGGATGAGTGTTTTCGATGTTTGTTTTGAAGAAGAACTCCCGAAAAGTTCGAAACATGTCGCCTGTTGTGACATTTAATGCGTGAATTTAACCGTGGATTTATTAGTAGTATTTTAGACATGTCTCACAAAAGTTTAAATTCGATTATAGCTTTTTTTTGCTTTAGGCTTTTACTAGCCATTATTATGCTAGCTCACAACCCTTACGTGATTTAGTAAAAAAACGGAAGGCCATATTTCAGTTATAGCTCCGGTGGTTTTTTAAGCAACAAAATGTAGGTAGTGGTATTCCTTGGGTAATTAAAGTAATTTGTACTCTATAAAGTGAGTGTTTTCGCGGCGGTGTCGCTTGAATCTTGTCGTGATTCAAGCGACACCGCCGCGAAAACACTCAATCCTGAATAAGAACTCCCGAAGAGTTAGAAACATGTCGCCCGTAGTGACGTTTAATACGTGGGTGAACCGTGTAATTATTGTCATTTTTTTTCTTTAAAGTCATCACGGGTGACGTTTTTAGATTCCAACAACAGGGGCGTAGACACTAAATAAAATAATGTGATATTTTCTCGAAGAAGGATAAAAAAATTTGTCAAATGGAGAAAAAATCAACGCAAAAGGTTAAATAATCACGAAGTTATAAGTGTCCAAAGTTTTAAGAAGGGATGTGTTCTGTCCCTATTTCGCAAAACGCAACTTCATATGAAACGATGACGCTGGAAGAATGTGACGTCACAGAAGACGGCAACGTGCCGCGCGCATCGTGGTCGGCGACGCCGTCGACGCGGCCTGCCGGCAGCATCCTGTAATGTGACGTCACACACCGTTTGCGTTTTCTCTCTCTAACAAGCAATATTAAAACGGTTGTAGCTTCGTAATTCTTTGAGATATCTGAATGGGATTTTCATCACTATGCATATTTTTTTGCCTTCTTTCTTTTGGAGTAATAATAATTTTCGAGTCTGCACCCGAATTATTGCCTGCGAAGTTGGACATTTTTATATTAAAAAAAGTGAACACAATTTTGCAGTTTTTCTTTAATACGAGTATGTTCAAAATTGATAACTAAAGGGCCAAAGCGTCTCCATTGTCTCCAAGTACGAATCCGAGATCAGACCCCGTATCATGGTCGGCCTTATCACTCGATAAGTGACAAGATAGGGGCATCGTCTCGTTCTATCAAACAGTGTCAGCCAGTGACGGACGCTCTATCCTGTCACTTATCGCGTGATACGTGACCGTGACCATGACACGGGGTCAGAATTGAAAAATTTGGCCGCCACACAGTGGCCTGAAAATCTGGCTTTCATAAACATGATCGAAGTTTTCATAATAAATTACAGTTTTTTTTTAATGCTACTAATAAATTCACGTATATTAAATGACGCGACAGGCGACATGTTTCGAACTCTTCGGGAGTTCTTCTTCAGCATTAGTGTTTTCGATGTTTGTTTTGAAGAAGAACTCCCGAAGAGTTCGAAACATGTCGCCTGCCGTGACATTTACGTTAATTTTTTAACCGTGGATTTATTAGTAGTATTTTAGATATGTCTCACAAAAGTTTAAATTCGATTATAGCTGTTTTTTTGCTTTAGCCTTTTACGAGACATTATTATGCTAAATTACAACCCTTACGTGATTTAGTAAAAAAACGGAAGGTCATATTTCAGTTATAGCTCTCGAAACTGACTTAGCTACTAGCGAAAATTATATCTTCAAATATAGGTACTTACAGATTTTGTCTTTCTTTCCACTTATTATAACTATCTATAGGTATTCATCATGTTTCATCTGACTGTCGGGGCATATACTATGCGAGAAGGAGCGGGGCAGCAATAGACGCATCAGCGCGGCAGGTACGGGGCGCGCGGGTGATTTCTGATTTTTCCCTGGCGATACGCCCCCTCTTAAGGTACGAGACTTAAAAAGCGAATTATATAACTATTGTATACCTACAATACTTTCAAACTATATTTCGACACTCTCAAGGGAATCAAAATTTATTTACTTTCCGTTGGCCTAGAACTATGTTTCGTAAGTAATATCATCTTATACTACGAGTCTGAAAAGCGAGTCCGACTCCCACTTGGCCAGTTTTTTTTTTTTTTTTTTAATTATGGAAGTCGGTTGAATAATGCAATATTCTAGTACCATAAACCTGGTCTGACGATGGAGACGAAGGATAGTCATAGGAACTCCTCAATTACACAAAATTACCCGTCAAGGTCATTTGGAACCCCCACTCAACAAGTATTTGGCGACTGTGGCAAAAACTACAGACGGCAACAAAAGCTTGTGGACGTACCAAAATGTTTTTAATTCAAAGAAATTTATTTATTATAAAAGTTTAAATACAAACAAACGGGGGTGGGTTAATTTAATATGTCTGAGATGGGAGTATTCTATATAAAATTATAAAAGTTTTTAAAGATTTGCGGTGTAGACAGCTACGGAGAGCATATATTAAGAGTCACGGTAGGTGGCATTTTTGATTAGTTTGAATAAAATTTTGCGACGTGTATTTTTAACTTCATGCTAACCTCGTAGTCCGTAACTTACTTTCTTTCAGATTTAAAAAAAATTGCCTAAATTGTTTAATTTTTTTTGACAAGGCAGCCCATACTTCGCTAGCCACAGCTACCAGAAGCAATTTATTAGCACGAAATTGGTACCTGTGGCTACCACAAGCAAGTGAGTAGCTAGGTAGAAATAAGCGCCCGTTGCGGTCTGACGCAATTGTGTCGTGATTGGCGCTAAATGGGTTAAGTAGTTTAAGTACCTACGTGTAGAACTAAGCGGGGGTGACAACATTAATTGTAGTCTTATTCTAAGATAAAGGTACTTCCACAGGCTGCTTTGACTTTAACCGTGATGAAATACCGCTTAATCCTAGGTGCTGTACTTGATGTTTGAAATAGGGTTATAATGTTGGACAGTTTTTAAATTCAACTATGTAACGTCGGTCTATGTCAGGATAGCTCTGAGGCTAAAACACTGTACCGGTAATACAGAGATCACAAGTTCGGGTCTTGCTCTGGGTTTCTATATTATTTTTCCATTATATTTTTTCTGTGTATCATATCGTTTATGTAACTTGAGCTACTCGTAGAATGTACCTAATACTCGTAGATGTTAGAGGGTAAATTCTCACGACAGGGACGAATTCTGAATCGAGACACGTTGACATTTACTTATCTATAGTACGCTGGGTTAGTAAATCAGAAGTAATGCGTATAAGATCTCATAGAAAGGCCAATATTATAGTGAGAACACGTCAGCGAACGAAAAAACCATAGAAAACGAGCTCCTTACTTACAAATGTCTACCCAAACACGTGCCTAGAACCCGGTATGCGCATGTTCGAACTAAACGGCTGCCTGGCATTGGCTTTGGCACTGGCGTTTTGACTCCCCGTCCCCAAACCCGCATAATGGCAATGCCCCCATTTCTGTGGGGCCATTTTACGGCGCTACTAAGACTTCTATGATTTTTTTCGTTCGCTGACACACATGACCAAATTAAAATCGGGCCGTGGCTTAGTTGGAAGAAGACTTCTGCCCACGTAAGACAAAAGGGATGTTTGAGGCCTTAAGTCCTGCCAGGTCGATCGTTGTTTCAATCATAAGTACAACAGTTTACATAATATTGCATCTAAGCAAACAAATTCGTCAGAAATCCAGTGCCATGACGGTCGGAGCGTGTTGTCAACGCCGTATCGGAGATTTGCGGTTTATTTCAGCAAGTGAGAGAGGAATAATTGACCGTAGCAAGGTAGTGAATAGTTTGTATAATCTAAAACTTAAAGTTACTTGAACCTGTACTTACAATAATTGTATACTGTAACTATGGGTGGTGTTAACATCGTTTTTAATCAATTACAAAATGCTATACTCAACATGGCTTTCCTTTTGTGTAAATATAGGTAGTCACCAGCATTAATATCTGCCACAACAAAGCACGCATAAATATCTGACACGACTCTATGTCTAAAGCCATAAGGACGTGTCAGATACTTTTGCCGGCTTTGTAATGGCAGATATTGATGCTGGTGACTGTACCTATATTTACACAAAAGCCAAAACGGAAGCCAACAATAAGCGGCATAAAACTAAATTATCTTGAGACCCCGAAGTATATGAGGCGGAACAAGAGGGCCCAGAGTTACTTACCACGTCCCAGGCGACGGGGCGGGAGCGGGATGAACCGTCTGAATTTTATATGTAGGCAATCAAACGGCCTGGAATGTGGGATTGTTTACGGATTCTATACCGATTCCCTGTCGATATCATGAGCAGAAGAATCAAGTTTTTGATTGAGCAGGAACAATACAAGTGGACAATCGAGACTCGATTCCTGTGATAGATGAACTGTTGTCTGTGTAGGTTCTGTATATCTACCCAAATTTTACGAAACCGGAAGACGGTTTGACTCGAGTAGTTAATGGGTTTTCTTTAAATCTAAACACTGTCTTTTAGTTTGTGGTATAAGGTCCCCGATTGCAAACAAAAAATAATATTCCAAAACACGATACATAGTCCAGGTACATATTTATATCTAAGATGATAATTGACATTAGGTAACTAAATTAAATAAAAACTAAATTATCTTTAAAAAAGGCCCTAGAGGCATTGAACCGAGGATGCTGGCGGCATTTCCTCGCTGAATTGCAATGCTGATGCGTTGCGCGAGTAAGCTGCCAGCTCGTCGGTCGGTACTCAACCAGACGTTTTGCGATTTCCGCAAATAACTTATGCGCACTGGGACCCCACGGATCGAGGGTCTCGACGCCAAAACATATTTGGAACATTACGTCGGTAATGTGTCTTAAATGTACCAAATAATTTTTTTTCTCGCCGGGCCATACAATAGCTTCATTAACAATATATTATATATCTACTCACCTTAAGGCGTACCTTTAGTTGACACATTTACACGTGCCGTTGTGTATTACCTACTATTTTTATGGTTATTATTAATCGCTACATACTCTTTACTATTTCAAATATTCAAGACGGTAAAATCATATCTATTAAACTGATACCATAAAAATGTATTGTGTATGTTTTGTTCATTTGTTTGTCTTTTCTATATTCATGTAGTAGTAGTAAACTTTATTACGTTAAATAATACATCATATTAAATAATATCAGAAAAAGAGGAGGAATTTAATGTTCTATGATGGGTAATCCACATTTCTATATTCATTATTTTGTTTTGATGATGATGATGATGATTTTGTTTTGTATTAAACAAATCCTGCGCAGCGCATAATTAAATGAAGGACTGGCTGTTGCTACTAAAAAAAAGAAGAACGGCTCATGTAACTTTCATTGATCAGTATTTACATGGCAATAGTACATTACGTACCTAGAGCGGTGAATTCGTGAATGGCTTTACGAATTACCGCCCGTAGTGAGTACACAATTTTACGTCTTCACCTGGCCACAATGCGAGTTTTACCGTACGCGCAGCGTGCGGTATAACTCGCATTATGGCCAGGTGTGACGTAATAGTAGTTTCTGCAACTGATACATAATCAGAGTCCTTAAAATACGAGTGTGGTTTTATGAAACGAGCGCTAGCGAGTTTCATAATAGGATCACACGAGTGTTTTAAGGCTAAATTATGTACAGTTGCATACACCACTTTATCTACACACATATCATAAGTACTCTAAGATGGGTTCAGAAGCCGTAGGAAAATGACCCGCATTGCTACTATAGTGCTACCTGTAAAATATCTTTGTTGCAATCGTGGTTGCATTTACGATATCCGGCGGAGTGTGCATATCGTTTTCGGAGTCACTACTACTCATATTTTCAACTAAAATGTGAATTACAAACAACTTTTCACAATTCTACTTTCGTAACAGCAAAAACCAACAAAGAAATGACAACAGTAATGGCGGCAATTCGATCCTACGTCAAGACGAATGTTTTTTTAAATCATAGACAAACGAATGAAGTCCCTATTCTCATGTCACTCTTGATAAAATGTCGTGCGGTTTATATTAAAAAAACATACTGAATTGACGTTTTGCATCGATAACTGTTTTAATATCAATGGATACTAGAATAGAGACCCATTTGAGTTTTGATAGCTGTTCCAAATTTAAACTCATAACCTTACAAAAATCTGTACTGTAATAACATTACAGTACAGATTTTACCTACTACCACAGACAAGAAAGTTCTTATAGTAAAATTGGTTGTAATAATGCTGGTCATTTCCTACGGTTTCTGAACGCATTTTAGAGCACTAATGATATTATTATGTGCGTAGATAAAGTATATTACAAGTATCTACTAAAAATAAAATAGTAACCAAAAAGTTACGTGTTCGTAAAGAATTCAAGTCTTTTTCGGGCCAATGTATCCATTTTTATAATAAATTACCTAATGAAATTTTGGCCCTTTCCAGCTCTTAAAAATTACTTGAAAAAAACATTGATGTCATAGGCTTATTACAGAGTTGAGGACTATCTCACTGACAGAAATGCATGGCCAAAACCAGAGCCCAAAATAGCATTACTATTCATAGAGCTTATTCGGACATAATGTGTTCTTGTAGAACAACCATTATGATTATGTTTTTTTCCTTGTATTCATATTCATTTTGACTTATTTTAAGTAGGTTAAGAACTATCATGGTAATAAGCTTTTTTGGCAAAAAATGACTGACTGTTAAGTTTGTTTCGGCGTTTCTTCTTAAGGCGCCGTAGGTTCATGGTCTTCTCTCCCTCTCACTGAGCATAAGCGTGAGCGAGATGGAGGTGCGTGCTCGGAAGCGCGGATATCATGTTTTTTAATTTTAATTTTTTGGGCGTTTAAATAAATAAAAAAGTAATCACTGAGTTCTCTCGAACATGATATTGCCGATTTTTAGAAGCAAATTTAATATTTTTAGCTTTTGTGCATAATTTGTTACGAATATTTTAAGTGTATTTTAGACCTATGTTCGTGATTTATTTCTATCGAGCGAAAATTGCTTAATCATGTTTCGAATCACTGATCTCGCTGCAGAAAAGCCTCAAGATTACTATTCGTATTTTTTTGGAACCATATTTTTTATAAAACAGACGCATTATATTGTTTCAAAAACTCAGTTCGCTTAACTTCGCTGAACCTACGGCGCCTTAACAGTGGTCTTCTTTTTCAGAAACGCCGCTGGTAGAATTTTGACTTGTAATAGTGCCATTACGGCCTACTTGCAGAGTAATAATCATTTATTTCATTTACTAAAATGAGACATAATGTAATTTTTTAAACAGTAGATAATCTGATACGTATGTACTTGTGTGTTATACTTATTTTTTTTAATTCATCAAGTAAAATAAGGGTAACACTTAAGTACCTAATTTCTGATTTTACCAGGAAGATTTTTAACCAATAAAATTCATTACAGGTAAGTAGAGTTGCAAAATAGAGTAGTTTAAAACGTGTTATCATTGCATGGTATATAACGCAGTGCTTTACGTGTGTTAAGGTATTATACGAGTATGATTGATGTTGAAAATGGCCGTTACTAAGTTGTTTCTTATTATATTTATCGTTCTAGTTGTGACAGAACAAGCAGTGTCATGTCGGATGAACATAAAAATTCTTTCCGAATTCACTAATTTTGAGGACAAGGATTTTTTCAAAACGAGCTTTCCTTGGATCGTCGAGAACGTCGGAAACGGGATCTCAGTAAATTTCTACTTCAAAGATGGTCAAAAAGGCGGAAAACGCATGTGTGTTTTGGAGAATTTGAAACGCAACCTGCGTCTACAGGCAGATTATTTGAAATGTGAGGCTGAGGATGGAAAAGATTGCACTAAAACAATGCCGTTGGATCAGCGAAAACTCAACAGATGTCAGTGGAATATTAACAAGAAAATAAGAGCTGCTGAAAAGGAGTTCAGAAGATATGGTACAGGGGAAACGCCACTGGTAGTTAGGGGACGCACGCAGCAGACTGTGGATTATCCGATGGCTGTGCTTTTAAATTTTTGTGGAATGTTGGGATGGAAGCAGCCTCCGGGATGTAGGACACGTTCAGAGTTACCACAGCCGACTTCATCAACTACTACGGAACCTTCGACTCTGCCATCGACAGCAACCCCAACGCAACCTCCTACTCAACCCCCAACGCCACCTTCTACTCAGCCCCCAACGCAACCTCCTACTAAGCCCCCAACGCAACCTCCTACTCAGCCCCCAACGCAACCTTCGACTCTCCCTCCAACAGATACTTAATACACAACCACCACTGAGCCTTACACAAAATTATCAACAATAGTATCCGTATCACCAACAGTGCCCAACATCCGAACAAACTGGAACAGAGACATAGCGAGCATCTCACAACATCCGAACGGGCAGCAAGTGCGTCCTCCGAGGCTCCAGCATCGAACATCGAATCAGATCAAACAAGTTCAACAACAAGCTCCGGAGCGGTCACCGAGGCCATAACAACCCTCGCAACATTACCCTCCCCGAAGGAAGGAGGAAACTTGTTTTTAAATTAAAAACGATACACGTATGAAAAGATACTTATTTAAAAATTGGCAAAAAAATCAAACAAGTAAGTTACTCAAATTATATTTTTTATTAATTACATTCAAATATATGAAATGATTTCTGAAAGCGGTTTACATACAATTATAAGCAACGACTTGTATGTATAGGTGAATTTCAGTTTGTGTGCGTCCATCAAAAACCCTACATAATTATTAAAAAAAACACGACTGCGACTAAAAAACAAGTTGTTAATGAAGTTTTTAAGTATTGTTTCAATTATGTAAACTTATATAATTATATAAATTCACTTTTACACTATCTATTTTTGAAATACTATATTTGGTCGCCGGCTCTTACGTATCCTTTGGACCGCCATAAGAACCAATGTGTCCATAATAGAGGAACTCCAAATCCACAGACGCCTCTCGACAGTTTGCCAGCAACTTGTACCGTCATTTTATCGACATATAGCGCGTCGTTCCAGTAGCCTCGAATACATCATGCTGACGGGAAAGGTGGAGGGTTAACGAGACGAGCTCGTGGCAGACCGCCAGCCAAGGGGAGTGATCAGGTCACAAAGCTCAGGAAGCTCCGGACTACGAAAACACCAGAGGCTGCATTGGCCATTGGCGAGCCATCTGCCCTCTCCGACAGTGACAAAGCGGTCACGATCCTCAGCATTGAGGGGCCGACTGAATGAATGAATAATTGGTTTGCAGGCGGGGAACCTATTACATACAATACCTAAAGAGCGGACTGGAACAAAAAATTATATTCCGAATAAAACAGATTTTCAAAAAAACGGCCAAGTGCGAGTCGGACTTGCGCACCGAGGGTTCCGTACAAACCTATAACAAGCAAAAGTTGTAGTATGTTTATAACTAAATGAAAATGGAATCCGTAACATTACAATGTGGAAAGCTGGGGGAGCATAAATTTAAACAGGGTCACTTTATCAATTTAGTAATCCTAAAAAAAAAGACCGGGTTGCACTCCGAGAGTGCCGGCAGAGGTGAAAACTCAATAACATTGTAACAGTTTTTCGATCAGGTCACATGACATCTTACGCCTACGGTGTCACCCTAAAAATGAATTTGGCGAAAATTTATAAACAATTATCAATTATTTAGGCGCACGGGCCGCGGGCGCGTTGGGTGCGTTGGCCCGGCTCGCCCGCCGCAGTCGGCGGCGGCGAACAAAATACCAATTTGTTTTTGCCATTGCCAAATATTTTTCAAAGCTTTATCTCTTTAGGAATAACGTCCAAATTTGAACTATTCGAATTTGCAAGAACAGCGGACGGCGGCGGCGAACAAAACATTAATTTGTTTTTGCCGTTGCCAAATATTTTTCAACTCTTTAGGAATAACGTCCAAATTCGAACTATTCCGTTTTGCTCAATAGCAAAACGGTGAAGGACGCGTGGACAAAATTACAAATTCATTTGCAGAATATGCTTTTGCAAAAAGTGTTTAACGGCTTTATACTCTTACGAATAGCGTTCAGTTTTGAATGAAGTCGAATCGGCTAGCAGCAAAATATAAAAGTTTGTGACCTCCTTCACATCTGACGTCACAAAAATCTGTCGCGAATTTAGAAATTTTTCTCCATCCAAAAAAGTGCTCAGCGCCGCTAAAGAAGTTTTCCCTTCAAAAAATATATTACCACATCATTTATTTTATAATATAGTAGTTTCTGTGTTAACGGGAAGTACCCTTTAGGTTTTGAGTTTCTTGCGAGTACTCAGGTTCAAAATATGCGACATAAATTGCTATTTCTTTTGATTGCGTTGACACGAAAACTTTGGTTTTGCTTCATCTGAAAGGGCCCTGAGTATTTGACATGAATTTCAATTTAATACCTCCACACGTTTACGAGAAAAAGGGTATTAAGTTTAAAATATAAAAAAAAAAAATTTGTACGATTTTACTAAAAATGTCTACTTTTCGTAATTTTTCTTTTGTCTGTGTTATATGACGTTGCTTCGTGCCAAATTTTAAGTTTCTGAGTTCACGGGAAGTACCCCGTAGGTTTTGCGAGTGTCGAAAAACTCTCAAATATGCAGCATAACGACTGTATCTTTTGATTGCGTAGACTTTTAAGTTTGATTTTTTCACAGCTCCAAGGGACAATAGACTTGAGTATTTGATATAAATTTCAGCTTGATACCTCTACGCGTTCCTGAGAAAAATTGTCTTGACAGACAGACAGACGGACAACAAAGTGATCCTATAAGGGTTCCGTTTTTTCCTTTTGAGGTACGGAACCCTGAAAAGAATACCTGACTACGGAAATGTTATGTAAAGTATAGATAGATAGATATATAATAATTTTATTCCGCCACAACAAACAAGTATAGTGGTACAAACAAGATATTTAAGTTAAGTGGTATACAATAAGATATTTCCTTCTGAAATCAAAACCTGAAATTAAACGTTTTTTTATTAGTACTAAAGCCGTAGCCACATGCATCAATTTATATTTTTGCCCCAAAAGCTGGAGTTAAATTTCAGGGTTTCAGATAGCAACGTTACGTAGACGGGTATTATTTTTTTAAATTCTATTTTATTTACAAATTGTTGGTGATATGGGAAGGTAACAAAGAAAGAAGAAGATCATTCATGTCGGTATTAAACTTAATTATCTATCAGCTTGACAACCAGATTAGATCGATATTTTCTTTGATTATATTTTGAAAACTCTAGTTTTCAAATATATAAGTATGTTCGACTGTGGGAAATGTAGGTACATACGAGTATACGAGTATGTTGGTTTCTTTCAATTAATTTGCCTATCTTATCTATCTGTGTCTATGAAACATACGTTTGTATGTAGGGGGCATTCTCCGAAACTCATCATCCGAATTCAAAAATGTTTTACTAATATGCATAGGTACCTTACTTCTGCCCGTGACTACACCCGCGTGTACTCCCGTATCAACTGCCATCCCCAATTGTATCCCTTTCAAGGATCATAATGGAAATTAAGAGTATCCTATGTTATAATCCAGGTTATAAAATATCTCCATGCCAAATTTCATTTCAATCCGTACAGCCGTGTTTGCGTGATTGACTAACAGTCATCCAAACATCTAAACTTTCGCATTTATAATATTAGTATGATGAATCATCAGGATGAATTTAAGGTAATTTTTTCCCGTGGTGATAGGCAGGCAAAACCGCGCGGCCAAATCAGTTCAAAATACACGGAATCTGCTAAGGAGTTCGAAAACTTGAATACAAAAGCAATCTTTGACGAAGCCTTTTAACAGCCAAGCAATAACGAGCACTGTGATACCGATCAAGTTTTTAATTAAACCCATTGATAGTGAAGCAATGTAAATTGGTGCCGCTCCGAACTGACCCGCGTCTTGCAAGTTGTTCTGCGCATTTGCACACAGACATCTAGATACGAAAATAATCGGGAGTAGTGATTGTTGTTACGAGATTCCGTCGAACAAATAATTCACTTTCAGATACCAGTGCCACCCTTTAGTATGTTGTTAGGCATGTCTCCTAGACCCCAAAACTGCCAAAAGACAGTCTCTAAAGACTTTGGAAAAGTTTCAATACGGTATTTGACAAAAGTCAAATCAGCTTCTTTTTATGAAACGTAAAAAACGCTCCGTTAGTATGGAATTTGCAGGGATTACTGGCTTGTGACGTCACAATCAAACAACGTCCTAATTGTTAGTTTTTATGAATTGAAAAATCTTAAAATAGCAAACGTAAATGAAAGATTGATAGTTTCCAATTATTTACGTAATTTTTATCTGTTGCTAATGAAAAAACAAATTATTTTCAAATCACTGTTGTCAAATACCCTATTGCATTCAAACAATGCAACCTACATACACGTATGGATTATCAAACGAATGCTATATACATAATTGATAATTCGATCTTATATTTCATTTCAATACACACGCAAGTTGAAGATCTACATATAAAGTAGGAAACGTATAAAAAAAGTTAAAGTATGAATTTTCGTCGCTAAACTTAAGTGGCAGTGGGTGCCACATTGCACGTAGAACCGATGACCGTTGGGGCGGATCGCTCTGGCAACACCAGCCCCCCTATTCTGTAACTTGTTTAAGCTCACCTCAACGCTCACCCACAAATATATCTTGACACCGCGATGCGTAGTAACCAAGCGTAGGTAGAGGTCTAGTTTCGTGACGAGTGACCGGCGGGGTGAGCCGCTTTAGCGCGTAGTGAATAACAGCCCAGGGGAGACACGGACACACAAAGACAAGGCGAGTCGAAATAAAAACAATTCTATAACTGTAAATTATTGTTAAATCGGAGATAAACGGCTTGTTAAGTGAATTCCTAATGTACGCCCATTAGCCATAGCTTGGCATAGCATAGTGCAGTATTATTCACGTCGGTTGTGCTTCCAAATACGTAATGATTAGGAAAATTCACGAACCGGCGTAAATATAATGACTGAAACGAAATAAATAAGTATGGTCCTTCTAGAAATTTATTGCAGTAGCTCGTTCAATAACAGGTTAGAAATTCTAATGAATGTTTATGACATTAACAGGTTGTTAGCAATTCTGAACCACATTTAGAAATTTATATTGACTAACTTCTAACTATTTCTTGGTCATGCAAACCTTGTCATGGCGTTACTTAATTAAGCAGTAAAATGTATCCAGTCGATGTCGCAGCCACGCCATGACAAAATTCTATTACATTTGAATCTCGGAAAGTACCTATTCCAGACCAAACCCTCAACTCATCATAAACTGACAAGGTACGCCAATATCTAATAAAATGCAAACGATATCAGTTACGCATTACTTCGTTACATTTTTACAAGCAGATACGTAATGTGTATGTGGAAATCATTCTAAGTAAATACATGTTTGGATGTTTATTAAGATTAAGCAACGTCAATGACGCAACACGGCTGAATGGATTTATGTAAAATTTTGTATAATACAGAAAGCTTATAAACTGTATAGAAACAGAATACTTTTTATCCCAAAAATAAACAAGACATATAAGATAAGATAAGAGATCGCTCTTCAGCGATTTGACCGCCTGTTGTCTACCTCTACCTACAAGTCATGGTTTTGTTTCTCTGTGTAACTGTTTCGTTTGTGTCAGGTGTGCCATACAGACTATCTGTAGTGTATTGTATCCACCCAAGAAGATGAAATTGGGGGCACAATTAAATAAGGCAGTCGCATTCCAAAGCTAATAATAAAACACGACTCTAATGTGTGTTCAAAGTAAAACAAAGACCTAGGGTATTTCTTTAGAAGCACCAGGATTCACTTCGCAATATGAAAGGACTGAGATTAAAGCTGGCTAAACCTCAAAAAGCTGTAGGTATTTCCCGAGTAGCTCGTAAATGTCTTTGTGCGCTTTTTCCGACGAATTAAAGTTTCAGTTCAGACTAGTATTTCACTTCAAACTGGTAATTTTTGCATCATTTGGGCTAAAGGTTTGATTATTATACAGCGTGGAAGGAACGATGGACTTTCCCGCTAGTGGAGAATAGTTTAGCGTTAGTGCTTACAATTCTCCAAATAAACTATGTTAATATTTCTGATCGTTTCCAAGTTAGAGTTCATCAGACTTTTGTGCAAAAATCTGCATATTACAACTCTAATGGAGAATAAGGTCAATGCCGTCACTGGTAAACAATCGTTTAAGGGATGACAGTAATTACTGTGACCGGTAAGTCAAATTTTGCATGAAACCTGAATAAGTAACAAAGAAATTGGCAGATTATCGAAAAGCAAGTCCTTCATGGTAAACATGAACACTTACAAAGATGAATTAGGGTTGGCGCTAGCATTAAAATGTATTATTCAATATTTATTTTTGTTTGCAGTATTTGTGTAATCATTACTATTCGATTCTACTGCCCTTATATGACAAAATATTTTCTTTAAGGTTCATGGAAAAATTCCCCCCTGTATAACGCGTGCAAAAAAAAATCCTTATGCGATATTTTAGTACAAGCTTTTAGTAAACGCGCCTTGTTAACTAACGAGTATGGAAATCTTGCAATTCAAATTCGACCAAATGTCTGCAGTCCGAATGGAAATTTTGCATCCGTGTGTAAGTCGAATTACCGATGCAATAAATTATAGAAGCATTAAAATGGTCTAATGATTGAGACAGAAGGCGGCCATGGTTGAGATCATTTAATGTGCCAAATTTTATAAAACCCGTATTGGAATTGAAATCTACATTAGACAATAGAGTTGCTTTTTGAATGAACTACTTTGAAGCAATAGGGGTGTAGAGTAGACACTAAATAAAATAATCAACAATGTAGTATTTTCTCGAAAAAGGATTTAAAAAGCAGTCAAATGGAGAAATAAGCAACGCAAGAGGTTAAATAATCACGAACTTATAAGAAGAAGAGATCCAAAGTTGTAAGAAGCGGTATGGTCTGTCCCTTTTTCGCAAAACGAAACTTCATATGAAACGATGACGCTCGCATTTTGTGACGTCACTAGAAGACGGCAACGTGCCTTGCCCCACCGTGTTCGGCACCGCCGTCGACGCGGCCTGCCGCGCGCGCGGCTTCTACAATTCCGATTATCAAAATTCCGAATTTCAATACCCCAAGTAATAAGAAGTCCGACTGAATAATAATCCAAAATATCAAAAATACTAATTCCTATAATTAAAAACCCGATTTTCAAAAATCCGAAAAATCAGAATTACAAATTCTTGTCACTAATAACAATAGTAGTAAATGAAGATCTCGAATCAGAAGCAAGTATTACAAAGTTCTCTTTTATGTTGGGTCACAGTAGGTATAGCAAAAGGGCGGTCGATATAAAAGTTTACAAACAAGTTTTAATAACAAGTTTTTCCGCTCTTCTATAAAAAAAATAACCTCGAAGACGAAAGCGGGAGCCAAGCTCCCGCTTTTGTCTTCTAACCTATCCGCGATCCGAGTCGGTTTTGCCACTAAGTAAGTCCCTGTTCCCTACTGCCTTCGTGAAAACTTGAACTTTATACACTACTATCTTGGCGTTGGTTGATCTCAGAGAAAAGTTTATTTGACTCCCACCCTTTGTATTTTTTTTGATCAAATCTCAAATATCATTATCATCAATATTATGGCTTGATAAATGTATGACATTTACAATTATTACAAAAAATAATTATAAGTATCAATATTATGACTAAATAAATGTATGACATTCTACATTATGGTTAAACCAATTATGAATCCGTATAATTATGACAGGGAACAATTATGCCATAGTATAATTTATGCCACAAAAAAAAAATGAGCGTCAACTTTATGCGTAATGTTGTATGACAATAGTTGTTATGCGACTAGACAGCCACTACGCATAAAGCGGCGGGCGTATAAAGGCAGACTTAATGCAATAATGCGAGTTCCGCTTTAGGATTACTACGGAGCCAGGTGTCCCTGAACGCCAATTATTTTAACCTAACCTAAACCTAACCTAACCGCCAACGTGTCGACGTCACCCCGCTTCGGGGGGTGCCTATTTCAGCTCTAAGGGACACCAGCTAACCCTAATCTAACCTACAAATAATACCATATATTTTAATAATATTATTTAAAAAATTGAATGTTGGGCGTATAAAGGCAGACTTAATGCAATAATGCGAGTTCGGCCTTAGGTACTACGAAGCCACGGACAAACGCCAATTATTTTTACCTAACCTAAACCTAACCTTACCGCCAGCGTGTCGACGTGCCTATTTCCGCTCTTAGGGACACAAGCTAACCCTAACCTAACCTACACACAATACCATTGTTACGACTATCTGTTGGTTTTTTTACTGCGTGGGGCGTCGCCCCCCGAGCCCCGCATTACTACCTGATTTAACCTAAGCTATTATATTATAATCCTTATACGAAAATACACTATATGTTATGATTGTTATACGTTATGTATGATATACGAAATTATATATATTTTTTCGCTTTTCATAATTCCTAAGAGATGAAATTCCGATTATTGAAAATTCTAAGTTCATTATCCGGAATGTCAGATGTCCGAATTAGCAATGAAATTTCGGAAAATTGAAAATCGGAATACTGTTTTGCGGGCCAATGACATTTCGCGCTTTTGATTGTTCAGAGTTATAAAAATCGGAAAAACAAACTATCGAGATTTTGTAATTCGGTAAATTAAAATTCGTATTTTTTAGTAATCGAAATTATAAGTCTTAATAAGGAATTATAAATATCGGAGTTTTGAAAATCGGAATTAGCAAATTCGGAATAAAATATTTCGGAGTATTTGGGTGTTCCCGCTCGAAGGGCATTAAGATCCTCTCAATGCCTCTCACATTAAAGTTTGCTCATGAAGGTTTTTGTTTTGGATGCAGGTCACATTATTGGTCGCGTGTCTTCATCAACTAGATGTGTCACAACAAGCATTTGAACGCACCTAAAACGAGTAAAAAAAACATACGTCATCATTCTTATTAATAAAAAGCTAAGGGCTTTACGTATTTCTTTTGCATAAAATTATAGTATAAGAGTAGACGTCGATAAAATCGGATAGTCTAAATTATAGAATGTGTAGTGAGGAGGGGATGAGACTATGAAACACTTACTGTGTGAATGTCATGCCCTTGCCAGACAAAGAATGGATTACTTCGGCAACGGCTATCCGCAACCAAAGGAATTCAGGGATCCGCTGAGCTGTATCAACCGGTGTCTGGAAATTCAAAATTCAAAAAAAAATCAAAATTATTTATTTTCAACAAGGTTTTTTACATTTAGTGTTCGTTTCTCCCTTTTAAGTTAGACACTTGTATTAGGGGGAAACGCTCTTTCATACAGGTGGTAACAGTTAAAAATAAGACTAAACATAGTTTGTTTTCAGCTTACTACTAAATCTATCTATCTTATTACTATACTTAGATACTTAGATTGGAAAGGTCTTCTGTTCATTATTAAGGTAGTTCTGTATTCGAAAACATGAGTTAAGTGAACTTAAATTAATTTAATCTAAGTGAATGAAATGACTGTTACGTGCAAATATAATTATAATTACGAGTTAGTGACTAACTCGAGCGATATCCAATCACTTATGACTAGCAGTTAGTCATAAGTAATTCGATATCGTCGTAATTTTGGTTTTTAAGCCAGTTACAAATAAGTTTTTTACATTCTCTATAAGTTGTGCTGTAGATTTTAGTTTTTCTATTTATTTTATTATAAAGAATTACAGATGCTACTTTAAGTTGTCGTTTAGCAAAATTAGTCCTAGTTCTTGATAATTGCTTTATTACTTCATAGGGATTACGTTTTTGTATCATACTATGCTATGATGAAATGATGGAGCGAGCTTGGAAGTAGATGAAGAAGAGAACAACAAATGCACAAATGACCACACTGGGTTGAAGTGTATCTGAAAAGGCGCCGACTACACGGAGTAAGAGTTCCAACCTAAAGTTACACACACACACATTAGACATTATAGCCCTTAACTTTGGCAAAGTCCACAGGAAAGCCGAAGATTTCTGTATGATCCTGATATGCCTTACTGATATGGTTACCTCTAATTTGTATAGCAGTGCGCAACATTGACGTTGCAAATGATTGTATTACATCACAAGTAAACAAATAACAATATCCACTGGGTTACTATATGGGTCAAAATAATTAGGCTACTTAGGCAGAATAGCTAATTTAATACTACTTGCGTCATTAACCGTTACCTGTGTTCTGCATTAAAAAGAGAAAAAGGATTTGAATTTAACGGGTGCCAATTGGCAAAAAACATGATGATTAAACCAGTACTTAAGCAAATAAAATGAAATTGCATTACTCAAAGAAAAGACTGTAAATTAAAGAAAGAAAAAACAAGTTCTTGTCGCTATCAGAAAATACTCAATTAAAAAGCAATAGCGCTCTTCACAGGCATATGAACGGTCGTATCTCTACTTCATAGAAAATTCAACTTTACCCAGGACAGTATAAGGTATGGTTTCATTGAATCAACTGACCAAGATACGAGATTGTAGATGTCATTATGAGTATGACGTCTTTGCAGCGAGCAAATTAATGACATTCATTTCATTTCGCTCGCTCTATTCTATTTGTCTCATTTTTATGTTCATCAGCAGTTTTCGAATGCGATGAATCAAAACTTAGTAAAAGCATTTTCTTCGTTTATTTTGATTAGTAAATCTTTTGATATTTATCCCTTATAATGTTTGTATATTTTTGTTTCGTGCCTTAAATTAATACGTGTACAGTAATTAACAAGACTTTAAATAGATTCACATGTATATCTGTTATTTGTGTTTAGTTCACTGAAAGTTTTTTATATCTTCGGGCATGCAATTGAGATAAAATTTTCAATACGTAAGTTTATTATTATTATGATTTTTTATGATGTGATGTTTACGACAGGGCATTCAAATTGTCTCGATGATGTTCTAATATGTTGTTTAGGTAAAGTAAGTTAAAACTCTCAAAAAAAATTGCCGGACCACCGGGGACCGAAGAGCTGGCGGCTTCCTCGCTCAACGCATTAGTATTGCGATACAGCGGGGAAATGCCGCCAGCGTCGTCGGCCCCATGCCTGCCGCGGGGAGACCCCTTGTTTTAGTTATAAGGTAGCAGTACGAGTATATAGTTTTAGTGATAAATCGGGGCCTAACCTATATTGTAATTGTATTAATAGTATTTTTTTGTTTATTTAATAAATCTTAATAACTTAAAAAAAATAATAAACAGATAAATAGTACACAAATATAGGGAAAACGAGGTTTCCCTATCATGTTTTCATATCTTGTTCAGCTTATCCATTGCGGTTCTCGTGGCTTACCCAATCTATTGACAGTGCCAGTAGTGGTGCTATTATGTCTGCGGTTTTCTGTGTGGTGCAGGTAATTTTATGAGAGCTGCTCCAAATATGATCGAAATGATATTCAGCTGTGCCGTATTTCTCTAACTAAAAAAACCGGAGAAATGCGAGTCGGACTCGCCTACCGAGGGTTCCGTACTTAATTACAAATGTGTAGTTTATAATTTTTCCTTGTAGGCACTTGTAGTATAAGACGATATTACTTGCCAAATTTCATACTTCTAGGACAACGGAAAGTACTTACCCTATAAATGTTGATTCCCTTGAGAGTGTCGGAATATACGTTTTTTGCGGCATAAACAGCCGTATATTTTTTACGTAGCGTTTGGAAGACACGCTGGCTAAAAGAGGTTTGATGAACGTTTATGAATATAAAGAGTTAGCTATTGACGCCATTTGTCTCTGAATTGTTGAAGTCATTTCGACAAACTGGTGTAAAGTCAAAGGGCAAGTGAGTGGCTGCGGCGCATGCGATCTAGGTAGATCAAGATTCACTTAAGGCACCTTACCTCTTCTATACTTTTTAACTCGTCGTATGTATAAGTACCTACCTACTATGTTCATAGTTTCACACCGTAGGTAGGTACATAATTAAACTATGGAGTCGTAAATTAAACATTTGGTAAAAAGCATATAATTAATTGCAATTGTAATAAAATAAAATAAATAGTCGTTTCGGTCTTAGAGAAGTGAGGACGCAGTTTTATGCATAAAATATGCACTGTTGCAATGATATAATATAAAATAGAGGTATAATAGAGGATAAGTTATATCAATTCTCTCATTAGGAGGACACTAAGAACGGTTAGTGCCAGTGGACGCTCGCTCAAAACTTAGAGAAGTAAATAAAATTGATTAAAAGCATCAACTGAGTTTACATGTACTGCGTTGCAGAGTTGGGCACTCAAGAATAAAATCATTATTTGAATAAGAATACGCATGAATAAAATCATGTTGATTTTATTCCCGTCAAAGTTATTCAAATAATTTCGCCGTGAATAATTCTTATGTTAGAAAATTGAATGAAAATAACTTATTCTTATTCAAATAAATCTAATCATGATTTTTTATTTTAACTAATATACCATGAATAACATATGAATGTAGTTCGATCGGATACTCGGGGGTAAACAAGACGCGATGATGGTCTGATGATGGAGTGAGGAGGTGGATAGTGGAACTCCTCAATGGCTACTTGTATAGCCCTCGAGTTTGGGCTCATTTGGTTTGTTTTGACGAGTTCTATGCATTATACTTGGTGATGATGGTCTGATGATGGAGTGAGGAGGTGGATAGTGGAACTCCTCAATGGCTACTTGTATAGCCCTCGAGGTTGGGCTCATTTGGTTTGTTTTGACGAGTTATATGCATTATACTTCGACGACCGGTTAGTCTAGTGGGTAGTGACGCTGCCTACGAAGCTGAAGGTCCTGGGTTCGAATCCCGGTAAGGGCAAATATTTGTGTGATGAGCATGAATATTTGTTTCTGAGTCATGGATGTTTTCTATGTATTTAAGTATTTCTATCTATTAAATATATCGTCGTCTAGTACCCATAACACAAGCCTTATTGAGCTTACTATGGGACTAGGTCGATTTGTGTAAGATTGTCCCCTAATATTTACTATTTACTAATATTTACTATACTTGGTGATGATGGTCTGATGATGGAGTGAGGAGGTGGATAGTGGAACTCCTCAATGGCTACTTGTATAGCCCTCAAGTTTGGGCTCATTTGGTTTGTTTTGACGAGTTCTATGCATTATACTTGGTGATGATGGTCTGATGATGGAGTGAGGAGGTGGATAGTGGAACTCCTCAATGGCTACTTGTATAGCCCTCGAGTTTGGGCTCATTTGGTTTGTTTTGACGAGTTCTATGCATTATACTTGGTGATGATGGTCTGATGATGGAGTGAGGAGGTGGATAGTGGAACTCCTCAATGGCTACTTGTATAGCCCTCGAGTTTGGGCTCATTTGGTTTGTTTTGACGAGTTCTATGCATTATACTTGGTGATGATGGTCTGATGATGGAGTGAGGAGGTGGATAGTGGAAATCCTCAATGGCTACTTGTATAGCCCTCGAGTTTGGGCTCATTTGGTTTGTTTTGACGAGTTATATGCATTATACTTGGTGATGATGGTCTGATGATGGAGTGAGGAGGTGGATAGTGGAACTCCTCAATGGCTACTTGTATAGCCCTCGAGTTTGGGCTCATTTGGTTTGTTTTGACGAGTTCTATGCATTATACTTGGTGATGATGGTCTGATGATGGAGTGAGGAGGTGGATAGTGGAACTCCTCAATGGCTACTTGTATAGCCCTCGAGTTTGGGCTCATTTGGTTTGTTTTGACGAGTTATATGCATTATACTTGGTGATGATGGTCTGATGATGGAGTGAGGAGGTGGATAGTGGAACTCCTCAATGGCTACTTGTATAGCCCTCGAGTTTGGGCTCATTTGGTTTGTTTTGACGAGTTCTATGCATTATACTTGGTGATGATGGTCTGATGATGGAGTGAGGAGGTGGATAGTGGAACTCCTCAATGGCTACTTGTATAGCCCTCGAGTTTGGGCTCATTTGGTTTGTTTTGACGAGTTCTATGCATTATACTTGGTGATGATGGTCTGATGATGGAGTGAGGAGGTGGATAGTGGAACTCCTCAATGGCTTCTTGTATAGCCCTCGAGTTTGGGCTCATTTGGTTTGTTTTGACGAGTTCTATGCATTATACTTGGTGATGATGGTCTGATGATGGAGTGAGGAGGTGGATAGTGGAACTCCTCAATGGCTACTTGTATAGCCCTCGAGTTTGGGCTCATTTGGTTTGTTTTGACGAGTTATATGCATTATACTTGGTGATGATGGTCTGATGATGGAGTGAGGAGGTGGATAGTGGAACTCCTCAATGGCTACTTGTATAGCCCTCGAGTTTGGGCTCATTTGGTTTGTTTTGACGAGTTCTATGCATTATACTTGGTGATGATGGTCTGATGATGGAGTGAGGAGGTGGATAGTGAACCTCCTCAATGGCTTCTTGTATAGCCCTCGAGTTTGGGCTCATTTGGTTTGTTTTGACGAGTTCTATGCATTATACTTGGTGAGGATGGTATGATGACAGAGTCAGAAGTAGGGATCTGGATATCCGTGGATCACGCCGACCCGTAGCTACGTGTTCTTAACCGCGGCGGTACTAAGATCACGAATTTCACGAACACGGCCGGTACGTAGCCCGTACCTGCGTTCGCGTCCGGATTCACGTGACACGCTAAGATGCGTAGCCCGTACCTGCGTTCGTGTGCACCGGTTAGAACGATACACCCGGGCCTCCGCCAGTTGGAGTTAAAATTAAAACAAATTAGGACTACTAATGAATTACTTATTATTACTTAGTACGGGACGAACGGGTTTTTTTCTATTTGGATTTTTGTTTAAATTATATTCTTTGCGTCGTTTCAGTTATAATGGTTAGGTATATTTAAGTAATTAACGGCGTTATTCTGTTTTCTGTATAACCAGCTATTGTGATTTTAGTCAAAGCTAGCGATGATGCAAAATTCTCTAGTTCCATTAGTTATATTTGTATTAATTATACAATTTAGAGACTGGGACGTATAGCGTTATAGTACATAATTATCGTTAAATAAAGAGTAGTAAAAAAAATCTGCTATTCGTGAAATGAATTAATATAAAAGTTTACTATCTAAGGATGCAATCCTAATCTAAAGAAACAAAAGAGCAAATTTCTGCGAATCTTCGGTACGTATGATGACGGTAAACCCAGGCAAACAACACGTGCATGGACTAAAGAAGAAAACAACAAACAAAAACGTACACAGCTGCAGTTCTTATCGGTTTCGGCACATTACAAAGTAGATAGTGACATATTTTTGTTCGACTGAAGGTAAAAAAAGATTTTCATTAAATGTATTGTGGCTATATAGAATATAGAGTGTAATTACACTTCATCTAAATATATTAAATGATGAAAGTAAAAAACAAAAGCCGCAGACTTCATGACATTTTATTTTGCATCTATATATAAATATTTTAATCAATAATTTGAGTTCTCTCAAAGTTTAAAAATTATTGAGTCATTCATTGTAATTTACCTACCAGGGTGGTATTTTTGTAGATAACTGGAGTTGCACGTGCAGAATTGCAGATAACAATGGACTCGTAATAAAGGTTTGCGAACGACGTAATTAAACAAACAATACTCATAAGTAGCTTTCGGGTTTACCTGGTATACCACCGTTTTGTTCATGTAGTTCAAAGAAGTGACCGCGTTTTGTTTTTTTTTCGAATCTGGAGGGGACAGTTTAGAATATTGAACTCGTAGTGATTATCCATTAGTCACCACTACACACACTTATGTTATTTTAGCCCCCGTTTAATTACTGTATTACCTATTTATTATATTTAATGTTGGTTTCCTTTTATTTTCTACTCACTAAATATTTAAAAGTCCATGTTCTTAAAAATAAAAGAATGAAACGGAATAAAGAGCTACGAATAAGAACTAACGATATATTTTTATTCGTCGCCTTTAGACTTTAGAGACACTGCATCTTATCTTCACTCAACGTCGCTGGCGGACCGGATCCGCGTGTACTTAAGGTACGTGAACCCGTGACACGGATCTACACGGGTACAGGTGACTTAATTACACGTAGCCGAATTTCACGTGCCGAACAGGCCATAAAACCGTTGCCGTGTTACACGAAAACGGGCGCACGGCTACTTGTACACGAAACACGGACACGACCGCGATCCCTAAGTATAAATACGGATGAACCCAAACTCGAGGGGTATACAAGTAGCCAATGAGGAGTTCCTCTATCCACCTCTTGACTCCATCATCAGACCATCGTCACCAAGTGTAATGTATAGAACTCGTCAAAACAAACCAAATGAGCCCAAACTCGTGGGGTATACAAGTAGCCATTGAGGAGTTCCTCTATCCATCTCCACACTCCATCATCAGACCATCATCACCAAGTAGAATGTATAGAACTCGCCAAAACAAACCAAATGAGCCCAAACTCGAAGGATATACAAGTAGCCATTGAGGAGTTCCACTATCCACCTCCTGACTCCATCATCAGACCATCGTCACCAAGTATAATGTATAGAACTCGACAAAACAAACCGAATGAGCCCAAACTCGATGGGTATACAAGTAGCCATTGAGGAGTTCCTATATCCACCTCCTCACTCCATCATCAGACCATCGTCACCAACTATAATGTACAGAACTCGACAAAACAAACCGAATGAGCCCAAACTCGAAGGATATACAAGTAGCCATTGAGGAGTTCCACTATCCACCTCCTGACTCCATCATCAGACCATCGTCACTAAGTATAATGTATAGAACTCGACAAAACAAACCGAATGAGCCCAAACTCGATGGGTATACAAGTAGCCATTGAGGAGTTCCTCTATCCACCTCCTCACTCCATCATCAGACCATCGTCACCAACTATAATGTACAGAACTCGACAAAACAAACCGAATGAGCCCAAACTCGATGGGTATACAAGTAGCCATTGAGGAGTTCCTCTATCCACCTCCTCACTCCATCATCAGACCATCATCACCAAGTATAATGTATAGAACTGGCCAAAACAAACCAAATGAGCCCAAACTCGAAGGATATACAAGTAGCCATTGAGGAGTTCCACTATCCACCTCCTGACTCCATCATCAGATCATCGTCACCAAGTATAATGTATAGAACTCGACAAAACAAACCAAATGAGCCCAAACTCGATGGGTATACAAGTAGCCATTGAGGAGTTCCTCTATCCACCTCCTCACTCCATCATCAGACCATCGTCACCAACTATAATGTATAGAACTCGACAAAACAAACTGAATGAGCCCAAACTCGATGGGTATACAAGTAGCCATTAAGGAGTTCCTCTATCCACCTCCTCACTCCATCATCAGACCATCATCACCAAGTATAATGTATAGAACTCGCCAAAACAAACCAAATGAGCCCAAACTCGAAGGATATACAAGTAGCCATTGAGGAGTTCCACTATCCACCTCCTGACTCCATCATCAGACCATCGTCACCAAGTATAATGTATTGTATATAACTCTTCAAAACAAACCAAGTAAACCCAAACTTTTCATAAAATCCATTGTGTATAAATCAACTTACAAAATTTTACCGACGATACCAACAAATTAACTTTATTTGAATAACGTTTTATTTAAATAAAATGTTAGTTAGAATAACCCCATTTGTGGAATAATTAGTCCGTATTTTATTCTTATTTAAAATAAAAGTAGCATGATTTATTCACCTTCATGTTATTCTAAATAACGGGCGCAAGAATTATTCTTATTCAAATCAATTTGAATAAGAATAAAAATTCTGTTCTTATTCTTATTCTTATTCAAATAAAAATTTGCCCAACTCTGTGCGTTGTGATCTAGAGCAGATATGGATATAGCTTCGGCAAAGGCGGTGATTGAGGCGATTCACTTTGAAAAGTGATTCGTAGCATCGCTGCATTATCATGCATGCATGTTATCTCATAGTCAAGAGCAATGAAAACTAATTATGACTTAGAATAAAGCGTTGCTATTGTCCATAGGCTGTCTGCTTGTTTACCAGCGTTGCGGTACTAAAAAAAAATATCCAAAAAACTTGACCCTTTTTTCACCGCCTTGGCTGAAACCGAATAAAACCTCCCTGAAACCAGGATCTCTACTCGGTGCAAGTCTTTCACATCCCAATGTTCGAGGCGCTCGTTTGTTCGTTTGATGACCGGTTAGCCATGGTGCAACTTTAGAGTGACCAGCGTGAACCGTCATAGGGCGAGTATCCAATGAGAAACAAGTTTCTGTCAAAAATTTAATTTTTGGTACAAGCTTTTATTGCCGACTGTACTTTTCTGTATACCATTATCAACTACTCATTGACGACGACCGGTTAGCCTAGTGGGTAGTGACGCTGCCTACGAAGCTGAAGGTCCTGGGTTCAAATCCCGGTAAGGGCAAATATTTGTGTGATGAGCATGAATATTTGTTTCTGAGTCTTGGATGCTTTCTATGTTTATAAGTATTTATATCAATTAATTATATCGTCGTCTAGTACCCATAACACAAGCCTTATAATCCATATCCATATCCATCCATATCCGTACTAATATTATAAATGCGAAAATGTATGTGTTTGTTTGTTTGTTTGTCCGTCTTTCACGGCAAAACGGAGCGACGAATTGACGTGATTTTTTAAGTGGAGATAGTTGAAGGGATGGAGAGTAACATAGGATAGTTTTTATCCCCGTAATCATTTCCTAAGGGGTGAAATGGGGGGGGGTAAAAGTTTGTATGGAGCTGCGATATAAACGTGTTCCACGCGGACGGAGTCGCGGGCAGAAGCTAGTAAGTAATAATTGAGCTTACTATGGGGATAGTTTGATTTGTGTAAGAGTGTCCCCTAATATATAAATCCCGTTCCTTCGATAAATCCTTCACGGTACACTCGGCCAAATTATGGAACTCGTTGCCTCCGTCATTAAGGCAGTGTCAGTTTGTGGTCTCGCTGAAGGGGCAGTTGAAGAAACTGTGGTTGTCGAATACTCATTGACTGTATATTATTAGCATTTTAAGACTTTTACTGATATATATTTTAGTTTATCGTTTTATATTTAATATATATATTATCTATTTAATAGTATATTTTTAATAATATATTAATCAATTGATCAATTTCTTTTTTTTTTCTTTTCAATAGTTTTGTACATGTGTCTCGGTTTGCCTGTTTGTAATTTCCACTCATTTGCTCAAAGGTTAGCTGGAAGAAATCCCTCTCAGGGATAAGCTCGCCTTTGTACATGTATCTTCTGTTCCTGTAATAATTGTTTTGTTGTTGTGTTCTGTTTCATGTACAATAAATAATTTACATACATACATAGTATACGTATATTTTTTTACTATGGATTCTGCCCGCAACTCCGTACGCGTGAAACTCGTTTATATCGTAGTTCCATAAAAAAATTCACCCACCATTCCACCCCCTTAGGGGATGATTTCCGGGATGAAAACTAACCTCATTTCTCGGTACTCAAACTATCTCTATACCAAATTTCATCTAAATCGGTTCAGCGGCTTAAGCGTGAAGAAGAAACAGACAGACAGACACGCTTTCGCATTTATAATATTATTATAATGTACTTATGAAAGAAAGAAAAATGTATTTTTTGCCTTAAAATAATAATAAAAAAAACAATTAACACAAATATTTTTTGTTACAAGAGAAATTTGGAAACTTATGGAATTATTTTGTCACATTAGCTCGGCGTGCGTGGAAGCGAGATACAACAGACTGAAATTAAATTGGGATTGGAAGCGACGGACATAAACATACCTTCAGGCACAACCTCGCGAAGCGTTCCATTATTAACGCGGGCATTGTGTCTATTTTTAATGACCTATCTCCGGCTAAGGCGGGGCCCCAATTATGGTTATACAAATCTGAAGGTTTAAATGGTTCGGACTAATCCCTGCCCATGCTAATGAAGTAGTGCGTTTAAGCCAGATTCATACTTATTTGACGTGAAGTGATACTCCCAGATTAGATGCGTTTTGACGCCTGACACAACGAAAGGACCTCACGTCATAACATAACGCATCAAATATTACATACATGTTGTCACGGGACAATACTTCACTTTCGGATGGCAGTGCCATCTTTTAGTATGTTGTAAGGCCTGTCTCCTTGACCGCAAAACTGCAAGGAGACAGTCTCTTAAGTGTCCCGGTCATCGGTAATTACGAAAGCTTCGGCGAACGAAGGGGCTTTTACAAGAATTTAAATTTTACCCGAACCATGCAAATGGAAAGGTAGGAAATGACCCTACCAGCACGCAAAAAAAAATTGACGGTTCATGTGCCGAACACCCTGTATACAACAATGTTCTGACCGACTCCTTAGAGATTGTCTCCCTACAGTTTTAGGATCCAGGAAACAAATACTTTGTAAGACGGAATCTCGTAACAACATGCACAAATGAAAAAAATGTGTCTGTCAAAAAAAATATTTTTGGTACAAGCTTTTATTGCCAACTGCTTTTTTCTGTATACTCGTACCGTTATCAACTACTCGTTGAGACAATTCTAACGACGAACGAATTCCCATGGCCACATTATGTTTCCATCATCAGATTAGCTCGATGACACCATAATATTGAATTGTCATCCAAACTATACTTAAACCTAAAATTTCAGCTCAATCTATTGAAGATATCTGCTTCAAAATTGAGTTGCAAGATTCCACCCGAACAAACATAGTTACATAAGTTACTTAAAATATCACGCCGTTAGCCTGCGAATGTCAAATAACGTTTTTTATGGAAGCCGAACCATGACTTAGTAAAATTATGAGATTATTGTTTGTCTCGGGAAAGTGACCAATACATTGATTGTTCGCCCCCGTAAATTCTTGAGCTGTACATTTTATTTCCATTGTTAGTTAAGACTGTTTTCGAGAATTTACAAACAGATAAATAAACAAATGTTGCTCCAATCACATCTTTCTGCGGCTAACTGGACTTTTCAATCATCATCATCATCGCCAGTTTTCAAAGATTTGTCTTTATATATTTTGATACTTAGCATGCGACGGGTCAAATATATTTAAAAACATGCTCGCAAAACTCTGGTAGATATTCACTCTACTCATGAACCAGAACATCGGGCCTTCAACACGTCCCTAACAATACCGAGGTCAGATTCGTCAATGATATTAGTAGCTAAGACAACTCATTGGAACGCAATTATTCGTAGATTCAATAATTTAATATTGGATTACAATTCCGTCGGGGAAGTTTTTGCCTCCCTCGTCTCGTCACTAAGATAATTTGATTTCGCTACGGTAATTTATGTTTGAAATATAATAATGGATATCTATGCTGAATCAATGACGATAAAATAATTTTTCAATTAATTTTATTTTAAATAATTCATAATGCGTGTTATGTAACTACTTAATGACATGAATTCTTAAATTATTCTGTGTTTACGTTCTTTTTCCATTTACTGTATTTTGGTGGACATCTATAATTAGCTTTGTTATTAGCTTTTAAGCTTTGTAATATTTTCCTGTAATCCTGTTGATGCCCCAAATAAAGAAAAATAAAATAAGACATGTAAATTGGTTTTATGTATGACGCATTTCACTTAGGCGTGGTCGCTTACTATATGGGCCTCATTAGAAGGCTCAAAGTCACCCAAAGAGCAATAGAGGGGCTAAGCTGGGAGTAATCTGCGTGATCATATGTGCATCAGAAATGAGGCTATCCGCAGCAGAACCAAGGTAACCGACATAATCCTCCGAATCGTAGAACCGATGACCGTTGGGGCGGGACGGTTCTTGAATGGCGACCACGTACCGGGCGACACAAGGTAAGGTAATGACCTGGTAAAGGTTGCGGGAGTCCGCTGGATGCGGGTGGCGCTTTAGGGGAGGTCTGCTTGACAGCAGTGGGCGTCTTTTGGCTGATATGATGATGACGTTGAATCATGGTTAATTACATTTGGCTTGTGTCCCAATCTGGCTTACTAACCACGCTATTTGACAGAAGGGGGCATCCAGTTTGATGTCTCTGTCATTCCGATTTTGAAAGACAAAGACATAGAAAAGGACATATGGCCCGTCTGTTGAAAAGTCACGAATGGAATATCGGTGCAGTTGTTTTAGGATGTGTTTTCGGTGATACCCCAGGATGTTACTTTTAACATAACTTTGTCAATCCGATGTCATGAAAAACAGATGCACGATCCTGCGGTTACAATAGGGAAGATTCAATATTTTAATTTTTGCTTTCATTTGAAAGAATCGCATGTAGAATAGACCACTAAAGTATTAAAAAATTCAAATACTATAATTTATAGTCAAAAATTCCTGTTACAAACTGATAATTTAAACTTTCGCGCCTAAACGGATATACAGTTCCTGTGACGTCACTCATGTGTGTCACGTTCGCCATATTTATATGTCCGTGGTTCGTCCCTAGATGTCATAGAGTTGCCTAAGTTTTGACTTTTGACAGGAGTGACGTCACCATACGCTGAGTGTCGGATTAAAACACGTTCCGTTTCACATTACTTCAAATCGTAATTATTGTTTGAAATTAGAATAAACTAAAGTAAAAACGTTTCGCTAGCTCTTACTTTATGTTTTTTCAACATTTTGTTCACAAAATAATGGTTAATATTATAGCTGCATCTGCCCTAACAAAAGAAGTAAATAAATAAATATTTTAAATAAATATATGGGGACAATCTTACACAAATCGACCTAGTCCCAAACTAAGTAAAGATTGTACTATGGGTACTAGACGACGATATACATACTTACCTAGATAAATAAATACTTAAATACGTAGAAAACATCCATGACTCAGGAACAAATATTCATGCTCATCACACAAATAAATGCCCTTACCAAGATTCGAACCCGGGACCTCCGGCTTCGTAGGCAGGGCAGGGTCACTACCAACAGTACCAACTAGGCTACAGAGATCGTAAGTGCAAGTAACATTGATATAATATTGAAATTTTAAATCCTGCGGGCGTAGCATAATGGTTGCCATTTCATCATTATCGTTGTGTATATATCCATCACTCTCGCACTTGCATACGTCAGAATGTGACGGATGTCTTATCCACAGTGTAACGGGTAGACAAGTAAACTCGGGTTGATAAAGAAATTAACTATATTTAGTACCACATTAACTTAGCAGATTCTATAAACAAGTAACATTAATTAAATAGTAATTGTCGTAAACGATTTTCTCACTGACTTGACATTCATCCGTCAAGCCTCTTTCATGATGTCTCGCCAGAAGCAATCCGTGTAGGTTGTAAAACATAACCTACATGTGATTTTTCTCACAATATCCTTTGTTCCGGGATAAAAATTGTATTTTTTAGCTCGTATTATGAACCATCTGCTTAGCAAATTTAATTGAAAACCATTCAGTTGTTTTTATGATAGCCTCCAAGCATAAACTGATACAATTATAATATTAGTAGTATTTAATCTCCTGTTACAATTATACAGCATATGGGCTTAAGCTAACACTATCAGACTTACACGGACACTTTAGGGAGCTCATAAAATTGCCAAGCGAGTTTACTGTTACTGTCGTGTCAGTTCATCGTAAGATTTACGCTTGGGTCAATCTCTGGAGCTACCTAACCTACCATGTAATTACGTTGTAAAATCATTTAATGACACTGTCACGTTAAATGTGTATACGTTTTGGAACGTATGTCTTGGGACTAGGATTAATAATGCATATTTTTGAGCCAACGTCCTACATATATGGCGTATCGATATTTTAGTGGATAACAGCTAGTATATTAACTATGTGAAACAGAGAGTTGTATAAACTTAGTTATTATACTAGTCGACTTTAATGTTTGAGTTAAGACTTCGTACACCAAATTAAAATCACATACTTCTTACTAAGAGCTCCCAACTCCACATTCTACAACTGTTTAGACAACTAAAATAAATTCGACCAATCACGTGGTGCCTTTCCTGAACTATAATGTGCGTAAGGTATTAGACCAATAGGAGAAAAGAACAGACATCAACGACAAAAAAGAAACAGCTGTTGGCTCCGTTTCGTTTCATCAGATCGAAAATCTAAGTTCAATAGATACCAAGTTTGTTTAATTAGTTCAGTTGACTCGTCGAAAAAGTATTGTATACAATAGTTATATAATTAGCTTTTTAAGTCTCGTACCTTAATTAGGCCACTCAGAAACCTTCGTGGCCTAAACTATATAACGATTGCATAATAGTAGATTACTGCAGAGGCCGTGAAGTAAGGGATTGCTGGACGAGATTGGGGTAGACGGCCGAGTCGTAGACGAGGCCGAATACAACGAGTCCAGCAATCCCTGTTCCGGCCGAGGATTGTATAGTACTTTTCTCAAACGATGTGAGGAAATATTAAAATGAAAATAAATACTTGGTAATCAATTAAATAATAGGTCATTTGCGCCTTTTTTATTTTTTAAACATGCCATTTGAACAAGCCGTTCGAGCACCATGTTTAACCGCACATAAAGTATAGTACCATAGATTTTTTTTTTTTTTTATGAAGCAAGTATGCTAACAGTGTCTAGTGGTGGTTGGCAGTATGTAAATTTTCCTTTGTCAGTTTAATATTAGTAAGCAAATTTAAAAAGTTAGAGTAGCGGACAATAATGGTTTTACTTAGGGTTTTCATACATTACTTCTTGGCCTTAGGCCAAGAAGTAATGTAGGAGGAGGGAACCATAAACAAGAAACTTCACGTCCTCATTTCGTGATATTAACGCGTACATTTCCGAGCATGTTTGAGAAAAATACTATTTATATCCAGTTATAACTGTGATGACCGTTTAACAAAGTGGTTGGATACCTATTACAATCTTGAACAATTGTTTTTCTAAATCTTAATGCATAGGATTAAAGGTGACTAGCGGGGAGTCAATTATAAGAATTAAAATATTAGTCAATGGGACATGTACTTTATTAACTGCCAACGTTCCATCGTAAAACATACAAAGAAATACTAACATGAGAAAAACCGACTGAAGTAACTTCGATGAAAAATACTTATTTAGGTATTCAGTGTTGGATCGACGCCTAAAAACCGAAATTCACCGATAGGTACAAATAAGTTGCTGCATATTTGTATAAACCACGTTCAGAAAGCATTTAGTATATTTTAATGTTAGGTATCTCATCATAAATAAAAATTATAATTTTTTCACGTTCTGACCCGCAACCTTAATTAAACCGTACCAAAATATGTGACGTGTATCATATGTACGTTGCTTGATCGGTCAATTTTCGGTGTATCTGATTTTTTTTGTTAATTTTTATAGAAGTATGTTTGATAAAAATGTATCAAATTATATACTTGTATAAAAAAAAATCGTTTATTTAATTTAATAATACGTTAGTAAATGGATTTTGTTTTTTCAGTTAATTTCAGTGGGAAGTGCTTTGGTGTTCGGCGTCGTTGTTTTGTTTCATGCGGGCTTAGTGGTAACCACTGTTGGATTTGTTTCAGTGTTTTATGCTGGGCCGGGGAGGAGGTATTTGTGGCCTGTTTGGATGTTATTGTTGACCCTGTTGGTTGTGTTTCAGCGCTTGATGCTGGGGCCTCGGAGGAGGTATTTGTGGCCTGTTCGGATGTTATTGTTGACCCTGTTTGTTGTGTTTCAGCGCTTGATGCTGGGGCCTCGGAGGAGGTATTTGTGGCCTGTTCGGATGTTATTGTTGACCCTGATTGTTGTGTTTCAATGCTTGATGCTGGAACCTCGGAGGAGGTATTTGTAGCCTGTTCGGATGTTATTGTTGACCCTGTTTGTTGTGTTTCAGCGCTTGATGCTGGGGCCTCGGAGGAGGTATTTGTAGCCTGTTCGGATGTTATTGTTGACCCTGTTTGTTGTGTTTCAGTGCTTGATGCTAGGGCCTCGGAGGAGGTATTTGTGGCCTGTTCGGATGTTGTTGTTGACCCTGTTTGTTGTGTTTCAGCGCTTGATGCTGGGGCCTCGGAGGAGGTATTTGTGGCCTGTTCGGATGTAATTGTTGACCCTGTTTGTTGTGTTTCAGTGCTTGATGCTAGGGCCTCGGAGGAGGTATTTGTGGTCTGTTCGGATGTTGTTGTTGACCCTGTTTGTTGTGTTTCAGTGCTTAATGCAGGGGCCTCGGAGGAGGTATCGTAACCTGTTCGGATGTTGTTGTTGACCCTGTTTGTTGTGTTTCAGTGCTTGATGCTGGGGCCTCGGAGGAGGTATTTGTGGCCTGTTCGGATGTTGTTGTTGATCCTGTTTGTTGTGTTTCAGTGGTTGATGCAGGGGCCTCGGAGGACGCACTTGTTGCCTGTTCAGATGTTGTTCTGAGATGCTCGCTGGATGTCTCTGTTCCTCCTTGTTCGGGTTTTGTCGGCACTGTTGGTGATACGGATACTGTTGTTGATAATTGTGTGGAAGGAATTGTAGGTTGTATCGTTTGTTGTGTGCTGAGCTGTGTAGGAGATTGCGTGGGAGTATTTGTGGGTGTGTCTGTGGGTGGCAGAGACGAAGGTTGCGTGGGTGTCTGTGTCGTAGGTTGCGTAGCGGGCTGTGTCGATGGTCGTGTACTGAGCGGTGTAGAAGGTTGGGTGGAAGTATCTGTGGGTAGTAGTGTCGAAGTTTGCGTTGGAGGCTGTGTAGAAGGTTGCGTGGGAATGGCTGTAGATGGCAAAGTCGAAGGTTCCGTAGTAGTTGATGAAGCCGGCTGTGGTACCTCTGAAGGTGTCCTGCATCCCGGCGGTTGCCTCCTTCCAAACATACCACAAATATTCAACAGCACAGCCATGGGATCATGCACAGTCTGCTGTGAGGGTCCTCTAACTACTATTGGTGTTTCATCTGGTTCGTATCTTCTGAACTGCTTTTCTGCAGCTCTTATTTTCTTGTGAATCTTCCGCTGGCATTTGTCAAGTTTTCGCTGATCCAATGGCAGTCTTTTTATGCAGTCTTTTCCATCTTCAGCCTCACATTTCAAGTAATCAGCCTGTAGATATAAGTTCCGTTTCAAATTCTCCAAAACACACATGCGTTTTCCGCCTTTTTTCCCATCATTAAAGTAGTACTTAACGCAGAGCCCGGGTCCAACATTTTGCACTATCCAAGGGAAAGTCGTTATGAAAAATTCCTTGTCCTCAAATTTAGTGAAATCGGAAAGAATCTTGATTTTATTACATGTCACTAGTTCGGTCAGAGCTAAGACGATAAATATACCGGACAACCAGTTAGTTGCAGCCATTTTAAAAACAAGTAACATATGCATACGCGTAAATCATTTTATACTAGCAACATAGCCAGTGATAACGTATTTAACGACTTTAAATAATTAAACTAAGGTATGCGATTTTTTTTCGTAACAAGAATATTTACGTAGTTTATTTACCCGATGTTTTGTGTTTACTGGTTGAAATGGTATTTTACAATTACATAGGTACTTTACTTAATGTGGCGAGGGGAGAGGGCTTCGGTGCGTTCAGTATTAGATCCTAGAGATCTCCGCATGAGAGCGCGGATGCCGGCTGCCGTGGAATTTTTAATGGATAGCAATAGCACATGACAGGGTTATTTAATTGGTTAGAGTTAATAAATGAGGTAACTGGTTTGCAGGTTTTCTCCACGATAAAAGTATGTCTCGTAGGTGTAAAATAAAGTAGCACGAATAAGGTAGGTAGTTTACTTTACATCTACGAGAAAATATTTTAAATAGTTGAGTTAACAGTAGTCGTAAACATAACAAAATAGAGCGGTAAAGTAGAGTATTTTATCAGTAATTACGTTCTACAATGAAGTCAATAACAAATGATATACGGTTACAATTTTTCAAGGAAATACTGTAGTACTATGGAATGCATTATTACACGTGTTTTGTATGAACACTATGTCATATAAATAGGTATTATTTTATAGTGATTGTGGCCTACTTACATAAAATATTGAATATACAACGTGTTAATAAAATAACGCAAAACCTGAAAACCGTTTGTAAAAAATAAAAAATAAAATTTTTGACAAGATTTATTTTTTACATTTGTATGGAGTGTTGGCCGACTGGGGCGACCTGCTCCATACAAATGTAAAAAATAAATCGCGTCAAAAAACATTTTTTTTTTTCGCATTCTACTCTCGATTCTGAACAAACGGTTTTCAGGTTTTGCGTTATTTTATTAACACGTTGTATATTTTGTGTTGATTAGTTTAACAATGTCTACCGTTTCACGTCATCATTATTTGTCCCAACACCGGCAAAACTTTGTTATACTATATTAAACTAGCTTCTGCCCGCGACTCCGTCCGCGTGGAACTCGTTTATATCGTAGCTCCATACAAACTTTCACCCCCCAGTTTAGGGAAGTGGGGGGTTAGAAAGAGACAAAAAATAGCCTATGTCACTCTCCATCTCTTCAACTATCTCCACTTAAAAATTCACGTCAATTTGTCGCTCCCTTTTGCCGTGAAAGACGGACAAACAAACACACACATACACTTTCCTATTTATAATATTAGTATGGATATATCGTCGTCTAGTTCCTATAACACAAGATATTGAGCTTATCATGGGGCTTGTTCGATTTAAGTAATATTCTCCCCTAATATTTGATTATGTTATAAATTTAAATATTGTAAGCAAACACCCGATTAACAATCAAGTTAAACCATTTTTATTTAAGATCATGCCCAAACCATCTAATATAACTTAAAAATAGATTTTAATTTTCTACGTATTTAACCGATCGTATGTAAGTAAAACGTCCAGCGCGGGCGTGTCGGGACACTGGCCTGATACATGAAACTTTCAATCTTATGTCAAAACAATAGGTAACAACTATCAGGCACTAAGATGTCAAGCGTAGGGACGTTTACCTCTTTATCAATCGTTCATCATCATCATCATCATATCAGCCGAAAAACGTCCACTGCTGGACATAGGCCACCCCCAAAGAGTGCCAAAGTGACCGGTCCTGCGCCACCCGCATCCAGCGGACTCCAGCAACTTTTACCAGGTCATCAGTTCACCTTGCGGTCGCCACTCGATAACCATTCCGCCCCAACGGCCATCGGTTCTACGTGCTATGTGCCCCGCCCACTGCCACTTAAGTTTAGCGATTCGGAGGGCTATATCGGTTACATTGGTTCTGCTGCGGATAGCCTCAAACAAACAAACTCCCAACATAGCCCTCTCCATAGCCCTTTGGGTGACTTTGAGCCTTCTTATGAGGCCCATAGTAAGCGACCACGTTTCAGTGCTATATGTCATCACTGGCAACACACATATCAAACATTATCACACCCAAATTGTTGGATTGTTTGACGTGTGTAAAACAATCTTGATTTTATTGACCAGTCATAAGTATCGATTTACACTGTCATTACTTTGTGGTGACATTTAGTACTTTGGATGTTAACAATTTATAGAAAACTTAGTAATATCGTAGTAATTTGTTTCATGATGGTCAAGTAAAATTTTGAGTGATGGAATAATTAAATCATCATCGTTGTCATCGTCATTGTTTTAGTTGTCCAACTGTGATTCATTTTGTGAGGGGAACCAAGCAGGAGGCACTGTGAAAAACTGCGTGTTCTTTACCTAAACCTCAACATCTTTTGGATCAGTCTGTATGGCGGACTGTGTAAGATGTGTTGACGAATGTGCCTATACTATTAAAACCTGCGTAGCCGGTTGTGGAACTTTCGAAGTCTGCAAAGGTAGCAGTGTCGAAGGTTGCGTTTAGGCCTGTGTAGGAAGTTGCGTGTTGCTGTCGACGGCAGAGTCGAAGGTTCCGTAGTAGTTGATGAAGCCGGCTGTGGTACCTCCGAAGGTGTCGTACATCCCGGTGGCTGCTTCCATCCAAACATTCCACAAATATTTAAAAGCACAGCCATCGGAACGTGTACAGTCTGCTGCGTGCGTCCTCTAACTATTCAGTGGCGTTTCACCTGTCTCATATCTTCTGAACTCCTTTTCTGCAGCTCTTATTTTATTGTTCATATTCCAGTGACATCTGTTGAGTTTCCGCTGATCCAATGGCATTTTTTTGTGCATTCTTTTCCATCCGCGGCCTCACATTTCAAATACTCTGCCTGTAGAAATAGGTTGCGTTCCAAACTCTCCAAACCACACGCGTTTTCCGCCTTTTTACCATCTTTGAAGTAGACATTTACTCGGATCCCGCTTCCGACGTTCTGGACTATCCAAGGAAAAGTTATTTTGAAGAATGCCTTTTATTTTTAATTTCATCAGACACGTGGCTGCTACGACGATAAATATAATGAGAAACAACTTAATAACGGTAATTTCCAAGATTTATTAATATATAAACTGTGAATACAGGTAAATAATTACATTGATATCAAGCAATGATACCAAATTTTAAACAACATTATTCCGCCAACTTTCCTTTCCTGTAATTAAATAAAATGTATCATATCATAACCTTCCTAGTGAATCTAAAATTACGGTATAAATAGCTTTATTTTTCGTTTTACTTTAAGAATTTGAAAAACAATTATCCGAAATTCTGTGCAGAATTACCTCATCATTATTATCTGCAGTTTTAATAATAATAGCTGTGCCTTATTTCAATATAAGATAAGATATATTGCCAAGAAATACTACTAGTGCCATGATTATGTTAATTTTACATGAGCCATTCTTGTTTTTTACAAGCAACAGAACAAAAAAAAATTTAAAAAGACACAAATACGTTTAAATGTACTTATTTATGGTATCAGTTTAATAGATATGACTTTACCGTGTTAAATATTTGAAATAGTAACTTGTAGGTTTTAGTTATAATCATAAAGATAGTATTACAAAGTGGCGTGTGTAAATGTGTCAGCATATATAGGTCACACACACGGTCACGGTCAGGTGGACACGCCATTGGTCATGCAAGATCTTTAAAACCAATATTTTGTACCTTAAAACATGCCTATGTTTTAAGGTATAATACAAAATATTGTTTTGAATGAGGCTCAATTTCGTGAAGAACGCGGGTTATATTGTCCTTCAGAACAACAATTCTCTGTGTTTTGTCTGCATAGGCAAGAGATTTGACGTACGAGTAGCTGCGCAGAAAGTAGTCGAGCGGTGTTAAGTCACACGATCTCGGGGGGCAGTTGATGTCGCCACCATACGACATGACGAAACCCTCGAACTTCTTATCCAATAAAATTAATGTGTCCCGTGCAGTTAACAATTTCTATGCGTTGTTGAAGTGTACAACGTTCCATGATGAAACGTCACGCACGATTAATTATATATTCCCGCCAAGATGGCCGCTATACGCTGGAAAAGTTCGAGCGTGCCAATTGAAAAGCATAATACGGAATATGCTTCCAAATAAAATAAAATACAAAATCGGTTACGGATTTTTGAGTCAACGTACCACAAAACACCCCCAATACCACAACAAACATAGCTAAAACACATTCCAATAAACAATATTACTTTGTTGCCCCATGTTCCTGACGGGGGTTGAAAAAAAGAAGTCGAATCGAGAAATTTCTCCTCTTTCTAGTATTCTGTACATACATAAGCCGGTAAGGGCAAATATTTGTGTGATGAGCATGAATATTGTTTTCTATGTATTTAAGTATTTATATCTATTATATATATCGTCGTCTAGTACCCATAACACAAGCCTTAATGAGCTTACTATGGGACTGGGTCGATTTGTGTAAGATTGTCCCCTAATATTTATTATTTATTTCTTTCCCGCTCACGGGACAATGATGTCCCTTTGGGAGGCGTGCTTGGAGCTAGGTACTTACAAAGTACCAACGGAGCCAACACGTAGAGGCCCTTTTGACAATTTAATGAAATGCAAGGAGTACACCGAGCGGATGCTGTCCCTGCCCGTGTCATGGGACGCACACAGAGACATCACCCGCTGGGGTGTATAGGGCCTATTGATGGTTGATGGAATCTAAATGAAACGGGTTATTGGGTTAAAATGATGAACTAGTGGCTGGGTTATTGGAAGAAACATCGGACGCCTGCCTAATAAAACTGTCTCACTTTTTATCTCTGGCAGACGGTGACTCGCCAACTGCTAGATGGGCCCCTATTAATAGCGACATTAAAAAATGGCCTAAGGGCAACACCGGTCAGAAATCTGGGGGGTAGAGAGGTGGCACTGGACTTTAAACATATAGCCAACTCGCCACTTAGGTGTCCACATCTACCCTCGAGCAGCAGCTCTTGCGACTCCACTCTGGACGGCCAGTAAAGGCAAGCGAGAGGCGGGGGGCCTGTCCAACCATCCACCCGGTCGGCTCAACCCGACCACAGGACACCCCCAGGAGCACTCAGGTACGTAGGGTCGCTACTCCCTAACAGCCCACCACAAGCTGCCTTACGTTGACTGATTGCACCAGAAATCTGGTGGGCGATGGGGCCATCACATCCCTACGCCATTTATTATTATTATTATTATCTAAATTGATTCACAATGATTTCTTCATCATAATCATCATATCAGCCGAAAGACGTCCACTGCTGGACATAGGCTTCCCAAAATAATGCCACAATGACCGATCCTGCTCCGCCCGCATCCAGCGAACTCCCGCGACCCCAGACCCCGTATCATAGTCGGCCTTATCACGCGATAAGTGACAAGATAAGAGCGTCGTCTCGTTCTGTCGAACGGTGTCAGCCAGTGACGGACGCTCTGTCACTTATCGTGTGATAAGGCCGTCCATGCTACGGGTCAGGTCATCAGTCCATCTTGTCTATCCATGCTGCGCCTTCGGTACGTGTATAAAATTCCTACTGTTACTTAATATAGTGTTCTGGAAAACAAACGTTGCATTTAAAGTCCCAATGGCAGGCTGGTATGAAAGCGGGAAAACATTTCATATTATAATCATGGCCTCCCAACTGGAACAACGTATAATTGATACTAAAAAGAACTCATAGATGGCGACACAGGTACCGAGCGAAACATTTGAACCAGTAATCGTGAAGATAGAACGATTTTTACACCTTAATAAATTCAACGTACCTTAATTATATCACAAACATACTTTCGCACATACAATAAAGGTATATTTTATAAGTTTAGTAAATGCAATAAAATTTATACTAAATCCATGTAACTCGTACTATACGAGTCAGCTTTCAAGCTTGCTACGTATTATTGGCTACTGTCACTAGATGGCGCCATCACGGGTCGCGAAAGTTCTATGGAACCACAGGCTCTAAGCATTTGGTTATGTATATTTTTGTGTGATGTGTAATATTGTCTCTAAAATACTACTTTTATATCGAAAAAATCAAAAATACTGTATTTGTTGCCCGGGAAGTCAACGCCATCTGGTGATATCTCAATGTATTACTAAAGGCTGACAGCGTCATAGCCGTGGTAGCTCGGATACGGCATCTACTGGTGTAGCTACGAGACTAAAATTGTATACAGAATTGCCTACATTAGGACGGTACGCTTTTGCTCTATGGGATTGGGTATCTGTACTTGTATTCTTTAATCTGTGTTATAATTAAACTTGGAACAAGCGAGGTAAGCGGTTCGCCATTGTGCCGCATTGTTGATTTATAATTGTAACAGTCTTTACAGAATTCATTTTTAATCGCGCGGTCGTTGCTTCGGATGTGGAAATGGTTGATTTCGTGCAAGGAATGAGTAAAGGTGTGTGTGTACTTTTTAAACCTGCATGGAATTATTGTTTTTACGTCCATATTAATATGCCCTGGAGTAGATTTTCCGATATTTATTGAAGAAGATATAAATAAAATGTTATTTGTTGTGTAAATACAATCACCCGTCAATGCGGAAAAGAGAAGGAACAACGCATAAATATATGTCACTACTAGCTTCCGCCCGCGACTTCGTCTGCGTGGACCCGGGATAAAAACTATCCTTTATTTTAATACAGGCTATAAACTATCTTCGTGCAAAATTTCATCCAAATCGGTTAAGCCGTTTAAGCGTGATTGAGTAACAAACATCCAAACATCTAAACATCCAAACATCTAAACTTTCGCATTTATAATATGTAAGTATTATATTATATAGTTATTATAGTAGGATAGGATTAAAGGGACGAGCCAATATGTTTACAACAAATGTTCTTTACGCACTTCGGACGCCAAACTTTGTGATCACATCTTTTTTTATTACTTTATCCCTACGTATACCTTATCGAAGGGCACGGTAGTGCCACCGCCAAGTTTTCTCGAGGCCATTCGGGGCATTTCTGACGCCCCCGTAACTTTGTTTTGGAAAAAGCTAGAAGCCTGAATCTAGATTGTTATATTGATATAGGCTTTTAGCCACTGTAAACGCGACTCATGTTGGTAGTAAGGAACGCTAGGAGGATGATGATATTGTTTTATTTAATACTGGCTGGCAGATATTGAAGTTTGCCAGGACGCGATTTGCCTCAAAGTTTCCCTGGCCAAAATCGAATATACCTCGCTTGCTCAGTGTATTGAAACTTGAGTGCTGAATCCAAACTGATTCTTAACTCAAAGTGAACAATAATTCTGTTAAATGAAGGAATTGCAAAAAAAAAGTAATCTACGCCTTAATCTTTATTTTAAAGCAACAAAAACGCATTCTGAAACTGGACACGTAAGTTCTCACATCGTATAATAGTTAGTACTCTTTCGATATTGCATATTACTTTACAGTAAATATAAAAAAAAAAGTCATGCTTCTATCCGTCTCTTATACCTATGCTTTTTAATAACCAGTGAATTTATATAACAACAAACTAAATAATCTTACATTGTTTTTCACGGTTATTTATTTATTTAATCGTATGGCTTATATTATTTTATTGTTATTTTTTTTTGTTATTGTATTGTTTCTCTTTTTAACTGCTTTGTTTGTGTGAGGTGTGCAATAAAGAGTATTTGTATTGTATTGTTGTATTGTATTTTGGCCTTTTTAAAGTTTGTCACTCTTTAGTTGGGTGGTACCCAGGGGACACGTGCAGGGTTGTGGTAGGTAGCTCCTGCGGACGCGAGTAACAGTTGTCCCCCCTTTGTCAAGTGAGTGGGCAACTCGACTGTTAGAAGGTCTTAAAGCCGCCCGAAGGCCTTATAACTCGGCTTAACGACTACTGTCATAGACAGCAGCCGGATCAACTGCTTAGCGTGCCTTCCAAAGCACGGAAGCGCTCATTTCTATTAACCACTCAAAATCAGGCGGTCACCCATCCAAAGACTGACCGCTGCTTCTTTGCTTAACCTGCGTTATCGTCTCCGACTCGCAGGCACCGCTAGGCTATGAGCGCTTCTAAATTATTCGGTTCGGTAACTTTTATAATCTTGTATTGTCCTTCTCTTTTTGATTGAAATTTAAACTTTGAAACAATGGATTAAAGTCTTATTTGTAATCATCTTACCATTATGATCATAGTGCAGATCTCAGCCACGTGTCTTATCCACTCACTTGCTTGTGGCAACCACAGTTGCCAATTTCACCGACCCCTAAACTGATGGTGGCAACTGTGGTTGCCAATCGAAGTATGGGCTGCTTTGATAATGAAAAATTTGAAGCAGTTTAGGCTACCTTTTTTAAAATCCTAAATCAAGTGAGTGGTTATTGAATTTAGCTATTGCGACTAAAAACTATATATACTTATTTCCATAAAAAAAACACTCTTTGACTGGGTTGAAACGGAAACAAAATAGGAACCTTATATGAATTCAATATTTGATTTACTTCGTCCTGCAATATTTGTATAAGTTGCTACTACCCTCCTTTTAATCTGCAGCAACGCGTACTATATTCGAAAACAATACGTCACACTAATTAAAAGCAACAATAAAACTACTATTACCGCGCAAAGTTGCGCAAACCTGAAAACATTCCAATATCACCCTTAGGGTTTTGTCAACAAGGGTGGTGTACGATGCAGTGTATTGTATGTAGGACTGTGTTGCGTATCACTAAAAGGGCTTATAATAGTTGGAAATTACATCAGTTACGCTTTTTTAGAAGTAAGTAGTACAATATGCAGGTGTCCCAATTAACAGGGAGCGTAGATTGTTGGCATGCAGCAAGCGTCGTACGCTTGCACATTGTAAATGTAATATCTTTGATAACATATTGTTATTTCATAGCAATTAATGAATTGACGCCATACAAAGGAAGGTGCGAACACAAAATCTTAGATACCTAGTGTAGAGATTTGTCGGTCAGGAACTAAGAACTAATAGGATTAAATTCCCGTCACGGACCGAATGGAACTAGTTAGTTCTAGAGAACTAGGTACTTCTCATATACGATTTAAATCGGTTTTCGGAGCGTAGATTGTTGGCATGCAGCAAGCGTCGTACGCTTGCACATTGTAAATGTAATATCTTTGATAACATATTGTTACTCGTATTTCATAGCAATTAATGAATTGACGCCATACAAAGGAAGGTGCGAACACAAAATCTTAGATAACTAGTGTAGAGATTTGTCGGTCAGGAACTAAGAACTAATAGGATTAAATTCCCGTCACGGACCGAATGGAACTAGTTAGTTCTAGAGAACTAGGTACTTCTCATATACGATTTAAATCGGTTTTCGGAGCGTAGATTGTTGGCATGCAGCAAGCGTCGTACGCTTGCACATTGTAAATGTAATATCTTTGATAACATATTGTTATTTCATAGCAATAAATGAATTGACGCCATACAAAGGAAGGTGCGAACACAAAATCTTAGATACCTAGTGTAGAGATTTGTCGGTCAGGAACTAAGAACTAATAGGATTAAATTCCCGTCACGGACCGAATGGAAATAGTTAGTTCTAGAGAACTAGGTACTTCTCATATACGATTTAAATCTGTCTTCGGTCGTTCATTTCAGTTGTAGCCAATCAGTGAAAGTGAGCGATACGAAGCTAAAAAAACAAAATTAATGATCACAGTGCCTACAAATATAATAATAACAATAAATATAAGGGGACAATCTTACACAAATCGCCCTAGTCCCATAGTAAGCTCAGTAAGGCTTGTATTATGGGTACTAGACAATGATATATATAATATATATAAATACTTAAATACATAGAAGACGCATCGCACAAATATTTGCCCTTACCGGGATTCGAACCCAGGACCTTCAACTTCGTAGGCAGCGTCACTACCCACTAGGCTAACCGGTCGTCAAATATAAATGTCAACTTTCTAGATGACGTATCTTACAAAGAACTTTTTGAACCGCGACGATAGTACTGAATTGAACAGAGCGCGAAGAGTGCGTCAGTGAAATAGTTCATTTGAGTCCTTTAGTTCCGCGTCTTTCATAGAGCTAAACAGCTCCTCATTCCCAGATCTCAAAACTTGTTCCTGAAGTAAAGGAACTTAACACCGAACTAGTTACTTTGACCGATTTATCAAGATGGGAGCGCTTTTTTCAAGACCAAGCGGACACAGCTCTAATTTATCAATCACATAAAGAGCTATCCATAGGAAACATTAATTAATATCCGATCCTATTTCTCTATTTTGTCAATTATCATCTGAAAATGATAAAACGACGTGAACGTTGCTGGACAGCATTGATACTTATCAATGCTATCCAGCAACATTGATGCTTTTCAACTCTGCAGTGCAAGTCAAATAGTACCTAATTATTTATTTATTTATTTATTTATACAAGGAATTCCAACAGCTATGAAATATTCGCTAAACTTTATAAATAGCAATACAGAGCCAATTATAGGAACTCGCAAATAGAAACTGAGTATAATAATATGTTACACAGTACACGCTATATGATAAGTGATAACAATGCACAGTATACTGTGATACAAAATATTACAGTATGACAATTTACCAGATGACAATTTTCTAGTTTGTGAAAGTGTGGGCTTTAGCCATGTCCAAAAGTCAGTAACGCAATATAAGCGCTAGTATTTAACACATTTTCTGTTCGCTTTATTGTATTAACGACATAACATTTTTTATTTCGACTTGTGTAGGTACTATGATTACATATAAAACAAATAAGAAACAAATACCTATTCGTTATTGTTCACCAAAAAAATTAAACAGCACAAGGACATTACGCTAGTACAACAGTAGACAATTGGCGGCCTTATCGCCAGTGAACGATATGTTCTTTACACCCTTTATCAACCATTATAATCCTTAGTCTTAATAGATATTTTAACAAGTATTATATACACAAATTCCCGCCATTTTCCCCACCCAATCTGTCCCAACAACTATGAAACTATAATTTGTCCCAAACCTATTAGGGTTAAGGCAATTATCAGCATAATGAGGTACTTACGTCAAATTGTATTGCGAGGGTCCTAACGTTTGTTTAATGTGAGACGGCGGGTACCTGCAACATCCTTAAGTGGCAGAAGATTTGTTGGGAATCACTGTTTCGTACAACTAAGAACACTTAGGTGCCCGTATTGTGTTGGGGTAGAATTGCACCCGCCTTTTTCCTGCGGGTATAGTAAAAGTCGCAGGGGAGGGTAAAGGTCGTAGGTTAGTGGGCGATAGGCTAACAACCTATCATAATCAGATTTACTCGGTCGTTAAACCCATATTGGCTAGGTATTTTTAATTAATATTTTTTTTTAACAGAAATCGTAGCAGAAGGTCGATTACGTAACGCATTGTACCTACGCGCGTCAGTTAGATTTAAATGACAATTTTTATATGAAAAAAAAAACAGTTGGATCTACCTAACGCGCGTTCAAAACGTTACTTAATTGTCCCTCAGGTCACTTCAAAATTAAATCCAAATGTATGAATTCAGTCACTGTGTTGTGAGTGTAATTAAATTAAAGTTTCACTATTTTGGTGACAAGCATACATAAGCTACGGAACTTCGCATCAGGCAAGCCGCATGCTTGTTTGCAATCGCCATGGTATGTAAAAAAACGTAACTTCTTAAGTTGTCACTGTCTTTGGACCCGCAGAAAACTTCACCAATCACCTATTTTAATGTTTGTATCTTTGTCTGAGTTGCTGTGAATGTTTTCCGATTGAAATAAAAGCGTGTCCAACTACATTTTATAATATTCTATATCAAGTACCTTATTATATATATCATAATATCTATCGTAGTTCTTTAGTTAGAAAGCCTGGAGCCTGGAGGTATGCAAACTCCATTACGCTGAGCAACTGAATCTTAAGTTCACAAGTTCGTTTCGAAACATGGAAGACCATTACCTAAGTGAAGACTATAGATCCTGATTAAAAATTAATTAACAGCCACAAAAGGGTTCCAGAATTATTAGGAGATTTCACGTAATTACTCAGACGGCAGTGGGTAATTGATGTGTGGAAATTTCGTGGAAATGCTCATTTATGCGTTCGATGTGATAAATATATATGCAGGAGGTCCGTTTGAATGGATGTATTGAATTGGAACCAAATTGATAATCAAAATAAATGTGTTAAAACAGGGACTGCATAACCGAAAACATACCGGTATGGTTTTAAAACCGATGTGACGTCATATCGGTGTTCAAATAGCGGTTTCGGTAGCGGAACCATTATATTTCTCTATCGAAATATAACGGTAACCTTAATTGTTTTCGATACTTTGATTTTGGCGTCGTTGCCAAACCGCCGGCGCTGCCGTTTTGTCGCTTCTGCTCTGATACTTTTCTGATTCGTTCGTTCGTTCCTATTGGAAGAAGTTGTCTGTGTAAGTGTAAGTTCACTTATTTTTTCGGTAACCTTTATAATAACGGTTTCTAAACCGAATACCGGTAACCGAAATTTCAAAACGTTTACGGTACCGCTATGTTGGCGCGGCATGCGTTGCGTTTACACCATTACGGTACCGTTTAGGTACCGTTTTTTCCTTTAGGAATACCGGTTTCATACCGGTAAAACCGTAACCAAAATCAGTGCCTGGTTAAAAATATTCAAAATTGTCTGTCATGATCATGACTTCATTTGCAAATATGACCGAACATATATATTTATTTGCATTTTGTTGAGTCACATAATATTGCTAAGTTAGTTAATGATAGTTTTATCGTCCTAATCGCATTTGAATGCTTAGCTCGCTAGTTTTGATATTACTCCAGGCAAAATACGGTTTGGAAAGATATTAATTCATTATGGCGTTTTTTTTGTTTATTTACTTTTAAAACGTTATTAAAATATGCTTTGTTCAAGAATTCAACAAACTTTTCACCCAGAAGTAAAATAGATTTAAACGAAGCATAGACCAAATGTAAATGAACCAAAATAAAGATAAAAACATTTATTAATATACTTTCTGACTTTTAAGAAGCTAGTTAAGTTATAATTTTTTTTATCTTGAGGGTTTGTTGGATTTTTCTGTGATTTATATTTAATTCATAATATATCCGTTACTTAATTGTAAAAAAATTGCTATTCTTTTTTACATAATTGTATTTTTTTCCATACAAGTTGTCAGTTCATTGACTGGACTATATGCTGAATTTCTCTATTTTCGTGAACTATTTCCCCTGTGTAAGACACACGTGTTTGTCTTCGGCGAACTAGAGAAAAAGATGAAACACTCTTACTACACACGAACGCATGGATCAGATGAGTGACAGAAAATGTGTGTATGCACGTACTCGCGTGCTGTCATAATAATTATTATTTTATCTATATTCCGCCCGCGACTCCGTCCGCCTGGAACCCGATAAAAACTATCCTATGTTTTAATCCAACCTATAAACTGGCTTCGTGCCAAATTTCATCCAAATCGGTTGAGCCGTTTAAGCGTGATTAAGTAACAAACAACTAAACTTCTAAACATCCAAACATCTAAACATCCAAACATCCAAACTTTCGCATTTATTATTATGTATGTATACTAGCTTCCGCCCGCGACTGCGTGGAACCGGGGTTGAATCTATCCTATATTTTAATTTAGGCTATAAATTATCTTCGTGCAAAATTTCATCCAAACTTGTCACTGAAAAATCAGATTTTCTCGGTCTGTAAACCCACAGTTGGGTCAGGCGTGATTTAGTAACAAACATCTAAACAACATCCAAACATCCACATTTTCGCATTTATAATATTAGTAGGATATATTACTTGAAAATAAGTTCATTTAATAATTCTTGATTAATCCGTAACGGTACAAATACGGTAAATAATAAAATAAAAAAATATTATATTATATATTATAAGGTGGATTCTTGTCACTGCAACTAGACTCAGAAGCAATGAAAACGGGTCACTTCCCATGGATGACTTTACAAAGTGACCCGTTTTCATTGCCTAAATCTAATAATGCCCTCTAGGATAGTGATCCTAGGGAGCATTATTAAATTTAGTTGCAATTACCAGATAGTTGCAATTACAAGACTCCACCTTAGATATTATACATTACTAGGATGACAACAAAATAACAAAATTTTTGGTTAAATAAATTTAATCAACGTCTTTTTTCACGTATTACCCAACACCGCCCTTAAGGTTTTTCATCATGTAGTTACTACGAAGAACCCCGCGTAATGACCAATTTACCAAAGATTGGTTCGTAAAATAATGCGATATTTTCTGGAACGAGCTATAACGAAATAGGAACTGATAATTGTCTGTGCGGTATTAACTGCTGTGTTTTTTTGCGATAGTTTTAAAGAACTGCTATACTTTTCAGGGAGATAATTTATCTCGCTATATGCGTACAAAAAGTACGGACACCTAACGTAATTTGCGATTTTCACAGCTCAGCTCAACTGACGCTGTTACATCGTATGCGTTAAGATCTTAGTGACGCATCTTACGCGTCATGCGTAAACGCTACGTCAGAGTTAACACTTTCCGTGCCAAGAACCCTCTAGGTGTACCTACGTTCCGCTCGCGGGCGCTTTCCTCAATATACAATTTTTCGCACGTTATCAGCTAAAAGCGTAGCACTACGAAATCGATGACAGTCGACGTGTTAACACTATCACTGCCAGGAACCCGCGTAGTGACCGTCTACGCCGTAACCTCTTTCCACTTCTTAGCGAGAAAACCACGGGATCGTTTACAGTCCAATACTCGTAGGCGTGTTGACACCAAATAAAATAACCAATAATGATGACTTTTCTCGAAAAAATATAAAAAATCGTCAAATGAAGAAAAAAGTAAAGCAGGGGATTAAATAATCACAAAGTTAAAAGTGGCCAAAGTTTTAAGAGGGGGGTATATTATGTCCTTTTCCGCACCTTCCTACGAAACGATTGTCATTTACTACGAAGCTCGAGTGTCGTGACGTCATGATCATCGAGCATTTCTCTCACTAACAAGCGATATTAAAACGGTTGTAGCTTCGTAATTCGTTGAGATATAAGTATGGGAATTTTGTCCCTATGCAATTTTTTTGCCTAACTTCATTTCAAATAAAAAAAAAAGATTCGGACGTACATATATATATATCCTTGTTTTGTAACAATTATCATCATCCTTCTCCTAGCGTTATTCCCGGTTGTGCTGTATGTGGGTACACATAAAAACACTAAATGAACTAATGTCACTGGCCACAATTACAATTATTTAATAACTAAATACGTATTAACTCAGGCAGGACTAAAAATGCGCAGCCTACTTATTGGTTGTTTATAAGTTTTAATTACCTTTAAACCCCTTTTTAACACCTCCAGCGCGTGAACACGTTCTAAATAACCGCAGCGTTTGATCCCGCCGTGCAAACACCACTTGAAACATTCTCAGCACAATCCCGCAGCGGAACTCCAATAAACCTTGATTAAAACTTAATCAACCGTTTAACCATGCTTGCACTGCGTTTTTGCTAATAAGCGCTTTGATTTTTGCCCGTGCGGGTCTGTAAATTGGTTAGCTGAGTGTTTGTTGTGTAAATCCACTTTACGTCGTACGTGTCCGTAATGTGGAAATTACCGCCCGCTACGTGGAAAGTCCACCTGCCCAGGCACAGAGGGGTAATGACGCAACGTTTTGAACGCGCGTTAGGGCAATTTATCCTTATTTTTTCCATATAAAAAAATGACATTTGGATCTACCTAACCTGCTTACAATGCGTTACGTGATCGACCCGCAGACTTACCACTTTGTACTTAACGCGTGGTAATAAAGAAGGATGATTACATAATTGTCAATTAAATACCTCCAATGTGAGAGCTTCGTTTTACCGCCTTTGTTAAGCAATGTACGTATTATAGAATATTTTTATACTTATTATGCGCTTTGAATCATGTGCACTGCAAAGTTTTCTGCCTTGTTTTTAATATATTTTCGGTGGCAAACAAACGTACGGCCCGCTTGATGGTAAAGGTCACCGTACTCTATGAATAGCTTGCAAATTCAGGGGTGTTACAAAAGGGGTTACTTGTGTTGTAATTGCAAACAAAACAACGCTGCTTTACATAGATTTTACACTGTGTATAGATCGCTTTTTTTCTCTGAGAGTGAAATAACATTTTATGTATTCCTTGTGTTTATGATTACGCTGGGTGAGTGTGCGAGTTTTTATTGCGTAATTTAGAATTAGATTATTCCGTGACATAATATCTTATTATATACAGTAAACCTTTGCTTTGATACTTTGAATCAAGATTCTGCCCATTATAAGCATCTACACAGCATTATTCGTTTGAAAGACTTAAGATTCACTATGTTTCGGCTTCCACTTCAGGCTTACGTGAGCTCAAAGGCTTTGTCTGAAAGCTAATGAGCCGAAAAAGCTGATCGGCTAGTTCAGTCTCATATTGATTAAGTACCTGACTTTTATGTTACTTGCAAAACAAATTAATATGGTCTTACAGCTTGAACATTTAAAATTAAAAAAAAAATGTGTCTGGGTCATTTGTAACTCTCGGCTTGATGACAGTTGCATAACTTTGTTTAGGAATATACCCTGTTTGTACATCAGAGATGCATGTATCTTTGTTAACACGTCTAAGTGATTTCCGAACATGAGGTGATATGATGCACAGACAGAACAGAAAAAGGATTATGGACCTGCTGTACAAAACCAGAGTTTTGTAAAGCAGGTCCATGATCCTTTTTCTGGTGCTTTTTCAATATTATGGTAAAAATGTCGCCAACATGTGCATTAAATCAAATAATAACTTGCCTGAGGACATTAAGGTTCTCCGGGGAAACAGTTTTAATAATGAGTTGACGAATTGGCTTCTCGACAGATATTTTTATAGTGTTAAGAGTTATTTAGAGTATAAGTGACATAAATTGATATTACTGTTTTTTTGTCTAAATTTTATTTTTGCAATTGATAATTTGTATTTTACGAAACTCATCGCCTCTCAGTAAAATATTTGCACGCCTGCGTGCAGGCTGAATACACTGTCATGTTCAATTATGTAAGACCTTCCTGTACTGTATTCTGGCAAATAAATACTATTGACTTTTGACTTTGACTTTTTAATATTAAAAATATAGTTAGTAGCAGAGCCCGTAACTTTCATACCGATGACATCAATTTGACGTCACGCAGTAGGTATATAGAATGATCCCAAATAGTTTTATTGTTATTATTAATCATGAGTCGTCAATAATTTTAATCATGTTCAAATTACTTCAAAAGTAATCTATTCACACGTGGAATATATAATAGGTACCTACTTGAAAGAATTCTGTTTTCTACGTAATTATTGAAATGTGGTAACAATACCGTTTAATAAAATGTATGTATAAAAACAAAACAAATAGTTTAATTTACGTTTCACGTATCAACGTAGGTACCTGTTAATTGTTTCACGTGTGAATAGATTACTTTTGAAGTAATATGTACATGATTAAAATGATTGACGACTAATGATTAATAATTACAATAAAACTATTTGGGATCATCCTATATGCAGCATGACGTCAAATTGATGTCATCGGCATGAAAGTTACGGGCTCTGGTTAGTAGTTATCGGTATATCGATAGTTTTTATCTCGGGTCCACGCAGACGAAGTCGCGGGTGGAAGCTGGTATATTTTGATGAAAACGAATAGACAATATTTTCATGTTTTCTTTCTTTTCTTTGGATCCGGTGTGGTGTCAGACTAGAATATCAACGCTTTTCTTTCTGTCGTAAAAGACAATGGCATCGGGTTGAGGTACGTTGTGGGCGATAGACTAGTGACTTGTCACTGAAAAATCGGATTTTCTCAGTCTGTAGACCGGCAATTGGGTCACAATTTTTGATGCATAAGTCAGCCACAATGTTCATGTTCTTGTTGTTTATTCTGACTGTGGCTCACGTCGAGATCGCACCGACGTCTCTGGTTTGCCAGTCTAATGTGATTACATCTACTTACACCACCAAGACCCTTGCTGACTACAACCAATATTGCGACTAGCGACAGCTGTATCTTCTTATTTGAAAGGTTTTCTGTCTTTACCATACTCTTAGATAATTTACTTTAAAAACAAAGTTTTAACCGGCTTCAATTTAGTACTCCGCCAAGCCACGAGAACATTTCCACATTTATTTTCCAATTTACCACATGAACTGATTTCCGAGAGCAAATGCGTTGATTATTTGAGAAAAAAACCCAATCGCTGTATGTGGCCCGATACTATTTGAGGACTTCCGTCGATTCCACAAGGATCACCGTTGGTAATACTTCATTAGCTGCTATTTCAACGGAGTCTTATCAGAATCTGTGACGTGCTTTTGTACTTTAAGTACATAATTGAGGAATTCCATAAGTCATCTGTGGTCTTCATCATCAGTTCCACTCCACCAAATATATGATTTCCGGATGTAAATACACGAGATATAATAGAAAATACCAAAATCACTACACGCGTGCCTAATATAATTGAGGAGTTCTCTCAATTCCACATGGATACCATCATTCAACTAAATTTAAAAAAAAATGGGACCCACCTGGATGCATATACTTACAAAAAAAAAATTCGAATCGTTTCATCAATGACAGAGTTCTGAGGTAACAAACATTGAAAAAAATATATATATATATACATACAACCGAATTGAGAACCTCCTTTTTTTGAAGTCGTTTAAAAATGCGTACAGTTATCACATAATTATGTGTCTTCCAGAACCGCAACACATTGCTGTAACAATCGATATGAATGCAGACCACTCTGCTTCCACACAATAAATACTACTGCGCAGATTTAATACTGACAGTTTGCAGTATGCTGACAAATAAGGATATCTACTGGTGGACATTAGTAAGTAAGCTCTCGGTAAGTATAAAATACCGCATACCGATTTCACCCTACCAAATGCGGAAGTGCCTAAGTAGGTACCTATGTATAGATTAACGTTTAACGGAAACGCATGTCGTAAACTCGATTCCGACGTTTATGAGCTGATACCAATGTCGTAAATACGTTTAGATTGTATGTGATAGGTACTTGTGGATTCACAATCTCACATTGTGTCGAACCCAATATGCCATAACCTTCAAGCTTCACTCAAAAACAACATGGCTCTCACAATGTAGAAGTTTGCAGAACAGTGTCGTTGCACCTCAGTCAGGTTGTTGTCATAATAGACAAAGCCGAACGGCGCTTTATGTACGTAGGTGTATATAATCAGCGCACACAAACTAGTGTTAGGAAGATACAGATACAGTGGGTCCGTTTTAAAATGCTTCATCAGTAAAGTGTTGTGTAAAGCGTTACTACGATCCGTTAGCCGCGCTGAGCCAGCACAGATTTGATTTCCCAATGCGCATGACACAAGGTACGGATCGCGCCAAGCCAGAATTCGATCAAGGAGAGTTCCCACGACTAACAGTTCATTTGGAAACACCCACCTCATTGATAAAAGAGATAGGGCTAGTTTGTATGAACATCTTCTTTGAGTGACACCAGCAGAGGTAATGTCTTTTATTTTCAGCGGCTGCGAACATTATTTGTGTAACTAATAAGGCTAGTATCCGAAGAAAGAGAAAGAAAATTGAAAGGCAAGCACTTTCGGACGCATTTTCGCACAAACACCGGTATTATAATACAGGTTATTTAAGATTAGCGAATTGCATTAAAGTCCATTCAAAAAGCAACTCTACCATCATCCTCCTAGGAGCCCCACGCCACGCTAGCGTGATTTCCGGTAATGCCCCTAAAGGAGCCCGGGGTTCGCTTTGACACCTTCCCAAGATTTGGCAGGCACTAGTTTTACGAAAGCGACTGCCATCTGACCTTCCAACCCAGAGGGAAAACTAGACCTTATTGGGATTAGATCGGTTTCCTCACGATGTTTTCCTTCACCGAAGAGCTAACGGTAAATATTCCGTGCATAAGTTCCGAAAAACTCATTCGTACGAGCCGGGATTCGAACAAACTACCGCCGCTTGACAGCCGCATGCCGGAACCACTAGGCTACCGTAGCTCTAAAAGCAACTCTACCGTTCGAGGTAAAAGATTCCAATTCAAATGACAGGTTTTATAAAAAATCGGTCACATTAAATAATGTCAAACTGTGTGGCACTTTGGCTGATATGGATGATACAGTGGGGCGTGTTAATAAAAACAAGGAAAACGATTTTTTTTCAAGTAACAAGTGCTTGTCTTATGCAAAATTTCCATAAACATGTGGCTCATTATTTCAGTCAGTCGCATTTTTCACCCCCGAGAAAGGAGCGGAGTGTTGTTATAAGTTTAAAACACAGATATATTATAGATATACACTAAACTCGGATTTTTAATTAGGTGAACTAACTTGACAGCTGAAAATGTCGTCAGACATAGGAAAAAATAAATACTGATAGGTTTATGTCGATACAAATATGTCGATATAACGTTGTACGGTCGAGGAAATTGAATGTTTGGCACATGTCAACTCTATTAGAATGACGTTAAGGTCCAAAAGTGCTAAACATTCAATTTCCTCGACTGTACCTACTATAAATCTGATTCAAATTGTATTTTATCAAGTAATCATACTAAGTATGGAAATTTATACAATTATAAAATAGTAATGTTTTAGACATCTTGTATTATACATTGTTGAATAATAAATCTATTTTATGTTCATAACCTTACCAGAATCTGCATATTTATTTTTACAGTTTAATTAGGAATTTGAATTCATAAAGTAGGAACCTACCTTGCATAGCCCTTCCACCAACCGTGTCAGTAGTAGAAAAGCCGAAAATACATACTCTTCTATATGTTTGTACTAAAACTAACGTAAGAAACAAACATAATTAGTCTCTCAGCTGCCTTTCAGTGACACGGATGGTGGATCAGCCTATATACATCTTATTCGTATTGGCAAATGATACAATAATAGCTCAAACAACTTCAGAAACCAAATTCTATCAAGCTATTATTTACATAACTTTTACACAAGTACGAGTAAAAATAATGATAACAAAACTAGTATACAGACTGCTTTAATAAACCTCTTGTATGAACTGGATTTTTTAAATATCGATATTAACAGCACTAGCTAGCACTAGTGAAACATTCGTGTGCAATGAACTGTCAAGTTAGTTCGCCTAATTAAAAAGCCGGGATTAGATAACTTAAACACCTCAATCTGTATGAAAACCGACCGTGTCACTTTTTTCTACCTACTGTGACGTCACAATCGCGAATTATGGCCGGTTCCAATAATCAATCCACCGACAGTTTTCCTTACCGGCAGTTACATTTTGACAGATTACCCGTAGAAAATGTGTCAAAATGTAACTGATGGTAAGGAAAACTATCGGTTGATTGATTATTGGAACTGGCCATTAGTGATGTGATTCATTCCCCGTTTTTTTAATATTCACGGACAACCGGTTACTACAACAGACGCGCGCGGAATGTCAGTCGGACGGCCAACTCGGAGACCGAGTTCGGACACGCGAAGTAGATGCATTTGCGTGATCTATGTATATCTGTGGTTTAAACAGTGTATCTGAGTATCTGAGTGTGGCATCGTAGCTCCACGGACCCGGATCCGGATCCGGTAACGGATGCACAGATTTGAGTAAGGTTGTTAATCAAAAGTCTTGTCTGTTTCTTTGCTTTGTTTGATGTGTCAGAGATGTTATAGGTGATGTATTTATATAATTCATCGCAATGTTTTTTATGCAATTCTCAGTTACTATAAAAGTACTCAGAATCATTTGAATCTTCGATAACAAGCTTTTACGGAAGAAACAGAATTACACAGTTGACTCACGTTGTTGGCCCACTGTAGTTGTGTCAGCCAAGTTCGTGGCAGTTCGTTATCAGAAGTTGCCGCTTCTACCTGTGGCACAACTTGTATAATGCGCTCCGCTGAATCAGTTCCGAACTTGCCACGCTTTTTATACGTTATCTAATCTGAATCAAGTTGCAGCTTGTAGTGGAAATTATCACTATAGTATCCTCAAATATACACGGTTTAGTGTCTGAACCTTCACTAATTGATGGAGCTACCAGCTCGAGGTTGTACTGTGTCTGAATGTCCGTAAATAATAAATAACAATAATAATCAATATTAGGAGACAATCTTATATAATCGACTTAGTAAGCCTATTAGTAAGCCCAATACTCAGCCCAATAAGGCTCGTGACTAGACGACGATATATACAATAGATAGATAGAGATATAGAACAAATATTCATGCATATCACACAAATATTTGCCCTTACCGGGATTCGAACCTTCGGCTTTGTAAGCAGTGTCACTACCCACTAAGCTAAGCGGTCGTCGAATGAACGAATAGATTTCCTTACTATGAAATACCTATTTAGTTGGTTTCTACATATCAGTATTTAATTGTTTATTAAATAGAAGCAAGGACAATACGATAATTTATTTCAAGACACCTACGATTATGTGCGTGGATCAAGGTATTTCGTTACAAAGCTGAAAACTGCTTCGAGTTACGTCGAAGCACACATAGCATTAACCCATTCAAGGCCAATGACTCACACCTGCTTTCTAGTATGTAGGTTAAAACTACTACTGCGTAGACGTTCGCTAGGTGGGTTCCTTGCAGTGAAAACGCTGAGCGAAAGAATGCTGCTACGCGTTCCGGCGTAGCACACGACGACGAACGACACGACGTACCATTGCTTTGTCTCGAGATAACGATTCACTACATCTGCTGCGGTTTTCTTCTCTATAGCTAAATAGCTCGTAGAGGCATGACTCCTATGTGAGTTTTTGGCCATGAACACTTGGTTGTGGACTCGCAAGAAACAGTGCGTGAACCTTGAGGTCTTACAAATGCTTCTAAAACGCTCCGTAACTGTGCTTCGATGACGCAATTGTTATTTAATATGCCAAATATTTAAAAAAAAAACGCAGGAACTTTCAGCAAGTATTCACGAACTCCAATCTCGAATCAAAGTTTATACAGACCGTAAGTTCCACTAACGATAACATAAGTGTCTCCTTCCATTTCCCCATTTTTCCGCCATTCGTACCCGACGCGTGGCAATGTTTGAATGCGAGTATCAATTAATAACTGGTTATTATGGCGATTAGGGGCTCTCGGCTCACCGGGGCGGGAAGATCGATATCGCTCACGAAAACGGCTTAAGAGGAAACGGTGTGGCGGTCCCTAGAGTTGTTCACACGCTCTGCCGAAATTCCAAGTTAACTTACCATGTTTATGATAAGGTAAAACTGTATTGTTAAAACTATGTATGTATGTATGTAAAACTGTGTCAATGTATCTATGATTATGAACAACGTCAGTTGATACTACTCGCAATATTATAAGCGGACACCGGGCTTCTTTGGGGCACAACCGGGAATATCGCTAGGAGGATGATTATACCCTGTCCAAAAATGTACAATTACCAAAAGCGTTGAGAATTTAACACATTATTTTTCGTTAGCTTATAGGTAAAATCGTCACATTGTGAACTAAAACCGATTGGCATGCTACGGTACGCATATAAAAACATTAGGTAGGTTAGGTTGGATAGGTAGCTTCAGTTGCCCGAAGGGCATAAGCTAAACGTCCGAGTGCTCGACGCAGTACTAGTATGGGCACTCTATTATCAAAGCAATATGGGTTAAATTCGAACTAAGAGAATTTTTCTTCATTCGAATTTAAGCCATGTCACTTTGATATAGAGTGCCCATGCCATCGAGCACTCGGACGTTTACCCTTCCGCCCACTAATAGAAGCACCGCGCAGCGGGGCTCCATCGAAACTGGCAAATGATAAAATTACATTGTTAGGTATTGTTTACTGTTCTTAATTTGACGATTTGAAACATAATGCGTTCAATTTAGAACCACGTAACGCATTGTACGCGCGTCAGTTAGATCTAAATGTCACCTTTTATATGGGAAAATGACAGTTGGACTGTTCTAACGCGCGTTGGAAAAGTTAAGTTACTACCCCTCTGATTTGGAGTTGATTTTTATGGTTTAAGATATTTATTTCTCAAAAGATTTACAAAATCACTTACTGAGAAAACATTATTGACTTAAATCTAGGTAGCTAAGAGAGGGTAACATGCAAAGTAATCGAACATAATTTCTAGGTAGCTAAGAGAGGGTAACATGCAAAGTAATCGAACATAATTTCTAGGTAGCTAAGAGAGGGTAACATGCAAAGTAATCGAACATAATTTCTAGGTAGCTAAGAGAGGGTAACATGCAAAGTAATCGAACATAATTTCTAGGTAGCTAAGAGAGGGTAACATGCAAAGTAATCGAACATAATTTCTAGGTAGCTAAGAGAGGGTAACATGCAAAGTAATCGAACATAATTTCTAGGTAGCTAAGAGAGGGTAACATGCAAAGTAATCGAACATAATTTCTAGGTAGCTAAGAGAGGGTAACATGCAAAGTAATCGAACATAATTTCTAGGTAGCTAAGAGAGGGTAACATGCAAAGTAATCGAACATAATTTCTAGGTAGCTAAGAGAGGGTAACATGCAAAGTAATCGAACATAATTTCTAGGTAGCTAAGAGAGGGTAACATGCAAAGTAATCGAACATAATTTCTAGGTAGCTAAGAGAGGGTAACATGCAAAGTAATCGAACATAATTTCTAGGTAGCTAAGAGAGGGTAACATGCAAAGTAATCGAACATAATTTCCACAGAAAAAAGGGTAAGCGCCTAAACGATAACAACTGGTACAAGTAATGCAACATTGTAATGAATGCATACTAAGGGCCAGTTGAACCAAACTAGTTTACAACATTAGTTTACAGTCGGTTACACTATGCAAACATAATATCTAACTGTAATAAAAACAAAATACGCAAATTGAAAATTAAACATTAGAGGGAGCCTTGGAATATAATGTGTTTAATGTGTTATGTGCTGTATTTATTTATTAATCGTTTTCATATAAATACTTTTCGTAACAAAACGATATTTACCTAGTATTCAAAATATGTGTTTTTGAACTAAGTATATAAAAATTGTTTTATTTTTTATTTATTTCTTTAATTATTTATTTATTTATTTTTTAATCACGCATGGTACATTGTATTCTTTAAGTGTATTTTATTTAAATTTTTATTTTTTGGATAGGTATATGAATTTGCTTATTGGGCTAACACTTATTTTTTACAACATATTGTTTTAAAGATTTTTTAAAGAGGGGCGTGGATTTTATATTTTTAATATCATTTTCAACAGCTTATTGCGAGTATAAAATTATAAACTGACAGAATTAATATACCATTAAACTAGGAATATTAGTACACTTGTTTGTAAATGGGTTCTAAAAACCAGCACTAATGATAAACATATCCTACTATAATATTATAAATGCGAAAGTTTGGATGTTTGTTACTAAATCACGCAAAAACGGTTGAACGTATTAAGATGATTTTTTAGTATACAAATATAGCCTGGATTAACATAAATAATACTTTCATCCCAGTAAAAGTCTAACAAAAACGTTAAACACGTTAATCCCCAGGGGAAAAAAACGGTTAGGTTGTTAGGTGAACTGCGACCCTACAGCGCGCGAGCCGAGCGAGCGAACCGAGCGTGACGCGGCAGCGTCTGGCGAAGCGCCATAACTGAACATTATCATTTTTTTCCTAGTTGAATATAAAATAATTACCGCTAATTCCCCTGGGTGATCGGGGTCAGGTGATTAACGTGGATAACGGGAACAAAATCAAGTAAACGAGAACAAAGTCGCGGGTACAAGTGGTAAATAGTTCTTAACTGTACATGTGTGGATGGAACCTCAGAAAGCGTTTGCCCTTAAGGGCCCAAAGCGGACTAACGTTTCTTGCGATAAGCGGAGCCTTACGTCTCAGTCAGGAAGGGAATAGACTAGTTAAGTCTCTCGACTTGTAGTTTATGCGAGGAGAGAACTCGAAGTCAAAGGTTTTTTGCTAGCTTCGGAAATCCTCGTGTTCGAATAACCTAAAATGTTATAGGTAACAGCATTATTAACTTGTGGGAGTAGGTATTATATTGACCGACAGATGACGTTAATTTAAAATAAATTTAAATATTCAATTACCTACGTATCAATATAAACTTATTAAAAACTACAGAACACACTTTTACATCAATATAAACTTATTAAAAACTACAGAACACACTTTTACTGCGATGTTTAATGACACGACGGTAGCAATCAAGCTTCACGGCGTGCCGGATGGTAAACAGATGCCGTAGCATATGGATTCTGGATTCGTTGCGTTGTTGCTTGAGACAAATGCAGTTCCTTTAAATGAAGTGCGTCCTCTGGAACTCTGGCGACCGAACTCGCCAACAAAACAAGTAGTTATTATTTATGTACATGTGTAAATATTAAAACAGGATTAGCTTATCTTTACTCTTCTATCAGGTAGTAAACCAGCTTGCGGCAACACGTACACCGTACCGCAACTTTTTAATATTATGCATGCATAAGTACATAACCAGGAGTCTCCGTTATAAGACCTTATTCCGTTGCCTTAAGGTCTACGAATAGTTAGTCAAATGCTACCCACAGTACACGCAGTGTTTCTAACTGGTATCGAGTTGCCACTGTCTAGCGCATACGCTGGAATCTACGAGCAATTTACTGGCCAGTGCAAACAGTGGTTTAAAAAACATAAATCGAATTCACAGCCAATGGCTTAGTGACGATAACTAGCTTCCCACTAGTTCTATTGGAAAATGTAGAAGTTTTTGTTAGAGTTTGTGCGGATTGCGGATTGGTATTGGAATTCACTGTTTGATAAAGAGAAGTAGCTACTACTGCTAAATATCTACTACTAACTACTAAATAATAGAACACTTCCAAATGATAATTTTCTGACGATGATTCATAAAGAAACCAGGCAGAGCCACAAGATGAAACCAGTCAAAACATCTATACTGTATAATGCTGAAAGAATTATAAATTACGGATGAGTAGTTTCGTAAATTGCCCTTTACATACAAACTTACAACCTCACAAACTTCTCCTCTTTTCAATATTAGTATAAGGAGTGTTGCACGAATCTCAAGCGAAACAAAAGGACGTCAGCGGCGCAAGAAAATATTTTCTTGAGTTCAAATGTCCAACTTCAATTGGTAAAAAAACTCTCTCGCACGAAAGGTTCCGTACCATTATCTATAAAAGCGGCAAAAAAAACACGTTTGTTTTATGCGTGCCCCATTTAATATTTACTTTATTCTGTTTTTTAGTATTTGATAGCGGCAACAGAAATACATCATCTGTGAAAATTTCATTTGTCTAACTATCACGGTTCAAGTGATACAGCCTGGTGACAGACGGAAAGACATACAGACGGACGCACAGTGGAGTCTTAGTAATAGGGTCCCGTTTTACCTTTTGGGTATGGACTCCTTAAAATCAAAGTCAAGTCATAACTTAACACACCACGCCTATTTCTCGGAAGAGTAGGCAGCAATCATGGATATACATTTGCTGCGATCCTGACAAACTTTTACTTCATAAATTTCGCAATAATATCTCCTTAACCAAATTAAAAGATACCTCCCAGTAATTCTGAGATACGCAATTCAGTGCAAAAGTTCCTTTCCGTAGCGCGGCGGGAATGATACAGTAATCCTTTAATCGACAGGAGACTTTACTTAATACCCCATTATCTCTTCTCTTTCCAACCATTCAGTTACAATACGCCTTCAATTATTTCCCATGAGTTATTTAGTGGTAGACGTTAAAAGGTTGCGGGAATGGAAATATATGGAAGATTTTGGAAAAAGAATACGAATTTCGGTTTAATTTTGAATTAAATAAGATGTCATCATCCTCCTAGCGCTATTCCTCGTTGTGCCCTGAAAAAGCCCAGGATCTTTGGCACCTAATCCCTTACTGGTACTTTTACGAAACCTATTTTGAGTCTATAGATAGACATTTTGACTTGTAAAAGTGCCCTTGTGGCCTATTTGCTGAATAATTAATTATTTTTTTTTGAAACTCAGAAATATACCTACCTTTATCTCAAGTAGTCAGTATTCAACCGACAAGAAATGCTTCATAATTTCGATGCTCGTTTTTATCTGAGAAGCCATAGTTTCCGAGCACCCACTTTACGACAACATATTTCATAGAAACCTTTCTCACCACTATTTGCCCTTACCGGAACCGTCGACTGGCTACATTAAGCCCGCAATATAACAAAAGTAAGATGTCCGCTGGTGCGTCCGAACATGAAAAGACAGAGGGCAATCAGAGGCCAGTGGAGTGTGAGTCCGGTGGAGCCGCGATGATTAGCTGGCCCTTATTGGATGGTGTAATAGTTGTATATGTGTACTTAGCTCACATGTCTTTTTTAAGGGAACACACTAAAATTCCGAAGACTCACTTTTGCGAAACCATAAATTCTAAATTCGGAGGCCATTTTCCGCTAATCTTAAGTTTGGACGCAGATGATTTAATCCATACTAATATTATAAATGCGAAAGTGTCTGTCTGTCTGTTACCTCTTCACACTTAAACCCTGAACCGATTGTGATGAGCTATACAGATACTTTGAGTCCCAGGGAAGGACATATATGGCAGTTTATATCCTGGAAATCATCCCTTAAGAAGGTGAAATTGGGAGTGAAAGTTATAAATGAGTTCCACACGGACGGAGTCGCAGACAGAAGCTAGTGGAATAGATAAATAGGTAGGTAGGAATAGTAATGTCAGGTTAGTATTTTATCCTCAAAACTTCCTTCAGCGGAACATGGTTTCCAGAATTATGTAACTCGGAAAAAGATGGTTTTGGATAAATGACTCGTCGGAATTGTAGTGTACCCCTTTTTCAATCACGGAGTGTAGCTAGTAATTGTGAACAGATCCCTGAGTGATATCGGGATAGCGTAGCCCCCTTTTGTGTATGTGAGCGTCGTGTAAGTGTTGCCTATGGGAATAGGGTTACACGGTTAATAGGACGCATGTTGTGGGCGCTGAATGAAACCTCTCTGCAATGTTAGGTTATTTTAATTTTTTAACCCACAATTATTGCAAATTTTTTTTGTGAGATGTTCGGCATAATTTCTCAAAAATCACATGGTGAGATTTTCGACATATTTATATAGGTTACCGTTACGGTTGTATATAGGTTACCGATACGCCCACACAAAAAAATACCCACGAACTTTGACCTGACGGACCTTCATAAGCTAGGGCCTTAGATAATGATGCTTTCTAAAAAATTGGAGGTCAGTATATATCGTCTCCTTCATTTCAAATATATAATCTATTTGAATCTGAAGACCAATAATGAATAACCACCGTATTAATCCGATGATGATATAAATTAATGATGCGGCAACGCCAAACAAAATGCCAGGAAAAAGTGACTTTTGAGGGTTTTTATTCAGACCTATACAAAGCCTAATCTAATCTGGTAGTTATATCACATATGAGTGGCATATGGTGTTACAAAAAAACAAGGTAACAAAGTATTGTGTAAAATATTCACTACAGCGCCCCCTGGTGAGCAAACATCATAATTTTAATGTAAGAACCATCCCTGATAAACCACAAACTCATCTCCGAAAATTGCATAATCTGTCAAGCTGTTTTTGAGATAATTGAGAAAATTCATTTACAACGTTTACTACAGCGCCCCCTGGTGACTAAACATCGAAACATCTATTTAAGAACCACCCCTGATGAACCACGCATCTATTTCTGAAAACCGCATCTAAATCGGTCAAGCCGTTTTGGAAATAAATGGGGACATTGGTGTACACAAACAAACAAACAGCCTCTCACCCTAAACGCATATACCTTCTCCGTTCTGTCGTGCCATGTTCGCCATAATACAATACAATACAAATACTCTTTATTGCACACCTCACACAAACAAAGCAGTTAAAAAGAGAAACAATACAATAACATGTAGGTAGAGGTAGACAACAGGCGGTCTTATCGCTGAAGAGCGATCTCTTCCAGACAACCTTTGGGTATCGGAGAAAGAGATAAAACTAGATTATGTAGTAGGTGGTGCAGAGATTATAATAAGCCATAAATCAAAATAATTATATCAATACACGTACATAAATAGCTCTATATATAAACATACATACACAATCATACATATATACAAATAACACAAATAAAAATATATAAATATAATACATAAACAGTCAGCCAATAATAATAATAGTAAGACAATCGGGGTTAGGGGAGAGACAAATAATATTATTTAAGAAGAGATTTGAAGTTACCGATAGATTTAGCTTGTCTTATATCAAGAGGGAGAGGGTTCCACAGTCGAATAGCCTTAAAAGTGAACGAACTACTGTAAAATTTCGAAGATGACGAAGGCACAGTTAATAGCAAATTGTTAGAAGATCTAACAGAATTAAAATAACTAAAACGCTCTTTGAGATAGCGGGGAGTTGCAGGGTTAAAAAGGACACTAAAGAGAAGCGAAATAATGTGAGAGTTACGACGATAACGGATAGGGAGCCACTTGAGTTTGGAACGGAAACTAGAAACGTGGTCATATTTGCGTAACCCAAATATGAACCGAATGCAGACATTTTGGAGACGCTCAAGCTTATTAAGCTGCTCCTCAGAAAGGTCGAGATAGGATACATCAGCGTAATCAAGAATAGGAAGAAGTAATAATAATAATTATACAGTTTTTTTTTGTCGACTCACTTTTTCGTTTTTTTTTTACTTTATTTGAATTCTACAGCTCACAAAGCCACAAGTATTCTATTATATTGGTTTTGTTATGAGACAAGGTATGACTGTTAGTTCATAGATTTTGAGATGTAGTTTTATATCCCCGCCATAAGACAAATTCATGGCCAACATTTCTTACCCTTATTTTTTGCGAATCACTAAAGTTCATCATAGTTGCAAGTAAAACCACCGACACCTATGCACCTACATTTCAAATGTTATTGTCTCCTAAAAATCCTATTATTTATGGGTATATCTTAATTGTAAAATAGCCACAATACATATTCTTACCACAGACGAGTCAATTTATAGCAATAAATACGTAATAGACCTATCAGGAGACAAGCTCGCAACAAATCACAATTACGCCGCCGTATAAGAATAACGCCGCTTTTTCCGATGGAAATGGAAATGGAATTCGGATCACCTGCCGCGTACCGCGTGTACAATCCTCGACGATAAATAATTCACATTCCGGAGGAAGGGACGCTTTGTCACTGTAAGAGGGGACAGCTAGCGGGAGGACTGGAGGAGGTGGACTTTTGTGACGCTTCTGATTCCAATCGTATTTCAAGCGCACGAGTGTGTTTTCATATTGAAATGCGATTCGAATGAAGTAGACATGAATCGAATAGTGGCTCGATAGAGAAACAAAACATAATTGAACGAAGCGAACGAAGTACAGTCAGCATCAAAAGTAACTACCCAATCGAAGACGTCAAATGCTCTTATTTCCTTTCAATAAAGACTTTTGACGTCTTCGTTTGCGTAGCTACTTTTGATGCTGACTGTACTCTGCTTCAGCTTGGGTCAAAACTCCTGCTGGAGTCCTAGGTCGCATTTCTCGACCGATTCTCGTGAATTTTTATGAAGAGGTTATTTATAGAATTATAAATAGACGATTTTTGTCCATTCACAGATTTTGGAAGTTTTTCGAAAAATCACAGACTCGCCAGTTCAACAGCTCACAGAGCCACTGAATAGTTAATTATTATTGTTGACATAGTATCGGATCAGGAACACGGAGCTGCGTGCCAAAACTGGCATCATAGATGTGGGTGCTAACCGCGAAGCTAAAGTGGGACCGGGCTGGACATGTCTGCCGGATGCACGCGGAGCGATGGGCCAAGTTAGCCACCGAATGGCTTCCACAAGATGGCTTCCGAGGTAGACGCAGACCGAAAAGGAGATGGCGGGACGACCTTGACATGTTTTGTACAGATTGGCAAACACTAGCACAGGACCGAGACGAGTGGCAGATAAAAGGGGAGGCTTTTGCCCAGCAGTGAGACACAATATAGGCTAATAAAATAAAATGAAAGTTTCTACTGAAGTTATTTCAAACAATTTTATATGATCTAACAATACAAGCCCACGGATTAAAGAAATAAAAAGTATAAATAATCACCAGATTATCTGCGAGTACCGACATAAATACGTATCATCTCTCACTCGTATTGACAGATTTTGTTACTGTTTTAGACGTTTGTTACTGTTTAGGGTTGTGAAATAAAAATGTGGAAGGAATCTGAAACTTACGCAGTAATTTTATTGTCACTACGGGCGACAAGTTTCGAACCCCTCGGGAGATCTACTTCAGGATAAGTGCTTTTGCAACCGTATCGCTTCGCACACAACAACAGGACTCATGAAATTTTGAATTCAATACGGTAGATAAATAAATATCTCACTCTTTAATGAAACCTGTTGACAGCTTCCGCCTAAAACTTGCGACCGCCTTTCGTCGGCTCACAAAATTATATCGGAACATTCGAAAAGACACGCCGACTGCCTTCAAAGACAGTTCTTAATATTATTTGATTGTGTGTATTAACAAATTGTTTGGATTTATATCAGAAATAAATTATTTATAATTAATTTATTACTATTAAAATATCTTAAAAAATAAATAACAAAGGAATGTGGTGTTTTTTTTATATAAAATGAGCTTGTCTTAAAGCCAATTAGGTAGGTACTTAATGAGATAATAAGATAAAAATATGAATGATCGAACACCCAATGTTAAATATATACATACACTCAGAGGCAATGAAAACGGGTCACTTCCCATGGATTACTTTACAAAGTGACCCGTTTTCATTGCCTCTGAGGTAGCGTACCTTAATAGTTCACATTGGGAATTACACTCAGAGGCAATGAAAACGGGTCACTTTGTAAAGTAATCCATGGGAAGTGACCCGTTTTCATTGCCTCTGAGTGTATTATGTAACAAAGGTGTAACAAACCAGAAAAACAAACCTTATATTAAAAAACTAAACACTAAATTAGAAACTAGGATTAAAATAATTATAAATAAAAAAATTGGTCCAAATCACCTTCTGAGGGCAGCGTGCCCAGACGGCTGGCAGCATTGCCACGTTGTATGGCAATGCTGATCCGCTGTGCCAGATATGATCCAGCCTTCTGGTCACGCGTCACCTCTATCAGGCGTTTGGAACACTCCTTGAAAAGTTCATGGGCGCTTTCCCCCCACGGTCTCAACCCCAAACGGCGCATAAAGGTAGCCACTACTGATGGCTGTGTACTAATAATGCCTTCAGGGTGTTGATGGGACTGCCCCGATACTGCAGTGCTTCGGGAATGTTCGCAGAGGCGAAGGTAGACTGTTAATTTACGATGCGAAAACGGTGTTCATCCCGGTACACAGGATGCGGGCCAGTCCTAACAGCATCCTGAGAATGATCGCTGAACGCCTTGATTGTGCATATTTAAAGCACTGCTGTATGGTGCATATAAATAAGCATGTCAAGTATATATTTTAAGTAAGTATCATTAATGTAACCACTAACCTTTTTATTAAGTACCTACTTACAAACATGATCCAAGTTAGTTGTTTTTTTATTTTTTTTTATACCACTTCGGTGGCAAACAAGTTTACAGCCCATGATGGTAAGTGGTTACCGTAACCTATGGACGCTTGCAACTCCAGGGGTGTTACGTGCGCGTTGCCGACCCTTTAAGAATTTATACACTCCTTTTTTGAAGACCCCCATACTCGGGAAAACCTCGGCATTCCATAAGAAAGTAATTATTATTGTTCGCGCCAGCGACGCGACGGTATAGCTCACTCGTTCATTCTTTCATTCACGAGCCGGCGCAAACGCCGCGCCGCCACCCAGTTGCAATTGACCGTTGACACGCGCAGACGCGTTGCTTAATTATCGTGCTCCGCGTTCACCTGGGCCTTCGGAAGTGTCGTTGTGAATACCGGCCGGTAACTAACTATCGTGATTGTGATATCAGTACTCATCAGCTCAAGACTAGTGACACAAAGTGAATTTACCGTCAGTGTGCGTGTGAAGGATTGTTCAGCTCAAGGTCTCTAATACATAGAAGAAGAGACTTCCATCAGCTCAGCTCAACACCAGCAGCAAGGCGAGCCGCTGAAGCCGCCGCGGCCCCCTCAAACCCACTTAAACCTCAGTACAAGTAAGCCATTAGGTATCCCGTATTCTGTTAGGTCTCACACTCAGCTCATCGTCGCATGTTACTGCCCTTAATGTAATATAGTTTGGTCCTTCGAGAAACCCCCCAGTCCTGTGGATAAACAGTATCTCTAGCCCAGAAAACCACACCCAGTTTAGAAAAAAAAACCCACCCACATTTCATAAAAATAAATAAATCTTCCGTACTCCGGGTACTGAACCCATAACGTAATAACGTTACAGTGTAAACTCAGCCCATTTCAAACAAAGGTACAATATTATCAAGTACCACAATCTCATTAATTAAGTAACCTAAAAAATAACATTTACTCCAGAACATTCCGTTCACCTACGTAAGTGGGTAGGTACCTACTCTAGGCATAAAAGTCACGAACAGCGGTCTTCACTTCAGCCCATAGCAACATTCTCGAAACGTGTATAACAGACAGTGTGTAGAATTACTTACGGATTAACTTATCACTTATCCCAAAGACGCGTTTGATTGCATCATTATTTTAACTTTAAAAAGCAACATTTTGTTGTCGTTATAGTACTTCATACCAAATTAGTTATTCAGCTCAACAAATAGATATAACTAGGCATAATTAAACAACGTAAAATCATAACATTTAACAGAGTTGCATCAGCATAGTACATTCAATAAGCTACCTTAGTGTAAAAAGAATAAGGCTCAAAATCCAATACACTTTTCTTAATAAATCCGCTCATCGACAAGCGTAGGTACCATAATCAATTAATCACGCCGCAACTTAGTACCTAGTTATTAACGTGTAGTTTCTTAGCTAAATTAGTGGTACAGTTTTGTAGCTCCCTCACTCCAAATACTATTAACTAACATATTTACGTACTGCGTATACAGGTTGACTTTTAAATACGAATGCATACAGGTTTTTCTTTAATTTCTTCCGGTTTTTTTTGTTGACGTTTTGGTATTGGTTTGATACACCACTTATAAAGCCTGCTCATCACAAGTCGTGTTATACAGGGTGTCATTTTTTTTTGTTTTGCACTTTTTCTCTCAACTCATTTGCAAGTTTAAGTACACGTATAGAATAACACCATGCCGTCCAAATCACAAGCAGCTATCTTCCGTGAGGCGACAAAGGCAATTACCCAGCTCAAGGAAATCGCCTCGGCTGTACTAGCCAGAGATACAAAGAAATATGCCCTGTCAGATTTCACTGCTCGGTACTCAAAGTTGGAGGAGTACAAATCTAAGTTAGAGGACGTCTACCACGAAATACTAGACGACGAAGATCTCTCTGACGAGTCCGAAACCACATACACAAATAATTATGACAGCGCGATTACAGACTACAATGAGATTCTAGTCGCGTTCGAAAAATTAAGCGTGACCGCGGCGCTCCCGGAGACTGCTCACCCCTCCACGTCAGCAACGCCTACGACCGTTCTGCCCAAAATTACGCTACCAAAGTTCAGCTCAAAAGTTGAAGACTGGCCTTCCTTCATTGCCATCTTTAGAAGCCTCACTGATGACATGTCAACCATTTCGGATGCTGTCAAGCTACACTACCTGCTCTCGTGCCTGACAGGCGAGGCACGCAGTATGGTATCCCATCTCCAGCTCACTAACGAAAATTTCGCAGTAGCCATGAACATTCTAACTCGGCGCTATGAAAACCGTCGAGTCTTGATCGACCGGTTTGTGGACATCATCATAGGCCTGCCCCACATTCACGTGCGCTCCGATATACGCACGCTCTTTTTAACTCCGCTCATTTCCGCGCAATGCGCCCTCAATAATCTCGATCTGCCCATGCAAGAAAGTGACTACGTTTTCGTATCCATAGTAGTACGAAAACTTAAGGGAGAACTTCGGACCCTTTTCGAACGTAAATACGGATCCCGCCAGACTCTGCCCACCCTAAAGAATCTCATCACCTTTTTGGAGGAGCACGCGCGTTGTGTCGAGACCGAGTGGTCCAGCTCAGGCCCCTCCCAAGTATTTCAGCACTCGCCACAGCCGGTCCAGTATCGCAGGCAGTCACCCGTTAATTCTCCTCGAGGTCCGCCTCGACAGCCCGTGTATCACGAATCACGTCCAGTTAGGAGTCGGCCAGACTACCCAGCTCAGCACAGGCCGGCCTACTCAGCTCAACCACCACCTCAAAACCCAAACGCCACCAATAATATGCCCTGCCCATACTGCGGAGAAAGAGGGCACAAGATCATCGCCTGCCCACGGTATAACGACCAACCAATCCAAGGCCGGTGGGACTTTATTCAGGCGCGCAACCGCTGCCGACGCTGCCTAGGCCCCCATTATGAAAACGAGTGCAAGTCCACGAAGGCTTGCAAAGAGTGTGGTAATGAAATACACCACACATCACTTCACCGCCCCGGTGCTTCGTCTCCGACTCATTCGTCCGCTCATCTCCTACCCCCACATCTGAGGGAACAGCCCAGAACACGTCCAGCTCATGAGTACCAGCAGTTCTCGGCACACGCCTCACAGGCGAACCCCACGTCTCCGAAGCACCCACGATCGCCCAGTAGGTCTCGATCAGGTGGTCAACCATGACTACCTACAATAACAGAACACAATGAAAAGGACGACAATCAGCACACACACTCACACTCAGAACACTCACACTTAGAACACACACACTCAGCCCATACACAGACATCTCAAGTTCCAACAGCGAATAATTCTTCCTGTAATTACCCACAACAAGATGAGCACGTAATCAATCATCCAATATTATTGCCTACCGTCACGCTAAAAATAGCAGACGTAAATGGCCAGTTTCACTCAGCACGAGCTCTACTAGATTGTGGTAGTATGCTAACACTTATAACTCAGCGCATGGCTCGAAATTTAAAGTTACCACTAAACTCAACACCGCTCAAAATCGCAGGAGTGGGAAACCACCCCACACAGGAATCAAAGGCATCAATTACAATAATATGTCGACCTACACATCATGACACACCAACGATTAGGGCCACAGCGCATATTTTGAAACACGTTACCGGTTATCTCCCATTACAAAAGGTTCCACACCTAGCTCAGTTGAGAGGTCAGTCACCGATTCCCTTAGCAGATCAAGCATATAACACACCCGCTCCAATAGACCTCTTGCTAGGTTCCGACGTTCTCGGCCAAGTTCTGGACGGGACTAAGGTCTCCTTAGGCCGAGGGAAGCCCATAGCCTTCGGCACGATTTTTGATTTCGCATTGATAGGACCCATAGAGGGCTTGTATGCAACACCGGCGAAGCAGTCCAACTCAGCTCACATTATCAGCTCACCACCGGAATCTGACGTATCCACACATGACATTTACAAGAGCCTTGAGAGGTTCTGGGAGACAGAAGAACCTCAACCTCATATACAGACCAGCCCATTACACGAGCAGTGCGAGGAAATTTACCGTACTACGACCACTCGAGAACCATCAGGCCGCTATATGGTAACATTGCCTTTTCTACCAAATGCGCCGACCTTAGGAAATACTCATGCTACTGCACTACGCAGATTTCTAAATCTCGAAAAGAAGCTAGAAGCAAATCCGCCCCTACGCTCTAAATATGTTGACTTCATGAACGATTATCTCAACCTAGGTCACATGTCACCTTGTCACCCAAGTACTTTCGCGAATAAGCCTCATTTTCACATCCCTCATCATGGCATCTTCAAATCAGGATCCGACAAGATACGTACTGTTTTTGATGGTAGCAGTAAAAGCTCAAATGGCGTTAGTCTAAATGATTGCCTGCACACGGGCCCACCTCTCCAGCAGGATATTGTTGACATTATCATGTCCTTCAGAATACACCCCATAGTTTTCAGTACTGACATCAGAATGATGTTCAGAAACATACTCATCCACCCAGATCAACGACAATATCAGCTCATTCTCTGGCGGTCGTCACCCGACCAGCCTCTGCTCACTTATTCTCTAAATACCGTCTCGTATGGATTACGCTCAAGTCCTTACCACGCCCTCCGTACTCTGCTCCAATTGGCTGATGACGAAGGTCATCGCTACCCGCAAGCTGCTCAAGTCCTACGCCATTCAGTTTTCGTTGATGACATACTCTGTGGACATGACTCTGTGGAGTCTGCTCAAACACTCCAAACCGAGTTGATTAATTTACTTGCCCTAGGTGGTTTTCAGCTCAGTAAATGGACTTCTAACTCACCCCAGCTCCTTAAACGGTTCCCAGATGACCAATGTGACATGCCGAAAGACTTTGACATCAGCCCAGAATCGAATTCCATTAAAGTATTAGGTATACAATGGATTCCTCAATCGGATGAGTTCACTTATCGCATTTCTCTCCCCTCACTGACCCAAGTCACAAAGCGCTCAATACTCAGCACAGTAGCTTCTCTTTACGACCCCAACGGTTGGGTTACACCCGTTATACTCCGCGCAAAACTACTGTTGCAGAAGTTATGGCTTCTGAAACTGGGATGGGACGAGCCCACACCCGATGAAGTTCACACAGAGTGGCAACATATTGCACAAGACCTTCCTCAACTCTCAAATCTCCGCTTGCCTCGGCATATCTGCAAGTATAAACCAACGTCCACTTACTCGCTCCACGGGTTCGCGGACGCATCAGAAGCTGGGTTTGGTGCTGTCATTTATCTGCACGAGCTCGATGCCAATGGACTTGTCAATGTACACCTGGTTATTGCCAAGTCAAAGGTCGCGCCTATAAAGAATCGCCTCTCAATTCCCAAGATGGAATTATCAGCCACAGCTCTTTTATCACAGCTCATGACACGACTGTCGGCTAAATTGTCAGCTCACATTACTATCGACCAACATACCTGTTGGTCAGATAGCACAATCGTTTTAGCTTGGCTTAACACGCCCCCTCATCGACTCCAGACATTTGAAGCCAACCGAGTGGCTAAGATAACGTCTAGCCCGACCAGCGCTACGTGGAGGCATGTCCCCACTACCCTTAACCCTGCAGACTGTGCTAGTAGGGGAATGTCAGCTCAATCTTTATCAACCCATGATCTCTGGTGGTCTCCCAGCTGGCTCAAAGAGCCTCCTCATACCTGGCCCCAGATGCCAGCCGCTTTAGGTCATCACGCTTTACCAGGCCTTAAGCCAAAACGGGTGCCAGCTCATATAGCAGTCCCTGATCTCGATCATGATTTGCTTACACGCTTCAGCTCTTTTGACAAGCTCGTCGGAGTGACGGCTTGTATCAAGCGCTTCATCTTTAATTGTAGGAACGGCCAAGATGTACGTCGCTCTGGACCGTTGACAGCTTGTGAACGTAGGGATGCTCTGTTATTCTGGGTCCGCTCTGTTCAGCGGAATGAGTTTTCAGAAGACATTCATCGTCTTCAAACTAATAAACTTTGCACAAACCGACTCCAGCGTCTCTCGCCATTCTTGCAGGACGGTCTCTTGAGAGTCGGTGGTCGTCTCTCTCATGCCTCAATTAGGTACAACGCTCAACACCCACTCATTCTTCCCAGCTCTAGCCCGCTCGTAGACCTCATCATTGACCATTATCACAGAGTGCACTGCCATCCTGGTGCTGACACTCTACACGCAATGCTACGCCAGCAATACTGGATACTATCCGCTCGCCGTGTGATCCGACACCGGGTGTTCAAATGCATTAGATGTTTTCGATCTCGCGCTCAACCCACAGCCCCGTTTATGGCTGACCTCCCAGCGGACAGAGTTAACCCACAACCTGTATTTAGCCAAGTCACGACTGACTTTGCCGGCCCGTTTCTCGTTAAGTCTAGCACGTTAAGGAACGCTAAACTTTTAAAGGCGTACTTTTGCCTATTTGTATGTCTCTCGACGAAGGCGGTTCATTTGGAGGCCGTCTCTGCACTTACCACGGAAGCCTTTCTGGCGGCGTTACAAAGATTTGTCTCGCGGCGCGGTACACCAGTTCTAATTAGATCGGATTGCGGCACGAATTATGTAGGCGCTAGGAATCATCTCAAAGAAGTTCAAAACTTCCTCTCCGAAAATAATGATGCAATCACACATAAGCTCGCTAACCAGCACATAACCTGGTTGCTAAATCCCCCAAAGGGGCCCTGGTTCGGTGCTTTACATGAAATTAACGTCAAATCTACGAAACAGTTGTTCTACCGTATAGTTGGTGAACAACACCTTACTTTTGAGGAATTCTCCACACTACTGACACGAATCGAGGCTGTCCTCAACTCCAGACCTCTCTGCCCACTTTCGTCCGACCCTTCGGACATTGAACCCTTATCCGCCGGACACTTTCTTATAGGCCGCCCACTCACTGCTCTGCCCGAGCCATCCTTTGATGACAGGCCATTATCCGCTCTTAAACGCTTCCAGCTCATACAAGCTCTTTCTCAACGCTTTTGGACTCTGTGGACCAGGTCCTACCTACATACCCTCCAAACTCGCTCAAAATGGCTCTCCCCTTCATCGCCCCCTCAAGTTGGCGAGCTCGTACTCATCAAGGAAGATGACTTGCCACCCCTGCAATGGAGGCTGGGTCGAATTACCCGCACAATACCTGGCAAGGATGGAGTGATCCGAGTAGTGGATCTGCACACCGCTCATGGACATCTGCGCAGACCTGTACTCAAGATAGCCAGGTTGCCGTTGGATTCAGCTCAGGAAGAGGCTCTACCCTGGGCCCCCCAGGATGTTCGCGCCAGCGACGCGACGGTATAGCTCACTCGTTCATTCTTTCATTCACGAGCCGGCGCAAACGCCGCGCCGCCACCCAGTTGCAATTGACCGTTGACACGCGCAGACGCGTTGCTTAATTATCGTGCTCCGCGTTCACCTGGGCCTTCGGAAGTGTCGTTGTGAATACCGGCCGGTAACTAACTATCGTGATTGTGATATCAGTACTCATCAGCTCAAGACTAGTGACACAAAGTGAATTTACCGTCAGTGTGCGTGTGAAGGATTGTTCAGCTCAAGGTCTCTAATACATAGAAGAAGAGACTTCCATCAGCTCAGCTCAACACCAGCAGCAAGGCGAGCCGCTGAAGCCGCCGCGGCCCACTCAAACCCACTTAAACCTCAGTACAAGTAAGCCATTAGGTATCCCGTATTCTGTTAGGTCTCACACTCAGCTCATCGTCGCATGTTACTGCCCTTAATGTAATAATTATTATTACTACCCAAAGGAAGATAGTACCACAAGTATGGTGATCGTTACGTGAAAATTGTATTAACAGGTTTTTTTTTCAGCTATTAGACTTATACCCCAGCATGAAAGAGGTTGGACTCTGACGGATGTGGGACATCATAAATTTGTCACGTATCGTTTATGTCCAATAATTAACAATAACATATATAATAATATGTCAGTCGCGCTTATTTTGCTTTGAGCAGTACGAGTATAAATATTAAAATGTATGTATATAACACGATACAAAACTATGAACACAAAGTATAGTTTTAAGCCCTGCATTTGATTTTAATGGAGAATATACTTGCCGAAGAATAAATCGATGCTTTACAATAAATAATACGGACTTCCGTTTAGCAGACAAAAGTCATCCTATCTCTTGACACCGTTGGTTGTCCCAATTTAGGTAACATTTATAGCTCCACCACCTGTTCTTGTAGCACAATAGCTAGAACAAATCAGGTCAAATGTCTTGGCTTCATCATTGACCACAACCTCTCCTTCAAACAGCAAATTTTAACTCTTTCCGCAAAGGTCAGGAAATGTATGTACATAATGAAGCGACTCCGCGACTGTACTACGAAGGACGTACTATATCTTGTCTATAGGGCCCTGTCAATCAATCCTACAATATTGTATTGTAGTTTGGGGCAGCGCCGCCAAAAGTCACCTGCTCCTTGCAGAGCGGGCCCAGCGTGCTGTGATCAAGGTCATGCTAAGGAAACCTTTCCGGTTTTCTACTGACGCTCTTTATCGAGAAACAAACTTTCTGAGAGTCAGACAATTATATATTTTGAAGGCTACAACACGAGCGCATGGTTATGCTGCTAATCTTCCCAACTATTTATTTATTTAAACTAGTTACACAGCATAACAGAAATAACTAAGCAACTGTGAGACTGTAGAAGACTATTTACAACATAATTTAAATTAGAAATATTACACCAAACAATATTAATAAGAATTTAACAGTTCTAATAAATAACAGAGGAGCGACGCACATCAATCTTCTCGCAGAACTTCAGACATTCATCACGCACAACATTCCATCTACTTGCAAACAAATCGCACTCGGGAGCTGATGCAAGGAACCCATTCAGAAGCTGCAAAGGGTGAACTAGCGGAGAACTCCTTCGCGCCACAGTTCGTGACGTTGGCACTGCCAGCAGACAGCGTTCACGAGGGCGGAAACAGATTTTGGTCAGCATAGGAGTATATAGGCGTACTAATTGCGCCACGAACTCAGCACAGTCAGACTCGCCACGCAAGATGCTGCAGGTTGTAGAGAGAAGCGCAAACTTACGCCTTACTTCAAGAGAGTTATAACCCAAGATGCCCCGCAAAAATTTGGTTGGGTATAAAAACGGGTAGTATCCGTACAGTTTCTTGTACAGGAACCGTAGAAACACCTTTTGCACCCTCTCAAGAAGTAAGGCATAGGTAGCTTCATGAGGGTTCCAGACATTGGAAGCAAACTCTAGCTTGCTTCTCACTAGAGCACTATAACAGTTTTATGGTTCCGATGTTCTGAAAATCCCTTACGTTTCTAATAACAAACCCTAGTCTCTTATAGCAATCACGTGTTAAGGAGTTGTTATGATCATGGAAATTGAGGTAGGTGTCCAGATTCACGCTTAGAATGGAGTTTACACGGGCAATTTTTTCCGGACCTAGGAGGTATTCAAAGTAGAGCGGATTGCGGGCTCTACTAAAAGCCATAACGGCACACTTTGCGGCATTAAATGTTAGTCTATTTTTAACACTCCACTGGTGCACTCTACTTACGTCCTCCTGGAGAGATACACAGTCGGACACTTCTTGCACTCCGTAAAACATTTTTAGATCATCAGCATAAAGCAGACATCTAGCAGTGCTGAGGACCGACGCCTGCTCCTCTATCATAATACCGAAGAGCAACGGCAACAAAAGGTCTAGTTTTCCCTTTGCGTTCGTAAACTAGTGCCTATGTCAAATCGTGGGGTTAGGTGCCAAGGCGGACCCTGAGCTGCTTTCCGGCACAACCGGGAATAACTGTAAGAGGATGATGACTGAGCGCTTTTGTGTGCCCTCATCCCAAAACCCAATAAGAACAAAAATCTGACGTGCTGCGGGCTTAGTATTCCATTCTATTCCAAGATAGTTCCCTATTTGTTGTTACGTAGGAATAGGGGAAGCTTACATACGATCGAGCGTGAAAATATCCGCCATGTGGAACTTCCACTTATCACGCAGTACGCTCCATTTCTCGTGTGCCGCCGGTTTGCACTCGATACTTATCTTTCCGTCGGTTTCCTAGTGTACACGATACGATTTTTTGCGTGGGCAGGAAAAACGGTATACTATTTCAGTCGTTCCATTTTGAACGCGAGTGATATTGCATTTGAAATTGAATCTGTCTGAAAGCCATTTTGCAACATTTTGTAATTATGGCATATGTCTATGGCTCTCTCTACGGCTTTCGTCTAAAAGAAAATTTGGTTGCAAATTATTAAAATAGAATGTATTGGGCGATTCTCCGAGCCGGCTCGATTTGCTTGACTTCGGTGAACGTATTTTTTTTTCACTTTTTCGATTGGTGACCTCGGTATTCAAGAAAAGGCCTAAATTTAAAAAATATTGGTGGTAAAGGCCTTCATAGGAACCTTGTAGTTCATGGGATATTCGGGTTTTTGCGTACACCGAAATCAAACACACACACCGAAATCAATATTCATAAAATAGTATCACCGAATTAAAAAAATGCTTACACCGAAATCAAATTTGAAATTAAACAATGTTTTTTGCTACAAAATAACCTTTATTTCCAATTGGTACACTTACAAAATATATATATATACAATACAGTCGTTCGTAGAGCTCGTTCAATGAGCTTCCTTTTTTCTTTTTTTTGTTGCTTCGTCTCTTTTGCCATTTTATCTCAAAAATATGATTGACATCAGTGTGTTAAATAGAGATTTTAAATGACATGCAATAATGATGTTTTTTCCCCGTAGACCCTTTTCAAATCGGATATCAATAAAATTATGTAGTGTATAAGCAGTTTTGTGAAAATTCTCTGACTACCGCCATCGCCATTCAACTGGCTATTTTTTAATAAATAAAAGGACAAAATGTAGCATTATATTTTTGATCATAAAAATACAGAGCTATATTGCCACCTTCGTTCATGGCAATATTTGAACAGTAGCAAACCTTGCTTAGTACGTAATTTTTTGCAAAACTGTCTGCATTAGGTATTTAATTATTAATTAAAAACCTTCAAGCTCAGTTATTATTCCAAAATGATAAGTTGGAAAGTTACAGAATTTCATTTTATTGGTCAAGTAAAATAAAGCACAGTGGTATGTCATTTCGCTCATTTTTTGAACAGCTCAACTGTGGATTTATGTAAGATCACTAATTGCTCTGTATGCATGTAGTGTGTTGTGTTCTTGGTGGTGAGTAAGGTCGCAAAAGCTCCCGAAGATGAGCTGTATTGAGAATAAGGTAACGCTGAGCCACATATAGACTTGTGCCCATTTTGGCTTAGAGCGGCAGTACGGCCGGCCGGCTAATAAGTACAATAAGCATAGTAACTGAACCCTAATTATTTATATTATATTTACCTTTTTTTGTATAGCTCTTATAATAAGTAAGCATCCTAAAAAGTAAATATGTTTAACTTAAATACTGCACGCTTTATTACTTATAAATTAATTATTAATGAATGATTAGGAGAGCCGACCCCAACTGCAATGGGATTAGGCGAGAATAAAGAAGACAGGTCGGTTTATGCCGACGTAAGGAGTATATTATGGTGTTAGCCTAACGACTCCAGAATAACCAGGAGCGCATTGCCGACCCTTTAGTAATAGGAGGATTCGTTGTGTCGACACCTACAAACAAATTAAATACCCTTATTCTCAAAACAGCTTACCATAGGAAGTTCAAGTGACCTTACACTCAGCACCAGGATCATAATCAAACCTACATACATAGTAAGCCGTGAGACATATCCTAGTTATATTATATATGCGAAAGTTTGGATGTTTGTTACTCGATCACGCTTAAACGGCTCAAGATAGTTTATAGCCTGGTACAGTCAAGGTTACTAACATACGTACATTAATAAGGACATAAATATCTGTACAGGACTCTATTGTCAATGTCATAAAAGCGTGTACAGATTTATGTCCTTATTTATGTACGTATGTTACTGTACCCTTGACTGAACTAATCATTTAGCCAGCACTAAACTTTATTGAGAATTAGAGTTTTAAAACCACATAGTTAACAGATCCCTGAATTGACAAATGGTTTTACTAAACAATTTTTTTTAGAACTACATATTTACCAATATCCTACACTACTTTTTAACAAAAAAAATTACATTCCCACCTTACGTGTAAGACAAGTACCCAGTTTTTGTTAATTATTTTATTTTAACCGTTTTGTTGGCGTGATTGATTTACATACCCAAACCAATTTACACTTTTCCAGTAGTAATGGTCACTGAGCTAAGCCTCGGGCGGATAGACATACGGACATGCTGAAAATATAAGGGTGTTGACTACGGAATCCTAAAAAGCAATCATTTATACATAAAGATTGATTTCGGTCCTCATTTTATTGAATTCGGTGACCAAAAAGTACACCGAATCCGCGGAAATCAATGTCACCGAATTCAATATTGATCGATATTTGCAAATTACACAAAAAGTATAGATAGTACAGGGAAAGAGTTATTCAATACGAAATCACATACCTCTGAGGATTGCTTATTCACTTTTATAATAATTAAAACACAAACACTACACAATTTAATAGCTTCACCGAATTCAAAAAAACACGTAACCAAACTCACCGAACGACGAACAAACCTTTGTAGTAGCTGCCTCTATGACATCAGCCGGCGTCCGCTCTCGTCGGCAAACGTGGTGCGACTAAAGCTACCGGCGTGTGCGTCGCGAGATTCCTACGCCATTTCTTTGTTATGATGCCGACGCGTTTTCTAAATGTCACTGAGTTTACGTGTTACCCCCGGACGCTTCGAAAAAATGCTTTTATTGAGTAAGTTTAATAGATAAATTATCGTAATATGGATTATATATGGGGGAAACTAATGTTGATTACGTGAACCGATGTAAAACATGTACTATAATTCCAATCTTGGGTTATGATTTTTTGTTTAAACCAACTTGGGTAGTGGACGCTCCCACTGAACGTCAATTTGGGCGCTATTTTTTTTTTCTTCAAACATATGTATATCTACAGAATATCTAAATAGCTGTCCAGGTATCAAAAAGCCTGAAGTATATGTGAGATTTTATTCAAAAATATCACGCACCTATTTGAAGAATTTTTGGCCCTGGACACTAAAAAATGCCACTCCGGAGAAATGCCCTATTATTATAGTGCTTTGGAGGAATTCTAATAATTTTGCGAGGTGAATACCTAATATAATAAAGTCCTAAGGAATATAAAATGTGATATAAGCCTAGGTCCCGTTACGTTTTTATTGGAATTTTTGCATCTATTAAAATATGCCCTAGGACGAGCTGGCAACGTTTTTTATTAGAAAAGACAAAACAAAAATGTGAAACATTTGAAATAAATAATTAAGATAGTTGTATAATGTACTGGTAATATATTGGTCATTTTAGATCCAGCACTCTAATATGCTAGTGCATGAAAAGAAAAAGCTTTGAATGTGTAGTGGGAGGCAAGATTTGCATATTTATGATACGCTAAGTGCCTTTATAGGATATTAGTGCTGAGCGTAATATTTTATGAATAAACTAATTTCATTCGTGGTAAGTTTATTAAATTTAAGTCAAAATATACGTGCAAATGAAATTTTACTTACAATTTCATCAATTCGTACAATAATAGCTTTTAATACAAAACAATAACATATTACCTAGTACATATTAGAACTTCAGCCGGGCGATTTTAATACAGCAGTCTTTTTATCATTAATTATTATTTCGTATTGTAATTACATCTCTTAATACAATACCCGATCTATGAATTTAGTCTAAGTAGAAGCTCCTAATAGATGATGTCAGTGTATTAAGCAGAGGTTTACGTTTCGTAAGTAAATTAATGGTACGGAAACCTCTCCATGATTAAACTAGCTGAATTTTAAACCATCATTTATTTCCAAAAAATAAAATATAGTGTTAATACGGACAAATAAGAAATCCACAACGCAGGTTCCGTCTAAAACACAGTAAACATCCGCAACACACTTCGTCAAATAACCCAACCGAGCAAATAATCAACCACACGTATCCTCAATAGGTTATATACAACAAACAACAAATAATAACAAAAAAATTAAAAGGAACGCGACATAGACTTTGGCAGTCTTTGCAGATTATTAGTACCTAAATATCTGGTATCAGTCCGCATCATATAGTTAGTAGCAGCCAAAGTATCCAAATATATCGTAACACATCCGTACTCCTATAGTAATAAAGACGTGTTCCGATATATTTGGCTACTTTGTTTGCTACAAACTATATAATGCTGACTGTACAATATAACATTACGAGTAATTTATATCAATATATCGTGCGGTGTCAGGTTAGAAAGAGGGTTAAAGTGTGCTATGGGCGATTGGCTAGCAATCTGTCACAGAAACATTGCATTTTCTCCATTTCAATTGCTAGAAGTGGCAATGGAAATTCACGTGCTCTGCTTAAGTATGTGTTTACGCCATGTTTTGAGAAAAATACGCAGTATTCAGCCATTTATAGGCCTATAATCGTGTCGTAGAAGTATCGTCAAAACGAACTAAGGACATCAAAGAACGTAGAAAGTCACAGCACGTCGCCGGAACATACGTGAGCTAATATAATTTTATCGCCGACAAAGTAGTGGAGCGACGACCGATTTTATAGTGCACTCGAAAATGAAAGGGTTATCGTCTGACTTAAACTTGGTTTTTGATTCTCTGATTATGTGGCCCCGTTATAATCGCTTGGAATTTTGCTTGGATTAACGACTACTACGGAGTCTTTGAGGTGTAACCTTTGAATGAATAACAAAATATGTTTAATAATTGACTGTTAATAATATTTTAAAACACAAGTATTATTTATGGTCGTTATGGTCGTCGTCGTGTTGGTGGTCGTATATTATAGTGTCAGATATGCCGTAAGTTTGTACCTACGTACTTTAGAAACGGGCTGAATAAGTACTAGGAGACAATCTTACACAAGTTGAACTCGCAGTTTGCGCTGGAAGCCGCGTCATAGGGTGACCAACGCAGTTGAGGACGCGGCTTCCAGCAGACGCCGGACGCGAGCTACGGCGTTTTTTGCCGACCGCCACCTTATGGGTAGTAGGCGACGATATATTTTACACACAAATACTTTATTAAATAATAATAAATATTTGACGACAATCTTACACAAATCGACCTAGTCCGATAGTAAGCTCATTAAGCTTATCAAGCTCATCAAGCTTGTGTTATGGGTACTAGATTACGATATATAAATAATAAATAAATAAATATTAAAGGACAACCTTACACAAATGAACCTAGTCCCATAGTAAGCTCACTAAGGCTTGTGTTATGGGTACTAGACGACGATATATTATATAATAGATATAAATACTTAACCCTAAACTTGGCAGCGTATCTAATAATGCACATTTTATTTAAAAAAATCTGCCGGGTTGCAGCGATTGCTTTATAATATATTTTTGCTACACAATGGTAGCATGAGTTATAAACTTTCTACCAAAAAATATATTTTTGTGCCCTGGTAACACGATTTGACAGTAGCTCGCAAGATGGCGGACCGTGCGCGTGCGGCTACGAGGCTCAAGGTAAGAATTCACTAAATTTCCTTATTTTACTTATTTAGGAAGTAGCTAATGTATTTATTTTATAGTTAAAGAATTGAACTATAGGTTTTTATTTGTATCTGATAGTAAATAATTTAATTTCCTGGTAAAATACAGACGTCTTTCCTGATGTATCCATATATGCACATTGCCAGGTTCATTGACGGAATACATTGATTTTGTCGTGTGCACTTTTAGATACATTGCCAGGCTCTGTATTTTACTACAAGCAATTTATCGTGTGCACTTAGAGATACATTGCCATGTAACGTATATTTTTGCTTGGGAGTGGTGATGTGCATTTTTGGATGCATTGCCAGTGATTCGGTGAAATAAATATATATATATTTTTATCTTGTTCTTGACATAATTAATAAATAAACACTATTTAGTAAATTAAGTCTTGTTTGAGTCTTGTTCGTTGTTTTAACATTAAATAATTTCATGGTTTGCAGCCCATCACAAGATCTCAGCGAATTTTGGCATTAGTACCTAAGTCAGGAGCACATTCAGATTTAGAAAAAAGCGAATCTTCGGAAGACGAATTGAAACTTCCTGCACGTATATCGGATTCTGACAGCTCGCCGGCTCCATCTATAGCTGCATCGTTAGAAAACTTACATTTGCTTTCAGACAGTGATAGCGAAACAGACGAAATTGCAGTATCAACTAAAGATGGAAATCAATCAGTCGTTCTACCTACATCGACTTTGCCTTGTCCTGATGTTACTACATTTAGTCCACTGGCTCCAACATACTCACCCCTGACTCCATTAGTTCAGTCCAATTCTCCAGCTGCTCGAAATGTACAGTTCCAACGTAATGTAGCAGTTTCTGACATAAATCCACAATCACCATCAGTTGCAACAAATAGCTTGCTCAGTTGTCCGGCTGCTTCTCCTTCTAATGCAATTCGGTCCAGAGTGAAAAAATCTACAGTTGTCAAAAAAAAAACCTTAAAACAAAAAAAACTAGAAACAAAATGGACGACCCAACATTTTCGTGGGAATGCAGAAATCGAAAGTAAAATATTTAGCAAACCTCCTAATACAAAGTCTCCTGCAGAATATTTTGCTATGTTCCTATCTGACGATATAATACAAATGACGGTGGAACAAACGAACTTGTACCATTTCCAATTAAAAGGTACATTGTTGAACGTAACTACCGATGAAATGAAAGATTTTATCGCCATCAATCTTCTAATGGGTGTCGTTGATATGCCGGCGTACACTGACTATTGGTCAGCCTTTTTAAGATTCGATAAAGTAGCAGATGTAATGAGCGTTAAACGGTTCCAGAAAATTCGAAGATACCTGCATTTTGCAGATAATCTACGAGACAACGGTGATCGATATTACAAAATCCGGCCATTTCTTGAAAGAGTTCGTCTTAATTGTTTGAAAGTCGAAGAGGAAAACCATTTTAGTATTGACGAAATGATGGTCCCCTATAAAGGGACTAGAGCCGGCACAAGGAAACAATATATAAAGAATAAACCTCGGAAGTGGGGGTACAAAATATTTGTGCGAGCAGGAATGGCCGGATTCGTGTATGACTTCTTGGTTTATGGAGGGGAGGATACTTTTCGTTTCCATACTTTTACTGACGAGGAGGAGTGCATGGGTTTAGGAGCAAAAGTTGTTATAGCACTATCTCAGACAATCCATCAACCTGCCTGTAAAGTACTGTACTTCGACAACTTTTTCACATCCTTAGAGTTAATCCACCACATGAGGAATGAGTATGGGATTTTCACTTTGGGCACTATAAGGTCGAATCGCCTGCGTGATGCAAATAAGAAGTTACCCATCGACAAGAACTTAAAAAAAAGGGGCCGTGGTTCTTTTGCTCAAGTTGTCTCCAATGAAAGCAAAATAGCAATCGTGAAGTGGTTTGACAACAAATGTGTCACTGTGGCTAGTTCCTATGTCGATGCTCATCCGTGTCAAAACGTTTTGCGATATGACAAGGCAAGCAAAACCAGGAAAAACATAGCTTGTCCTAATATGATTCGACACTACAACTCGAGCATGGGAGGTGTGGACCTAGCTGACATGCTCATTGCTTTGTACCGCACGGAGATGAAAGCACGTAGATGGTACATACCACTGTTCTCTCAACTTCTCGACATCTGCATTAACAATGCTTGGCTGGTTTACAGAAGGGAGGCTGGAGTAGCTAAGACATTGAGACTTAAAGAATTCAGGTGTTCTATAAGTAAAAGTCTTGTTACGATGCAAAGGGCCCTAAAAACAACTCCAGGTGGGCTGAAGAAGTTCCTGACGCCTGAATGTCAAATTGACAGCCGTTTCGATCACGTTGGCCACTTGCCAACATTTATGACGAAAGGTCGATGCAAAAAATGCATAAAAGGGCAGACAAGATTGTTGTGCTGCAAATGCAATGTAAGACTGTGCTTGACTGAGTCTCGCAATTGCTTTTATGACTATCATAATAAGTCCTAAAAAATATGTATTTGTTATTTAGAATGCTTTTCAGAAGAGTTTTTTTTATAAGTGGCCTGTAGAAGTCACACGTTTATTTTTTGATGTTTAATTTTAATGTTAGAATTTAAAACCATGTTGTTGTCCATATGTTTTATGAGAGATCTCAGTATGTGTAAGTATTATAGATAAATGTCTGCTAATGGCTGTGAGTTTTTTTTATAAGTGGCCTAGTAGAAGTCACACGTTTATTTTTTGATGTTTAATTTTAATGTTAGAATTTAAAACCATGTTGTTGTCCATATGTTTTATGAGAGATCTCAGTATGTGTAAGTATTATAGATAAATGTCTGGTAATGGCTGTGTCCTGAGACATGATTATCATACCAAAAAGTTGATTATAATAATAGTTCATTTTTTAAGTTTTGTTTTGTAATTGTTGTGACATGAAAAAGCATGTCAATAAGCATTATTATTCTTCATACTTCATGTTTAAAAAGTCATCTGATATTAAAGTACTTAATAAAATATTGTCTTAATTTTTTTATTTTTTCTCTCGCCACCAGGCAAGGTATCCTTAAAAACACACATTTATTTTTAAATAATATGTAGGAGACTTGGCAATGTATCTTGTAAGATACATGCTATAAATCATAATATATAAATAATATATATTTTATTACATTTTTCTCGTACATCATTATGCCTTATTAACTACAGAAATATAAAAAAATATAATAATTCGATCACTTTTATCGCTGCCAAGTTTAGGGTTAAATACATAGAAAAACTTCCATGACTCAGAATTAAATATTCATGCTCATCACACAAATATTTGCCCTTACCGGGATTCGAACCCGTCCTGGGTTAAATATTTGAAGGGCAAAAGTTGGCATATCTTTTCTCCACCTTGAATGGAGAGGCACTGGAGTTAGTCTCACATCTTGCGGTCACCGACCAAAATTACACCACAGCCCAGGAGCTTTTGGAGAAACGATATGCCAACATTAGGCGTTTGGCAGACACCCATGTGGCACAAATTTTGGCGCTTCCTCACATTTATGGGGTTGCCACGTTGCGGAGGGATTTGGTGAATCCCATCACGATATTTTGGGCAGCAACCCGCAGGTGGTTATCTCCCCTACCGCGGTGAAATTGACGTCAGAGTTGACCCCCGCTGACCCCCAATGGTTTGTTCCAGGACCTATAGACCTGCTCTTGGGTGTTGATGTTTTGGGTTTGATCTTGTCCGGGGACAAGCGGGTTTTACAACCCTGCGGTTTGATGGCTTTGCAAACCATTTTTGGTTACACCTTTTTTGGACCCGTGTTGAGGGGCTTGGTCCCACGGGTTGAAAATGAAATTGTTACCGTAGGGCTCTCGCTCTCGGACGCCGTCCAGCGTTTCTGGGAGGTCGAGGAGAACCCCAAGGCTCCCAGAGTCGACCATTTGCTTGTGTGGGCACGGACTTTGCCGGCCCCTTTTTGGTAAAGACCTCGCAGCTTCGCAACGCTCGATCTGTCAAAGCGTACTTGTGTGTGTTTGTCTGTCTGGCCTCCAAGGCAGTTCACTTGGAACTGGTAAGTGCCCTCAGCACGGAAGCGTTTCTTGCGACGCTAGGTAGATTTGTATCCCGCCGGGGACTGCCATCTCTGATCCGCTCTGATAACGGCACCAATTATAAAGGCACTGACCGTTACTTGAATGAAATTTGTAATTATTTGAATAGTGATAAGGATAATTTAAGATTTGCAATGTCTCGAATGGGCATTAAGTGGCAATTTGATCCCCCTGTTTGCCCACATTGGGGTGGTATTTTGAGGCTGTTGTAAAAGTTACAAAAACGCATCTCCGCCGAGTTATTGGTGAAACGATTTTAACGTTCGAGGAACTTGCTACGGTATTTTGTAAAATTGAGGCTGTCCTCAACTCGCGCCCTCTCTGCCCTGTCTCGTCGAACCCAAATGACCTGGAAGCATTGACTCCTGGTCATTTTTTGATTGGCCAGCCCCTTACCGCGCTGCCGGAGTACCCCTTCAGGGAGGTAAAATCATCACACTTAAGTCGGTTTGAGTTGCTACAGCAGATGACCCAAAGCTTCTGGCATCGTTGGTCGCTAGAATATTTGCACATCTGGCAGCAGCGCGTTAAGTGGACTGACAAAACTGATCCTCCTCACGTTGGAGATCTTGTACTAGTTAAGGAAGCTAATTTATTACCTTTGTATTGGCGTCGTGGACGCATTGTAAATTTGTTGTATGGGTCTGACGGGGTCCCCAGGGTTGCGGAGGTTATGGTCGGAGATTCGGTTTTGAAGCGAGCTGTAGCGAGCTTAGCCCGCCTGCCCATTTATTAGCAGACAGAGCTCCTCTGCCTGGAGCGGGGGATTGTTCGATACCGGCTTTTTACCGCGGGTATCACTCGGTTGATTTTGAGAAGAAAAGGACACGTCACTATTTTGACGTTTGACGTCTGTCATTTTGGTAGTATAACCTAGAATTTGACCTTGTTGGAGTGAACCCATGCTTTTGATTTGTATTTTGGGTTTTGTGAAGGCATTCGGGACATTTGATTTATGTTAATTGGAATCAGGTCATAATTGAGGCCAGGCGCTCCTATCGAGGAGTTTCGTTGTTGCCTGTGAGTGAAGTGATAAATTTAGTGTCGGTAGTTTTGGATTCGGGTGCGATTAATCATCCAGGAGCCAGGAAGTGTTCACCAGGACACGCGACGGCCTCGACACTCACACACAACATATACTCACCCATTCATCCACACATACACCGGCCGACAGATAACGGCGGATGAAGCTTCCATCAAGGTAAAAGCACGTTTTGTTGTATCGGACCGATACCTGGCGCATCTTCGGTATGCCACGCTTCTTGGAAGCTATAGCTTAGCGGGGTTATACCGGTCGTTCTAGTCCAGGCCTTTACTCGGGTCAGGAACTCGTCGGGCCCAGCCCTGGCTTTAACCGAGTAGAGTCTTGCGAGCCCGGGTTAGTAGCGAACAATAACATGAACCAACAATTTTGCGAGGCAAGTGGCAATCAATGAAAAATTTAAGTTGTGTTTTTCATGTAACTTTTCAAGATTAATAACTAATACGTAAATATGAAGGCGCTTGCGGGCTTTAATATAAAGAAAACTGTTCAAATTGGCTCTTTGTCTCCGGGTTACCCTCGTTATTCTATTACACCATCTTTGTCAGAGTTCAAAAAGTAAAGTTTTTTTATTAATATTTTACGAGACCCTTCGTAAGCTTCCAAGCATAATCCAATATTTTTATCTTGTTTTTTCATCTTAAATTAATATAACACTTGTCCCGGTTTTTTAATGACAGGTTAAATTTTTACTGCTATAACTTTTTTATTGCTTTTCGATAAATTTATGTCAGGCTACATTGGTTTTTTATATAACTGTTTGTAGGTATTTGGTAAGGTTTTCCACCTCAAATATAATATTATATCTTTGTGTAGCTTGACCTATAAAAATACCTTATAAGCATACATCGGGGTTTTCGGAGCGGGAACGTTTGACATTAGCCAAAGAGTAGGTATTTACTTAAAAACAGATCGTACCCTAGTAGGTTTCTACCGAATGAATAATTGATTGAAAAATAAATAAAGATTAATCATACATATAGGTACATATTTTATATTGGTCATTCATTATCAACCTCTTCAGTTAAGTCTATTCATTTATAAGAAAATGCTTCATAGATATCGAGCGTCAAGATTGACATTGTATTAGACACCTATTGTCAACCGTTACCCTTGCTTGTCTAGTAGATAAACTTATATGCAATTGTATTTTAAAAAACAACACAAATACGCCTCCGAGAAAAAAAACTCGTTACGAGTTTATGCGTTCGTGGATAGAAAATAATCCAGAGATAGAGGTTCGAGATTCTTTATTATTTTGCACCAAGTGCAATGTGAGCTTCGCTCAAACGAAATCTAGTGTAACGCGACATGTCGCATCTAATAAACATACAGGTATGAAATATGATTTCAATAGTGAGCTCTTGAAATTTGTTGTGGGCTGTAATATACCATGGACGCAGGTAAACAATCCGATATTTAAAGATTTTATCGAAAATTGTGTTACCGGTAAATTTGGAAAAACTGAAAAAGTTCCTTCGGAATGTCAACTGCGACGGGAATATTTAAATAAAGCTTACGATGAAAAAATGAATAAAATACGGAGCGAGCTAAAAAATGAATATTATATATGTGAGTGTTGACGAAACCACGGATGATTATGGTCGTCAAATAGCTAACGTAATAGTGGGAGCATTACGTGATGATCACATTGGCACTCAACACTTGATATCCAGTAAACGGTTAGACAGCACGAACAATGTATCAATATCCAATACGGTCACAAGTGCTCTTGATGAATTATGGGGTGCTAACCATAATAATCACAATAAAGTACTTTTACTTTTAACTGACGGTGTGGGCTACATGCTAAAGGCTGGAAGAAATTTAAAATGTATTTTTCCCAATCTTTTGCACGTCACATGTTGTTTTGCATGGTTTAAATAGAGTGGCTGAACTAGTAAGAAAACTTTATCCAGATGTGAATGATTTAATCGCAAATGTTAAGAAGACATTTTTGAAATCTCCTAAAAGAATACAAAAGTTTAAAGAAATGCTCCCCGGAGTGCCTTTACCACCTCGACCAACAATTATTCGGTGGGGAACCTGGATAGAAGCTGCAACGTATTACAGCAAACATTACGATGAAGTGAAACGTGTTCTAAATACATTCAGTCCCACCGAAGCCCAGAGTATTAGAAAGGCAAAAAGAGCGTTTGGAAATGCAAATATAAAAAGCGACTTAAATTTCATAGCAAATCATTTGATGACTATCCCAAATGCTATTAAAAAACTACAGGATGCGAAGCTGTCCATCAGCGATAGTTTAAAAATAGTTCATGAAACCTATAGAGATGTTTCCAAATTAAACATGAGCGTAAAAGGAAAACAGATTTATGATAAACTGAAGTTGGTGTTAAAGAAGAATTCTGGCTATAGCACACTAAAAATTATAAATGAGTTGGTACAAGGCAAAGAAATAGAACTTCAATCTCAAACTTCTCGTGCATCAATTGATTCCTACAAAAAATTTAAATATGCACCTATTACAACTGTCGACGTGGAAAGATCATTTAGCTCCTTGAAATGGATATTTACAGCAAGACGCCGTAGATTAACTGTTCCAAATATAGAAAAAATATTAATAGTTTATTCTGAAAATCGTGTCAACTATTTAATTAATTAATTAAAGTTATTTTAATTGTTACCTTATGAGTTATAAGACTTTTACGGAAATTAAAATAAAACTTTGTCACAGATTGTATACAACTCACAGAGAGGTAGTTATTCATTAGGCATAATAAGATATTTTCTTAGACTAACATATCTGTTTATCTCTACTCTTTCTCAAATCATTCCCGCTCCGAAAACCCCGATGTATGCTTATAAGCCTGCTAACCGTTTAGCTCGCTATAAAATTAATAACGAATTTTAGTAATTACTGTCACATACAAACTCTTCAGTACGCTGTCCCTTTAGAAAAATGGTTAAATTTGGAGTAGGATAGTCGAAAAAGAACCTCCAATTTATGTTTAACATTGTATTCACAAGCTCTGTACCGAATGACGAGTGATAACTTTGCAAATCAATCATGCAACTTTAATATTAATAATTCTTGCATTAATATTAATTATTTAAGAACCCGACATCTTGATCGAAATGTTTTACATCAAAAACAAAGTGCAATCCTATTATTACCCAATTTCAATGAGATATCAGCTGAGCCCAGTTAATGGTTAAACTTTTCTACTCACCCCAGTTCGGGTTACCGAAAACTTTCCCTTTAAATTACCTTTAACTTTGTCACTTGGAACGGTTAAGAAATCTCATTATCGAAAACCATAAAACAGTCATCAGTCCATTGTTCGGTTTTTTTTTTATCACTGATCACTTGTTTTCATGCCGACCTTGCTTGCTAGCTCGCTTGTTTGACGACCGGTTAGCCTAGTGGGTAGTGACGCTGCCTACGAAGCTGAAGGTCCTGGGTTCGAATCCCGGCAAGGGCAAATATTTGTGTGATGAGCATGAATATTCGTTTCTGAGTCATGGAAGTTTTCTATGTATTTAAGTATTTTTATCTATTATATATATCGTCTCTAGTACCCATAACACAAGCCTTACTGACCTTACCATGGGACTAGGTCGATTTGCGTAAGATTGTCTCCTAATATTTATTATTATTATTATTATTTATTTTCATGCGGAATTCTTGTTTTGATTATATTTAGAGAATCATTAATAGTCTCAAGTCAACTCTCCATACATACGTAGTTTGGTTCTCATTTTAAAACGGCATACTGAAATAACATGTATAACGTAAAACTTTTATACACAATGAGATCTGCTATATCTTGGTCATTAACTATTTTTTGTTGCTATAAATTGTATTAGAAAAAAAATTAAGCTATTATTGACTTTGTATGAACGTTTTACCCGTAAGTATTTCTCAAATTATTCTAGTTTATACAAATTTATTCTAGGAAAGGGGATATTTCGCGCAAATAGAAAGCCTATTTATGAAAGTGTGTTACATAAGTTTCTTAAAATATCACACCGTTAGCCTGCGAATGTCAAAAAACGGTTTGTATGGTCGTCGAGCCACCTTAATACAACTTACTTTAATTTACTACTATTTTATTTACTTTAATTTGATTCCCTTAATTTCAAGGCATCGTAATCACACGCTTTTTGGTAACGACTACCCAAATCATATACTTACGCCAAGACTGTGTGTTCGAAAAAGGCTACCCGACTGTGCAATGTACAATTTGTACTGCTAGCGAGCGAACGTTACCTGCCTCGCGCTACGTAGCAGAGGACGCTACGGCTACGGCGTAGCAGAGGACGCTACGGCTACGCCAAGTATGTACCTACCGATTCGTTGCGTTGATTTTAATATCGTCGAAGTTTTAATTTCACAGAATTGAACTTTTGGGATTGTTTTATGTTAACGAACGTGCTGGCTAGACGATGACGGTTCAAAACAATGACGATGACCTATTTAGTGATTAAGAGGACAAAGTTTTCGATGAAAGGATAAACTAGCGAAATGTTTTCGAATTAAATAGAAGGTTTCTAGGTACAAGTATTTTCCAAACTAACTTATTTAAAGACAGAGATAAATGACTCTATTTGGATTGAACAAGAACGTGCAAACGTAAAAATAATATAATTTGTCAACCCGTACATCATCCGTATTAATATCACACTGATATTATAAATGTGAATTATATTCTAATTTGTTGGTTGTTACTAAATTACGCAAAAACGGCTGAACAGATTAAGATGAATTTATGTATATAAAAACAGTATAGCCTGGATGAACATATCTTTTTATCCCACCCAGTAAATGTCTAACAAAAGGAAATCAACGTGAACATAGTCACGGGCAAAAGCTAGTACCATCGTTAACACAGTTAACTTCCGTAATAAGGTTCAATATAAACACAGGATGGTCAGTTAACTGTGTTGGCGTTGTACGAAATAATTTGTGTCCAAAATGCTCCCAAAAATGCACTTAGCTAAGAGTTGCTTTCGTCTATAGCGATCACGACACGACGAATCCTCAAATCAAGAAAGGATTGGCAATACAAGATCCATTAGGAGTTGCAAGCATCTATAGGCAACGGCGTCTGCTTGCCATCAGGTAGGTTGTATACTTATTATTGTTTCACGGGCCTTACGCGATATTTATTTACCTTTATTGATGACGTTTTGACACGGGTTGCACCGCACCAGTCATGGTCGCAGATGACTGTCGCCGCAGCAAGTTGTCAACGGAGATAATATTTCACTACCCTCCAAAAGTCGATAAAAATAATAATTTAACGATGCATACGTACACAGCGAGAGTTTAAAGTGTCATATTGGATGTATACTTGTTTGCCAACATCGTAGCATTAAAAAATCCCGTCATAGTTGCGTGAGCCGGAAAACACATTTACAACTTTTATTTCCAGTTACAATAGATCTAATGCGGAAACTCAGAAAATTACGCAGCGGCAGAAAAACTAAAACTTTGCGAACACATGGACCAGAAAGTTGTCACTACAACTTCATTACGGAACTTGTCCGGCGATGACGGCGTGTTATGAATTTAGTTCGTAACTTCGCCTGCTGCCGTGGTGTAATTTACGCCACAAAAAACGTACATTGTTGATGTTTACGGAGTGAAAGTTGGGATGGTTATGAAAGAAGTTAAACTTAGACAATCAGTATGTACAGTCAGGAGTATTAATAAACGTACATATAAAAGGATCTGTACAGGACTCTATTGTCAATGTCATAAAGGTTTGTACAGGTATATAAATAAATAAATAAAATAAATAAATATTAGGGGACAATCTTACACAAATCAACCTAGTCCCATAGAAGCTCAGTAAGGCTTGTGTTATGGGTACTAGACAACGATATATATAATGGATATAAATACTTAAATACATAGAAAACTTCCATGACTCAGAAACAAATATTCATTCAAATATTTGCCCTTACCGGGATTCGAACCCAGGACCTTCAGCTTCGTAGGCAGCGTCACTACCCACTAGTCTCACCGGTCGCCAAATATATATGGGTATAATATATGTCCTTATTTATGTACCTACGTATATTAAAACAAGTGCGTGTCGGGCCACGCGCAGAGTAGGGTTCCGTAGTTGCTTATCTTTCTTAGATACATCGACACGCGCGCGCCACCTAAATGGTTGCGTCGGCCGAATTTGTACGAAAGTTGGGCTTTCTAAGTACATTTTAAGTTGGTCGACTATAACTCGGTAACTAGTTATGCCTACTTAGCCGTATAGTTTCCCTTGTTAATTCATTATAATTATGTACTATTGCCACGATTTTTTTCACATTCCCAGTAGCAGCCATTTAACCGGCAGGAGAAGGGGATACATGACTCGAACCAAAATTTGGGCTTTAAAGCCCAATATCTCGCGAACGAATTACTAATTTGAAAAATTGTTTTGAGAAACCCCTAATATTTTTGAACAACCAACGATACCTTACACTACGGGTTTAAGGTATCGTTAACACAATACCAATTTGTTTTTGCCATTGCCAAATATTTTTCAAAGCTTTATCTCTTTAGGAATAACGTCTAAATTCGAACTATTCGAATTTGCACAGCAGACGGCGGTGGCGACCAAAATATCAATTTGTTTTTGCCGTTGGTAAATATTTTTCTAAGCTCTCTTTAGCAATAACGCCCAAATTAGAACTATTCGAGTTTTCTCAATAGCAAAACGGTGAAGGACGCGTTGGTATTATTACAAATGGATTTGCAGAATATGCTATTGCAAAAAGTGTTTAACGGCTTTATACTCTTACGAATAGCGTTCAGTTTTGAATGAAGTTGAATCGGCTAGCAGCAAAAAGTGACCCCCTTCACATCTGACGTCACAAAACTCTGTCGCGCATTTAACAATTTTCCCCATCCCAAAAAGTGCTCAGCGCCGCTAAAGAAGTTTTCACTTCAAAAAAAAAGATTTTATCTTCTGTTTTGTCGGCGTGGTTGATTTATATACCTATGCCGAATTACAGTTTTCTTGTAGTAATGGTTACTGAGCTAAGCCGAAGACGGACGGATGGACGGACAGACGGACAGACGGACATGGCGAAGCTAAACTATAAAGGTTCCTTGTTGACTACGGAACCTTGAAAACATCCTTGATTTGATGCATTTTTTGCATTTCATTTATCCTCTACCCAAAGGTTGGAAGCGATCGCTGTTAACCGATAATACCGCCTGTTGTTTTACCTCTCCCTGTATGTTTGAATAAAATATAATATTTGCAACTTTTTGCAAAAATTTATTATGTTTTTATTAAATTAACCGTTTGAATTCGTGAATTGGTAAACCGCTTTCCTTGTCCCCAAAAGTTTTAACGGAAAATATAGTTTACTTAATTCAATATGTCCCTTACGGTAAAGAAGTGTGAGAAACCAACTATTAACACTTTTGAGTGTAGTATAGAAATGAATGAATCATCTCACATGTCACGCAATAGAATCATTATGGAAAAAGTTTTAAAACTGTCTCAACATAAAATTCTGTCATAATTGGCTAAAGCCCATATCTCCGTGTCCCTGACACGATTTAGTTTAAATGATTTCTATGAACAAAAAGCATTATCGATTTTCTCAAGATTCCAATTTGTTGTACGGAACCCCTACAAGGTGTAAGTTAACGCCTCACTTCCCGCAAGTATTGAAACAGACACGTCAAAGAGATAGATGGCTGAACAAAGCTTCCATTTATCTCCCAAGGCCGCAAAAACGGTGATCGATGTGGACTGTTTATAAACACCTGTTTACAACTTGTTTCTTTTCCTGAACGGTAACGGATGTGTTTCTGACGAGGATTATCTATTGGTATTTGATGTACATATTGATGGGATGAAATAATGATTTCTGGACCTAATTGTTGTTTCACATACATACATAGATTCACCACTTTATTCCTAAAAGGGGTAAACAGGGCACATGAAACATGTCCCAGTGCCATTTTAGCATTAAAATGAGAGTATAAAAGATCGAAAAAATGTGATATCACAGTGATACGTTGCTTGCCTATCGCCCACAACACACGTCAACCCTGCTCCTTTAGTCGACTTTTACGACATCTACGGGAAGAATAGGGTTGGTGAAATTCTAACCCGGGTTTCATATAATGAGTAACAAATGTGGTTCTATACTAAGTCATACATACAGTACCGGCAAAAACATTATGCTTCCTGACAGATTTTCATATTTCAATTCAGTTGGTGCGAATAATGAAGACTCCTTGAAAGATCGTCGAAAATATATAAATACAAAACAGTCTGTGAGGTTATAGCTTTCTAAGTTTGTATGTAGAGTTAATATTCGAAATCACTCCGATTTCATATTTTCGTTTGTGTATAGTACCTATGGACATTCTGAACATAGGATCACAGATTTAAATATCCTTTTCTAAATTGTAAGTAGCTTCATTTTCCTAAAATAGCTACCTATTTTGAGATATCTTTAAGACACATGTTTCCAAAGCGGTGCCCATTGATAATTACAAAACAAATGAAAATGCGATTCCGTCCGTTCACCCAAACTTCCGCAACAGGAAACTCTTTATTACCCCGATAGAAAAGCAAAAGGGTAGGTATTACTAATAGTAATCTCCAATTTGGGTCAAAACGAGTATCCGAGCGTACATTTGTAGGAGGGATCACAATAGGCCCAATCCGGCAGTGCGGCCCTACAGATTGATCCAATGTATTTCTTAATCCCTCGCAAACCCACCTCAATAAAAACGTCATTTTGGATCGGACACAAATAGCAAATATAAGTCTCGAAAAACACAGGTTTGCGGCTCTGCATTGTGCTGTGCTGTTTTTTCGATTCTTGAACTATAATTTGGTTTATTTCAAATTAGAACAACGGGCACAGTAGTTGATCGAGACAATCAAATAAATCAGAGATAAATACGAAATGACGCATATTTTGCAGTTTTATGGGTTTCCTAGAAATCGCACGGTGCATAAGGATTTTTTTAAATATAAAATTTTATAAGGAAAGATGGCTGTTGTTGCCAAACTGTCCTAACGCGCGTTCGAAACGTTACGTGATCCCTCTGGAATAACAACGAAGGATTTTGTATCGTTACAGAAAAATAATGGACGCTATTTCTTGTCTACAAATTTTAGGTCAGTGAATTTAAAGATGTGCATTTTATTCATGTTTTCTCATTGTAATACAAATGTACCTATGTGCTTAAAAAATAGGATTGTCAAAGAAAGAAGAATACGACATTCTATTTTATCATTTTTATTAACCCGAGAGCAACTGGAATATTTACAAAGTCAACCTTAACTAACTTAGTACGGCATAAAAAGAAAATAGAAGAGCCAATAAAATGAAGCAAGGTCATTGAATAAACTCTACAACCTTAACTAACTGCGACACAACGGCACAGTTCCTTCGGGCACAAATAAAAAGTAAAACTCTTTGTTGTACGCTTTTGGGAGCGTGTGCTAATGAATTCCATTGTCAGAGTACAAACACCGCTTCACTTTCTATTCTCATTGACAACCCTAACGCAACAGTTTGCCACAGCCTAAAAACATCGCTTAAAAAAACGAACGCACTGTGTAATTTGAAGCGCGCTCGCGAATGAACTTATTATTCTGTGGCATTGACTCAGGGTTGGTGTAAGTTACTGGGATCTTGTTAAACGTGTCTTTTGTAATTTTACTAAAAGGGACGGGTCCAAATGAGGACCACATCTATATGTTAATTGTTATTTCGTGCACCTTACCCGGGTAATGCCGTCACACATGTCAGGAATTAACCATGAAGGAGACGACGGCAACAAAATAGTAGCGGGCTTTTAACAGTGATTGCTGTTACACTGAAAAGTACTTTGAGCAACAGTATAATGTGCTATAAGTGGGATTAAATTATGCTATGTTGGATATAAAACGGAGTACGTACGTATAACGTTGATTATTTGATTATAAGATTAGAATGGAACAAGTTTAGAAAATGTTGTCGTGTTTTGTATCACCCGTCGTCATTGTTTGTAGCTTATATGTATTTAATTGTTTGAGAAAATGTATTATACTTACGTAAGTATTTAAATGTCGTTCTTCTTCTGCAGAACTTTTTGTTTGTCTTGTTATGTCGTGATCATTGCTGTAGACAATAAAGACATTTTCCATTAAATTTAAAGTGAGTTTGCTAATTCCTAGCGTCCACGAGATAAAACTTTTTGTTGCAAGATAGCATTTACTTATGATTTTTAGTCCAAAGTCTCAAAGACTGTTAAATAGTTTTTCATGATTCCCACCGTTCTTAAGGACGCTTATTTAGCGTTTATTTCATAATTGAAACATACCTACAACGTACCTACAACTACTTAAATTGAACACAGCAAACATAACTGAGACGCTCTCCCAAGCCAGGCAAAATTACGAATAAAATATACCGCCCCAAAATCGTTACATTTGTTTGGGAGCTATGATGCCACAGACAGACACGCAGATACACAAATATACAGGCATGTTAAACTTGAAATATGGGTACAGTAGGGCGCCTAAAGTCCCGTGCGGTTCAAAATTAAAAAATGTTCGGTATAGCTTCGGTACAATTTTTAATACGTTCCGAGTTTAGCCTCCGCTGTGATGACCGCTTCAATAATATTGTTCCCGTCTGACAGAGACGGCAACAATAGGCATGGTGCCTCATGTTCAAAATGATAACGTAGTGATGCTAAATTGATAGTAAACCATCAAATTATCGTAATAAAGTATAAATTAAAAAATATTATTAAAATCATAAAAAGATATGAACCTTGAAAGTTTAGAAAAAATATGCATTTTTTTTATTGTTCAAGAGTAAATTTAAAGCTACCACTAGAATCCTTATGCTTTTATAGAAACAAAATTGTAAATCAACTATGTACTTAAACGCAGTATTTCGCGACCGAAACAATTCACCTGATTTTCCATACAACGATTAGTACAAATGTACAAATGTGATGTCATAATTGTGTGTCTATCAGCATGAAGCGTTTTGTGCTGCCGTCAGCGAGGTCAATCTTTGTCTCATATTTTTGGGTATTTATGTTCTTTAATTGTATTGCTCCCATACAAACATTTGTTCCTCTCCGAAAACTGGTTCGAATGACATCATAAAAAAATCTTATTCATCATCCCTATTCTAAATTCAAATACTGCTAAACTGCCAGTATAGGCTAGCGTTAGACTGTTGAGGTACACCACAACACCTTTACAATACACTCCTTGTTTGCCTTGGGGGTTAAACATGTTAACTCGGGGAGTATAATCTTAGTCTCCATCTCGATTTGTGTACAGCATTGCCTCGAGTGCAGCGTAGCCAGTAGCGATAATATTTCACGGCAGAGATTCGGGGCCGATATTGCAACGATCCATCTCAGAGAGATTGGAGGCGTTAAGGGAGCGATAAATCGTATGTAAGGAACCGTTATGTTATAGGGTTTTGAGACGAATTGGATTGTACAGATTTTTATTTAAAGTACCCTTTTAAAAATTAGGAAATTGGGTTTTTCTTAGTTATAAGTTCCATTTATTAAGAAAAGGACCGGTCGCTTTGGCACTCTTTGGGGGAGGCCTATGTCCAGCAGTGGACGTCTTTCGGCTGATATAATGATGATGATGATGATTAAGAAAAGAAAAAATAAAGTGTTTTTTGTGTGCAGTTTGAGTGCAGTGCAGTGTAAACGACCTACCTAATATTGTCTAGTAACTGACGATCGCAATTTAAATTCAAATACGAATAAGAAAAACATTACCTGAAGCTGGCTTGGTAAAATATTTCGGGCATAATTCTTCTTGAGTCACAATAGACGCCATAGGCTGCGGTCTCTGCTTACCAGCTGTGCGCTTGTTTGTCAACGTCTTAGTATACAAAGCGGCCAAGTGCGTGTCGGACCACACGCAAAAAAGTTTAATAATAATAATAATAAGGAAGGACGGTACGGTCGACATTTGTCGGGCATGCCGCCGTCCCGGGGAGTCACTCAGGCATATTATCTCCGGTTGTGGTCATCTTGCTAACGGCGAGTACTTGCACAGACATAACCTTGTAGCCAGAATTATTCACCAGCAACTTGCTCTACTATACGGTCTTGTGGCCTCCGAAGTGCCTTACTATAAGTACACACCTGCACCAGTTCTCGAAAATGGTCGTGCCACGCTCTATTGGGATCGATCTGTGATCACGGACAGGACTATTCTAGCCAATAGGCCTGATATCGTGCTGACAGATCGATCGAAACGCCAGGCAGTGCTCGTCGACATCACCATCCCCCATGACGAGAACCTCTTGAAGGCCGAGAAGGACAAAGCCAGCAAGTACCTAGACCTGGCTCACGAGGTAACCGCCATGTGGGATGTTGATTCGACGATCATCGTCCCGATAGTCGTTTCGGCGAACGGTTTAATTGCGAAAAGTCTCGACCATCACCTCAAGAGACTCTCGCTAGGCGGCTGGATCAAGGGTCAGATACAGAAGGCGGTACTCCTGGATACTGCGCGTATAGTCAGGAGGTTCCTGTCTCTGTCGCCCTGACCGCCGGTAGCTTAGGCCACGCCTCGCTACCGGCTGCACCCTAGGTTAGGTTTTTATAATGATTTTATGTTTTGTATGTATAGTTTTATATTTTACTTTTTAGATATAATTATTGTAAAAACCTAGTCTAAGACGAAATTAAAATAAAGAATAATAATAATAATAAATATTCTTTATTGCACCACTACATGAGAGAAACATCTTACAAAAAAATTTGCTTAATAAATAATGGTAACAACAGGCGGTCTTATCGCTTCAAAGCGATCTCTTCCAGACAACATTTTTGTTTAGTTTAGTTTTTAAGATTATCTACGACTCTATTCACTTAATCAAAAAAAATGCTGAGAAACCTTATATTTATTTTGAAAGGCCTATCGATTGATGTGCCACACGTGGGCTTGACAAATTAACTTTCAGTTTTATGTATGGAGTAAAACTGAACACCCCAAATAATTTTTTTTTAGTAATTTAATTACAAAACTATGTAGCGGGTAACAAAATACACCTATCCTCAAAATTTTATTTAAATACACCTTATAGTTTTTTCGAGTAAAATGCCTGTGACATACGGACGGACAGACAGACAGACAGACAGACAGACAGACATGACGAATCTATAAGGGTTCCGTTTTTTGCCATTTGGCTACGGAACCCTAAAAATGAACCATCATCATCATGATATCAGCCGAAAGGCGTCCACTGCTGGACATATGCCTCCCCTAAAGAGTGCCACAATGAACAAACAGATGGGCATAATGAGCGATGATACATATTAAAATATTTTTTGATAGCACTGGACGTAATCCAATGATTGGTGAAAGTTAACGTTCACAAAATAAAACTGTCAAAAATCGTTGTTAGATATGAGGGGTAGTAATCACGTAACATGACAGAAACTGAGGGGTAATCACGTAACACGAAAAATTACAGTCACGTTAGGACAGTCCAATTGACAGTCAGTGTCAGTTAGACAGTGACATTTAGATCTACATAACGTTACGTGCAATGCGTTACGAGATCGACCTGCATACAACGCGTTACGTGATCGACCTGCTGCTGCACAGACTGCACAGTGCAGTAAAAAATGATCTATTGCAGCTTTCCTGAATGCGACTGGTCTTAGGCGTCATAGAAGGATTTAAAGCGCTTCTTAAGAGCTTTCTAATGATATAATTATGTAGCTTGTTATTGTCTTGTAATTTTTCATTATCAATAAATAATGAGTATGAGTATGTCTCAACTGTACCTATGCACTTATGATACACCACCCATACTAATTCTCCTTTACTTCAATTGCGTTTCAAGAGTAAAACCAGAAATGAATATATTTCGATCCACACACATAAAGCGCCATAAAACGCCAATTCTGAAAGGCTTTTGCACTCAATCATTGTTTATTCACGCGACTCTGTCAACTACACTAAACTCGGGACGAACTTTTGAAAGGGTTCTTTATTGGAAACTTGCCGAATAGCACCTTTATGCTGAGGCTTTTGTGTGGAAAAATTTTAAACTATGCGGAGGTTTTTGTGAATATATACGGATTCGGGTTGCATTATTTGAATACAATCATAAATACTATTTTCATTCCTTTCACATCGGAAATGACTAAAGACTTGTTGAGTAAAATAAATACCTAACGTTAAGTATGCTCGTAAATATCATATTTCCTTCACGTTTTTCGCTACAGGGCACATTGCACGTAGAACCGATGGCCGTTGGGGCAGGAAGGTTCTCGATTGGTGACCACGTACCGGAAGACGCAGCGTGGGTAGACCCCCCGATATGGTGGACCGATGACCTGGTTAAGGTCGCGGGAGTCCGCTGGACGCGATTGGCGCAGGACCGGTCACTTTGGGACTCTTTGGGGGAGGCCTATGTCTAGAAATTTACGATTTCGGCTAATATGATGATGATAATGATTGCCGCTTACTATTAGACGGGCCGTACGTTGGTTTGCCACCAACGTGGTATACAAAAAATCACGTAGTATCCACATTTTTAATTTTCTCCTTTCACTCGCCTTGCGCTAGCCTATTGGTTCGGGCATGCGGCTGTCAAGCCTGTCAAGTTCGACTCCCAGCTCGTACCAATGAGTTATTCGGAACTTATGTACGGAATATTTACTGTTAGCTATTCGTTGAAGGAAAACATCGTGAGGAAACCGGTCTAATCCCAAGAAGGTCTAGTTTTCCTCTGGCTTAGAAAGATGGCAGTCGCTTTGGTAAAACTAATGCCAATGCCACATCTTGGGTTCAGGTGTCAAAACGGACCCCGGGTTCCTTTAGGGCACAACCGGGAATAACGCTAGGCGGATGATGACTCGCCTTGCGCTTAGACTGAGCTCGTTCGTGGAAAAATATTTATCTCCTTTTTCTCTCCATGGTAATTTTCCAGCAATCATGTTAGCGCTATTAAACAACAAAATATAAAGTCTTTATCATAATTTATTGTTGCCTACCTAGTTCATAGAGTCCAAAATTATAAAATTTTATTATGCGGGATACTTGGCCACGTGGAAATAGTTACAAAGAGTCATGTTTAACCATGTTAGTTTTAACCGGCCGTGTGGTGTCGGATTAGAATTTCACCACCCTCTTAATTCCCGTGGGTGCAGTAAAAGTCGACTAAGGGAACAGGGTTAGAGTGTGTTGTGGGCTATGGCCTAGCAACCGATCACTGCTGTATCACATTTTGTCGATCTTTTATACCCACTATTATGCTAAAAGTGGGACTAGAACATAAGTTCTATATGCTCTACCTACAGTGCCTACCCCTTTTGGGAATAAAGGCGTGAATCTATGTATGTATGTATATATGTTAGTTTTTCTCAAGCTGTACATACTAGCATGTAGGCGCGTGGACGATGTGCAGAAAATGCGGGCGTTTTGTGATTCTCCGACGGCTTGAAAAAAGGTCCCTTTTATATAAGAGCTCGCAAACGTTTACGTTTAAAAATATGCAGGGTTTTCGAGGTTATCTATGTAAATACTTTTTAGGTCAACAAAGTTACAGACAATTTGCGATGTTGTAATACATTTTCTGGTTTATAAATGGCTGAGCGACGAGATGTGCAATGCGATGTTATATGCTTGATATCGTAGATGAAAATGGAGGACATCTTTTTATACAATAGTGATAAACGTAGTGGCAATGAGGGGCCACACACAGCGATTGAAATGAAAAATGTTAACTCAAACAATATGCTAGTATAGGAGCATATAAAGCGCGAATGTATTTTAAATTGTTTTACTCAAATTGGCTGTAAGTAGTAATTAATCTAAGCGAAATAATCATGTAAGTAGAAAAAACATGTTGAGCCTATCCCAAATGAGTTAAATATCCATTGACTTTCGATTTGGAAAGGTTCAATTTAGACTGATCAATTTGATACCACAATGCGGGCAAAGACTAAACTTTGACATTTTAAGTCTCTACTCCTGTTTAATAAAATACGGCCTTAGATTAGGATGTTCAACCTAATCCTAAACATCAACATAATCATGATATCATACATACATATATAGGCTTCCCCTTCCCCCAAAGAGTGCCACAATGCCATAATACTAATAAAATAAACTTAATATCTATAATGCTACATGAAATACGCTGAGTCTGAACGTCGGTCTAAGAAAGAGTCCAGTGGAGGCAACGCCATTAGTATTAATAACGCTCCCGTTCGGTCTCATTAAACTCAGCGTAGTCGCGTTCCACTTGTCACTGACATTTCTTATACAACTGTGGCAAACAAGCAAACGGCCGGCCTGGTGATAAACAGACACTACGATGTCCAAAGGCAATGGCTTATGGACGCTTGCGACTTCATAAGAAATACAAGCGCGTTTCCAACCCTTTATTAATACGGGTGTAGACTCGAAAATTATTATTCATCCAAAAGAAAGAAGGCAAAAAAATATGCCTAGTCACGAAAATCCCATTCAGATATCTCAAAGAATTACGAAGCTAAAACTGTTTTAATAATGCTTGTTAGAGAGAGAAAACGCTAACGGTGTGTGACGTCACATTACACTTACAGGATGCTGCCGGGGAGCCGCGTCGACGGCGGCGGCGAACACGATGGGCGCGGCACGTTGCCGTCTTTTGTCACGTCACGTTCTTTCAGCGTCATCGTTTCATATGAAGTTGCGTTTTGCGAAAAAGGGACAGAACATACCCCTTCTTAAAACTTTGGACACTTATAACTTCGTGATTGTTTAACCTTTTGCGTAATTTTTTTCTCAGTTTGCCTACATTTTTTATCCTTTTTCGAGATTATATGAAATAATTGATTATTTTATTTAGTGTCTGCGCCCCTATTGAAGGATCCGTTATGTTGACAGCTAGAGACAAGTGCAGCGAGCGTAGCATGGTTGCCATTTTGTCATCTATCACTGTAGATAAGACATCCGTCTCGCTCTGATCCGACAAATACGCGAGTGCGAGAGTGACTGAAGTCTTATCCACAACGATAAGCGATAAAATTGCAACCATCTTAGGCCAGCAGGTCACTCTCAACAAAGCGCATACTCGGGAGACTAATAAGTCTAGGTATTTATTAACAAAGTCTAACGCAATATCTATTTACATTTTACATTTCTTTGAGTACATACTAAACAAAATTACGGCGAGACTGTTGTATCAGTTGTAAGTTACATATATGGTCATATTAAATGCCACCCGAGCGAACAAACGCAACTTAGTTTTATGTCAGTTAGATTTTTCATAAGTTATCAATACTCTGAGTTTTGTGTTGCCCTGGCTTCCCTTGCCGCTATTCGATCACTTATCCTAAATGAAGCGCCACATCCACTCAAAAAAAAAGACCGGGTTGCACTCGGGAGTGCCGGCAGAAGTGAAAACTCAATGACATTGAAACAGTTTTGACGTGACCTGTCTCGAATCTCATGTCTTACGAATCTTACTGTCACGTGACTTGTGACGAGTTTAACAATTTTTCCCCATCACAAAAAGTGCACAGCGCCGCTAAAGAAGTTTTCACTTCAAAAACAAAGGGTCGATTATCAAGTGGCAAGTGGAACGACCAGTCCTCGGCCCCTCGCACTAGTCGAGAGCCATTCGAAACTTTTACCTCGCACTGATATTACTTTGAGACTGTGATGATCACTCGCCACTTCGCGGCTTTAAAGCGGGATAGGAAATTAATGGAGTGCATTTCTTTCCGATTCAATTTGACGTGAGACTCTCGGTGACTAGAAATATTGCAACGTGGTCGAGGTTTTAACAAATGAAAGTGTATTAGAAGTTTCATGCCGAAAACGGAGTCACAGGAAATCCTCAAATCAACTAAGCGTCGTCAACGGGCTTTTGAGTGTTCAGCAGGTCGATCACATAAGACGGTTAGATCTTTATGTCACTTTTTATATGGGAAAATGACAGTTAAATTGTCCTAACGCGCGTTTGAAACGTCACGTGATTACTGATTACCCCCCTGGAGATGGAAGCATCTAAATGTCTATAAAATATGGGACACAGATCTGTATCAATCGTACTAGAAGCTAACGTTAAACATCAAATGATATTCCGTACATAAGTTCCGAACCACTTATTGGTACGAGCCGAGATTCGAACCCACGACCGCCGTTTGACAGCCGCATGCCTGAACCACAAGGCTACCGGTTCGTAGCTTTGTCATATTCATATCATATTTAAATCCTTACTAATATTATAAATGCGAATGTGTGTGTGTGTGTGTGTGTGTTTGTTTGTCCTTCTTTCATGTCGCATTGGAGATGGAAATAGTTTAGAGGCTGGAGAGTGACATAGGCTACTTTTTCCAGCGCGAAAACATCTAATTCCCATGGGAAAATTCAATATGTTACATTTTCCTATAACCACGCGGGCGAAGCCGCGGGCATCTGCTTGTTATATATACGAATATGTAACGCAAGCGATCCTACTAAATATTTAAAGACTTATTTCTGTAATAATCCAATTACAAAACGCATTTCTCAGGACAAATCGCCCCAGAACGCATATAAAACAAAAATTACCAGCAGTTATGGCGTTTACCCGTTGTTTCCCGTAAAAAGGGTGTCTACAAATAATTAAACAACCTTAATGGTATCCCAAATGCGTTTTCCCGTAATTTTAGCTGAAAGTCGTTCAGATGTTGTTTGACCGCGTAATAGAAACGGCTTTTTATGTTTATTTTCCATAAGAATACTATTTATGGTTGCAACAAAAATTTCTAAATTGTGCAATTCAAGTTAAAGCTTTATGTTTATCACCCGACAACAACGACAACTGAAATTAGTTTAATATTTACATGTGTACTTATACGTATGTGTGTACGTACATCTGTCTGTCTGTGGCATCATAGTACCCAAACAGATAGATCGGTTTGAGTGCGTTTTTTAATCAATACTGGTGTAGACTCAAAATCTTTTATTACTTAAAAAGAAAGAAGCCAAAAAAAATATCCCCAATGACGAAATTCCCATTCAAATATTCCAAAATGTAATGACGCTACAACCGTTTTAATGTTGCTTGTTAAAAAGACAAAATTCTAGCAATGAAGTCACATACATATGTAGATGCGTTTTGCGGAAAAGGAACAGAAAAAACCCCTTCCTAAAACTTTGGACACTTATAACATTGTGATTATTTAATTCCATTTGACTAGGTACATTCTTAATCCTTTTGAAAGATCATTATTGATTATTTTATTTAGTTTCTACATCCCTATTCATTGCAAGCAAATTCCGTTGCACACACCACGATGTAGTGTAAATAAAGGCACTATTACGAGTACTTGAGAATGCATTTAGCAGTTAAAGCACTGTTTGGCTCCTTATTTCTACTAAAATTCGCTGTACATCAACATTTTGCCAAGCAAAATTCTTATCTATATGTACAGGTGAACAATTAGGTAGGTGACGGATTCATCTGCAGAGGTTTTTAGATCGAACGAAACAAAAAATGGTTATCATTATGAAGCGAGTGATATGAACCCGTATGTTATTTTACCATGACTAGCGACGAAATTCACTCCTGTATCATTCTATATACACAAACTTCCGCCCGCAACTTCGCCCGGGATAAAAACTGTCCTATATTTTAAAGTAGGCTGTAAACTGAGTTGAGCGCGATTGAGTAACAAACATCGAAACACCCAAACATCCAAACTTTCGCTTTAATAATATTAAGTAGGAGCGGTGGGCAGCGGCGGTCCAGCGGGCAGACCACCAGCCCGATGGACCGATGATATCTGCCGAACAGGAAGCCAATAGTAGATGATATTATAAAGAGTAAACAGCCAGCCTACTTGCACCAGAAACTTGTATTCTCTCAACGCCACATTAGACAAGAACCACGCTTAATTTGACCCTTACATCACTCGGCTGCTTTTCGTGGCAGCTCTCGCTTTGCTGCCACGAAGTGTTGGAACGACTTACCACCACGAATAAGAAATTCATGCACTAAGGTAACCTTCAAAGTACCTACGTCTTAAGAAGTTCCTAATGGATAAGCAAAAGTCCCAACATAAGCAGTCATATCACAAGTATCAAAGCAAGTAAACAAGCATGAAAGTATATAAACACACACACACACACACCCACACACACACACACACACAAACACACACACACACACACACACACACACACACACACACACACACACACACACACACACACACACACACACACACACCCACACACACACACGTTACATTGTAAGTTGTTATAAATTGTTATAAATTATTTTACGTATAACTAAGCCACAATAATCACCCTTGCGTTGCGACCAATGGCGTCACAGAAAATCAGCGTCTCGAAGTGAACCACGGTTTGCTTCTAGACATCAAAGCTGAGTGACGACCTGTTTATCACCTATCGCAATGTATCAGTCTTTAATATCTGTGTGTCTTTGAGATGCAAAATAAACGTTCTTCTTCTTCTTTCTTCTTCTTCTATATTAGCACAGGACCGAGGAAAGTGGCGTAATAAAGAAGAGGCCTACTCAACAGAAGGTGGATACGGGCTGAATAGATAGATAGATAGATAATTCTTCAAGTTTTTCGCAATTTTTTCTCACTTAAACCTTTTTACCGCTCAAATTCTTTCGTACCTTCAACTTTATCCGCACATTCAGCTATAAAAATACAATTTAATGTATTCGGGCCATCTAATATATCATCCGTGCACCGTCCCGGGCCGACGATTACCATTTGAATGACTCGGCGACAAAGCCCTGTAGGAACTCTTAAATCCACTAATACCTATTTATAAATGATTGCTTACGGGCAGAACTGGCTTTGTAGGGTGTGGATGTTGAAAGGAGTTTTTGGTGAATGCGTTCAGTTGTATTGGCACGTCGGGTCGTTTTTAGTTGTACCTTTTATGTGTATATAAACGAGGTATCTAGTGCTCAGCAAAGCTTGTATACTTCTGTTACTGAATAGACCATAGTTTATATATACTCTATAGCTTTCTATAGTACCAAATGAAGGTAAAACAGTATTTCTCGTCTTTGAGCGGTTACAAACAGGACTAAACCAAGACACTCTGAGTGTAGAGTCAAAGTTCATAAAGGCAGGGCAAAGGCCATCTAGTCATATACATATTAAAGAAGAGCACATACGTGACTGGAATAAGGGTATTTAATAACTTACCGGAAAGTATCAAATCACTAGAAGGAATGCATGTTTTTATAATTTAAATGAATATTGTTAGTATTTTTTTCAATTTTATATTCTTATATTATTTATAATGTAGAAATGCTTTTATAATGTAATTACTTATGTTTTATAGTTTTACAAATTTCACGCCATAATTGTACGTCCGAAATGGGCAGACTGTTGATTTTACAATTTTATACCACCACAATGTAGAGAGTTCTAACAATAAAAATTATCTTATCTTATCATAATAGATTATGTTATGACCAAGACTCAACACTCAAGTAGTTGACGTAGCTCGGAAAGCGGCTTAGTTGAAGTGGGACAGTGGGAGAGGGCTGGGCATGTCTGCCGCATGCCGAGTGAACTGTGGGCCAAGGCCGCCACTAACTGGCAGCCTAATAGCTCGAAACAGAGACGCGGAAGGCCTCGCCGGTGATGGCGGGGCGAGCTAGACTCGTTCTCAAAGGACTGGCCACAAGAAGCTCAGGATTGAGAATACTGGAAACAAAGGGGGGACACAATCAGGCTCCCAATAGTAATAATGGCCATTGGTGGACCAATTATAAACGATACGATACAGAGAAAGAATATAACGGAAAAATGGAAGGAATGGAAGGATCCTGTCGGGGGCTACAGACGAATATGGTTTATTTTTCCGTTATATTCTTTATCTATATCATATCGTTTCTAAAAAAATATCGGGGTAACTTCCGCGTTAAAAATAACACGAAAACAAAAATATTTTATTAAATAATTTGTTTCGTGATAAGGGTATATTGGTCAATTGTTTAACGTTTTGTTTGTAGGTACGGTAAGTCTCAATATTTGAATGGGAAAGTGACAGTTGAGTTCTCACGCTTATTCAGTAAGTAATGCATTTACTCCTCTGAAACACATCACCACATTCATTTAAAGTTTTAACATAACGATATCGTTGTTTGTCAAATAATACTTTGAATATCTGTCTGTACCTCTTTTAAATTAGTTTGAATCATCATTATCAGCCAATATACATTATACTTACGTCCCACTGCTGGGCAGATGCCTCCTTTCATGGCTGAGAGGAAATTCTCAGTAAACCCCACACCACCTTTGAATTTCTTTCCAGATATATGCATATTTCTTTACCATGTTTTACTTTGAATACCGTAAGTAAATTATACGATACTTCTATGCGTGAAAATGTTTTTGAAAAAAACCTCAATTCAAAAAAAAAGGACCTGCAGAGGTAATAATGCTTACTTGGTTGGAGGACTAGTTATTTACAAATACATTAAAATTTGTTTTTAGAACGGTTAACCGAACACATTGTGCATAAATATGTAGGTTTTTTGTAATTTTTTATTTTATTGAATCTACTTACAACAATTACATATATATTTTTATTATTATCAATTAATTAGTGGGTAGGCCCCGACAAGGTAGACTGAAGACCTGGTAAAGGTTGCGGGAGTCCCCTGGATGCGGGTGGCGCAGGACCGGTCACGTTGGCACTCTTTGGGGGAGGCCTATGTCCAGCAGTGGACGTCTTTCGGCTGATATGATGATGATGATGATGACAACAATTACATTGGATGTTTATCGGTGCTATTGAGAATTGACTCTATGACAAAAACGAAAAAAAATAATCTGTCAACACTGTCGGTATCAAAATATTCGAAAACACAACGGCGCGACTTGTGGTGGCGGTCAAGAGTAAACTTGATAATACCGATCAAGTTTACAATTGAACGCTCCAGTCTCTCACAGGCTTTAATATAAATAAAATATAAATATTAGTGGACAATCTTACACAAATCGACCTAGTCCCATAGTAAGCTCATTAAGGCTTGTGTTATGGGTACTAGACGACGATATATATAATAGATATAAATACTTAAATACATAGAATACTTCCATGACTCAGAAACAAATATTCATGCTCATCACACAAATATTTGCCCTTACCGGGATTCGAACCCAGGACCTTCAGCTTCGTAAGCAGCGTCACTACCCACTAGGCTAACCGGTCGTTAATAATCGGCTCTTTTTTTGTTTTAGCTGCTACACCCTGTATTATGTGCATTTTGCATGTGTGTTTTGAGCATTTCTAATTCTACTAATACAGTCAGTTTCAATTTTGCACACGCTCATTTGTAATTATTCCCGAGGACTGCTTACTTACTAATTCCTAACTATATAGATTTAAATTACAGTTGGCTGCATTTTAAATCGTCTTAAATTACCCGTTTAAGTTACTTTCCACACGGAAGTCTAAGGTACACGTGATCGCATCGCAGTAACATTTATACAAACAAAGGAATCACGGGTAAAAATTTACTGTTGCCATTTGATGACTTAATCGCACGTTTTAAAGCAAATATGTGGTGGTGGTTTTTTGAAGGTTCTTAAGTTCTTAAACCATGTCTTATTCTTCAATCTCTCATTAATTGTATTCAACTGAACGCTTCAATTTCTAGTGGCCTACCATACATTTAGATATAGCTATACTGTTGCAACCATAAGCAACCAAATGTAGTCAAATGGAGAAAAAAGCAACGCAAGAGAAAAATGATGGGAATGTTATAAGTGTCCAAAGATTTTAGAGTTCTGTCCATATTACGCACCTTCATATGAAACGATTGTCATTTACTATGACACTCGCAGATTGTAACGGCACTATCTGCGAGCGTTTTGCAGTTAAATTAAGAACTGGTCTTAAAATGTTTGAAGGTTTACTATAAACAACCTACTTAATTTTGGCGGGTAATGGTTTATTTGCCGACGCTACGGTAGCCTAGTGGTTCAGGCATGCGGCTATCCAGTGGCCATTGGCTCGTACAGTCAGCATCACATAGTTAGTAGCAGCCAAAGTAGCCAAATATATCGTAACACTTCCTTACTCCTATAGTAATAAAGACGAGTTCCGATATATTTGGCTACTTTGGCTGCTACTAACTATATGATGCTGACTGTACCAATGATTTTTGCGGAACTTATGTACGGCATATTGACCGTTAGCTTTCGGTGAAGGAAAACATCGTGAGGAAACCGGTCTAATCACAATAAGGTCCAGTTTTCCCTCAGGGTTGGAAGGTCAGATGGCAGTCGCTTTCGTAAAACTAGTGCCTATGCCAAATCTTGGGATTAGGTGTCAAAGCGGACCCTGGGCTCCTTTAGGGCACAACCAGTAATAACCGGTAATAATAAATAAATAAATAAATATTAGGGGACAATCTTACACAAATCGACCTAGTCCCATTAGTAAGCTCATTAAGGCTTGTGTTATGGGTTCTAGGTAACGATATATATAATAGATATAAATACTTAAATACATAGAAAACTTCCATGACTCAGAAACAAATATTCATGCTCATCACACAAATATTTGCCCTTACCGGGATTCGAACCCAGGACCTTCAGCTTCATAGGCAGCGTCACTACCCACTAGGCTAACCGGTCGTTAATGATTAAAATATAATTGGTTTTAAATGAGAAGGAAACATAACAAATTGAACTCGGCCCCAATTTAAAATGACATAAATTCCATTGAAGTAGAAGATGCCTTTTAAAAGAGTTTTAGGCAGCTAGATATTCAAACCACCGAATGCAACTCTAGTTCAGCTAACATTTTCATAGTTGACGCCCTATTACAATGCAATATCTCGTCGTCTGTACTTGCTCAACTAGTTAGCGATTCTCGAAATATTGTCATCACGTTTCCTTTGACGCGTCGAATCGATGAAACTTTGAATGCAACCTTCGGCTTCAAAACTTCCGCCTCAGTCTCTCGGGAGCCTCTAAAGGAGTTCAATTGTACACGTATATTTCGGTATTAAACTATTGTCCGCCTCCTAAGACCGCAGCCGCCTATTTAGTTTATAGACCCGGTGAGTCTCTCACATCTCTCGGCAAATGTGTGCCTAGCAACGAACGAAGAAACCATAGAATGCGAGGTCCTTACAAAGGTCTACCCAGACACGTGCCTAAACCCCGGTATGCGCATGTTCAAACTAAACGGCTGCCCGGCATCGTTTTGAAACCCCGCATAATTGCAATGGCACCCATTCTGTGGCTTACTTAGACTTCTATGGTTTTTTCGTTCGCTGGTGCCCATTTATTTGTCTATGTTTTCATTGTTGCTATCTATAATGTTCATGTCACTTAATACGGGTGTAGACTCGAAAATTATTATTACTCGCAAAAGAAAGAAGGCAAAAAAATATGCCTAGTGACGAAAATCCCATTCTGATATTTCAAAGAATTACGAAGCTACAACCGTTTTAATATTGCTTGTTAGAGAGAGAAAACGCAAACGGTGTGACGTCACATTACAGGATGCTGCCGGGGAGCCGCGTCGACGGCGGCGCCGACCACGATGTCGAGCGGCACGTTGCCGTCTTCTGTGACGTCACATTCTTCCAGCGTCATCGTTTCATATGAAGTTGCGGTTTGCGAAATAGGGACAGAACATACCCCTTCTTAAAACTTTGGACACTTATAACTTCGTGATTATAACCTTTTGCGTTGATTTTTTCTCCATTTGCCTACATTTTTATCCTTTTTCGAGAAAATATGACATTATTGATTATTTTATTTAGTGTCTACGCCCCTATTATATCAATGTTAATGAATTGTATTTGTAAGCTCTGACATGTAAAAGAGCCCTTCAGGCCCCGTATCATGGTCGGCCTTTTCACGCGATAAGTGACCAGATAGAGCGTCCGTGACTGGCTGACACCGTTCGATAGAACGAGACTGACGCTCTATTTATTCACTTATCGCGTGATAAGGCCGACCATGATACTGGGCCTGGCCTTGCCGAATAAATATTTGAATTTGATTTTTTTGTAGCTAATATTTGCTCCGTAGGTATGTTCCCGAGGTTACGCTGGGTTAAGAGGCTGACAAGACCTAATTTGGTGAAATTGATGTTATTTAAGCAGTTTTTTTAACAAAAACTATTTGTTCTAGCACATCAAATAAAATATATGTTAATATTCACCATATTTCAAAGACCGTAGACGGGCTCGATACATAATCGATAAACAGTCTCTGGCAACCTTCGCCATATAAACATTGGAAACAAGTACTTGCGCTGTTTTTAATTGATATAAATTGTTTAAAATCAGTCCAGAAGAAAACAATTGTGTAGTTAGAAGTTGTGCACTAGAATACCTGCATTGAGATCCTCACAATGAGCACTTTATGGGTGATGCAGAGGACAGACACTTTTACACGGTAAGACTAACATTTAACCGTTTTGATTTGATTTTGAATCGACAACAATTTTCACCGTGGATCTCCGAAAAACTAACGGTATAACCCACAGACTAATAACAGATACTAACGTGTATAACCGAACAGCTGATTGGCTTCAAGACGACATTGACAGAAGGTCAAGTGTTGCCATACCAAATTATCGCTAAGCTGCGTTCAGTAATTGAGGAAGATTACGTTTAAGAAGACAGCGAGTTCGAGTTACGCTACGTCTGCTACGCCTGCTACACCGTGCTGCTACGATCGATCTGTGCCCGACTTCTGGTATCCTGGTAGCTGCACCGCATTTGCACAATGGAGAGGGCAAACAGTGCCGAGCTAATATGCCACGCGTGTGCCACGAAGCTAGCCGTAGGTGAGGAATACCTTTAGTGTATGGTGAGCTGTGGTAAACTGTACCATTACTTGTGTACTAATAAGAGGCTCTTCTTAGAGGAAAAAGAAACGTGGGTATGCCCGGAGTGTTGTAGAGAGCATAAGAGGACCGGACGCAATTGTGACCCCCGTTGGTACGCCTGTCACCATCAAAAACATTGTGAGAGGAATAAGAGCGATATTCCAGCAACACCTTCACAGCCTTCGGGCGAAACGGCAGCCATGGTGCTCGAAATGCAACTCATACGCGACCAGATGATAATGTTTTCGGAGCAACTATTTATCGGACGCGGTCTCCACCGTCGCACTGTACCAGTCTGCCCTTGCCGCGCTAGTAAGTTTGAGGAAGTCAATGATAGGTTGAAGAAAGTGGAGTTAGCAGCGTCGCGACCCTGTAAGTGCACTGAATCGGTGATGTCATCACTGGGCAATGACTCTGACGTCCATATTGTCAGTAAACCTAGGTCCAAACGAAAACGCAGGCCGAACACTTATTTTATTTCTTAATCATCCCAAGGCTAAGGCTCAAAACGACCGTGTCGGACTCAAACCATCTCATTAAGCATATTACCGGCATGTAAAGTGTGGTCTAGATGCAACCCGCCCTTAATCTATAGAAGCTTATCCTCATTAATCCGTTACACTCTTGAAGCTCGTTATATGTTGTTTGACTCGCTAAACTTGTTCCAACTAGTTAACCGACAAGTTTCACCGAAATATCGCCACCTGCTTTTGACGCGCTAACTTAATAAAACTTCTGAATGCAACCTGCGGCGATAAACTCTCGCGTCAATGTCGTTCTAACTAGTTTTGAGATGTGATCAAGTGGATTTACTCTGCAGTTATTTTGACTTGCTTGATTTTGAATTCAGGAATGGCGTGAACGGATAGGGTTGCTAACAAAAAATATCTGTGTGTGTAGGGTTTATCTTTCATCTTGAAGGGGTTAGCTTGAGGCCAGACGAGCGTAATTTGTGAGCTGTGAGGCGCGTAATTTCGGTCCGCCCATATATGGGCAAACCGAAATGTCCATCTACGAGCGGACCGAAATTACACGACTCACAGCGCGCAAGCTACGCTCGTCTGGCCTCACCCTTAAATGAGAGATGCAAGCTTATACGAAACACGATTGATTATGCTTGAGTCCCGCAATGCCACAAAGCAGCTGAAGTGGCGCGTCATAGCTAAATCGGCGTCCATTGGCAAGAGACCCACCAAGTACGCCACAGACCACGACCACTCTGACAAGAGTGAACGACTGAGACGAAGAGATATGAGTGAGAGAATCAAAGTTAAATGCCTAGTCAATACAGCGAATCCTCATCAATAAAAGGTCGAAAAAGTGCAGTTGCACTAGGGTTGTAAGTAACTGTTTTTTTGTTTTACGTTAGGGAAATGCCTTTACGCATCCCGCCCGCCAGGGGGAGGAGGGCATGGCGGGTATGATGGACTAACCGCGGCAGAAGCCATGGACAACCATCTATAAACCCAACGAGTCCAAGATCCGTCTTAAGGGAGAGGCGCCGTGCAGGGTTGCAAGTGACCTTCGGTTAATTCTGTGTACCGTCGGACCGTACACTTTTGCCACCATCGTCAATACGAAATTGACGTTAAGAGCCCCCAGCACGTAAGACTGAAGTCAAACTGTTTCTCATTTTAAATCGGCGTACTGGAATAACATGAACCTTGTTATAATCCGCCATATCTAGGTCGGAAACTAAATTCTGTTGCTATAAAATATAATAGAAAAAAATCGAGACTTTGTATGAATAACGTTCTAGTCGCTCTTATGTCTATCTCTGTGTATCGTCCTGGCGACTCTTACAAGAGCTTAGTTATGAGACCCATCTCACGAAGCTTTAAGTTACAATTTGACAAGTCTAAACTATAACAGAGTACGACTTTGTCGAGACCCTCGGTCCGTGGGGTCCAAATGCGCATAAGTTATTTGCGGAAATCGCGAAACGTCTGGTTGACGTAACTGGTGACCGAAGAGCTGGCGGCTTCCTTGCGCAACGCATCAGCATTGCAATTCAGCGAGCAAATGCCGCCAGCATCTTCGGTACAATGCCTCGAGGGTCTTTTTTAGATTTAACTTAGTTTTAATTTAATTTAATTAATGTTAATTATCCTTATCATCTTGTATATACGTAAGTAAAGTTGTAAACTGTATCTTTGTGAAGTAAGTCACTGGTTTTCATACACTACATTATTCGTAAGCAAACAAGCATCTGTAATCAACAACCTCCCTCCGAAATACAGGTACTTACCTAAGGTCCCTGGAGGCATTGTTTTACACGGCCCTACGGTAAAACACCGCCGGTAAAGTGCCCGCGTTTGCGATTGACCCGGACATCTGTAATTCACTGCCCACGAATTGGACATAGTGCCAGAGCATGCGTTTTTAGACAGTAGGCACGAAAGCTTTGGGTAAGTTTTTTTTTTTTTTTTTTTTCAGCTGTGATGTTAAGGAGCCGTGAAGAAACCTAAATAATTTTAAGCGTTTAATAATATCAGACATAAATAAAACAGGTTAAGTGTATTAACTTTACTAGGAAAAAAATATTAAATTTCAAATATTTCTGGGCCAATGGAGTACAGGGTCTTATAAAATATCAGATAGTGTTGGTCATGTTATTACTTTCTAGGACTATCTCTAACTATTGATAATTAATTTATAAATAAACCACGTTTTCCAGAAGGCTATACTTACGCACATGTAGGTACTAACACGGTTAGACTTCCATTTGTAACCGAGAGGTTCGTTTTGTCGACTTGGAAAGTGGTACTCCCAGGCAGAACCACACAGTTTTTATAAATGGAAATAAGTAGGAAAAACTGAAATAATGTATGTTTTTTTAGATGGGTTACTGTTATCGCTAGGTTTACTGCGAGTGGATCCCTTCTCTTTTAATCCTTTGGAGCATATTTCACACGGTCATCAGGGAATATTTTACAGAAGCGGCTTGAATTACACCCGAATCAGGGTTGGAATTGAATGAAAAACCTAAATAGCTCGCAGAGCGAACGGTTTTCATTCAATGGTGCTCTATATTTAGACAAATAGTTAAAATCGACTGCCCATAAATATTACGTGCACGGAAAAAGTGATCTAAAACATATGACTTTATTGTTGAGGTCATGAGGTTGCTCAGATATTTTTTAAGAGAATTTATATACTAATATGTTTATGAACACGAATTTATTGGAGCCCTGTGGCGGCTGTCAAGCGGCGGTTGTAGGTTCAAATCGTTATTGCAATCGTGTTTTTCGGAATTTATGTACGAAATATTTACCGTTAGCTTTCGTCGGCTTAATCCCAATAAGGTCTACTTTTCCTCCTGGATTGAAAAGTCAGATGGCAGTCGCTTTCGTAAACTAGTGCCTATGCCAAATCTTAAGATTAGGTGTCAAAGCGGACCCCGGGCTCCTTTATGGCACAACCGGGAATTACGCTAGGAGGATGTTGATATGTTTATAAACTCGACTGTACTTACGAGTACACTGTGCATTGACCGCCTTGGGCCACTATTGAAGAACTTTGACAGCCCCCGTAGCTCAATTTATACGTATCGCGGAGAATCTGTATCCCTATGGCAGCTGTCATCTCAGTACAATATTACGAAAGCGCTCATAGCCTCGCGGCGCCTGCGAGTCGGAAACGATAACGCAGGTTAACCAAAGATGGCAGCGGTCAGTCTTTGGATGGGTGACCGCCTGATGTTCGAGTGGTTAATATAAATGAGCGCTTCCGTGCTTTGGAAGGCACGCTAAGCAGTTGATCCCGGCTGCTGTCTATGACAGTAGTCGTTAAGCCGAGTTAGAGGCCTTCGGGCGGCTTAAGAACTTCTAACAGTCGAGTTGCCCACTCACTTGACAAAGTTACTTGCGTCCGCAGGAGCTATACCTAACACAACCCTGCACGTGTCCCCTGGGTGGTACTAAAAAGTGACAACAGTAAAGGCCAAAAATAATGTATGCCATACGATTAAATAAAGAAATATTACGAAACTGTACGGATATGACAGCTAGCATAGAAATCAAGATTTGCGGCGATAGTCAGCACGATAGAAGGTTTGGCTTGAATATTCCTCTAGTAATTATACATATTTATAAATTTCTTTAACTTGCACTTGAATAAAAAATCGAGGTAGTCAGACTCAACTCCTCTTTTTCAAATAAGAATGGAAAAGGCACACGGGATACATCTACTCACTTAGTCCCAGATTAATTTTAACGAACAACAGGATCTCACATTAAATATCATTAAAAACAAACACTTTTCAACACAATTTTATTGTTTCATTACAATTTCAGCCTTGCTTTTATAAATAGTTTATACATTATTTACACCACCCACACTTTTTAATTTTTAGTGTACAAATTCCGTAAAAAGTTTCGAATTTCTCGTTAAATAATTTCAGCGTTACACGGATATGAGAAAAATACTTTAATTTATAATGTAATTTAAACACGAATACAATGTTCCAATGATAAGAAGTACAGAAAACGGATCCAATGAAGAAAGTAAATATGACTTGGACCCTAAAGTAACTCCTTCTTATATCAACGATCATAACATTCTCAGATGGTTGTCTGTAGAGCTACATTCGCTCTTCTCGTACTGTCATTGCTTCGACAGCCCTAGACTATTCGCTATCTGAGAACACCGGGCCACCACTTCATCCTGTAGCAGACTAAAAGACATAGCTATAAGTATGAGTCCAAAAACTAAATACGCACAGCAAGCTATCATTTGTATGTATTCACTTTTGGAGTTTTCTGTCGTTTGCTTGGATGTTAGGAAGCTGGTTGGTACGAAGTCTCCGAAACCGATGGTGGCTAGAGCAATGAAGCAGAAGTAGGCAGCGTCGAGAAAGCTCCAGTTCTCCCAAGCGGAGAAGATGGCTGCTCCGACGCAGATGTAGGCCAGGAGGAGGAAGAGCACTATACTGACTGGAACGTGGCAGTGCTCGATCCCCTGGTTAAGATGGTGCTGAACGCTGGTGGAAACACTGCTGCTCGGAACTGCGCAGCTCTTCGATTTGTCTTCCTTCCAGATCAAAGGCACTCGTGATGGTGTGTCGTGAGGGCATATTCTGAAAAGAGGAAAAGTTTTGTGTACGACGAAAGTAAAATGGAGTTTAAAAATTAGTTGCCTAATTGCCTCCACAAAATTTTTAGTAGTAGTCTTTTAAATGGTGCAAAATATTATATAATATATTATCGATTTTCAATGACGGCGGCCCTAGAAATCTTATTATTTGCTCCATCGTTCAGCTCTTATATGGCTCGCTAGTCCAAACTTGTTCATAAATATGTACTCTACTTACTACATTGGTGACACTATGGTATGGTCCAGTGTAGGTACCAAACACGTATTTACGCAGATTACAGTAAGAACTGGTTTATACTTACCAGAATATAACATGTCGTACGTCATTTTAGAGATTTAATTTGGAAAAGATGAAATGCCAGGCAAAACATTCCGAAGTTACTAAAAGCTACGACCTAAACTAGCTTAATTTTGAATACTCACGATTCATCAGGATCTTCAGAGTCCTCCAGATCTTCCTGGCTCCTATTCATAGGAAGGTCCCCACACTCTTCAGCTATAAGCTGTTCGATGACAGCCCCTCGCGGCCTCTGAATGGTGCCGCGACCTCGGCCTCGCCCGGGACTGTGGCCGTGGACTGTGGCCAGGCACTTGGTGCTGCCCGTCGTCCGTTTGCGGTCAAGAGTTTGAGTTTGTAGCGTTGATGATGTGTGAGGTTCTGTGTTCATAGAAAATATTTTATTTAGATTGTGTAAGTAAGTATCATTAAGTGGCGATGGCCATTTGGGGAAAAGGTTTTGGCAAGGTGAACTGATGACATGGTAAAGGTAGCAGGAGTCCGCTGGAAGCGATTATCGCAGGACCGATCACTTTGGCACTCTTTGGGGGAGACCCATGTCCAGCAGTGGACGTCTTTTGGCTGATATAATGAAGATGATGATGATGTGTAAGTATCAATATATTTATTAGTGTTGTTTTAAGAGACAATTTACGGTCGGATGATAGTCACCGATTTCCTCTCTAATTTACCTTCAACATATGTACATTTTTCTTAGAAAGTTCAGTTAAGTAAATTACTTCTCCGCGGGACTCGGATTTTACCATCAGGTCTTTGACCAGTCTGTGAACTTAATTGCATAATCTACAACTTAAAAAACTGGTAATCGATATTGTTCTTCTAACCATCAGCCAAGGCACTACGCTTCACCTGATTCAGCGTGGCAGACTTCAGGGTGATTGGGGCACTTCTGTATACCATTACTTGGTCTACTTCATCACCATCATCATCCTCCTAGCGTTACTCCCAGTTGTGCCCTAAAGAAGTCTGGGGTCCGCTTTGACTTCTAATCCAAAACTCTTCTTCTAATTTGGCATAGGATGGAAGGATGGAAAGGACATGTACTGATAGTTCTGCTACTCCTCAATCAGCCACTGCGCTTCACCCGTCCCAGCATGACCGATTTCGGGCTCGGCGGGAAGAAGAAATGACGTGTGCTGGTTGTTGGGAAGAATATGCACTAACTAAATAGTTCTGCTACTCACCATCAGCCAAGTCACTGGGCTTCACCCGTCCCAACGTGGCAGACTTCAGGCTGGGCGGGGCCCACTCAAACACCTGGGAGTACGCGCTCGCCGGCGCGCGCGCTGTCTGTACCGGGCCGCCGCGGTGGAAATGATGTGCACTGGTTGTTCGGATGAACATACATTTATAGTTCTACTCACCATCAGCCAAGGCACTGCGCTTCACCCGTCCCAACGTGGCAGACTTCGGGCTCGGCGGGGCTCGCTCAAACACCTGGGAGTATTGGCCGCGCTCGCCGGCGCGCGCGCGGACTGTACCGGGCCGCCGCGGTGGGAATGACGTGTACTGGTTGTTCTCAGCTGGTTGGGGTAGTAGACGTTGCTGCTCGTGGAGTTGGAAGTGGTTTTCCATCTGGGAATTATCATTGGCTGTTAAATGGCTGGTTGAGGGTAAGAATTTCATAAATACACTCAGAGGCAATGAAAACGGGTCACTTACCATGGATTACTTTACAAAGTGACCCGTTTTCATTGCCTCTGAGTATAATTCCCAATGTGAACTATGAAGGTACGCTACCTCAGAGGCAATGAAAACGGGTCACTGTGTAAAGTAATCCATGGGAAGTGACCCGTTTTCATTGCCTCTGAGTGTAGTTTGCATTATAATTATTATAAACCTTGAATTTTTGTGGACTTGAACTTTTTTTAAAGATTTGACACATGGCAAAATTAGAGATAGAAGACCATCGATTTTCTATGACTTAAAATGAATGACGTAATACAGAGAAAAAATATTACTTGAATCAAGAAGTACCAAGAGTACAAATTCTAAGCTCAAGAATTAACGGGTCAAGATTATTTACATCGAATCAAACATACACGTTGAACGATGTTCATTTCATCAGACTTTAGAATATTAACTTTGATTGCTAGATTGTATAATGTGAAGACAGCGCATATTAAACTAGAGCTTGCCCCAGAAATTGCATTCATCATCATCATCATATCAGCCGAAAGACGTCCACTGCTGGACATAAGCCTCCCCCAAAGAGTGCCAAAGTGATCGGTCCTGCGCCACCCGCATCCAGCGGACTCCAGCAACCTTTACCAGGTCATCAGTCCACCTTGCGGGGGGCCTACCCACGCCGGGCCTTCCGGTACACGGTCGCCACTCGAGAACCTTTCCGCCCCAACGGCCATTGGTTCTACGTGCTATGTGTCCAGCCCACTGCCACTTAAGTTTAGCGATTCGGAGGGCTATATCGGTTACCTTGGTTCTGCTACGGATAGCATAATTTCTGATGCGATCACGCAGAGACTGCCAACATAGCCCTCTCCATAGCCCATAGAAATTGCACTGCTTGGCCATTTTCACTGTAGAGTTCATAAATACATAAACGTTCTCAAAGTTTCAAATATTTATTAATTAATTTATTTATTTATTAAGAAAAAACATGTAACATTACAGGAACTACCCTAAGCCATTACATTTTTAAGTAACTAAAACTAATCACAAAACATGAGACATGATACACACAATAAACATTTATATTTCTATTTGACATTGACACCATCGATGTAACTATATAAATACAAGCTAGGATATCATCTCACACAGATTCAAGCATCCTCTTTCAACCACCGGCCAGCCATCCGCAAACACATCACAGGAGAGCTGCACAGTGTCGAGCTTGTTGAGAGCATGTAGGGATCGGCAAATGGGGGAGTTGCGACGCGATATTGTTCGGGCAAGTGGCACGGCGAAAAGCCGCAACCGCTCCACACGAAACCGAATCCTACCATCGGGAACAAAAAGTCGACAAATGTCATTGACTAGACCAGGACAGTCAAGACGACCTCGGAGTACACGGAGGACCGTGATCAGTTGGTTAAACAGTCTGCGCGTGGCTAGGGAGTTAAAGCCGAGAGTACCCTGCAGATAAGCGGTAGGGTACATAAACGGGTAATAACCGTAAAGCTTTTTATAAAGGGAGCGTAGGAAACATTTCTGCACCTTCTCAATCATTAGGGCATACGTCGACTCATAAGGGTTCCAGACGCACGAACTTGCCTCTAATTTAGACCTTACGAGTGCAGAATACAGCAGTTTTATAATCCCAGCATGCGTAAAGTCCCTACAGTTACGTGTAACGAAGCCTAAACGTTTAAAGCCCTCTTTTACAAGTGAGCGCATGTGGTCGTGGAATGTGAGCCCAGGGTCGAAAACCACTCCTAGATCTTTCATGTAGTTAGCACGATTGAGAGTTTCACCGCCAATGAAATAATTTGTGAGTATTCCCTGCTTAGATCTGGTGAAACTCATGACGTGGCACTTGGACGTGTTTAGATAGAGGCGATTCCTGTTACTCCAGCGGTGGATCGCATCTAAATTGCTTTGCATACTCTCACAATCCAATGGGCTCTTAATGTCAACCACTATTTTGATATCGTCGGCATACAGCAAGGATTTACCAGATTTAAGATAACTGGGAAGATCGTTGACCATGATGGTAAATAAAAAGGGGCCCAGGAGGGACCCCTGACTTACCCCAGACTTCGTGCGAAAAAGACCCGAATCGTAGCACCCCAGGCGAACGAACTGCCAGCGATCCCTCAGGTAACTGGCGAACAGCCGCAGGAGCGACGGCGCGAAACCCATCGAGGAGAGCTTCTCTAAGAGTACGTCGTTGTCAACTTGGTCGAACGCTTTCCTAAAGTCCAAGTAAACTACGTCGACGAAATATATCTGAGCAACCTTATTTCCCTAACAATAAAGCTGTGTTTACGTATTTTTAATCACCTTGTCAATGCACATATTTTCGAATTCGACTGTAAACCGACTATAATATATTCATCTATTGCTTTTCCAAACTGACCTCCCCCTCTTTCCTCCACGTATTCGGCATTTTCTTCTTAGTCGCGCTCAACCAGCCAGCCCTCGCCAGGCGAGCCAGTGACGCGCCCAACCCGGCTAGGCACGCCAAAGTCAACGGCACGCCAGCGGCCGCGTACGCCACTGTGGCAGCCCTGCCGGCTGCCGTACGGGGGGACACGTTGCCATAACCTGGGTGGAAATAATCACTTGAATACTAATGTTGCTCTTTGTTGATCGATCCTTCATTCCACTAAGAGTACTCATGTCTACGTTGTGGTTAAAAAACATTAATGAGATGGAACAGAGCACTTTTTGGATTTAGTAGTCTACATGCATCTGTACAAAATCTATCAGCCGTTATATAAGTGTCATAGGACTCAAAATAATGGATTCCCTTATGTTACCGTTCCGTTTTCGTGCCGGTAGGTGTATGTCAATATGACAATTTAAAGTTAACAGCTCGAATAAAGATATTTCAAGTCATCTTTGCACCTGGTTGCATGTGTGCGTGCGCTTGTAACTGCCGTCGTGTATGTGCTTGCGCCTGTGCGGTTGCCGTGTGGTTGCAACACAAATTTATCCTAGGTAGTAGCGCTATAGGCTCGGACAAGAATAGGTCTACGGTCTGGGGATTATCGGGCTCACAGTGTTTCTGGCGATGAACATCTTTGAGAACGCAGATGTCGGCCGCCGTTGAGTTTTTAGTGGATAGAAATGCCACATAACCTAGTCGTCTCCCGATAATTGGGTAACCAGTACGCAGGTTCTCTCCACGAAAAAAAAAAAATAAGACACACACCTTCCGCCGTGCGCAATTATGAATTGAACTGTCTGGACAATGTACCATTTATATTATCACTTAAGGCGCCGTTGGTTCAGCGAAGTTAAGCGAACAGAGTTTTTGAAACAATATAATGCGTCTGTTTATAATAATATGGTTTAAAAAAAAATCGAATAGTAATCTTGAGGCTTTTCTGCAGGGAAATCAGTGCTTCGAAACATGATTAAGCAAATTTCGCTTGATAGAAAAAAATCACGAACATAGGTCTAAAACACACAAAAATACACTTAAAATATTCGTAACAAATTATGCACAAAAGCTATAAATTAAAATTGCTTCTAAAAATCGGCAATATCATCAATGAAAATGAAATCAGTGTTTACATTTTTATTTATTTAAACGGCCAGAAAATTAAAATTAAAAAACATGATATCCGCGCTTCCGAGCACGCACTTCCATCTCGCTTACGCTTATGCTCAGTGAGAGGGAGAGAAGACCATGAACCTACGGCGCCTTAAAGATGGAATGAAACACTTGTTACTTACTGATACTTCGGTATGATGGCAGTGTGAAAGTTACACAGCGATACCCTATAAAATGGCGACCTACACCTCACAAATTAGAGCAGATTTGTAATTCCCTAACGTTTGTTCTATCCTTTTTTTCGACATACAAAATAAGACCACTAACGTTATATTTTGGTATTAAACACCTTAACCATTTTCATAAAATTGATGTGACAGTGATTTATTGGGTAAGTTTATTCGTTTACTTGACACGATCATTTTGGCTAGCTAAGTTAAAAAGTTAGGTTTATTGCTGTGTCAAATTATTTTGATTGATGTTTAGTGTTGAATGGCTTTAATAGTAATAATAATTTCTTAAACAAATCCAAACTTAGGCTGTATAAATTCCAGTAGAATTTACTTAGGTCTTTATAATTCTATTTTTTTTAAGGCGGACATTTATTTTGTCAGGTACTGACAACGACGCCACGAAAAAGTCCTAAAGTCTACTCACTAAACTGTATTCACCGCTTATATTTTACTTTCTGTAACCTACTGTTGGAGATTATACCTTTAAATAAGAGTTCACAAACTGGCCTCACAGCCGCTCTTGGACTCGATTTTCTGAAGCCCCTAATGCCTACTTATTCAAAGTTATACCACAGCAGAACTATTCCTATTAAAGTGTTAACCAACTTTCTACTCCCCTGATTGTACTGACCAATGGTAGTAATCGAAGTGATGCAATATATCAGCGCTACAGAAAACGTCCACTTGGAGTCCATCGCCAACTCCTGTGGCGCTTGTCGCGCCGCCGCCACGATGAAAGACTTACGTTAAATAGTTTAGCAAATTTCTACTCCTTCGATTATACTGACCTATGGTAGTAATCAAAGTGATGCAATATATCAGCGCTCCAGAAAACGTCCACTTCGAGTCCATCGCTAACTCCTGTGGCTGCACCTCTGGCGCCTGTCGCGCCGCCGCCACGATGGAAGACTTGAACTTACGTAGCTACTCCATCTTAGTCAGAAGTTTAACCACACTTATTCCTATTAAATAGTTTAGCAAATTTCTACTCCTTCGATTATACTGACCTATGGTAGTAATCAAAGTGATGCAATATATCAGCGCTCCAGAAAACGTCCACTTCGAGTCCATTGCTAACTCCTGTGGCTGCACCTCTGGCGCCTGTCGCGCCGCCGCCACGATGGAAGACTTGAACTTACGTAGCTACTCCATCTTAGTCAGAAGTTTAACCACACTTATTCCTATTAAATAGTTTAGCAAATTTCTACTCCTTCGATTATACTGACCTATGGTAGTAATCAAAGTAATGCAATATATCAGCGCTCCAGAAAACGTCCACTTGGAGTCCAGCGCCAACTCCTGCGGCTGGACTTCTGGCGCCTGTCGCGCCGCTGCCACAATGGACGACTCGAACTTGCGTAGCTGCTCGTGAACCAGGCGGGTCCAGTTACGTTCATACAGCACGTTGAGACGCTCTGAAAAGAAAGTTATAGAGTTAGTTTGACGAGGGCTTTGAGCTGGGTAGTGGCGGTCCCAGGTTCGAATCCCGGTAAAGGCATTTTGTGTGATGCTGACGAGCACGATTATTCGATTCTGAGTATATATTCTAGTGTGTATATCGTCGGTGATTTGGGCCAATTTTTTTATCTATAATTTTTTAATCCTAGTTTCTAATTTAGTGTTTAGTTTTTTTACTTTAAGGTCTTAAGGTATATTATGTTTTTCTTGTTTTTACACCTTTGTTACATCGTCGTCTTGTATCAGTAGTACATGCTTTTCTTATTTTAGGATTTGAGTAGGATGGTCTCTCAATATTGATTATTTTGATTATTTATTTAATTAGATAAGGGTTAAGAGATAAATATACAAACTGGCATGGCAGATAGATAGTTTTTTGGACTGATGGAGTGGGGTTCTGTGCCTAACTAAACGAAGTGCAAATTGTGTATACGTTGTTTTGTCGTATACATAGTTCTAATATTGTGATATTTCGGGGATATGGTATTATAAATAATTTGCGACCTGACACAATACGGCATTATTATTAGTTTACAACATCTCAATTTCATCAGACTATAACATATGTCATGATTCGCTTATTGTAACAAAACTTGACAGGATATTATGAGCATTGTTCGTAGAGTTAATTGAAATCGTGTGGGATTCAAGCGCAGTGTAGCAGCAATTTACAAATCTACGTTATCAAATATCTTGTCAATATCAAGGCATCAATTGCAAAAAATATAGGACGTATCAATCTTATTTTCTTTCAAATCGGTGGCACCGAACTCAAGATACGAGATACGCAAGGAAACGTGAGAATTTGACAATCTCACTTAATAGTCCGTGAAATCTCTTCGAAAATCGCTTCGTTAAACCTTACAAATTGAAGTTGGAAAAATCGCAAATATCGGTTTGCGTGGACGATTTTTGTGTGGTAAACTTTTAATGAATATAGGATTTGCACTTTTAATGATCTCAAAAGAAGATCGAAATTAATTTATTAAGGAAAATGTATAATTATAAACTAATAATTTTACAGTGACACATACACGGTAATTTTTTTATTGGTGATCACGAATAAATTTTTAGGGTTCCATGTGAAAACGGAACTCGTATAGTTTTGTAATTAAGACATCGATGGCAATCGCGTTTAAAAATCGTAGTTACCAAAAACCATTTTTATTTTTTTCATAATAATTACTTAGCTAGAAATTAAAATGAATGAATGACTCAATTTTAAGCGTAATATACTGTCACTGTCATTATTTTACGTCACACACCTGCACTCTCGGGCATTCACGAATTCACCGCCCTACGTAATGTACAATACGCGTCAGATTAATACTAACGAAGTTCACAGTTTTCCGGTGACATTATAAACCTACCTATATCCTTGTATATCCTATATTGTCGAAAACAAAGATCGTCTAGTGACATAAAGAAATACCAAGCACTGTGTACCTTGTGTCCGCAATTGTAGATATTTACGGGTAAATCTCGTAACGATTGCCAAACTGGCACAAGCACGTACATACATACATACATACATGTCGGCCAAAATGATGGTCCATACAGCTCCCGAAGACATATATTACCCTATCTTTTCAGGGCAAACTATTAGTTAGAGTTTATCTCGTATTTAAAATAAATAAATAACAATGGCCTACTTTTCTGTACTTACCCACGAACCAAATGAGGGCTGTTATGAGTTTAACATGAGTATCTGAGTGTCTGTCTAGCCTTGTAGCTACTAAATGGAAGAACCGAGTTTAATGTGTTTTTGATACAAAGCCTTGTAAGTCGAGATGGTTAAAAGCGGTGTTTTGCTGTGTTGATTATTCAATATCTTATTGTAAATTTCATTGGGATGTGATTTTTATGTTTTAAACCATATTAAAATTATTTTCAAAATATCATGTGTCGTCAATGTCGACCGACCTGTTCGACCTGTCCAAAGCATTTCATCTGGTTGTGTACGACGTACTGTGGGTCAAGCTAGCGAAAACAGGTTTACCGAGTGAGTGTGTCGACTTGTTAAAGTACTGGTACAACAGCCAGGTCAATTGTGTGAGATGGGCAGGTGAGGACTCAGACGAGTAGGTATAGTTTGAAATGTGGGGTACGTCAGGGTGGACTAACATCTCCCGCCTTGTTCAACCTCTTTGTAAATGAGTTGATAGAGGGACTCAGCAATACACATGTCGGATGCCATGTAAATAAATCATGTTTTAACAACATCAGTTATGCAGACGACATGGTATTGCTGGGTCCGTCGAGTGACTCGTTACGGCAACTCATATCTATTTGTGAGGAGTATGCTGAGGAGCATGGTCTAAGGTATAACACTGGCAAGAGCGAGTTCGTCCTCTTCAAGGCCAGTAAATACAATCCTACAACGATACCAACGATCATGCTCTGCGGCGTGCCCTTGAAGAGAGTTGAGAGGTTTAAATACCTAGGGCATATCCTTACAGAGGACCTAAAGGATGACCTGGATTTAGAAAGGGAGAGAAGGGCGATGGCGATGCGTCGCAACATGCTTGCCCGCAGATTTGCAAGGTGTTATGATCTAGTCAAATTGACGCTTTTCAAAGCCTACTGTCAGACGTTCTACACCTGCACTCTATGGGTAAGCTTTTTAGAGTCCAATATAACAATATCTTGAGGATGCTGTTGCGGCTGCCGAAGCACTGCAGTGCGTCCAACATGTTTGCCGAAGCGCGAACCGATGACTTCTTCGCAATCAGACGCAAGCGTGTTGGATCTCTACTCAGGCGAGTGCGTGGCAGCGGGAATGGCCTCCTTAGGGTATTGTCGGAGAGTCTGGACTGCCCTATAACGAAGAACTGGGTCGAGGTGGCCATCGGTAGGGCCAAATAGGATGAGGCCACGCACGGTTCTCTATTGGATCGCATAAAATCATTTGGAATAATATAATAACGCATAATTTTTTAAAGCCGAATTAGCGTTAAGCCTAATCATGTTATGGCATAAATTTTTAGGCATAAAATTAAAAAGAATAAACGAAAATAGCATAATCATCACAAACACTAACATCAGATAGCATAAATACAAAAAGACATAATAATTACTTGGCATCATTACAAAACGCATAAAAATTGTGTCCTAAAAAAAAAATTATAATGTACGGCCCAATAATGTACAGCCTGATAATCCATTTACAGTATGGACGCGGATTATTGGGCTGTTCATTATTTTGGCCGTGCATTATTACGTCTAGGACGCTCATCTGTGCGGACTAATAATCTCCAACGAGTCGACGCCACCCCGCTGGGCGGGGTGTCTATTTCTGGTCTGAGGGACACAAGTGAACCCTAACCTAACCAACCTAAGACAGAGTTCGCTTATGACAAGTATTTTTGTCCACCCTGATAATGCACGACCCAATAATCCGCGTCCACAAAAAGTAGACGCGAATTATCAGGCTGTACATTATTGGGCCGTGCATTATCACCCTGAGCAAACTTGGTCCGGGGCAATAATTGAAAGCCTCTTTTGTCCGGGCTGATATTGCACAACCCAATAATCCGAGTCCACAAAAAGTGGACGCGGATTATCAGGCTGTACATTTTTGGGCCGTGCATTATTGGCTCCCGGTCCGTCATGTCTGAGCATGTCGTGGTCAGCATCTGGGGGTTCTCTATTGAATCGCATAAAAGCTTCAAAACAGATATGATAAATAATTATTAGCCCATACAATAGTATGCATAATGAGTATTAGTCGAATACAAATTAGTCCAAGTAAAATTATTCTAAATCCATAGTATGCCAAACAAAGTTGTAGACCAAAGTATTATTATGCGACAGTATTATTATGCCAATAGAAATTATGCCAAATCAATTATGCGAAACTATATTAGTCTAAAAAAAATTATGCCAATGAAGGGGATCCCGCCACGCACGACCAATCGCAGGACGCGTTTGCCATGTGTTTGTGTCATATTTTTATTTTGTTATCTTATTTATTTTCTGAACCTACTTACATAATTATTAAGTCATTTTGTTTTGTTACTAACATCCTATGAATCATTGGTCTGCAATAAACGATTTTTTTATTATTTTTATTATTTATTATCTATAAAAACAGCAAAAAAAAACGCGTTTGTTGTATGGGAGCCCCCCTTAAATATTTATTTTATTTTGTTTTTAGTATTTGTTGTTATAACGGCAACCAAAATACATCATCTGTGAAAAAATCAACTGTCCTAGCTATCGCGGTTCTTGAGATACAGCCTGGCGACAGACAAAACGGCAAAAAAGACACGTTTGTTGTATGGGAGCCCCCCTTAAGAGGCTCCCATACGCCAATGACCTTCGATCTGAATCCCTTGGTTTTGTAATGTTTTTGTAGCTTATTAGGGGCAAGTCATGTACCTGTGGACGAGTGTACCTGTGGACACTGCTGGTCTAGAACAAATGACAAACCATAGACACATATCGTGAACGCAGCCGAGTAGCGTTTTTCTCACATGGTAACATTAACTAGTTGCCATTTTTATAAATGGACGGAATTGTGTCTCTTGCGGCTGTGAAAGATTTTTATGCCAAAAAGTAAGTTTTTACCCATATTTCAAACTTGTTGTTTGTAAATTCCATGAAAGATACTAGTGCGTATGTAATCACATATTAGATTTCAGGGTTTGATCATTGTTTTCTTAAGTTTTTGCTTATCGCCGGTAGTTTTATATGTGACCAGTATCGTTTTAAACTTTAAAGTGTCGAATTTGTACCTATAGACAACTTCATGGCTGTACCTGTGGACTGTCCTTAGGTACAACATTACCAACTGTACCTGTGGACGGTTAAATATTTTTAATATTTTTGTTTTATTTCAGTGCCTCGTAGTAAGACTGGGCAAACAAGAGGCAAGATATGCCCCGAAACTTTAGCTGATGCAGTTCGGGAGGTAAATAATGGATGTTCAATGCGAAAAGCCGCAGAAAAATACAAAATCTCAAAGTCAACGATTTTCAAGTACCACAAATTAAATAAGGATGTAAATCTCAACCAGTGCCGCTTAGAACTCTTAAAAAATGACGTAAAGAGGGTATTTGACGATAACGAGGAGCAACAACTCAACGATTATTTGAGAAAAGCGGCATATTTGCACATGGGCTTAAATAAAAAACAAGTACGGAAACTTGCCTACGAGTTTGCCATAGCAAAAGAAAAAAGAAACATTCCTGAGAGCTGGCATAAATATAAAATGGCTGGACTTGGTTGGTGGAAATATTTTCGGGGGCGTCATCCAGAATTATCTCTTCGAAAACCAGAGGCAACTAGCTTGGCCAGAGCGACCAGCTTTAACAAAACTAATATTGACAGCTTTTTTGACAATCTCGAACGATGTTTAAAAAAGTGGAATTTCCCTCCAGAGTCAATTTATAATATGGATGAAACTGGAGTCACTACTGTGCACAAGCCGGGAAAAGTATTAGCCCCAAAAAATATTAGACAGTTGGGCAAATTGACCTCGGGTGAAAGAGGTGTAAATAACACAATGATAGCATGTGTTAATGCTGTTGGAAATGCAGTACCTCCTATGATAATATTTCCGCGAGTCCATTTCAAAAACAACATGTTAAAAGGTGCTCCGCCTGGTTCAGTTGGATCAGCAAATCAATCAGGGTGGTCTACTGAAGAAATTTTCCGAATGTGGTTAGACCACTTTATACAATTTACAAGACCAACCAAGGAACGCCCAGTTTTGTTAATACTGGACAATCATGAATCACATATATCGATTGCAATTATTGACAAAGCGAAAGATAATGGTGTTGTGCTCTTGACTTTGCCACCACATACCTCACATCGCTTACAACCACTTGATAGATGCGTGTTTGGGCCTTTCAAAAGTCAGTATAACAAGGCTGCAGAAAGATGGATGTTAAACAATCCTGGAAAGCCCATTACAATTTATGAGGTAGCAGAATTAATAGGCCAAGCTTATCCGATTTCTTTTTCGCCAAAAAATATCATAAAGAGCTTTGAAGTTTCAGGAATATATCCATACAACAGAGATATATTTAGCGATGAAGATTATTTGTGTTCATATGTTACTGACCGCCCGGACCCAACACGAGTAGAGACATTAACAGCTGAAAAAACGACTCCTTTGCAGGAAGGAAATGAACATTCAGATGTGCAAATGGCTGCAACTAGTATGGATATAATAAGCGAACACAACTATTCAAAGGCAGAACAATTTCTTCGTGCACTGCAGAACAAGGAGCAACGTCATAATTCTGTAGAAGATCATCCAGAAGAACGTCTGACGACTGTAACAAAGAAAGGACCAGCGGATCAATCTAAGGTCGAGGCGAATCATAGAAGCAGTACAGACCACAATAACACGGATTTAAAAATGGACGAAACGTTACTCTCTTCGATCGTTTCGCCTAATTCTAATGTTACGCCAAAGAAAAATCCAAAACAAAAATCCGAATCAGATTTGATAACACCAGAATTTATAAAACCTTTTCCAAAAGCAGGGCCGAGAAAAACAGTTCAGCGTGGAAGAAAAACGGGAAAAACTAGGATATTAACTGATACACCAGTAAAGAACTCAATTCAGATGGAAGAATTGAACCGAGCAAATAGTAAGAAGAACAATACCTGTAAGAAAAATAGTAAGAAAATACAGAATGATAAAGAAACGGAACAACCGAGTACTAGCAAAGCTAATACAAAAAAGAAATCCAAAGTTACCAAAGTTAAATCCGAAAATCCTAATAAGTTACCAGAGAAAGTAGATATACAAAAACCTAGTTCAAGCACACCTAAACTGACAAGTAATACCCGAAAAATTTCTATCTTAGAGGACAAAAAATTATCGTACGTAATGTGTGTTATATGTAAAAAATATGGCAAAAAGACTTTACTTACATGCAGCATTTGTAAGGCAAGATATCATAAAACGTGTGTTGCAAAGGCACACAAAGACAATATTGATTCTGATGATGAATCCAGTTTTATTTGTCAAAAGTGTTACGTGTTAAATGATGATTCCGATGACATGGCTAAACCTGAAACCTCGTCTGACTCCGATCAGTCTGCTGAAGAGTTGTACAAAGAATACTGTAATGCAAAGAAGCAAAAAGTCTATTAAGCGATGCCGAACGCTTTGTTGGATATTTATTGATTATATATATCTGGTTAATTAATTAAATCTAGAAGATATGTTGTGTTAAAATGTTGTTGTTGATTGCTGTCTATAGGTACAGTGCCGTCCATAGGTACGTCCTTAAAGTCCATAGGTACAATACAGTAGTTGTACCTATGGACAAAATCGATGTTTTTAAAAAATATGTTATATCTTTTGTTTCTAGGAAGCTGATGTGATAGAAGTAGGTGATGATTAAAGATTGGTTAATTGTTGTATGAAAAAAATAAAAACATTCTTAACAATCTCGACAGTTTTTCATTTATCACCAAAATTAGTTCAAAATCGGGGAAATGTCCTCAGGTACATGACTTGCCCCTATATTAACAACAACGGCTTTAAGCAATATAATATCCCATTATTTACTTCAAAGTTCATAGTTTTTGAGATATTTGACATCAAAGTTGAGCAATTTTAGGCCAAAAAACTAGTTTTCTGGCCATAACTTTTGTGTTAATTGGTTTAAAATGAAAACCCTGTACCAGTTTTTAGAGACGTCACAGACGAACCCAAATATGTAGATTTCGTATATGTTAGATCTTTCACGTCAATAGAGATACGAAATAAGTGTTTTTTAGACAATGTTTAAAAAAATCATACAAAATTAAGTATTAATTTGTTTCAAAATCCGGTCAGTCAAAATGGAGATAAAAGATTGAAGACCCGATAGCCGTTTGATTTATGATTCTATCTGTAGTGCAAAAGTAGTAGATACGATTCAAAACTTGTCAAAAATCGATGAAAACCTCGGGTAGCCCCTTAAATATTTATTTTATTTTGTTTTTAGTACTTGTTATAGCGGCAACAGAAATACATCATCTGTGAAAATTTCAACTGTCTAGCTATCGAGGTTCTTTAGATTCAGCCTGGTGACAGACAGAAAGACGGACAGCGAAGTCTTAGTAATAGGGTCCCGTTTTTACCCTTTGGGTACGGAACCCTGAAAAACACAAACTTTACGAGTACATTCATAAAAGGTATGAATTTGCTTATACCTCCATAATTACTTCTACTTCATAATATGAATTCTGATCATCAAACAGTTTTTGCAAAAACATAAATGTGTATCCTCTCAGTTAAACATCTTAAATGTCGTTCTGTAAACTGGTGATAGATGTCTCAAACGTGCCCGAACGAAAGTCCCCAAACTCCACGAAACCCTAAAAAAATCCATCGAATTTCAGAGATAGGATCTTCAGAAGAGGCCATTATAACTTCGATGTACGGACACTCAAATGAATGACACCCACAATCGCCCGCCTTGTTTAGTTTAATCTAAAGTTAAAAGAGCCATTTAACTTTTAAGAAGGTTTCAAAGTTCGTGCCGCCGGCTACTTATATATAGCTAGATTCATTTAAAACTATAAATTAAAGTTCTTAGTTAGTTTTTATTTAAGAAACTTCTTTAATAAAAGCTATATTGTAATTAGGAAAGTTTTGGGGAGGGTTGTGTCGTCTGTCTAAAATGTTGCATTTATTAATTTAAGCCAGGTGCCATACAAACGCCAACACAGCTGATTTGATTTGATTTGAATGGTCAGATAACTGAGTTGGCGATGGTACTATAGAAGATCGGAACCCGTGGAAATAAATTGTATGGTTTAATAATTTAATTTTTGTAATTAGTTAATGAATATGTAATTTAATGTGGGTACCTATGTAATTTGTTTATTATTATTATTGACGTCATAAAGAGATTATAAAATCCAATTATGAAAATAAATGATATGATATGATATGATATGATATGATGATGATTTATTTATTTATTTGAGTCAGGCAACAAGGCCCATATTTACACATACCTTACAGACTAACATATTTACATAACAATATACAAAACTTATAACATAACACAAATCCATTCCTGGGACTTGTCGCATCCAGTATCAGAGAAAATACGCCACATTTAAAACATTTTCTTTGTCTTCCTAATTACTCTGTCAAGGCGTGCTATTTATTCCGTTGATCAAATAACATCTTTAAGCTAAAATTGTTTCATTAGCCGGATTGCCCCGTCTTTTCTACGTGATCAGTCTTCAAAATGTCTAATTAAAATTCCAGCCAATAACAAAACTCTAAACAAGCTTTGAAATATCGGACGCAACGTTGATTAGCTCATTCAACTGAGAGTTTGAACGTTCTAAATTTGAAAAGTGAATTCAATAATACTTAATTGTTATATTTATTTGGTAATGGAATACAGTATTTGGGCACACGTTCACGAGCATGTGACTAGGCGGAACTGAAATAATCAGATTTGGTTATTATTAAATGTAAAAAATGTCCGAAATGATAATTTTACGCTCAAGTTTATTTCAAAACTTCGTCTGTCAATGGGCTAGACGGTGTCCCTAGATTATCAGATTTATCAGGTAGACCGTATGTTTTCCACCGTCGTGATCTACTTAAAACAGTGTACTGTAGATTATTAATACATTGATGGACAGTAGATGCCTATAGGCGTAATTCTATTGTTATTTCTATTGTGTCTGGAGTAGTGTCCATCAACGTGTTAACATAGTGTTAAAACGTTATAAAAACGACGTGTTGTTATGGGTAAATAATTTGATAAAGTCTTTACGCTAGTTTTAGTAATCATGTTTAATTTTCAGGCAGCGAAATGAGTTCTATGATGCAGTGGGCAAACAACAGTTTTGCGGCTTTAATACGTGCCGTGAAAAATAACTATATATAAGTAATATTATAGAGGAATAGACTGTGAAATTATATTTGTATTTGTACGGGATAATCTCCTGAATTGTTTATTTGATTTCACTGGACTAAGGCAATTTTTCTTGACTGCGCTAGGGTTTTCTAGGTCTTTTTTGCATTCGTTTTTAATAACACTAACGACTATGTGGGATGACATAGTAATTATACAATTCAGGGGGTAAATCTGACACTCTCGTTCCCAATTTCAATTTAATCTACATAGTATGTTTCTCGAACTCGCATCCATACTGAGCTTAAAAAGTGCCAGGGCTCATAGTAGGGCAGTTTCAGGTGATAATGTATAATGATAATATGATAATGACACGCTGGACAAAAGCACCAATTTTTTTTCAGGTACTTGTTGAAGCTATAGACCTATAGCTTTAAGTTTTTGATTGGAACCATCTCCTCCGTTGGCCATATTTATTTTACGTGGGACGGAGAGGCCACACTCCGATCTCTCTCTAGCACACCTCTTCCGCTGCCCAGGCGCGGCCCAGCCATCGGAACCAGCGCCTTTGGACTTTTTATATTAATTTGAAACATCAAACGTACGTTTCGGATAGAGCCCTATGACATTTAGGTGCTCCAAATTGAGCTGAATCTAAATTGGGCTAGGTCGAGCCGATGATTAATCACAACAATTGGTCAATTAGTATCGTGTTATGTGTGATTGCATGTTATTACGTAGAATTCAATTCTCCACCGACGTATCGTCGTGAAATTGGATTTGTATATAGACCATCTATCCAGAGGGTCTATTCTATATACAAAGTCTGTTCTATATTTTATAGACCATATTTTAACTTGCAGCTTTGCTTGCATTTTTCATAAAACGCGGGCAGAACCGTGCGGGCAGTTGTTATAAAAGAGAACACAGAACAATTACGAAGAGTAATTTGTTCAATTCAATTTTTTTTTTCAATTCAATTTATTTATTTTGTTAAACACAGGTTACAAAGGTTGGTAAGTACAAAAATATAAGACCTCCATGTTTTACCCACAGCGTAGGTTTACAAAATATTTTTTCATTCAGTCAGCCTTATTTAGGTACATTCAAGTTGAGATTTACTTAATTATAATATAATATAATATCAAAGATACTTTAGAGGCCAAAATAATGTATGGCATACGATTAAATAGTAAATAGGTAGGTACATTAAATAGGTACTATAATTAGGTATGTATTAAAAGAATCACAAATAATTATAATTAATGCCTGGTCAAAAATGGAAAAAAAAATTAATTTTTTTTCTTTTATAATGAAAGGGACCATGTCACGTAGTAGCGTCATTAAGGTAATCTTTAATCGTATAATAACATTTCTCGGTCAGATATGAGGTCAATTGCCATTTAAATTTATTAATGTCCAATGTCTTAATTCGATCTGGAATTTTATTGAAAATCCTCGGTGCCATTCCCAAGATTCCACTTCTCATGAGCGCTGTGTTACTTCCCGGCAAAGTTTTAAACTGTATGTTTCTATTGTTTACGTGTCGGAAACCTGCGACCTTGAGAAATCGAAATCGTTATTATTCCGAAAGTACAAAATTCCGAACGCCATTTTCCGCTAAACGAATATTTGGACTTAAATGATTTAATGGAATATAAGAATAGGTTAGGTTATTATAACTTGAAAAATTAAAAATTCTTTCAGCGTAACATAGTTTTCAGAATAAAGTAATTAAAAAAATTGCTTTCGGACAAAACACTCTTCGGAATTGTGTGTAGGTACCCCCGTTACAAAAGATAGTTGCTCAAACAAAAATGTTTTATCTACAAGTTAAATAACTTTTTCGTCAAAATGCCAAAGATAAAACGATATTTCGCGTGCTCACAAAAATTACTTGATCTAGAAGGAAAACTAGATAATTACTAATTAGTTAATTATTGAAATAGTTCACCAAATGGGCAATATGATCTCTACAGCCATTACATTTAATCGTATAATACTAGTCAAGTGTCCCTACTAAATTAACTGGATCGCCTCTGCTGCTCCCAATATTATCAATGCTGATTGGAAACTAATTTCCGTTATTATACGATACAATTCATACAATACAAGAATTCTTTATTTTTTAACAAAAATCATAAAAACAATACAAGAACTGTACGCTATACAATGGTAGATAATAGTTCTTATCTCGAATGAGCGATCTCTTGCAGATAACCTTTGTGTGTTTTTCATATTCTTATTATAATAAAGTTACCTTTTCGAGAAAGAAAACACGCCCTAGTGTCTGACTTTCATAAGCAGCTAAAAATATAAGCCGTAATGAACGTAAATTTCTATCTCTAGTTAAAACAAAACAAAATTTATATAGTTTTACATACCAAAATAATTCGGCACGCAACGTAGCGGTAACAAAGCTAACAACTGGCAGTAACATTTGAAACTATGTCTGCCTCTCTGAAACGTCAAATAAATGTTAGCAGTACATTGCTGCTCGATAAAAAAAAAGTCTCCATTAGAAAAGTTAATTGTTAATAAACATTTAATTAAGTAGATACATTTTATGCCCTAAGATAAATAAATAATAATGTTTTTTTTTTGATAAAACGGTTTGTTTATTTATTTATAAGTACATCATTGACTTAAATTAATCTTAAAAGGTTACTACTGATATATGCGACAATTACGGAGTACATAGCATTGACTAATTAGCAGTGATCGGTTATTTGGATTCTCCCTCGCGGGATATCAAGTAGAAAAGTTAATATAGATACGACAGTTTTCCGCGATACCGAACAAACCGTACAAAAATAAAACAATTTAAATTATCTCTAAGGAATTGTTTACTCTTACATGCCAACCAGTTGAGACATAAACTTCTATTCTTTTCCTAATCTCTACACTTTATTTTAAGCAAAATATATTATTAGCTTATATATCTATCATGCATGATGGAAAAAATACTTCAAAATCTTGACATTGACATTTCATATTAGGCATTTGTATAATATTAGGTCACAGGTTATCGTATAAGTGCAAATACATAGATCTTATAGCTCAAAGGCGATCCAATAAATAAGTATCCACGTTAAGTTCGCACACTATGATTTATGGTTCAATTTTCAATTCATCGACTTGTTTCTGAGATTATCTTTTACGACAACTGTGGCTTACTCTAATTGAACTTTTGATTCGCGTATGATTGGAATATTCTCGGGGAGTACTAGACCGTAAGGCAGTGTTACATACTAGGTGGCATGCCGCGAAAACCTAATTATTTCCCTAAGGATGAAACTATTCTAAGTTGGATCGAGCCCCACGTTGACTTGATGTATGAAGCCCGGATTCCCGGGGCATATCCTTACTAACATAATGATTGAGGTCGTTCACCCCATGTCGAATCCAAAAAAACCGATCACTGCTAATTAGGGAGTAGGTACATAGCACTTAAAGCTATTGTTACTTGAACTTTATGTTTTAATGGATGACACACGCTGTATATAGAGATATCTGGTTCTAGCCAAGGGGATAGAGTGCATAAAACGATTCTTCGATATCAGTATTTTTTCAAATATAAGTGCCCAAATGCCCGATTCGCCCAACGCCACGCATAACATTCCAATACAGCGCAAGTCCATACGATTCAACCATACCTACGACTTTTCCCACTAGTGCAACATTGTATCAGAACCTCCGCTTTGGTACCGGATTTATTCCTTTGGATTTTATTTCCGGGTCGCAGACATGCGGTGGCGATTGCGGTTTTTCCATAGCATTCCATAAAAAGATAAAAACATATATGGCACTTGGAAATCGGGAGTGAAGAAAAACTGTGCTCGGGTGGGCTGAGAGAAAATATAGGAAAGTAAAGTTTGTGATTCATGCCTTTTGTTTCACGCTACCTAACGAGTGAACGATAATACTACTAGTGGGTCTGTGAGCTGTAGAACTCGCGAGCCTTCCTTTTCAGGGATCCGTAGGCAACAAGGAACCCTTATAGTTTCGCCATGTCCGTCTGTCCGTCCTCGGCTTAGCTCAACTGTAATTCGGCATGGGTATATAAATCAATCACGCCGACAAAACAGTACAAAAAAATCTTAAAAAATTTTTTTTTTTTTGTATACCTCCCCTACACCTAAAGCGGGACTGTATTTTTTTTCTCGTTAAACCCATGGTGTGGAAAATCGTTGGATAGCTCGTTTAAAAATATTATGGGTTTCCTAAAAGCGTTTTTCGAATCAGTGATTAGTTTGCGAGATATTGGGCTTTCCTTGTTATTGTGTTCTTACATTTGTTGACATTGTCTTAATATTTCTCTGTTTTTGACGATCGTGATAATAATTCTAATTTTTTTGACATGTATGCAAATCTGTAATGTAATTTTTTATCATGAAATAAATAATCAAATCTAATCTAAAGCCCTAATTTTTGTTCGAGTCAAGAGTGTTTTATGATAAGAAAACGGAGTAGCTTCTGCAACCCCAGCCCCGCCATTCTGTAAGTTGTTTTAAGGTGGTTCGCCGACCATACAAAACGTTTTTTGACATTCGCAGATTAACGGCGTGAAATTAAAAAGAAACTTATGTAACAATATTTCATAAATTGGCTTTCCATTTGCGTGAAATTCCCCATTTCCTAGAAAAAACTTGTATATAAACTAGAATAATTTGAGAATAATCGTTTTCCCAAAGTATCACGTGACAAACGAATTTCTCAAATTATTGTAGTTTATATACGTTTAATCTAAGAAAGGGGCAATTTCGCGCAAATGAATCAGCCAATATAGGAAAGTGTGCGAATGTCAAAAAACGTTTTGTACAGGTAGACACACGTAAAAAGAGCTCTGGCGGCCATACATTTAATATGGCGCGCAGAGCTCTTTTTACGTGTGTCGACCAGTATGGTCAGTGAACTCACCTCACCGTTCACCCACAAATATATTATCTGGACGTCGCGATTCGTAGTAACTAACCGTAGGTAGCGGTCTCGTTACGTTAGGCGTGACGGGTGACTTGAGGCATTAGCGCGTTCCGAATCACAGCCCAGTTGTCGTCGTCATCACATACTCAAAGTCAACGTTTTTTATTCTTTTTATGTATACTTAGAGACGTTTTTTTTTAAAGGTGTATTGGTGGAATTCATAAATATAATATTAAATAAAATATTGTAGTTAGGCTACTAATGCCAATTGAAAGGGGAGGTTATAATATATAACTGACAATATATAACCTTGTCTTTTTTAGTTGTCATTAGTCAGTTATTTACTTGGTTTACAATACAGGAAATCTTTCGAATAAACCAATGCTATCTAATGGGGAAAATTTATTTTTGCCGATATATTGTGTTTTGTTCTCTTTATTAATGTAACCCTTATATGTATCTTACATGTTACCGACTTCCCTCAAAGTTCCCCAAAGTCGAGTTTTTCCTTGTTACGTAACAGATACGTGCACCTAATTGGATTTTAAATTCCCATGTGATGAACAGAATGTCTTCATTAAAGATCAATGAATATACATCAAAGATCGACAAATACTTAAGTGATCGATGATATATGGTATATATGCTTGCGTCTTATTTAAATATGCTCTTATAAATATAGGTACAATTTAGTCACGATGTAGGTAAATTGTACCAGAAATGGTAGTTAGCTGCGAATAAAATGAAACAGGTCGCAACCTGCACCGACAGGTTTATCAGGACGCGGCATATCTTTAAAATGCCACAAAAGGTTCTACGTCAGCCATGTGACACGGCAAGATAATCAACATCATCATATCAACCGAAAGACGTCTACTGCTGGACATAGGCCTCCCCTAAAAAGCGCCACAATCACCGGTCCAAGATAAAATTACCATCAAATAGGCACTCTCCTAGCGTTTTGGCAACAGCGGCGCTAATAATGACATAGGACTGAAGATGTAGAATAAATATTATTTATTCTTCATCTTCTTCTTCTTCATAAAATAGATAGGATTCTGACGGGGTAGCAGTAGATAGACACATTACCTAATCGCACCACATGCTCCAAAATAAAGTCGTCTGTTTGAAAACCGTTCGATATTTTTCATTATGCACAGACAGCCAATCAAAACTCGTGCAGAAACAGAGGTGAGCCCAACTAGAAACCGAATATCTCCGCAAACGAAGCCCGCAAAACAACGCCTGCGAAAACATCCGATTTTTCAATTTAGATCCTATCAGGGCTCTCCAGTAATTTCGGATGGAAAAATCGCATATTGAAATGTTACTACAGTCACGGAGTAGGTCCTATCTCGATCTGCACACTGCCGGCACCCGCAGACCGAATTGAGTTCGTGCCCCTGCATCCCCTATGTACGTATTTAATCTTTTAGGGAAACTTAACAGCCTTCTAAACGGCCAGTATTCGGTGCCTCTGTATTTAAGATTTCCCTCATATAAATAACCTTAACAATTTAAGCAATTTGCAAGGATTTATACCTAGGTAGTCTCTTAGACTTGTAAAGAAATGTCTAAACTGAGCGAAGTTTGTTATTATTTATTTGAATTCTACCCCTCAACGTTTTCTTAAATAATACAATGCAATGGTCTTAAATCTCGTGAGTGAAATTCGTTTTAAGGTTTTTACGGGCACAGTATAAAGTGGCAACAGTAAAATATTACTTTTGACAATGGAAACTCGACGAATGACCTATAAAGCGGTGCATTTTATGTGTTCTGGGAAGTCGAGTAAGCTTGGAAAATTGAAAAGGTGGATGTTGGTAGGAGAGTCCCTGCAGTTGTGACGTTCTTTATTTGGGTGTGTTAAAGTCGGTCGCTCGCCGCTCGCGACAAACGATGAGAGTTATAACTGGAACGGATTCGCAGTTAAACGTTCAGTTTTTGAGGTTTTACATGACAATGTCGTTTTTAATTAGGTCTGGTCTTAGGAATACCTTAATGTATGTGGGAATGTTTGGAATCATGTTTCATCAATCACCTTTTCAAAGCGAGAAGCTCCCAAAATATAGTAATAGCATCTTTTCCAACATTCTTATTCTTATTCTTAACCCATTCAGGGCCCATGACGACACATATGCGTTAACACATGATATATCTCTTCCACGCGCGATGAGCTGATGAGAGTAACGGTAGGTTTCAAGCAGTGACGTGGCGTGGTAGCGAAATTGTACAAAGGCATTATAGATACCAAAATCATACAGATTAATCACGGTCTCGAGAAATACATAATAATGATAATATCGGAGTCATGCCGTTGTCGATTAAAATATAATATGCTCTTTAAAGCTTACATCCTCGTCGCACAATACGGGTGTAGACTCAAAATGTATTTCATCCAAAAGACGGAAGACAATAAAATATGCCTAGTGACGAAAATCCCATTCAGATATCTCAAAGAATTACGAAGCTACAACCGTTGTAATATTTCTTGTTAGAGAGGGAAAACGCTCGCAGTTAGTGACGTCACAATCTGCGAGCGTCATAGTAAATGACAATCGTTTCCAATAAAGGCGCATTTTGCGTAAAAGGGACAGAACATACCCCCTCTTAAAACTTTGTACTCTTATATTATAACGTTGTGATTATTTAACCTCTTGCGTTGCCTTTTTCTCCATTTGACTACATTTTTAATCCTTTTTCGAGAAAATACAACATTGTAACATTTGTGTGATGTGCATGAATATTTATTTCTGAGTCATGGATGTTTTCTATGTATTTAAGTATTTATATCTATTATATATATCGTCGTCTAGTACCCATAACACAAGCCTTACTGAGCTTACTATGGGACTAGGTCGATGTGTGTAAGATTGTCCCCTTATATTTATTTATTTATTTATTGAGTATTTTATTCAGTGTCTACACCCCTAGTCACGATGAACTAAACAAATCGTATCATATTAGTGTGAACATACGTATCAATCGCCTTTCACAGTATACCTATTTAAAGGGGTTGCCGATTGTCCTCTCTTTTCACACGTAATGTGGAATGCAAAGGCTGTCTACTAAAATCTATCTAATCCCGAAGTGACAATAGAATACCTACAATACAAATACTTTTTATTGCACACCTCAATAGTAATACCTACAGAACAGAAGTAGTAAACACAGCAGCAGCAGCGTAGTAGTAGGAACAGGAGTAGAAGTAGTAGTAGTAGGCTATTCGACTGTGGAACTCTCTCCCTCTTGATATAAGACAAGCTAAATCTACCGGTAACTTCAAATCTCTTCTTAAGAGTCCGCAGTAAGGTCGGCCGAATTTCACCTTCCCATACAAACGTAGTTACGCTGTCATTTTAAAACTAAGTGTTGGATTGTGACGAAACTTTGCATATGCAATGACATGAGGTATAACCAGGGCTGTAATTAGTTTATATGGTTCCAGTTTATAAAACAAACAAAATACAGCAAAAACAAGTTTTGTATGAAAGACTTAAATTCGCTATATTTGATTTACTATGGTAGCTGAAGCTACATAAACTAATTACAGACCTGAATATACCTCATGTCATTGTATATGCAAAGTTTCGTTACAATCCAACACGTAGTTTTAAAATGAGAGCGTAACTACGTTTGTATGGAGAATCGAGCTTACTGCGCACTCTTAAAGAATATTATTTGTCTCTCCCCTAACCCTGATTGTCTTACTATTATTATTATTGGCTGACTGTTTATGTATTATATTTATATATTTTTATTTATGTTATTTGTATATATGTATGATTGTGTATGTATGTTTATATATAGAGCTATTTATGTACGTGTATTAATATAATTATTTTGATTTTTGGCTTATTATAATCTGCACCACCTACTACATAATCTAGTTTTATCTCTTTCTCCGATACCCAAAGGTTGTCTGGAAGAGATCGCTCTTCAGCGATAAGACCGCCTGTTGTCTACCTCTACCTACATGTTAATGTATTGTTTCTCTTTTTAACTGCTTTGTTTGTGTGAGGTGTGCAATAAAGAGTATTTGTATTGTATTGTATTGTAGTACAGAAAACAGCGAATATAAGAGCAGAGGCAAACAACAGGCGGTCTTATCGCTAAAGAGCGACCTCGAAGTGACTTTTGTCCGAAACCATCATTGTTCTGAAATTTCGAAATTCCAAACACCGTTTTCCGCTATACGAAAATTTGGACGCAGATGATTTAACGGAATATTTTAAAAATTGGGTTAGTAATCTAAAATTTTGAAATTTGGAAAAACATATGCTTTCTAGCCCGCGAGCTAGCAACAGATTTTCGTGACCATTCAACCCCCGTACGATAACTTGTGAGAAGGTTAAGAATGTCGTATCATGAAGCCCCGTGGAAGTCAGCTGCGGCTCCGTCAGTGGGTGCCCAACAGGCAGCCAAACACGTAAGACAAAAATAAAATGCCATTTTACTGCTACTAGTCAGCCCACCGACGGAGTCGCAGCTGACGTCCACGGGGCTTGATAATACAACATTCTTAACCTTCTCACAAGTCTGGGGGTAAGTGACTGACAAAAAAATGTATCTAGCTCGCGGGCGACAAATGACAATAAATATATATATGTACGGAGTGAAAGTTGGGATGGTTATGAAAGAAGTTAAACTTAGACAATCAGTATGTACAGTCAGGAGTATTAATAAACGTACATATATAAGGATCTGTACAGGACTCTATTGTCAATGTCATAAAGGTTTGTACAGGTATATAAATAAATAAATAAAATAAATCAATATTAGGGGTCAATCTTACACAAATCGACCTAGTCCCACAGTAAGCTCAGTAAGGATTGTGTTATGGGTACTAGACGACGATGTATATAATAGATATAAATACTTAAATACATAGAAAAACTTCCATGACTCAGAAACAAATATTCATGCTCATCACACAAATATTTGTCCTTACCGGGATTCGAACCCAGGACCTTCAGCTTCGTAGGCAGCGTCACTACCCACTAGGCTAACCGGTCGTCAAACAATATTTAACAAAAGGTATGACCCCGTCTAATGATGCCAGGAAAATGCTTATCGTATTTTCCATGGATAAAAATTGTATTTGGTAAGCTTGCTTCTATTGGACAAATTAATATTATGGAGACAACTCCAACAAAGCAAATATATTAAAACCCCTAGTATAAATAAAAAAAACAAAAACACTTTAGAAAAACAAGGTGAGTATAGGAAGGCACCAAGGAAGTCTACATAATATTTTAAGCTTTATAACAATGCAATAAGTTTGGCAATTGTTCACGCTACTATGTGTAACCATGGCTAGCCTCAAAACACGTACCCACAATCAAAGAGGGTTGTTAAAGTCGTTACTGCCTATGTGCTTTTCCAATATCGTTACCGTCAGACGTCGATCAACGTGAACACCTTGACAGGTGAAAATGTTAGTAAGTGGCGTGAATATTGTTGTTTGGCGTGGAACATTTATAAATATTATTGGTATGGCAATTGTTAGTGGGTCATGCCGCCCCGTGGTAAGGCAGCCCTGTTATGCTGGTCTAGATTGACACAGATTCAGATGTAACCAAGATACTACTACTACTTTTACTCTTTGGATGATACGTACAAAGTCAAGACAAGTTTCGTTTACATTTTCTATGCGTGTCTCAATGTTAAAAATGGAGCCCGACCACAGCCAGCGGCAGCAGACGACGTGTCACAGCGACACTTCTGGGTTCTACGTATTTCTATGAAATATCCTTTTCATCACACTTGCTCGAAAAGGGCTTCATAATGCGCAGACATATAGAGCTGTAATAGCCTGTGTTACGCCCACAGGCGTAATGGTTTTCTTCTTAAATTGTATCTGTCACTCATGCGGCAGTTACAAAGCAAAGAGGTTTTATATCAAATACGATGTCTCAAAACGTATTTATAAATAATTTAAACTTAAAAACGACACATGTTTAACTGAATTATTTACAGATTTAATATGTAGTTATTTAGTGTCTATGTTAAATGTTTTTAAGTGTTTTCAAATCGTGGCTGTATACTGAAGGGTCTTTGCCATACGCGCCTCACGTCAAATTCAACAAAATGGACGACTGACATGATGCAGTGTTTATTACGATTTGTATTCATTTCATCTAAAATGTATTTGTTTCCTCGCAAATGTGATGAAAAACATTGTGTATAACACGGGCGTAAGAATATTGCAAACTCGAGTCATCAAAAGCCCTCCGCCTTCGGCGTCGGGCTTCTGATAGACTCTTGTTCGCAATATTCCACTTCCGCCCCTCGTTAAACAATGTACTATTTTGACATGTCGTCCAACCTTGTTGTACGGGTTGTACCTTTGGGATAGATAATGATGAATGGAATGGATTGGAGCTGACAGTTTCGCCATAAACCTACTTACGTCAAAGTTTTTATGAAATGCGAGCTATTCCATTAACAAACTAATCGCGGTTGTACAATACGTTCCTCTTCGACTACAAGGTCCGCGTAACACCAGCCACATTGCGTTTACTGGGTTGGATAGATTTGTGTAAAATTTACCATTCATTGAGTTTTATGTATGTATGTATGTAAATACTTTATTGTACACAAGACACAGGTAAAAATACAGACAAAAAAAAATCGGTACAATGGCGAACTTATCCCTGTAAGGGATCCCAGTTAACCTTTGAGCAATTGAGTTGAGATCAGGAACAAAAAGATAGACAAACTAACACGTGTACAGAACACGTGTACGTATTTTAATAAATAGCTTCCGCCCGCGACTTCGTCTGCGTGGACCCGGAATAAAAACTCCTTTATATTTTAATCCAGGCTATAGCGCGCGCGCGGCAACAGCAACAGCCTTCTAGGGGCGTTAGCCGAGCACCTCGACTGTCCGCTCACGAAGTATTGGGTGGAGGTAGCTATTGGCAGGGCCAAGTAGAGAACTTGCTTGGCACTGCGAAGGGCTAGCCTAAACCGCGTAATGTTTATATCTAATTTTTTTTATAATTTATTTTTGTATACCTTAGCTTATATTCCTAACATAGTTCTTAGGGTTCTCTGTACTAACAAAATATGGATCAGTGATCTGAAATAAACGATTTGTTTTTAATTTAATTTTAATAAACTATCTTCGTGCAAATTTTAATCCAATATCGTATGAGCCGTATAAGCGTGATTGAGTAACAAACATCTAAACATCCAAACATCCAAATTTTCTCTTTTATAATATTAGTAGGTAATTAAATGTGTCATATCTTCATTTATGACTTTAATGTTTCAGCAAGGTGCTTATTTCAATGTAGATTCCGTTTATCTAGTGTTAAACTTTGCAAACAATGCAATTTGGCTTTGTGCATCCAGATGGAGATAAAAGAGCCGCGGTGCGGACACGGCTCGGGTGGAGCAATTTAAAGCGGCTCAGTCTTTCGACTCCATTCCTTGCGTTCAGGGGCCTGGGGACATTTTAAGGCCACTGCAACCCTCGAATGTTTATTTTTAGACAACTTAATGGTCCTTAGATTGTTAGTAAACAAGAAACCTTCATGACCTCTGTGAGTGGTACAAACGAACAAATTATTATTATTTCGCCGAGGTACACACGCACTTGGGGCGTGCAGCTCGTGGAACCTGTCCTGTCATTTAACTGTCAAATACGGTTAGTGAATAAGGTACAACTGTCAAATCATCTCACCCCTTGTGTTGTTCTAGTTATCGATACAGACATCGAAGGAAAGTACATACTTTCCGTCGAGCCGAGCCGCTTAAACTTCTCAAATTAGAATAGTTTTAATACATATTAAAACTTTTCTAATTTGAGTAATTTAAGCGGCTTTCGAAGCGAAGCTCGATCAACAAAAAATTATAAATTGAAGTAACAATCGAACTTTGCTAATCGTATGTGTGAAACATAAGTACAAAGCCAATATTTTGTCAAATTAAAGAAATGTGACGTATCGGGGAAAGATTATCTTGTCTGTCGCATTAGGCGTGAGGCGTGAGGTGACAGGTGAGGTGAGAGATGGGTTGACCAGTGAGGTGATGTCTTGCGACGCCGTCACGAAATATATTATTGTTTTATGGCTTCCTGCCACGACCTGCAGGAGTTGGGGCTTCCCCTCACTTGGCGTAATAACGGGGCGACTTTATTACTATAAGTAACTCGTTACAATATAGACACACTTTATTGAACAGCAAAATATTTTTATTTTTTTCTTTTTATTCAGGCAACAAACATGAAACTAATACGGGGCAAGTGGCACCAACAATGATTATTTTGTTTGACCCAAAGGTTGCCTGATAGAAAATCCCTTATGGCATTTAGCTCGGCCTTTTATAAATGTAGGCAACTCGTTACTGTGAAATAAACCATAAATTTGTAATAGTGCCCGGCAAAAAACTTGAACATGTGGGGGGGCAGCTCGCACGTATAATTCGCCTTTGCGCAGGCAAGGTCATTTGCTCAAGTTGTTTGCCGGGAATTGTACCTAGAGGTAAGAGCGACCTTTTACAAGCAACCTTTGGATTGCGGAGAACATAGCGAGACACGGATAAATTATTAGTTTCAAATATTTGACACTATTCAATTCACTAACAACCAGGTTTCAAAAAAATGAAGGTTGAAACATTTTTAATAAATGGCCAATATATTTCATACTACAATTCTTGGGGCGTCCTGCTGTGGCGGTTTATTTAATCGTATGGCATACATTATTGTGGCCTTTAAAGTTTGTCACTCTTTAGTACAGTCGAGTTCATAAATATATGTACACTTTTTTACCTAATAGAACGCGTTTGCATACTAATTGTTAGCGGCCGCATTCGAGTTGGTAAAAAGTGTACATATATTGGAGAACTCGACTGTACCACCCAGGGGACACGTGCAGGGTTGTGGTAGATAGCTCCTGCGGACGCGAGTGACAGTTGTCCCCCCTTTGTCAAGTGAGTGGGCAACTCGACTGTTAGAAGTTCTTAAGCCGCCCGAAGGCCTCTAACTCGGCTTAACGACTACTGTCATAGACAGCAGCCGGGATCAACTGCTTAACGTACGTTCCACAGCACGGAAGCGCTCATTTATATTAACCACTCAAACATCAGGCGGTCACTCATCCAAAGACTGACCGCTGCCATCTTTGCTTAACCTGCGTTATCGTTTCCGACTCGCAGGCGCCGCTGAGCTATGAGCGGTTAACAGTATAGTACCTAAACTTGACAGTTACTGTTAATCTTACTATTGACCGCCTATTTATGTGTCCTCGGTTCTTCGTTATGGCCTGATTCTGTGGGGTAACTCTGTCGACGTAGAGCGAGTCTTTAAGATTTAAAAAAAAATGTGTTATTTGTAATGCTTGGAATGACAATTCCTGCGTACCTCCCCTTAACCTGCCTATACATAAGTGATATATGTGTTTTCGTAAATCCCCATCGAACCTTTTTTTTAAAACGAGGAGAAATAATGCAGAGACCCGAAACATTATAAATCTGACGTACAAACCGCTCACAAAATGAACCTACATTAAGAATGTTTATAACATGTGCATAGTTAATATAATATAAGTATAATAATCTACCTGATGACTTAAAATTAGTAAGAGAAAATAGACAACCAGGCTTCTGGACAAATGCTTTTATAGTGTAAATTGTTTTTTTATTGCGTTTGACATGTTTTATATTATGTTATTTAATTATTATTTTTATTTTCGCTCCGCTTCTCCTCATTATTGTAATTATTTGACCTTTTCGTTCGCATATATAATTGCTAGTTTTTATAATTATTATTATTTACTTTAACGCTCCTGAAAAATGTTTTGCACGCCTGCCTCAATGCACTGGACTTATATATTGTATTTTAACAACTATGTAACTGAAATGAGGCTATCCGCAGCAGAACCAAGGTAACCGATATGGCCCTCCGAATCGCAAAACTTAAGTCGCAGTGGGCGGAACACATAGCACGTAGAACCGATGGCCGCTGGGGCGGAAAGGTTCTCGAGAGGCGACCACGTACCGGAAGGCGCGGCGTGGGTAGGCCTCCCACAAGGTGGACTGATGACCTGTTAAAGGTTGCGGGAGTCCGCTGGATGAGGGTGGCGCAGGACAGGTCACTTCGGCACCCTATGGGGAAGGCCTATGTCCAGCAGTGGAAATCTTTCGGCAACAGAACTGCATTCCGAACCAAATAAAAATCTTTGAACCGCCAGCTCAAGTCGCGCCAGTCTGTGAGAGGCCTTACTTAATGTGCAAGAAGTTTATGGTCTAGACTATTAGACATTTTTAGAAAAGTAATTTTATTAACGACCTAGCAATTTCAGGTGGCGTGTTCTGTACAAACAAGGAAACGGTTTATACATGCGATAATGAACGCCCGTCCGGTCTTAAACGTACCTATGGGTGGTCTTGACCGCGGTATTCAAATACAGACTTTAGGTAGTCCCAGTTAAATTCAAAAAGCGTTGACAAATAAGATACGTTTTAAAAGGTTTTTCGGTATTCAAATACAGACTTTAGGTAGTCCCAGTTAAATTCAAAAAGCGTTGACAAATAAGATACGTTTTAAAAGGTTTTTAGGGATCTGTGGAACGTGCTCTGTAACTTGCGGGCGGATCGCGCGGGCATCTAGTTAAGGGGGTGCATTAGAAATTATCGCGTGCTTTGAAACGCCGTTCTGACTAGATTAAGAAACAATAAGGTCTGATTTTCAGATATATGATTGATGACTATAATATATGATTGTTTATCTGATTTAATCGATACATGATTGCCCAAAGTTTCTTCGATATAAAAAAATCCAAAGTTTGGTCTTTATTTTCCTTTTTTTACTCAGCCTACTCAAACAATACATTATTTTACGACACAATCAAGTTATTACTTTAGTATTTTATCTCATCTAAAATCTCACTTAATTAAATATAAATAAAACGTCGCTAAGTTAGGTACCTATTTATCGAAATTTGTCCAAAAAATCCATTCACGAAGAGTGTTGCATCTCGTTTTCTCGTGCGCGGAAGGCATAAGCGTGTCTCTGTCAAGGGGGCGTGGTCGACTCGAATCAAGGCAACCCCTTAAATAATATACTTAAGATTATCTGAGATGGGCGAATTGCGTCAAATTAAAGTAAGTCAAAAAGCTCTACCGTCCATGGTAGAAGTTTCCAATTCTAATACAAATACAAATAAAATACAAATAATTTATTGATAAGACATACATAATGCTTCAGCGAGCTTCTTCAATGAGTTCAGATGCCTATTCTTACTATTATTTATTTAATCGTATGGCGTATATTATTTTGGCCTTTAAAGTTTGTCACTCTTTAGTACCACCCAGGGGACACGTGCAGGGTTGTGGTAGGTATTCTTACTATTTACGACATCTAAACTCCTTTTTTATCAAACAAAACAATCATATGGCATAAACTCATAGACCTCTGTTTACGAGTAGGTATATGCCATATTAATTTTTTGTTTGAATAAAAAGCAAATTTGTACAAACATTGGCAGTCCTCTTCATTTTATTCGTCCATGCCTTCTCTGTATCGTATGTATATCAGATATATAAAAACGTAATAATATAGCGATATTGCATAATACCTCATCCCAATCATGTGTTAGTTTTACATAATTAAATTGACTAATAATTAGTAATATGTATGGGATTTGTAGCTAGAAAGTAAATGATACTAGATTTTTTTCTAGGTATAACCTTTTTTCATTCGCATTTCACATTTCACTACTAACAACCGTCATCAGACTCATTTCCATCGTCTCAATTTAGACTCACCCGAGCAAATTGCCAATATCGCAACAGACAAAATGAGAATATTGGCTTCAACATCAACATATTGCTTTTTTTAGAACCCTTTGAAGTTGGCAACTTAAGCTTCGCTGCTTTGCTTTATATCTAAAGGGCGAGCATTTGCTTATCTGATTGACCAAACATAACCGAGCAGTTTAGTAGACAAACGAATTAATTGTATAGGTTTCCGTCCTAACAAGTTGTCTACTTCGCTTGGTCGGGTTATGCCCCTGTAAAGATAATGGGCCCAGTACAATATGAAAAAGGTGAAATGTTTCGTGAATGTATTCATGTTTGATTAGGCAGGGCCTTTGTTATACATGTTCTTTTGTTTAGCGTGTAAGGTATCGGTTCGAACGTGTTTTTCATTATTTGAATTCGTTATGAGGCTCAGATTAAAATCAATCTTAATTGTGATATTTTTACTGAAATTGTGTACTTATATGTAGACATTTACTTACTGACGGTTATTTGATAAAAAAAATATTAACAAAGACAACACAATACTGCGAATATTAAGTTCTGATCCAATATTTCATTGAGTAGGTACGACTATTGGCGACTTTTTAATTAAAACGCAGTCGTGACAAAGCTATCGCATTCAAACACCAGTTGATATAAATATACCAACCTGACTGATATCTATTTTAATTGAACTTTCACGTCTCTTTGTTATTCTCTTTGTTAATTCTCAAGAAAAGAACACATGCCAGCATGTTCATATAACTGTAACTGTTTTTTTTATATATTTACACGCGTGCAAAGTTGCAGACAGAATCTTACTTCCTTCATTCAGTCATTATTCAACATTTATCGCACCAACCCGTAGTTTAAGTTTTATATACTTATTGGACCCAACATAGTCTTGCATGTCACCTCCTCAATCAATCCTTTGACATACGCGAGCCTCCTGATTAGAGCTCCAATCGATACTCAATATAAACACCGTCAGCAACTAATTAGAGATGTAAATGGAACACGCACGCGGGGCCGGTTGAGCGACGCGAGTACGGTGATACAGGCTATTTATAATAATAATAATTATTATTATTGTGAGCCTGTAGTGTCCCACTGCTGGGCAAAGGCCGCCCCCCACTTTTTCCAGTGCTCCCGATTCTGAGCAGTCTCTGGCCATTCTTTTAAAAAGGAGTCTAGCTCGTCTCTCCATCGCCGACGAGGTCTGCCGCGTCTCCGTTTCGAGCTGTCGGGCTGCCATTCAGTGGCGATCTTGGCCCACAGTTCACTCGGCATGCGGCAGACATGACCAGCCCAGTCCCACTTCAACTCTGCCGACTTTCGAGCTACATCGACTATTTGAGTTTTGGAGCGCAGCGTGGTGTTCCGGATGCGATCCACTAATTTGATACCTAATATGCTGCGCTCTTTATAATAATAATAATCATTTATTTCAGGCAACTAAGGCCCATAGTTACAAATACCTTACAGACTAACATACATACGAGAACATTTTAGGCGACGAATCAGTGTGGCTCCGTTGCGTCGTCAAGTCCGGTGTAGAATTCGGTAGGTTGCCCCGGAGCCGCCGAAACACGACACCCTTCGGCCAGAAGTCAGAACACGCGATGGTCTCCTGCAGCGGTACTTTATATTCATCGCTTCCTATCGGACCTGAAGCAGGCCTAAGATGTTAAGAATTTTATTAATCAGTTATCGTTGTGGACAAGACATATGTCACTGTTTTCGGCAATTTCCGCCGCTTTAGAAGTAGTCCGTTGGAGGTGGGAAGGTGCCAGTGTCTGTACTCGTACACAGGTAGCGTCCCACACAAGCATCCGTTCCAAACTCCACGGAACCAGAGACACTCCATCAGGTATTTTGCCATCATCTCTGACAATGCCAGGCGGCTCAAGAAGAGCCAGCAGGCACATTGATGATGGCAAGTATTTATTTATCTATATACTTAAGTATGTTTATCGTCGACTAGTACCCATAGTACAAGTTTTGCTTAGTTTGGGACTATAGGTTGATTTATGTGAAACTGTCCGTAATTATTTATTTCATATTTACGGATATATGTATGACGTCAAAATACACATGAAAAGGGGAAATATTTACCGGTTTAAGAAATACCGCTGTGTAAGGATAGATGTCATTAATTCCGTTCCATTTGCGCCAATTATCATTACGAATTTGCGATTAAGATGTTTGTTACTCACTCTCGCTTAAACAGCTCAACTAATTTAAATGAAACTTTGCACGAAGATAGTATAAAGCCTATATAGGATAGTTTTTATCCCGAGTCCACGCAAATAAAGTCGCTAGCGGAAGTTAGTATTATTATATAGACCCTGATGTGTCCCACTGCGGGGCAAAGGCCTCCCCCTCTTCTTCCACTTCTTTCGGTTTTTAGCTTGATCTGGCCAGTCCTTTAAAAAGGAGTCCAACTCATCCCGCCATCGCCGACGAGGTCTGCCGCGTCTCCCTTTCGAGTACCTACTGAGGTTTCCACTTCGTGGTGCTATTTGCCCATAACTCACCGGGCATGCGGCAGACGTGACCAGCCCAGTCCTACTTATTATGAATTAATAGATTATATGGTTTTACATTCTTGAAGTCCTTGAATCATAACCGACACACCGCGTCTGGCGCGTTATATATTGTGTCGAGAGTCCCCCTTATTTTTTATTTTTCATAGGCGATTAAATAGACTGACGCATATTCAAAGTCAGCAGCAGAAGTAGCTACGCAAAATAACACGCTCAAAATGATCTAGACAGTCCTTATCCTCTTGACATTAGAGTCGTGTGTAGGTCATTCTGAGCACTTGACCCACTTAGCTACTTTTGCTGCTGACTGTACTTTAAAAACAAAACGTCAAACTGGCCCTTTCATGGTCGAACAAACAGACAGAATAGATAGAATAGAAATAATAATAGTAATGGGCGTCTTTCAGGCACAGTTTATAAATGTTGACTGTTAATCTTCAAGAACGCAGTGTTGCTGTGTGGGAGGGAAAGAACACCAAGTGACGTTACGATTTAGTATGGTCAAACAGCATCCACTTCTTTACATTTATGTGAGTATTTAAAAATCTTGGTAATAGCAAAAACAAGATAAGCGACTTCTATCTACTGTTATCGGCAAGGATAGGACAAACGCCCGTCATTTTGAAAACTTAACCCTGTTCTGTACAGTAGAGACTTCCTTATATTAATAAAAAAAATTAGGTACTAAATAAGAATAAGAATAGTTTATTCGTGACGATACAAGCATATTGGAAAAACAATATACCAATGTCAACAATTAGACATGCCCCAATGACGTCAGTAGACTGTGAACGCACTTTTTCGACTCATAAATGGGTCCTAAACTCACGTCGATATAGGCTCACAAGTGAAAATTAGGAAAAAATTGTGGTCATTCTTTTCCATTGGCGAAAGTGATTTATCGCCTTAATCATCGTCATTTGAATAATTTGTCACTGGAAACATATAAATTATGGTACTTAAAATAAATTTATAAAACATTACTTTTGTCCTTTGTTTTGTATTGTCACGAATAAACTATTCTTATTCTTATTTAGTACCTATTTTTTTTATTAATATAAGGAAGTCTCTACTGTACAGAACAGGGTTAAGTTTTCAAAATGACGGGCGTTTGTCCTATCCTTGGTTATCGGCAAACGAAAAAACATTGTCTAAAGCGCCGCAAAATGGCCCCACAGAATGGGTGTCATTCCCAGTGTGCGGTATGGGGGCGGAGTGTCGCTGACTGTTGTCGACTACCGCATTGTGAAGAATACATAACAGGAAATATCGTACGGAATAAAATAATGAGGCCCGCAGAAAAGGTCAGGCTGCCGGATCAGTGATTATGTTATGACACGCGTAACGCAGTATTAAATATTCGAGCGCTGTCAAAAGAGGCCCAATACCGTATCAGAAAATCTAATTTTCATTTATTCACACACACTTTCCTGCATAGAACTCTAAAAATGCCGTTGCAGAAAATGTATTTTGCAGGAAGAGGCACAAACACAAACACAAATAATGCAACAGGATTGAGCAACAAATTGCCGTCCATTGTGAGAATCTTGCATCCTCTTCGTGTAGACGAATGTTTCCTTTACACCATTTTATACGGAATATTTTTCTTAGCAATTTGTAGAGCAGGAAGTGTGTTTATTTACATGATTTCATAAATGACACAATTCAATCCTAACTTTGTCAAAACGTCTGCAACTCAGGGAGTTCCGCCCGCGATATTTAACAGAAAGGATTTATGTCTCTCTGTAGAAAGACAACAGAGACATCAAAGTAGGAATATCTCTCTTCTCTGTAGATTTGGACTTCCATCCAAACAAATATTATAAACTCGAAAGTGTGGCTGTCTGTCTATCTGCTAAATCTTCACGCTTAAACCGCAGAAACGAGCGGGATGAAATTTGGTGTGCAGATAGATAGGTGGTGAATCCTGCGGAGGGACATAGGACAGTTTTTATCCCGGAAATCATCCCATAAGGTGGTGAAATGGGAGCTGAGATCCACGCGTACGGATTTGGAGGAATGTATTGTCCTACGGGTGTTGGTGGTAATAAAACACTGCACTTACAGTTTTATCGTTGTATTGTCCCGGTAGGCACACAGAATCCAAAACAGAAGGCACGGAAGAGCGAGAGGCACAAGCACAAGCACAGAATTAGTTCATAGGCAGAAGTATAGTTTATAGGAAAGCACAGAAGTAGAAAAACAAGCATTAAATTAGATAAACAGTACAAGCCGCGTAAGCCGGTAGCGAGAGCATCAAGCGTGCGGTTAGTGTCGCATGTAGGCTGTGACTGGTTTGACCTCTGTCCACTATGCGCGGGCGCAGAGACGCCGCTCCTGGTGCGGACCCAGAGGTCGATTAATTTACGTATCGATAAGTTTATCGATATATCGACATTCAACCAGTAGGTAGGCATTATGTTTGTAACGCGGTTACTTGAAATATTAAATATATAAATATATGTATAATTGTATAAGTAAATATAATTGAAGTATATTAATATTATGTAAATGTAAATATACATTGGGTATTTAAATGTTATGTATTGTGATTGTAATTTATGTGTAAGTGTAATATAAGAGTAAGTAGGCCACACCACTCCCCTCCAGAGACCGTCAAGGGCGATAGTAGTCTGGAAACCTCACCTGACGACCAGATCGGGTAGTATAGTGATGAGGTGCAGGAGTAGGGGTAACGGGACCAGGATCTTCTCTTTCGCAGTCAGCAGACAGTATGAAGGCTGGTTTAAGCCTATCTATGGACACTGTTTTGTCCTTGTTTTTCAGGAGGATCCTAAATATCTTGTCCCCACGCGAAATAACCTTATGGGGACCGGTGTATGCTGCTTGGAGTGAACCTCGCGATGCATCTTCTCGGAGGAATACGTAATCGCAAGTCTTCAATTCTTTGTAAATAAAAACCTTAGGATAACAGTGTCGGGCAGCTGGTACTGGTTTTAATTTTGCAGCGAAGTTCCTGAGGCGAGCAGTAAATTCAGACATGTCCGTGGTACCGCCCGTTGGTGAGCCGAAGAACTCGCCGGGAAGCCTCAGCGGTTCTCCGTAGACCAGTTCTGCCGATGATGACTGTAAGTCCTCCTTAAAAGCCGTTCTTACCCCAAGTAATACCCAAGGCAATGACTCTGTCCACCCTTCATTCGCGTGACATACAATCGCCGCTTTCAGTTGGCGATGGAACCGTTCCACGAGACCGTTACAAGCAGGATGATAGGCTGTCGTCCTTTTGTGCTCGAATCCGGCAATTTTGGACAGACAATGGAACAACGCCGATTCGAATTGACTGCCGCGGTCAGTTACAATGTCTGTAGGACAGCCGAATCGAGCTATCCAGGTCGACAGCAGGGCCTTGGCAACGGTTTCGGCGGTGATGTCATGTATCGGGACTGCCTCCGGCCACCGAGTGAACCTGTCCACGGCTGTAAGGCAGTACCGATAGCCATGCGACAGGGGGAGGGGTCCGACCAGGTCGATGTGGACCTGCTTAAACCGTGCGCGCGGTAAACTGAAGGTGCCAAGGGGGGCACTTACGTGCCGATTAACTTTAGCCCGCTGGCACTGTAAGCATGCACGCGTCCACTCCCTGCAGTCCTTCTGAACCCCAGGCCAAACGAACCTCTCGGCGACTAATTTTGCCGAGGCGTGGGAGCCTGGATGACTTAGGGAGTGCAAGCTTTCAAATACCTGTTTGCGGCAGGGCTTCGTGACATATGGTCTGGAGGTTGGAGTACTGACGTCGCAGTACAATGGCAACCGGCTTCCAGGTACGTGTAATTTCCGCAACTGTAGGGAAGAACCTTCGCTTATAAGCACTTGCAATTCGGGGTCGGACGCTTGACTTTCGGCCAATGCTTCGAGGCTTACAGGCACTCCCAGTTCTTCGATACGCGACAAGGTGTCGGCAACAACATTATCCTTGCCGGATATATGCCGGATGTCCGTCGTGAACTGGGAGATATAGTCGAGGTGTCTATACTGCCTTGGTGAACAGTTACTTTTTCGTTCGTGAAAAGCGAAACTGATGGGTTTGTGGTCAGTATAGACAACGAAATGCCTGGCCTCGAGCATATGGCGAAAGTATTTGATGGCCTCGTAGATTGCAAGCAGCTCCCTGTCGTAGGGTGAGTACTTAGTCTGCGAGGGGTTGAGCTTCCTGGAGAAGAACGCCAGTGGTTCCCACGCGCCGTCCTTGAACTGCTGGAGAACCGCTCCAAGAGCTTTATCAGAAGCATCAGTCACCACAGCGAGTTTTGATGAGCAGTCAGGGTGAGCCAGCAGAGCGGCATTGGCCAAACTCTCCTTGCAGGCTTCGAATGCTGCTAATGTGTCTTCTGACAGGGTGATGGGTTGCTTGCCTTTCGCCGATCCCGTTAACAAGGCGTGGAGAGGGGCTTGAATTTGGGCTGCTCGAGGAAGGAATCTCCTATAAAAATTAAGCATACCCATAAAACCTCTTAGTTGTCGCACGTTGGTGGGGGGCGGGAAATCTTTTACGGCCTGTACCTTGGAGTCCAAGGGTCTGCAACCCTTCTGCGAGATCTGGTATCCTAAAAAAGTTACCTCCTTCTCGCCGAAGACGCACTTGGCTGTGTTGATCATCATGCCGTAGTCTTTCAGCCTTTGGAAGACTTTCTGCAGGTGTTCCTCGTGCTCGGCTTCGCTATGGGAGTAAATTAGGAAGTCATCGAGGTATGTGTAGACAAAATCGAGCCCTCTGGTTATCTCGTCTACAAACCGCTGAAAGGTTTGACCTGCATTCCGAAGACCGAAGGTCATATAAGGGAATTCATATAACCCAAAAGGCGTTGTGATCGCGGTCTTCGGAATGTCCTCTGGGCTGACAGGTATCTGATTATAAGCTTTCTCCAAATCCAAGGTGCTAAAAATGCTACAACCTACAACATTATGGGTGCAGTCATGGATGTGCTTGATCGGATACCTGTCAGGAACTGTTCGGGCATTCAGCTTGCGATAGTCGCCACAGGGACGCCATCCATTATTCTTCTTTGGCGCCAGATGAAGTGGAGATGCCCAGGAGCTCTCCGAAGGTCTAGCTGTTCCACAGGACAGCATAGACTGGAACTCTTTTTGGGCGATCTTAAGTTTATCTGGTGCCAAACGACGAGGAGGAGAGAAGACTGGGGGACCTGGTGTCGTTCGTATGTGGTGTACCGTGTTGTGTGGTGTAGTGTGGTGTCTACCTGCCGGTCGAGTGATCTCTGGGTAGTCCTTGAGGATGCCATGATACCGTGTCTCGCCAGTCACCACCTTCACCGACGAAACATTTGGGCAATTGGCTGACGTAGCAACAGCTGCAATGGAAGTTAAGTTGTCGATCAGACGCTTATTGCGACAGTCCACGACAAGGTTGTAAAAATTTAAAAAATCTACGCCTATGATTGGCTTTGTTACGTCAGCCACTACAAAACGCCATGTAAAGGTTCTACGTAAGGTAAAATCTAAATCTAAAGTTACATAGCCGTATGTGGCAATACTAGAGCCATTGGCAGCACACAAATTGTAGTCTGTTTTTGAACGACGTTCGTGAAGTGCCGACCGCGGGAAGACACAGAGGTCGCTGCCGGTGTCGACCAAAAACTGCACCTTCGAAGACCGATCGGTCACAAACAGGCGGCCAGTTGAAGAAGTGGGGCAATCGTCCGCCGCCATTACCGACCGCCCCTTGGGTTTTCCGCCGTGTAGTCACAAGGGCGGGTACACCTGGTGGCCTTCTCTCCGAACTTGCTATGATACCAGCACAAGGGGAACTTCCTGTAGTTGGACTGTGAACGCTGCCTGGAGGCACTGCGCCTGCTCCTTGACCCTTGTGCCGTTGGAGTGCGGGATCTGGAGTTCCTTCCTGACGCTTTAAGTTTCTGGAATTCCCGACGAAGCTCCGCCACTTCTCGTGTGAGGTCGGTGATGAGGGAGCTGGGAACTGCGTTGCTCACTGCTGCTACCCTCGGCGAAGATGAGGCGAGGTCGTTAGCCCTGTCTGCCAAGTCTGCCAGAGCTTCCAGGTCTGCGGTTACTGGCTGACCTGCGAGAACTGTCTGGATCCCGTGGGGCAGACGATTTATCCACATTGTCTTCATAAATTCGTCCGTGACGCTGGTACCTGCGAGACCCTGGAGGTGGCGGAGAAACTGCGATGGTTTCCGGTCTCCAAGCTCCTCATGCATCATCAGCTGTTTAATCCGCTTCTCCTTGGAGTCGCTAAGCCTCTTTATGAGTTCGCTCTTCAGCTTGTCGTATTTGTTGGTTGCGGGCGGATTGATGATCACATCCTTTACTGCCCTAGAGTGATGGTTGTCGAGATGTCCGATCACGTAATTAAATTTGGTAGTATCGCTTGTGATTCCGGATATGGTGAATTGGCCTTCAACTTGCGCAAACCATATGTCTGGCTCCTCAGGCCAGAAGGGTGGCACTCGCACGCCGACCTTATAAACATCGACCGGTCCTATCGACGCTTTCCCATCACTAGCGCCTGGGTCAGGCTGCTTGTCGGCCCCGGATTTTCGCTCCCCCGACATTGTGTTTCTCAAGGGGTCACCAGTTTGGAGGAATGTATTGTCCTACGGGTGTTGGTGGTAATAAAACACTGCACTTACAGTTTTATCGTTGTATTGTCCCGGTAGGCACACAGAATCCAAAACAGAAGGCACGGAAGAGCGAGAGGCACAAGCACAAGCACAGAATTAGTTCATAGGCAGAAGTATAGTTTATAGGAAAGCACAGAAGTAGAAAAACAAGCATTAAATTAGATAAACAGTACAAGCCGCGTAAGCCGGTAGCGAGAGCATCAAGCGTGCGGTTAGTGTCGCATGTAGGCTGTGACTGGTTTGACCTCTGTCCACTATGCGCGGGCGCAGAGACGCCGCTCCTGGTGCGGACCCAGAGGTCGATTAATTTACGTATCGATAAGTTTATCGATATATCGACATTCAACCAGTAGGTAGGCATTATGTTTGTAACGCGGTTACTTGAAATATTAAATATATAAATATATGTATAATTGTATAAGTAAATATAATTGAAGTATATTAATATTATGTAAATGTAAATATACATTGGGTATTTAAATGTTATGTATTGTGATTGTAATTTATGTGTAAGTGTAATATAAGAGTAAGTAGGCCACACGGAGTCCCAGGCACAAGCTCGTAGGTTAAGTATATTTGAATCCGTGGCACCTATAATAAAATAAAAACAATGAAAACGCCTATTTTATTAAACCAAGTATTATGCTTTTAAAATCTGTAGATTTTGCGTTCTATAACTGTAGCTTTAAATCTCGTCCTGATTTAGTGCAAATATAACCCATTTCCTTCCTCAATAAATCAATTTGCAAACACGTTAGCGACCTTACCAAAGTAAAGTTGGGTAATAGCGTGTCCCTTGTAAACGAAACAATGCGTGCGGGTAACTGAAATATCTATAAAGGAAAACAAGTTTGGACATTATATATAACTATGTAACAAGGGACGGTCATTATAGATTTCTAATTTTGTAAATAGAAGAGCAAGGTGATCACAGTTTTTGAGAGAATTCATATTTGTTTACCGTCGCTTTTCATACGGTAGGTATGTATTCAATTTCCATTCAGATTTTTATTTAATTCACTCATTATTTGTGCCACGTTAAATCAGCACACGTGGATGCGACACATATTCAACTGATTTGCCTTAACTTGGATGTGCGCGTTTTTGCACGAAACACATACAAATTGCGATGAGATGAGAAAAGGTAAACTAAATGTACAGTCAGCGTCATATAGTTAGTAGCAGCCAGAGTAGCCAAATATTTCGTAACACACCCTTATTCTTACAGTAGTAAAGACGTGTACCGAAATATTAGTTACCTCGGCTGCTACTAACTATATGACGCTGACTGTACTTATAAGGCTTATTTTACCCGCGGTTGTAAGAAGAAGGAGACCCAGCAAAAAGAAAGCCCATTGTCATTATTGCTGTAGACCAATTATCGACAATGCGCGTTAAAATATTCGCCAAATCTCAGGACGTAACATAATTTTAAAAATTAAGTTTCAATAAGTATCAGAAATTCTACATCATCAAGTTTATTTCTTATTAATTCGCTAGGTACTTAAAATTTACTTTTTATTACAGTTCTACTGGAAATGTCAAGCTACCGGCAGAAGTTTAAAAGACCTCATAATCATTAATGAATTTTTAAAAGCGCCATAAAAAATCAAAGACAGAAATCATCAGTCTACATTTTTATGATATTATGGGCTTTTATTTAAGTCCAACTGTGGTCGAAAGAGTTGATAGAAATATTATAATTTTAATGTATGTTTATAATTTTCTGATAAACATACACTATTCAAATAAATAGTATATTATAAAGTACCTAAATATATACAAGATGATAACTAACATTAACGAATTTAAATGAAAACTAAGTTAAATCTAAAAAAGGCCGTCGAGGCATTGTACCGAGGATGCTGGCGGCATTTCCTCGCTGAATTGCAATGCTGATGCGTTGCGCGAGAAAGCCGCCAGCTCTTCGGTCACCAGTTACGTCAACCAGACGTTTCGCGATTTCCGCAAATAACTTTTAGCGCACTGGGACCCCACGGACCGAGGGTCTCGACTAGCAATGCGCTCACGAGAACTATCCAAAGTTGCGAAACTTTCCACATGAGAATTTCTCGGTAACTTCTGAGAATGTTCTCGAGAACGAGAATTAATTAATTTATTTGACACGAGTGACACGACACGATCAAAGAGTCCAAAGACACGCATCAAGAAATAGTTCGGTAACTTAGTTTAAAAAGTCAGGGCTAGTGTAAAGTGTGAAGTTCGAAAGTCGAAATGTTCTCTGAAATACAGTGAGAATTTAAGCAACTTATTGGTAACTTATCACTTACCAACAAAATAGCTAACTAGCTAACTATAATAGATGATGTATAATAATAATAACATTTAGTTTTAAGTTATGCCTATTTAAACTTTATTTCAAGTAGATTCTCTTGTTTAAACAATCATTTCCATGTTGCAGGAATGTTCTGAGAACATTCTCGAGAACGTTTCCGCTTTTTGGGAATGTTCTGCAATTTGTACATTGCTAGTCTCGACGCCAAATGGTACAAAGTTGTACTCTCTGCCGAGACCTCTAATAATTGTTTTACACGGGTCTAACGAGATATTTATAATTCACCTTTATTTCTGACGTTGGTGGTAGTGAAATCGAGAAACACCCGAACATTTTCAATAGGGAAGATGTTGCCAATTTATCGGCGAGTTGGTGGTGGCTGTGATGTTTCACCTTGGGTCTCTGGGTAAGTAAATAAAACTACTCTGCGCAGTCGTGACCTCACTCCGCGGCAGCTCGATGACAAGTGACAAGTACTCCCAGCTCGGCCGGTCACGAATGATGCTACCCTCGCTTGTATTTATTTGTAGTGCGCATACACTACAGTGGCCGACCAATGATTCAGAATCTGAAATCTAGGGAGGTGTGTACGAATTTGATACTTTACGTCGTCCCAAATACCACATTCAGTTTGCACATGTAAAAATAATAGTACATTATTGCAGTGGCCGGGAAGGAGGCAATTGCAGGCTGAGTATTTGTTTAAACGGACGAGCTCTACGAATTTGAAGTGTTGTGTGTCGTTCCCTAGATACTTTGTAAAATAATGGATGGGAAGTGGACTAGTTTCGATTCTACTCTACTTATTTTTATGGACTTTTGTAGGGTAGTGAAATATTAAAAACCCATATGTCCGTTCAAAACTTGCTGGTTTTCATCTGTGACCACGACCGGTGCGACCCGTGCCGGAACGTCAGATATGAATGTAAGTACCTATATAAATGTAATATCGCGTTAAACCCGTATAAAATAATAATTTAAGGGGCTTTTTGACGAGTTATGACGAGTTTTGAGTTAATATTCCTCATTAAAAACTATAGACGGCACAAGCGCTTAGCGGTTCTTCAGTTCTTTATCTACATGTCCCCGAAGAGAAGTTTCGATATCAGTATGTTGTTTATGCACTTTTATATATGAAATCTACATATAACTGTTCCCAATTGACGCCTCTCTAACAACTTATGAGAAATTTTAGGTTTTTATAAATTATCTCAAAAGTTTCGCCCAAAAAACTTCGTTTCAAATTGCTAAAGTTTGGTAGCTTATATCTAGAAAACTGTATATTTTGAAGTAAATATGGAATTATATTTCGATAAACCTCGTTGTTGTTAATGCGATAAGCTATACATAACACGAAGAAACGGATATTTATAGATCGAAGGTCATTGGGAGCTAGGAGCCCCTTAAATGTGTACAAAGCGCGAGATTAAGTGTTATAAAGATTTAAAGATACACAATGCTGCCATGTCAAGTCTCGAACATTACTCGTAGTTACGAACATAAAGGAATTTATGAATGAATGAATGGTTTAATCATAATGAATATATGGTACATAAGATCTTAAATATCTATACATATTTCTTCCCATAATATGTTTGTTTAGTTTCGCGTATTTCCTGTAAACATTGCCAAAGGTAAGGAAGCGTAATACGGGTGTAGACTCCAAAATTATTATTACTCCAAAAGAAAGAAGACAAAAAAATATGCCTAGTGACGAAAATCCCATTCAGATATCTCAAAGAATTACGAAGCTAAAACCGTTTTAATATTGCTTGATAGAGAGAGAAACCGCAAACGGTGTGTGACGTCACATTACAGGTATACATATATTATAAACTGTTTCGTGGTATTAGTGCACTATACACTAATACCTTAATTTTAACAACATGGAAGACAATTTAATTTTTTTAAATCTGTATGACCTAACACGTCTTTGATGAAAGTATATTTTAAATGTATTTTCGTTTGTTTAACGATGTTAATTCTTTCAAGGTCTACTTTGTCCCCCGTTTGATCCATTTATTACACTCACAAGTCTTTTCACGCTCGGTTTTAATAGATCCATTAAGCCTTATGTTATGTCGTTAGTAAGTCAATAAGTACTAGGTTACTAATGTTCTTCTGACGTTAAGTCTAACGAATTTTTATGAAACAAAGACTTAGAAGCCTGATAAAGGACAACATTTTAAGTACCCTATAAAGTAAGAAATATTTCAGTAAAGTTTTACTTAAGCTTGTGTTTAAATTAGACCGCCTAAGTTCATTCCATCGCCTTCTCCAATATTTTAACCAGCTTTCGTTATAAAGGTCCTATGACAAGCAAAATCTTTAGAAAGATCCAAACTTTCTATTAAATTGAAACGTTTCAATTTAGCGCGATTAGTTTAATTAGATTTGTCTGCAAAATGGAATAGCTAGTTGAGAACTGCAGACCGCAAAATTAATAGACTAAAATACAATAACAATGCGACAGTTTCGAGCGCTATTTCATCATCGCAATTGTTGCCTGAAAATGTTAATTTCCGTTACATTTCTAGGTATACAAGTTCGTTGAAACCATGTTTACTTCTTCTACCAAACTTACCAAACTAAATCGGGTAAACCGAACTAGGTACATCGAGTCCACCAAACTAAATCGAGTCTACCAAACTAAATCGGGTCTACCAAACTAAATCGGGTCTACCAAACTAAATCGGGTCTACCAAACTAAATCGGGTCTACCAAACTACATCATTCATACGTATTTATAACATAAAGTTCACTTTCAAAATTGTAAAGAGAAATAATTAGGCGATGTAAATTTACACAATACTAGCACGATAGTTGCAACGCAACTAGTTGAATAAAATTTGATTATATGTTCTGTAAATAAATAATACTTAGTTAAAGACATTTGTTTTGCACTGAACAATTATTATCGTTTGTTTAAACAAAACGTTGAATAGGTAGAACGCCGCGGAATGTCATCTCTCTTATATTTATTGTGGACTATATACCGGTGTGAAGTCCCCTACCCGCACTGGGCCAGCGTAGGGACTACTGTCCATTCCTTCTCATCGACGAAATGAGGCCAGCAGGAGGTCGTATACAACGTGTAACAAAATTAACACAAAACCGTTTAAGGGCATAACAGGTAAAAAAAATCGCGGCAAAAATTGTTTCTCTTCGGTTTTCTTATCAGAACACGATACCTGTTATGCCCTTAAACGGTTTTGCGTTATTTTTGTTACACGTTGTATAGACTGATGACAACTGTACCGACGGCGCACTACAGCGTTTCTGTTTCTCTAATTAACTATTCACACAACTGGAAACAGTCTAGTTTCAGCTCACACTCGTTCCAAACAGGTGGGCAACTCGTTATCAACTAGTCGGCAACTTTTATCGCGTCCCCGTTCGAGTTTATACAAATTGACCAGCGCGCGTCGCGGCCGAGTTGACTCGCAACTTCTGCAATATGGCGCGGTGGCATTGTTTGTAATAAGTTGGCTGGATGAGCTTGGGAATTTATATGGATACAGCGAGATGTTATGTAGGTTTAGTACACATATATGCGTCACTCTTTATTTTCCGTTGAGTAAATCAGCGTTGATGCCACGAAAATCAAAGTTTGCATAACTCCCTGTCTGTCGCTCACATAAATCAAGCGCTCATAGCCTAGCGGCGCCTGCGAGTGGGAAACGATAATGGCAGCGGTCAGTTTTTGGATGGGTGACCGCCTGATGTTTGAGTGGTTAATATAAATGAGCGTTTCCGTGCTTTGGAAGGCACGCTAAGCAGTTGATCCCGGCTGCTGTCTATGACAGTAGTCGTTAAGCCGAATTAGAGGCCTCCGGGCGGCTTAAGAGGAATGCCTACCTGCGATTTTCCCATACAAACGCTCTCGACTGTTCCCTCTCTGGTTTTTGAACATAGAGCAATTAATTTTTCAAATGAGATCAATATCATCAATGTCTATGCCGCTATGTTTTGCTTTTTTGGATATTTTTATTTTAAGGAAACTTACAGCGCCTTGAAAAACGCAAAAACGGCTTAATTGAATTGGCTGCCAAAAAAGGCGCATTATACAAATATGACAACAAATATCAAAAAAATCAAAACATAGCGGCGTAGATTATTTCTTCTTCTTGCAGTTCCCAAAATTTTTAAATGATTGTTTGCGTTTTGGAGGAGGAAACAGTCGAGAGCGAAACCTCGATTTTTGAGTTTTTTGCGTGGGATTTTTAGTCCGAGCTGCAGTTGTCCTTATCGCACGAATTGGAGGCGGAATCCACAGCAGCGCGACAGAAACATTGCGTCAAAAATTAGAGATTTGAAAAGTTGCTCAGCTAGGCAGTGCTCTTAAGAACTTCTAACAGTCGAGTTGCCCACTTACTTGACAAAGGGGGGACAACTGTTACTCGCGTCCGCAAGAGCTACCTACCAAAACCCTGCACGTGTCCCCTGGATGGTACTAAAGAGTGACAAACTTTAAAGGCCAAAATAATATATGCCATACGATTTAATAAATATCATCATCGGGGGATGTCTGGGTTAAGTGGTATTTCTATCCTTATGTTACGAGAGCAATAATCCTTTGCTTTTGGCTATAAAAAGGGGCTGGTCTACCAGCGAAGATGAGATGCAACTATGTGCTTATTTTTGCATGCGGTTAATATTAGATTAGATTAGATTTATTTATTACATGATAAAAATTACAATATAAGTTTGCATAAATGTCAAGTTTACAAGAATTTCTACCATGTTCGTCAATTTTAATAATAAAGACTTAATGAGTCAGTTGACTGTTAAATACAAAATATTATATTATTCTATCTCCCGAAAAGGATCGTCATTCACTACACACAATAACATGATATTTTCTAAACTATTTATATGTCAAAACTACATATTTAATAATGACTGTCACGTTTAAAAACAGGAATATGTCATAATAATAGTAATTATTATTAATGCGCCCATCTTCTCTCCGCACGTGCAAACATGCACATTTCAGCAAACCACCACCAATAATGAGAAAACGTCTACACGTGTTTCGCCTCTCTACGAAGCATCATCGGGAGATGCTGGCAGGAGATGTTGCTTGCGCCACGTCCACTGAGCAAATGCTCAGGTTTGCTACAAAACGTCGACACGTGTTTTGCCTCTCTATGGGGCATCATCGGGAGATGCCGGCAGGAGATGTTGCTTTTGCCACGTTCACTGAGCAAATGCTCAGGTTTGCTACAAAATGTCGACACGTGTTTTGTCTTTCTACGTGGCATCATCAGGAGTTGCTGGCAGGAGATGTTGCTTGCGCCACTTCCACTGAGAAAATCCTTAGGTTTGCTACAAAATGTCGACACGTGTTTTGTCTCTCTACGAGGAGACGCTGGCAGGAGATACTACAATCAACTTTAGCAGTCATGGGCCAACTTGGTGGCGCATCGTTCACGTGTGCCGCGTAGAACTGGTCGATTGCGTTACGTATCGTACATTTCTACGTTGCGTAGATCTAATTGTTTTTTTTTTTTATTTGGGAAAATGACAGATGAGCTGTCCTAGAGTACGTTAGAAAAGTTACTTTAACCTCTCACGTTTCATTTATTTAATAAACTGTATTGCATAAAATACAGGAATATACAAATGGCGAGCTCAATGCCAAATTGTATTCTTTACAAGCTAACCATTGGGTTAAACAGACATTTATACAAGTTTCAATGGATTGCTAGTCTAAAAAGGTTTAAGGTTCTAGTTGAGGTACTGCTTTAGCTAATAAATATGTTAACTGTGATGTAAGCGTGCTCGGATATTATTAACGTGAGCACAGGCGCATGAATTACACGCTGACTTTTCACATTTTAACTTTTAACCGTGTGTTAAATCCACGCTTAGTTATTTTAAAACGACCGATTTTAACACACAAAAGTTTTAATTTTCATTCTTATGCCTACGTTCTTACGATCGAGTTGCATTTGATATTTTTAGAGATACGTCTTTAAATAACTAAGCGAGAGATAAGAAAAGCGGTTAATGTTAAACAGTATTTGGTTATTTTGTGTTTTGATTAATGTAGACGGTTTTTGTTACTATTGCGTGGTTTTCATTGCATTTATTCTAAGAACGAGTAACGTTTCAGCGGGAATTAAACGAACAGGTTGGTGAATTGACTTAAACGGTGTAGGTATTGCCGTTTGGAAAAAATATTTTTCCCAAATTTTACTCAAAGAAGAAGAGAAGAAGGAGAAGAAGAGAAGAAGAAGAAGAGAAGAAGAAAGAAAGGGGAGAAGAAGAAGAGAAGTAAGTAAGTAAAGTAGTTTCATATCCCAAGTGAACATTAGCACATTTACATAATTATCGCATTTTATTCATTTGGTCAAATTATCATTTGGCATAATTTTACTTTGTCAAGTTTTATAAAGATAGTTCATTAGGAAATCGTTTTCCTTTGGCTAATATTATAGTTCAAATAGCCAATTCGCACTTTCAACATATAGCATAGTCTACTTAAATGAAGGTCTAAGTTAGGTACGACGACGAACGAAGCGAGGACGAGTGTTAGGTAGAACTGCGACCATACAGCGCGCGAGCCGAACGAGAAAAATAGTTTGGGATTTGATGCTTCGGGAAAAGTTTTTTGCCCATACATTAGTAATCCGACTAAAACATACAGCTATTTTGTTTTTTCACAGGACAGTTCAATTGTTACCAAAGTCATACTATTTCAAATTCAGATTCAGACTTCGCACTATATGTTTACATATTCAGAAAAAAATATTAAAGCTTATAACGAAAAATTTCATTTCGTAACCGTCATACAAACTTTATGACAGTCGTCAATAATGTTGAAGGTAAACGCCCAAATAGGTAACAAAATGTTTTTCGCGTAAAAAACGCCTTTATGAAGCTTAATTTCGGCATAAATTTCCGGGTAGCGTTAGCCTTCACAATCCGCACATGTTACAAAATTTATTCATTATTTTATTCCAGCGGTTCGTAATGACGAAATGTCTACTGTCTCGAGTGGCGTATAATACGTTTTTCAATCGAGTCTCGACCCGCCCTCACACACGACATAAATTTTGCGACATTCTGTTGCGTTTAACTTTACAAACGGAAATTAGATAAGTGTCGTTGGTTTTTTCAGCCGCAATGTGATGTCAAGCAGTTTTCTGATTATCTTTGATCTCACTTCCTTGCAAATTAAATTATCTTCGTATTTTACGGAGGTCGTTGAATCTAATCTGCCAGGTATTTTGACGGTCTGAACATTCAAATAGCAACTAATATCTGTACTTTAGATAGCGCTATTTCTATTTAAAGTTCCGTACCAAAAAGATAATTGAAATAGGCATTAGTAGCTATTTGAATGATACAAAATGGTATAGCCGTTAGTGTAAAGGTACAAGTTGGACCGCAGACAACCGCAGCAGGCGACGTGTCGCAGCGACACTACTGGTATCTATGTATTGTATTAAATACTATGACGGTGACAAAAGGTATCTCATAGAAATGAATAGAAACCAGTTAGTCTGCTGCCGTCTGCGGTCGGATTCCAACTTGTACCTTTACCAGCTTGTAACAAGTACATTGTTAACCACGGGTTCAAAGACATCTATTGAGACGAGATAATTATTCTACTCCAATGTTTGAGGTTGAGATGGGGGCTTTCACCTAAATTAAGTTGTATAGCGTTTTGTGATTGCCAAGTATCAACTGACGACCGGACAGAAAACCATCTCTTTTACAGGTGTAAAATGATGTGAGTGATGTTAGTCTGAATATCAAAGTGAGAGAAAGATATAATTAAATAATGGAAACTTTCGTTACTTTTGGACCTTGACATCATTAAAATAAAGTTATAAGACGGCGAACCTTTTCATTCGTCGGCTATACAATCTTACACAAATCGGGCTACCTCCATCGTGAGCTCCATAATGCTTGTGTAATGGGAACTAGATGTCGATGTATATAAAATACTTAGATATGAAAATATCCAAGAGTCAAACAAATACTCATGCTCATCAGACAAATATTTGCCCTTACCGGAACTTGAACCCAGGACCGTTCGTAGACCATCGGGTCCCACTGGGTCCGGGGACCACTAGGTCAAAGCGGTCGTCATTATTACCCCCTTCCCCGTTATTCATAAAAACTTAAAAATGCCTCTGATAAGGTAAACGTCCGAGTGCTCGACGCTGTACTAGTATATGGCATGGGCACTCTATTTCAAAGCAATATGGGTTAAATTCGAACTAAGAGTATTTTTGTTCACTCGAATGTAAGCCATTTCACTTTGACCATGCCATATACTAGAACAGCGTCGAGCACTCGGACGTTTACCTTAAACAACATGTGTTTTGTCCCTTTTTTACGGACACAAATGTCAAAGTTGCAGTTGAAGACAAAAGAATTTTAACCGCATTTTATGAATACGGTCACTGGGATTCGTTCGGGCCGCGCTTGTCAATGAAAATTATCTGGATAGCGTTAAAATAGTATTTTTTTCGTGTAAGTAATACAGATTAGCATGTACAGGCAATTTCAGAACTCATTACTTATATACAGGTCATCCCTGATTTGTCACCTTAGGTGATCTATAAAAAGGCTTACAGTCCTAATAGCGTATAGGGTAAGACCGTGTACTTAGGGTAAAAAATGCCCAACTACCCTCCAAGACAATCCTAAAGCTTAGCTAAACTACGCGTGTATACAAGTTAGATATGATATACTTCGAAGTTAGATATATATTCTATTAAGAATATGTCAAACTCAGTGATGCTGAATTAATTGTTTATTTTTGTTAACATTGTTGTTTTTGTTTTTGTTTACATTACGATTTGTTTTTATTGACATTGCTTGTGTTACATGATAACGTTCCCCCGCGAGGGTGAAGAGTGGGAGGTTTTATTTAATTTTCATCCGCTGCGCGCACAGCTGTGTTATGAAAACAAATGTTTTGTGTATGTTTCTTTAACACGCAGGTGACAGCTTTTACGTTTTTGTTGTCATACACAAGCAATGTCAACAAAAACAAATACTGTCATGTAAACAAAAACAAACATTCCAATGTAAACAAAAACAAATCAAAAAAATTAAAAATAAACAAAATGCATTTTTTGTATGGCACTACGCTACCGAACATGCCCTTGATCGGTTCACACCCCATTTTTGATACAGCCTGTATATAATGTTACCTATCTAAAAGCATGCAAGTCATATTTCTACATTAAATATTAGATTAAGAGATTTTGTACTAACCTGGAGTTCTTCGTTATCCTACGGTTTATTTTATTATATTTATTTAAGGAACAGTTACAACTTACAGACTAAACGTATGTAATCATCATATGCGTTTACACAAAATTCATATTTGTAAGTCAACAACAACTAGTTAAATTCATGAATAATATCAGCATCTACTAAGACATTTTCAATTTTGAATAAGATTTATAAAGAGGAGTACACCCAAGAACTCCAGGCAAAATACGGTTTTGAAAAACATTAAGTTATAATAGCGTTTTTTTTGTTGATTTCATTTTAAAATGTTATTCTAAGATGCTGTATTCAAGAATCCGACAAACTTTCCACCCGGAAGTAATTATGTAGATTTAAATGAAGCATGCATTGTCTTTTTTTGTATGTATTAACTTGAATATTATAAAGCAAATGTAAATGAACCAAAATAAAGACAAACATATTTATTAATATTTTTTCGGACTTTTTAGAAGCTAGTTAATTTATCATTTTTTTGATGTCTGAAATTTTGTCGGATTCTGTCGCTGGGTAACTATTTAATTGATGATATATCCGTTACACAGAAAAGATAAGCTATTATAAATTATTTCCAAAATTGTTTCTTTTTCCATACAAGTTGTCAGTTCATTGACTGGACTACTATCAATCTATCAACGATTTGACAAGAATACTGTCTTCTTCGAATCTTAGAACAGTATTCAGGTTGGGTTGGGTTGACAGCGTTTTATTTGACATAGTAATAATAAGTTTTCTAGGCCATGTTTAGACCTGAATCTTGTTCTAATGCTCACGTACATCATGGTTGTACAGTCGCCATCAGATATATCGGAGCGGCCAAAGTGCTTACAAATATCTGAACACGTCTCCATTGTCGAGGCATTAGAGACGTGTTCAGATATTTGTGAGCACCTTGGCCGCGCCGATATATCTGATGGCGACTGTACAATAATTATGCATTTGCTTCAGACGTGTCAACATGCTCACAAAAAGCAGACAGCGTTCGGAAGCATCGCAGAAATTGCCAATATTTCAATAATGGTTTAATTGAATTAAAACTCGAATGTATTGACACGTTTATAATTAAACGTGTAATGCATGCAGTGAGACGAAACTCGATACCGCAGGACGAGTGCGTCCGTGTCAATGTCCGGACGTGTGTTAATTTAAAGTGAGTTGAGTATTTTGACGTTGACGGGTAACTTCATAGGGCCACCTTCGCATTTGGCTAGGTGGAAATGTGTATGCAGTATTATTTAATTAGCTTACTGATGTCGTCCAGTATTAATTTGCGAGCCCTGTGCCAAGGAAGCACTCATTTAAATGTAAGCGCGCTGTTAAGAATCTTTAGTGACTTAACTGACAGTTGAGACTACTCTTTCGACTCCGCACTTTGCTTATATCTCTGACCGCCGAAGTTTATTTATGGGTGAAGCACGAAAGTTACCCATTTCTGGAATGAAATTTTTTTTAATTTTTATTTCTTTATTTAGACTGTTCTACTGGAAAGGCATATCACATAAAAACATTGCATGTAAAAAAGAGACCAAGTCTCGAAACTCTTCCACCGTAAAAAGTTGTGAGATATTTCTTAGTACACTCACTCATGCGGCAAAGCAAAGAGGTTTAATATCAAATAAAATGTCTGAAAACGTATTTATAAATAAATTTAAACTTAAAAAACTACTTAAACATGTTTAACTGAATTATTTACAGATTTAATATGTAGTTTTAGTGTTTATGTGAAATGTTTTTAAGTGTTTTCAAATCGTGGCTGTATACCGAAGGGTCTTTGCCATACGCACCTCACGTCAAATTCAACAAAATGGACGACTGACATGTTGCAGTTTTTAATACGATTTGTATTCATTTCATCTAAAATGTATTTGTTTCCTCCCAAATGTGATGAAAAACATTGTGTATAACACGGGCGTAAGAATATTGCAAACTCGAGTCATCAAAAGACCTCCGCCTTCTGATAGACTCTTGTTCGCAATATACCACTTACGCCCCTCGTTAAACAATGTACTATTTAGACCTGTAAATACCATGGTTGTAATATTATGATTATAAATAAATAAAGAAACCATTTATTTCAGGCATCTAAGGCCAGTTTAATATTATGATTAATAATCCAAATGTGTGTGTGTTTTAATGTAACCGAATAAATATGTACAATGTAATCTTTGACGATGCAAAAGTGATTGTAAACTCCTACTTGAATATATAATTTTTATCTTATCTTACCTTACCGATTAACACAAGTACGAATTATTAACACAAATTAGAGAGGGAAAGTTTCACAGTCAGGACTCGTTTAAGAATTAGGAGCGTGCACGTGCACTTATAGCTATAATCGCCTATATGGCATCGCTTGTCGCAACCCCCGGCGTATTAAGGTGCTGGTAGACTTAAGCGTTCACATGTAACAGAACACCGAGCATTCGCCGAGTTCAGCCGCGGGTCATTGTTTTTAAGTTTCGTCAAGTTAGCGGCTAGATGGCGCTGTACCGTTCGGGTCTATTCCTGGATGGCGCTATTAATATTTTTCCGGCAATAACGGGACAAAAAAAGGAGGGTGCACATAAAGCTATCATCGCCTATATGTTATCGCTTGTCGCGACCCCCGGCGGACATTATTTTGTGGCGCAGTAAAAACGTCCGCAACAACCGTCCGAGCCCCTTTCCAGTTTTACACACATAAAGACCTAACTCCAAACAAAAGTCATAGTAACTTACGTCTTTTTGGTTTTAGGAGGTATTCGTTCACAACGAATAGTATTTTATTCATTTTGGAAACGGGTACGCGAGCGTTTTTTGAGCCTTTATGTTTCGCGTGAAAGGGACAGTCCTACACAGATTGCAGAAAATGTCCCTTCCGTTTCTGAATTACAAGGACACTCAGGCAAATATAAGTGACAAAACAATCTCTACATGTAAGTTTCCCCCGGTGCGTACAGAGGTGGAGGAATCTCCAAAAAAGTATGAAAGAAAAAAAAACTACATGGAAGTTATGACTCCTGGGCAGGTATTCCTTCCGCGATACATCATGAAAGAATGGAATATGTTCCCACTTTCTTGTCTAATGTTATAAATCCCGTTCTGTCAAATGTTATGGCTATCCAATCTTATATCAATGCGTCAGTTATATCGTTTCAGAATCAAGTCCCACGAATGACCAAAATAATAATTGTATCTGAAAATATTTCACACTTTTAAAGGCAACCAACAATTAAATATGAATTGTATTCATAACAAAGTTTATAATAATTAACATCTTAAAAAAGTTGACAAACCCTCGACATAGTCATTTCAAAGTTCAATATCTCAAAAACGGCTAAACCGATTTTGTTGAAAGTAGCTAAGAACCTTCACGATTATGTCAGCTTTTGGCCTAAAAAAACACATTTGAATCGGTTTATTCGTTGAGGAGTTACGATGCCACAAACAGACACACTAGCTGCACAGACACTTCAATCTTATAACACCCCTCATTTTGCGTCGAGGGTTAAAAATAATCACAGAACTGAGTCAATACGTAAAAAAAATACAGTAACTTCGTTCAGTCTATTCGCGATACAGCTTTACCTACATACAAAAGTAACGCACTGACGATTAACGGAGTAACGGTGTCACGCAGAAATTCGCTGGTACGTGCCTGATACCTTTTAAACGCATTCCTCGCATCAGCCCCTGAATGTGATGTGCTTGCAATGAGACTACCTGCCTATCTGCTTACACTAGCGTGATGAATGTTTGAGGTTCAGCGAGAAGACGGATGCACGTCTCTCTTCCGTCTGAGATTTCTTTTTTACATATTAGTATTGTAGTTGTATTGTGGTTTCAGTTGTTTCACAGTGATTTAGTTTTGACTGTTATGCTGTGTAACTATTTTTACTTTAATGAATTAATTAATCAATCATTACAGTCATGCCCGAACCTTAATCCGGAAACCAGTAATTATCTAACGTCATCTTATAAGTAGCAAGGATCCTGGGGGTCTAGTTTCGTCAGTGACTTCCGATTATCATCACAATTTAACTTAATACGCTCGCTCGGTTCTACGCGCGTTGAGTTAATGTGTCAGAACGAGATGAAAATCAAATGTGATTGGGACGACAAAGATGAAAGAGTGAATAGAAGCCATGTTGGAACAGTAAGGAGCTGTCAAAGTGAGCCAAGGGTCGCATCCAATCACGGTCAAATACTCCCCATAGTTGAAACATTCGACCCAACCAAGAGGCAAATTTTGATCGACCTTCTCCGTACTTAATACAATACATTTCCACGTTATTTTATTGTCTTTAATTTTATTGTTCATTCTAACTAATTTAGTTAACCTTTCCATATAAATATTGCCATGTTACCTAAGTATACATATAACCTTAGTTTTTATTTAATAAATATCAAATTAGTTAACCTATTTATATTAATTATATTATTATTATTATTTTATATTATTAAAAAGGTAACCTATTTATGTGGTCCAGGAAAAGGTCGAATGCACCGGACCGCGAGGCAGGTCACAAATGAGATGGAGAGACCAGATTAAAGCCGCAGTAGATACTCGTAAATAGTTCACGCATAGCATAAGGAAGGCGACTGTCAGAGAGAAATGGCACGTGATGTGAAGCTTGTTACTTACACCTGGAACGATGACCACGACCACTCTGTGAAGAGTGAAAACGACGAAGAAGATTTATTTTTTCATTCTGGTGCAAATCCGGTTTGTTGCCCACCGTGAAATCACCAGTTGGTCGCATCTGAATATTAGTGCTTAATATTCAATTTATGAACGCTCACTCGTCGCCCCGCTAGCATCTAGACTCCATGCTGAGATGAAATCATTTTGTGACTACACTGCTTCTCCGACCTCATTATCTCAGGTTCTACAGTTCCAGGGGCTTGTCCTGGTCGAGTATCTTCATCCATGCAGATCTGTTCTTGGCCATTTCTGAACGCCGTCCTTCCATCGGCTTAGGCTCGCCACGATAGCGTACATCAGGTTTGCGTATGGTCTTTTACCTCATAAACGATTCATCATCATCATCATCATATCAGCCGAACGATGTCCATTGCTGGACAAAGAGTGCCAACGTGACCAGTACTGCGCCACCCGCATCGAGCGGACTCCCGCGACCTTTACCAGGTCATCCGTACACCTTGGGGGGTCTACTCACGCTGCGTGCTCGTGGTACGGTACTTGGCGTGGTTACTAAAGGATTATTCTAATCTATTCTCCATGTGTAATGTCGAGCCAAATTGGCCTCCTATCTCGGCAACTTACGAACATCATCACATATTAACAATAGGCTTATCTCACTCAGCCACTGCCTAACTAGGATAAAGGACGTACATCGACTTGTTCATAATACAGCTTAAGACATGGAAACTATACGGTCAATTACGTAAAGAAAGAGTTGTCGAGTGCAGCTTTTTGAAGTGAATTAGTTAGAGATTATTGTCATCAACATATATTTTATGGCAAATTTTGTAATCTCACAGCCATTTCACAGGATTGACATCACAGTCGTCGAATAAAAATTACAACCATAAATTCATTGACTTCGAACAGCGGCGAACTTTATCACTGATCTTCTATATTTAAGTCAATGATTTTTTTATGTTTACACTTACTATATTTTCTCCACTTGTAATAAGGCGAAAAACATAAACATCTTATCTTTATTCAGCATTTATTTTGTAAGATGTTTCTCTCTTGTCGTGGTGCAATAAAGAGTATTTATTATTAATATTATCTTTTTGGCCAACTGTTACGAGATGCCAATAACCAAAGTCGAATTGCGGCCACATTTTCAGGCGACAAAACATCTTCAGTCAGTGGAGATTGTCATTCCCCTATAATATTACAGCCCGAGTAATCTCTACGCAATGACACCCCAAATCTGACTTTATTGTCCCAAACGCTATTATTTAAGAGATTATAGAGGGGGTGAAGGGGGGGATTCAATTTGCAGTCTGCCAGAGGACTGTTCAACGCTCGTTAGGTGATCTCGGGATCGGTTAGCGCCATTGTACTCGGATAAAATTTTAAGAAAACAGTTTTAACAGGTAATAAGATACTTTGAGACGCTGAGGCGAGGAGAAATTAAGAGTGCGCAGTAAGCTCGATTCTCCATACAAACGTAGTTACGCTCTCATTTTAAAACTACGTGTTGGATTGTAACGACACTTTGCATATACAATGACATGAGGTATATTCAGGTCTGTAATTAGTTGATGTAGCTTCAGCTACCATAGTAAATAAAATACAGCGTATTTAAGTTTTTCATACAAAACTTGTTTTTGCTGTATTTTGTTTGTTTTAAAAACTGGAACCATATAAACTAATTACAGCCCTGGATATACCTCATGTCATTGCATATGCAAAGTTTCGTCACAATCCAACACGTAGTTTTAAAATGACAGCGTAACTACGTTTGTATGGGAAGGTGAAATTCGGCCGACCTTACTGCGGACTCTTAAGTATCTGTTCACATCTTGTATCTCACCGATTCAAAGCCTATATTTTCCATTTAATAATTAGTTAGAGTTTTAGGCAGGTTAGGTTAGGTTAGCTACTAACGGTCCACTACCAGAAAGTTACTCCGCATTCTAAATTGATATACCTACTTAATTTATATCACGCGATACACAATGGTATTAAATTAGAATGCGTAAACAGCGGCGCTGGCGCTACCACGAACTTCGAAAGTCGAAGTTCGTAATACATGCATCCCTGTTACTCGAGTAAGGGAATGCGATAGTGATGGAAATACCCGAAATTCGACTTTCGAAGTTCGTGGTAGCGCCGTGGCAGAGCGGCGGGGTAAAATATAGACTTCTCGAAAAACCATTCTAAGCACTGGTGAAAGATTTTTTGAAATCGGTTGAGTATCGGTTGGGTATCGGTGGACCTGCTACCAATCAAAAGAGATGATAGGAGTTGGAGGATCCTACAAAATGCCGAAATGGAAGACCGGTCGGTCGTCCCAAATATCGGTGGAAGGATATGGTGGAAGCGGTTCTGCGTGAACTCGGAGCAATGTAGGATCGAGCAAAGTAATGCTCTTGTGTTGGAGGCCAAAACTCACTGTGGGTTTTCGTGCCAGCCTAGGTTAGATGTTTGAATAGTTAGAGAGAGTACCAACTACATACAAAATTACAAAGCAAATAAACTAACAAACCTTTCCTCTTCATTATATTAAGTATGGAAGCACTGATTATTAAAGGTAAACAAGTCCTACGTTTGATCTCAATTTCCGTTCCGATAAATGGGTTAAGAAAGCCCACGACAAAAGAATTGCCGACAGGAAATTAGCTACCAGCAAAATGGAATGGAAAACTGTATCAACGATATTTATGAGACGTTTTTACATAATTCAATTCAATTGCCTTTTTTATTGTTCACGGGGAATCGTTGGAAGCTGTGTGAGTGTTAAGAGACACTACACTAAAACACATTCTGTTTTCCTCGTAATTATTGTAATTTGTTGAATAAGGACAATTCAACTGTAAAGCGAAAATAGATTTCCAGCGCGTGGGACACCTACGCCCAATGATTATTTACTCTTTTACTTCTTTACTTATAATAATAACTAGCTTCTGCCCGCGACTCCGTCCGCGTGGAACTCGTTCATATCGCAGCTCCATACAAACTTTTACCCCCCCATTTCACCCCCTTAGGGGATGATTACGGGGATAAAAACTCTCCTATGCTACTCTCCATCCCTTCAACTATCTCCACTTCAAAAATTACGTCATTTTGTCGCTCCGTTTTGCCGTGAAAGACGGACAAACATACAAACAAACAAACACATACACTTTTGCATTTATAATATTAGTATGGATGGATTACATTCCATTAAGTACTTATAAATACGGAAATGAGAAACATAATTTAAGGAGAAAAAGTAAGTAAGTAGCGGATATTGTAGCTTTGTCAGTTTGTATGTAGGGATTCTCCAGCAAGACTTCTCCGATTGCTAAAGACTTTTTTGATGGACATAAGACACGGTTTTTTTTTTTGCAATACGGGGTGTAACCAAAAACACGTACAGGCTAAAGAATGTTTAATATCGTAAGTGGTTCTGGAGATAAATCATCTTAAAGGCCGGCAACGCACTCACAACACCTCTGGTGTTGCAAGTGTCCATGGGCGGCGGTAATCGCTTACCATCAGGTGATCCGTCTGCTCGTTTGCCTCCTATATAATAAAAAAAAAAAAAAAAAAAAAAAAGATAACCCCCCATATCTCGTAGATTATTTTTCTTCATAATTGAACGAGCGAGCAAAGCGAACGAAGAAGAAGAACTTTGTGCAGCTTGGGCAAAATTGCTTTCGTTTGTCCGGCGTCTGTCTGGGTGTTCTTTCTGCAGGTCGCATTTCTCAAACCGGTTCTCGTGAAATTTTGCGAGTAAGTTTAATAATTGTACTTATAGTTTTTTTTTGTCAATCAGTTTCTCGGAATAAAAAAAAATAAAAAAAAACAGGCCTGCGAGTTGTAAAGCTAACAGTGTCACTAGTATTAGTCTAGAAGACAATTCCGAAACAATCAATGTCTTAACGTGTAAGCGTTTGGAATTTAAGTTGTGTCAGCACACTGATAATCATTTTAATAATTTTCAACGAAAACGTACCGTATTTCCGCGTTTCGCCCCAAACGCCAAATGTCACATTACATTACAAATACCTACTTGACTAGCAAACTTTAGTGAGCCGCGGCCATTACATGCAGGCTTTATCTGGCGTGCCGCGTCGGGGAGTGTTGCATGCGACCCGCAAAAAGGCCAGTCGCCGGCACGACACGAGTGGAACAGTCCTGTGCCGCAAGTAATGAGCAGACATCCTTAATTTTGTAGCATTTTCATTGAAGCGTAGAGGAATTGGTACAGTCAGCAGCAGAAGTAGACAAGCCAAATAACACGCTCAAAATGATCTAGACAGTCGAATCCTTATCCTCTTGACATTGAGTCGTGTATTTTGCCTCTGACTGTATATGATCATCATCATCATCATCATCATCATCGTCGTCATCATCATCGTCGTCATCATCAGTGTGCATACGTACGTAATTATACATTGGTCGGCACAGGCTTCCTCTCATGGGCGAGTAAAGCAGGGATATTCCTAAGACATTTCTAGAATGTGCCACATTTTGACGTGTATACATTCGTAGAATTGATGACATTCATAGTTCTTCTCACTAGTAATAATATTTATATCAATACATTTGTACCTACTTTAATTTTGGGTTAAGGTGCCCCTGGGCTCCTTTAAAGTACAACCGAGAAAACGATGTTTGTATTGAGTAGTTCTTAAGCACATTTTTTTTTTAATAGAATAAACAACTCTCCTCTCGCTCGTCCCGTCGCTTACACTCGTAATGCACATAGTTATCATGTTACCAACTCAACCGAAAATAGCCGAGTCAAACTTTATTTTTGATTATTTTCAATATTAAATTGCTTTCAACGTTGGCATTTTGCTTTATTCAAATTAGATAGATTGACAGACATAATGGTCGGACAGGCATTTCTCAACTAGTGCTATAGTCTCATTTACAACGTGGAAGGAAATTGACTGAAATCACGATAATTTATTATTTAGAATCATAAGGATATTAGATTGCACTGATAGCTAGGACACAACGGAATGGCATCTCACTCATTAAATGGAGCAATCCAACTAGAGCGGCACCTCCTCATTACGGAAGTTACAGCAGTAATAACAACACTTACTTGCTTTGTAGGTACATACCTTCATAGCAAGGTGGTTTCTGGTCTGACCAGGAACACAACACTAGGCGGTGTTGTGTTTCTGGTGGTGATTGAAGTCGCCAGAGCTCCCGGGGACGCCCTGTGTTGAGAGAGAGAGAACTTGCATTTGTTTCTAGCTGTGACCACTGAACACAATGAGTCCTCCAATAAGGTTTCTGTTAACTATCATGTCTCATGCTAGTTTTTCGGCGTTGCATATAATATACATATAAATAAATAGATTTTACACAGCCCCTTTTCAACATAAATTTCATCATCAAGTCACATCACAGCATCGTAATTTGTAGTTCAACAGTGTTAAGGACGGAATCAACATCTCTTCCGGCTCAGTCATGACTTGGAGAGGCGGCAGAGCCGCAGCCGTGCGCCTTAAGGCGGGTTTCCACCGGTGTGCGGCACTGTGCTCACAAGCATATTCAGTACAAAAATGCCACACAGTGCCGCACAACGGTGGAATCCCGCCTTTACGTGCGCACGGCCAGGGTTGTTATTCGGTACGCGATAATGCGCTTCACCTAACCCGTCACACCTATAGAAACTAGACCTCTGATTCCGCTTATTTACTACGAATCAAAAGCTTCAAGATATAATTGTGGTTGAAAGGCATGGTGAGGTTAAACAAGTTACAGACTAGCGTGGCAGCACTGAAATATCTAATCAAAAACCGGCCAAGAGCGTGTCGGGCCACGCTCAGTGCAGGGTTCCGTAGTTTTTCGTCCAGAAATTATTTTGTAATTTTTTTCAAAAACTATTCAACCTATCAATTTCAAAATAATTTTCCTAGAAAGTTTTTATAAAGTTTTACTTTTGAGATTTTTTTCATATTTTTAAAACTTATGGTTCAAAAGTTAGAGGGGGAGACAGATTTTTTTTTTACTTCTGGAGCGATTATTTCCGAAAATATTAACATTATCAAAAAAAAATTTTAGCAAACCCCTATTCATTTTTAAATACCTATCCAACAATATATCACACGTTAGGGTTAAAATGAAAAAAAAAAAAACACTCCCCACGTTACGTATAGGGGAGGTACCCTAATAAAAAAAAAACACTTTTTATTTTACCACTTTGTCGGCGTGATTGATATACATATTAGTACCAAATGTCAGCTTTCTAGTGCTAACGGTTACTGAGATTATCCGCGGACGAACGGGCAGACAAAGCGAAACTATAAAGGTTCCTAGTCGACTACGGAACCCTAAAAAATTAAAGAATACTTTTTTTGCGGAGAACAGGTGTTTACATAAGCTGTATACGAAACTATGGTACGCAATAACTATATCATCGTTATATTGTGAACCGACATTTTATAATCTTACTCGCGGTATTATAAACTGTCGGAAAATTGTGAACTATCAAAACTTTTCACAATTGAACGCAATATTTTTCGTTAGTTTATAAACTATCAATGTCGAATCGTCAAATTGTGAACGGAGATCAAATCGGCATGCTACGGAACGCATGCACAAATAATAGGTAGGTTAGGTTAATTAGGTAGCTTTAGTTGCCCGAAGGGCAAACGTCCTAGGATCAGGAGCCCCGCGCTGCGGGGCCCCGTCGACTTTGCCAGATGTAGCAATAGATGGAATAAAATGTTCAGTAATAAAAAAACAATTATGTTCTGTCGTAAGTGGAAGCTGATGCAAGTGGGATAATTCGTTCAATCACGCAGCGCACATGGTGCGTTCCGAATCATGCCAATTTGATCTCGGTTCACAATTTGACGATTTGAAATTGATAGATTATAAACTAACGAAAAATAATGCGTTAAATTGTAACCGGTTTTGATAGTTCACAATTATTTGTCAGTTTATAATATCGCGAGTAAGATTATAAACTGATAGTGTTCATAATCTGACGGTAACATATACATTGAAGGTTAGAGTGCTTATGATTCATCTTTAACTAAGTAAATCTATTATAGCCCGAATGACAAGCGTACTAGTTCGACAAAGCATTCTGCTGTCTACTACTTGTACGCCGTTCAATATCCGAAGTCAAGACTGAGGAACAATTTGCGAACACATTCACAGTCTCGAGTCGCCTCACCACCCGTTCCTATTTAAAGTTGTTTGTAACTAATATGCGTATGGTCGAAGTTCAGACTTAAGTGGGTTTGCTTTAGACGAGTTATTGGTGGTTGTGAATTACATTCCTGTATTGGAACTCTCCGCTGTACAAACTAATACGTTTCGAGATTTAATTAATAGCTGAATCCTTTTCCAGCTCAAGAGAGCTGACATGTGTGTTGGGAATAGTTTAGTTGAAATGCAAATTTTGTGTCTAATTCAAGCTACGTGTTTTACTAGTGATTACACATTGTGGCTTGGCACAATCCATCCATATCCATACTTCCATATCCATCCATATCCATATCCATACTTCCATACTATCCATACTTCCATACTAATATTATAAATGCGAAAGTGTATGTGTTTGTTTGTTTGTTTGTTTGTTTGTTTGTCCGTCTTTCACGGCAAAACGGAGCGACGAATTGAAGTGATTTTTTAAGTAGAGATAGTTGAAGGGATGGAGAGTAACATAGCATAGTTTTTATACCCGTAATCATCCCCTAAGGGGGTGGAATGGGGGAGTAAAAGTTTGTATGGAGCCGCGATATAAACGAGTTCCATGCGGACGGAGTCGCGGGCAGAAGCTAGTTTCAGCATAAAGCGTTACGTTGTATAGGTCTATTGATACATCACCAACTATATCACTACATGTCAGGTTACAAACAGCATCAAAAGTAACTGCGCAATCGAAGACGTCAAAAGTTCTTATTCCCTTTTAATAAAGACTTTTGTCGTCTTCGTTTGCGCAGTTACTTTTGATGCTGACTGTACATGTGTGTGTCCGTGGCGTTAAAATATTGCAACCGGGAATTCGGACACGCTTAGACGATGGTCCACAAAAAAGGGGTTAAAAAAAAAAAGAAAACCCTACTTTTGGTGGTTTAACCAATAAAATTGCACTTTTAAGAAGTGACCCAAGAGACGTTACCATGGCAACTAGTGTCAGAAAAAGGTTGATTCACCCATTTGCAAACCATTTTTCAGCCACTTGCCGGTAAGTATCCGATTGGGCTGAAATTCGGCAAACCTTTGTAAGTTCGGTGACTATGCAATAATAGGGTATCGGCGAGGCTGATGCACAGACCATATATCCTAAAGACCCCGCTTAGCCTAATTTTTACTGACAAACAAAGCTGCCATAATTGCGGGGCGCGGGGGACGTCTAGTGCGCTGTGATTGGTGCATTCAAGGCCGCACGCGTAAGTGATTGGTCTGGAGTCTCAAATATAGAGTGAATTCACCGTATGTGTGGCAGAGGCGGTCGCCCGACTAAGCGACGTCTATTAGGTTTACTGGTCTGTGAGCTGATGTGATGTTAGAGACAAAAGGCGTCCATAGCAACTTCTAACTACTCATGACAACGCCGTTGTTTGTGTAGTCGTCGATATCTTAAAGCCATAAACCAATACAAATTCAATCAGATCGCAACAGCGCGATTCTCCGAGCCAAACCGTTTTGAGTGACTTCGGTGATCGATTTTTTTTTCAGTATTTTGATAAGTGTTCTCATTATTCAAAAACAGGACTAATAAAAAAAAGGTTGTAAAGGCCTTCATTGGAGATGTTCGCTACTAGCCCGGGCTTGCAAGACTCTACTCGGTTGATGCCAGGGCTGGGCCCGACGAGTTCCTGACCCGAATAGAGGCCTGGACTAGAACGACCGGTATAACCCCGCTAAGCTATAGCTTCCAAGAAGCGTGGCATACCGAAGATGCGCCAGGTATCGGTCCGGTACAAAACAAAACGTGCTTTTACCTTGATGGAAGCTTCATCCGCCGTTGTACAGGGCGGCTTCGATATGTGTATCTGAATGTATGAGTAATAGTGTGTGTGTCGAGGCCGTCGCGTGTCCTGGTGAACACTTCCTGGCTCCTGGATGATGGCCCACCACGTAGGCGCACCAAGCGACGGCCACTAATTTATCACTTCAGGCTCCAAACACTGGCAGGCAAAAACAAAACTCCTCGATATGAGCGCCTGGCCTCAATTATGAACTGATTCCAATTAACATAAATCAATGTCCCGAATTCTTTCTCAAAAATCAAATACAAATCACAGAATGGGTTGTTCAAAACCAGCACGGGCAAATTCTAGGTTATACTACCAAAAATGACAGACGTCAAACGTCAAATAGTGACGTGTCTTTTTCTTCTCCGATTATCAACCGAGTGATACCCGCGGTAAAAGACCGGTACCGAACAGGAGATATTCGAGTTTTTACATAGGTACACCGAAATCAACAAAGTCACTTGTATCGAAATTCAAGAAAAGGAACCACCGAATTAAAAAATCCTTTAAGATGATTGAAATAAAACAAGTAGCGCTTATTTATTTAGAGTCGTTTGAAATCGTCTCGCCTACATACAAACTTGCAAAACTACAATCTCACAAACTATTCCTCTTTATAATATGAGGTATATACTAATATATAGTACATAGTATAGCCTTAGTAAGGTATCTTATGACTATTAATATGTAAGCGCTGGCAGAACGCTTAACACCGAGTAACACTATCTCGAGTTCTCACTTGGGTGGGCACCGTAAACTGTAAGGAACTCTAGTGCATCGGTACCGGGAACTTTACCGTTTAGTTTGTGCACAACCTTATTAGCACGAAACACCTAAGTAAATACTCGTAGACTGCGTTTTGTTGGGGACGATGTTAGTGAATGCAATAGTGTATTCAACTATATTGTTTTTAACCTACTTCGAAAAAAGAAGGAGGGTTCAATTTATCGGAATCTTTATCTTTTATGAATCATCATCCTCCTAGCGTTGTTCCCGGTTATGCCCCTAAAGGAGCTCGGGGTCCGCTTTGACACCTAATCCCAAGATTTGGCATGGGCACTAGTTTTACGAAAGCGACTGCCATCTGACCTTCCAACCCAGAGGGAAAAATAGACCTTGTTGGGATCAGACCGGTACCCTCACGATGTTTTCCTTCACCGAAAAGCTAACGGTAAATATTCCGTACATAAGTTTCGAAAAACTCAGTGGTACAAGCCGGGATTCGAACCCACGACCGCCGCTTGACAGCCGCATGCTTGAACCACTGGGCTACGGTAGCTTTATCTTTTATGTATATTCCCCGATTATTTAAAGACGCCTCTGGACCGATTTGGATTTTTTTTTTGTTTGAAAGGGTATCCTCTCATGGTTGTCAGGTCAAGATCAGATGATGGGATCCCGAAGAAATCAAGGGAAATCTCCAAATTGTATGAGCACACTGGAAGCGTCTTGAGTACTGATTAAGTTGGTTAAAATTCAATTGATACGAGTACTCTTATACGAGTCAAGTCATAACACGAGCAACGTGAACCTGCGACATCATTTCCACATAAATTAAACATATGAAACGTCTCAGACGAAACAAATAAAGCTAGAACCGTTTCAACAGACACGGCTTTTGAATAAAAAAAACTTAAATTGGTTCATCTCTTTGAGATCTAAGATGCCACAGCCGGACACACACATACACAGGTAAAAAGATACGCAGATACTCATGTGCAACTGACAATACCCATTTGTAACCTCCTAGTAATTTTCAATTGAGTAAAAAGAACAACCCACATAATCGTAGCCACAATAAGAATATAAAGTTTCTCTCATATCTCAATAAAGAATTCAGCGAAAAGCTGAAATATAAATTGTCAATTTGAAGTAATATCCGGCATATAACTGGTTTTATTTGCTTCAAGAATAGGGGCGTAGACACCAAATGTATTATTACTTCATTTATGCACCTATGTAATGAAACTCAAGACATTTGCATGCCTGCATGTGGGCTGAATACACTGTGCTGCGAAATCTTATTGACATCTGTATTCTGGCAAATAATAGTTATACGATACAAGTGCTGAAAATAGGAAATTCGCAACGAGTGGTGATAAATTAAAACACGACCGAAGGGAGTGTTTTAAATCGACACGAGTTGCGAATTACCTATTCGCGCGTGTATCGTACAACGTTTTACTGTACATATGGCTCTTTAAAGTTTCGACATATGCACGAAAAGTGCTCTTGTGCGGGAAAGTAGCACCATACTCGTATGTACTGTAAATGATATTGATGATGATGATTCAAAGAAAATAAAGCAAAAAATATGCCTCAAGACGCAAATCTCAAAAAATAACGAAGCTACAACAATTTTAATGTGGCTTGTTATAGAGGGAAAACGTTAGCGGATCCTGACGTCACGATCCTCGAGCGTCATTGTAAATGATAATCGTTTCATATAAAGCTGCGTTTTGCGGCAAAGGGACTGAACCCCCTCTTAAACTTTGGACACATATAACTTTGTGATTATTTAACGTCTTGGGTTGCTCTTTTCTCCAAGTGACGACATTGTTAATCCTTTTTCCCAGAAAATACAACATTACTACACAACCTGCCTACACCCCTATTATTTGATGCTGATAAATAACAAAAACCTGTGTCGTGAGAACGAACTGTTAGGTGGTTCCAGAAGAAATTAACTCAAACGAGATGCGCAAAAATACAGATTTGATACTGAGAGGTAAAGTTAAAACATACATGAGTAAAATGCAATAGGAGAACTACGGTAATTTAAAACTGTAAAGGTATGCTCAGTGTGTGCGCGAGTATAAGTCTGTGTGTGAGTGAGTGTTTGTGTATGTCCATGACTAATGGTGTGTTTTTAGGGTTCCGTACCCAAAGGGTAAAAACGGGACCCTATTACTAAGACTTCGCCTGTCTGTCTGTCACCAAGCTGTATCTCAAGAACCGCGATGGCTAGACAGTTGAAATATTCACAGATTATGTATTTCTGTTACCGCTATAACAACGAATACTAAAAACAAAATAAAATAAATAATTAAGGGGGGCTCCCCTACAACAAACGTTTTTTTTTTTCAGGCTGTATCTCAAGAACCGCGATAGCTAGACAGTTGAAATTTTCACAAATTATGTATTTCTGTTGCCGCTATAACAATAAATAGTAAAAACAAAATAAAATTAATATTTAAGGGCACCTCCCATACAACATTTTTTGTTTTTACTGTTTACTGTACGGAACCCTTCGTGCGCGAGTCCAACTCGCACTTGGCTGGTTATTATTTATTGTAAATATTTCAAAATTGTGCAGTAAGTTCGGTAAGCGATTTTTTACGAACAAGAGACTATTACTCGTAGTTTGGAAGTTCTTAACGTTCGTGTCACGCAAAAATTTGTCATTTTATAAAAAAAATCAATGTCTGTCGTTCATTTTCTTTTAAAAACCATAGAAGTCTTAAGTGACACCGCAAAATGGCCCCACGGAATGGGTGCCATTGCCATTATACGGGGACGGAGGCGGGGTTTCAAAACGATGCCAGGCAGCTGTTTTTCGATCGCTGCTCCAAATAGCTTAGTAGACGTCATTACAAAGATATCGATCCTCGGTAATGTAGATTACTTTCAAATTGAATGTTATGAAACAAAACAATTCCCAATCTAACGGGCACGTCGACAAAAAAGAATACATTTTGGATTTTATGTCCGGTGGATACGACTCAATATCGCCTAAATATTATTAGTGTTTACTGCGAAAGAAAACGACAGAAATTTTCTCATTTCGGTCGACATGATACTAACCTTGTTTGCCTACTTTGTGTGCTGTCTGCATTTGCTTTGTTAATATTTTGTTGACCGGGCAACACTCAATTTCCCAAAGGGATAGAGGTAAAATGCTTTCTCAAACGCGATCTTATTTTTGTTCTTACCCAGGGATCTTTTTCACTAACTTAAGGTTACCTTTTTTCGCCTTTTCTAATGCAAATAACATCTAATTATGTATCGCGCATTGAGATAACGTGTCAGAACAACGTGTCAGAACAAGCGCAGTAAAGATACGAGTGAAAGGACATCTCTTCTTCTTAACAAATTTAATAGATTCACTGCCAAGAATCACTCACTACGCTCGTACTCGATCCCGTGGTTTTCCTCTTATGTAGCGGAAAGTGACTACGGTGTAGCGCCCGCTAAGCGGGTTCCTTCATAACCATTTCGTAAGCCTACACGCGTAGCGTTTGACGTAGCAGTTTAAACTCTACGTAATATCCCTTCTAACATGTCTTTGTGACTTTCAAAACTAGAAGGACATGATGACACAGATGTCTTAGAGACACCTGCTTACGTCAATCAAGGTGGATGGGATCAAGGCTCTGGCGCCATATTTAATTCAGTGCCGGGAACCCGACTATCGGGTGCCTACGCCGTAGGCGCTTTCCGCTACGAGCGTAGGACGTAGCGATTCCTGGCATTGAATCTGTTAAAATAACAAGATACTTATAACAAAAAATACTTATAACCATTTCCACAGGCAAGACTTTTAATTTAAAAAGACCGGACTCAAATCAGTTTATCCGTTTGCGAGCTATTTACATAAAAACATACAGGTACACAGATACACATATTACATTTATAACACACCTTGTATGCGCCAGGGGTAAATTTGAATACCGTCCAATTCATCATCATTCTCCTAGCGTTGTTCCCGGTAGAGCTCGGGGTCCGCTTTGACACCTAATCCCAAGATTTGGCATAGGCGCTAGTTTTACGAAAGCGACTGCCATCTGACCTTCCAACCCAGAGGGAAAACTAGACCTAATACCGTCCGAAATACCGTCCAATTGTGCACCTAAATATGCGAACCACCCTTAGTCACAACAAGCCACTAGCTCTACGAATTAATATCCTCGAATGCAGCTAAAGGCATGCCTGTGACAGTCAAACTGCATTACCTACTATTATCAGCAATCTGATTCACGACGCTTGCCAACAAATGCAATTTAACCAGTATACATCTGACCTTTGGATTACACTAAGTTGTTACGTGCATCGGCTCAAGTTACGTTGTGGTAAGGAGAGACAGGTTTGGAATTGTACCTGGGCTATCAACAACGCTTAATCTTACCGAACAAACCAGTGTAAGCAGGCTTCCAGTTAAGCGCTGTTGTCACGAAGCTCGGTGTCAAGATATACTGGGTAGCAGTGAGGTGAAGAGTTTCGAAGAGCTATCCCACGGGGCTGCGCATGACAACCGCAGCGGGCACAAAGCGGCGTAATCATACTGGTATTACCCGTAACCGGCACAGCGGTACGAGCTAGAGTATTATAATAGTGGGGAAAATAAATTCAATTTCGACGTGGGCTGGGACTGTATTCATCGCTATCGCATTAGAAGGCTAGCAGAAAGCTGCCAAGTCTCAGTTACCCGTGTTTCTATCGTAATGCGAAAATAAGAAAGACGTCTCGCGTCGCGTCGCAGCGTCAGTTGCCACTTTTTTTTTTCAAAGACATACTTTTTAATTGTAACCATAGGTAATACATTTTACATTTTTTTATATAAGTGTATCTCTATGTTTTGCTAAAAGGCATACACATATTTTAAGTCAAGATGGAGCATGCGTAAACAGTTAAAATTCTTCAGCTGTCAAGTAGTAGTGAATTTTAACTAGGAACTTTTAAGTAGGTGGCTTTTTAACTTTGAATGCAAACAAGCTTTTTTGAACTCTACCAATCCTTCTAACTTAGTTATATTTCTTGGCATTTCATTGTATATTGTAGATGCCACCCCGAAAATACTTTTAGCAAAAAGAGATTTTTTCTGATTTCACATACAGTTTGACACTTCGGCGAGCACTTTTTAAACAGTACACTGGTTTATCACCCTTAACCTTAACGTATAGATTTAGATTTATTTATTACACGATAAAAATTACAATATAAATATATATTGCCTTAAGAGGCTGACAAGTCCTAATTTTGTTGAAATTGATGTTTTTAAGCAGTTTAAAAAAAAACTACTTGTTCTAGCACATCAAAAAAAAATGTTAATATTGACCATATTTCAAAGAGCGTGGACGGGCTCGATATATAATTGGACGAAATCGGCTCGATAGAAAATAATTGCAAAGATTGGTCTTAAAATCATCTTAAACGGTTCTATGTCTTTACTTTTTTGACGTAGGGGTCTGCAATTAAAAATATGAAGTCAACATATTCATACCTAAACCGCGAACGAGTCACATTTCTCAAATAATCCACACTTTTTTTTATTTTAATAATATTATCTTCAAAAACCGGGCCGCCCAGTTACACTCGCTCTCGTTTACTCCGATGCAAATAGACAGTGTGCGCGCTATCCCAAATCCTCAAGGCCATTTTGGTGTTGACAGCGCCTTAACCTGTCTATTATCAAAAATCTGAAAATGATCAGTTACAATATTGCTTTGCTAAAAAAAGTGTTGGTCTATAAGAGATGATAAGATATACCTATATGCATATTTTGCATGCGGCAACCACCTGAGCAAAAAAACATTGATCCATTGTTTACTTTTGCTCAGTGGACGTGGCGCAAGCAAAGCTCTCCTGCCAGCACCTCCTGGTGATGCTGTAACAGGCATGATGCCTCATGTTCAAATTGATACCGTAGTGATGCTAAATGGATAGTACCTATACCATCAAATTATCGTAAAAAAGTATAAATTATAAAATATAATTCAAATCATAAAAAGATATGAACCTTGAAAGTTTAGAAAAAATATGCATTTTTTTTAATTGTCCAAGAGTAAATTGAAAGCTACCAATAGAATCCTTACGCTTTTCTAGAAACAAAATTGTATGAGAACTATGTGGTTCTCTAAATCATCTCCGAAAATTTTATGTACGAATATGATATCGCAACCAATTTGTCGCATAATGTCATTTCGCCGAATGATCATGTTCCAATGGAATTTTATGGAATTGTTTCATTTCCCAACTAAATGGTTGGCAATTCTATCTTTGGGCTTGGTTTTTAATTGGAACTTTTTGAAATACATATTTACATGTGGTTTATGATTTAGTCAGTTTGTTTTTGAATTACAGCTTACACAGGGTTTTTTATTAAAGTTTATGAACAATAAAAAGTCGATTCTAAGCAATAAGTGACGAATCGTAGAACCGACTTTTGACCGATGAGTGACCGCGATGCCGAGGGAATAAAAAAAACAGTCGGTTCTGGCGCTTCGCCGGCCGCTACCGCGGCACGCTCGCTTCGCTCGCTCGGCTCGAGCGCTGTAGGATCACAGTTGAACCTAACACTCCTCCTCGCTTTGCTCGTCGTCGCACCTAACTGGACTCTGTGAAATGTTTTTCTTTGTTTACTTAGTTTAAGTAAAAAGTTGCCTCATATATGAAAAGGGCACTGTTACACTGACGAAACATTATTGGTTTAATAATTGTTATGCCTAGTGAAAGATTTGACAAATGATCAGTATGCCAAAAGTATTGAGTCATTGCAATAATCCGCTTTATAATAATTCTGCCAAATGAAACGTTGTCATACAAAAATTTGCTAATAGTTGGTTGTCAAAGTGAAACATCGGCGAAATGTTGGTTGGCAAATGAAATTCGAACAAAAAAAGTTCGGAGAAAAGGCAGAACACCGAACTATGTACTTAAACGCAGTATTTCGCGACCGAAACAACAATTTACCTGATTTTCCATACTACGATTAGTACACAATGTACAAATGTGACGTCATACTTGTATAGACACACAGTATGAAGCGTTTTGCGCTGCCGCCAGCGAGGTCAATCTTTGTCTCAAATTTTTGGGTATTTATGTCCTTTAATTGTAGTTGCTCCCATACAAACATTTGTTCCTCTCCAAAAACTGGGTCGAATGACGTCACAAAAAAATCTTAGTCATCATCCCTATTATTTGCATGTGTGGCCTCCCGGGTTGGCGCATTAACCGCATGCAAAAATATCCAAATAGGTATATCTCATCATCGCTGATATACCAGCACGTATTTCAGCGAAATAGCAAAGGACTATTGTTTTCGTAACTTATCATGGACTTCCGCAAATAAACGCCTGATTCAAGCAATTACCTAAAAAGGATCGACAACACATGACACCGATTTGAAGTATTGATGCGTCTTACGTGTCACAATTTGCGTGTACAGTCAGCGTCATAATAGTTAGTAGCAGCCAAGGTAGCCAAACATTCGGTACACCTCTTTATTACTGTAAGAATATTTGGCTATTCTGGCTGCTACTAACTCTATGACGCTGACTGTACGTAAGCACTCGACGAAGCGGCATCAAAGACGTTAAATACATCAGTAGTACTTTTTTCTGACATGACTACTAAGTTTCATCAGATTCCGTTCTTTAAAAAGCTGCTGATTAAAACTATTATTATTTTACTGAGTACTATTCAAAGCGATATCTGTGAAAATATTTAAAGAGCCCTTCCAAAATATCGGCCCTTTGTTACTACTTGACCTTTATAGGTTAGTTTACTTTCCATTCCAATAAACTGGTTACGTGGGCACATCGAGACCACACTTAAACTCAGGCAGCAATGTAGCATATGTGTGTGTAAAAAATATTTAAATTAACAATTTGATTCGTTAAAAAGCATATGTAGCGTTTATTTTATGAGCAAACCTTAAGTGTTCTGGTTTGAAGTCTTACCTAAAAGAAAAAACCGACTAAGTGCTAATCGGATTCGCATGATGTGTTGATGTGTTGTGTGTATACTTAATTTGGAACATAAGGTCCCCTCACGAAGCGTTTACTGACGTCTGGTGGTTGTCCCCCGGTACTGCGCCACTCGCATCCAGCGGCCTCCCGCGACGTTGATAATGACATCGAGTAATACGAGGAGGTAGGTTTAGCAGCTGAATATTACAATTTGCTGTTATCTATTTTTTTCATTAGATGGATAAGCATACGTAATATAAATATACCATCACCATTAAAAACGTATATAAGTACTAACAGAAAGAAAATTCCCAGCACAATGTCACTAGGCAAACCTAGCAATGTACAAATTGCCCAAAAAGCGGAAACGTTCTCGAGAATGTTCTCAGAACATTCCTGCTACATGGAAATTATTGTTTAAACAAGAGAATCTACTTGAAATAAAGTTTAAATAGGCATAACTTAAAACTAAATGTTATTATGCATGTGTTATTGTCTATTACAGTTAGCTATTTTGTTGATAAGTGATAAGTTACCAATAAGTTGCTTAAATTCTCACTGTATTTCAGAGAACATTTTTACTTTCGGACTTCACACTTTACACTAGCCCTGACTTTTTAAACTAAGTTACCGAACTATTTCTTGATGCGTGTCTTTGGACTCTTTGATCGTGTCGTGTCACTCGTGTCAAATAAATAAAATAATTCTCGTTCTCGAGAACATTCTCAGAAGTTACCGAGAAATTCTCATGTGGAAAGTTTCGCAACTTTGGATAGTTCTCGTGAGCGCATTGCTAGGCAAAACCGGCTTAAAATTTGATACCAGCAAGCGTTCAAACTCCAGACATGTGCTGAAATATTCCTAAATTACATTAGCAAGTTACTTAAATAGCTACGTAGTTATTGTCACATGTTCATATGAATTTCGTAAAAGCGAGGATAGCGCGGCCCAGTTTTACATTCATTGCAACGGAAAGTGTTGACGTGGCGAGAACAATGGAAGGACTCAGTCGCGTTTCCCGCGAACGTGGCACAATACATCGTCTCTTATTCACAGGCGAGCTACCAGCTTTTCTATACCAGGATGACAATGGACATTGTGTTACTGAAACTGATCGGAATACAATTATCGCGAGGTGCCAATCGCTCGAATGCGTTCTAATTCAATATCGGTTGCATAGTTTTTGAATGGTTTTGTTGCTTTGTAAATGGAATCGCGGCTGCGGTGGCTATTATAGGTATACAGGTTTTAACATTTTACTAAAATTGGTTTTGCATTCATCACTCGCATACAAATTTTACAAAGTGCTTATGCAGGTGCGGTGAAGTAATTCGGTTATTTCATGTCCCAATTGTGGTTAATTTATTTTGTTAATTATGTAAGTAAATTTGTACGTTCTGAAACGAACCAGCTCATATAAAAAAGAATATAATTAAATATAGTTATTCGAATTGACCTCTAAGAAATCACATTATAAGTTGCTTTTGGTTCAACTGAAATGCTTCACTCATTCATAGTAAAGCAGACAATACAGTGAACAGAGTCATGCATTAACAATAAGTAAACATTTCTACTTAAAAAACAAAAGAAGATCATTTATGTAAGTAACTTCGGAACGCGAAAAGGATTACGAAGTAGTTTAAAGAACGTGCTTTTAACGCACTTTTCTGAACCTTGCATGTTAGAAGTACTTATAACTATTAAATAATGTCGTCGTCTAGTGGCCCTAACATAAGCTTTATTGAGCTTACTATAATTATTTGTGTTTTAATTTTATAATTTGTTGTATTGTATGCATGTAAGTCTTTAAGGCGCCGTAGGTTCAGCGAACAGAGTTTTTGAAACAATATAATGCGTTGTTTATAATAATATGGTTTCAAAAAAATACGAATAGTAATCTTGAGGCTTTTCTGCAGGGAAATCAGTGCTTCGAAACATGATTAAGCAAATTTCGCTCAATGGAAAAAAATCACGAACATAGGTCTAAAACACACAAAAATACACTTAAAATATTCGTAACAAATTATGCACAAAAGCTATAAATATTAAAATTGCTTCTAAAAAACGGCAATATCATGTTTGAGGGAAACCAGTGTTTACGTTTTTATTTATTTAAACGGCCAAAAAATTAAAATTAAAAAACATGATATCCGCGCTTCCGAGCACGCACTTCCATCTCGCTCACGCTTATGCTCAGTGAGAGGGAGAGAAGACCATGAACCTACGGCGCCTTAAGGTATTTGCAACTATGGGCCTTACATGCCTGAAATAAATGTTCATTATTATTATGAGGGTAGTTCCATTTGTGTAAGATTGACATGTAATATTTGATCACCGATATCCATTTCAAAAATACTTTCACTTGTAGAATGAAGTGTATAATGGACTTTCCTGGATGGTTGCTATATGTGATGCCGCAGGTTTGCCTAATACGTTCTATGTGGGCAAAGCCGTACAGGTAGCTAGTTTATTTATAAATCGGATAGATCGATACGATCACATCCCTCCCTCCCAAAAGTGCTACAATTAAAAAAAGGTATAATAAAAGCGTGACGAAAATGGAAATAAACGAGTTTAATGAAATACAAACGAATGTCCATTCCACTTCACTTCAGACTCGTATACGAGTACGTAACCTCTTACACATGGCCGCATTATAAAGCGCCTTTAAACGCCTCCTGTCAACCATGCCGTATATTACGCCCTTTAAATCATAAACTGTAGTATTGCCCACCGTTTATAAAGGTTAAATTACTGTAATTTCAGCCTAAGAGCGTTATACCCGCAAATAACTTAATTGTACCTTGCTCTGGATTTACATAATAACTCCATTCAACGCTTTTGTACAATATTTTGCATGGAATTAAAGTCATAAAGGTGAGATTAAGCCAGTTGGAAAGTCGTTATACCTATTTTGTCAAGTTTTAGGATTATGTTACTTTCGAGATTTGATTGGTCCTCGTTTCTTCAAATTGTTTATCAACTAAGAAATTACCTATACAAATATTCATTAATTTATATTACGTCTAGAGTTGCGTTTAACTTGCATGAATAATAAATATGCTGCAATTAAAAAATATTGGCATTGTAGTTGTTATTGCCATTTTGTTCCCTAGCGACTAAAATACTTAACTGACAATAAATTCATAACAAGAGTCTGTTTGCCAAGGGATTTTGGATAGAACCAATCCACAACCGGAAAGTTGCTCGTAACTTGCACGTTGCCGGCCACGACGCAACTTGGCAAGTAATAATTGTATTGCTACGTCGGATAAGGCCAAGTTTGAGACTTAGCTCTAAACAGTAACTAACCGGGTTCTGTTTATGAAATTTGAAACTCGTTAATAGGAAAGATGGTTTCCTGGAAGCAGATAAATTATTTTAGGTCATAAAGCTGCAGTCATCGGGCGAGCGCAGCGTAGCGGCTTTGCCTCCCGCACGTCGCCCGCGCCCCGTTATAGGCATACCTGGTCAGCCTAGAGCAATCTGAGACATTAAACTATCTTAACAACATCTTATTGCCATGTAATACAGACGTATGAAGATAATTTTGACCTCTTCGTGCGTGTATTTACTTCTGCTACTGACTGTAAAATGTTTACTGACGTCTCTTAAACACATTCACTACCAAGAATAGCTACGCGCTACGCTCGCAGTCAATTACGTGGTTTTCCAGCTAAGTAGCGGAAAGCGCCTACGGCGTAGGTGCCCGCTACGCGGGTTCCTGGCAGTAAATGTGTTAACAAAGCCTTTGTGGATATGTAAAGTTCAAATCCAAGAGCACAATCCTAGTAAATAAGTTGGTAATGACATATCTACTAGATACAATTTACTCAACTTTTAACGACTTTAACAACTTCGTTTTTCACGTCCCATCAACATAGTTCAGCAAACTTTGAGAGCCACTGGAGATACGATAGCCCACTAATCAGCGGTCCTCAAACTCCAGAGTTATGTAAACTGATAATGGCTATTAGTGTTAGAGTCCCAAGTTAGGACTGATAAGGATGCAAGATAAGTAAAGTTTGGCAACGATAACGACATGTTGGAACGATGCGTTTCCGATTTTAGAGTCAATTAGTAAGAGGTTGATCTGACTCGACATTTTGCATCCCAATCATAACAATGTCTATCGAGCCGGACCGGGGCGAGCCTGAGCGATTTTACAAGATGCCAAAGGGATTTCAAGCATCAATAAAGACTTTACCGTTATTTTTTTATTCGGCTTGCGACCCAGTCGGCTCCTCGCGGACGTGGACGGTTGTGTTCGGCTGCTGTCGCATCTGACCAGCTTCGTTCTGCTATTGCCTACCGCACTCTTTTAAGAGCAGACTGATACCGCTGGGTGCTCGTGTATCCGTTTCAATGCCACGACAGCAGAGTCGTTTGGCTGGGTCGGTTGGAATCGTAGACATCACTCCTCTCCACTACCACATCAACCGCATTCATTCTTATACGTAGATACCCTTTAAGAATGAGTGCGCACATTGATATCATGTACTCGTAAATGGGGATTGTCGATTCAGATTAATATCTAGTCTTATCAGGTTACCTCGTTGAAATGGTTTGGTGTATTAATTATATCATGCACTTTGGTGCGAAATAACAAAAAGTTCGGCAACCTCTTCCGTAAGATCTATTTTCTAACCGTCTACGCTAAATCTATTCAAATATTTTTTTTTTTGTCAAACAGGTAAAATAGATAGTTATAAGACTTATAAGTAGTATTCAGTTCAGCTATGATGTGCCGTGTGGCGTACGAAAATTTGGTAATTTGGTGTAACACAATGAGAATGTCAAAATTAGTATATTATAATACAATTTAGATATACGCATGTTCAGTTCATAATAAATTGTGAAATCAGACCATAACGAGTGATGGCTGTTTTAGTTTTTATAAGCTTTTATTTACTTTCACCTGTCCGTTGTCTGTAATCAAATCTTGCAAGTTAAATTTGATCTACTTCCCGGTTTCCGATTGAGCTGAAATTTTGCACGAATATGCAAATCGCGTGACAATGCAATATTATGATGACGTGGAGCTGATCTGCTGATGGAGCTGGAAGGTGGACATAGGAACTCCGTAATAAAACCACATAACCCCATCGAGTGTGGGCTCGTTATAATCGTCTCAACGAGTAGGTGCTGATGGTATCCAGTAAAGTACAGTCGGCAATAAAAGCTTGAATGATTTTTTTGACAAAAACTTGTTAATTGTGTTACACACTTTTTCTTCACTGAATGGACTCAACGGAAGACCAGAGTTGAATGTCAAGACAGCATAATGCTGAATTGGATTTATTTCAGAATGCGAACACTTAGCATCTCAATTTTTTTTTCTTAAATATCAAACAAACTTATAACCACCAGCTATCAAAAGCTTAATTGTCCGTTTACCATCATCTGGGTCAAAAACTTCTTCCCCACTATCTTGGTACAAAATAACACCATCAACACAATCATTACCTATTATTTCTAGCAAACTGATCCTCAAAAAAACCTCAACAAAAGAATTGTACGATAAAAATTATCAGATTTATATGACGTCCGACATAATGAAAGGACCTTGTCGTACCGGAAACGTCACGTGACCGACACGCTATCGCTCGACAGTCAAGTGATAGCTTTTGTGTATTATGACGTAAAAAATGTCGTAGACGTATTTTAAGAAAATGAAAATACTTATGAAAGCATGAACTAACATAATTTAATTTATGATGGATCGTGGTTCTGAGATACTTAAGCCAGATTTAACATTGATACCATCGTCTTTATATCAGCCCAAAGACGTCCACTGCTGAACATAAGCTTTTTTTTTAATACAACGACGGTGACAAACAAGCGTACGGCTCGCCTGATGGTAAGCGAAGCGTACGGCTCGCCTGATGGTAAGCGAAGCGTACGGCTCGCCTGATGGTAAGCGGACACCGCAGCCTGTTGACGCATGCAACACCAAAGGAGTAACATGGGCGTTGCCGACCCTTGATATGTTTGAGGATTCGCCGTGTTGACAGCTGAAGGAACAAATTCCCTCGCTCTCAACACAACGCATCCTCGGGAGCTCTGCTCTTTCTCAAAGAGAGCCACAATGATCGGTCCTGCGCCACCCGCATCCAGCGGACTCCCCCCCTTTACCAGGTCATCATTCCACATTGGGGGGTCTTCCCACGCTGCGCCTGCCGATATGTGGTTACATAATTCAGTGATATAATTCTGCCATAATGTGACTGTAACCGATTGGACACATTGACTGGTTAACGAGACACCTGTCACGTATTTTAGGCACATTTGAGTCACTTACTTAATATTACAATGTATTCCAGCTATGTAAGTTTGAATTCCGGATTACCTGTAACAAACGATACATTTTAAAATAACAGCTTATGCTTATTTTTGTAAAAGCAGTAATTACAAGTTAATCATTCAATCAATATTACTTATTTATTAACCGGTATAATAAAAATATTACTTCCTCAGCTGAATTTATTATGGCAGTTTACACAACATTAAGTTACACAATCACTCATTATGTCTTTATACATAAATGGTGAACGCCTTATACATGGTTACGTAGTAACTAGTATTTCATATGTGTCCATCAAAGTCCTTTTCTCAAACATGCAATGAAATATTGACGTTGTGTTCTTCATAATGGGCTTCGAAGTGTAACTTTTCGGGCGCAGCGAGACTCGAGACCCGTAATGGCATTTCATACAAAATTGGAGGCCTAGGCCTGCAAGATGGTCCTTTTTAATTTCCATTTCACAATTTGTGGCACAGGATCACGGCGTTCAGCCATGAAAATTAAAGTTTGATTTCTTGGAGTTTTTTAATTTATTTCATTGCATATTTGAGAAAAGCACTACATACCTCGGCGTGAAAAGGGGTTGCCAGCCTCATAACTATCCGACCTCGCTACGCTCGGCCGGCAACCCCTTCCTTCACGACCTCTGTAGTAATGAACTATTATGCAACTTATAACAATGCCAAAAACTCTTCGACAGGGTTTAAATTATTTTTACTTAAAATCATAAATGTAAAAGAGTGTAACTATTGATGTGGTGTAGTCTTCTTAATTGCAATAAAAAGATTAAACAAAAAAAAAAATTTTGTTACTTATTCTTCGCAAAGTATCCAATGAGTTTTCATTGAAATATTAATTTTAAATACAGATCAAAGTTAAGAGTCCTTCCTTCCCCCAAATACTAGAGGACTCTCTACCATGAATTAAACATAGTCCATACGTTTAACAATATTGTTTTCCCAAACGTGAAACCTGAAGCACATTAATTAAGCAAAAAGGGACAAGAGATATTCGCCACCTAAGGCTTAATTAACCTACTCTGCCTTATTTTAATTAAAGTACTGGCCAATTAATTTAAGGTCGAACTTTTTGCAGTGGCTGATGTTAAGTAGTTATCGATCTAGGTTTTAATGACGTCACGGATTGGGTTAGGTCAGCCATGCTCTCATTAAACCGTTAATCCATCACGGGTCCTAGAAGACTGTAGTTTGTTAAAAATTCCAATCCCTATTTATGCTATATCGTTATTTTTTTACTGTTTTTGCCATCATCATCATTGGCCTTTAGCATATATAAAAGATTATTTAAGCAACGTCCAAATAAGTAATAAAAGGAGGTAATTTAATTTAATTTAATTAGTATTGCTTTTTTATGACATTCTGTATTGTAACTTAATTAAATTTTAATGTAGTTATGTCATTTAATTGTAATGTAGGTATAACTAATGGACCATGCCGCATGCGGACCTTTTGGATGGTGTGTTCTTTTTATAGTTAGGTTTTAGTATATATTTTACTTTCTTTCTATGTTAGTATATTTTAAAATTGTGTTGTGTTTTCATATTAAGTTTGTATTTCTTTCATAGTTTTTTTTATATTAATGTAATTATGGATTTTTATCTGAAATAAATGATTATAAATATTATTATTAAAGTGCGGCACTTGCTTACGTGGCTTGTCAATACGCACACAAACATGCACGTGACGCCCGCATATATGACATGCTAATATTGTTAAGGCGATGCCTCGATTTGAGTCGAACACGCCCCCTTGACAGAGAACCGCTTATGCCTTCCGCGCACGAGAAAAAGAGATGTAATACTCTTCGGGAATGGCTTTTTTGGACTAATTTCGATAAATACCTAACTTAGTGAAGTTTTATTTAAATTTCATCAAGTGAGTTTTTAGATAAGATAAAATACTATACTAATTAACTTGATTTTGTCTTAAATAGTGTATCGTTTGAGTAGGCTGAGTAAAAAAAGGAAAATACAGACCCAACCTTGGATTTTTTTCTATCGAGGAAATTTTAAGCAATCATGTATCGATCAAATCAGATAAACAATCATATAGTCAAGAATCATATATCTGAAAATCAGACCTTATTGTTTCTTAATCTAGTCAGAACGGCGTTTCAAAGCACGCGATAATTTCCAATGCACCGCCTTAATGTCATACACAGCGCTGTTGGGGGCGCGGCGGCGCGCTGGTGTCTCATTGTATCGTTTAGTAACACGCCTTCATACAGTGTCTTTCTCCAAAAGTCTCGGTCCTGAAACTGTTCTTCCTAGTTCAGTATCTGGCATGATACTCCACGTGTGACACTAGCTGTCCACGCGTCTTAACCTGCGTATTTCAAAGAACCTAGCCGGAGCTAGGGGCTAATTTCTGTAGCTACTGATTCAATTTTCTTTCACCAGTATGTAGTTATGTCTTTGGGATAGACATAGGCTAAGTACATTTACCCCTAAAGCTCGACGTGCGTTCCTTGAAATACGCGGCGCCAGATGGGCAGCTATTAGTCAATAAAGATAATGCCTTGAAAGTAAAGGGGTTAAATCCATACTAATATCATAAATGCGAAAGTGTATGTGTGTGTTTGTTTGTTTGTATGTTTGTCCGTCTTTTACGGCAAAACGGAGCGATGAATTGACGTGAGAGTAACAAAGGATAGTTTTTATCCCCGTAATCATCCCCTAAAGGGGTGAAATGGAGGGGGGGGGGAGTTTATATGGAGCTGCAATATAAACGAGTTCCACGCGGACGGAGTCGCGGGCAGAAGCTAGTAAATAAATAAATATAAAGGATCAGCCTTGCACAAATCCAACTAGCCATATAGTAAGCTCAATAAGGCTTGTGTTATGGATTTACTAGACGACGATATAAATACATAGAATACATCCAAGATTCAAAAACAAATGTCCATGCTCAATACACAAATACTTGCCCTAACCAGAATTCAAACCCAGGACCAGCTTCATAGGCAGCATCACTACTGGGTAACCAAGCCTGGCCTAGTAGCTAACCGGTCGTCTAAACCGGTTCGGGTTATGTATATTGACATAAATATTTACTAAGTTCTTGCGCAATGTCCGGGTCCATAGGGATTTATCGTCGTCACTAAACAAAGCCTCTTAAATCATCCGACGATATCTGCACTCAGCTCTATTACGCTTGGACTTTTCATGCGATTTTACAGAGCCTCAAAACGTTCATGGTTTTCGCTTTCAAATTGTATTCCTCATTATTGCACCATCATTCAAAAAACACATTGAAATCCAAATGGAATGCGAGAGTGATGCACGAAATTAAGACCTTATTCATTGCCATTACGATGGTATAACTAACACAGCGAGTAGAGTAGAGACATTTTTTTTCGAAAGACTGGCCATATAAGTTGAAAGGAATTAAGACAAGCATAAAAAACAAAAAATTAAATCTAAAAAAGAGATCTTTTTGTCAGCCGGAGCAAAATTTTGAATCGACTCATTCATCAAAATCGGTTCAGTATCATAAACAAAGTAAGTACAAACATAAACTACTGCTAAAATCCTAATATCCCTTCGTTTCGGACGTAGTCGGGTAAAACTGACTAGTTACCTAATTCAGCAAAACAATGCTTATAACCATGTTCGCATGTGTGTACCTAACAATGTGTGAATGACTGTTATAGAATGCTTTATAACATTAAGTTCGCCTTTTGTACTATAAGTTCTTCTTTTGTGAATTAAAGATTAAATAAATAAATATAGATCCTAACAAATTAGATATTTAAATCATTAAAATCCATTCAGTTAAAGTGTCAATTTCACCAAACGAGGACTGTTTGGTCTGATTGATCAAATACGGGGTTAGTATATCACGGAGATATCTAGACACGTCAAAAACATTAACTGGGCTAAAATATAACCCGGGTAAAAAAACTAAAATGGAACTTCTGCCAAACCAAAATTTATATTTATGAACCCATAAATTCCAGACGGGCAAAACAAACAAATTCCTCCATTTTCTCTCACTAAGCGCTTAATATAACAATAAATCGATGAAGCATTATGATATCGATATGGAGTTAAAAAGTCTAAAACCGTTCGCCGCCGGGACCACAGCACAAATTGGCGTTGCATTTTTCATGAATCAGAAGTATCGGCTATGAATCGCTGATTTCATTATCTTAATAGGCGTCTCTTTGGATAATGGGTAGTATTTTTAGGTAAATATATTTAATAGTCACGTTACATAAAATGTAGCCGGTTATAGGAGTAAACGGAGAAGAAAATATTTTATTAGTAGTACATAATGCTTAAAGTAGATAAGTAAATAATTGTAGAAATAAATTAAAACTATTATAACATATTATATTGCTTAATACTTTACAATTAAGTAAATAAAAATTGTCAGTAAATTAAGAAAGTTTCGAGATATTTGCAAAGGAATTCCATTAAGGAGCCGCGGACCGAAGCGTTAATGGGCGCAGGAAAAAACTTCGTCCATAATCATATCTACGCTTTTAATTGATAAATCGATTAGGAACATTTTATTCCCCGTGCTGTGTGGTAAAAAACCATGAACACATTCACAGCCAAGAATCGCTACGCGCTACGCTCGTAGCCGATCCCTTGGTTTCTCTCGTATGTAGCGGAAAGCGACTACGGCGTAGGCACCCGCGAGGCAAGTTCCTGGCAGTGAAAGTTCCTGCCATGCGTCAATGCGCTACGAGAGTTTTCTGCTACATATGAAGATTAACACTTTAGCACTTAGCGAGGAAACGGGATCGGCTACGAGCGTAGCTTAGCAGTAAACGAGTTAAGATGAATACGCGGGGTCAACTTGCGGTGCGTGCGGTAATTTTTATAAGTTCATATGTGCTCATCATCATCCTCCTAGCGTTATTCCCGAAAATTCCCCTAAAGGACCCCGGGGTCCGCTTTGACACCTAATATTTTTTCTAATTTGAACTTAGGTGGTAAATCAGCCAGAAAGTATTTAGATATATTACATATTTTATGATATTATAAGGATGCTTTGTACGTATTTAAGTATGAATATCGTTGTCTCATACCCATAGTACATGCTTTGCTTAGTTTGGGACTAGGTCAAATTGTGTAAAATGGTCCACAATTTTTTATTTGGGTACACGTAGCGTACGAGTAGTCGTACGCTACGTAACTCACTACTTAACTGCCATAAAAATTGCAGGGAAAGCATTTCCAGTCCATTTTCCACTAGAAACTCCAACTTTATCAAACAATTCATGAAAACACAAAGCAATTTCATAGGCACTCGCCTACGATGTATGAAAAGTATGCATTTTTCATGAGATCGATGCAGCATTATGCAATAAGCGATGGAGTGTTAATGACTGACACTGGAATTTTCAACTGGGAATAATGTTTTCACTTCTCATGCTTGCAAAGTTGGCCTTTACCTGGCCTTTGCAGGCCTAACAGCCACATGCACAAAAAACTTGTTATTTCTTGGCGCCATCAGTTCTTTGTTTTTGGCGTCGAGACACTAGGTCCTTGGGGTAAGGGTGCGCTGGAGCTCCATAGAGAGCTAAGCAAAAGGTTGAGAGAGGCAACATGCGACCATCGCGCGCCGGCAGCTTTCTCGCGCAAAGAATTGCAATCGCAGTTCAGCGCGAGAATGCTGACTCAGGGCACTTTGCCGAGAGGCCCAGGTCTCTTATTTAATTAGTTTTTTTTTTCTAAGTTGAAAGTTTACTTATTTTAATTGAATAGTAGTCTTGTATGTAAGTACACTTTGATTATCTATGTTTTTTTATCAATAAATAAAATTATGATCTTATTTCATTTGATTTTCTTTAATCAAGTTCTCATCCATGTTACCTATTACTAAATGAATAGAACCAGACAAACTACATATGAATCAATTATGAATGAAAAACGTATCAAAACATTAAATGACTTGGCAGTCCAGAGTCTAGACACAGCCAGATCTTAGTCTAATATCACGTCTCAAAAATGTATAGTGGTGGGAGTGAACTATTATTTTATTAAATTTGGCAAAATTAGTTGTTTTTTCACAATCGAAGTTAAAAATATAACTAGGGCATAATTTTACCCCTCGACTTAAATATCCACCCGAGTCACCGGCGACGTTTATTAACGTCTCAGGTAAAATGACTCATATTATGCACTTGTTTGTACAATCTACTATTACCACCGACTTTAGAAGAGAACGAACTTCCGATTTTGGCATATAAAAGGAAGACATCTATTGGCCGATTTTTCTGTAGCGTTGGTTTTTTTTGGGTATTTAATTTTGTTTATCTAACTGCTTTTGTGGATATTTCAAGCGGACATTATTAAACGCAGGGGTATTTTTTAAGCGGACCCCGGGCTCCTTTATGGGCACAACCGGGAACAACGCTAAGAGTATACAAATATTATGCACATTGCCTATCCCTGTAATTTTAGCAATCTGATATGTAATTCTATCTAGCGAATAGTTTCTCTAATTAAGTAAGTTATGAACCTTTCTGTTCAAACACCGTTTAGAATTGTAGTCCCCATATAGACACTAAGCTTCTTATGTTACTGAAACAATGACTGTATTTTGTTGTGTGAGCCAAATAAATAAATAAATAAAAGCTAATCTTGCCATGTTCAATTTTATTGATTTATTTGCCATTAAAGGTCACGTTCAATTAAAGTAACCGTTCTCTTTTTTTCCTTGTAACATAAGGCGGGGTTGTGACTTAGTAACTAGCAGGTTAACGAAACAAAATGTGAATCAACTTGGTTCATTACTAAATTGGATAGTGCGGACTTTCGCTAACTTCATAAGACTAATTAAGTATTAACACATTTACCCAAATTTGGACTTTATTATACACGCAGTAAAGTCCATTAGCTCCTGCATAATTATACTAGTTACGAGATTGTGTAAATGTCACGTTGCTATGTATTCATATGACCGCAGTAGAAGGGTCTAGAGAACTGGAACTGGAGCAAAAACATCACCCTTTGCGGCCTCGGGCAAAGATATGTTGATAAAAGACTGTTTTTTCTGTCCGATGCGTAATTAAAGTTCAGGAGTGACCTTTGAAGGACCACCCTACGTCCTTATATATTGAAGGTCATATTATATTATAGTACATTAGTCTTTAATGTGATCTTTGAAAACCGTAAAATGTCTGCCGAGCTTCAACTCAATCGAATTAGTCCATTTCGGAGCAAATAGGCTTGATCTAAGTTTGTTTCACGATACAATTCGAAAAGGTCGGCACAAATGTTTGTATGGGAGTAACTGCAAAACAAAGTATATAAATAGATAAAACATTGAGTCAAACACGGACCTCGCTGGTGATAGCTGAAACGGTTCATACTCACTGTTATTAGAAGTATGAAGACACAGTTTTCTATTTGTACGTTAATCGTTGTACACGGAAAATCAAGAAAATTCCTGTTTAGGTCATGAAATACTGCTTATATTCGTCATACATTTTTGAAGTGAAAACTTCTTTAGCGGCGCTGAGCACTTTTTGGGATGGGGAAAAATTGATAAATACGCGACAGAGTTTTGTGACGTCAGATGTGAAGGAGGTCACTTTTTGCTGCTAGCCGATTCGACTTCATTCAAAACTGAATGCTATTCGTAAGAGTATAAAGCCGTAAACACTTTTTGCAATAGCATATTCTACAAATAAATTTGCTATTGAGAAAATTCGAATATATCGAATTTGGGCGTTATTCCTAAAGAAAAGAAGAAGAAGAAGAAGAAGAACGAAGAAGAAGAAGCTTAGCGAAGAAGAGCTTAGAAAAATATTTACCAACGGCAAAAACAAATTGATATTTTAGTCGCCACCGCCGTCTCCTGTTCTTGCAAATTCGAATAGTTCAAATTTAGAAGTTATTCCTAAAGAGATAAAGCTTTGAAAAATATTTGGCAATGGCAAAAACAAATTGGTATTGTGTTTGCCGCCGCCCGGCGGCCCGTCGCACCCAACGCGCCCGCGGCCCGTCCGCCTAAATAATTGATAATTGTTTATAAATTTGCGTCAAATTCATTTTTAGGGTGACACCGTAAGATGTCACGTGACCTGATCGAAAAACTGTTACAATGTTATTGAGTTTTCACTTCTGCCGGCACTCCCGGAGTGCAACCCGGTCTTTTTTTTATTAAAGTGTAACGATTCTCTTATTGTTAGCCTAAATTTTACTATTACACTTAGGACGAAAAAAATAACACTATCATCATCCTCGTGCCCTAAAGAAGCCCGTGGTCTGCTTTGACATCTAATCCCAAGGTTTGGCAAAGGCACTAGTTTTACGACAGCGACTGCCATCCGACCTTCCAACCCGGAGGGAAAACTAGACCTTAATGGGATCCATACTTAAGTTCCGAAAAACATTGGTGCTAGCCGACATCCGAACCCACGACCGCCGCTTGTCAGCCGCATGCCTGAACCACTAGGCTGCCGTAGAATTACGATTAAAAAAAAAACATTTCGTATCATTTTGTGATTTTGATTATATTTTGTAACTAAAACTTTAGTGCAACAATAAATTAAATAATAAATAATTTAAAATAATACCCGTATAGGTACTCTACTTTTAGGGTTTCGTAGTCAACAAGGAACCCTTATAGTTTCGCCATGTCCGTCCGTCTGTCTGTCTGTTTGTCCGTCTTCGGCTTAGCTCAGTAACCATTACTACTAGAAAACTGTCATTCAGCATGGGTATACAGCCTGGAAATCTAATACGAGCAAAGAATTAAACCAGACATAGGGTTTAATACCGTAATCATTAATTAATGGGACTTTTTAAGATACACTTAATAGAAAGCCTGTAATTAATTTTTCAAAAATTACCGAGCAGCAATGTAACGCAAACGTAGCCGTCCAAATACTTGACAAGTAACTGTCAACGAGCCTTAACTTGAATATTTTGCGTTACATTGCGGGCTGAATTATTTTGTATGGTTATTTTTTTCGTTGTAATTTTAGACAAGAGGTATCTAAATAAACTTCTTACGTCCTGTACTAACCACCATTTAAAGATTTGCTCGTATTAGATTTCCACGCTGTATATACCCATGCCGAATGACAGTACAGTTTACACACACAGTACAGGTACAGGTACAGGTTACAGTAGGACAGTTTTATTGTACCGTTTTGTCGGCGTAATTGATTTATAAATCAATTACGCCGACAAAACGGTACTTACAATAAAATTTTGAAAAATATATTTTTTTCCCCTACACTTAAAGCGAGGGTGTATTTTTTTTTCTCGTTAAACCCATGGTGTGGGGTATCGTTAGATAGCTCGTTTAAAAATATTATCGGTTTTCTTAAACCATTTTTCAAATCAGTAATTCGTTTGCGAGATATTGGGCTTTAAAGCCCTAATTTTTGGTCGAGTCATGTGTCCTCCCCCCCCTGCCGGCTAAATGGCTACTACTGGGGATGTGAAAAAATTCGTGGTAGTAGTACATATTATAATGAATTTAAAAGGAAAACTATCACGAACAAGTAGGCATAAGTAGTTACCGAGTAATAGTCGATCAACTTAATGTGTACTTGGAAAGGCCAATTTTCGTATAAGGGCATTTTTAAAAATTCGTGTACCCAATTAGCGTGAGTTGTTAAATAAAAATTAACTCAGTGTCAGTTTTGTGACGAAAATGAAGCATACATATTATGTGAAATTGAACTTGTTTCACACTTAAATAACGTGTATATGCTTAGCATCTATAAATTGAAAAGAACAAGTTAATTTTTATACATACTGTTTACTGAATTGTCGTCACAAAACTGACACTGAGTTAATTTTTATTTAACAACTCGCGCTAATTGGGTACACGAATTTTTAAAAATGCCTATAAATTCGGGTGACGCAACCGCACCGCACGTCGATGTAACGAAGATAGACAGGCAACTACGGAACCCTACACTGCGCGTGGCCTGACACGCACTTGGCCGGTTTTTATAATATCAATTTGTTAGTTTACTCTGCTATCCATAATTATGGTAACACATATCAATTTTAACAAGAGCAAACTTCCTATAAGGGGTCCTGTTTCCATTCAGACGATTGGAACACAAACTAATTCAAACTGATAGCAATTGTCAGATTGCCCACTCAGTTAGTCAGCGAGTTTGTATAGATAGATAAACTGGAACTATTTCTAATTTACCAAGCAAGTGGTATTACAGATCTGACCTAAATACCCGTGTCTTATCCGACATACCCCAATACGACGGAGATTGATTGGCTCGGCTGACATGTGACGTCATATGGCAGCAATATTTCAACGCTTGCATTGTTGTAGTTCCATACCGATGCCTACCCAAGCGTAAGGTGTTGTATATGGAGACCATTAGTCAAAATTGATTGAAATGTTTTTTAAAGCCTGTTAGACTAGTAACTCTGTAAGCTGTAGAACTGGCAGATCTGTCTTTTTTTAAACAACTGAATACAACAATATACAACAATAAAAATTCTATATAATAATTGCACCGGCTCACGAAATTTCATGAGAATCAGTTGAGAAATATGGCCTGTAGAGGAAAACAGTCAGAAAGACGCCAGCAATAGGAAATATTTTTTGCCCAAGATGAAGAGAACTTCGTTCCCTTTGCTCGCTCTTTCCATAATTACTTGAATGAATGGTGAATGGTGCTAGCAGCTGTTAGATGATAAATAAAGAACGATCGAATGTGGTTTGACTTGTTTTGGAATGGCGATTGAGTAGAGGAGTGTGACAGTCGAGTCGAAAGAGAGAAGACATATTTGTATTTACATAATTAAATGGAAGAAGACGTTTGCCAAGTCTTTCATAATTTATTTTTCTGTGCCGCCTTCTCATGCAATGAAATTTCACCGGTTACTAAATAAAGAACATTGAAATCCAATTACGGAAGTAGATTTTTAGTCTAAAACTATGAATATAATATGTGCAATTCCTTCTTATCAGTGAGAGGAGGCCTATGCTCAAAATATTACCTAAATACAATTTTGAAATACCAAAAAATATATAAAACTACTAAACGCGGCTTCTAGTCATGAGCTGAAGCATTGCCGGCGCAATGCTTCAGCTCATGACTAGAAACCGCGAATCGGTTCGAAACATGTCGAGCGATTTTTGACCTTACGTACGTCTGATTCTCACTGGAGTTTTCCCTATAAAATAACCAAAACAATATTACGTTAAAGGTATATTCCTAGAGGAGATATTCCGTAAAGTCAAATTGACTCCATGTGAAACAATTTCATGAATATGCAAGCTATATTTGCACGCAATTCTCGAAGCAATATATTTAGTATTTTATTTTACCATTTGACAGTTTCGTTGTAGTATTCACGGAGTATTAATGCAGAAAAAAATGGATGGGTGTAAAGGTTCACGCACGTGTTACATCGATTTACAAGCACACTTTCATGTCACACACACACACATTCTGCATGTCAACAGAACTTAGTTTCTAATTTATAACTACCTTACCTTAACACTATTGTAAAACTCGTTTATTCGCACCCGCAGACTGCCAAGATACAGGCTCAGCCTAGTTTGGAGTCTGATGGATATACCCTATATCATGTATTAACAAGTGTTTTGTGAAATAAAACATTTATTATTATTATTATTATTTATGTGTCTCGTCAATGTGTTAAAATGTATGTAAATTGACTGACACATACTTAACACATTCACTGTCAAGAATCGGTACACGCTACGCTCGCAGCCGTTTTCCTCGTATGTAGCGAAAAGAGCGATTACAGTGTAGGCACCCGCAGAGCGGGTTCCTGGCAGTCACAGTGTTAAGTAGGCCAGGCCCAATTCGGCCCGCCTGATGGTAAGAAGACTGTAGCTTATGGACAACTGCAAGTAGGCTTATTACATTTAACACTACTTTCAGCACATCGCATTTTCGGGAGCTCTGGCGACCTTAAGGCGGGGTCGCACGGCCCGTGTTATTTATTACCGGCCAGGCCGGATCGTGCCACGCCTGTGGATGCCTGTGCCTGTGCTTAAGGGGATGCCTTGATTTGAGTCGAACACGCCCCCTAGACAGAGATACGCTTATGCCTTCCGCGCACGAGAAAAAGAGATGTAACACTCTTCGGGGATGGCTGTTTTAGACAAATATCGATAAATACCTAACTTGGTGAAGTTTTATTTCAATTTCATCAAGTGAGATTTTAGATGACATTAAATACTATAGTATTAACTTGATTGTGTCGTAAAATAATGTATCGTTTGAGTAGGCTGAGTTAAAAAAGGAAAATACAGACCCAACTTTGGATTTTTTTTCTTTTGAGGAAATTTCAAGCAATCAAGTATCGATCAAGTCAGATAAACAATCATATAGTCAAGAATCATATATCTGAAAATCAGATCTTATTTCGATCATAGTGGAAAATTGAAAAATTATTCGCCACGAGCGGGATTTGAACCCACAACCTCTGGAATCCGTCCATAGCGGACGTTTCTGCTTAATAAAACATTTAATGTCAGACCTTATTGTTTCTTAATCTAGTCAGAACGGTGTTTCAAAGCACGCGATAATTTCCAATGCACCGCCTTAAGCTGGGGTGCCATGGGATCCCATGCCTTGGCGGTTTGACCTGTAAGAAAGCAGGCCATGGGACCCCGGCTTTACTAACCACCGGGAATATTATACAACAATACATACATACCTACAGAGCAAGTAGTAAGGATATATTTTTTAGATCAACTGCAATTGCTGAAACGTGTATCAGAATTCCCCAATATACCTGGCAATAGTTAAATAGATTGGACTCCATTACTCCAAGTTTCTCCTACATCGGTACCCCGATGTTCCAGCCTGCTACGTTATGAGATAATTGTATAGGACGGTCCTTTATCATGAATAATGTAGTTCCTAAGGGAACAGGTTTAAGTTCTTATGTAGTCACCGAAATACCTGCAGGGTTCTTTGTACCCTTTCGGATTAGGTATGTGGTAAAGTAATGAAGTTTAAGGGTTCGTGTGGGACGAAATTAAATGTTACTCCGACGTGATTCCATCTCATCAGAAAGTCTGAGGCGCGTGTTTGTCTTCAAGATGGATTATCTGGTCGTATTTGTGGTAAGGATATTTAAATTATTTACGGGATAAAGGATAGTGAACAGTGTTGGAATTATATGTATTGTACGTACGTGAGAAGGGTAATCACGTAACGTTTTGAACGCGCGGTAGGTATTTTTATAAACTAATTTAAAATATAATAAAAAAAAATTGTTTTTTTAACTAACTACCTAACTAACAAAATAATCTTAAATTTTATTAATAAATTATTTTTTATTGATAAATTAATAATTTTATTTATTTACTTTATTACCAAATCCATCCAAAATTTGTTACGCTTTAGCGAAAATGACTACTAATGTTACTATTCTTTTATACCCTGTTGGTGCACATATAAAAAAATAAAATAAAAATCATCATCATCATCATAGCAGCCGAAAGACGTCCACTGCTAGATATAGACCTCCCCCAAAAAGTGCCACAATGACCGGTCCTGCACCACCCGTACTCCGCCACTCGAGAACATTTCCGCCCCAACGGCTATTGGTTCTACGTGCAATGTGCCCCGCCCACTGCTACTTAATATAATTGTTTGAACTTATCTATTTACAATTCGCTTCAACGCACAAAAAGTGCGTTTGATATAGTTTCAGAGGAGTTGATATGACATAGTATCTATGTCGCAGCTTGAGGCCGAATACATGAATACGACAATATTTTTTCTATTTTTTCGACGTCCATCGATTTTACGGATCCTGACTCCATTATTTTACAAATCAAAGTACGGTCGAGGAAAATGAAGGTTTGGCACATGTCAACTCTATTTGAATGACGTTAAGGTCCAAAAGTGCTAAACATTCAAATTCCTCGACTGTACATATAGTTACCCATGAGTACAGCAGCAGACTTTTATTGGACGTGTGGAAAACTAGAGACGCCTCGACGGACACAGCCTTTGACAAATGCAAGTGCAGGAGTGGGCACTTCGACCGTCTACGCAAATATTCAATTCAGATGAAAGCTATCGGTTATTTACTTCGTTTCTGCATCCAGAAGTGTGAAGCGAATGTTTAGTCACGCAGATTGCGTTACAGGAGGAAATCAATTTGATGGTATCAAAAGCCGTTTGAAGATATTTAGAGAAAAAGACTTGTTTATTATTAATTATTCCCTGGCCCCGTAGCATGGATGGCGTTATCACGCGATAAGTGACAGGATAGAGCTTCCGTCCCTGGCTGACACCGTTCGATAGAACGAGACGACGCGTCACTTATCGCGTGATAACGCCATCCATGCTACGGGGCCTGATATATCTAGTTACAGTTTATCTTTATTCCGCGCATATTTACGTAGAAAACCGATCTTTAAAGCACGTCCACTAATCGACATACTCGTATATCAAGGTGTGAGAATAAAAATGTATTCCTACATTTAATAATTACAGTATAACTACACTTTCTAAGATGTTGCAATAAATATATTTCCACACATTGAAACACGTTGATGAGTGGTAATTGGATTTACAACAGTAAAACCGATGATGTGAAAAGATTCTCATGACCTGGTAATGGTCGCCGCAGTCCGATGGTTGCGGGTGGCGCAGGACCGCTAATTGTGGCACTCCTTGGGGGAGGCCTATGTCCAGCAGTGGACGTCTTTCGGCGACTATGATGATGATGCTGATAAAAAGATTCTAGGCATTATTTTTGTATAAGTATGCAATAAAATGTCAATTTAAGGACAAGAGCCTAACAAACATATCATAATATAGTTATTAAGAAGAATTGTTTTTGTTTTCACACGACGTAAATAAGCGCGAAAGTAAATACCCATTTCATCTCCGCGCGCAGTTCGACACAAAGATAAAAGTGTATTTGTGGAAAAGGCTCGTGTGAGATAAAAAGCCTCCGGTAACTGTTTCGAGAGAGTAAACAGGCGGGGACACTCGACGCTGATTGGATTCGATTCGGGAACACTTTACCAGCTTGTATCTAGTTAGTTGAATGGTTAGATCGGAATTTTACCTGTATATATGTGTTTTGACGACCTCTGTAGCCTAGTTGGTAGTGACCCTGCCTACGAAGCCGGAGGTCCCGGGTTCGAATCCCGGTAAGGGCATTTATTTGTGTGATGAGCATGAATATTTGTTCCTGAGTCATGGATGTTTTCTATGTATTTAAGTATTTATTTATCTATATAAGTATGTATATCGTCGTCTATTACCCATAGTACAAGCTTTGCTTAGTTTGGGACTAGGTCGATTTGTGTAAGATTGTCCCCAAATATTTATTTATTTATTTTTATTTATATGATGCCATACGATGGATAGGGTTGGTGAGTGTTAGTCAAATCAGCAACTTTTTATGGAACGTCAAAAACACTGTTACTATTAGGTATCGGCGGGAGAGTTGAGGTGAACGAAACACAAAAAGAGTAGAGTACTAATAGGGAAAATTACTCAAAACTGCGTAGAGTAGGGGGCGACACTAGCACATACCGTAAACAAAGCACCGTGACACATCATGTCATATGTCATATTTATTAGTATCAAATAATTCGTGAAAATATGTTAAATTATGATAATTTTATTATTATTCATGTAGTAAAAAAGCTGCATTGAAATATCATGGCATCCTACGGACATTTAAAAACGGTTTACGGTATGTGCTAGTGCTGCACTCTGACGGCAGAACATTGCAAAAATACTCCCTATTGCAAAAAAAAGGTAGTGAATGAACGAATGACTGAATGTAATTTTGCTTTTACACTCCTCCCCGTACACATGTCACGACATACCTAAATCAGCACAACATTTTTAAAATGTCCACACGTCGAAGACTGCATCTAGCCACTCTTATGCTCTGCGTTGTCAATCGGCAGCTGCCTTCGTACTTGTATGATAAGCTAACCTAGCCACGTAACTCCCGATCTCCGAAAGTTAGGTCTTGCAGGTTTTTGCAGCTGGCCTGCCCCCGACACCATTCCGTCTCATTTTGTGGCAACTTCCACCAAGCGCCACCAAATGTTGGAACGACCTGCCTCCGCCACTCCGTGGGCTTAAAATTATGGTAGTAGACTTAATTTTTTTAGGCATTCAAATAGAGGAAGCTAAATAAATATCTTTAAATAAAAAAAAAAATATAAAATAAAATAAAATGCATTTATTTCAGACCAATGTTGTCCATATTTTGTTAGTTAGGTAAAATAAACACTAATACTAAGGTTAACTTAAATAATATTCTTTTCTCAAACATGCTCAGAAATGTACGCGTTAATATCACGAAATGAAGACGTGAAGTTTCTTGTTTATGGCTCCCTACATTACTTCTTGGCCTTAGGCCAAGAAGTAATGTATGAAAACCCTAAGTAAAACCATTATTGTCCGCTACTCTAACTTTTTAAATTTGCTTACTAATATTAAACTGACAAAGGAAAATTTACATACTGCCAACCACCACTAGACACTGTAAGCATACTTGCTTCATAAAAAAAATAAAAAAAATCTATGGTACTATACTTTATGTGCGGTTAAACATGGTGCTCGAACGGCTTGTTCAAATGGCATGTTTAAAAAATAAAAAAGGCGCAAATGACCTATTATTTAATTGATTACCTAGTATTTATTTTAATTTTAATATTTCCTCACATCGTTTGAGAAAAGTACTATACAATCCTCGGCCGGAACAGGGATTGCTGGACTCGTTGTATTCGGCCTCGTCTACGACTCGGCCGTCTACCCCAATCTCGTCCAGCAATCCCTTACTTCACGGCCTCTGCAGTAATCTACTATATATGCTAAGCTTAAATGCAGAGAGGACCAGTGCCGTGTCAGGCCACTGTCCCATCTGTCGGCCACAACGGTCAGGAGACTGTGGCGGCTGTCGCGCACTCTGCGGAGCGTCGCGGCGCAGCGTTTGCGCAGCGTCGCGTGGAAACCGTCCACGTGCGCGTCCGCGAACATGCCCGACGCACTGCAGTAGCGCGGCAGCCGCAACAGTACCCTAAACGCATCATTGTACTGTACGCGCATGGCGTTAATAGCCCGCTGCGTGTACCTAGTCCACAAGCTGCAGGTGTACAGCGATGTACAGAACGCACGAAATAATGTTATTTTAACTTGCGCTGTACACCGGCTGAACCTGCGAGCTATCATATTGGCCCTGATGGCTAAGGCTCTCCTCTCCCTCTCAATATCAGCATCTTTACGTCACACCTGGGCATAAGGCGAGTTTTACCGGACGCTGCGCGTACGGTAAAGCTCGCATTGTAGCCAGGTGAAGACGTAAAATTGTGTACTCACCACGGGCGGTAATTCGTGAATGCCCCAGATTGCATATTTATGGCCCTCACCATACGGCCACAAACACGTTTTGGACTAGCATTAAATTAAAAATTCTAGTCTCCTTTTTGTTTGGTCGGAAATTAGCAACATGACGGTACGTGTAAAAAGTTTAATAAATCGTTGTACTGCCATACGGCAAGAAGGATTTTAAATGTCTCTGTCTTCTTTATTGTTTGGACATACCGCCTGTTAACTAATGTTTATTTTATTTTTGTTGATTTTTCTTTCTCTTTCAGCTTATATGATGACGTCAGCTAATGAAGAACTGGCTGAAGAGACACTTTACTAACGCGAGCCAACCTTCTTAAATTCCGATGATGATCCTTTATAATTTACGTTATTCAATAATATTTCTCTAGTATTTTCAATGCAGTCTGAAAACACCGCAATTTATAAAAGAACAACAAAATCGTCGAGCTCTTTTAGTAAAGTCTGTTCATACAGCCAATAGGGGTGTAGACTGTAGACACTAAATAAAATTATCAAGAATGTAGTCAAATAAAGAAAAAAGCAACGCAAGAGGTTCAATAATCACAAAGTTATAAGTAAGTATCCAAATTGTTGAATGTTCTGTCCCTTTTCCGCAAAACGCACCTTCAAATGAAACTATTGTCATTTACTATGACGCTCGAGTATCGAGACGTGGCGATCTGCTAGTGTTTTCTCTCTCTAACAAGCAACATTAAAACGGTTGTAGCTTCGTATTTTTTAGAGACATTTGAATGGGTTTTTCGTCGCTAGGCATATTTGTTTGCCTTCTTTCTTTTGAAGTAATAATAAATTTTGATTTCTACACCCGCATTATGACCCGAACCTCACATGGCACAGTCTGGGCACACAACAGACGTGCATACAAATCGGAATAACAAAACTTAGTGATGCCCCACACTGTCGGTGATAAAGGAAAATCTCTGGCGACAACCCCGCCGCAAAAACATTCGGCGTTTTGCGCGGTATTGCCGCCAACAAAGAGAATATTGCCGAGAACTTTGAAACCAACAGGCGTCTGGTATCGCAAATTTTTGTATAAGTATGTACTTAAAAAAAAAAAAATAGATACAACCGAATTGAGAACCTACTCATTTTTTTTGAAGTCGGTTATAAAGGACATGGTTTGCGAGTCGTCGCAATCTTTTATTTTCTATGTATGTTCCCCGACTACTCGACGACGCCTGAACCAATCAGTTTTTTTTTGTTTTTGTTTTGAAAGGTTACTTTTTTCACGTGGTCCCATGGTCATCGGATCAGGATCTGATGATGGGATCCTGGAAAAATCGAGGGAAATCCTCAAACTTTATAGGCACACTTGAAGCGGGGTACAGTAGTACGACAAATATAAGTTACATCGGCAATCTTCGACCACGCCGACGAGTGCTGACAAGTACCGAATGAAATCGAACGTATGACCATTTCAATAAAGACCTTGTTGCACTATATCTAAGGTACAATAGTCAATGACAGGTGAACTCGTACTTTCCCGCTCATGGCGCCAGACAAAATGGCGGGCGCAGAAGCTGCCGGCGTCGCGCGCACAATTTCGGCCAATGGGCGTTGAAGATTTTACCCGCGCAAACGCGCTGCCTTATGGTTGGTTAAAATATTTTCAAGAAATGCTTTCTGCGCAGGTACAACGTTGTAACTTATATTTGTGGTACTACTGTACTGAATTAAAGTTGGTTAAAACATTGTTTTTAAAGTGAATTATTTGAAAACTGTTAATATGTTTACTTACGTCACATCTGGGCATAAAGCAGTAATTATCGTCAGGAACGTGTGCAAAACATCCCACTCCCTGAACTCGTGAAATGTTGTATCTACTCACCACGGGTTGTAATAAAGAAAGAAGATCGCAAATTGATCCGCATTGCCTGCGGCTCGGACGTCTCATTTGTGCGATCTGAGTCATTCTTTGTTAGTAATGTACTATACTAAAGTTCGCGCATTTATTAAACATTTATTCACGGTATTTTGTGATGCCAAATGTACCTTTGTCGTTTGCTAATGACTGTTTGTACGCCTCATGACCAGAACATAGTGATTCTATACTGATACCATGCACTTAAACCTACCTATGTTTTACAAACAAATGAATGATTTTTGAATTATTTTGCCTATTTACTAGGGATTTTTAAGGTTTTTTACAATATTAATATAAATATAAAATATAAACATAAACGCACGTACCACGTACCGGAAGGCGCAGCGTGAGCCCCCCCAATGTGGACTGATGACCTGGTAAAGGTCGCGGGAGTCCGCTGGATGCGGGTGGCGCAGGACCGATCATTGTGGCACTCTTTGGGGGAGGCCTATGACCAGCAGTGGACGTCTTTCGGCTGATATGACGATGATTTAGATGAAACACATAAAAAACCTAACCTAGGGAGCCGCTGCGCCGGCAGCGAGACGGGGCTTAAGCTACCGGTGGTAAGGACGGCAGGATAACCTCCTCACAATCCGCGCAGTGTCCAAGAGTAACTTTAACCTATAATTATTATGATAAAAGTCACGTTTTTAACACACGCAATGGCGATATTGCCGGTGGCAATATTCCCGGGAAACAGAATATCAGCAATGGCACGTGGGTGCCCAACACTCCGCATTCAAATATTTTATTCAGGGCTTGTAAATGTATTCTTTTAAGGGGTGGATTGATCGTTGCTTCCGGATAACTTCTTAGGAAGAGATTTTATTATATCTGCTGTATTTGTTTATTTATCATAAGCTTATGTAACAATACACTTGTAGCTAAAAACATCTCCTGGAGTTTCGGGCGTTCATAGGCCACGGTAAGCGCTTACCATCAGGCGGGCCGTACGCTTATTTTCCGCCGATGTCTTTACTTTGTATATTAGTAGTGAATATTAATTGTACCTACCACATGAGATAAAATTGCAGTTGTGCGTTTATTCAAAACGTTTAAAATGTATTGTATTCTAAATATTTTATCTTTGAATCTCGTTGAAACTGATCGCGAAACGAAAACGAAGTTCATTATTGTATCTCCCTCTCTGTCGCTCGAATCAGCAAGTGTAAGCTAGCGGCAATCACTCTGTTATAACTTATAAAACACACATATACAAAAATTTTCAGTTTTCATAATATACCGCAACCTTCCATTTTTATGTTGATATTTTTTTTTTATAGAACCATTCGGTAAACAACAATTTTCTAAAAAGACCGGGTTGCACTCCGGGAGTAAAAATGAATTTGACGTAAATTTATAAACAATTATCAATTATTTAGGCGGACGGCCCGCGGGCGCGTTGGGTGCGACTGGCCGCCGCCGCCGGCTCGACTGGTCGACGGGCGGCGGCAAACACAATACCAATTTGTTTTTGCCGTTGGTAAATATTTTTCTAAGCTTTATCTCTTTAAAAGGAATAACGCCCAAATTCGAACTATTCAAATTTTCTCAATAGCAAAACGGTGAAGGACGCGTTGGTATTATTACAAATTTATTTGCAGAATATGCTATTGCAAAAAATGTTTAACGGCTTTATACTCTTACGAATAGCGTTCAGTTTTGAATGAAGTCGAATCGGCTAGCAGCAAAAAGTGACCTCCTTCACATCTGACGTCACAAAACTGTCGCGTATTTAACAATTTTTCCCCATCCCAAAAAGTGCTCAGCGCCGCTAAAGAAGTTTTCACTTCAAATAACTTTAAACTGCGTTATCTCAAAACTATGTGTTTTTAGTCACACGAGATAAAGAATTAGATTAGGCAGAGGTAAGGCATTCGTTGAACTTGGACTTAAGTGACGTTATGAGAATTAAATCCAACTCCATTGATTGCCCCGAGGCTATCACAACTGATGCTGAGGCGACGAGTGACGACAAAATCTACTATCCTCTTTATATTACTTGCAGTGCGAGTGGGACAAGAGACACTAAGACGCGTGCGATGCTACTTAGCAGCTAAGTACTTGTACTAAATCCACCCACAAAAAAACCCGTGTAAAAGGTATGGGTATACACTATTTACCCTTTCCAATACAACGTGATTTTTCATTTTATCTCAAGTTGAAGTATCAAAAGGAAATTTTACGCCTTCGCAATGGCCAAATAGATAAAATACTTCGATGTGGCACGTGACTCAGGAATATTTCTTGGAATTTGACAGCCACTGAAAAGAGCTTCGGGCAAGTATCGTACCAGAGCAGATATTGAGACTCAAGTCAAAGATTGAAGCGTCAATGTAAAATAAATTTTCAATGGTAATAGTTAAAAAAAAAACCCAGATTCCCTTTTTCAGAAACCTTTTAAAGCACTACAACATGCACACATACACACAAACACACGTCCGTACATACACGCACGCATGCACGCACGAACACTCTCACAAACTCTTACTTGCAACACAGGGCATCCTCGCTAGAGACCTTTATCTTACCTTTTTAGGGTTCCATATCTCAAAAGGAAAAACCGGAACCCTTATCCTTTGTTGTCCGTCTGTCTGTGTGTCCTGAGGTATCGAGTTGAAATTAAAGTTTACAGTCCCTTGAAACTATGAAAAAAGTTTACGTAAAAGACGTTTCTTTTACGTAAACTTTTTTCATACGGTGGTTTAAGCCGCAAAAAACGTATATTACAATACTCTCAAGGGAATCAAAATTTATAGGGTACTTTCCGTTATTTGGCAAGTAATATCGTCTTATACTACAAGTACAGGGAAAAATCTGAAAACTATACATTTGTAATTAAATCATAAAAATATCTGTGTGTGTAATGTCTTAATTAGGGAAGTCCTCTTTAATGGTAAAGTAAAATAGGTGGCAGACTTTTTGGCACTTTAATCAATATGTACGTTGAAAGCACATGATTTGGGACCACGGCTATCGGCTCCGGAATTCGTAAAATATCCACCGATGAAACTGGCTGGTTGAAAAAAGGAGACGAGTGTTTGAGCCACTAATCAAATTTAGTTTAGACTTGAGGATATCTTATTGAATTCAATAAAAACAAATTGTATTTCAAAGGGCCGAGCTGACATGTCAAAACTAGCGCGTGAAACACATTTAAATGAGATCAGGATGTAAAAGTGATAAACCAATCTGAGGCCCTGGTAAATTTGCTCTACGTCTACCAAGTGAGGATGGACAAATGCAAGCTAGAAGATAGAACGGGTTAGGGATATGAATGACCTTTGAATTTATATCCCTGTCTTGCTCTATCTTCTAGCTTTGCAATCCGCCACGCAAGACCGTCTAAATAGAGATGCTTAACTGATAACTAGTCAAATCAGCAAGTTATGATGAAACGTTAAAAACGATTCGTTAGTATGAAATTTGTATAAATAGGAACAAAGTGAAGTGATTTTCTCAAACAACGTCTATTTTTTATATTTGTTGACTTTTGTTGGTTTGGTAATAAAAGTATAATTAATTTATGTTCTCAACAGAACTACCGTATTCGCCCTATAAAGGAATTTGACACACGTCCAAACTCCAAAGTGGTGGTTAACATTAAATCAGTGAAACCCAACAAGCAGTGTTGACCGGATTGATCACTAATTTCGTTCGTATCCAATTATATTCTATTGACTAAACTGGTAATCCAATTCGATGGTTCACTGTTAAAATAATACCGCAAATGTTAGTTCAATCACGAGGTAACTAACTGTACCTTACTCAACAATCAGAAATTTAACGCCAGTATCCTTCTTTCGGCGGATATGATGATGATTCTTTTGGATACCTGAGATCGAAACACAACGTAAAAAGTTCAAAAAACTGTAACCCGGGCACGGAAGAGCTAACTGAAAAAATACTGGTTTGTTTCATTGCTACAAAGGATCTAAGCTAAGCCTATGCCGGGAGCATCATTACTAATCGATAGATACTTTATTCTATAAAATCAAACATAGTTAGACGGCAAAAACACACCCATTGTCAGCATTGCGACTGAAGGGTTTTGTACAATTTTAGTTAGTATATTATGCTATTATGTATGTTAAACATCGACTTCACTAGTACTCCAGGCAAAATACGGTTTGAAAAACAATAATTTATAATAGCGTTTTTTTTGTTGATTCCATTTTAAAATGTTATTCTAAGATGATTAATTCAAGAATCCGACAAACTTTCCACCCGGAAGTAATTATGTAGATTTAAATGAAGCATGCATTGTGTTTTTTTGTACGATTTATCTTGAACATTATAGAGCAAAATGTAAATGAACCAAAATAAAGACAAAAATATTTATTAATATTTTTTCTGACTTCAGAAGCTAGTTAGTTTATCGTTTTTTTGATGTCTGAAATGTATAATATATCCGTTACACATTAAAAATAAGCTATTATAAATTATTTCCAAATTTGACTTTTTTTCCATACTAGTTGTCAGTTCATTGACTGGACTATACATAGGTTGTAATGCTCCATCTTTTTTTTCTTGCTCTAAGTTGGATAAATAGCAGTAACTTTAGAATTACAACAGCTTTAGTATGACCCAAATATTGTATTTGTAAATAGGACAAGAGTCAGTGTCCTGCGAGTGAGCGACGTAAGTAGCCAGGAGGCTCTCACATAAACGTTTAGTGCGGCCTTTCTTGTGAGGGACCTGTAGAGGCTATGAAAAGAGCGTGTTTATTTCTAATATTGATAGTGAACGAAAAAACCATAGAATTCTAAGAAGCGCCACAAAATGGCCCCACAGAATGGGTGCCATTACCATTATGCGGGGATAGGGGCGGGGTGTCAAAAGGATGCCAGGCAGCCGTTTAGTTTCAACATGCGCATACCGGGTTTTAGACACGTGTTTTGGTAGAAAGTAGCTCGGATTCTATTTGTATTTCATAATTATCATTCGGTACAAAATTGGTGTCACATAAGGGTTGGTGCACACATAAACCCTGTTAGCGCACAGCAAGTAGGTATTTCTTAAAAATAAAGCTAAAATTAAAAGGTACAGTCTCACACATAAATTAAATTAAGCCCATTTTGAAACATATATTCGAGGAATGAGATTAGAAGTTTATTTATTATTTATGATGCCATTGAAATTATTGTTATTTATTTTTTAATAATACCTATAAGACTGTAATGGAGACACTAAAGAAAAATATTTGGTTGTATACCATCTTGTGTTGTACAGCCAAGTGCAAAAATATGTACCTATCGATTAAATCCTCTCATAAATATGTACCGAAACCTTAATAAGAGCGGTGGGACATATTTATGGGTAGGTTGTATGCACCCACATTTTTAAATTTGACTGTAAGATATGATTTTTCGCAATTTGTCTGTTGTTGCAACTTCTCCGCTACCTACTTAAAGGTTGTTAGGTTCGCTCTTTAGCTATAAGACCACTTGTTGTTAAACTCTACTTTTAAGTTTTTATGTCTTGTATTTGCTTCATGTTTTGAGGTGTGCAGTGCAATAGAGAGTATTTGTATTGTATAATCTCCCGCCCGCACGTTTAGTGGCCCACCAATAAGAGCCGTCGCTGGTGTTACGGTTACATATTGTGATGACAATCTCTGAGGACTCTCTCGGATTGAAACGTTGCCAGTTATCTCAAAGATGTAGATTACACCTGGAAGCCCTTTTTCTGTGTGGTGTCAGGTTAGGATAATAGCACCACCCCCTTTTTTTCCAGTGTGTGCCGTAATAGTCATCAACGGGATATAATTGTTGTGGGCGAAAGGTTAGCAATATGTCACTGCAATATCACATTTTTCCGTCACGTAGGTGGTTGTATATCAAAATGATAACTTTAATTTGTGGTTATGAATACACAAGAGTGTGAACATTCAGAAAAAGCGTAGCTTATCTATGATGGAAGCAGCCTCAATCATAACCTGAATAATTCCGGATAAGCCAGGCCCTCAATTGAGAACACATCTTTCTTATTCCAATTTACACTTTATTGTGATCCGCGTTGTCGTGGCACTTTATCGTGTTGAAGCGAGCACGCGATACAGATTATGATGTGATTCGGATCGGAAGCGATAGCAAAAACAGACCTGCAGGTGTCGCTCGGGGCGCCATGCTTATTATGTACTCTGAAAGGTTTAACTTTTGTGACGTCATTGTTCGAAGATACGACGAGGGTGGAGTCGCGTATTGGCTGTGGCACGATTAAGATACATTATTTGGTTTTTTTCTCTTTTCACAGAGCTTAAGGAGCGTTCAAACAGCTACTGCCTAATACAGCAAAAACACAGAAAGTATTTGTACAATATTATGATCTAAGACGGAAAGGCTCCTATGCAGCTAAATTAAGAACTGGTTTTGGCTGTCGGCTTAAACTAACCTACTTAATTTGGACGGGTAATGGTATATTTGCCACAACCCCATACTAAGTACCGTACCACACCAGTCCAGGCCAGTTGTTTAGTAACCATATAATGCAATTAATACATGAATTATGAAGTCAGTTGCGGCAAATAAAAAAAGTGGAACTATGACAAGGAGAGCGAATGACATACCCCTTTCTGTCACACTTACTGAGATTTGTATCGTCTCGCTCGGTCGTGGTATTATTTATTTAAACTTTATTGCACAGATAAGAAGTACAAATGCCTATATTATTATTACTATAGCTGGCCCCGAGTATTATAGGTCCATGAATATGATAAACTTCAATAAGGGATTATTACAACAATAAATGTGTTTTTTTCATGCGAGGTAACACAAGGGGTCAACCCGAGCGATGCTCAAAGTCGCTGACGTTAAGATTGGAATGTATTGTACGAGTATAAGCACGAGCATTTTAATTGCAAATATACCTTTTTTTATACGTTTTTATTTACGTTTGCTGTTTGCGTCAATGCATAAATGCGTTATTTAAAGTGTAGGGTGTGGTTCATCCCAAAAAAAAAATGACATTGCCAGGATATTTTATTTAGGTACTTAAGCACTTACTTATTTTGAATACACCAAAAAAATTTAAATAACCAGATAAACCGTCAAATTTGGTGTACGTTATTTGGAACCATTTCACTTTTTCAAAATTACATCTCAGAGATGCTTTAGTTACTTACTTATAAATATTCTTTGGACTTTTTTACCAAAACATTTTTTTTTATTGTTTTGGTTTATTGAATTCAATTTCTTCTCTTTGTAAAGTTCAGGTACGCTAACATTAGGTTACTAATGCGTTTTAAAAACTAAAATCAAGCCTAGTATCCATAAAAATTGCAAAGCATATCAAATGTTTGTCCAAAGTATCTTCTCTAATAATTTCGGCCTGTATCAACACATCGATGAAGCCCAGGCCGATGTAATACCCGTCGTCGGTCAAAGGCTAAACATCAAAGAATTCATAATTGTGTAAATTTACCTGCCGGACTCTAATTACGGTCCTTTGCCGCCATTTTGTTACAAAAATGGCCGCTTGTTTGTTACGTTCTAATTGACGACACGCATATTTCAGGGACTTTCAAATTTCAACAGCGAATGTTTCACTGGTGGGGTCTGATTTCTGGCTCAGCTTCCATTTTCTAGTGTTTTGCCAGTGGGGTGTTGTTTTTAACCCCCGACGCAAAGAGAGGGGTGTTATAAATTTAACGTGTCTGTCTGTGTATCTCTGTATCCATCTGTGGTATCGTAGCTCCCAAACGGATAGACCGATTTGAATGCGGTTTTTTAATGTCATAAATAATTTTATCCCAAGTGTTCCTAACTATGTTTCATGCAAATCAGTTTAGCCGTTTTTGAGATATTGGATTTTAAAATGAAAATGTCGGGGGTTTTTCAACTTTTCTACTAAACCTGAAGCAGGGTAATGCAGGTTAAGCGGGTCACTTTTTGAACGTGCGACAGGACACGTCAACACGGTATTTGTTGACAGTTTTTTTATTCAAACTTACGAAAATACTCGTAAATCATCAAGCTTTGACTTATGTTTGCTATTTTAAATATTATTTAATGCTGTTGGACCATAGAAAATCGTGATGTCACTTGTCCCTATTTCCCTACAAATAATATAGGTGTACTAAATGGCGATTATAACGTTTCATAAAAAGTTGCTGATTTGAGTGTCAGTTATTCAAAGTCAAAGTTATTTATTTGCAGAAAATCATCGTCCTAAGCGTTTTTTCCGGGTACTGCTCAAACGAGCCCGGGTTCCACTTTGGCTAATCCCAAGATTTGGCGTAGGCACTAGTTTTACGAAAGCAACTGCCATCTGAGCTTTCAAACCAGAGGGAAAACTAGACCTTATTGGGATTTGATCGGTTTCCTCACGAAGTCTTCCTTCACCGAAAAGACACTGTTAAAAATGAAATAATATATGTAGGTAGAATCGTAGTAGCAGCCAAGGTAGCCAAATATTTCGGTACACGTCTTTATTACTGTAAGAATATTTTATTTATTATTATTGTTCTTGATTTGTGGGCCTTTATATGCCGCATCGACCAGCAAGTGATCTATTGTGGCAGCCCTTTGTTTTAGATTTCACCGTTAAGGCCCGTTGCCTCTAGGAAATTCCAGATACTTTGGGCGGTGATATGTTGTACCTCTTCTGGGTGCACGATGTGCCGCCCTAGGTAGATACTTCTTTTGTGCATGAGTGTTCCGCAGGAGCAGAGAATGTGCATTGCTGTTTCCTCTGTCTCCTGGCAGAACCTGCAAGTTGCGTCCTGTTTCATACCCATTTGAAACAGGTGCTTGTTTCATTTGCAGTGTCCTGTCAGAATTCTCGTCACTGCGCAGGTTTTGTGCGAGTGTTTTGTGATGAGTTGTAATAACTCTTTTAAGACAGTTTATTATTGTACCCTTTGATTAGAGCTTTAGCCTGTTTTTGTGTAAGAATAAGGGTGAGTTAATATTTGGCTGCTCTGGCTGCTACTAACTATATGACGCTGACTGTTCATAAGTTTTTTTTTTTAACTGTGGTTAGAGCCGGGGTTCGAACCCGCGACCTCCATTTGATTTGCAGAAAATTGTGTGGATAAAATAGGATAACCATATACAATATTCGAACAAATATTTTGCCACATGCAGCATGCAAATAATATGAAATTACTCATTAGGTACCTTCGTAGCACATTGAAAAGCTCACATTGGCTTAAAACTTTTTAAAGTTACACAGTTGCAAGCATAAATCCAACATCCTACTTATATTATAAATGCGAAACTTTGGATGTTTGGATATGTGGATGTTTGTTCCTCAATGACGCTTAAACTGCTCAACTAATTTGAATTAAATTTTGCACGAAGATAGTTTATAGCCTGAATTTAAATCAAGGATAGCTTCCGTCCGCAACTTCGTCTGCGTGGACCCGGGATAAAAACTATATTCGTGCAAAATATCATCCAAAATGGGCCGTTTAAGCGTGATTGAGTAACAAACATTCAAACATCTAACCATCCACAAACTTTCGCATTTATAATACTTAGTAGTAGGTATTTAAGGTATAATATATACGCTTTGTATTCATGCATGGACATGAGACAACGGAAAAAATACAGCAAGTTATTTATCCAAAATAATACTGTAATATGACTCCTCCCTGGTATATTCGATTCCTCAATTCTTAACAGCTGTGCGCTATCAATGCAATCAGAAGTCAGATACTGGGTAAGTTACCAGACCCACTATTCTGTAACTTGTTATAACCTCAGCCCACCAGTCAACCACTAATATATCTTAACGCCGCAATTCGTAGTAAGCCGCAGCGTAATCGTAAAAAAAGGCGTGACGGATGAGATGATGCGAATAAACGCGTTCCGAGTAACAGCCCAGCCCCGCTATTCTTTAACTTGTTTTAAGCTTACCCACAAATATATCTTGACACCGCGAGTCGTTAGTAACCAAGCGTTATCAGAGGTCTAGTTTCGTTAAGAGGGACAGGTGAGTTGATGAGAATTTACGCGTCCCGAATAACAGCCCTTGTGCGAATTAAGAACAGAGATAATAAAAATAAGCTACCACCATTTATCTTCCACGACCGCACGCTCAACTATTAGGTAAACTGATAGTTAACCTAACCCACTATAATTTTAAGCAGTTTGCAGTTGAAGAGTCCCAGCTGAAACGTATGAGCCACAAAACCCATTACACCGCAGTGATTTAATGCCCACATTGCATCCCTGAACCTGCGGCCGTCCGGCTAAAAAGCCGTACGTCATTATTTACACTCGTGCGACAATATGAGTTTATAGCGGACTCTTTCAGCTTAACGTAATGGGTTTGCGATTTGTTATTCCTACATTACCTACATGGTGGATGGTCTTTTTGGTGTCCTTACATGCATACATTCACAACTTTATTCCCAAAAGAAGGGGTAGGGAGGGGGGGAGTACATGAATTGATGTTCCAGCGCCACTTTTAGCATACATGTTTGTGGGTATAAATGTGATATCGCATTGATAGGTTGCTAGCCCATCGTCCACAACACACTTCAACCTTGCTCTCTTAGCCGACTTTTACGAAACCCACGGGAAGACGTCCTATACATTTTTATTCCCTTGAGAGTGTCGAAATATAAGTTTTTTGCGCCATAAACGGCCGTATCTTTTTTTACGTTAACTAATACGTTTGATTTGTTTACAGCTTCAAGGGATTGTACACTTGAGTATGGTTTTAATTTCAACTCGATACCCCGCGTTCTTGAGATTGCTGGTATTGATAGACAGACGGACAACATACTGATGCTATTAAGGTTCCATTTTTTTCCTGTTGCGGAACGGAACCCTAAAAATGCTATGAATAGTATGCTTTTCATTTATTGAATGGACCATCCTATAAAGAATCAGCAGAAAATCCTCTTACAGCCCATTACGCCCCTACACCTAAGGGAGCGCCGAGAATAATTGAATGAAAAAGTTTAAGAGGCCTTTTGAGTTACCTTGATATTCAACCTTGCGAACTGATGACTTGACATTACGACACATTATACTGAATGGGGGTCGTTTAACTTCTTAAGAATGAGGAAATAAGGCCATCAATACTTCAGAGACGCAATTAGTAATATTGTCAAGCAAGAAAAAATACTATGGAATTTAACCCAAACCGTTTGGGGATAATAAGGTGAGTCTGGGCAAGAGTAACATCGGGGGAAGAGGGTCAAAAGCTTCTCCAGCTAATTCTTTTGAATTGAGCGCCTTTTTGTACCGTCGGTAAAACAGACAGGCGCCTAGTCTGTTTTACCGACGGTACAAAAAGGCGCACAATTCAAAAGAATTAGCTGGAGAAGCTTTTGACCCTCTTCACCCGATGTTACTCTTGCCTCGACTCACCTTACCTATCTTTATAATAATACGTTCAAAACTGAGTACCTATCATCAGATGAAACCAAAAGAAATATACTTAGTTAAAATTAAAGGAAACTTATATTCATTTTTTTTTCAGTTCAAATCTAATGATCGTAAAATCATACTATCATAAAAAAACTATCTCAGTTGGCTTACTTGTTTACGCAAAAAGAAGCCTTCAACTGAAATGGATTATGTAAGCCTATTCCATTTACCGTCACCACTGTATGCCGAAGCAGAGATGGGCAGAGGACATGAAATAAAATTTACAGTGCTACTTTTGGCGATTGTGCCGAGCGACTATTTTACGGCATATATCTTCAAGTCTATATACTATTGACAATTCTATCGTACTCTCATGGAAGTCTCTCTTGGGACTGGTTATACCATTTCACCGGCAGCTGAACAAGGAACTGTGAAAAGCGTAACTCACACAACCTCATAGATGTCCCTGAGGTGTGTAAGTGTTCGGAATATGGTAGCAGTTTCTATTACATTATACTAGCTTCCGCCCGCGACTTCGTCTGCGTGGGCCCGGGATAAAAACTATTCTACATTGTAATCCAGCTTTTAAACTATCTTCCTGCAAAATTTCATTTAAATCGGTTAAGCCGTTTAAGCGTGATTGAGTAACAAACATCCAAACATCTAAACATCGAAACATCCAAACTTTCGCATTTATAATATTTGTAGGATACTTGATAGGATTTTGAACCTCTGACGCAAACGAGGCGTGGTATAAGTTTAACATGTTCACTTGTGTCTTTGTCTGTGGCACTGTAGCTCCCAAACAGATTGGGAATATTATTCAGCAGTAGATTTACGCAGATAAACCAGGACGTGTATAATAGTCCGTTTTCTTATGGGAAACAATATGACATTTTGGAGTAAAGCAATGCCATTTGGTACGAATGATATACACATCCACCTGAGCCCAAATCGCCCGGTAGCCAGTGATAACTCCGCGACAGGTGGGGGGGAGGGGGGTCAAAGTACAGAGCTCCCGGCGCTCAGAAAAAAAAATCTGGCGGATTAGTTTGGACCTTTCAATCAAATTTGGTGTCGTTATCAGGTAACTACGTGGTGCCCAATTTATTCCCGATTCCAGTTTTTTAGGGTTCCGTAGCAAAATATGACGAAATACTTAAAATAATAAACTTTTTGTAGTAACGAAATTCGAACAGACGCTCATATTTTCATATTACTTTATGAAACTTGGTTTTTAAAAAATACTGACCAAAAGCCCATTTAATGCAGATTTTAAAAACATTAACAGTAATTATACATTTAACTATTTTTTATGTAAAATAAATTATTGAAAGGGAGGGAGGGTCAAAGTACAGAGCACCCGGCGCTCAGAACAAAAAATTCTGACGGATTAGTTTGGACCTTTGAGTCAAGTTTGGTGCCGTTATCAGGTAACTAAATGATGTTTAATTCATTCCCCATACCAGTTTTGTAGGGTTCTTATAGCAAAATATGACACAGTCCTTAAAATAATAAACTTTTAGTAGTAACACAATCCAAACAAACCCGTTTAGTTTGCTATTTTTATATTAAACTTGGTTTATAAAAAAATATGTCCGAAAGCCAATTTAATGCAACTTATAAAAACATTAACAATAAATATACATTTGACTATTTTTTTATGAAAATAAATTATTGAAAGTAAAGCAAAGTTCGTCAGGGCAGCAGCGTAGGGAACGGCAAAAAGACCCGAAAAACAAGCACTACTAACAAACAAAAAACCAGCCAAGTGCTAGTCAGACTCGCGCATTGAGCGTTCCCTACTTACTTATCCCATTACGGCCCGGTTAAAATAACACTCACATCACAAACTTTCGCCTTATAATATTAGTGTGATTTTTAATCATCTTCAATTTATAAACGAAGGAAGTCAGGTAACATTGTTAAAAATAAAGACAAATAATAATAGACCGTTTGTGTATTAATTTTATTTACAACCACCTCCACAATTACATAACTCAGTATATTTGAGCTGACGTTTGAAACAGTTGCACCTGGAACTGCAAGATTTCACGCACCGACGTCTTATTAATTCAAGGCATGCTTGAGCAGACATAGAATTTTGGGTCCGCAGTGGCACCCAAGTTTCTTCTTCTTTCTGCCAACCCCAATCAGATGGGCAAGGAATATTTTGAGTTTTCTTTAGGCACTGCCCCCAAATATAAACAGCCTGTAAAACTGCCCTGTTTGTTTAAATTTCGTTACTACAAAAAGTTTATTATTTTAAGTATTGCGTCATATTTTGCTACGGAACCCTAAAAAACTGGAATCGGGAATGAATTGGGCATCACCTAGTTACCTGATAACAACACCAAACTAGATGCAAAGGTCCAAACTAATCCGCCAGAATTTTTTTTCTGAGCGCCGGGAGTTCTGTACTTTGACCCCCCTCCCCCCCACCTGTCGCGGAGTTATCACTGGCTACCGGGTGATTTGGGCTCATGTGGATGTGTATATCATTCGTACCAAATGACATTGCTTTACTCCAAAATGTATACCTCTCCATACAAGCATTCCCATAAGAAAACGGACTATAAGGAATTTATTGGACTGTTAACATAATGAACTGTTCTTGACCGACTGACAATACAAAAAGTAAACAAACCAACCATGGAATGGTTGCTAGTCAAAATACAAATTTGACACACTTCTATCTATACCAGTACTTAAGCCCATACCTGTAAGTAGGTTTGTATAATGTGAACAGTTATCACATTAATTACATCATTTAGTTACCTGATAACGGCACCAAACTTGACTCAAAGGTCCAAACTAATCCGTCAGAATTTTTTGTTCTGAGCGCCGGGTGCTCTGTACTTTGACCCTCCCTCCCTTTCAATAATTTATTTTACATAAAAAATAGTTAAATGTATAATTACTGTTAATGTTTTTAAAATCTGCATTAAATGGGCTTTTGGTCAGTATTTTTTAAAAACCAAGTTTCATAAAGTAATATGAAAATATGAGCGTCTGTTCGAATTTCGTTACTACAAAAAGTTTATTATTTTAAGTATTGCGTCATATTTTGCTACGGAACCCTAAAAAACTGGAATCGGGAATGAATTGGGCATCACCTAGTTACCTGATAACAACACCAAACTAGATGCAAAGGTCCAAACTAATCCGCCAGAATTTTTTTTCTGAGCGCCGGGAGTTCTGTACTTTGACCCCCCTCCCCCCCACCTGTCGCGGAGTTATCACTGGCTACCGGGTGATTTGGGCTCATGTGGATGTGTATATCATTCGTACCAAATGACATTGCTTTACTCCAAAATGTATACCTCTCCATACAAGCATTCCCATAAGAAAACGGACTATAAGGAATTTATTGGACTGTTAACATAATGAACTGTTCTTGACCGACTGACAATACAAAAAGTAAACAAACCAACCATGGAATGGTTGCTAGTCAAAATACAAATTTGACACACTTCTATCTATACCAGTACTTAAGCCCATACCTGTAAGTAGGTTTGTATAATGTGAACAGTTATCACATTAATTATATTCAATAATAAAAAAAAAAAAAAAAAAAAAAAACAGATAAACAGTCAGGTGTGTCGCAAAATGGTAACAGCTAAAGTTATGCTTTGATTTGGCTGTCCATGTTTGTGTCCATAAAAATAAAGGGACATTAATCTGGGGATTTGTGGAGACATGTCACCACTTTCATGCCTCTATCTTTCAAAATGACGGAGAAAACGAAGTGTTACCCCTTCTGTCAAATATCGGTGATAATATTTGCACTGATTTAACCATGCCGGAGTGACTTCGCAAACAAAATAGGTAGGCAGGTAGGTCTTCCGATGGCAAGGGGACCAGAAGTACGTGGTGAGGACTGTGGGAAGAAGGAATTAAGCAAGCAGTTCCTGGTGCGGCACGGCGAAATGTATCTCATTGACATCCTTTTATTTAAATTAGTACGAGGAGACTTGGAGAATAATCCATTATAGAAGCGTCGCTAAAGCTGAGCTCCTAGCTTCACTAAAGGGAAATTAGACTACATGACCGCGAAAACAAGCGTCGCTGTCGCTGAGGGTTCCTAGCTTCACTAAAGGGAAATTAGACTACACGAGCGCGGGAAACAATTGACAGTCTGCCTATCTGCCCAGGTGTCCTTCCAAAATTAACATCATCGTGCTCCTAACTAAACTCCCAATAAACGTTTCATCGTATTCAAAATACTAAACTGGAGTATACAACAATTTTCTAAAATTAATCTCCCTCAGAGGTTTTGCACCTTCTATCAATATCTTGCGTTTGTCGCACCTGGAGGGCCTAGTGTTCATTTATAACTTGTCATATGTAAAGAACATTGTATCTGATTATATATTCCGACAGGTCCCCAACGTCCAATAATTTTAGAGGCACATACGTGCCAAAGAACTTCGCCTCTCCAGAGGCATGCAAATACGCGACCCAAAGCGGTAACAACATTTACATACTTAGTTCCCTGGCTCCTTGCGATTCCTTTGAATTATAACTGAGGCATTGAGTGACGATATCAGATATACGCACATCAGATGATAAATTTTGTTGAATTTGGTAACTCGGTGTACAGAAGGCATAGCAAATCGCATGACAGCATTGGTAAAATAATAATAATTGCGATTTGCAATGTTATCTAAATATATAAAAGAAGAAACTGACTGACTGACTGACTGACATATCAACGCACAGCCCAAACCGCTGGTTCTAGAGATTCCAAATTTGGCACGTAGGTTCCGTATAAGGCCTAGGAGAGCACTAAGAAAGGATTTTTCAAAATTCAACCCCTAAGGGGGTGAAATGGGGTCCAAAGTTTGTATGAGAGAAACATTATTTTTTGAACTACAGACTTGAAACTTTGTAGTAAGATTACTTATTAAGATAAAAAAAAATACTTTGTGTTATGAAAATTCTACCCCGAAGGGGGTAAAATAGGGGTGAAAAGTTTGTATGAGTGAATTTTATTTTTTGAGCTAGAAACTTGAAACTGTAGAAAACTTACTTATTAGAATACAAAAAAGACCTGTCAGCATTTTAGAAAGATCCACCCCTAAGGGGGTTAAATATGGGTGCAAGGTTTGTATCCGAAACTACTGGGAGTAGAAACTTGAAATTTACACCAGAACTTCCTTTTATGACGTAGGCAAAGGATAAGACGGGGTATTTGGAAATTCCATCCCTAAGGGGGTTAAATAGGGGTCCAAAGTTTGTATGAGAGAAACATTATTTTTTGAATTACAGACTTGAAACTTTGTAGGAAGATTACTTATTAAGATACAAAAAATGTACTTTAGTTAGTACAATTCACGCCTTTATTCCCAAAAGGGGTAGGCAGAGCACATGAAACTTATGTTCCAGCGCCACTTTTAGCATAAATGTGGGTATATTGCAGTGATAGGTTGTCAGCCCAACACACTTCAACCCTTCTCCCTTAGTCGACTTTTACGACACCCACGGGAAGAAAGGGGGTGGTGAAATTCTAACCCGACACCACACGGGAATAAAAATAATAGGAAATAAAAAAATATTTACCATAACGGGTTTTGACGAATGGTTATTCATAAGGGAAGTAAGTCGTCAAGTAAGTAGGCCGTTGCCGGCGTAACAATTCAACAGTTATTGAAAAATTACACTTACTACGCGGGCGAAGCCGCGGGCAAAAGCTAGTTCTTTGATAATTTAAAGAATAAGCGAGCGACGAAAACGTAGTTCTCCGTTTTAGCTTAGGCAAGAATTATTTCGTATATCCGGTGTCAGTCCGGTTTTCCTTCTCTACAGGCCGAATTTCTCAACCGAATCTCGTAAAAAATTGTGTTACATTCAACTCAATGACATGACCATGATTCATGATGGTGAATGATGTTAAATCAAAACCTTCGTTTTTACACACTTACGGGCCCTTATGTCCGTCCATTTCTTTGCAGCGGTTTTAATGCTTATTAGGAATGAAACTAGACTCGAAGGGCTCGTCTACGACTTAAAGAAAGACAGAAAGAAAGAAAGAAAACCATTTATTTATGACAAACACAGAGAACTAGTAGGAGTTCGTTGCTCTTGCACAACGGCATCATCAGAAAATATTTGGTTTTAGTTTTTGTTCATTTATCTCTCGATAAATAGACAACAATCCATCAGAGTGACGTGTAAAAACGCAATGTTTGAAGACGCAAAGCTACATGTTATTAATTGTTTTTTTACTGTGACAGACGGATCGTGCGATTTAGCTTGACTGTGATACCGAGTCTCAGCTTTACACAGACATAATATATTTACTTTTACGGAAAAATAATAAAAGTATGTTTTGTTTTGGGCTGCTACGATGTTTTCAAAGATACACATATAGTGGACAATTTGACAAAGGTGTCATGCTTAATCCTTTTTTTCTAAACCTGAAGATTGTCCCACGGCTGGGAAAACCACAGTCATTATTTGTAACTTAAATTTATTTTATAGTGTAATAACGCATACTTACATGACGGGCTTCTTTACAAATATACTTACTGTTTGGGCTACACATTAGCATGTACAGCAAATTCTTGTGCTCGCGTAATTTGACAAAAGTTTACTGATTTTGAAACACTCTTTTTATCAAATATAACGGATGGAATACCGACCTTTGATCTAACCTTGTAAGCAAGTATTAAATATTTAAATGGGCCTCCACCAAAACGAAACGCTATAAAATTTTTAAACAATCAAAAAACTGCCCCTTCATCACTTAATCTACTCAGCGTAAAACAACCCATATACTGTCCTGAAATGCGTTTAATTTTCCGCCCAAACATAGTAACGACGATCCTTAAGATGGAAGAAATCTCTCCGTCCTCTTTTATTGCTGCTCCGGGGATGTCCTTTTATGTAACGAGTCCGATTTGCAGATGTCTTCATGGCCTGTCCTAATTTTCTTGGACACTTTACGGTCGTTTGGTGGACGTTTATATCCATTATGTATTGTGGCGAAGCGCGGGTTGACCAGACGAATACATAATGATGGGACACAACCCTTCCCTTGTACGTAGATATCAAGTGCTCGTTTTTCTTGTACATTGAGCTACTTAGGCGGTATTTAACACTTTCGCTGCCAGGAACCCGCTTAGCGGACGCCTACGCCTTAGTCGCTTTCCGCTACGTACGAGGAAAACCACGGGATCGGCCACGAGAGTAGCGCGTAGCGATTCTTAGCAGCGCGAGAAACGCATGGGAAACGCATCGCCTAGTAACCATAGTTTTTCAAAAACGCAGTCGACGCGTTTGTATCAAATCACGTGTAAATCGACCACGAACGCACGTGGACGGTGCGCTTAAAAAAAGCAGTCTGCATAAGCCGTCTGACCCGATCCTATTTGAGCTTACTATGGTACAGTCGACGTGAAAGATATGTAACACTTTTGCACGTTATTCCATTCTAATAAGGCGACAAATGTAAACATACTCTTTGACGTCGACTGTACTAGTTTACTTGTATCAGATCTTCCCCTGATATCTATGTTTATCATATTTTATAAGTTGCTGCTTATCAATGCTACCCCTGTAAAACAAATCCAAAGACGAATAAATACAGCATTAATAATATTGTACACCGACTGAATCCACCTCAACACTGTCGCGAACAAAAGTTAGCTGAAATACGTTTTCAAAAGTTGCCGCGAAATCAAAAGGTGGCATCGCAATTGTTAAATGTCGTTATCTTAACGAAATACCCGGTTTTATCTATTTGCACTCCTTTTGGTTTTGAAATATTGGAAATGTTTTGTTTGTCGAGTTACTGTATAGCCATGCTTTACATCTATGTTACTAATCTAATGTTTTAAGGGGTTAAATTTGTGAGTTTGTAAGTTGGTGTGTAGGCGGTTATCTCCGAAAACACTCGCCCGATTTTCATCCTTGATTGATTGGACCTACGAAATGCACTTGGGCTATACTATATTTATTTTAACTCTGCTCGTTTTAAGGGTTCCGTAGTCAACAAGGAACCCTTGTAGTTTCGCCATGGCCGTCCGTCGCGTCTGTCCCTCTGTCCGTCTTCCGCTTTGCTCAGTAACCCTTACAACTAGAAAACTGTAATTCAGCATGGGTATATAACAAGCTGGCTAAATGGCTACTACTGACGATGTGAAAAAAATGGTGGCAGTAGTACAATTAATGAAATTAAAAGGAAAACTATTACGGCTAAGTAGGCATAACTAGTTGCCGAGTAATAGCCGACCAACTTAAAATGTACAAACTTACATAGACCAACTTTCGTACAAATTCGGCCGACGCCACCGCAACATTTAGTTGGCGCGCGCGTGTCGATGTAACTAAGACAGACAGGTCTACGGAACCCTACACTGCGCATGGCCCGATATTCACTTGGCCGATTTTTTGAAAAACACTGCGTGATTTTATGTTTGTAAGCCCTAGTTTTTAATCATCATCATCATCATTATCTTCATCATTATTTAAGAGGCTATCCGGCTCTTGTCGGTGGGGTAACCGCCATTGATTTTGTCCTCTGCCAGCCTCTTAACGTCTTCGTACGACTCGACAGCAAGTTTCTCTTTTATTTGGCTGGTGTTAGTATGTATAGGCCTTCCTCTGCCTCTTTTTCCTTCGATCTTGCCGTCCAAAATATTTTGTTTTTAATAAACAAAATTAAATTAGGCATGCACCTAACAATAATAAGAAATCATTGTGTACCTATATAGTTAGTCTGCAATTCAAAGTTCGATTTTGAATTATTTATATACGTACACATCAAAAAATCTTTCACTATTTCAACGTAATTACCCTTTTCATAACCGTGTAACTCACAATACCCATCCGAAACTCCCGGTTCAAACTTCACTTTAATAAAAAGAAATAACGACCCCTAACTTATACTTATACTTCAAAAATTCTTTAGTTGGCAACTTAAAACATACTTCACCGACCCTTCTTTATCCGAATTAAAACGGCTTAGAAACGCTGCCAAGTTTTTTTTTCACCGTAAAAAGGTTACAAAGGAAATCCGTAAGCGCTCCGAAGTAATCTGCAGTTAACTTAAACTTCTACTTTCGCTAGTTTCAGTTTATTTCGCACGGTCCATTTGAAGATACTAGTCAGTCCCTTGGCACAAAGCTTTGCCACATGGTTTGAGGTGGAATTAAATAAGATTAAATCTCTCGATCATGAAAAGGTCGCTTTAAGTAACAACAGGCTGTGTTGGCAAAAATCTTTTTTAAACAGTACGAAGGACCTGTTTTTGCTCGGCGTTGTGAGTGGAGAAAACGAATGTTGAACGTAATTGAGAATTAGCTACTTAGATACATTTTCCGCTACCAAAAAGCTCTAATCGGGTCGAAATAGAGCCATTTTCGAGCAATCAATTACAAACATTATTTATAAGTGTGTAAGTGTTGATTTAATAGGAATGAGTATGACTAAATAATAGAGTTACGAAACTTCATCACCATCATCATATCAGCGAAAAGACGTCCACTGCTGGACATAGGCCTCCCCCAAAGAGTGCCAAAGCGACTGGTCTTGCGCCACCCGCATCCAGTGGACTCCCGCAACCTTTACCAGGTCATCGGTCCACCTTGTCCTACAAAATGATAATAGTAAAACTTGTCGACTTAGCAACGGGAACTGAGTTGAATAAGTAAGTATAATATCCAGACCTCGGACAGGGTGAGCTGTTTTAAGAGTTTCCATAATATGGACATACCTACGTAGTCATTCAATGGCAGATGTGATGTAATTGAATAAAGAATTAAATTATTCTATTTAGATCTTTACATAACTAGCAAAACAAATTAATTGTATAGCAGAAGGAAACAAATTAATTAATTAATTAATTTTATAACAAATTTCGGAAGGAACAGATGTGGACGGTATTTTAATGTACAACTTCACTCCGCTCACTTCAGTGGAAGTAGAAAGGTCTTTTTCCATCTATAAGTGGATATTAAACTCAAGAAGAAGTGCGTTGAAAATTGAAAATCTAGATAAAATTATAGTTCTTTATTACAATAACCAATAACAAAGAAAAATTTGAATAAATAAATAATACTTACTCGTTTTGTACATAATGCACTGTCATTTTTGTTTAATTATTATTCATGAATTCTTTTTAATATTTCATCTTGAGGCATATCTATATTAACATCTACACTTGACATTAATGACGTAAAAATGGCTCACTCTGTCCGAGGTCTGATAATATCCCACACATTTAATCCGAATTCAAGGCGCGCACATAAGGATAATAAGGCAAATTCGAAGTCACTATCGTTTGTTTGTTACAAGCTTTAATCAAATCTTGCAAGTCAAATTTAACAATTCAACATAATGGTACCATAGAGCTGATCTGATGATGGAGACAGGTGGCCACGGGAATTCAGTCTTAGCCGACGTAACCCCGTTGAGTTTGGGCTCGTTAGAATCGTCTCAATGAGTAGTTGATGATGGTATATAGAAAAGTACAGTCGGCAATAAAAGCTTATACCGAAAATGATTTTTTGACAGAAACTTGTTTATCTTGTTCGTCTTTTGTTTAAAACAGCAGTTCATAAGCTTGCAATATAGCACGCTGAATAACCATGTTCACCTCATGTTCAATCAATATTAATCATAACCAACGGTAGCTTAGTAAACAAAACTGACCATAGTAATTACTTAACTGTAATACGTACGTGTACCAACTCAGCTATAACCTCAGGCGATTAATATCAGGAATATTCCAAGAAACATTATTGCCGGCAATAATTCTGGTGGACATCTAAGGGCTCGTGTGAATACCGGACAAATTCTAAACATTAGTCAGACCTGGCCGTGGCAGCCATCATTAATCCTGCCAGTCATTTATCTTGATTCCAAGGCGGACAATAGGTACAAGTGATAAAAAAAACCTATTGATGGTGAAGGAAGGTGTTCAATTTTGCATAACGATTGGAAAAGATTTTTGTAAGAATTAAAAACATTATAAATGGGTGGGTCTCGTAACGTTTGATACAAACGTAACGTAATGGTATCTGTAATGGTCTGGACAGACGTATCTTACCGGGATTCAAACCCAGGACTTCTCGTCACTACAAACTAGGCTTAAGCAGTTGTCAAAGTAGGTACCATGATATTGCATTACAACATTACCAAACCGATGTACCTGTCCAGTTGTTGCCAAAATACCGCATATCAGTTGAATCTACGTACTAAATTATAACAGTATTTATGCTTCAAATTACCAGGTACGTACTACGTTTATCAAGGAGCGATGTCAACAATGAAAACATTAAAGTCCTCTTAACAATGGACACGAAACCGTTCGTTATCTCAATTAAACTCCGAGTAACCGTGCGACAAAACATTAACTGCCATCATTTGAATATACTTTTCAAACTCGATCGTTTTCGAAAAAATCGGAGTTCACCAAGGGCCGATATTTGGACCTTTCCAAAATGAAAAGATTTAATCTCACGTTTTGTCCAATTCTCTTCAGATTGGCGTGGGTTGAAAGAGCAATGGTTTCAAAATGATGTGAGAGAAAAACTGTTTTCTTTGTTGTTTTGTAGCTATTCAGATAAATGGATTACATTTATACTGCAATTTAAAGGGTCCGGACGGTAGGGTTGCGTCTAAACTATAAATGGAATGGAACCCTTTGATACTTTCAATACATCCGACACTATAAGTTTATGTCACCGTAAGATTGTGAACGCCGTCTTACTCGCGATATTATAAATTATCGAAAAAATGTGAAGTGCCAACACCGTTTACACTTTAACGCATTATTTTTCATTGGTTTATCTATGAATGTAAATCCATCAAATTGTGAACTGAGATCAAATTGGCATGGCACTAAACACAATATTTAAAATGGCCGAGCCGACATTATCGAGGAATAAATTAAAAGCGAATTATCTCGAAACGTGTTCACTTTTGCAGAATGCATTATGTGTTCCAAAAAATTTCAATCAATCCTTATATAACCCCTTAAAAGGAACGTTGAATTACCAATAACCTTGGATATATTTTTTAAGTTGTTGTCATGTGAGCTGAAAAGGCAGTTTTTGTAGTTCACATCGTTCAATACACGAGGTCGAGATTAGTTACTTTCCTTCCTTCTCTTTGTTGGTATGTGTAGGTACGGTGTTTCTTCGTAAATTATAAATACGATTCTGTTGGTTTCCTTATTACTACATATTAGCTCTTTATGTTTGTAACAGACACGTGTATGAAATAATTATTCTATTAGAAGTAGAGATCGAGTAAACAGTACCTCATCTAGAGTCTGTTAATATCTTAGACCTTTTTTTTCATGTGCCATCTCCATCTTGAAGGTCGGCAACCATTTGCACATATATCGACGAGCACGGCTATACAAGACGGCGCTAGCTCTCTCGGTTTTTCTCACACTATCCGTCTCTCTCTTATTAGCAAACCTATAAAGAGAGGCATAGTGTGAGAAAAATCGAGAGAGCTCGCGCGCTGTCATGTGATAGCCGTGCAGGTAGTGTCTATATTGTGTAGTCATGCGAATTCGTTTTCCCGTGCTTTCAGCCTCCAACCAGTTTTTTACATTCTTCGTCCAAGTTATTCATCTTCTTCCTGTGCCCCATTAAAAACCAGTTCTACGCAGCACATGCGCGTCACGTGTGACTCATGCAGTGCCAAGTACGCCGAAGTCTGCTTAAGTTTATTGTAGTAACGTGTCTTCGTGAGTGGGTCAAATCAGACGTATGTACGTAATTGTTTTACTGCTTTAAGCTATATTATCTACAGTGCTAGAGGAATGCTGACAGTGACCTCTTAAATCAATCTTTGGGTCTGTATTTCCCTCCCACTCTCTTACGTTAATTCGATTAACGCTACCCTTTTCAATCGCACAAATTCATTTCCACAAGTCTAAATGTCTTTAATCGCAAGCTGATTTTCCACCGGAGGGGCGAGGCGAGACGAGGCGACGCGAGAATTGAAATTCGTATGGCAAATTTTCAATTCTCTCCTCGCGCGCGCTCGGTGGAAATAGTTATTTAGTGCCATACAAATTTCAATTCTCGCCTCGCCTCGTCTCGTCTCGCCCCTCCGGTGGAAAATCAGCTTGACTATGGTCGAAGGATTTAAATAAGTAAAATAAATAAACCATTTATTTCAGGCATCTAAGGCCCATAGTTACAAATACCTTAAAGGCTAACATACATACAATTGTCTGGTCTTATATGGAATGGGGTATAGGTAGTAAGTATAATATAAATAGTTGTAGTCGTGTGTGTTGTAGTAATAAAACCGTTTGGCAGTAAACTAAATATACCGTAAACCGTTTCGCCGTCAAAATAAATATTGTTCGGTTCATGACGCATTGGTGTAAAATGTAATGTTATGTCCTGTTTTTCAATAAATAAATAAATAAATAAATAAATAAATAATAAATATTATTATGTTTAAGTGGGAACAGTCGAGGAGCTAAATGCATGTTCATTTGTAATCTAGATTGTAGGTTACTATTACGAACATATTTATCTCTGTTTGTTGACCAAATGAAAATAAATAAATAAATGTCATATAATCACAGAAAAAAACATAAGTCCTTTTTCCTCATCCCTGTTTGAGCTCCTCCCATTCCGTCAAATCGTCCGGGACACGATTTGGACGAACCCATTAACCTGGGCCCGAACCCATTTAGGTAAAATTACTTTTTCTCTAAACTGCCTGTTAAAAAGTCAAAGTGAAATGTGGAGTCGCGGAACTCGCGGATATCATTTGATACGCAAATTAAGAGTGATTTAACAAACCTTTTTGGATGGGTTCGTGGGAGTAATTTGTATACTTATGTGTTTAGGAGGGATAAAATCGTGTTCATTATTATGCTAACATGTCATTATGAGCCATATCATTATAAATAGTTTAAGTGGATTATCTTAGGGTACATGTGCATTTGGCTTAGCGGAATTTAAACGATTTTAAATAAAAACAATTATTTCAAACAGTTATTTCATTGTCAACATTTGTATTTGGTTGGCGGCGAAAAATGGTTCTTCAATATTTAATTATTAATTAAAACGTAGCAATTTCAGGGGTCGCTAAAATACGAGACTGTTCTACTTAAAACGAGTGTAAGTGATATTTTCGCGGATCATTCGAGAAAAGGTTGGTTATTCATAAAACCTTAACGTAATCTAAAATCTGAACGTAGCTAATTCGAAATAAAAATACGTTTTAACAATATGTTTTCTTTCTTCAAATGTCAATCATGTGTGTGTAATCCGTTTGAGACATATGCATGTCCATGGTCTAAAGTAGTTACAATACTTTAAAAAGTGAGTTACTTCAATTTAAAGCTGGTAAAAAAGCTTATAAAATGACGCTTTGCGGTACCGCCTTAAAAGTAGTACAAAAGTTAAAGTACCTAGGCCACTGGGTAACGGAAAGTATGTCAGATAACGATGACATAGAAAGGGAACGTAGGGCATTTTGTGTTCGTTGTAACATGCTTTTTAAAGCATTTTGTCAAACATTCTACATGAGAATTGAATTGAATAACGCGTTTAGAGTGCTTTTCGGACTGCCACGTTCCTGCAGCGCATCGACAATGTTTGCTGAGGCGCACACCGATAGCGTTGATGCATTTATAAGAAAGCGGTGCGCGTCGCTACAGAACCGTCTTTGCTCTGGGTGCGGCTGCAGTTGCCGCACCACGCCGCTTTTAAGTTTAAAAAATTAATTATTTTCACTGTCGTCACTAACATAGCATATTAGTTCCATTGTTACTAACGTCTCAAGACTAGTATTTGACCAGTGTGTGTTGCCAGTGATGACGTATGTCACGGAAACGTGGTCGCTTACTATGGGTCTCATAAGAAGGCTCAAAGTCACCCAAAGGGCAATGGAGAGGGCTAAATATGTTGGGAGTTTCTCTGCGCGTTGGCATCAGAAATGACGCTATCCGCAGCAGAACCAAGGTAACCGATAGCACATTGCACGTAGAACCGATGTTCGTTGGGGTGGAAAGGTTCTCGAGTGGCGACCACGTACCGGAGACGCAGCGTGGGTAGGCCCCCACAAGGTGGACTGATGACCTGGTAAAGGTCGCGGGAGTCCGCTGGATGCGGGTGACGCAGGACCGCGGTCACTGTGGCTCTCTTTGGTGAAGACCTATGTCCAGAACAGTGGACGTTTTTCGGCTGATACATTCGTGAGCAAAGCATAACGAGCGAGACAGAATCATAACAGTCACCTTATAAACATAGTTTGAAATTCAATATATCGCATTAACCCAAACACACACGTCCCTAAACAAACGAAACTATCACGTAACAGCTCTTAATTCCAAATAATGTATCAACACACACGTTCATTCTAATCTAAACTTTATAACCAACCTGTTAAGATTTAAGTTCGCATGAAGCTCTCCGTACTGAACTTCATTTCTGATTTGTATATTGAATAAACCTCTAGTAATGAGGGTTCAGTTATAGCGTTTTTAATGGACTACTATTTTAATGACGTCATCAGTCGGAACTCCACACTTCACATACGGGTCGCGTAGTCTAGCCCCTATTCAAAATTAGAATTTCTGTAGTATCTTTAAGGTTGTTATTAACGTTTAAATGAATACGTTAATATTAAAGTCACTAGTAATAAGTCTGTGCTTGGTTCGTGAAAAAAGTCCCTGGGCGACCGAGCTCTGCTTGGGTGGAATTAGAGAAAATAAGGGGAAAAGGCATGAGGCAGACCTAGTTAAATCGATAATTCGCCCCCGTAAATCCCTATACTCCAAATTGCATCAAAATCGTTAGAGCCGTTTTCGAGAACGTGATTGCAAATATACATAGGTATTTATATATTTACATACAACGTTTAATAGTATAGGATATTACAAACTGTGGGTCAGTAGCGTTACCTAGGTACCATTAAAATATATAGAATAAAAATTTTGCCTAGTAAGGTCATCAATTCTGTACACACCTAAAATATTTCTTTTATCGGATATGTGGTTCCTGAATTTACCCTCTACAGCCATAACAGTTACAATCATGGAGTTTTCCTCGTTATAACAAAAGTACAGGATAAGGTAAGAATATAACGAAAAAGACAATAACATAGAATAAACAGTTCAATGCAATTGACAATAAGATACGAAAAACATTTTCAGAGCCATTTTACAGAAAACTGTGAACTCGATATTTTTTTATTTTACCGTTTCCAATTTTTACGCACATTTGATGGTGATAACGGAAAGAAAAACCGAAAATTGTATGTACATACGTAGCATATTGGACAATTTTTTCACCTATGAGATACGAAAATGCTTTCGAATCTGAGTAGAAAAACCCCGATTTTATTTACAACTTTCCGTAAGATGGCCCTATATTCAGTAACGAAACACAAAAGGACAAAACTAAATACATTAAACTCATCAATTTTCAGCAAAATTCCGACATCAATATCAAATAATTCCCTAAGCACTGTAATGATTGTATTTTGTCTAAACAAAATGTTCGACACAAACGGAATTCTGAACTTTCTGCCGCAAGTTACGAGCGGCCAAGTAGGTTAAGGGCTGTTTCACAGCTCTAGAAAACAAGGTTTTTCACCACTTCAGTGTTAATATATACTCTGCTGACCGCTGCGTAGTGGATTTCTAAATGAGGTTTATAAAAGTACGGTAGGACCCGGCAATTTATAATTGCCATCATTAAACTCTTTCTCTTCAGTCGTTTCTTCATTCCTGAAACGAGATCTCTCTTGGATTTTGCAGGCTTGATGATTTATTTCCATCGGTCTCGCTCTGTAGTAGTCCGTATCTAAACTGGCAACACTGAGCCGTTGATCTAACAACGGCATATTGGTATTAGAACGTCGGGTCCTCAACGCGCTTCTGATTCTTCAGAAATCGCAAGCGTCCATAAACTACGGTGTATGCTTACCCACCGTAAGCTTGTTTATCAGTTTTATCACCACCGCTAAAAAAACCGCTAAAATCTTATAAAGCTACCACCATCTTGTCTCACGTTTCATCTACAGGGTGTTTGATAAATGGGTATACGCCTGTGCTCATTTCCACGACCGCCTTGATTGATTAGTTCCAATATTGAAATTCGCAACCGCCTGTATCATGCTTGAGGTGCGCTTGCTAGAAATGACTAATAAGGGAAAATGTGGAACAAAGAAATTGAAAGTCACCTACAGACTGCCAATATGGAATTGGCACTTTTAGGGTATCTGCGTTAATATACTTGACTAAACCCAACTTTAGGTCTTCGCAAAAACTTCGGTCACAAGCTCCTAATGTGCAGTCAGAAACATTGATAAGGGATTTTAGATGGGATGAAAGATCACATAAGTAATGTGTGATTTTTAATGATAAACTGTGGCTAGAAGCATGAAAGCAGGACAGCAGGTTTCTTTTATAATATGTAGATCTATTCAGTTTTTTTTTTATACGTTGCCCCCTAATCGGTGAAATAGGAGTTATACCGAGAAGACGTTCTTTTAAAAACTTAGAAATTCAAAGGTCGTAAATACCAGATAATTGACATAGAGTTTTCATCAAAATTAGGGAATTAATTTTGATGAAAACGCTATGTCAATTAGGGGGTGGAAAGGCCATATGGAAAACATAATATGAGAGTCGAAACTGCGCATAGGCTCCTTTTAAATAGTCAAACATGCTGAGTACCTACGGCGATTTCTAAAATTCATCCCCTAAAAGCGTTAACCCTTGGGATGCCTGGTAGGGTCTGACAGACCCGGGCTGTTAAAAATCCGTCGTTATTTTTTGAAATTTTAAATTTACCGCGTCGCGATTCTGAGTAGCTTCGCGTCATGAACTACCCGACGTTTTGACGCTGCTCCCGCAGTCGGCCGCGAGCACCCTTTCGATTTGGACGTGCGTAAAGTGCTCGCGGGCCTGAGAAACCCGACCAGGCATACGGCGTAACATTTTATCGCTAAGTACATTTACGTTATTTTTCGTATATATTTTATATACATACGAGTATATATTTTATATACATACGAGTATATATTTTATAGATAGTCACAATGATATATCAGTGCCTTAAATAAACCTAAGACTGACGTTGATCTTAGGTATAAGTTAAATTTTTATGTTTTTTGACATGAGAGTCTATTTTTGTTGATGGAAATATCAAATGTTTTTATTTATGTAATAAGTTCTTATGGAGTTTCTTGGATTAAAAAATAACCAAAAACACACAAACCAACAAGTTAAAAAAACAATTCATATGTAATTTTTTTTTTTACATTTACGGGTTTGTCAGACCCACCAGGCATACAGTGTGACTTTCGTTCACCAGGCATGCCAAGGGTTAATGCGTGTTGAATGTGTAGAATACGATAGATTCCCTAAATCGTGTCCTGTCGTTTGACCATAAAACATTTTGTAAATTTGCACTTAACAACCAATGATTAGCAAAATTGTGTTTCGACAATAAATTTTTAAACAACTCAACTTTCTATAGATGACTGATTTAACCAAATAATCAACAGGCAAATTTACATTTTATAAATGATCGTTAGGACAAATTAAATTTTAGCAACTAAGTAACCTGTAAAAACTACTATTGGTCTAAAAATGTTTGCACTAATGTATAATTTGACATGGTGTTTCTTTTGTTAAAAGGAATAGTTGCTAAAATGTGTCAAATTCTCAACTATTATATATTCTACTTTAAGGCAGGTCAGTGTAGGTACGACGACGAGCTAAGCGAGTAGGAGAGTTAGGTAGAACTGCGACCATACAGCACGCGAGCCGAGCGAGGGAAGCGAGCGTGCCGCGGCAGCGGCCGGCGAAGTGCCAGAACTGATTTATTTAAATATAATACCTACTACTGTTACTGTGTGTGTGATATTTTGGTAAGTGTATAAAAGTGCCAAACATATTATTTGGTGTAATGAAAAATGTACAATAAAATTGATACTTTATTATTGAATACATTTGACGTTATGTCCTTATTGCGAATTGAGTGTTTGTCAAGTAAAAGTTTGTAAAATGAAACTTTTGCGCAATAACAAGTTAGAAGTTAGTTTAGAAGCGTTTTTTGTCAAACGATCATTTGCTAATATTTTTTTGGTTATACATTTATTTATTTAATTGTATGGCATACATTATTTTGGCCTTTAATTTTGTCACTCTTTAGTACCACCCAGGGGACACGTGCAGGGTTGTGGTAGTAGCTCCTGCGGACGTGAGTAACAGTTTCCCCCCTTTGTCAAGTGAGTGGGAAACTCGACTTATAGAAGTTCTTAAGCCGCCCGAAGGCCTGTAACTCGGTTTAACGACTACTGTCATAGACATCAGCCGGGATCAACTGCTTAGCGTGCCTTCCAAAGCACGGAAGCGCTCATTTATATTAACCACTCAAACATCAGGCGGTCACCCATCCAAAGACTGACCACTGCCATCTTTGCTTAACCTGCGTTATCGTTTCCGACTCACAGGCGCCGCGAGGCTATGAGCGCTTCATCCGCGAGGCTATGAGCGCTTCTCTCGAGGCTATGAGCGCTTCTGGTTATACATTAGTAAACCCTTTTAAATGTATACCATAAGGGTAGTAGTAATAAATGAGAAGCATGCTTCGTCTCGACCTGCAATATTCTTATTTACCGAATAAGACACGAAAGGACGAATAGACTTTACTTATATGACTCGTAAGGCCGATACGGGAGCGACAACTACGATCGCATATCTTTTCATCAATCAAATAACTACTCTGTCAATTGATGTGCACAATGTGAAAATCATTTATTTAACACTGTCTAATACCGTATTCCTATCAATACAGCACAGTTACGAGTATTTCAGGCACAATGGGCAATATTTAAATTTCCATAGATCAATATTTTCTTGTCGTGCTTCAATCGATGCATGGCATGATTAATGATCGTGAATAACACGGTTTGGATTGGATTGCACTCTATCAACCCTTTCAGCTGTGTCAAACAACATTGATTTGGTTTCATTAGTGTGTCTATTTGTGATTCTCTATGATTATCAGTGTAGGTCCAAACACAAGACATGCGATATTATTATAGTACCATTTATTGTGACGGCCTATCATGATCGTCCTTATGTTAAACATAAATATTATTCACATTGAGGATTATCATAAAATGTTCAATTATTATGTCTCGTTATAGAAAGTATAATTAAGTTAGTTTTATTTTATATAACTTTACTTCCTGCTTCTTGATCAGTCAGCATTGTGTGAATTTGAGTAGAATGATAATTGGTCAGTATTGGACAACGCTGTTTTTTTTTTTAAATTGCCGCTCTTTTCTTGGCTCATCTTTCCCTGGCCAGACTCTAATTTATTTATTTATTGACAAATACATTTACGTGACATTACAGTAGTAACCAATGCGTCACGAAACTAAAAACAAAAGATAATACTATTTAGGCGACGAAACGGCGTGGCCCCGTTGCATCGTCATCTCCGGTGTAGGATTCGTCAGAACATATTCGTCGTAATAACATATTATGTATATGCAAAACTGAATTAACACAATAACAAGGTAGAACCGCCGTCCTACCCTATTATTGTGATACTCGTAATAGTATTATATCGTAAGGCGACACGCGGCGCATTCTCTGGGACTCACTAAACCGACTTCGTAACCGACGGAATAAAAAGCCATTCAGCCAGATATCCTCCTTCATAAAATTCGATAGTTTGTCAGTTGGTATTATTCTCAGCACATCACAAATTAATTGAAACTTATTTCGGGGTCTCTATATATTATAACATTTGCATCAATATCAGATAAAATAAATAAATAAAAGAAATAAATGCGCGTTATAAAAGTTAAAAAAAATACATTTAGGAAACTGTTACCCCACAACTTAAGTAAACACAACCTAAGTAAAATTGTTTATGTTATAGATAAGTATTAAGTATGAAATACTGTTTGTCTCTTTATAATTAATAAAATAGGCAGCTAGTAGGGTGGAATTGTTTTTACAAGTATAAATTCTACAAGCGTTTCTGAAAAAGAAGAGCAATAAAATTCCACATTGCCTGACCTACCGAAAATAGTTTTTTATTTTCCATCCTGCATCGAGCCTAAGCCACGTCTTATCTTAACAGTAAACGTGGAATGGAATGGTATCCGTGGAGAGATTTCTGTTGGGTTATTTTCGCAAACTATGCCACATTCATTAGGCGTTTTCGTTGCATTATCAGGAATTTCATGTACCTAATATTGTTGGAATTCCACATCGCTGTGTATTGGAGTTTCTGATGGACGAAGGTTATGGTCGACCTAGTTATTAGGTAATTTGAATATGAGAGTTGGAAATGTTTCCTCTTGATTTATAGTATGGGAGCAAATAAGCTTTATGGTCTACCTGATGGATGATTGGGACTTCAAAATAATCACAACCGCGTTGCCGACCCTTTATTGATTTGAGGATTCATTATGTTGATTGTTAGAGACGATTGCAAGTCCCTCAACACAACGCATACTAACGTATTTTACTAAAGAAAAACGAAGTTACGATTTCAGTAAATATACTTTATGCAAGCAAATACTTATAGTCTAACGGCAGTATTCATAAACGTTCTACAAGCCTATTTTAACTAAAATTGCGTTAAAATGAGTTTGACTCTGTCTGTCAGAAAGGGACAAAGCACTTTTTCTTTAGCAGAGGAACTTTAAGTTTTATGAATGCTTCGAGGAAACATTGGGGAATAATCGGAAAAGCATAGTTTTCCGGAAAATCTAGTGAACGTTTGGGTTTCAGGAATAACTTGCAACATGCACCAACTTTGCACGCGCGATTGACGTCGTCGGCATCGGACAAAACGAATTCACATATCGTCTAAAGAGAAATCTGGATTTTTGTAAAGTAAGATGAACGCGTAGATAATTAATTCTGAACCATTCTTTACATGTGTTACTGGCCTCTAGACTCATAGAAGTGCTCTGCGTATACTAATTCCTTCGGGGATTGTTGGGGATGCCTTGACACTGCAGCGCCTCAGGGATGTTCACTGAGTCGGGTACTGACGGCTTCCTAGCCATGCTGAGAAAACGTGTGGCGTCCCTGTGGGCCCGCGTGCGCGCGGTCACTCCTGAAGGTGGGTTTGGAAAGGATGGACAGCCCTGTTCTTACTCATTGGATGACTGTGCATGCGCGTTCACATCAAAATTGTTGAATGAGCGAGCGAAGCGAACGTAGTTTTCCATTTCAGCTTTGGCCATAATTCCTTCGTATGTACCGCTGCTGTCCTCTACAGGTCGTATTTTTCAACAGATTCTCGTGAAATTTTATAAGCAGGCTATGTATTTTTATGCCGATTCGACTTTTGTAATTTTTTTCAAAAATAAAACCCACACACGGGGTACACAGCTCACAAAGCCTCTAGTATATTTAAGTAACTTAGATTAGTTAATTTCTTATTTCTAACATATCCTTTGTGATGTGAGGAATGCCTAATGTCCGCAATAAAAAAAAAAAACAGTATTTCATTTCGTAGTTTTCTGTCGGGAACTTTTACAAAAAAAATATCAAAGAAGCACATGGAGATAGTTCTATCTGTGGAAGATTAAATAGCCCCCTTAAACTATTTAGTTACACGCTCTTAACTATTTAACGTGCTTAGTTAGTGTATTAAAGCTCAAATTTCTTTAACAGTTTTTCTCGTTCCAATATTAGCACCATAGTTGAAAGTTCGCAAAGCGCCCAGAAAGTTATATTTATGTTTCAACCTTTTGTTTAGTTTTTAGTGAATTGAAGGACTTAATTAATGAGGGAAGTTGGGCTGTGGTTTAGCCCAAGTTCATCGCTCTTAGGGGAAATAGATGGGGCTATTACATAATTGATTTAACTGTTTGCAGGGTAAAGGAATTAAAACTAAAATAGGATTAACCTAGATTTAACCTCTTTGTAGGACGGAATATACAACTTGACGACCAAATGTTAATATTACTTAGTCAAAAAAAGATACATGTTTGACAGGTATTGTGATTGAAAACGCGTCTGCCTAAAAGAGTTCAAGGCCTGAATCACACTGGCGCGGCCTGCGGTGGCGGTCAATAGTAAATTTGACAGCTAAACAAGATTACTATTGACCGCCGCGGGCAGGCCGCGCCAGTCTGTGAAACGCTTAAATTGTATTTTTTAAGGTTTGTACCATCGCCAACACAGTTAACTGACCAATGACCATCCGTGCACTTTATATGCATTGTAATAAGGTTCAATATAAAAGCAGGATGGTTAGTTACTGTGTTGGCGTTTGTACATAAAACACGTCAATTGGCTTAATTGGATTTTCCTCTTTTATTTCCTTTTTTTGTTTGTTTAATAAAGATTTTTATGGGAATTATATTTTTCGACGGTTATGTGATATAATAAGGAATGATCTAGGGCTAGAATTATTTTGGAATGGAAAAATGAGTTGACGGATGACGTATTGTGAAAGTATAGATCGGCTAGTCTGAGTCTGATAGGAGTTTTAATTCAATGTCATAAAAATAAAAATATTATAAAAAGCTTCGTATACTTCCTGGACCGCTGTCGTCAATTTTCGTCGCCTCCCAGATGCTGTTTTCTTCCTGGACTGCTTCCGTCACTTTTCGTCTTTAATCCCCCCACACGGTAGGTAATTTAAAAATATATTAAAATTACATTTAAGACCGTTTTCGTTCAATTGCCACGCGTGATGGATGTCGGCGCCAGCGTCTAATATCTCATTCATCACTTGCAGCTGCTTCGATACCAATATTACATGCGCTGATTGTATTGCTTCAGTTTAATTGACTTGATACATTATATGGTTAAAGCGAGATAATTGGGATAGCGAGACTGATGAATGAATGGAAGAGAGTGCTCGAGATGGAGCTAGGCATGTAACTTATGTCGATTTAAGTTAGTCTTTAGATAGTAGTTTTAGTATGGAATCAATGTAACGCTTTGGTGATAACTGCAATTTTGCATACTTAATGATTCAGACGACCGGTTAGTCTAGTGGGTAGTGACGCTGCCTACGAAGATGAAGGTCCTGGGTTCGAATCCCGGTAAGGGCAAATATTTGTGTGATGAGCATGAATATTTGTTTCTGAGTCATGGATGTTTTCTATGTATTTAAGTATTTCTATCTATTAAATATATCGTCGTCTAGTACCCATAACACAAGCCTTATTGAGCTTACTATGGGACTAGGTCGATTTGCGTAAGATTGTCCCCTAATATTTATTTATTTATTTATTATTTATTTATAATAAATAAATGTTGAAATTGGGTAGGACTTGCTAAATCTTTGTGTATATTGGTGCTTAAGTTTCGATACAAAATTATTTGAAGAAGGTATATAGTCCAACCGCTAGCCTAAGAGAAAAAAGCCATAACACTAATTGCTAATTTAATTTGCATTTTTTTTAATGGTCATAACTAAGTTATAATATGAACGAGTGTATTGCAGCATTTGCAACCCAAGGGTAGATTTTTATTCACTTTCGCGTTGAACATTCGTGCAAAGCAGCGTAATTTAAGTACCTACCTACGTGTAAGAAATCTCTTAAATTGTATTTTGCAATAGATTCACTAATTAGTTTATCTTTATAGTCAGTTCCTCTAAGGCTTGCGGTTAGACTATACAACTATGTCCCTAAGCGCAATATATCACGACCGAAACGACTATTTTCTTCGATACAGAGGTTATTACGGACCTCAACGTTGTGGTGGCGTCACAATGTTATTAAGTATCTGTCAATCAGTATAGACCGGCTGTTTGGACCAGCGAGTTCTGACTTTGGCTTTGTGCTCTAATCAACTGTACTTTTCTGTATACCGTCATCAACTACTCGTAGACAATTCTAGCGAGCTCAAACTCAACGGGATTACGTCTGTTAAGTCCTGAATTCCCATGGTCATCTTGAATTGTCATCCAAACTATACTTAAACCCAAACATTCAGCTCAATCGGTTGAAAACATCTGCGTCAAAAATGAGTTGCAAGATTCCACTCGAAGAAACATAGGTACATACATTGCGAGTTAAACAAATGCTTGTAAAAATACAAATAGAAACGGGGAACACGCCTTTGTTGACAAGTAAATGAAACAAGAGACTGGGCGAACTTCTGCTAAATTGAACCGATCTAAAGGTCTAAACAAACAACAAAGAGTCTGTAGCATATTATACCTATAAAATCAGAATTCATCCCGAACGTTATCCTATCCTTTTAGAAAGGATAGGAACGATTAGTCGGCTCCGACGGCATTTTTCAAGTTAATCGCCTGGACGTTGTTTACGGACCAGAAGGAAAGTTTGATGAGCATTAATTTGGACGATCGATCTGAAGTTTGGAGTTTAGAGTTAATTAAGTTGCTGGCCATTTTCGCTGTTGTTTTTTTGCTGTTGTAATTGATGCTTCTTTTGAACAGTCGACTAGAAAGAGAAAAATATGCACGACCTTACTTAAATACCCAACTTGGTAGTAAAACTTATATGTTGTATCTCTTTCTTACAAATACTTATGTTCATGTGAATGTTCCCCTTGCAGCATTTTGTATCCCATGATGTAGGTGCGGGCTGAAACAGCGCTGTACAGTCAGCATCACATAGTTAGTAGCAGCCAAAGCAGCCAAATAAATCGTAACACTTCCTTACTCCTTTTTTTTTTTTTTTTTTCTTTTTTTTTAAGTATAGGTACGCATTTGACCCCTATCTCGCATGATGGTAAGTGATGGTCGAGGGTGTTACATGCATACCTAGATAGTGCCTATTCACTCTCGTCTTGAATAGATCCAAGTTATATGTAACTGGGAAAAGGTTTGCCGGAAGCGAGTTCCACTCTTTGGCTGTCCTCGCGAGAAAACTGGAAGCAAAGCGCTTCGTGCGACTCCTATAGTAATAAAGATGTGTTCCGATATATTTGGCTACTTTGGCTGCTAGTAAGTATGTGATGCTGACTGTACACCCGACAGGCTAACAGCAAACGCTGAGCCCCGAGCCTATTGCCGGCATTAACGCACTGATTTATTTTCTGTTTTGTGTTGTTTTATATAACTACATACATTTATTTTGTTCTGTTCGATTTTGTTTTTTTTTTTGCGACACGATTTTATTTTTATTTTAAGGCAATAAAATCGTGTACACATATTTTTGTAACTAAGTCCGTATCGATCTGTCTGTAGTCAACTGAGCTTTATGAAATGCTGCCAATGGGCCAAAAACATAATACGTGTACATTACGTTAGTCGGTGTTTCACATCCAAAATTTTAAAGCCCAGTTATTTCGTCGATAAAGGAATGTGCGGCGCCTTTGCAATTTTGGATTCGTATGATCGGAACAAAACGTGCCTACCTAAACTGTAAATAATTTAATTGCAAACGGGAAAGAGGCTTATTTTTAATTCCTAATTTTGACTCAAATTATGTACCGCAGATAGATAGTTTATTTTTTTGTAAATGTGATGTTCATTGCTTTTTTATTACCCCTTGCATCAATCAATTCTACTCCTTAGCTAGGGTTTAAACATATGTATGTTAGCATAGCAAAGTGGGTAAGTCAGTAGCACTTTGATAAATGATGGCATGAAATTAACCACTCACTTGCTTGTGGCAACCACAGTTGCCAATTTCGCGCACCCCTAAACTGATGGTGACAACTGTGGTTGCCAAGCGAAGTATGGGCTTCTTTGACAAAGAAAAAATTAAAGCAGTTTAGGGAACCTTTTTTAAAATCCGAAAGCAAGTGAGTGGTTATATGTTAAATTCGCGAGTATGATTTATTTATGTACTCTAAATGAATACATAGGTATTTCTTAATTGATATTCCAATGATTGTTCAGATGTGCCTTATCTCTAGTTTTGGCATACTGAATAAATTTGCAGGTGCATTCTGATTATTCTTGGCGTTACGCGCCCTCTTATAGGCTCTCACACTCCAGGCAAAATACGGTTTTGAAAAACATTAATTTATAATAGCGTTTTTTTGTTGATTTCATTTGAAAATGTTATTCTAAGATGATTTAGCCAAGAATCCGACAAACTTTCCACCCGGAAGTAATTATGTAGATTTAAATGAAGCATGCATTATCTTTTTTTGTACGATTTATCTTGAATATTATAGAGCAAATGTAAATGAACCAAAATAAAGACAAAAACATTTATTAATATTTTTACTGATTTTTAGAAGCCAGTTAACTTATCATTTTTTCGATGTCTGACATTTTGTCGGATTGTGTCGCTGGGTAACTATTTAATTGATAATATATCCGTTATATATAAAAAATAAAGTATTATAAATTATTTCCAAAATTGTAACTTTTTCCATACAAGTTGTCAGTTCATTGCCTGGACTATGGCGCAGCCTGGCCGCGGCGGTCAATAGTAAACTAGTCATTAAACTGTCAAATTACTGTTGACCACCGCCGCAGACCGCGCCAGTGTAATTCGGGCTTATGTGTATTTAGTTTAATATATATTAGTAGTCGTCGCGGCTTCGTCCGCGTTCCACAATATACAACATATGTATAGTCACGGGATACAATAACTTAATCGTATGTGTTCCAGAGATGCTTATTTAATTTATTTTAAATCAGGTGATTGGTTCTAGAGATTACCCATTACATACAAAAATTACGCCTGTACATAAATTAACATCTGACACACAATACAGAAAATATAACAAAATAAATTAACACATTATAATATTATGCAACGGGTTACTCATGACATTGAGGTCGAATATCGCTCGACATGTTTCGAACCAACCGTTTCGCGATGCCGGCACGCTTAGCCGACCAGTTTCATAATATCGAGGGTTTCAAGCTAAAGAGGCGTATAAGCAAAACAAGTGTTTTGCTTATACGCCTCTTTAGCTTGAAACCCTCGATATATTAACATGTCTGAGACTCACGGAAGCTTCCTATATAAAATAAAATAACACATTAGCTATAAACTCTAACTTGGACCACTAAATTAACCTATCGATTATCATTCATGTAACCCAAATGTCAAGTAACAGTTTTCGAGGAACCCATTAAAATTAACAACTTATTTGGCCGCCATGACGAGCAACCTAACCTAGAACAACATTCGCCTCGTTAATAAACTCGACGCGATTAGACCTTCAACACTCTAAGCGGTTATGTAACCAAATAGTGGCTTCATTTCCGTACAAACGGTAAACATTTCAAACTTTTGCGTTCGTGGGTTTAAGCGCCGGGTTACTACTGTTTAAATAAACTCATGTACAAATTATCATTTGATATTTAACAGTAGCTTTTTGGTGAAAGAACAGTTCTTGAAGTTAGGTTAGGGTTAGGGTCAGATGGCTGCTTTGGTTGTGCCATATGCGACGCCGGGGTCCTTTAGGGTGCATCGCGGATAATGCTAGGAGGGCTGATGGGCAGTTTTGGGTCAATTAAAAAAAGTCATGATGCTAGGGCGGCACTGGTGCGTTCCGTAGGAGATCCTAGAGCCGTCCGAAATGCGTTGAAGAGGACCATTGGGAGGTTTTTAGTCGGTGTGAGTCCGACATAACCTCCGCGCTATCCCCGTGGTGCGGAGGTATCCATAACGAATTTTCCTCCAATTAAAAAAAAGGGACCAGTTCGTCAAACGTCAGACGGGCAGACGTCAGTAATCAAGGGCCTGTGTTGGATTGAATTTTCTTGTTATAAATTCGACACGACTGAGTTAGCCCTCTGGGTTGGAAGGTCAAATGGCAGTTTGCTTTTGTAAAACTAGTGACTTACTTGACTTATGTTCCTGTGTCCCCTAGATGGGGCAGAGGGCGTCCACAGTACGCCGCCATCCCGTTCAGTCTTGAGCTTTGCGCTTCAATTCGCTCCAAGTCTTCTCTATGCTCTTCGCCTCTGCGATGATCGTCCGCCGCCAGGTCTGTTTAGGGCGGCCACGTTTACGCTTTCCTTGGGGATTCCAGTCCAGGGCTTGCCTCGGTATGTGATCAGGATCCCTTCGGAGCGTGTGGCCGATCCAGTTCCACTTGCGGCGTTTGATCTGCTGGTCGATCGGAGTCTCACCGCAGCGTTCCCACAGTTCTATGTTGGAGATTTTCTCGGGCCAGTAAACACCGAGAATACGGCGAAGACAGCGGTTGATGACGACCTGGAGGCGGTGCGAGATGGCCTTTGTCTTGATGACCTTCCGCGTCTCACAACCGTACAGCAACACGGTTTTTACGTTGGACCGGAATATTTTGAGCTTAACTCTTCTAGTCAGTTTCCGCGATTGCCATACAGGGCGGAGCTGTGCGAAGGTTGCTCTTGCCTTGGCGATTCTCAAAGTGATGTCTTCTACGGTCCCTCCAGTTTCCGATACTACACTACCGAGGTAAGTAAATTTGTGGACCCTTTCCACAGCCTCTGTGCCAATGAGCAACGGCAAAGCGCTTGTTACCCCGCACCTCATTTCCTGGGTCTTCCTGGTGTTGAGTTTCAATCCCGTCTCCTTTGCCTCTCGTTGTAGGTCGTCTAGCTTGGCTTGCATGTCGGCGCGTGTTTGGCTCAGCAGGCATAGGTCATCGGCATAATCCAGGTCTTCCAAGACACTGGATAGTCCCCACTCTATGCCGCGGCGCTTGTTGCTTATTGTATAGTATTCATGGTGCCATCGAGAACAACAAGGAATAGGAGAGGTGAGAGAAGACACCCCTGTCGTACACCCGCGTGCACCGGTATGTCCTCCGAGACGAGGCCGTCGTGTGTCACTCTACAGGAATACTTTCCGTAGATGGCCTTAATCATGTTGGTAATTTTCTCGGGTACCCCTTTTTCACGCAATCGGTCCCAGATGCAACTCCACCTCAGCGTATCGAAGGCTTTTTCGAAGTCGACGAAGGTCAAATACATTTCCCTCTGCCATTCTGATGCCTGTTCGAGGAGTATGCGCAAGGTATTGATCTGGGCCGTGCACGATCGGTTGGGTCGGAAACCAGCCTGCTCTTTGCGAAGAAGCGGTTCAACGGCCCTCGATAATCTGTCTAAGATAATCTTGCAGAGCACTTTAGACGGGATCGAGAGCAAAGTAATGCCTCTCCAATTATTCACTGAGGTCTCCTTTCTTAGGTACGGTGATGAGAAGGCCTTTGTTCCAGTCGTCGGGTAGCTCTTCGGCTGACCAGATTTTCCGTAAGGTGTCAGCGCGTTCGCGGCGGTAGGTAAATTTTGCATAACAATTCACAGTACATTAAAAAACAACAAATACAAATCAATATCATAAAATGTCAAACATATTTTATTTTCATAGTCATTAACACAATAAAAACAATATTTCAATAAAAAGATTCTAAGTTGGCGTTTGAATGAATGAGTTTATCTATGTAACTCATCGCAACGTTATAAATTGTATTAAAATTAGAAGATCTATACTAAATATAATTTTTGTAGGAACTACCCACAAGCACGGCGTATGAAATACATCTTTCAAATAAAACCATAGAAAGGTCATAAAGTTGTTTAAGAGCCCTTCCTCATGCAAACATATCGCGAAGGAAATTGCGCATCGGACCCTCGCTTAGTGGACAGATATGTCTCTGACAACGGAAATATAGTGGCATGTGGAAGGATTTGTGGTGACTAAAATAGTGTAGGAATAATGTTTAACCCGTGGTCATGTCAGTTAGAAAAACAATACGAAAACATACGTTAAAAATATTGGCGTAGACTACACGTGACGGGTGTGTTTGATTTATTTCCTAGAAGGGGTTTCCTTAGTCATGTAGATTCCACTACAATCCTCGTAGCATTTTTCCCGGTAGTGCCCTATACGAGCCCGGGGTCTGCTTTGGCACCTAATCCCAAGATTTAGCTTAGGCACTAGTTTTACGAAAGCGACTGCCATCTGACCTTCCAACCCAGAGGGAAAACTAGACCTTATTGGGATTAGACCGGTTTCCTAACGATGTTTTCCTTCACCGAAAAGCTAACGGTAAATATTCCGTGCGTAAGTTCCGAAAAACTACTACTAATTGGCACGGGCCGGGATTCGAACCCACGGCCGCTGCTTGACAGCCGCGTGCCTGAACCACTGGGCTACCTAGCAATTATTGTCGATTACGGTGCGATTAAGAATAGACAAGTATATAACTACTACGGAAAACTAAATGAGAAAAAAAAACTTTCTTTTTTACGAAATGTAGCCTATGTAACCCGGACCATAATTACGAATCGATTGACACCTCATTCTGATGGATGAGGTGAGGTGAGGTGATGTGGTTTTGATAAATCGGTTCAGTATCTTAAACGCTACGGTGGAACATACGTAAATACAAACATAGACTGCTTATATCAGAGCCCTTCTTTTTGGCTCCACCATAGTGCAAATGGACGAGCCGAACTATAGGTACAATATGATAAACAATTTTATCAAAAATTATCCTGATAATTTACATTAATACAATACAATCTGCAAACGACATAAATCGCCGGAGTTAAACACACGATCAAATATTGAAAAGGTTAATGGAAAGTAAAATCCGCCAATACAACATGTATTGGATTAAATCTGATAATCCCTGACCATAATACCTACCCGTTTATTTGCGGGGTTTACGCAGTACACAGAACGACAGCAGTAAAGCTGGATTTACACTGACGTGATTCTTTCTGACATCTGACACAATGAGAGCCACCACCTCAGATAGCATCAGATGAATGTGAATATAGCCTTAATAAATGTATTAAACCGATATCGTTTGGTCGCGGCTGTCTGAATTATTAAGGGGTGCCTTGATTCGAGTCGATCACGCCCACTAGAAAAAGATATGCCTATGCCTCCCGCCCACGAGAAGAGGAGATGCAACACTCTTCGGGAATGCCTTTTTTGGTCAAATTTCGATAAATACCTACCTTAGCGAAGTTTTATTTATATTTCACCATGTAAGATTTTAGTTGAGATAAAATACTAACCAACTTGATTGTATTAACTTGATGGTGTCGTAAAATAATGTATTGTTTGAGTTGGCTGAGTAAAAAACGGAAAATAAAGATCCAACTTTGGTTTTTTTTCTATTGAGGACATTTTAGGCAATCATGTATCGATTAAAGGCCGAGCCACACCGACTGCGTGTGCAGCACGTATGCGTCGACGTAAGCGTAGACGTGCACAGCAGCCCTGTCACACCGGGTTACGCGCGCGTCTACGTGCGTGTCTACGGCGTACCTGCTGCAGAGAGCTGCACACGCAATGCGTGCGCGCGCTGCAGCTCCGCGGCGTACCAGCCGCCATTTGCATTTCCTGTTCGATTTGTTTGACGAAGAAGAAGCACTGCTCTTACTGTTATGTAAAGATACTCCTGCGACAACCAAAAGGGTTTGGGTTTATAAAATTAATGGAAGAAGAGGACACCACTGTGAATATCACACTTATGTCGTGAACTTGAATCACACGAATATCGATTGTTTTGGTATTTCCACATGTCAAGAGATTCTTTTGAAGTTGTCTCAAATTTTAATCTAAAGTCAAATTATTTAAAAATAGACAATATTTTAACATACAACCTTGGACTCCGATTGATGCACCGATTTGTTCCCATAATAAATTTTTGTATGACACTTTTTTGTAGTATTTGTGCCTAATGTTATAAACAACTTCAATTAGTTTAACATCTTGGGTCTCCGTATTCATGATGAAAACCATCACGCGCACCAGCGAATTTGTAAATAAATACAAGAGAGCTGCGCGTACAGACGCGCAGCACCGAGCTATGCGTGTCCGAACCGGTCCGGTGTGTCATCTCATAGGGAACGTCGACCATTACAACGTCATCACTGCACGCAGCGAAGCGATGTTGCCGCTCCGCTTTGTTTACGCATGCACGCAGCACGCAGCCTGTTTATCTGCCTGGAGCTGCGTTGCGTGCGCACGCGTTGCGTGTGCGTGCACGTCTACGCAGACGCATCCGGTGTGTCATGACGTATGAGGATTCATACATTACAACGCAGTGGTGTACGTGCTGCACACGCAGACGTGCTGGGCACGCAGCCGGTCTGGCTCGGCCGTAAATCAGATAAACAATCATATAGTCAAGAATCATATATCTGAAAATCAGACCTTATTGTTTCTTAATCTAGTTAGAAGGCGTTTCAAAGCACGCGATAATTTCTAATGCACCGCCTTAAGCGCCAATCATAAACACACATGCTTCAGAACGTATGCACGCAGCACGCAGCCTGTTTATCTGCCTGGAGCTGCGTTGCGTGCGCACGCGTTGCGTGTGCGTGCACGTCTACGCAGACGCATCCGGTGTATCATGTCGTATGAGGATTCATACATTACAACGCAGTGGTGTACGTGCTGCACACGCGGACGTGCTGCGCACGCAGCCGGTCTGGCTCGGCCTTAAATCAGATAAACAATCATATAGTCAAGAATCATATATCTGAAAATCAGACCTTATTGTTTCTTAATCTAGTTAGAAGGCGTTTCAATGCACGCGATAATTTCTAATGCACCGCCTTAAGCGCCAATCATAAACACACATGCTTCAGAACGCTACGGGCGCATTTCGCTACGGAGATTTAGCTGCTACGTACGCCGTAGCGGTCGCTAGATACAAAAGAAAGAAATCGCGGCGCATGACGTACGGTTTAACCCACGTACACTATGGCGGGGACACGCGAAACTGACATTTATGTGTCAGTGAACGTTCGCGACGTTTCAGCAATCTGACGTGACCTCCGAGTCCTCCGACTCTGCCACGTACAGTGCAGTGCAAATACATGTATACACTTTGCCCGTTATTGCATTGGTTTAAGGTGCAAACGTGTATACATATTTTGCACTCGACCGCGCATACATATAATTGTTTAATGAAACACGTATTACCTTGGAAAGCTCGAACTAGTTTCTTTAGTCTTCTTTACTCGAGGGTAAACGTTTACCGTAACTTATGGATGCCTGGGGATCAAAAGGTCACAAGCGAATATAAAAAATAAAATTTTGGGGACAATCTTACACACATCTAACTAGACCCAAACTAGACGACGATAAATATACTTATGTAGATATATCATCATCATCATATCAGCCGAAAGACGTCCACTGCTGGACATAGGCCTCCCCCAAAGAGTGCCAAAGCGACCGGTCCTGCGCCACCCGCATCCAGCGGATGTAGATATATAAATACTTAATAACATAGAACATTACATTTCCACGACTAAGGAACAAATATTCGAGCTCATCACACAAATAAATGCCCTTACCGGGATTTGAACCCGGGACCTCCGGCTTCGTAGACAGGGTCACTACCAACTAGGCTACGGAGACCGTCAGTGTATACTATAGTAGTGATATAAAATTACATACCTGTATAGTGTACTATACAGGTATGTAATTTTGCTAATCTATGTTAAACTATGTGCCCAATTCTACCTAAATCTATGAAGCTACTTAAATGAATAGCGAAACAGGTAAAACAAAACATTAAAAAAAAAAAATATATCGTTTTCAAATCGTACTAGCCACATAGAACCCTCAATAAGGCTTGTGTTCATGAGTAACTGTACGAAGATACCTAAGAAGTGAATAAAATCCGATACACATACATATCCAGTACGTTATCAAAAATACTGTGTAGTGATAAAGAGGTGTGTCATAACACTTTGGAATATATTAAACATTTGTATATTTTGTATTCCAAATTATTTTGTCCACAAACTAAATATTGTTGCTCACTAAAATATACTGAAAACGAGTTTGGTAGCATTATGCCCTCGCTAATATATGCAAAATGCTTAACTTCATGTTATGGCTATAATTAGGCCATTTTCATGAATTTCGTATACGTATACAGAAAATTTGTAGCGAGGGACAAGAAAGTGAATTTGTCCCTGGGTTTTTATCTCAACCAATATAGTTTAATATTATTCATAAGGAGACAATTCCGGGACGCGTTTTGATGAACTTTTCCAGAAATATTGCTTAATGATTTTCGAACCCATTTCAAACTTAATCAGGGATGAATTTTACTGAAATTATATTTTTTGACAGAGACTACGTATGTATGCGTACTTATCAAAGGAGGAACTTTAAACATCAGGTTGCCCACTAACCTTTTACCCTTGTTTTACCCTCTTGGGATTTTTTTATAAATTTTACCTACCCCGACGTTATAACTGCTTGACTGAAGTTAATAAAAAATGTATTTGCGGAGTCCGGTCGGTTTATATTTGCAAGGATGACAAGTAACTTTATTACAGTGTTCAGCGGAATTCACTTGATAGATTGACTCTGTCCTTATTTGATTTTATAAATTCATCGTTTATGTATGTATGTATTGTATTAAGCTTTATTGTAAATAAAACTGGTGGAATACAGCAGGTACAAAGAAAAAAATAATTCATGTACAAAGGCGAAATAATCCCTTAAAGAGATCTCTTCCAGCTAACCTTAATATTGTAATCTTAAATATTGACGCTTAGAGACCTTATACGTCTTTTAGAATTATGAATAATTGTTAATTGTTTTCTATTGTTAATTGTTAATTGTATTCTTGAATCGTTAGTCCTTGCGTTACAACGGCACACATTTTCACGTTCATAATATAAGGACAATAGAACTATTATATTATAATATGCGATTAGAAAATCGCCGGCAGAAGCTAGTTAATAATAAAAGATAAAAAATATAAAGGGTATGCATGGTCGTTACGCGCAGGCGACGCTAATAAAACAAAAAACGCCATATCTTTATGGCAAAACTATGGAGGGCGCCACCATTTGTCACCACACTGAATACCGCTGTAAACTGAAATATGCTGAAATGTGGATATAATGGCGACGTTGTAGCCGAACCCTGATTTATGGCCCGGGTTTTCTTGGCAACTTTTCTTTTGTTCTTACATTTTGTCTTTACGTAAGATCTATTTGCTGTCATCGCGATTGTGGTTTAGCTGTGCTGGGTGATATATATATAGCGGCTTGAACTGAAAAACTATTATCGTTTCTGGGTGTCCGAAAACTTTGTTCAGTTAGTTTTTTTGTCTTAACAACTTTATAGTACATAGTTTGTCAGTAAACAAAAAGCCTTAATGAGCTGTAAGGTATAAATAAATAAATAATAATAAATATTAGGACACAATCTTACACAAATCGACCTAGTCCCATAGTAAGCTCAATAAGGCTTGTGTTATGGGTACTAGACGACGATATATTTAATAGATAGAAATACTTAAATACATAGAAAACAATGACTCAGAAACAAATATTCATGCTCATCACACAAACATTTGCCCTTACCGGGATTCGAACCCAGGACCTTCAGCTTCGTAGGCAGCGTCACTACCCACTAGACTAACCGGTCTTCGTCGTCGTCGTCGGTCGTCGGAGGTATAACTAATAAAATAAAATAAAAGCTGCTCTTCCTATTGCCCGAGTGTTAAAGGAAAACATTTCATTTCGCTCTCTATACAAACATTTCCCGGGCTACATAATTTAATTACAAAACGATTAACGATTACGATTTCAAAAAGTAATTTTTTATACTTGTCGACTATAATCTTTAAATTAGAACCTCGCAAACCATAACGCAATGGAATACTTTTATTCTGATGAAAAAGTTTATGCTCTATGGACAATCGAAATAATTATTTCGATACGCTCTAGACAACCGAAAAAAAATTGAAAATAGAACTTTGTATTTCAATAATGTGTCCTTGTTTAAGTGGACTCGATCCGATACAAGATTGCCAATCTATGGCGTTCCAAAACGTAGCAGCGTCGCGTCATCTGTCTAAAATCTACTTGAACTTGCTGCTGTATCCAGGGCATAAAAATTTAAAAAAAACTACGCTTTGTGATTGGCTAGTATTTAGACAATCACAGCACAGTACTGCAACATTACGGACGCCGGTGGTGTGATGTAATAACTTTTCTTTTCAAAGTTAAACTTAAAAAGTTAAAATAAAAACTAAGAAAATGAGTAGTGACACTGACGAAACATCTTTAACTCAAGAAATAACTAATATGGCAGAGGAAGCCACAGTTACCTTGCTACCTGAAAAGTCAAAGAGCCTTTACAATAGTCGAACTAGACAATATAGTACCTACTTACGATATTTAGTTTTCTTATATACTCGTATTAATGGCTTAAATTATTAATTTTAATGAACTCGTACAAAAAGTATTGTTCACAATTGTGTCATAATAAAGCTTTTTAATCTCGTACCTTACTTAGGCCACTCAGCAAGCTTCGTGGCCTAAACACGGTACTCGACTAAAAAGCTCTCTATTATAACACGATTGTGAAAAATACTAAATATATTCTCTGGTACTCTTATAATCGCAAAAAAAATATCTTGAAGTTGTTCATGTTGCTCTTAGTTAACAGAATACATCTAACACTTTAAATAAAGGTAAATAAATATCGGATTAGACCCGTGAAAAACAAATACTATAAATCTACTTAAAAATGAATTTTTCCTTTAGTAAGTAACAGATTGTTATTATCCTCCTATTATTTATCCCGGGCGATACTCGCTAGGTATTAACAACCACGGATATTCGCTACCGGGTAAAAATAACCCAGGAATCGGAATGGTTACATTTTAACGAGGAACTTTGTCTTTATAATTTTGGCCATTCAAATGTTTAATTGAAGATATTAGCCATGTATAAAAGAAACAATAATCATTTTATTGTTTTGCGCGTTAATTTCTCAGTATACGCTTACTTTTAAAAATAACTTTTTTCTAGGAACCAAGGAAAATTGAGATCAGTTATCATAACTGTACCAAAAACTCAACCAAAACAAAAGAAAAAACCGGCCAAGTGCCTGTCGGGCCACGCGCAGTGTAGGGTTCCGTAGTTGCCTGTCTGTCTTAGTTACATTGAGCGGTTGCGTCGGCCGAATTTGTACGAAAATCGGCCTTTCCAAGTACACATTCAGTTGTTCGTCTATTACTCGGTAACTATTTATGCTTACTTGTCCGTTCATTATATGTACTACTACCTCGAATTTTTTGACATCCCTAGTAGTAGCCATTTAGCCGGCCGGGGGGGGGGGGGGGACACATGACTCGAACTAAAATTAGGGCTTTAAAGCACAATTTTTGAACGAGCTATCCAACGATACCCCACACCATCGGCTTAACGAGCAAAAAAAAACACATCCCCGCTTTAGGTACAATACAATATTTTTTTCCAAGATTTTATTTATTGATATATTAATATTATTAAAAAAAACATTTTTTTCAAGATTTTATTGTACTGCTTTGTCGGCGTGATTGATTTATATACCCATGCCGAATCACACTTTTCTAGTAGTAATGGTTACTGAGCTAAGCCGAAGACAGACTGACGGACATGGCGAAACTATAAGGGTTTCTTGTTGACTACGGAGCCCTAAAAAACGGTACTGTATAATAAGTTATCGTTGAGTAAATTGACTTCAAACATCGTGATTGGATTTTTGTGAGATAATATCCTACATAGTTATGTTTTGGAAGCACACAGGGAATGTGAAGGTAAACTGCAACGAATTTCATCCTCCATAATGATCTTGAACATAATTTACTTCCTTGTAACCTAGCTGCTCAATTTGAGTTTCAGAGGCTCTAGTATAAGTTTTACCGAAACAAAACTTTACGATTGCGTTTGCGTTTTACCCTCAATTTGTACGGGATTTGACAGCTCAACCCAAACGCGGCGCTAACGTTTTGTTTCGATAAAACTTATACTAGAGCCTCTGAAGGAAAAACTGTAAAAAGTGTCATCCGAGGCCACGACCGAGCTGGCAACTGAATCTACTTCCTGCTCCGTTTCACTTTCGTGACCACTTTGCTCCTCAAATCCTCTTTTTCCGATCCACTTCCATCCTAGCTATCTTCTTTTTCTAGCAACTGTTCAATTTCACTAACTTTCAGTGGCTTATTTATTGTATTTGTGCCTAAGTCCGCCTTTGTACTTTGATCTATTGTGTGACATGTATATTCATTAACCTGTTATTGTTTACAATAAAGTGCTTATATACATACATACATAAACGAGAAACACGAACGGAAACATACCAGAAATTATATGGCACAAACCGTCGCTATCGGGTATTTTTCACCCATGTGTACTTCAAGCACCCCCTGCCACCAAACGCTGGGCGTTAGGGAATGCAGTACCGGTACTGTTTCAAAGAACCGGGATTTTCGGGGCTGAGCGAAATCAGAACCGGGATTTCCCGGTTCTTTTCCCGGTTCTTTCGGGACTTTCAGGACTAACCTAGACTTCAAGAATTAATGATAAAGCCACATATAACAATAGATTTTACGAGATAAAACTCATCAGTTAATTCTATTTTAATATAAAGAGCACATTGCGATCAATACACAGCTTTATTCATACTTTTAACCATCACCATTCTCCATGGACACTCCACAGCTATAAATCTGGACTATCACTAAAACAATAACAATAGGGCAGGTTAAAACAATATCTGGCGAACGAGATGAAATAAGCATATTCTACTGTTTGTACTTGGGCGTGAACTGACCACGGGGTGCACGTGCGTCATGTATTCATTTGAAGGTACTGAGAACCCCGAGCGTTCAGGGCAATAAAAAAAAGTTACGACGAAAATGTACTACAATGTGGTATTTTTTACCTAGTAGCGAGTATTCCAGGCTTAATCGTATGGCGATCTGTAGAATAGGCGTATATCCATGTGATATTTTAATAGGAGCACCTAAGAACACCGCATTACGTTAATAACTAAAGCTATGTTCCTGAACATTCAAGTCTTCCCCTTAATGGCTACCAGCCTTACCTATCTATGCACAAAGTTCTTGTATAAAATCATAATGAAGCTATTAACTGAATTTGAAAAGCAATTTTATCGCTCCAACTTAACAGGAACAGTAATCACGTTTGGCTCGGTGCTTGCCACTCGGTGCGATAATCGAAGGATAAATAAGCAGGGGTAGGGTTGTGCCTCGAACGCGCCGATCTCGTTCAATCGGACAAAGGAACTACACCCTGCACGATTTATAATGGGTCGCAGGTCTGGAACACTTGTCATGAAAAAGTTCAAAAAATATGTAATAATGTATAATGGCTGGTTTTTGCTGTCTTACGATATATCATCATTTAAATAATCACCTAGAAAATATCGGACATCAAAAAAATTATAACCTAATAAACTCCTGAAAAGTCGAATAAAATATTATTAAATGTTTTAATCGTTATTTTGGTTAATTTACATTTGCTCTATAATATTCAAGGTGAATAACATAAAAAGACAATTAATACGTAACGTAACGTAACGTTTTGAACGCGCCTAACCTAACCTAACGGTAGATTCAGATTCAGATTCAGATTCATTTACTCACAATATAAGATTACATTATAAATTACATTCCATGTCAATTTAAAAGAATCCCTATTGTGATCGTCAGCAACATACGATAACATTCAATAAAAGTAATTGGAAGAATAATAATTAATAACTAACAATTGAAATATAACTGTCCACTTAATTTAAATTTATGTCATAGTTATCAAAGTTCACCTAAAAGGATCGTCAGTACATAATATCACAATAATTGAATTATATCAAAAAACAATAAATAAAAATTATGCGGTTATGTCAAAAATTCACTTATAGAATACAGTGGATTTTCCAATAGAAAGTGTCTTAATCGACGCTTGAATATGGTTTCTGATGTTTCTATTCGTATTTCGGCGGGTACACGTTCATAGTAAGTAGGACCTATGATGCGCGGGTTTTTTCCTGCAAGTGCCATGCGACGTGGGACTGTTCTTAGTTGGCCTGTGGAACGAATAGTCTTACCTGATACCTCGACAACCCTAAACATGGGTAAGTTTCGTCTAACAAACGTTATAATTTTAAATAGGTATGTGGAGTAGTGCGTCATAATTTTGTGCGTTATGAAGATTTTTCTGCATGAGTCACGAGGTTTCACACCAGCTAGCGTTTGTAATGCCCGTTTTTGCTATATGAAGACTCGATTGGCATCCGTTGAGTTTCCCCAGATGAGTACTCCATAAGTCATTAATGAATGGAAATGAGCATAGTACACCGATTTTAATGAAACATTCGAAATTAGGGGTTTCAACTTTCTCAGAGGTAGATCCATCTTACGTACGTAGATCTACCTAACTTACGTACAATGCATTACGTGATCGACCTGCTGGAGTACGAGTACTTTTTAAGGTTCAACAGTGGTATAACATTGACATGACTGGAGTATTGATTTTGGTAAATGATTTTTTTTACGTGATATTCATCATGAGAGGGTTATATCAGTTTTAAATATCGTCAAGTGTCCTAAACATGCGTCCATGCATTAAATTGTACAAACTACAATACAGTATTTTAGGTCGTTTAGTTCATTGCTACTTGTCTCGTTCGCACTGCGCTCCGCAGCACCTCGTATCTCGCTCTTAAATTCTACTCACTCCCACTCCTCTCACCCACACGCTTTTCTTCCTACTGAACTAAAGCACCGAAGACCGACTTAGATTGTGCAAAGGCATCTAGTTCATTTCTGTGAATTCGTTCCTCATAGTTCTTAGTTCCCGACTCAAGCTTACAAGGGTAGCTTTTTGAACTTTAATAACTTTTATTAGTTATTCTTGCTAACACCTGGGCTCGCTTGTTGGGTAATTATATTTAAAAGCTAACGTTTGGTTTAGTTTTAGAGTTTGTTGATGTAAAATGAATTAACGGGCTCATTAAGAGCGTGTAAAGATCGTGTGCTTGTTAAAAATTGTGTTTTAATTAATTTCAACGCAATAAACAGATTTAATCAACTTGTTATACTCGTCGACTTTAATGTTTGAGTTAAGACTTCGTACACTATTTTTACTATGGAGGTCCCAACTCAACATTTTACAACTGTGTAGACAACTAAAATAAATTCGACCAATCACGCGGCGCCTTTACTGAACTAAAATGTATTCGGCCAATAAGACGCCGTCATGAAAAAGTCCAAATTAAAAGACATCAACGCACAAAAAAGAAAAAGCCGACTTTGTTTCAGTAGGGCTTAGATTTTCAATAGAAACCAAGTTAGTTCAGTTGACTCGTAGAAAAAGTATTGTATACAATCCTTACTAATAGGTATTATAAATGCGAAAGTGTGTGTGTTTGTATGTTTGTCCTTCTTTCACGTCGCAACGGAGCGTCGTATTGATGTGATTTTTTGTACGTAGATACTACTTCTACATTCTACATAGGCTACTTTTTCCAGCGGGAAAACATCTAATTCCCACGTTAAAATTCAATATGTTACATTTTCCTATAACCAAGTGGGCGAAGCCGCGGGCATCAGCTAGTAGTTATATAATTCGCTTTTTAAGTCACGTACCTTAGTTAGCCCACTAAGCAAGCTTCGTGGTACTCGACTGAAAAAGTATACATTATATAACGATTACATAAAATACTATTATGACCGATATTAAACCGTACGAGTAGTACATAATAGGAATGGCAAATGTTTTTAGGATTCAATATTTCTTTTTACTTTTATTTCTGGCATCGATAGCGACTTTTTTATATGCAAATCCATTGCCAGTGTGTAATATAATAATAAATAAATCATCATCATCATATCAGCCGAAATACGTCCACTGCTGAACATAGGCCTCCCCCAAAGAGATTGACAATGACCTGTCCTGCGCCACCCGCATTCAGTCCACCTAGTGGGGGGTTAATAAATAAATACACAAATAATATAGGGTAACACAATAAAGACGCAATAGATCGAAGCGTTCAATTATTAACCCACTCGATGCAGTAGCAGGCGGATTAGCTGCAGGTTTTTCAGAAATAATTAATTCGATTAATCGAACTGACTTCGACTGATGTTGCGAGTCGGCGGAGTTTGTTACCAAAATATTTCACTACGATCAACCGATATTGAGTGTTAAATGCTTGTAACATCAAGGTAAAAACCTACTTAACTATACTAAACGAGCGAGCGAAGCGAACGAAGCTCTCCGATTCAGATTGGGACATAATACTTTCGAATGTCCGGCTGTCCAGCTGTTCGCCTCTACAGGTCGCATTACATCATCGCAGTAATTTTGTGTTTTGTAGTTATTAATAAGTTTATATTGATATGTATGTTAGTCTTTAAGGTATTTGTGATATGGGCCTTGTTGCCTGATTTAAATAAATAAATAAAAAATAAATAAAAATAAAATTACTCAACCGATTCTCGTGAAATTTTGTGAGCAGTTTCAATAATTTTATGGATTGTTTTGACGATTCAGTTTTAAGAAATCAAAAGAAAATGTTTTTTTTTAAACCGAAGTCTCCCGAGTTCTGCAGCTCACGGAGCCACGAGGTAGACAGGTATCTGGAGATCTTAGGGTCACTAATACTTGCTTTGCAGGTATTAACATAGTGTTGAACACCTGGTGGCCTGGAGCACTCTCGAGAATGAGTTGATAGTGAGGTCCCGGTTGTCTATTGTTTGTCAGAATTTCCTATAATATAATTTCATTAGCTAGAAATTAATTTGCCATAATTTTATATTCCTAAACGTTTAATTTTCCATAACATTCATTTGACATTATTTTCCATAAGGTTGTATGCCAGAATCATTCATATGCCATAAACCTAACTTGCCATAATTTTAAATGCAATATATTTCTTCACAGAATATTCTTTTGCCATAAAAAAAAAACTAAATTTCTGCGAGCCGTTCGAATATTATGGATGTTCGGTTCGGGCGGTTCGCCGGCTGCTGCCCCGGCCTGCTCGCTTCGCTCGCTCGGCACACGCGCTGTAGGGTCGCGGTTCTACCTAACCACTACCTAACACTCCTCCTCGCTTCGCGCGTCGTCGTACCTACACTGACTTAAGAGTAGAATATTAATATTAAATCAAATTATAATCACCCACGTCTAAATCCGTTTCCAAGTCAAAAGATTGAGCGAGTCCTTGTATCAATAAGGGTCAGCAACGCGCTTACGATTCCTTTAGATACTCAAGCGTTTACCACTGTTAATGTTTAATTTTAGTACTGTTATTGTCTTATTATAATTTAATTGGTGAACAATAAAGTATATTTTGTATTGTTTTGTTCTATTGAAAAAAAAATGGTTTTATAAGAAACAAAGTATTTTTTTAACACTACTTCTGGCACGTACCTAATTATAGACAAATGTAACTGAAAACTCCATGAGTTCCAAGATACAGGCTCAGCCTTGTTTAGGACTCACCGAATATCGCTTTTCTATTATGTAACAGTGTTTGCAATAGTAGTTTATGCAACTGATCCATAATCAGAGGCCTTAAAATACGAGTGGGGTTTTATGAAACGAGCGGCAGCGAGTGTTTTAAGGCTAAATTATGTACAGTTGCATACACTACTTTATCTAAACACATATCATAAGTACTCTAAGATGGGTTCAGAAGCCGTAGGAAAATGACCTGTATTGCTACTATAGTGCTACCTGTAAAATATCTTTGTTGCAATTATTGCTGCATTTACGATATCCGGCGGAGTGTTCATATCGTTCTCGGAGTCACTACTACTCATATTTTCAACTAAAATGTGAATTACAAATAACTTTTCACAATTCTACTTTCGTCACAGCAAAATCCAACAAAGAAATGACAACAGTAATGGCGGCAATTCAATCCTACGTCAAGACGAATATTTTTTTAATCATAGACAAACGAATGAAGTCCCTATTCTCATGTCTCTCTTGATCAAATGTCGTGCGGTTTATATTAAAAAACATACTGAATTGACGTTTCGCATCGATAACTGTTTTAATATCTATGGATACTAGAATAGAGACCCACTTGAGTTTTGACAGCTGTTCCAAATTTAAACTCATAACCTTACAAAAATCTGTACTGTAATGACATTACAGTACAGATTTTACCTACTACCACAAACAAGAAAGTTCTCATAGTAAAATTTGATTGTAATAATCCTGATCATTTCCTACAGTTTCTGAACGCATTTTAGAGTACTAATGATATGTGCGTAGATAAAATAAATTTATTCTATTCTGTTATATTCTATATTTTGAACATAAAGCCAAAGTGTCAAATAATAGGAACAGCAACGACAAATGTAAGATTCATTAAGCACTCTATTTATAACCGAAAAAAATAGAGAGCATGCCATGGTGATTGCTACACTACTACCGTACTAAACGAATTGTCAGAATTAAACAATATAAAGAACCGTTTTCTTTGAGAGTAAAACTAGAAAAATGCTAATCCTATTTGAGGCAGGCGCATTAACGTATGGCGGGCTCTCAGCGCGAGTCAATCGTGGAAGTGCCCCGAACGGGGTCAGCAGCCACCTTGGCCCGGGAAATGGAACGAGTGCCTCTGATGACGATGGGGTGAGCTAGAAAGGTTTTAATTCGAGATAATTATGAGAATATTTAGTCGATTCAACTCATGGTCTGATGCTGATCTAGTAAGGTTTTAACCCTTTAACCGCTTTTACTTTCGTGTCAAAATGTGACGTACACGCCAGCATCTTGACAGCTAAAGAGCGAATATGAAACTTATCTGACAGTAAGGAAATTGTTTTGACAGTGTCCGCCATAACCACTTTAAAGGTTGTTGGCGTGGTGGGCACGACGGCACACGACCGATTTATAGTTTTTTGGCGTTCAAAGGGTTAAATTCGAGATACTTATAAGAATATTTAGTCGTTTATTCAACTCAAGATCTGATGATAACTGGTGGTGGTAATGGTCAGTTTAGTCTTTTTTTTTCACCTCATAGTTTGATGACGATGGAGAGAGCTAGGAAGGTTGTGATACGAGATAATTATAATATGAATATTTAGGTGTTTTTCATATAACAAATAGACACTATGCTTAGCCTGCGATCGAATAACTTAGGGGTTGAACAGATTATTATCTGGTAAGTACAATAAAGCACTGAAATCTTACAAAAGGTACTAAAACCGGACGACACTCGGTCACAAGAAACACATCCACTCACTTGCTTTCGGTTTTTAAAAAGGTAGCCTACAGCTGCAGGTGAAGTTTACGATCCAGGTTCTAGATTGAACTGAATCATCAGGAAAAAGCTGTCTACTGTCATTAGAATTTCAGAAAATTTAGACTGATTTTAGCCAAAAAAGTATCTAGAAAGTTTGTGTGTAACGTTCCAAGTTTCAATACAAACATCTCAATAATTAAATGAAACTCACTATTCAGCCCTTTATTGGTCTTTTAATCTCAGGTAACAGACATTGTAGGCCTTCAGGTAAATTAGGAAAAATCTTAATAGCGCCATGTAAAAGAGGGGTCAGCGCCATCTAGCGTCACATTGGTAAACTAATACATAAATACGGGTTAACGCTCAGCTCAGTTATACACTCAGCTCTTGGTCTGCTGATGATGATGATGTGGAAGCTAGATAGGTTTTAATTCGAGATAATTATAAGACTTTTTGTTAATATTTCAAGTCTTGCAATAGGTACTAATATCAAACAGTTTGAAGTGTCTTTAAATAATGCAGATTATTTTTAACGGTTACTTAATAAGTACATTTTTGTATTGCCCGCGCACTACTTCAGCAAAGTCATCAACTGCTCGTTGAGAGGCCTCTAACGATCCCAAACATGATGGGTTTATCTTCTGTAGTTATGGTCTTCACCTTCAGCCTCCGTCATCCAAACAGCTTGGTAGTGCCATAATATTCATCACCAAACGTACAGAAGCATGCCAAATTTCAACCCAGTCAGATACCAGCAAGTGGCTGAAAGGGGGCTCGGTTCACCGGTTTAAGCGTGAAAAGATAACGAACACTCCATCTCGTAGTCGACAGAAAGCCACACGGGCAGAGTTACTTTCGCATTTATAATATTAGTTACAAATATTTACCTAAATTATGAGGAAAACTTTAACCTCCCTGACGTTGTCAGTATCTCTTACGAATTTATGGCGCCGTGTCGAAATGGCGTTAACAAAATGGCGGACCCGTCAGAAGTAGTCAAAACTTGTTGAGTTACGAGTTATGAGCGCTTTAATTTAACTTACTTCAACAATGGAACCATTGTAAAATTTGTAAACTGATTGAATTATTAAAGTTACTTAATAGTTTGTACCAATTTAGCACGTCAATAAAAGCATTATTTGTATTTTCCTCTTTTACAAGGCAATTCTAAAAAGATCATATAAACAATTAGGCTTTATATGCGAGTTGGCAAACCGTTTCAAAATCTTTCTACGTATAAAATTTTATACAACAGGTTTGTCCGGAGTCATCTCGAGTTTGCCAGCGCAGTCTGGAAACCCTCCTATAGTGTACATAATAGCAGGAATGATTGAACGGCTCCAGAAAAAAAATGTTAAATCACTGGCCTTTAGGACAGGGCAAACATAAACAGATTATACTGATACCAGTAAGCGTTTTAATATACAATCGTTAAGTGACCGTCGTGATTCTACGGATTCTGTTGTACTTTATAAGATTATACATTCAACATAATTATGCTATACTCTTTTACATAAAATTAATTTTAGAGTTCCGCGAAGACGAGAGCGCCACTGTCGTAAAAAAAAAAAATTAGCATACCACGCAGCAGGACGTGCTATGGTAAGAATGTCTTTATTAAACGAGCATGTGAATTATATAACATAACTCAAAAACTTATCGATATTGATATTTTTCACTGTAAACTTACATCGCTTAAGAATGAATTTAGAAATTAGGCTATCGTGGCAACTTTTATAAGCAGTGTTTTAGGTATAAGGTTCTTGTTTTTATATAAGTGTTTATTATAGTTCAATTGTGCACGAAAACGTATATCAATATATTTATAATAGTATGTTTGCATGATCAAGTGGTACAAATACATAAACTGTAATAAGCATTAGCTTCATGAAACATAGTAATCATTCCTAAAATATTCTGATGCATAAAAAGGCATAATTACCTGTTTAAAAAAAAAAACTTTTTTGCAATGTTCTAGATGTTTAACTTCAATGAAACTATAGGTCTGGTTTTATGCTAAATGTAGTATGTACACTAATTTATGTAAGACTGTTTGTTTCTTAACAATAAAAAAAATAAAAAAAAATACCTCTGTAGAATCGGAACAAGGCATAAAATTACGATCACTGTTACTTACTAAACTGTGTCGTATCTCCTGCACACCGTATTACCTGAAAAAGAAGGAAAAAAACATCAAAAAAAGAATTTTTACCTTCTGGACAATGCTACAAAGAGAAATTAGGTTATCATATTCGAGTGAGCTTCAGGCGAGCCGACTCACTGAACCAAAAAACTGTTAAGAGCGCTCCGCGATGAGACAACGCCACATTTTCGCATTTTACTTGATTATTACACTGAATTTTATAGAAGCCCTATGCTGTTTTGTACCTATGATTGTAGATGGCGGATATTTGTGGCTTTTTTTTTCGGTTCACTTGTCATTGTGGTCAGTGTAATGGCAAGCAGACAGCATAGCCTATGGACACTCGGACGCCAGAATAATCAGAAGCACGTTGCCGACAGTTAGTTTTATACTATAGTTCAATCATGATTTTGCAGTCGTATCGACTGAACACGATGACTGCTTAATACCAAAACTAATATAACACGTGACAAGGTTTTATTAGTAAGTATCTAATAAAACCTTGATTTTCATGAAACATAGTTACGAACACTCGGAATAAAATTATCTATGACACAAAAAAAACCGCATTCGAAGCAATCCATCCGTTTGGGAGCTACGATACCACAGACAGATACACAGACACGTTAAACTTATAACACCCTCTTTGCGTCGGGGGTTAAAAACACCGAGCAATCGCCGTTCCGTAGCCAAATGGCAAAAAACGGAATCCTTCTAGATTCGTCATGTCTGTCTGTCTGTCTGTCCGTCCGTATGTCACAGGCATTTTACTCGAAAACTATAAGGTATACGTATTTGAATAAAATTTTCAGGATAGGTGTATTTTATTAACCGCTACATAGTTTTGTAACTAAATTACAAAAAAACATTTTTTTTAGGGGTGCACTCCATACATAAAACTGAAAGTCAAAAATGTTTTTTTTTTCATTGCAAGCCCACGTGTGGCACATCAATCGATAGGCCTTTCAAAATAAATATAAGGTTTCTCGGCATTTTTTTTATTAAGGCGCCGTAGGTTCATGGTCTTCTCTCCCTCTCACTGAGCATAAGCGTGAGGGAGATGGAAGTGCGTGCTCGGAAGCGCGGATATCATGTTATTTAATTTTAGTTTTTTGGTTGTTTAAATAAATAAAAAAGTAATCACTGAGTTCTCTCAAACATGATATTGCCAATTTTTAGAAGCAATTTTAATATTTTTAGCTTTTGTGCATAATTTATTACCAATATTTTAAGTGTATTTTAGAGCTATGTTCGTGTTTTTTTTCTATCGAGCGAAAATTGCTTAGTCATGTTTCGAATCACTGATCTCGCTGCAGAAAAGCCTCAAGATTACTATTCGTATTTTTTTGAAACCATATTATTATAAACAGACGCATTATATTGTTTCAAAAAGTCTGTTCTCTTAACTTCGCTGAACCTACGGCGCCTTAAGTGAATAGAGTCGGAGATAATCTCCTCGTAAGTCACTAAAATTGTGTCCCCCCCCCCTCTAATTTTTGAACCGTGTATTTTAAAAATATGAAAAAAATCATGCTCATACGGCTTATTAAATTCTCTCAGCGAAAATTGTTTTGAACAAGATCGGTTGAGAAGGTTTTTGAGATATTTCTAAAAAACTGCCTTCCTTATAGAAAAGGACGTAAGTGCCATAAGATTTCAGTAACGATACGACCTTTTTAATAGGCACGGAACCCTCGTTGTGCGCGATCCGACACGCACTTGGCCGCTTTTTTAAATTTGTCGAACTCGACAAAAAACAGAGCCAAGAATAGAGCCAAACATCGCTACAAATATTTTGATGGTCATTCTAGCGACGTAGCGACCGCTTGAGTAAACGTAAGCTCGGCAAGAATTTTGATGCAAATTTACTGTCGTTTCGGTCGAATGCTTTTAAACGCTCCTGTTTATTTTGTGAGCTTTTACCTACAATGTATCATTCGCTAGATTGCTCATCACAAGTGAATGCACACGTCTATCAGCACCTTAAGAAAGCATTTTGATAGGATTGCTGTAAAACATCGGCAAAACAAGACGAATGTACACAACACGAAACAAATTGGTTCTATTTGATAATAAAACACAGGACGAACGCGGTGTGTCCGTGCGGCGTATGGCAAGACACATGACGCCAGCCAGACCGTGCTACGTGGAATAAACGTGTCTACATTTGTGTTTGTTTGTGTAGCGAATACATAAAGCCTTGGTTCTGGCTAACTTTCTAGGTTTCTTTTTTACCTTAATGCAAAAAGTAGGTGATTTCTAAGTCGTGGTTGTCTCTAATCAAGGCATCACCAATAATGTTAATTTACTTCTTTCGGCCTAAGGCAGTCCCTTTTCCATTTCAGACGTTTCCTAAGGTAAAATAAAAATTCAGACGTTTTATTATTTCGTAGAAGTGATACAACATGTATTTATACAAACTCATCGGCATCCTCCTAGCGTTATTCCCGGTTGTGGCCTGAGGGAGCCCGCGGGATCCGCTTTGACACCTAATCCCAAGATTTGGTATAGGCACTGTTTTAGGAAAGCAACTGTCATATCTGACCTTCCGACCCAGAGAGAAGACTAGACTTTATTATTAGATACTAAAACCAGATTAGGCCGATTTTCTCACGATGTTTTCGTTTACCGAAAAGCTTACGGTAAATATACAAAATGAACGGATAAAAACATTTCAATTGAGTTGCCTATTATTGTCGCAACAGTACTAAGGGACCCCAATATCGTAAAATCATCTCAAATTTGCTTAAATGAGGAGACCGAAATGCCGACAGTCACGGGTCAAGGAGACGCGCTCCGCTGAGAAACGTAAATCAAGGTGACAATATCTTAAAACCATTTTAGCACGGTCGACAAGAGATAACATGTACTGTAATATAATGTTTATATATACATCTCTTTGTGCTATAAAATGCATGCAAAAAATATTCTCTTTTTTTACATGCTTATAACTAAATACAAATCTGCCAAACCACAGTGCGGTTTGTTGGCAGACAATGCTCTTAATTAATTTTACAATTCATTAGCTAAAAGCTGTATGAATAGTAATATATAGGACCCGATTCTACAGTGGCCTCTAAACTTCCTAATTTTATTTAGGTGTCGCTAAAACACTTTGCTATTCTATGAGCAGCTGTCATAATCAAATGACAGCGCTAATTTGAATCTGACGTTTCTTATTTTAGGCAGTCTATACAACTTACTTAATGCCTAAATGCTATATGTCTATATGCTAAATATGTCGTTTTTAATCTGCCGCTTAAATTATGTCTAAAAATTAGACAATTTAGTTTTAGGCTAGTTAAGCCATGTGCACGTAGAATCGGGTCCATTGTATGTCGGTACGGTACTACTTATGCTAGAACAAAAGAATCAGTTAAGTTGCTTAGGATAGCTGAATATCATTTTTTATTTTATTTAATAAGACATCGGTTTCTTTCATTTTATTAAACAATTGTTTTGTGACAGTTGCACTCTTTATCGCGGACGGTAGATCGTTAGATACATATTTTAGTTTCATAGTTATACTCATATATACATCTTTGTGCTGCGGCAAAAGAACGTTGAAGTATTTAACACCTCGTATTTTCAACACAATCTTTCCTGAACATTAATGTACTAGCAAGCACATCTTCAAGAAAAGACTAAAAAAATTGCTAATAGATACCCTCTAACATAAGTTACTAATTTTAATTATAAAGTAGATAGGTACATTTTTTTGTTAAAAAGAATTGTCCAATACTCGCCAATAAACGCTTTGTTTGGCAAAAAAAATGTCATATTTAAAAAGAAAAATTACAAATCCAGTTTTCATTTTTTTTTCAAAAAGGGTTCCGTAATCAACAAGGAACCCTTATAGTTTCGCCATGTCCGTCTGGCCGTCCGTCCGTCCGTCTGTATGTCCGTCTTCGGCTTAGCTCAGTAACCATTACTAGGTACTAGAAAACTAATTCAGCATGTATACGCTGCCTACGAAGCTGAAGGTCCTGGGTTCGAATCCCGGTAAGGGCAAATATTTGTGTGATGAGCATGAATATTTGTGTCTGAGTCATGGATGTTTTCTATGTATTTAAGTATTTCTATCTATTATATATATCGTCGTCTAGTACCCATAACACAAGCCTTATTGAGCTTACTATGGGACTAGATCGATTTGTGTAAGATTGTCCCCTAATATTTATTTATTTATTTATTTATTTATTTATATACATATAAATCAATCAAGCCGACAAAACAAAAGAATAAAATCTTGAAAAAAAAATTGTTCTGGGGTACCTCCCCTACACCTAAAGTAGGGATGTAATTGGATAGCTTGTTCAAAAATGATGGGTTTAATAAAACGATTTTTCAAATTAGTGATTCGTTTGCGACATATTGGGCTTTAAAGCCCAAATTTATCTTCGAGTCACGTGTTCCCCCCCTCCCCTGCCAGCTAAATGGCTGGCAATGTGAAAAAAACTATCACGGCTTAGTAGGCATAACTAGTTACCGAGTAATAGTCGACCAACTTAAAATGTACTTAGAAAGGCCAACTTTCGTACAAATTCGGGCGACGCAACAATTTAGCTGGCGCGCGCGTGTCGATGTAACTAAGAAAGACAGGCAACTATATACGGAACCCTACACTGCCCGTGGCCCGACAAGCACTTAGCTGATCTTTAGGGTTCCGTACCCAAAGGGTAAAAACGGGACCCTATTACTAAGACTTCGCTGATAGCTAGACAGTTGAAATTTTCACAGATTATGTATTTCTGTTGCCGCTATAACAACAAATACTAAAAACAAAATAAAATAAATATTTCAGGGGGGCTCCCACACAACAAACGCGTTTTTTTTTTGCTGTTTTTATAGATAATGGTACGGAACCCTTCGTGCGCGAGTCCGACTCGCACTTGGCCGGTTTTTTTAGATTTGGCTAGGCATACATTTGGAAGGTGAATATCTCATATGTTTATTGCTGCCCCCCAGGCGTTTGCGAGCATATAATAAGTTTATATATAAAAATAAATAAAGACTGAAATGTCATTATGCCACTTTCTCTAAAATACTTCAGCAGGTGTCTCGCGCAGGAACACTGTAAATAATTCTGGGTGCCCTAGCTTTTTTGCAATATGAAAACTCTAGAGCCCGATGCTGCATGTCTCCATATCAGTGCTCCGTAATAGACTGACTTACCAGCTTGGACACCACACAACTCTCTAATTTTTCGTAAGTACAGCGAAAGCCGCTCTTGTAAGTTTCTTACGAAACTATATCAAATATCGACGGCGAAGTACCATGAACTCCTATATACGAAAACCTAATTTACAGTACGACTAATTAGACGACGTAATTAGACACTACTTACGTCTACTGAAAATTAGGTTTTCGTACATAGGAGTTCATGGTACTTCGCCGTCGATATGCTTGGCCCATATTAGAGAGCTGTCTATTGTTAGACCAAGAATTTAGTCTCTCTAGCCGGTTTCTATCTACGTGCAAGTAGCATGACAATTACAATTACGAGATACACGTATGATTCTAAGCACCACGTGTCTAAATTGTCTAATCCCCCAAGCGTCGAAATTGATTACACGCAGACAAGGCTAATTCCCAATAAAATTGAATACATTAAACCCGTCCCTTTGAAGTCGCGTAATTTCTTATCAAGGGATACGTGATCTAATGAATTCAAATAGGGGTAGCTACCGGTACCGGTCACCTTAATCTTTTCATTTAGGAAATACCTCCATATGGGCACGGGAAAGATAACAGACCCTTGCGCTGGATTAGGCTGAGGGGATTTTGCGCCCGAGTATTCTAAGGTATTTTTTTTTTTGTATTGTGTTAGGATGTATTTGAATTGGACTGCTTTGTTTATGCTGAGTAGTTTTAGTCGGGCTTGGGTAGTGGGTGGTTTTTTGGGTGTTTTTTTTTCGTTTTTAGGGTTCCGTACCTCAAAAGGAATAAACGGAACCCTTACCTTATGGGACCTCATTGTTTTCGGTATGTCTGCCTGTCAATATCCTTTGCCGGGAACGCGTGGAGATATTGGGTTGAAATTAAAACCATATACTCAAGTTTACAGTATATTGAAGCAATGAAAAATAATTTAACGTAAAAAACAGATATGGCCTTTTATGCCGCAAAAAAACCTATATTTCGACACTCTCAAGGGAATCCAAATTTATAGGGTACTTTCCGTTGACCTAGAACTATGAAATCTGGCAAGTAATATCGTCTTACTACATACACGTATAGGAAAAAACCGGAAAACTATACATTGATAATTTTATATGGAACCTTCGGTGGGCGAGTCACACTTGTCCGATTTTTAGGGTTCCGTACCCAAAGGGTAAAAACGGGACCCTATTACTATAAGACTTCGCTGTCCGTCTGTCTGTCTGTCACCAGGCTGTATCTGAAGAACTGCGATAGCTAGACAGTTGACATTTTCACAGATGATGTATGTATGTATGTAAGCACTTTATTGTATACAATAACAGGTTAAAGAATATACATGTCACACAATAGATCAAAGTACAAAGGCGAACTTATCCCTATAAGGGATCTCTTCCAGCTAACCTTTGAGCAATTGAGAGGAAGGTAGGTAGAACGAGATAGGCAAACTTATGTTACCGTGAACAAAAACACAGAGAAAATGAGAACAAAACCTAATAGGTATTAATCCTAGACAAATAAAAACATGCCAATACATATATAAATATACAATATAATACACACTATCATATGCAATATATATATCGCAAATATACAATGAATAAATACATAAATACTATATTCAACCAATTCACAAGTCATTGGAAAGCCACAACTTCTTCAAATTCATCTTAAGTGATGTATTTCTGTTGCCGCTATAACAACAAATACTAAAAACAACATAAAATAAATATTTAAGGGGGGCTTCCATACAACAAACGTTTTTTTTTTCAGGTTGTACCTATCTCAAGAACCGCGATAGCTCTAGACAGTTGAAATTTTCACAAATTAATTATTTCTGTTGCTGCTATAACAAATACTAAAAATAAAATAAAATTAATAGTTAAGGGGGCCTCCCATACAACAAACTTTTTTGAAGTGAAAACTTCTTTAGCAGCGCTGAGCACTTTTTGGGATGGGGAAAAATTGTTAAATACGCGACAGAGTTTTGTGACGTCAGATGTGAAGGAGGTCACTTTTTGCTGCTAGCCGATTCGACTTTATTCAAAACTGAACGTTATTCGTAAGAGAATAAAGCCGTTAAACACTTTTTGCAATAGCATATTCTGCAAATAAATTTGTAATAATACCAACGCGTCCTTCACCGTTTTGCTATTGAGAAAATTCGAATAGTTCGAATTTGGGCGTTATTCCTAAAGAGATAAAGCTTAGAAAAATATTTATTAACGGCAAAAACAAAGTGATATTTTGGACGCCACCGTGCACCGCTATCTGCTGTTCTTGCAAATTCGAATAGTTCGAATTTAGACGTTATTCCTAAAGAGATAAAGCTTTGAAAAATATTTGGCAATGGCAAAAACAAATTGGTATTGTGTTTGACGCCGCCCGTCGGCGCGCCGACGGGCGAGCCCAGGCCTTTAAATAGCGCTATTTTCGTATAGCGCTATCATTTATAACGTTATTATTCCTAAAACCGGTATACTCAAAAACGATATTTGACGCGCTGTATAGCGATATCCATTATAACGTTATAAATCTAAACCATTAATATAAAACCGATACTTTTTTAACCGATATAATAATGTTATAACGTTATTATAGCCTACTCGTGCAATGTAAGCGATGTGATTACGTAACGTAGGTTGTTTGTTAGAGTGCACGACGTCATAGTATAGTAGAATAGAGAATTTTTCGATTTGATCGGCTTGTCGGCGCAGGTTGTAGCCTGATACGAATATCCTGACTAATAATTTTCAAATCAGATTGTCTTTAGCTACTCTGTGCCTCATTAATCGGAAATGCATCATCCCATAAAAAAACATGCCATGTAAAAAAGAGGTCAAGTCTCGAAACTCTTCCACCGTAAAAAGTTGTGAGATATTTCGTAGAGCCAAGTCTCAGGCATTCTTTTATCTTTATTTGCTTGCTAAATAAAATTTTGTGACTTGGCAATCACACAATACTACATAGCTTTAGGTATGCAGAAATCCATTAATGCGGGAAAGTTGTGTGATTGCCAAGTTACAGAATTTTATTTAGCAAGCAAATAAAGATTAAAGAATGCCTAAGACTTGGCTCTACGAAATATCTCACAACTTTTTACGGTGGAAGAGTTTCGAGACTTGGCCTCTTTTTTACATGGAATGTTTTTGCTTGCTAAATAAAATTCTGCAACGTGGCAATCACACAACTTAACTGTATTTATAGATTTTTGCATACTTACCTAAAATTATGTAGTATTGTGTGATTGCCAAGTCACAAAATTTTATTTAGCAAGCAAATAAAGATTAATAAGAATGCCTGAAACTTGGCTCTACGAAATATCTCACAACTTTTTATGGTGGAAGAGTTTCGAGACTTGGCCTCTTTTTTACATGGAGTGTTTTTTATGGAATCTCACTTCTTTTTGTAGGTTAATGTGTTATCCATACATACAATGAATGCAGGCCCATTCTTGCTTTTGAATTTTCCCATTCACTGCAAATGTAACTTTGTAATCCTATATATTTGTATAGGATTACAAAGTAATGTATACAGTTGGTGTATCTAGAAAACTGGGTTGAAATAGCAATTTTTTATAGTTTTCCCTTTATGTGGCCATTAAACCCTAACTCTGTACCAAATTTCAGCTCTCTGAGTTTATGGGAAGTACTAGTTCTATTTTGATGATTATGAGTGAGTGAGTGTCATAAATGCGAAACTTTGCTTTCGCTTAACTTCGGAACTAAATGACCTAAAAACTTGAAATGTTGGATTTTAAGTATGTGATTATAGCTTACTGGATGACGAAAATTTCTGCATTTTGGTCTTATCCAGAGGTTCTCAAATAGGGGCCTGAAAATGTGGCGAAATGGTTCCAGTAAAGGATGGTACGGCAGTGTTTGCTTCGCGCTCGACTTGGCGGGGCCACTGCCGTGCCCCCAGGTATTAATGGCATTGTTATAACATGGTAAATTATTAATAATTTAAATGCCTGCATCAAATGTTTCTGCTTAGCCCGTTGGTTGACTGGTAGAGTAGAGAATGCCTTATGGCATTAAGTCCACCTTATATACTTTTTTTTGTATTGTGTCACAAAGTTTAAATAAATTAAACCGGTCTCATGGCACCAGCACGCACAATACGGATGGATGGTCAGCTAAGATGCTTAAAATGAGGTGGAGAGAATGAGAAATTTGATTTATCTATATATGTAAAAGAAGACTTCCTGACTAATTCATCAACGCACAGCTGAAACTACTGGGACTAAAAAGAAGGGACAAGATGGAATTTTTGGAAATCCCATCCCTAAGGGGGTTAAATAGGGGTGCAGTTTGTATGAGGGAAACTTTTTTTTTTAACTAGAGACTTGAAACTTTGTAGGAAGATTACTTATTAAGATGCATAAAAAGTTCTTGCAGCGTTTTAGAAAATTCCACTCCTAAGGGGGTTAAGTAGGGGACAGGGGTGCAATGTTTGTATGGGGGAAACATTATTTTTTGAACTAGAGACTTGAAACTTTGTAGAAAGATTACTTATTAGAATAGAAAAAAGTACTTTCTGTGTTTTAGAAAATTTCATCCCTAAGGCGGTTAAATAGAGGTGCAAAGTTTGTATGGAGGGAACTTTATTTTTTGAACTAGAAACTTCAAACTTTGTAGAAAGATTACTAAATACAATACAAAAAAGGACTGTCAGCGTTTTAGAAAATTCCACCCCTAAGGGGGTTAAATAGGGGTGAAAGGTTTGTATCAGAAACACTTTTTTTGAGCTTGAGATTTGAAACGTTGTAGAAAGATTACCTATTAGAATAGAAAAACAGTTAGTACTTTTAACGTGTTAGAAAATTCCATCCCTAAGGGGGTTAAAAAGGTACTTATGCAAGATTAGGATGAGAAACATTTTTTTTGAGCTAGAGATGGGCAACTTTGTGGTACGATTACTTATTAGAAAAAAAAATCCTTTCATCGTCTTGGAAAAATACCACCCCTAAGGGGGTTAAAAAGTGTTAAAACGGTATTCAAGGTTTATATGGAGAGCAAGAAAATATAGTAAGATATTTCTAATGTCAGTCTTAGTCTGTATGTTAAAAGACAACAAAACTGATTTCAGAGTTATTTTTTAATTCATCCCCTATAGGCGTTAATGGGGCTTCAAAGTTTATATGGAGGGAAAAGTAATTTTTTAAGTAAGATTTTTTAATTTTGGTCTTAAAATAGAGAGAGCAGATTAGTAGATTTTTTTATTCATCACCTAAGAGTGTTTAAAGGGGATTCGAAGGCCGTATAGGGTCAAGACAATTTTAAAGTAAAACATTAGTGTAACTACGATTTTAGACGGTTTGTTTAAAACTAAAAAATACATTTCAATGTTTTTGAAATTCATCCCCCAAGTTTCTAGGAGGTTCAAAATTTATACGAAGAGCAAGATATTTTTAAAATAATAGATTTATTACTTAAGTTATAGACCGTTTGTTTAATGATTAGAGAACGATTTCCGCGTTTTTTTTATTCATCCCCTAAGAGAGTTAAAAGGTTTGAAGGTTGTATAGAGAGCACTACTTTTTTAAAGTAAGACTTACAGATTTGAACAGTTACCAGAAATGTAGGATAGGTTAGGTTAGAACTGCGATGCTCCCAGAATCGAATAGATTTAATCAACATTGGGTACTTATTATTATAACAGCAATGTAGCTTAGTAGACATATAAAAATATATTTTTCTTTAATACTGTATGAAAACGTCTGTTGATGATTCTCAAGATATTTATGTTTGTAAAAACGAAGTTTTCAATTTAGATTTATCAATTTAAACTAACGAACTCATCGCACTGTTACCTTTTATGTAGGTCTAATCCCTGAACGGATTTAAATGAAATTTCCCGTACAGATAATTTGAGACCCTTGAAAGGATATAGGATAGTTTTTGTATATCTTTAAGATGGTAGAAGTGTGTATGGGACAGCGATAAATAGCTTGCACCGAACATAATTTAATAGCAATATTTTTTCTAAGACCATAGCAAGTTCCACGCGAACGAAGTCGCTGGCAACAGCTAGTTATTTATATAAATATTTAGTGACTAAGGATTAATTAGAAAAGGAGGATGAATCGTAAGAAAAGGAGGATCGATACATATTTGTGTACCAATCGTCCTTGGTCTCCCCTATCTATCGCGAGCCTATCTAGACAGATTATGGCGAAGAACCGAAATCGAAAATTCACACATTCTTTGGTTTCATAATCAGATTTTATTTAACTTGTCGTTTTCGGAATGGCTCTAAATCAAAAATAAAATAAAATGTCGGAAACTAAAAGTATATTATAATTTTATTACGATTAATGAACAAAAGCACATACCAACATACCTATGCATAATTTTTTGCTCACGGCAACACCGTCGGTCGTAGGGCTTGTTTGGAATAGGTCCTAAAACTGTGAGTCTGCGATTTAGTGCAGAGACAAACAATTAACATAAAAAAATATTGACCCTCTTACATATTGTAATAGTGTATACCTAGGGGCTATTGAGATTGGCACTCTTTCTTTTTATTAATGAGCAAGTCCACGAATCTGTGGACAGCGTTGCGTTTCCTGCGTCCCATTTTTATTCCACCATTTATCGTCGCAACTAACCAAATATTCACAATTCACAACCAATTTGCAAATGATCGAGGTAAACAAGCATTAATAAGATTTAGAAGCTAGAACAACATAACGGCAACGTCGCACGTCGCGCTACGGCCCACGTGGTGGCATGTTGGCATTGGCACAGAGCGGCAACGGCGCAGCCGTAGCGCGCGGCTCGCATTTTAAAACGATATTATAACGTTATTATATATCGTTCTGTTATTCATTCTGTTACGGTATTTATATCGTTATGGAGAATATTGATTGTGTTATAACGTAATTTTCGAACACTAACGAAATATACCGTTATAATTCCGGTTCATTTTATAACGTTTTAAAGGCCTGGGCGAGCCAGCATCCTCGGTACAGTGCCTCGAGGGGCTTTTTTAGTTTAGCTTAGTTTTAATTTAATTTAATTAATGTTAGTTATCATCTTGTATATACGTGAGTAAAGTTGTAAACTGTATATTGTATTAACTTTAGAAAATAAATAATTTGTCGTTTTGTTTATTTAATAGTAACATCTTTTGATCTCTGAATTGAAGTTACAAAGTTTTACTAACCCCAAATTGACATAATGTTAACCTAAACCTAGTAATAAGATATATTTTAGTGCATATTTTATGTCAATGGACTAAATGATTTTAACTTTGACTTTGAAAGTCATAGAGTGTCAGAAAGTGTAACTATTTTAAGTGCTTGTAGAATAATTAATGGTGTTTGGTTTACAGCACATTAAACTGACCCTTAGCGTCAAGCATTCCATCACCAAACTACAGCAACTGACATCAAAACTTTACACGATCGTAGTACAATCTAGAACAATCCTACTAAAGGAACATATTGTACATGCTTAAACATTAACTACGAATTAAATCTTAATTTCCAATTCTTGTCGACAATAAACTCAACAACATTACTCCATTATTTAACATTCAGAAAGCATTACCAAATTTACCATAATTCTATTAATGCGACATACTCGTACCTACAACATATTTAAGAAATGCGTAGGATATTCCAGTTTCAAAAACTCATTAGTACAAGCTAAGATTTAAGCTACGACCTCCATTTGAAAAACACACACTGCACAACTCAGACCATAGCTCTTTCGAAAAAAATCCATTGTTATCAATGGCAAAGGAACGCGGAGAGAAACTAAACTCAATCTACAACAGTGAACCAAACGGCTAAGCGTTTGGAAGCACAGTTAACCAAAGTAAACGACCAAACCTCTCAAACGGCATTGGAGATAAAATATTATTATGACCCCAATGTGAACGTCAGATAGGACCAGATACCTAACATTATGCTCTGAACGGTACCCAAAAGTTGGCGAGACTCCAGCGCCGAAGAATCCGAGTATCAAATGTGTGCTAGATTTACATTCCCTCGGATTAGAAGTGGATTTGAACATTGAAATAACAAATCCGTACAAATGCGTTCGGCTTTTATTTCGTACTCTCGTGTGTAAGATTGCACAGACTGTGTTGGTTTACGATACGGGGTAAAGATAACCGAAATGAGGGCCGGTTTTCCATCAGAGATATTTTACGCGAGGGATATGCCCCCTGCTCGTTGTCGACAGTTTGAAGTCGTTGTAATTTTCGGCCGTTATTCCACACACGACTGATCAAATCTAAGCGGATGGAATAGCGCCCTTATCCTTTATTCTTTAATAACAAATTAACTCGTGTCTTAAGAGTAGGTTTGGTGCAATTGAATAAGTCGATAGTATTAAACTTTTAATTATAATTTCCTAACATAAGAATTAGAGGTGAATTCTGGGCATAATTTGTGTGCACAACTGGTATACTGAAAAGACTGCGCTCAGTGTGCCGAGTTCGAATTGCTGGAACGAAGAATTTAATTTCCGCAAGCAGCTCGGAACTGTCAATGCGTCCAAATAAGATATCATGCAAAACCGACATATCAAGCGACAAGCACCTACTTTCAAGGCTCAGAAGACGGTGACGGCTGCACATTGACTCGTAGGATGTATCCCACTTTCTGAGCCGAAAATTTTGGTGTCGAAGAAAACAGAGCTGAATTTTCTCTATTTTCTCTTTATGGGTTATATACTGAGGGGACCAGATGTATAGTTATTGTTCTTATTGTGGGTTGTTAGATTGTATGTATCTGCGTATTTATGGGTTGTATTTGTCTGTATATTTATTAAGTATTTGCAGGCCTATCCCACTGTCATTTTGGCGCGAAGCGAATCTTATCCATGGTAACTTCCTGCGGAGGTCTACTACGGCTGTGCAGCGTATCACACACAATGACGTTTCATATATACGTTCCGTTGCGTACAACTATGTATAGTACGCAACGGAATATAGTATAGTAGAATATAGTTGTACAACTTAATTTCAATGATCGAACATCATAAAACGAATTAAATTTTTTACAACATTTAGCTAACAAGACGAAAGAAGTAATCTCATTGCACAATATGAACTGATTTGTAAAAGCTCAGTCTGTTTTTATGTATGTTTTTAACTTAATCGTGACTTACCGGCTTTCATATTTTTTATTATCATATTATATTATTATTTCCAAATCGGTTGATTATTTCGATAATAAACATAGAAACTGAAACAATTATATTTTTCGACGATCAGTTATGGTTATGTGGTACGTCGACAACCCTATCCCAGTCTACGATTGTACATATATTGCCAAAAAATTACAGCTAATAATCACTTAGGCAATAAACGTTCTGTACCTTTAGGTACTATACTTATTAATTATTCTGTTGTATTTGCAGAGGGAGGGTGGGAGCATAAACGGGTGCGTCCCACGAGATATAACAACAATATATATAATTTCATATTAATAACGTTCACATGATATAATGAACGTTAGCTATAACAACAAAACCAATACTTTTATAAGGAATAACGGTCAATTGACATAATATTCATCTTATATAACGTTTTTTTCTATAACACTAATTTCATTTCATATAACGTAGATAACGTATAACGACATAACACATAGTATATTTTCGTACAAGGATTTAATACAGAAAATTAGATTGGGGCAGCTAAAAAAAGGGACGGCGGGCCCCCGTACAAAAGGCCCCGCAGTAAAAAACAATAAATACTCTTAACGATGGTATTATTTGTAGGTTAGGTTAGGGTTATCTTGTGTCCCTTAGAGTGGAAATAGACTTCCCGCGAAGCGGGGTGACGTCGACACGCTGGCGGTTAGGTTAGGTTAAAATAATTGGCGTCTTTGATTTCAAATAAAAAATTATGTTCAATCTTTCAATTACTTAGGTGTTATGAATATTTTACCCTTTAATCGATATATCAATTGATATTATATCTAAAGTACGTTATACTTTACGAAAATATATATTTTGACATTATACCTTTCGTTCATTATGTGTAATGAACGTTATACTAAACAAGCTTATACACAGTGAGCGTATATATTATGAACATTATATGATAAGTTGTTATACTTCGTAATACTTACCCGTTTATGTAACTTGTCTGGGGACACTAATTGCTCAGTTGAATTTTGTAATATACCATTTTCATACCAACAAACCCTTTTCTTACAATCCTCTAAGCAATCTTAATAATACCCTTTAATTTACTTTATCTCAAAGAGACAGTTCCTAATAACTTAAAAGCTTAAAATAAAATAAAAATATGAGAGCTTGTTTGGACCATAAAAACGGTCCATTGCAAAATGTCCGGACGCCGGAAAAAGTTGAAATGAAACCAATTAAACCCTCTATTCATTTCAACGCTTCCCTGCTTTTGCTAACGCAATTTTATAAGCAGAAAATAAAATTTAAGTGTAATTTATTTATTTTTTAATCCAATTAACTATATTTTTTTTTACGTTACTGATTTATCATTCGCTTATTCCTTATCCCATTTACTTCGGGTAGGCGCATCGTGTTTTTTTCTTCATTCCCCTCTATCGCCCGTCAACTCATCACACACTTCCTTCCTATTCATATCTTCTCTCACGCATTTCATGCACCTTTACTGGATTTTGCTTGCAATTTGCTCATGAAGTAAAAACGGTTAAGAGTGATAAATCACTGATAAACGCTCAACTTAGCACTTTAAATCGATAGTGTCGGCCATACGCACACAACTTCAATGGAGTTTCAAAAGTCTATATGGTACAGGGTCCGAAAGGGTGATGGAAATTTTCGACGAAAAAGCGCGTACATCTCAGAAACGCCTTGGAGGCCATTGGTCACATCTGCTTCTGCATACTAAGCCCTATAATTAAGAACTCTATAATTTAATTTACTTAAAAAAAAAGTTGTAACCGTCTTAAAAATAAAATCAGTACCCAAATCGCTTCAATTGGTGCCTTTTTTTTTGATGGCACACTAACGCCACCTTGTTAGATGTGTCTATAACGCGTATTTAATTATGAAAACGGAGAATATGAGTTTAATGGTCGAATACTATTATAGATTAGGACGCGTAACTCAAGACGGATGTACTTAGAGCTGAGCTGCCATAGTAACTATTGTTTGTATGGAAGTATTCTACACATCTAACCAGGTGGCGTTAGCGTGCCATCAAAAAAAAGGCACCAGTTGCCCATACATTTCCAGCAAAGCCCTTTGAAGAGCTCCCTGATCTGATGACCATAGGACCACCAGGAAAGGATACCCTTTCTAACATAAAAATAATTTTCCAAATCAGTTCAGGCATCGTCAAGTAGTCAGAGAACATACTTACATAAGTAGATTCCGAGTAATTGAGAACCTCCTCCTTTTTTGAAGTCGGATAAAAACAAATGCTGAATAAACACTGTTTTCTTTATCACTCAAATGTTGCTTGACTTTGGAACTGCCTATACAAAAATAAATAAGTACAGCTATTGAGATGGGAATCGCTAATCGTTCTGGTTCCGAACGAACGAGGGTTACGCCAATTTTAATTAAAAAATTCTAAAAGGTCCGCCCTAATTTGTAATGCCAATATCAAATTAGCATCGTCGTAGAAAACAGCAGATGAGATTATGGAAGCTTTCATAGGTAACAGTGATTATGAGAATAGGGGAAACGTGGAAAAATTGTTGGCAACTTGATAATTTTTGAAAATTCTGGTCTAATATTTTTTAGAGTGGTTGTAAAAATAAGTTCTGATGGTTGGACGCCATGAATTTCAACGGAAACCTATAGAGTATGTGCCTTTAAAGCTGTAAATTTTGTATTAGGATTAGAACTCACTGTCATCATTCTGTACATAAGTTCTGAAAAACTCATTGGTACGAACTGATCCACTAGGCACAACCGGGAATACGCTAGAAGGAAGAGATTGTTATGCAAATAGCTTATAAATTACTTCATTATTGTCTAAAATCAACAAACTAATTGTGTTATTAAACACAATTATTTTTTTATTGTTTCTGTAGAATTAATTCTAAAACCTTGAATTTGATTACACCTCCCAACATTCGCTGGCAGAATCATAATTGGTATTTAATTTCAATGTGACCGATTGAAAATGAATCATATTTTGAGCCCTTTCTTATCATCGCCACATCTTGTTTGACCGTTCAATTGCAAAAACAATCTTAGTAAGTTAAGTTAAAGTTCATATTTCATTGATAGTGAAACGGAGATGTGGCGTTTGGGAAGTAGACGGACTATTTTAGATTTATTGGGTGAAGTTTTCAAATGGCCGATGTCGGCGATTTGATAAATTATTCGTAATGGTCGTGTAGGTGAAATGATGCATCGCTCCTATGGATCGTGCCCATTCAGTCCCCATTTCAATTGAATGGCAATTCAATCTTTATAGACGCACTTAGCGGCTAATGGCTATGTAAGTATTGTGTCAATAAAAATGACGGTAACATAAAAGAAATGAATTGCAATCATCTGTTACGCAGAGACATGCATAGAAATAGGGCCGTGTCAGATATTTATACTTGCTCTGTTGTCGCTGATATTGATAGTCACCACACACACACCCCCTCACGCACACAAACACACACACACGCACTCACACACACGCGCACGCACACTAGTGTACATACGCATAGTTCTCTTGAACATGATACAACTTACTCTTATTAACGTGTAATGTAAATGTGATACCTATAGTTACTTCATTACCATTATTATAAGTCTGGATGTTCTTATCACCAATCTCTGACCATGCAATTGGGCTTTCACTGGGGGCTGCAACACAGTGCAAACTAACGCAGTCGCCAGGGCTCCAAACTGTACCATGTATCCATAAGCATACCCCGTTATCAGTGTTGCAGAATCATTGAAAACGCTAGGGTTGGCACTGCACTTATATTATTTTTAACATGTGCCTCTAGGTATGTATAATTTGATGCACCTTTTTTTAATTGATATAAACTAAGTTTTTAACAAAATAAAATCTCTTTTCAACCCGTAATTAAAAAAGGTTATATTCTTTTTTTCACTCCATAATAGGTGGTTGCGTCATTTATTTGTCAAAATTGATTTAGTATGTCGTAGATAATTCGTTCACTTAGTATTCAGTTAAAATCATGAATTTAATCACGCTGAATTTTCCCAGTTTAAAAGAGAGCTGATGGCGAAATTAGAAGTAACCCGAATGCGACGCGGTAATATTTCGTAAATTTAGTACATATAACAACAGTATGTAAATTTGCTTTTCTTTTAAATTCATTTTTCAGTTTTTTCTGTTACTAACAGATAAAAAAATGATACATTTGTGCCAATGCACTATAGATTTCAAAGTAAGATGCCTGAGATTCTTGTTAAAATATGTTATCATATACAAGTGTGACGATTGTTGCGATGAAGTAGTTAGTGTTCAGAAAATTTACAATAGAATGTGAAAATGGATGGTCAAAAGGTGAATTCAACTGCACATGCAATAGCCAAATATCAGAATTAGGAAAAACAGATGAAAATATCACCTCAACAAATGGAACCTTCAATGTATGCAATTTGATTGAAAAGTATTAAATAAGTAGTATAGTTTATCCCTAAATAAAAATCGACTGTAAAGACACAACGTTCATAATTGCATTGTAATATGCCTACTTGAAAAAGAAACTATCTTTATACAAATCTGTTATTTTACATGTAAAAAGATTCTTCAAGCAAAAGCCTGTACACCAAAATGTCACATGTCACATTGACAATAAAATAGATATTGTGCGATAACCCTATGACTTAGTTTCAATGGATCTGCAACACTGATAACGGGGTATGATTCATAAGTATGAACAATAAAGAATTTTTTATTATTATTATTTATCTCCTTTATTCAATTTTCTTCTTAGACTAGGTTTTTACAATACATATATAAAAAGTAAAATATAAAACTATACATACAAAACATAAATCATTATAAAAACCTAATCTAGGGTACCGCCGCCAGCGAGGCGGGGCCTAAGCTGCCGGCGGTCAGGGCGACAGAGACAGGAACCTCCTGACTATCCGCGCAGTATCCAGGAGTACCGCCTTCTGTATCTGACCCTTGATCCAGCCATCTAGCGAGAGTCTCTTGAGGTGATGTTCGAGACTCTTCGCTATTAAGCCATTCGCCGGAACGACTATCGGGACAATGATCGTCGAATCAACATCCCACATGGCGGTTACCTCGTGAGCCAGGTCTAGGTACTTGCTGGCTTTGTCCTTTTCGGCCTTCAAGAGGTTCTCGTCATGGGGGATGGTGATGTCAACGAGCACTGCCTTTTCGTTTCGATCGATCTGTCAGCACGATATCAGGCCTATTGGCAAGAATAGTCCTGTCCGTGATGACAGATCGATCCCAATAGAGCGTGGCACGACCATTTTCGAGAACTGGCGCAGGTGTGTACTTATAGTAAGGCACTTCGGAGACCACAAGACCGTATAGCAGAGCAAGTTGCTGGTGAATAATTCTGGCTACAAGGTTATGTCTGTGCAAGTACTCGCCGTTAGCAAGATGACCACAACCGGAGATAATATGCCTGAGTGACTCCCCGGGACGGCGGCATGCCCGACAAATGTCGACCGTACCGTCCTTCAGGATATACCTCCGGTAATTGTTCGTCATGATAACTTCGTCCGCAATTGCACAGACAAAACCTTCGGTTTCCCCGAAGAGATCCCCGAAACGTAGCCAGTTCACCGACGCGAGCAGATCTACATCGGGCCCTGTGAGGGCCTTGTAGAACTGCCCGTGTAGCTCCTTGCTCCTCCATACCGCCCTGCGGTCCTCGGCGCTCATCACTTTAAGTCTGCGCCAGTTCTCGTTTGCCAAGGAGAGCGGGGTAAAGTTTCCGTCTACTGCTACTACGTCGCGATGCATCCCACACTCGTTGTTTAGGAAATAATCCCTGAGACTGTTGAGTTGTGGAGGTCTTTGGCATTTAAAAAGCCGCGACCTCCACACTTCCGCAAGATGTACAGTCTCATAACAGACGAGCGTGGGTGTAGCATGCGATGCGCAGTAAGCAGTACTCGGACTCTTCGGTCCAGGGCATCCAGCTCAGTCTGAGTCCACCTTAGTACGCCAAAGGAGTAAGTAAGCAAGGGTATCACCCAGGCGTTGAAGGCGCGCACCTTGTTGCCGCCCGACAAAAAAAAATATTATTTATTATTTATTATTATTATAAAGTCGTTAATAAAATCGTCAAGTCCCTCGCAATTCTCGCAAAGAAAATAATAGCTAAGGAATCTAGTGAATAATGACTAAAGAATCTACAAAATTTCACGAGAATCCGTAGAGAAATGCGACCTGTAGAAGAGAACAGCGGACATCCGGACAGACAGACGGACGAAAGCATTTTTGACCAAGCTGATACGGAGAGATTCGTTCGCTACGCTCGCTCGTTAGAAAATCTGTATGTAGTAAAATCAATAATGACAGAAACATCTAGCAACATGACGTTTAATTTCCGATGAGCTACTTATCTTATTTTGGAATTATCTACAACCTAAATTACCCACTCAACCATGAACGATAACGTCAATAACCCAAATCAGACAGTCAATCAATTCTAATTGACATAGAAAACTTTTCTATTTGTACTAATTATACGTTGTATCTTGTATCAAGTAAAATACTGTTTTGGTCGTGAAATACTGCGTTTAAGTGCATATTTGTCCAACAATTTTGTTTTTATGAAAGCGTAACGATCCTATTAGTAGTTTTTAATTGACTCTTGGGCAATTTAAAAGAAAACATATTTTTTCAAAAAGTTTAAAATTCATATTTTTATGATTTTGAGTATATTTTGTAATTTGCACTTTATTGCAATAGCTTGATGGTTTACTATCTAAACGGCAACACTACGTTATACATTTTAACATGAGGAAACTAACCTATTCCAAAACTCCAATTAGCACAAGGTCATTGTATTGTCAAGGTTCTAGAATGCTAGAGAAGCAAGGTCAGGTCTTAAGGGTGCTCGTGACAGAAATGGTAGCACTTGACGATAGAGACAGGCTACAGGGCGAATTCTATTTGTTTCTGGAAGTTTTCCTTGGGCTTGCTGGGTATTGTTTTGGCGTAGCTTGTTAAGTGATGTTGATGTGAGGCAATTGTGTAACTAATGGGTGTATGTGATAGAAATAAAAATAGAAAAACATTTATTCGTGACACACACAAAACGACGAATAGTGAATAAAAAAAACACGTCACGAAATGGTCGCAACTCAGCATGGTGCTGGCGATAAGCAGCGCTGGTATTCCGCTGGAACCATTGGTGAAACCATGGCAGGCAACGCCACGTATGGCAATGCACAAAAGACAATATAATTATAATAACAACAATAAGACAGTGAAACAATGATAAAAATAAATAATAAAAGAGATTCAGACATATCTATATGTGTAGGTACTTAACTGGCATCTTTCACAGTAAATAAAACATTGGAGAACAATTTTACGCAAATTGAATTGTTAACTTCGCTTACCCCGAAATCAATTGTGAGAACTGTTGTTGCTATGCAAAGTATTCTTCTTCTGCTTACTTAAAAGCTAAGCTCTTGTCGGTGTAGCTCAAAGTAGGCCCTCCATTTACTCCGATCCCAGGCAACCTCTTTGCCATCTCGATACGACCTAACATCAACTATTTTTTTAAGCTGCTCTATGTAGTTTATTCTATGTCTTCCTCTTCCTCGCTTCCCCTCTCTCTTTCCTTCGATTATATTAAGTATGAACTTGTCATGTCGCATGAGGTGCCCTATCACCTTCCTTCTTCTATTTTCTAAGTGTCTCATTAACTGCCTGGTATTCACGGTTTTGTTTTTCTTTTGAAACAATTTAGGCTAACCATTTTAAGATCCAAATCTGTGGCTACCGGCAGCATCGTATTGTTAGTAACAGCCAAAGTACCCAAATATAGAGATCGCTCTAAAGCGATAAGACCGCCTGTTGTTAACTTTCTTTATTGATTATACTTTTGTAACATGTTTTTCTTATGTTGTGGTGCAATAAAGAATATTATTATTATTATTATATCGTAAAACATCCATACTCTTACAGTAGGTAATAAAGACGTTGGCTGCTACTAACTATAGGATGCTGACTGAACTAGGCTCTGATTAATATTATTATTCCAATACCTACATGGCTTTGCCGGCATTCGAATCCAGGAGCACTAACTTCGCAAGCTATGCTTGCATGATATGTAAGCATGCGGACTAGTCAACCTGAGCGAACACTGGTTCTACTTTTGTGGCGAGCATGATACCACAGATTATATAACAGTTCTACGAACAGATACTCAAGTCCAAATAAAAACGGCAATACCTACCGTTTCGCATACCTACAAAATTTTTCAAAGGAGCGACCTTGAACGCGCCGGTCGTAGTCTGCTCGTGCCAACCGAGACTAGGGTTGACACCGCTCTGAATTTATTTTATAATTAATAATTGAGTGAAATAAAAAACAGTTTATTTTTGAAAATAATCTTCATAAATCATTTTTATTATGATGTTTCTACAATTTGCTTTACTTTAATGTAGTGTTGAATGTTTTTTTTCCTTCTTTAAATGTCCGGTTATCAAATTGAAGAGTGGTGAAAATTCTGAATCTGATGAATAAGTAAGTATTCGAACGGAAAGAATTCTAGACGAAGTCTTTTTTTTAATAATTGGCCACAAATTTTATCGTGCGCGCAAGCAGCGTCCGGCCGTGAGCGCGTGTGCCAACCGACTGTCTGAAACGCCGCTAGTAGCGCGCAAAGTGTAGGTAAAATTGTAAGTTTCCACGGTGCAGCTATATCCATTACAAGAAGGTTCCCCCGTCTTAACTATACCTAACCCGTTAGCCGCTACATGGTGCTTCCAGCCATAAAAAAAAACTTTAATGTAAACAATTCAAGACTTTTCCTCCAAGCACCGCTGCCGACCAAAGTTTCCCCAACGTGATTACAAAATCATTTCAAAGTCCATTCTTTGCCACAAGACAATGAGAATCAAGATGCACTTTACGAACTCTAAACTAATATAAACTTCATGGGATCGCGATAAGTCGTTTCAACTTTTAAATTAAAAGTAAGCCATACCTGTGGTTGTAGTAACTATAACTACGAGGAGCAAAAACCTTTAACTTCAGTCTAATTAAGTCATTTTTTGTTTTTATTTACAACACAAACAAATATAAATATTCATCTCTCGGTATCTTAACTTTTAAACACAGTCTTGCATTTATTTAGTTTATTTTATTTTGAATTATGTACTTACTATGGGACCAACTTTGTGTTATGCAAAAAAATCTAACTATTTCATTAACTTTGCTCATTTTAGACTGACGAAACTGTATGAACAGGTGTTTCATCATGGATAGATTCACATTTTGCTATTTTGTATTACTAATTAAATTACAGCCTGTATATTGCTGTGAATATTAATTTTGCATCTGCTAAATAAACTTGTTGAACTCCGTCACCCCACCGGTATCTAGGACGTCCAACAGTTGGAGGTCCCGCGTAAGCTCTCCTGACTGCACGATCGTAGCCATCGGAGTCTAGAGGATTTCGTTTCTCCTTATGATGTTCACACACACACTAGATTTTCGACTTTTTGGTTCTTACGAATTCTCCAGGTGCCGTCGACTGTGGACAGAAACGGCATTGTACAGGGAAGTCTTTCTTGTTGGAGGCCAAGATCCTCACCGGGTCGTTGCGCCTCAGCTGTTAAGTAAATAAGTATAAAACGTTTTATACGATTTTAACATGGCAGTTGGTCGCTTGTTTCAATCACCAGACTGGCTTGCAATGAATGTGATGATGAAATATATAATTTTCTGGATCATATTTGGCATTATGGTTGTTATATGAGTCCATATCGGGTTGCATAATATTTAAAGCCACAGTTTTGATCGGCATAACCACTTGTGTCATAATCATCATTACGCATAACCGACAAAAGTCATAAATCAGTTCGCATAGGTATATTTTTTAATCATAATATTTAAGGGCATAAATAACAATAATCAGAAATTGATTACGCATAAAAGCTTTAACCATAAATATTAATCGCCATAATAGGTTTGCGCATAACGTTTTCAAGTCATAGGTATAAGAAATTTGGTAAAATTAAAGGTAAAAGTAAATTATCTCTTTGTAACCTAAACCTAAGATAACATTTTTTCAAGACAAACGCACGGCAATTATTTTAACCTAACCTAAACCTTACCAAACCGCCAGCGTGTCGACGTCACCCCGCGAATGCCTATTTCCGCTCTAAGGGACACAAGATAACCATAACCTAACCTACCAAAAATACAATTGTTACGATTGTTATTTTTTTTACTGCGGCGGGCCTTACCCCCCGAGCCCACCTTTTCTAGCTGCGCTAACTTTATTAAACGCTGGTCAACTAATTAATAGCTTTGTTCTTTTTGCGAATCAATCATAAACAGCCTATTGTCACAAATTATGCATAGCAATTCTTACGACTAAAAGTAATTATGATCTGTAATATAATGACTAAGACTTGTGATATTCAACATTATAGTTTTAAAAAATATGACATACTACATTTATGGCAATGAAAGTATTATGCGCAGAATCATTAATTACCAAAGACTTTATGAGCAACAACTTTATGCGTAAAGTTGTTTGACAATGGAAATTATGACAATAGTCACTATGCGACTAGATGGACACCCTTGTTATATTCCTGATAATACACTAAAGATCGGTGTCAAAGGATCACTTTAGAACGTATCGTTGAATAGGTATTTCAAAATCATTATTTGAGGTTTCTTTAATATTTTTTTACTTGAAATAACCGTTTAGGATTTATAACGACTTAAAGTGGGCTTAACTTTCACTCAACAAAACCGCAGGAGTCGTTCAATTTAATATTTTATAAAAAATATCACTTCTTATTCTAGTTTAATTGCTTGTTGATTGCGTAATGTTTCGTACGTACGATAGGTAGATCTAAAGATCTTTTTTGTATGGAATAATTACATCTGAGTTGTCCTGAACACTCGTTCAAAGAGTTACGTAATTATTCGTTAACGGTATGGAATTTTCATACGGCCGGCAATATGTCTTGTTGGGTGCTACGAATCTTGCTTACGCTCGGCATCCTACAACAATCTACTGCAATCTTCTTTCCCTGTTGGCCAGGATTAAAATAATATTTTACAGTACACATGGTGCTACTTTCCCGCACTATAGTGCGGAAAAGAGCACTTTTCGTGCATGTGTCGAAACTTTAAAGAGCCATATGTACAGTAAAACGTTGTACGATACACGTGCGAATAGGTAATTCGCAACTCGTGTCGATTTAAAACACTCCCTTCGGTCGTGTTTTAATTTATCACCACTCGTTGTGAATTTCCTATTTTCGGCACTTGTATCGTAAATAACTATTCTCAAACATGCAATGAAATATAGACGTTGTGTTCTTCATAATGGGCTTCGAAGTGTCACGTTTCGGGCGCAGCCAGACGAGAGACCCTTAATGGCATTTCATACAAAATTGGAGGCCTAGGCCGGCAAGATGGTCTTTTTTAATTTCCATTCTACAATTTGTGGCACAGGATCACGGCGTTCAGCCATGAAAATTAAAATTTGATTTCTTGGAGTTTTTTTAATTTATTTCATTGCATGTTTGAGAAAAGCACTATACATACCTCGGCGTGAAAAGGGGTTGCCAGCCTCGTAACTATCCGACCTCGCTACGCTCGGCCGTCTATATGTACTCGGCCGGCAACCCCTTACTTCCCGGCCTCTGTAGTATTGTACTATTTCTAGAAAAGGAAGCGCCAACTGCATTTCTTGGAAAAAAAAATATCATCACATTTCTGTAGACGAATTTAATTGTAATTATAATTACACTTACCGGGATTTTAACCCGGAACCGTCAGCTTTGTAAACACCCCTAACCCACTAGGCTGAGCCGGTCGCCAATAATAAACAAGCTTCTGTCAAAAAAAATATTTTTGGTACAAGCTTTTATTGCCGATTGTACTTTTCTGTATACCGTCATCAACTACTCATTGAGACGATTCTAACGAGCCCAAACTCAACGGGGTTACGTCGGTTAAGTACTGAATTCCCATGGCCACCTTCTGTCTCCATCATCAGATCAGCTTGATAGTACCATAATATTGAATTGTCATCCAAACTATACTTATACCCAACAATTCAGCTCAATCGGTCACCGGGAAGTGGGTCAAATTTTACTTGCAAGTTTTGATTACAGACAGACAGACAACGGGACAGGTGAAACTAAATAAAAGCTTGTAATAAAAAAAAAATGTAGAAGATAAGGAACGCCTTGACAAAATACGTCTTACTTATACGTGGGCTAATATTTAAATATATAAGTCACCTCAGCTAAGTTACGTTCGGGAATTCTCGGGGAAAGTTAGGCGTGACTTTCAGCAATAGGTAAATAATTCACTCCTTTTCCGATTAATAATTTAGATAAAGGTCTACAGGGTGCTCAGTGGAACTTATCCGTGAAAAATTACATCAAATATTAATAACGGTCCCGATTACTTAAGTTCGCAGTGTTTTGGAATGACGCATGAGAAGGGATACATTAGTATTACAATACAATACAAAATACTCCTTAGTGCAGAACCCAAAACATTACAACGGGTGTTGTCAGTGACAGAGACGAATTATAAATACAAGGACTTCGTTATTCGTTTATTCGTTAAAGTTTACAGGATTTAACAACAGCTCGGTGTCTCAGTGTGTGCCTACATTGCGTGGTAGCGTGTAGTAAGCAACCCAATTTTGGAATTAAGTCTTCTTATTCGAGGAAATAAGTGTCCCAGAGCCATAACAAAATGCTCAAATTATAGTAGTCATATGAATAACCAGTAACATTTTTGGGAACACAGGACGTCTATCATGATACGGCCGCGACATACTCTCGACTTTTCTCGCACTATACCTCTTGTTTGTTCTAATGAGAAAGAGACGGATAGTGCGAGACAAATTGAGAGTATGTCGCGGCCGTCTCATGATATTACGTGCAGATCACTTCCGAAGCGCCATTTGTCCAAAACTCATTCCGAGATTTCAAAATTCCGAATGCAATTTTCCGCTTAGTGAAATTTAGGACGCACATGATTTAAGGGGCTCCTAGCTCCCAATGACCTTCGATCTGTAACTGTCGGTTTTTTCGTGTTTTTTATAGCTTATCGTATTAAGAACAACGTGGTTTACCAAAATAGTATCCTATATTTACATCAAAACTCACAGTTTTCGGGATATATGGCACCAAACTTTGGCAATTTCTGGCCAAAAAACCCTTTTTTGGACGTAACTTTTGTAAAAATTAGTTAAAAATAAATATCTCTCGTGGGTTTTTAAAAACGTCAATAAGGGACAGTTATATGTAGATTTCATATATAAAAGTGCATAAATAACATACTAATATCGAAAAGAGAGCTTTTTGGACCATGTTTGAATAAATCATAAAAAAATAACTATTCATTATTTTATAGAAAACTCTCGTGCAAATGTAGATAAAGAATCGAAGAACCGATATCTGTTTGTACCATAAATATATCTATAGTTTTGACGGAGGAATATCCACTCAAAACTCGTCAAAACTAGCCAAAAAGCGCTTGGAGCCCCTTAATGGAATATATAGGTTAGGGTAGTATTACATCCCAAAAAAACTAAAAAAAACCTTCAACGGAACATAGTTTTCGGTATTTCAGAATTCGGGAAAAATTGTCTCGGACTAATGACACTTCGGAAGTATGTAGCCGACATTCTTATTTTCATAATACAAGCCACTAAAAGACAATGTTACGAGCTGTCAAGACATCTTTAATGAGGCCAAAGGGCAAGGGGACGGAAAGTAATGCATCAAAAAGGATTGAAATCCTTCAAGCATACAATTTCCTAATGGTGTACGGTTCCGTATCCTGGTACGGTAGGATCTGTTAGACAAACGTGTTCAGAAACGAGGGAAAGAATGTCAGCTTTTTTAATCCGGATTGCAGACTTTCGACATCTTTGTTAAATTTTATCATCTGTCATATGAACTGAATAATTTATTACCCAATTTATGTGTCCAGTGGCATAACCAGCTACGTCAAGACAATATTGTACATTAGGTATTGAATGTTATGTTATGCGAAGGGCATGCTAAGAGATGGTTTAGCAATGTAGATATAGAGGATAGAATCGATGTAATAAGATTAACAAAGAGAGTGTACCAAGGAGAATTTATTGAAACAGCAGGACGAGGAAGACCATGGCAAACATCATATTCATGAAAACTTTTCAGTCAGGTCAAGAGTAACCTGAACCGACGAGCATGAATTTAGAATGTCATGTAAGTGAATTACCGTGATTTCTGCCTTTGGGGGGGGTCATTGCCAGATTTAAGTTCGCGTCTCTATTGAGGACATTACAAAGGTTAATAATAGGTAGGTAGGGGCTTTTGGTTGAACTCTGAATCCGCACGTCGCCTCTTCTATAATCCGATGCGATAATAGTTATCTATGATACAAGTGCGGAAAGTAGGAAATTACCTATCCACACGAGTATCATACAACATTTTACAAAGCGTCATGCGAGGAAATTAAAAATCATACATAAAAGGTGAAACTTTTGGTCATCGTCACTCGTTGGGAATTACCTACTTTCCGCACTTGTATCATAAATAGCTAATATGTATAATTATAAACATAAGCCATTAACTATTGACCACAGAAAAGACGATTTTTGTTTTTTTGACAATGATCCGGGAACAGACGTGATCAAGACTGCTGTGTTCAATATCTACAATCTCTCAGGAATTGAACTGATAAATCGTCAAAGCAATCGACTTTGTGCTTGTGCGCGTAATGTGTGTGTTGCCGCATCGGATCAATGTAATCGTGCCTTCAACCTCCAAATGACACTATTACCTAATGATAACATCAAAACAAGGTAAGCTTTACACACGTCGTAGGCTCGTGATAAATGGATAGTGGAATCCTTGTGGATTAGTCAATTGTGGGTCCCCCTGTAGGGTGCAAACGACAGGCGATTTGTCTTAATAGGGATGCGGACTAAGATTTTTTTATGATGTCATTAAACCAGTTTTTGGAGAGGAACAAATGTTTGTATGGGAGCAACTACAATTAAAGAAGATAAATACCCATAAATTTGAGACAAAGATTGACGTCGCTGGCGGCAGCGCAAAACGCTTTATACTGATACACACCCACGTATGACGTCACTTGTACAAAGTAGTTGTATGTATATGTTGTGAAAATCCGGTAAATTCTTGTTTCGGTCACGAAATACTGCGTTTAAGTACATAGTTGTGTTTCTAGTGCCAACGGTTACTGAGATTATCCGCGGACGGACGGACAGACAAAGCGAAACTATAAGGGTTCCTAGTCGACTACGGAACCCTAAAAACAAAGGGTTTCTCTTATCAGGGCGAATATCAATCTGAAGTGTGCGTAGATGTGATTATGTTAAGCACCTTGCATGCTATAATTAACCCATTTAACGCCAGTGGCTCACATTTGAGTCATGCCTAACAGAGACATGCTACAGCGCGGAAAAACGCTGTTACGCACTACGGGGTAGCACACGAAGCGATGCGTGGCTAGAATGGGTTACCTCTTATAGGCCCTGAACCCGCACATTCATACATATAAGCAGAAATACTCTAGTTTTAACTATAAAAACTTTAAACTCATCCTCCTCTAGTATAAAGCTAGCTACTCACGTTAAATCGTCATTTCTTGCAATTTAGACTAAAAGCCGGCAAAGGCGAACTTGGCAGCTAAACGTAACGTCCATTTTGTGATGGTAAAACTTAAATAACGCTCTTAGTCTCGTCCGGCGAAACTGTATAAGTGGAATTGTGGATATGCTTTTTGCTATGAAAATGGTCGGAGTACAGTCAGCGAAGAAGCTAGTCTGCCACTTTTTGATAATAATATTATTAGTACTAGCTTCTGCCCGCGACTCCGTCCGCGTGGAACTCGTTTATATCGCAGCTCCATACAAACTTTTGCCCCCCATTTCACCCCCTTAGAGGATGATTACGGGGATAAAAACCATCCTATGTTACTCTCCATCCCTTCAACTATCTCCACTTCAAAAATCACGTCAATTCGTCGCTCCGTTTTACCGTGAAAGACGGACAAACAAACACACACATACACTTTCGCATTTATAATATTAGTATGGATGTTAAAGGTAGGTACAGAAGTGCCAGACCACTTCAGAAGGCTTACTGTACTTTCTCGAATCGAATACCTATTGTATATGGTACCTATGTATGTAAATACTTTATTGGCCAGCGCTGGTTAATTAGGTAGGCACCAAGCTGAGTCGGGACCATTTTATGGCGCGTGAATTATATTTTTGTGTTTAATGATATCTCCCGTGTTTTTTGTGCCACGAATAAACGTTTCTTTTTCTCTCTTTCTTCCTTTCTACTATTGTCACAAGACAATCGGTACACAGGCGAACATATCCCTGTAAGCGATCTCTTCCAGAGGGATCTTCTTCTTTTTCTTATGTTGCCAGGCTCTGTTGTTTCAAGCCAGATATGTTGTGGATGCGAGTTTTTAACCATCCCTGGATGCGGGTGGGGATTTTGGGGCAATCATGATATCGAGCAGTAATCAAAAACCCTTATGTGTACCAGTGAGGTACCCATAACTAGACCATGATATAGTCAATAGGTATAAATACTTAAATACAACACAGAAACAAATGTTCATGTTCATCACACAAATATTTGCCCTTACCGGCATTCGAACCCATAGGACCTTCAGCTTCGTAGGCAGCGTCACTACCAACTAGGTTAACTAACCGGTTTGTTTTTGAGTCTTAGAGGTTTACTTTGCATTTGATTATTTATGTGTATGAAATATATCATCGTCTAGTATCCATCACACATTAATGAGCTTAATGAGTTTAGTTCGATTGTTGGCCTTATTTTGATCAAGTTTCCCTAATTAGTGTCGCTAGGAATCTACAATGAGCGACATGAAAACGTTGACGAAACTGCAATTGCTCCACCGACAAGCGTGCTACTCTTAAATTAAAGAAGTGATTATCATCAGCCTCCTTCTCTCAATTTTCGGAAAGAAGCGCTCATAGCCTAGCGGCGCCTGCGAGTCGGAAACGATAACGCAGGTTAAGCAAAGATGGCAGCGGTCAGTCTTTGGATGGGTGACCGCCTGTTTGAGTGTTTACTATAAATGAGCGTTTCCGTGCTTTGGAAGGCACGCTAAGCAGTTGATCCCGGCTGCTGTCTAAGACAGTTAGTCGTTAAGCCGAGATAGAGGCCTTCGGGCGGCTTAAACACTTCTAACAGTCGAGTTGCCCACTCACTTGACAAAGGGGGGACAACTGTTACTCGCGTCCCCAGGAGCTACCTACCACAACCCTGCACGTGTCCCCCGGGTGGCACTTAAGAGTGACAAACTTTAAAAAGGCCAAATAATGTATGCCATACGATTAAATAAATAAATTTTCGGAAACAATAGCTTTTCTTCATTTTCATCAATCCGAGCAACCCGAAACTCGACACATTCAATCACCCACGTCGCAAGCACATGCATCAAACTATATTAAACTACAAGCAAAAACGTTCCTGCTTAAAAAGGCTTACGTGCCACCCAATCACGCGTACACTTACCACTTTAAGAACCCAGGGGAACGGCTGACCTTATGAACTAGGGTTGTCAACATCGATCACCGCACCGGTGCAATCTGTTCGCTAATAACTTGCAAAACGTCCGACTTGTATAAATCACAGCCCTGGCCCTTCGGAAATCCGCCTTATTTTAACATCCAAATTCCAAGATTGATGCGTCTTATACAAGCGACTAAGGGGTTAGAAATTATTCTTGGGGTGAGAAGGATTTGTTAGAAAGAGTTATGAATGATGAATGATTGATAAGAGATCCCGCAGTAAAGTTGAAAGAGTGTAGGACAGTACGAGTTTATAAATCTTGTTGAGATATTTTAAGATTGTATGATTCTTATTTCAGAGGTAACCATAAATTTCAGGATATGCCCTTTTTAAGGGGATGCCTTGATTCGAGTCGACCACGCCCCCTGAACAGAAACACGCTTCGCGCACGAGAAAAAGAGATGCAACACTCTTCGGGAATGGCTTTTTTATTTATTTTATACCTAACTTAGTGAAGTTTTATTTATATTTCACTAGCGACCCGGCCCGGCTTCGCACGGGTGCAATGCTGACCGCTGCCGCTATGTCCCTGCATTTTAAATCTGTAATATCTTCGAAAATACTTATTTAAATTACATGCTGTAAAGGGCCATATAAATCTAAGACAGGTACTTAGTTGGATAAGGATTAATGCTGTATTGCTTAAAATCGCTTCGTAAATAAGCCAGTGAAGGATAAAAAATGGTTATTGTGGGTTATCCCTAGGAAATAGACATATACCATAGCAGACTTTTTTGTAGACCTTTTTAAGGTGTACAATACTGTAGTACATTATTTTGATCTATCTCATAGGGTTCAGCCAGCGTTTGCAATGTAAGCACAAAAATATATTTATTTACGACATCACATTAGAAACCTCTAAAATTATCAGTGATTCTCTACTATATTATGCATTTATTATACATATAAACCTTCCCCTTGAATCACTGTATCTATTAAACTGCATCAAAATCCGTTGCGTAGTTTTAAAGATCTAAGCATACGAGTACATAGGGACAGACAGACAGCAGGATGCGACTTTGTTTCATACTATGTTTAGTGATTAAGTGAGATTTTAGATCAGATAAAATACAATCGTATTAACTTGATTTTGTCGTAAAATAATGTATTGTTTGAGTAGGCTGAGTAAAAAATGAAAATAAAGACCCAACTTTGGATTGTTTTCTATAGAGAACATTTTACGCTATCATGTATCGATTAAACCAGATAGACAATCATATAGTCAAGAATCATATATCTGAAAATCAGACCTTATTGTTTCTTAATCTAGTCAGAACGGCGTTTCAATGCACGCGATAATTTCACCCCTTAAAGTCGTAAATCATTGTTACGCTTTCACCTAAGTCTACTTGTATCAGTAGTGTTTATATTCATTGATGGTCAAATTACATTGAAAGATTTGTCAACCTTTTTAATGTGAATATAGCATAAAGCAGGATTATTATTCAATTTAAAAGTAATAACAGTATAAAAATACATTCGCTAGGTTTTTTGTTTAGAGCTTCTTAGTTGTATTTATGTAATGATTTAAATTTGCAAGTGTTGCAACCAAAAACGTAACGTTAATTAAATAGAATTTAATATTTATGTTTAGCGCGAACGTCAAAAATCTGCCAATAGACGACAAACCTTGTTTTTGTTTCAAATTATGGGTATGAAAATAATGTTAGCGTACCTACTGAAATGTCTGTACGCTTTACTGCGGGTCTCCAAGCAATTAGTTATTTGACAACGGGATGACATGGACCGAATCGGATTTGGATCCCTGAAATATTTAATGCCTTACTCAGAAGGGTATATTGATGTTAAATGAAGCACACAGCGTGTATCAGAGCTAATGGATGAAGGACTACCTACGATTAGGATTTTGGTAAATTGAGATCTAATTTCGTTGAAGTGAAGTCAAGTGTTGTGAACAATTTTCAATTATGTCACACAAAGTGGATTTTAAAGCGTTGGTCTCAGTTGATTTGAATGTCTGATGGAAGAAATAGTACCTAAAACTTATATCACTTTTAATGGGAATAAAACAATTCAGATCCACGTCAAGTTAAACATTTTCTGTGTTATTTATCAAATAAGCAATAAACATATTACTTTAAGTAAACACGTATGTGCCGTACCTAATACATTACATTTACGAATATTTTACTATTATAAAATATTAAAAATTACATGTCTATCATAAAAATCACTTAGAAAGATAAGAGTTACAAAATAACGTTAGATAATTGAAAAAATAGTATCTTCAATAAAACATTTCTATAATAAAACACTATTATATTTAGAAAAATAAAAATGTCACTCTTAGTTGTGCGAGTCAAAAGCATAATTTAAAAAATACCTACTGCTATTTTGTAGCAATATTATACTTACACATTTAACTGGGTCGCATGAATGAATCGCGTAATAATTTGCTCAAATAACGTCTATGAAATATGTATAAGGTGAGTCGGGGTAAGAGTATCATACTTTTTTGAAAGTTAGATTCAAATAGTGTTTGTGATCTTATTATTGCATTAATTCGTATACTAAAGCGATAAAATATAAGTAAATTTAATATATTTTTAATTGAAACTACTTACCAAGCAAAGAAACTATTGAAACATGCACAAATTTATAAAAAAATTAAAATCGGCACGACTGTTCCTCTTGCCCCACGACTGGGGTAAGAGTATCTTACGTACCTAACTTGAACTAGGTTAGCTCCAGTGGTTTTACGTATTTAGTGACACAGTTGATAGACGCTGTCAAGAAAATGAATACCTTAATAAGTTGAAATACTCTTCAAAATTCTGAGAAACTGCGTTTATACATATTCTGGGGCAAGAGTGTCATAGTATGTGTTATCAGGGGTGACAAACCACCTAACACTTAAAAGAAAAAAAAATGCTTTGAATTTTTTAATTCACTTTGAAAACTATACTTTTTACGAGTACCTAATACTCGTAGGTATTACAGTAGTAGTATTTAGTATTAATGCCACTCGTGATTACTTTCGTCTTTAACCAATAAAAATCTTTATTTTGTTTTTGTTATACATATACTACAGGTGACAAGAACTGAGGCGATTTTATTTTTGTTCGTAATTGTAATTGTGTCACGATATGGTTGATTATTTATGTTTTTGAGTGCTTGAACGCAACATCCGCATCCTTAAATGTCGAAAAATCGCATACGCACATCCTTGAATTAAGCAGTGCCAATTTGTAATAAACATGACAATTTATAAAAGGTTTGACAGCCCTGATATGGGGTAAGAGTAGCTTATGACTCCCTTCCCCCGGACTGAACTGGCACTCTTGCCCCACTTAAATAATTTGAGGTTAAAATTTTATTGGCTTGATAAAAACTTATAATCGATAGGAATGACAGAAAGTAACGATGTAACATAAGAAATAAACTATAAATATTTGACTCACCAACAAAAAAATCCGAATTAACAGCCATAAATCACACAAAACCGCTTTTGAATTATACACGTTCACTTCCACTTATCACAAGTCGTAACCAGTCAAAATAAACCACGTTTTGTTTCAATATGGCGTGTGAAAGAGACATCTATGATTTGACGATGGAACTAATACATGCCTTTCTGTTTTACCGACGGTACAAAAAAGCGCTCAATTCAAAAGAATTAGCTGGAGAACATTTTGACCTTCTTCCCCCGATGTTACTCTTGCCCCGACCTTACAATTTTGAATATTATGTCTTGAGGACAAGACTTGAAATTGTATACATATTTTAAGATCCGTTCACGCTTGTACAAAAATTGTCACGGGTCATAGATCTCAGCAGCATATAGAAAAATACTTAGATGTCATTATCGATTGGCGAGATTGTAGGTCAGGCAGAAAGCTGCTAGTAGATAAATATGGCTGATTATTTTGCTGTGTGATTATGTAAAAGCAGATATACATTATTAAAAGCTAGGTATAGTTAATTGTTTTTTTTTGTATATATATATAGGTTGATTCTTACTTCTTCCACCTATTTCATTCCTTGATGATAAAATTCGGAATGAAAAGTATCAATATATAATGAAAACGGGTCACTCACGTATTTTATATCGAGAAACGCTAACATTATTATTAACGCGTTTTAATTATATTTTAACATGTCTGATTCTCACGGGAGTTTTCTATATTTAAAAAGTATCCTTTGTTATCCAAGTTATACATTATCATTTTTTATTTTTTTATTTAACAAACTTTCACACTTGTGACTTTAGCTGGATTTTTTTTATGCATATACACTTAAATTCGTCTTTCGGTCCATTTATCCGTTATGCAATCCATAATTTGATTTGGGACACTGACACGTGTCATGTAATGAGACGTTTATTGTCTGTTCAGGGAGCGAATAAGAACAACTACGACGAACATTTAACAACTGTCAACACCGTATAATTAAGGTCTCATATGCCGTATCTACGAATAAGTTCTATGGTATTCACAGTTGTCTAACCCTAAATAGATGATAAGTTCATCCAGCAATCAGTTTATCTAAGACTGTTGAGTATAACGTCTTTCATACTTCATTAATCGTTGCATCTAACCAATTTTATAAAATATAAACCCGCTATATATCTCGTGCCCGAGCTTGCAGCCTTGACCAGTCTCGCGGAAATAGCGTAAGCACCACTCCGCCCCAACTCGCTAGATAAGGGCCCTCCGCGCGCGCTGTTTAGAGCTCGTCTATGCTCTGATATTTTTCAAGTGTGTTTTTACTAGTTTGATAATAAAGATACGGTATAAAAAGATCATAAAGAGATCTGTGGACATTGCTAAAGTTAAGCCCCATAAACGGCATCTTCTTTTACGTAATTTCATTCAATCGAAGCATTTTTAATATGCTGGGAAGGCTTTAACTATACACAGGAAAGATGAATCTTGTTTTATTCAGGCTTTAATAACACAAAACAGTGTCATAATGACTTCGTGTTCGTAGTTCGTACAGCATTGACCAAGTGATACGTTGCGCGAAAATAGCGTAAGAGACGCTTAAGGGGCTCCCATACGCCAATGACCTTCGATCTGAATCCCTTAGTTTCCTAATGTTTTTGTAAGTTATTATATTAACAACAACTGCTAGAAGCAATATAGTATCCCATATTTACTTCAAAGTTCATTGTTTTCGAGATATTTGGCATCAAAGTTGAACAATTTAGGCCAAAAACTGGTTTTCTGGCCATAACTTTTGTGTTAATGATTTATTTATACAAAATACAATTGAATTTACAGGCATACAGGCTTGTGTTAATTGGTTTAAAATGAAAACCCTGGACCAGTTTTTAGAAACGTCACAGACGAACCCAAATATGTAGATTTCGTATATATGTTAGATTTTTCACGTCAATAGAGATACGAAATAAGTGTTTTTTTAGACAATGTTTAAAAAAATCATACAAAATGATTTATTCATTTGTTTCAAAATCCGGTGAACCAAAATGGAGATAAAAGATTGTAGAGCCGATAGCCGTTTGATTTATAATTCTATCTGTAGTGCAAAAGTAGGAGATACGATTCAAAACTTGTCAAAAATCGATGAAAACCTCGGGTAGCCCCTTAAATAAAGATGCGTTAGATCAAATTTTAGTAACTAAAACGGAGACGCGGCAGACCGATGGCTGGACGACATAGACTCATTTTTAATGGATTGGCCACAGGATACTCGGGATCGGGATGCCTGGAAACCGAGAGGGGAGGCCTTTGCCCAGCAGTGGGACACCATAGGCTTTTAATAATAATTAATATAATTATTATAATATACTTAACTTGTAATGTATGTAACTATGTTTGTTCGGGTGGAATCTTGCAACTCAATTTTAAAGCAGATATCTTTAACCGATTAAGCTGAAATTTTGGCTTTTAGTATAGTTTGGATGACAATAAGTAACATAAGTAGCTAAATATGTCGTAAAACATCCTTACTCTTAGAGTAATAAGATGTGTTGCGATATATTTGGCTACTTTGGCTGCTACTAACTATATGATGCTGACTGTTCAGTACAGTAGATGAATAGCAAGACATTTCAAAAATATTAGAGCCTTGACGAACTCACAGTATACGACATACGTAGAGGGCCCTTATTAAATGAGCGGGGTCCAAGTGGCACTTACACTATTTCCACGCGAGTGTACAGCGCTGCAACTAACGGGTTACAAACAGTATCGTAGTATCGGATTCTGTTTTACTTTGTATTTAACCCAAAATTGTACCTAAACGACGATTCACTTGGGTGTTGTAGCAGCCAAAATAGTATCCAGTTTTCTCGCGAGGACAGCTAAAGAGTGGAACTCACTTCCGGCAAACCTCATCCCAGCTACGCACAACTTGGATCTTTTCAAGACGAGAGTGAGTAGGCACTAAATGTATGCATGCACTGTCGACCTCATCATCACTTAATCAGGTGAGATAGTGGTCATATTCGTACCTAAATAATGTACCTATACGTAAAAAAAAAAATACTCAGGCATTTTCCGTACTCATCATCTATTTATGGAGATTGTTTGATACCAGAAAAGTCTAAGTACATGAAATTGACATCAGATTAAACTGGGTCTGGCATTTGGAAAACGATTTTTCTGAAACATGCAATTAAATATTGACGTCGTGTTCTTCATAAAGGGCTTCGAAGTGTCACGTTTCGCGAGACGAGAGATCCGTAGGTAATGGCATTTCATACAATATTGGGGGCCTAGGCCTGCAAGATGGTCTTTTTTGAATTTCCATTCCACAATTTATGGCACAATTTTTTATCACGGCGTTCAGCCTCTTATGTACTTCCCGGCCTCTGCAGTAATGTACTATTTTCACAAACTTTATTTACTTTATATAATAACCGGTGCCTTGTCCTTACATAGTTGCGACTCTAATATTTCGTTCGTGGTACAGCAATTTCCGAGGAATACTTCCTGTCTGATTAGCATTTAGATTCACTGCCAAACCTTTGTTGCGATACAAATTATGATACAATATTGACAGACTAAAATAGATACAAGATTTGAGAACGAGTTAAAAAAAAGGATGTCTCCATTCTTGTACACTGTGTGGGAATTGTAAGAGATACATTTATGCTTTCCGCTCATGAGAAAACGAGATAAGTACAACACTTCGGGAATGGCTGCTTTGGACAAATATGATAATTTGATAAATATCTGAAATTGTAGTGTTTTATTCATATTTTGCATGTAGACATTTTAGATGAGGTAAAACACCTTCATTTTAACATGATTATGTCGTTTGAGTTGACAGAGGAGTTGGAGTATTGTTTGAGTTGACTGAGGTTGGACCAAAACGTAGATATTTCTCTGTCGAGAAAATTTCAAACCGTAGTATGTTGGCTTTAGACAAACAACAAAATATAATAGTCGAGATAGATATTCGAAAAATAATCCCTTTTACAAAGATAAAACATTCCGTATAGTTTCGAAACTCACCATAAACTGTCCAAAGTCAACATTATGGTAAATAAAACCTATAAAACTGAGCCGGCCCATTCAGCGTCGCACAATGGGAGGCCTAGTTAGCGAGGAAACAAAACTCACTCGGGGAGGGGAGATTATAAATCCAGCTATAGCGAATTATGACAAAAAGGACAAGCTTGAACCGACTTTGAATATAGCGGGTTTAACTTTAAATATGTAGGATTACAAAGAGATCAAACATGCACTAAACTTGTATCTTGGTATGAGGCTGATGCTTTTCTAATTCTATAGAGCTCATCATAAATAGATTAACAAAAACGGACAAGTGCGAGTCGGACTCCGTACCGAGGGTTCCGTACTTAATTACAAATGAATTGTATATATAGCTTTCAGATTTTTCCCAGTACTTTTAGTGTAAGACGATATTACTTGCCTTTCATAGTTCTAGGTCAACGGTAAGTACCCTAATAACTCTATTGATTTCCTTGAGCGTGTTGAAATTCTTGAAATATACGTTTTTTCGGCGTAAACAGCCATTTTTTTTTCTCTAAAATAGAAGTTAAATTTTTTCACAGCTATAAAGGACCGTAGACTTGAGTATATGGTTTTAATTTCAATGCGATACCCCTCCACGCGTTGCCGAGATAAAGGGTCTTGACAGACAGATAGACGGACAACAAAGTGATCCTATATAGGGGTTCCGTTTTTTTCCTTTTGAGGTACGAAACCCTAAAAAAAATCACAAGTCTAAAGCCTGCTGTACACACTGGGCCAACGTTGGCGCGTGAGCAGAAGGCAGCTATGCGTTAGAGGGAGAGGGCTATAATTCGATCTCTTTCGTTTACATAGCTGCCTCCTGCTCACGCGCCAACGTTGGCCCAGTGTGTACAGCAGGCTTAAGTCAAATCATTTAATGCAATAAAAATAATACCTACTTGAAATACAAAGGGGATTATCCCTGACCCAATTCTTCGAAAATGCATTTACTGAAACGAAATAATTAATTTCCATATGAAGGTAGGTTATTTAATCATATTACCTCAGTCCCTAGGGATCACAATACCTTTTACATTTATATCAATGCTTTCATGTGAAATGAAAATTTAGTTCAATGATTTTGTTTCAGTGATTAAATAAATGTAAATTATTCATAATATTACGTTAAAATATCATATATTTAAGAGTAACTGGCGGGCTCTGAATACCGTTTGCAATTTTCATACCATCTTTGATGTTCATCGTTAGAGTTATTCTATTGAAGTGACGATGTTTTGGCAAACGTTTGAAAATGTCGGGTATTTCATTGCATTCTCTTTTGAATAATAATGATACAAACAGCAGATAATATTAAATTTTCCATTAGGTAGGTACGCCATGAAACAATTTCAATGAAATTCCACTACAGCACTGCGATCCTCCTCAATCTTGCTTCATAGATTTACCCGAAATATATTTTTCTCAAACATGCAATGAAATCTCGTCATTACGTGCATTATAAAATGCTTCAAAGTATCACATTTCGAGCGGAACAACTCCAGAGAACTGTAAAGGAATTTCATACATAATTGAAGGCCTAGGCCGGTAAGTATTTTTTTCGTTAATATATTTGTGGCACAGCATCAAGGCGTTCAGCCTTGAAAATTAATTTTGGATTTCTTGGAGTTTTTTTTATTTATTTCATTGCAGGTTTGAGAAAAGCACTATACATAATATACCTCGGCGTGTAAAAAGGATTGCCAGCCTCAAACCCATCATGCCTCGCTGCGCTCGGCCGGCAACCCCTTACTTCCCGGCGTCCGTAGTATGTCCGTACATGGTTGCCAGGCTACTCAAATGTTATAATTTTGGTAAATATATTGATAAGACAAAGGATTCAGGAAATATACATTTTCCTAAACGAGCTGAAATGAGGGCGAATAGATGGCGAACAAAGTGTTATTAACGGTAATTAGGACGGCTAATCGCAGGTTGTGAGACAGAGGGCTGCTTCTCAATATCTAGTCCAAGCTCTATGTTTCTTTTGTAACATATTATTTAACATTAATAAAATTCTTAATTATATTATATTTATTCCGCCTTGGGGTGGAGCTATATGCGGTCTCTTTTCGGGCGGAGTTACAGTAGACGCTATGGGAAAAGAAGATTTGTCACGTTTGTCTTTGAAGTTAGCGGAGATCGCGAGCAGCGCGATTTTTCGGAAATAACAAGGAAAAGTATCTGTACACGACTGAAATACCAAGGGGTAAGCTTAGAATCACTCATTTAATCCTAGTTCAGGCGCATTAAATTAATTCCCCTAACATGTAACAGTGCAAGCACAATGTAACGTTAGCAATAAGATTTTTTTCAATAAATTATTATTATTATTAATAATATTTATATATCAGGTGCTTCCAAATTAGATGCCAATATTTTAAGAGATGTTAACATACATCAAAACAATTTACTTTATATAGGAATTAAGAAAACTTTTTATATTAAATGTTTGTTTTCATTTTCCGAACAAAATGATTACATTAAAATTCTTCCTAAACATAATCATCCTGTGCTTTTAACCGACAAGGAGGTTATCTTATCACTTCCACACACACACACACACAAGTGTGCGTCCTTGTTTGTCATCGATGATATTGATTAAGATTGGCGCGAAAAATGATAGCAGGTAACTAGCTCTTCATATTTCTCAATAAGTACCAATCTTAACGTCTCAATGGGGTGTTATTACGTGGTACAGTTGCTTTCCTAATTTTCTCCAAAAACTAACTTAAACTTTAAATTAGTTTCATACTACATACAAAACATTTCCACAACGCAGGTTTCGTCAATACAACCAAACAGCATCTGCAACATGCTTCGTCAATTACCTACAAATTATAAATCCACCGCAGGTTTCGTCACCTATATTGAACATTACCACTAGTTCCTCACTAGCTCACATCCCACTCCGATACTCACCCAGACCAAACGTGCCAAAAATACCGGCAGCATTACCACGCTGAATGGCCAGTGATATTCGTTGGACCAGGTAAGAACCAGAGCAAGGGTCGCAGCCCGTCTCATACTTAAGTCTACGTCTAAGGATGAGTACTATCAGCTCAGAAAGTATTGGCATCTAATTTGGAAGCACCTTTTATATTTTTACAAGGTTTCACCCGAGACGGCTAAGAGCCCGTGAAGTAGAAAAATTCTAAAGAAACAGTGCGCTCTTTTGAGGAACACTCGAAGTTCCTTTCGAACTTCTGCTTATTAACTGACTCCATCAATTCGATCATAGGGTCAACTTTGTATAAATAATCTATCTTCTAGTTTAACTTCTTACTTTCTTGCTTGTATATGTAAAATAACCATGTTCTGATGGAAGTGATGTATATCTTAAATGAGAATAAATGTCTTTAAACCTATCTTCTCTTTCTTCTTATCTTTGTAAAATCTTTTTCTAGAGAATTTCTCCTGACAAACTGCTCTAGGTAGGCCTTCGGTTATTTCACTTACCTTATTTAAAATGTCTGGCATAAAACTTACAAATGAAGTTCAGCGGTGGTTTAATAAGACGATAACAGGGTCGTGTACCTACATAAGTTAACCTTAAGCGTGTCATGAGCACCTTCCAAGTAACACGAGAGGATACCTTTACGAGGGGCTTGATGTATCGAATTAGCCAACTTTTGCTCCTAATTAACTCGTGTTTACATTGTACATTATTCATTAACGTTTCAAATGCCGTGGTTCTCAGGGGAGCCGGCGGGCTGTATGTCTTCTTCCTTATTTACACGTTTATGATACACTTCTTGATTAGATATCGCCGGTGGCGTCATTGGCATGCGTTTATTAAAATTGGCCGTCACAAAACTCGATCATTATCATCATCATATCAGCAGAAAGCCGTCCACTGCTGGACATAGGCGTCCCCCAAAGAGTGCCACAATGACAGGTTCTGCACCACCCGCATCCAGCGGACTCCCGCGACCTTTACCAGGTCACCAGTCCCCGCCTTGTCTGGGCTGTACTCACCTACCTGAACTGACCTGTACTTATACCTAATATATACGAATATTACAAAGACGAAAATTCTGTGAGTTGTGGATTTGTAAGTTTGTAAGTAATGGATAATCCCCGAAACCACTGATCCTAATCCTAAAATTCTATATACAGGGTGATTCAGGAGACGTGAGCAGGATCAACCCTACACATACAGTTAATGTTAATGGATCTTTTACCATCGTAATTAAATTAAACGCCCACAGTTTTTTTTTACATTTTGTGTGAAAGTTTCATTCACAATAAATCATGGTCACCCTACACAACTAAAAAAAAATTAACGTTAATCTTACCAATGCTGGTACGACTGAGTAGCTTATAAACTATTGAATCCGTAGGGTTGATCCTGCTCATGTCTCCTGAATCACCCTGTATAGCTTTAATTGCCTTTGTTTCACTAAACAACATTTCTAGGTATTGACAAAACAACACCATAATAACACTACCTCTTGCTCTGTAGTAGTGTTGTGTTTCTGGAGGTGAGCAAGGTCGCCAGAGCTCCCGAGGATGCGTTGTGTTGAGAGCGAGGGAATTTGTTCCTTAAGCTCTCAACACGGCGAATCCTCAAACATATCAAGGGTCGGCAACGCCCATGTTACTCCTTTGGAGTTGCATGCGTCTATAGGCTGCGGTGTCCGCTTACCATCAGGCAGGCCGTACGCTTGTTTGCCATCGTCGTTGTATAAAAAATCAATTTCTGTACCCGTATCGGAATTATAAACTTTGTCGACAAAGAAACTCTATTTATACCTACAATCATCGATTACTAAATTCCGGTTAAGACCCGATAACAATTACTTAATACTAACATAACAATCTCATGAAACCAGCAATAACCTCAAACACAATATCAATTACGAAGTGAAATTGGAAAACCGTCCGAATTCCTATTAACACTTTCACTGTCAGGAACCCGCTCAACGGGCGCCTACGCCGTAGTAGCTTTCCGCTACATACGAGGGAAACCACGGGATCGGCTACGAGCGTAGCGCGTAGCAATTCTTGGCAGTGAATGTGTTAAGCATTGAGTGGTAGAGAACGCTATGTGGCATTAAGTTAGCCTTTTTAGGGTTCCGTAATCAACAAGGAAACCTTATAGCTTCGCCATGTCCGTCCGTCTGTTTGTCCGTCTACGGCTTAGCAGCTCAGTAGCAGCTCTTACTAACTACTAGAAAGCTGTAATTAGCAATGATATAAAAATCAATCACCATACACGTTATGCTGGGATGTTTCAAGCACTTATCTCGTATGGTACAGAGCTCTGAGCCAGAGCGGCGGACTGGCATCATATTTGTGCTGCAAAAGCGAGCTGTTCGAGCAATGGCCGGTGTTCCTGACGACGTCTCTGCTCGCGAGTACTTCAGACAGTATAATATACTTACACTACCTTGTTTGCTGATCCAACAACTTGCAATATTCACACACACAAATAGCAAAGAGTGCGACAAAACAAGCGAACACAAAATACTGTCTGCGCAGCAATAAGAACGCAGTACTCTTCGCCCCCGTGTCGCACAAGCCAGCGAAAACCAAACGGTTGACCTACGTTCTTGGTCCCCTCTGGTATATAACCATTTGCCGGGCAATATCAAGGATGCACCTTCCTCACAAATATTTAAAAGTAGACTTAAAGAATGGCTGTTGCAATCACAATTTTAAGACAGAAATGAATTATTTAATAATAAATTAATATAACATGAATACATGTATACTCGCATATAAGTGTCTAAATGTAATATTATTATGAATATTATAACTAAATTTCGAATGTCATTATAATACAAGGATGTGATGAGGTATAACGATGTTCCGTTCCGTTCCGTTCCGTTCCGGTGACTCAGCCAGCCAGCAGTTCTGCTGCAAGGACGCGGAGGCGTTGGCCATGCCCGGGAGGGAGCGACGAGGAGGCTCCTTGACATTGCTCGAGAGCACGCGCTGGCACGATACGGGCAGACACAGCCAGGGGTGTATGGGAACCTTAACAGTCCCTGTCCGGAACTACCAGTTCCGAGACAGGGCGTGCACTCGGGCTCTCTCTTGTACTTCCTCGTCCTCTGCCGCCCTGGCAAGGTCAACTGACCCACCTATCCGAGGCACCAGTGAGCCAATAAGTACAGGACAGGAGTGTGGGTCTGTTGCAGTCAGGATGAGGAGCGAGGGAAGAAAACCAGACCGAATACTAGCATCGTGCCCAGTGAAAGGAAGTATGGATATATAATTGTGTAAATATGTATAGAAGGGTAAATGACTGCGATTAGGTTATGATGCACGTTGCTTTATATAAAGTCTTCTTGTGTAGAAGGTCGACCTCGACCCTGTTCCTCTTATTCGCAGTCAGTTTCTTCCATTGCGTCGATTTCTCGTGCAGTGTTGTTAAGTCTCTTTAGTTGTGTGCTTCTGTGGTTGTATTGTCATGTTGTCATGAGGTCATAATACAACAACGACAACTTGTATTTTCCAGTACGTATCCATGTGCGGACTTGCTGCTGACAAGAGTATACGTGATAAAGACACTATTACTTAAAATGTTGTTACTACACACCAAACATTGTCACAAATTCACCGATACCACTGTTTTTTACCTGTAGACACGGACAGACGTTAATTATTTACATAAACTTAACCAACTGTTAACACTGCTCACTGCCCACAAAACAGAGTGTAACAAACACTGTCACTGGGAGAGTTGACCGGCAGCTAGTATTTAATTTGCCTATTTTCGTGGTTAGGCGATCTTCCTAGGGAGAAGTCTTCTTCATGTGGAGCAAAAGCATAACTCGTGTTTTTTCTTAAGATTCTTCAGTCTTCTGAGGCTTGCATAACAATTCGACGCTTTTTTCTCCTCGCTTAAGCTCTAGGTATTTTTTGCATCCAGTTTAATTGGAGTTTGGTTTTTTTTTCGTTCTGGTGTTTTTAGTGTTTATTACAAGATTATGCACCTAGCATGTTTATCCTCTATGTTTTTAATATCACTTGCCTATTCAGGCCCATCTAGCGTGGCGTGGGTCCCTAAAGTCACACCAGTCAGTCAGTCTGGACATTTCAAGAAAGTGCGTTCACGCGTAGTAGGTAGAAATGGACCTTTTTTGCGTTCCTTTGTTTTGGGTTAGGCAGATGGATCGCTATTCATTGCTCGTCCCCGGCGCTATTTATTTTAGAAATCGGACAAATCAAATCATCATGGGCTCAGTTTCCTTAGTTTTAATATATTTAGGTTTACGGTGAGTGAAATCACTACCACGCTTCAACCCAGTTGAAGTCTCGTCTAACCCCTATCCACTACTCTGCGTTAGAAGGGGCGCCAAGCGTATTACTTGTATAACTGATCTAGATTTCATTCATCCATGAATCTATTTTCTATGCCTCACAAGTTAGATACTATTACTTATACGTACCAAATATTACTAACATACGTATATTATGATATACTATCTATACGTATGACACTGCCGAAGCGTCCCTATGCCTAGACAGGGGCTTATTACGGGGTTCATTAAAGTGCATCTAGTACGTGTAATCCCTTACGTTACCTATGTTATGGACCAGTATAGTAGGTTCATTCGGGCGTCTAGCCTGGCCTGTAGTTTGGCCTCTAATTGCGAGCATGTAACCCGACCTGCTTCACTAAAGAAGTTATAATACCTAAAATTAATATGGAATGCTCTCACCCGGGCCTGTGATTGCCGCTAGTTGTTGCTTCTGCCGTGGCGTTGTTGCGCGTAACCGCAACCATTTAGAGCACTGACACGCACTGATTTTACGCACCTAGATGGACTGAACCCTCGTAATAGCCACGTAATCATGTGATGAGGTATAACGATGTTATTAATAAAAAATTACTTTGCATTACTTTACTGTACTGTATTATTTTTTGTTAAGCCTATGGTTTGGGTTTATTGTTGGATAGCTTGTTCAACAACAAACACATACAAACACATGTTTCAACGCAGTAATCCGTTAGCGTGATATTGGGCTTTAAAGCACTAATCTTTGTTCAAATCAAGTACCCTGCCGGCTAAATAGCTACTATACTGCAAATGTGAAAAATTCATGGCGCAGTAAATACAATTAATTGAATAGAAAAACTATGACGACTAAGTAGCCATAATTGTTACCGAGTAATAATTGACTTATAAATGTGGTTACCTATCTGAATCACTAAAACCTGTATCGTTTGTCCGAATTTTAATTTGTCCTATAAGGTATTTTTCACTGAAGCTATTCAGGATTTTCAAGATCATTATAAAACAAACCTAACCTAACCTAATGGGATCTACAAGATAAGTGTTTAGAAGAAATCAAAAACTTTGGGGAATTCGGGAAAATTTACTTTTTGCCGAAATGAAATTTTGGTAACCTAACCTAAAAATGTACTTGTAATCGCCGACTTTCGTACATGTTCGGCAACCGCACCATTTAGCTGCCGCGCGCGTGTCGATGTAACAAGGACAGACAGGTAACTACAGAACCCTACACTGCGCGTGGCATAACACACTTGGCCGGTTTTTTACAATATGTTTTTCTTTTGTGCATTGTATGTGCTATGGTTATTCTTGCCGCTTTCGGCAATAATATATAATAATCTACAATTACAACTTTACTTGTTTAGCTTGTTGTGGAATTCTCGTTAGTTTATAAAACCCTTTCTTCAGAAATAAACTGAAACTACCGAGGGACAATCACAGACAGAAGTTTCGCAAAAAATACGCGCTCGCTTGCTCGCGGACTAGCTAACGTCCCAGTATACAATAGAACAAATGCGCAAAACACATTGAATTCAAATTATAATATGAAACTTTGCGTCTCAGACTGACCCCTGAAACTCTTAAGACTGCCCTAGAGCGACAAACAATTCGAATACCAAAATTTATTAAACATCTAGAATTTCGCTTAAACATTTATACAAATCCAATTGTACAAATTGATAATTCGACGAGAAATGTTCGCGAAGTTATTATATGGAATTTAATGATTACATTGTGAAATAATTTACATAGTATCTGTTGAGTAGTGAAATGAATTTGCCTGGAATTTAATATTGTAATTGTATCTAATCCTCGGGGAAAACGACCGTTAAAATACATCTTAGATTTCTCTATGAGAATACGAGTACGTTACCTATTGTAATTGAACCTAATCCTCGGGGAAAACGACCGTTAAAATACATCTTAGATGTCTATATGTGAAAAGGAGTACGTACCTAAAGGGTGAGTACTATTAAGTTTTTACAATAACTAGGCTTTCTTCATTATAATTGGAAAAATTATTAAGCTATTTAACTGGTTGACATGTAGGTAAGGTGAGTCGGGGCAAGAGTATCATACTTATTTTAAAGTAGATTCAAATAGTGTTTGTGGTCTTATTATTGCATTAATTCGTATAATAAAGCGATATAAAATAAGTAAGTTTAATATGGTTCTCTTATTTTTCGCAGAAAATTGTTTGGCCAATTATTAGTTCCCAACCAACATTTCGCAGAATATTATTTTGCCAAATAATCACTTGCCAACTCGTCATAAGATTTCGTTTCGTTTCCCAACCTCACAGTTGCCAACTGTACGTTTGGTCTGATGATTATAAAGCAAACTTTCAAAATGCCAAAAATCGTTTAACAGAATGTTTTAGTTGGCTGAATAGTTATTTCGTTGTATAACGTTTCTTAAATGTTTCACGCAGTAGGGTTCGTACAGTTACTATGTAATATAATTTACAATGTGGGTAAGCGCAACTGCTCACTTCTTTTAATAACTTTGTGGGTGAGTAAGAATAAACTGACTTATTAGCGATAAGTGTTTACGTTATTACTTGCGGGACGTTGCTTTTGGAATGTTTCCTTGTTATTATTTTAATACAAAATTATTTTTCATTACATATTTTGAATATTCAATAAGGCGATTTTGGCACTCGCCAACTGCTGCCGCGGCACGCTCGCTTCGCTCGCTCGGCTTCGTGCGCCGTAAGATCGCGGTTAACCTAACACGCTCCTCCTCGCTTCGCTCGTCGTCGCACCTATCTGGACTCTGTCACAGTTATTATTTCTGTTGCTATACTTATCACGAAACTGTTCTTTGTTTCAGGCAAGTTCAACAGATGGGTTTCGCCAAAAGATACGCACTTCTTAATTTTATTTTCACCGAAAAAGTGGGTACTTTAATCCAATACTTAAAAAGTAACTTATATTGCTAATTGAAATAATTCATCGTAACTTTTAAGTTGGCTTATATGTTAAAACGTAACTATTGCAGTGACGAAACGTTGTTCGTTCAATAGTTGTTTGGCCTAGTGAAATAGTTGGCAAGTGATAAGTTTTCCAAACATTTTTAGTCATTGTGATATTCTGCTTTATAAAAATTCGACCAAGTGTCAGGTTGTCATAAAAAAGTTGGTAATGGTTAGTTGTCAAAGTGAATCATTTTCGAAATGTTGGTTGGCAAGTGATGTTTGACCAAAGGAAATTCTGCGAAAAGGCAGAACACCATTTAATATATTTTTAATTGAAACTACTTATTAAGCAATGAAACTTTTAAAACATGCACTAATTTGTAAAAAAATAAAAATCGGCATGACTGTTCCTCTTGCCCCATGACTGGGGTAAGAGTATCGTACGTACTTAACTTGAACTAGGTTAGCTCCAGTGGATTTACGTATTTAGTAACACAGTTGGTAGACGCTGTCAAGAAAATAAATACCTTAATAAGTTGAAGAACCCTTCAAAATTCTGAGAAACTGCGTTTATATATATTCTGGGGCAAGAGTGTCATAGTAGGTGTTATCAGGGGTGACAAACCACTTAAATAATAAAAAAAATGTTTTAATTTTTTTAATTCACTTTGATAACTATACTATCTACGAGTAGGTATTACAGTAGTAGTTTTTAGGCAGGCACACTATTGTAAAAGCGTGGGGCGCTGGAACAGGAAATACTTTCTTTTAAACAAATACTAATACGAACTTCCTGGCGGCATGAGGTCGCACAAGAGCATAACGTTTAACGCTTAAAGTCGCTTAACTTGATTTCCCAGCAAATGATACAAAAAGTATTTCCTGTTCCAGCGCCCCACGCTTTTACAATCAAATATTATAATTAAAATCACATAGTTTTCCACTTCAGCCCAGAAATAGAGACAACTTGAACGATCCAGATTTTTTTTTTGTTTTAAGGGCATTTAAAAAAGCGTGTTTTTCCAGTGTTTTTTATTAGTTTTGTTCGTAATTTTAATTGTGTCAGAAGTTTGAGTGCTTGAACCCAACATCCGCATCCTCAAATGTCGAAGAATCGCATACGCACATGCCTGAATTAAACAATGCTAATTTGTAATAAAAATGACTATTTATAAAAGGTTTGACCGCCCTGACATAGGGTAAGAGTAGCTTATGACTCCCTTCCCCCGGACTGAACTGGCACTCATGCCCCACTTTAATAATTTCAGGTTAAAATTTTATTGGCTTGATAAAAACTTATAATCGATAGGAATTACAGAAAACAACGATGTAACATAAGAAATAAACTATAAATATTCGACTCACCAACAAACAAATCCGAATTAACAGCCATAAATCACACAAAACCGCTTTTGAATTATACACGTGCACTTCCACTTATCACAAGTCGTAACCACTCAAAATGAACCGCGTTTTGTTTCAATATGGCGTGTGAAAGAGACATCTATGATTTGATGACGGAACTAATAAACGTTCAGTTGCTATTCAACGCGGAATCTTTGATGTAGGGCTTCAGAAACCTTTGCATATCTGCTATATAAGTACAAACAATAGCTCAAGCAACAATTCACGTTCACGAAAATTGAGTACGTACTGTAATGAAATATCAAAGACAGCACATTAATTAACTTATTACAAGCTTTTAACGGCGTTTAAAATAATACATAATGAACGATAACTCCATCTCAGTTTAAAGTATGAAGTATATTCTCCCTCCCGCTTTGTCTCTCTAATTGCTGCCTTTTGGAACACCTTAATGACTTCCATTGCCGAAGAGGTTTTGTTTTTAAAAATGGCGGCTTTTGTTATATTTCACGCATGCGAAATTTAAATGAATATTTGAATGTCGGGTGCCTGAAAGTGTCGTGAATGGCTAGATTTTTTGACACATTCATTTCATGGATTTGTGAAAACTAGCTTTGTTAGAGGTTTACTGGTTTTTTAACTGTCACTCGTCTATTGGCGACGTACGAGTATGGCATACGTTTGACGTATGAGCTTGGGTTTTTAAATTTTGTTCAGATTCAGCATCGAGCGATTCTGTCTTTTTTGCCCGACTAGGGCAGAGCCGAAAGCAAGACATATTGATTTTAGCAGCATTTGTTTGTATGCTCGTATTTACGTATATTCCATCGTAGCGTTTAAGATACTGAACCGATGTTGACGAATGACATAGGCTTGTGTATGATAAATCCTCCTAGCATTTTTCCGGTTAGGGCCCAAAGAAAAAAAAATTAAAAATGTTGTTTTGTAAAATGTTGTGCGGACCGCGATGGTCATTTCGATTCTTAAAACGGACCCTGAGCGAAACTAATTGGTGAGCCCGGGCGTCGGCACTAATACGAAAGCGACTGCCATCTTTTTTTAGTGGTACAACGGGTTTCCAACCCGCGATTGAAAGGCGAGTGCTTTACCTTTCGGCTAGAGTGGATCTTTAGAGCAATGTTATCCATTATTATTATTATAAGCCTTTTATTTCCAATAGATAACCAAATTGCATTTAGTACTACAATACAAGTTATTAGCTTTCAGTGTATTATCAAATAAATCTAGTTCATGCATTTCATAATTTAAGTTCATAATTTATAGATAGTAATTCAATTACAATTTTCATATTATCATTAAACAATAATTTATAATAACATTCACATTTATAATTAAACAGTTTTATAATATTTTGATAGTTAATAAATAAGATTCTTTTGTATTTTATTCCTACATCTATTGGGCTGTCCATTTTTGGACATAGGCCTCCTCCCTCCTATTCCATTCGTTCCTATCTGTAGCTACTCGCGTCCATGTGACACCAGCCTCCGCTACGATGTCGTCTCGCCAGCGTCGGCGCGGGCGGCCTCGCGGTCGCGCGCTATCTCGTGGGTACCAGTGTAGCATTCTCTCACTCCATCGTCCGTCTGTGGTGCGAGCTGTGTGACCCGCCCATCGCCATTTTAGACGGCATCACATCTCTGCTGCGTCGATGATTTTTGTACGACGACGGATTTCGGTATTTCGCACTTTATCCGTTAGTTTTAATCCTAGCATGCTTCTTTCAGCTGATCTTTGGAATACTTTTATTTTAGTCAGGATTTCTTTAGTTAGAGGCCATGTTTGGCATCCATACAACAAGGTCGGTGTTATCACAGAATCCATTGCTTTTTTCTTTAATTTCATATCCATTTTTGACTTAAATATATGTTTTAGGGATCAGTATGCACTCCATGCTTTTTTAATTCGTCTCTCGACTTCTTGAACAGGAAAGCGATCTTGAAAAGATATGTTGAATGTTATCCATAGATCATCGCAATTGAAGGAGAGTGATCAATACGTTGCTAATGCGTGCATACATCAGGGTTATACCGTCAACCCTTATGATAGCCGGTAAGCTACACACAGTGCAGGCATGTGAGTTTTAATCGTAGGTCGTGGCTTCGAATCCTGGCTCGTAATAGTGTCATCATGTTTGTCAACTTGCACTGTTTGTATTGTTAGTAAATAAATGAAGTTAATCTTAAACATTTGCAAACCATATTTCAACCACTAGGTAACCGACTGGGCTGAAGAGTTACTGTTTAAGTTCGGTGACAATGCGATAATAATCATAATCATAATCATAATCATTTAATCATTGTAATAAACTTTAAACTGATCTGATGACGGAGAATAAAGGTGGTCTTAGCAACTTTAAAACTTCACAAGATAACTCCGAGTTTGGACCTACTGGAACCCGAACCCGAAGTTGTTGACTTTGCAAAATAAGTACAGACAGCAATTGAAATCTTCCATAAAACTCCTATAAAAACTCAATTTGAGTGTAGTAATAGTAGCCCAACCCTGCGGTAATCACTATGACCGCTGGATTGACCACAGGTATAACAAAGTTATATTGAACTAGTTTGCCATTATAAACCTTTCACAAACGTCCACAAAGCCTAATTGTCCCCATAATCCAACTAGTCCCGTAATTAAAGGAGAGTGACCATTACTGGTGCTAATGCATGTGTAATACTGAATCATGCCTTACGGTCTCGGAGACAGGACTATTAATAACCTCGAGGATTGATAAGGACCATCATCATATGTATGGATATTAATTCGTTTAAATTTTATTGCACAAAATACACAAATGTACATGGCGAGCTTAATGCTAAAAGGCGTTCTCTACCAGCTAATCATTGGACTAAACAGAGATGTAGGTGCAAATAAAAAAGTATTATAATTTCTGACGTGAAGAAAAAGAAAGTATTATACACTACATATAGACATAAATAAATAAAAAATATATAAGTAAGATAAATACAAAGACTACTTAGACTTCATCATCATCATCATCATCATATCAGCCGAAAGACGTCCACTGCTGGACATAGGCCTCCCCCAAAGAGTGCCAAAGTGACGGTCCCGCGCCACCCGCATCCAGCGGACTCCGTCCCGCAACTTTTACCAGGTCCACCTACTTAGACTGACTACATATTTAATACATAGTTATCATTATGTGGATATTCATGTCTATAGATATTTATGTTTTGATGTGATTCATTCAATATGCCAAGTTATTTTTTAAATAATGTTTACACTCCATACCATAGAATATACATACTATATTACTCAAATCACAAACTAACAATGTAGCCTCTATTCAAATTGATTAATTACAATGACCGGTTAGTCTAGTGGGTAGTGACGCTGCCTACGAAGCTGTAGGTCCTGGATTCGAATCCCGGTAAGGGCAAATATTTGTGCGATGAGCATGAATAAAAATATGTTTTCTATGTATTTAAGTATTTCTATCTGTTAAATATATCGTCGTCTAGTACCCATAACACAAGCCTTATTGAGCTTACTATGGGACTAGGTCGATTTGTGTAAGATTGTCCCCTAATATTTATTTATTTGTTTAATTATCGTCTATGTTACACCCAACCATCCTATTTACGCAGGCATCCTACTACTTCAAAGCAGGGATGTCGCGGATGCAATTTTTTTTGACATCCACGGAGGCATGGATGCGGATCTTGGGGCCAAACATTAAAAAACATAAATAACATAGCAACGTCTATGGTCACGCAGTAACTGCCTACTCAAAAACATTGCGACTGCTTTGCAATCGATACAAAACCTAACGCTTACGACGAATCGTCATATTACATATACGAAAAGAAGATTCTTATTTGTTGTTTTTGGGTTTGCTTGGTTTGCCGGCATTTTAGATTTGCTTAACTTTTATGAATAAGGGCGCAGTTTTTTCACAAACCGTGACATCACAACACAAACTATTAAGGCTAAATGCGTCCAGCAGTTAAACGGATTTTTCCGTCGCTTTTTATGCTCTTGTAAATATGCCCCAGTCATGCGATGAGGTTGCATATAATGGCTTTATTATCATAATTTCACACAAAATAAATGGACCCCATTCGTGATTTAGCCCCACTAATATTAAAGAAAAATGGCGGTCTAATGAGATGCATTATTTATTGTTCGTTGTTTGCTCACAGTTTAGGGTAGGTCTAATGCATGCTGGCAGGTCAATTTACATTAAAATTATGATTAAAAATGTACTTGACAATTTTTTTGTTTTTCTTATTACAAGCTGTGTCCGACCTAGACTTTCAACCCCTATTCAACCCACTTAGTTATAAATTCGTTCTTAGTATGTTGTCTGCTTGCCGGGCAAAACGTGCTAGATCACGATCAGTGATTTTTACGGTATAGATTGTTTTATTTATACCACGTCGGCGGCAATCAAGGCCCTGATGGTATGGACGCTTGCAACTCTAGGGTTGTTACAGGCGCGTGATATGTGGGCAACTCTAGGGTTGTTACAGGCGCGTGATATGTGGGCAACTCTAGGGTTGTTACAGGCGCGTGATAAGATAAGATAAATCTTTATTTGCTATAAATATGGTACAATATGGTGGTAACTTACATTATATTCCGGTACAATCACATATTTAGCTACATACTAGCATGCAAATGAAATGAGCACTTATAACTATGAATCACCTATACCTACTTAGCACTAAATTCAAATAAATCACCTAATGTATAGAACACTTGATTTTTGAGCCAGCAATTAAGGTGTGTTTTAAACTGACTGAGCGGTAAAGACTTTATACTTTCTTTATGTGGGCAACTCTAGGGTTGTTACAGGCGCGTGATATGTGGGCTACATTAACTTTTATTGATGCTCTTTACTATGGTCTCTGGGAACTCTATAAAGGTTGTTTTTTATTATTATGTATTATTATTAATATTTATAGTGACATCGCAAGTTTTGCGTAAATTCGCTTTTATTCCCAACGGCCGGATGCATTTTGAAATACTCAAGTTTGAAATATGAGCATAGAAGAGAAAAATGTATAGAAAAATCCTTAATGCTAATTAATAATAATGCGGCTGTCAAACGGCGGTCGTGGGTTTGAATCCCGGTTCGTACCAATCAGTTTTTCGGAACTTATGTGTATCATTTGATATTTACCGTTAGCTTTTCGGTAAAGGAAAAACATCATGAGGAAATCTGCACACTTACATCTGCGAAGAAATTCGAAGGTGTATGTGAAGTCCCCAACCCGCACTGGGCCAGCGTGGGGACTACTGCCCGTTTCCTCTCATCCATGAGAGGAGGCCTGTGCCCAGCAGTGGGACGTATATAGGCTGATTTATTATTATTATTTATTAATTTACTTGCAGATTACATCGCCTTGTTTTAAAAGGCCAAAATAATGTATGCCATACGATTAAACATTTAACAATCAAATGCCTTGTGCCACATTGCCAGTTTTGACAGCTGAGTCTGAATTTAAATTACACATATGAGCACATTTGCACAACGTTTGGTCCACTGTGCTGTTGTGATTGTCCTTGGCCATAATTTCATATTCAATTTTTTCCATATTCTACAGTTCTACACAAACTTCCAATAATTAACAATGACTGTTGTTCCACCATAATAGAGAAAATCCCACATTGTTTGCTTATGTTAATATCCCAACTCGAAGGCGAAAAATTCCATTCCTAAAGTTTTAAAATAAATTCTGAAGTTGCGGAACGAATACAATTTGAATTATCAAAATTAAATTCAATGCATAATGCCAGTGTACGCTGTTTAAATTAAAAACATTATTAGTCCAATCAACAAAGATATTTGAACATAAATAAAAAAAATACATCTATAGGTAATCGACAAACGTCTTGTTTATAGTGAAAATTATTATTGGTAATAATTAAGAAGGCAATGGTTAATAGTCAAGAATGATAATTATTAACAATAAGTTATATGGTGTTTCGGGATAGAACTAAGAAATAACCATTGTGTTTGCGTAAAAAAATTCTGGTGGTGAACTTTCGGACATTAATTGAAATATTATTTTAAATATATTAATTGAAATATTATTTAAAATATACCGTGGGCGGTTTATGTGTTATTTTATCCAAAACGTATTGAAAAGGTCTCTATCTACCCATTTTATTCGTTTGGCACACGGTCCATCATACAACCGGTAAAAGTATTCATAACAAGGACATGGTTCTTTATCACTTTCAGTACTTGAATATTTATTTTTCGCCCCTTACAATTGGAGTAAAGTTATTTAAATCGCATCCCAAGTTTTAACTAAGTTTCGTTATGAAGAGGTCTTTTGAATCTCTTACGTCCTGTGTCGCTATTATGCTTATTGTTTGATTATGCTGATGCTTTGCAAGTAAGAGTTATGAGAAATAAAGTAATATTTTTTTTCAAAAAACCACCATCTAATGAAGGGAATTGGTAATATACAATAACATCGGTGGGTTTGGAAAAGTGGATGAGAATAAAATGGAAAGCGGAACCCCAACCGCAAATTGTACTATGTAAGTATATATTAGGTAGTAAAAAAGTGTTCGGTTCTGGCGCTTCGCCGGCCGCTACCGCGGCACGCTCGCTGCGCTCGCTCGCCTCGCGTGCTGTAGAATCGCAGTTCAACCTAACACTCCTCCTCGCTTCGCTCGTCGTCGTACTATCGGCTGCAATAATGCATGGACACCTTACGGCTCAGTTTCGCTTGCATCGTTTGACGTCTGCTGCTCACATAGTTGCACGTGGTGCGCAATAATTAAACTAGATGGCGTTGTTGGCGCTACTATTTAGACATACCGCAGAAAATAAGCACATTACTAGGCACATTAAATACCTATAAATTGACACCTGTTTGTTATCACCAGAAATATTCTCATATTAGTATAACTATTAACAAGGCTGGTAAATGCTAATTTATAATAGCTGTATTTAAGTGCGATACCACTGGTATTTGAATGCTATATTTCCACCATTACCTATAATGTTGAGATAGCTCAATGGATTAAGACATGTTCTCTAGGCTCAGCGGCCTAGAACTGTCGAGGTTCGAATCCCAGGTAATGGGAGTGTTGAGGATTCTTCTTAGGTCTTCTTCAATAATTCGACAACGTTTTCAGGTTCTCTTAGCTTTTAATTAAATTTATAAAATTAACAAAATTGTAGGGTGTGCGCTTGAGCGCGATCGAATAGCTTCTGGTCCAGCGGGCGCGAGTGGCGATCCCGTTAGACGATATCGACACCGTGTCGAGGCGCGGTGTCGCGGGGTGTCTTGCGGTGTCTCCAACATGCTCCCGCGCCTTGAAAGCTCCTGCTTTCAAGAGCTTCTTTGATCAGCATCTCCATCTTCATCCAGCAGGGGGCATATACAAGAAATGCCACGTCGTACGATGCCCTTATTGGTTCTGACGTCGACTACGCGGCAGAGCCCGTCAGATCCCTTGTGTAGCTGCACGATGCGGCCTAACGGCCATGTCAACGGTGGGCCGTGGGCCTGCTTGATGAGGACGAGCTGTCCCGGCTGCAGGCTGGGCTGTTGTACGCGCCACTTGGCACGCTGCTGTAGCTGAGCCACATACTCGCGGCTCCATCTGGCCCAAAAGTGTTGTCGCACTTGCTCGATTCTTGCATATCTGTGCAATTGGTTCGAGTTGGCTTCCTCGAGGTTCGGCGCTGGCAGCGAGGTCAACGGTCGTCCGATGAGGAAGTGCCCTGGGGACAACGGGGACAGGTCGTGAGGATCGGATGATAGAGGACAGATAGGGCGCGAATTGAGAATAGCCTCAACTTGCGCGAATATCGTTATAAGCTCTTCATACGTAAAATGCATATTTCCTATTATCCTCTTAATATGATATTTCGCGGACTTCACCGCGGCTTCTATTAAGCCAGAAAAGTTAGGTGAATACGCGGGCGCGAATCTGAACTGTATATGTTCATTAGCAAACTCCTCCGACACAGAGTCACAAGAGTTATAAAGAAACTGACCTATTTCCTTACTCGCGCCAACGAAATTACGGCCGTTATCAGAAAAAATCTCGCGTGGCCGCCCTCTTCTAGCAATGAATCGCCTAAGAGCTAAAATAAAACTTTGAGTACTAAGGTCACTTGCTATTTCAAGATGTACGGCTTTAGTTTTTAAACAACACATGATACACATAAAAGACTTAATTAGTCTTGCTCCACGTCCCTTTTTATTTAGTATTAAGAATGGACCCGCATAATCTAAAGCCGTGACCTCAAATATGTACCCTGGCGTTACGCGCTGGGATGGCAAATTTCCCATAATCTGGGACGCAACTGCTCCGCGCACGCGTTTACAAGTTGTACACGATTGATATACTTTTCGCGCTAATAATCTTCCTCCGATAATCCAATACTGTTCGCGTACGCTTGAGTGCAGCAGTTGGGGCCCAGTGTGTTTTAATTGTTTATGAAAGTATTCATAAATAAGGGTGCTTAAATAATGTTTGTTCCCTAAAATGATGGGATGTTTTTTCTCGTAAGCATAATCCGAGTTACATAGTCTACCACCCACGCGCATAACGCTGTCGTTGTCAATGAATGGATTTAAAGACAACAACTGAGATTTTTTATTAATTGGAACATCATTTTTTAACAGGTTAATCTCGTCTGAGAATACATTTCTTTGAGCCATCTTTACAAGTTCAATTTCAGCCGCATGCAGCTCTTGCACATTTAACGGGCCTTGAAATTTATTCTCGGGCAGTTTACAATTATTTATAAATCGTAAAATGTATGCGACTGTCCTTCTCAACCGATTAAAGCTAGAAAAGTTTTCCATGTTTATGAAATCAGTTGATGGATTCACGGTCACGTTCATAACTTTAACAGTTGATTTTATTTCGGGAATCTCTGAACTTAACTCAACTGATTCATTGTGAGAAGGCCAGGCGGCCTCGCCGTGCTGCAGGAAACTCGGCCCTGCGAACCACATCCCGTCCGGCGTCAGCTGATCGGGCAACACTCCGCGGGATCCTAAGTCAGCGGGATTCAGCGCAGATGGGATGTAATTCCAATCAGCACCGCGAGACAATTCCGTTATCTCAGATACTCGGTGTAATACAAATGTTTTTAATTGCATCTTATTAGACTTGTATATATTCAACCAAGCTAGAACTATTTTTGAATCAGTCCAAAAGTAAACCTTATCAACACTATGGCGTAATGAGTTTTTAATTTTTTCGTATAATCGACTTGCTAATAATGCGCCCAATAATTCAGCGCGCGGAATCGTCACAGCTGGCTTTAAAGGCATGACCTTGGCCTTCGCACAGAGCAGCCGAACCGTTATTCCCTTATCGCTTACCGAGCGAATGTATGCGCACGCTGCATACGCTAATATCGAAGCATCAGAAAAAAAATGGAGTTCTATTGTGTCGGCGTTCGATTGCAATACGTAACGATCAATTTGGAACGTACATAAGGTACCTAGTCCACGCACGATCTTATGCCATGTTTGTTTTATTTCGGATGGTACCTCATCGTTCCAATCTAACTTCAAAACCCACAGCCGTTGTAGTAATATTTTAAACGTAATTGTACACACACATAGAAGACCTAACGGGTCAAAAATGCTGGCAATCGTGGATAAAATCGTTCGTTTTGTACATTTCTCATCGTAATTACCTACATCGTTAAAATCTTTAGCACAGCTGATTGATAGTTTATCCGAAGCTGGGGTCCACTTAATTCCGAGCGTTGAACACTCGCTATTAAAGTCGACATTCGTTTGTTCGTTGAAGTTATCACTGTTATTAAACAGGTAAGTACAATTAGATTTTATTTTTCGCAATTTCATTTGTGCATCTGCTAAGGTTTGTGACACAGAATTTAGAATGTAGGTCAAATGTTCAGGATTGTCTGTCCCTGTTACCAAGTCATCGACGTACATATCTTTTTCAATTATGGTTTTTATTAATGAGTCATCACAAGTCTTAGCAATTTCATGTAAACATCTTATGCTCAAGAATGGGGAGCAGGACATTCCGTAACAGACAGTATCAAGGCGCAAATATTTAATGGGTTCCGTACTATTTTCGCGCCACAAAATTACTTGCAGATATCTATCTTTTTCGTTAACACGAATTTGGCGATACATTTTTTCAACATCTCCTATCAACACATATTTATGCTGACGGAAACGAGTGAGAATTGAAAAAATGTCGTCTTGTATTACAGGTCCCACCATCAATAAATTGTTCAAAGAAAGACCAGACGACGTCTTACAACTCGCATCAAATACCGCCCTACAGCGGGTCGTGGTACTTTTTTCGCGCAAAATTGGAAAATGGGGTAAGTAGTTAGCTACGTCTGGTTTTTCTATTTGCGTTAGGTGCCCTAGATCTTGATACTCGCGAATGAACTCGCAATATTGTTGTTTTACGTGAGGTTCCCTTTCGAATCGGTTTTCTAAATAACCTAATCGTCTTTTAGCTATATGAAATGAATCCCCTAATTTTTCGGGTGACTCTTTCAAAGGCAAACTCACGCAAAACCTACCATCGGGCAATTGGTGCGTATTTTCGACAAAGTGAGCCTCGCATGCTTCTTCTTCGGCTGTCCACTTCTCCTTCTGTGGTAGCTCTTCCAGCTCCCAAAACTTTCTCAGTTGAACGCTGATTTCGTGGCTAAAGTTACATTGTATTTTGTTGTTTTGCGATTTATTATAATTGTTATAGGCACAAGCGGTTGGACCTACAACAAGCCATCCGAAATGCGAGTTCTGTAAAACTGGTTTGTTTACTCCTAACTTGATTTGGCCTTGTAGTATGAAATCCCAAAAAACATCAGCCCCTAGTAACAACTCTACTTGTGAGGGACTATTAAATGTCTCGTCAGCTAATTTAATATTTTTTGGTATTTCAAATGATGAAATATCGACCTCGTTAGCCGGGAGATTATTTGCTATTTGATCGATTACGAAACAATGCACGGATCTTTTGATAGATCCATCCCTGGCTTGCAAGTTTATCTTGCACCGTCGTATAGCTGTAAATGATATATTATTGATGCCTGTAACATCAGTGGGCTTGGTTTCCATAATTTGAAGCTTTAATCTTTCTTGTAACGCTTTCGTTATGAAAGATGATTCGCTCGCGCAATCGAGCAATGAACGTACGCGATGGCATTGGTTTTCCGCTTTGTCTACGACATCTACTATAGCTGTCGATAGCAATACTTGTGTTGCTACACATGAAGACAATGAAACCGGGCATGCATTTTTACTATGGCTATCACCTTGCGGCGAGTTGTTAGCCTGTGAGGTATTAGGTAACTGTGTATTATTTGGCACGTACGTTCGATGTAATAATGAGTTATGTTTATATCCACATATTTTGCATGGATTTGCTCGGCATTGATATGCGCGATGACCACCTCGAAAACAAACTGGACATACTTTTAATTTGTATATCTCATTACTTCGCATTTCAGGCGTCATTTCGAGAAATTTACTACAAGTATAAACACGGTGGTCACCCTTGCATATCAAGCAGCATATCTGAGGTAAGTTGGTCGTCGTTGGTTTAGAAACAGCGGCTACAAATGTTTTTTGAGCTTTATCTAATCTTTTTTGAAATGTTTTTTCAGGTTTATCAATGTGACTGCCACCACTTCTAGCCAACGACTCCAGCACATCGGCTCTGCTTCGAAGAAAGTCCATAAATTCAGAGAGCTTCGGCGAGTTTTCGAAACTATTTCTTTTTTCCTCCCATTTTCTTAATGTGATCGGGTCAAGCTTGGAAGAACACAGGAAAACAACTAGAGTGTCCCAGCAGTCTACTTGCTCGCCGAGGCTCTCCAGTGCTCGTAAATTTCTTGCTACGTGATCACTCAAGTTCCTCAAAGTTTTATCTGACTCTTTCGTCAAGGCCTCCATTTGGAATAAGGACTGTAGATGGTTGTGAATCAACTGTCGCTTATTATCATATCTATCACATATTAGTTTCCAAGCTACGGCATAGTTGGAGGCAGATATTTCTAATGATTTTATAACGAGTGCGGCGCTGCCCTCAAGCGAGGTGCGTAGGTAATGAAACTTGTTTACCTCATTCAGTGAACTATTATTATGCACGATAGAAGTATATGTATCCCTAAATTCAAGCCATTTGCTATAGTTACCATCGTACGAGGGCAACTGTATTTGAGGCAATCTAACATTTATCTGTTGGCTTGATTGGCTACCAATACTCCTATCGTCAGCATCAGCAAATTTCTGTTTATTTGTTTCGATAAATTCTTGTGCGCAATTAATCAGATCAAAGAAATCGTTTTCAATCTGGATATTTTCTGACAGCTGGTCACTTTCAGTCGTTAATGACTCAATTTTGTCCCGCACTGCATCAAAATTATTGAACACGATTTCAAATCTGCCTAACCTTAAGGTTAACTCATTAATTTTGCTAGCCGAGATATCTGTCTGGTTCACAAATTCCGCATACTTATTTCGAAACACAGTTACTTTTCCTTTAATTACACTACGCTTTTTTAATAACTCTTTTAACTCTGTGTCAGACATCGTAATCAATGAACAAGTAGTAACAAAATGTTATAAATACCGTTTAATTCGGCAAACCTTGCAGTTCAGATTCAAACCCACGTTGTTGTCATAGGCTTAATGATGTGCTACCACGCCGATCGAGTGGCCGCTGCGCGTGATCTATTGTTCTCCGCGGTTGGCAACAGCAACAGCCCATCGGCCGGCCGCTCGACTTGTTTACGCAAATCTGGAATAATCGGCGAGTGCAATAAATACCTATGCACCAATGCTGCAGTTTTATATTTCTGATTGCTAGCTGGTCATAAATGAGATAAAGGGGAATCAATTCTGATATTGTACATAGGGATATTTTCAATTAACTAAGTTCGTTAATAAAATAGGAACTTTACTGATTTAGCAATTGAATTCGATATGTGAGAACGCTATATTTATTAGAATTATACTTTAATTTGTTGGACACTATTATGCAACACTAAGCTACTGGTGCTAACTGCCACGTGCACGTGCCATATGAAAACCCACAACGGTACTCGTTTAGCTAAGACTTTCTCTGGAAAGGAAGTTGGAACTAATGGAATAAAAGGAACGGCACTCCCCTGATATTTGTTGATCTGCAGTCAGGAGTCCAGCTCTTCATGCCTTCCACTTCCTCGAGTTTATGGTTGAAAAAGAATCCGAAGAATCCGAAGATTCTGGTTCTTCTGTCGTGTTCACGGTCGCCAAACAATGTTGAGGATTCTTCTTAGGTCTTCTTCAATAATTCGACAACGTTTTCAGGTTCTCTTAGCTTTTAATTAAATTTATAAAATTAACAAAATTGTAGGGTGTGCGCTTGAGCGCGATCGAATAGCTTCTGGTCCAGCGGGCGCGAGTGGCGATCCCGTTAGACGATATCGACACCGTGTCGAGGCGCGGTGTCGCGGGGTGTCTTGCGGTGTCTCCAACAGGGAGGTTTATGTTTTTGTATCTTTTTATATTTGTTCTATTCCTATAGATGAAAGTGCTTTATATACAAATATTAGTCATTTCAGTCAAAATTATATATTCATAACTTAAATAATTAAAACAGCATTTTATGTTTCAATATGTTTATTTTGTTCACTACAGTTCTGTTAAAGCAATTTTATAATACTACATAATAATAGTTACCTAGCAACTTTGTAACATTTTTATTGAGGTAATAGCTTAAGTTTCATTTCCATAATTGGAAAAAGATTGAAGCTTCACCCCAATAAATATAATATTGACAATATTAACTTACAACCGGGTTATCTAACATTCAAATCAGCAGAACGCATTAAGGTGTTAATTGCCATAGTATATCTATACCTATATGTGAGCGTTCAAACCATGAATTATTGTGTTATTGATTTGAAAATAATCATAATAATTTTATTTGGTCTTTCACCGTTACTTACACTTGTTTGATCTTATGAAATATCACATTTTAAATAGTAAAGGAATATAAAAAAGAAAGCAAACGGCATATTAATACCTATTACCTACTGAAACAATATATATATTTTTAATTTATTTAGGATAACCCGGTTTATAGAATATATAAATCTTAACGTAATCCGTACTCTTTGACCGACAGCATCTGCACTTTTTCTATATTAGGAACTACGCGACCATTATGACGGCGCGTATTATTATAACACTATAAACTTAAATGGCCCTGTTGACTGGATTTAATTCACTTCACTTTTTCACTCTTCACTTCAGACAGCCATATCATAGGCCAAATTACAACCTTGTTTTCTGGCCTTCCGTTAGCAGCAACACTGTTAACAGAAGTTTTTGTTAATAGTATTAGTGAATTAGCCACTTTCTAACATGTTATCGAGGTTATATGTAGCTTAAGTTTCATTTCCGAAAATCGGAAAAAGATTGAAGCTTTACCCCAATAAAAATAAAACCTATTGACAATTTTATTAATAATTTCAGACCGGGTTATGATAACATATATATCAGGCGAACGCATTCTGGTGTTAGCCAAATCTATAAGTAAGCTTTTAAGTAAGTAAATAAACCCGCCATTTGTGTTAATGACATTTAAAATAATAATAAAATACGGGACAATCTTACAGTTCACTAAGGCTTTTATTATTGATACTAGACGACCATATATTTCATAGATTATAATGGTAGGATTCCACGGTTATCTATGTCACTCGATCTCGTTAATTAACATGATTATGTTGTTTAATAATAATTTTCCTTAACTTAACACATCTATTACTAATAGTATCTATAGGGTTAAAAAAGCATGATGAAAACAATATCCTACTCATATGTTACTTTTGTCACTTGTTTATATATAACCCGGTCTGTCTTTCTTCAAACCTTACATGTTCACAGTTAGGTATACCACCAGATTCCATGTTAGGCACTACGTGATCACTGAACGTGAACTTATATTGTCCTTTTGAATAGATTTAAACACTTCTCACTTCTCGTCACTAAACATGACATTTAGTCCAGTGTCCAAATTGTATCAAATTGCTGTTTTATGTGCTTCTCTGTAAGCAAGGGTTTAACAGCATGCCCATGATAGTATAAACCCTCCTCTTTATGGAGACACCTCGAACAGTCCACACTTGTGTGCAATAAATCAACGAAATGCCTTGTCGATTCAAAATCATTTTCTTTGTAGTCCATTACCATGGCTGGTGGCCGTTCTTTGTCGGTGTAGCAGAGACGTTTCCTTTTGCTCAACCTTTTTTTAGCTGCAACAATATTATACGTAAATAAATCATCAGAAAAATGTATGATAGTTAAGTAGTAGTTACTTATAGTAGATAATTATATCACAAACATGTAAAAATAACGACTTACGTTTAGATCAGTTTCTGTAGCTTCTTTATATATCGCAAATATTTGCGACCTTTTAACTAGATCAATATTACATAGAAAACTAGTTTTAATATTCATGATATCCAAAAAAAATATGAATAACACAGCTGAAGTAGGTCTACGAACGAACATGTAACATCTTTGTGATAAAAACGAATAAGTATGGTAGTTTTGAATCATTCGTCTACCCTCATCGATTATTATACTAATCATAGTCGTAATGGATTAATATCTGAGCAGCAAAATAAACTTATGATGAATTTCGACTGCCTAGTCAATTGAACCGATGGTCGAGTGGCTAACGAGGCAAGTAACTGTCGACCTAGCTTTAGAGTCGCGGGTTCAAATCCCGCACCCAACGAAAAAAATGTTGGGAAAGAAGTGTTTTTGGAATTGTTTGGATATTCACTAGTAGTGAATCGGAAACATCGCAAGAAAAATAAATGCACAAAGGTAGCACATAAATAGAAAGCACATTCCAAATTGCGTCATAATACCGCCATTATCGATCGATAATGCGTTGGCAAGATTACTTGACAGTATAATATAGGAAAAATAATAACCCAAGAAAAATATAATTATATCCAAGATGAGGAATTAGTTTTTGTTTCCATCTGTGTTAACAGCGCCATCTAGTGAAACTATGCCGATCCTCTGAGGTTTACATTTACATCTATAATGATATTACACGTCGTGCACATAGATGGCGTTAGCAAGCGCGTCAAGGGAAACAGTTTGCGACTTGACCATGCACTTATGCTGTCTAGTGTACCTACACCGACCTGCAATAGAGTCTACCAAGAAATAGTATGCTAACAGTGCATTAGAAGAGGTTAGCATTATATAATTAGTTAATTATAGGAAATATGGATTATATTTAAAGTATGTTACATTAAATGTTATTACCTCAAATGATAATTATATCTAATGTAAATATATTAAGTGTTGTTATATCACTCAATAATTATATCAAATGAGCGTTATTGTGAGTAATATTATTTCAAAAAGTTTTATAGGCATCGTTACGCACCCGCACCACCCGCATCCAGCGGACTCCCGCGACCTTTACCTGAGGGGTAACCACTTAACGTTCCAAACGTACGTTAAGGTAACTAAACTGACATTTTTCCATACTAAAAGTGACGTTTTGAACTACCTGACACGCGTACAATTTGTTACGTGATCGACCTGCAGGCCATCAGCGCAAATAATAATAATAAATCCTTTATTTAAGACAACTGGGGTCCACAGTGGTGTTAATACATACTTATCCTAGGTTACTTACCTAATACATTAAATGAAATTAAATTGACATAAGATGGTGGGAGCAAGTTCATTGTATTAAGCACGCTTAGTTGACACGTTAAACCTGCTCTGGGTGAGGGTTCATTAATGCTGACACCCAGCATCTTGGCAAAGGACTGTCGGCCAACATCTTTAGTATGGTGTTGGGACTGCCTTGGATTCTGCTTCGGATTGAAACCATCTACGCGGGCTTCGGCAAACATGGCATGACAAGGCGTTGATTGTTCTCTAACTAACCCACAGGCCGTTTGCGTAGAACGATTGGCAAAGGGTTTTGAACAAAGTTCTCTTCACTTCTGCTGTACAATGCACGAACCTGCGGGCCAGCATGTTCCCTCGAACCGCCAACGCCCTGCGTTCCGTCTCTATGTCAAATGCATTTGTTTAAATACATTTTGTTATTATATCAAAACCCGGGATTATACCGACAGCAGCGCTTGAAAACAGTTTTTAAATATACAATTAAGTATCTACATTTATATGCAGAAATAAATTTCATGGTCTGTCCCCGCAAAATTCTCCCATTGTCTTTATGTTAATAATCAACAATACATGAAAGAAGGACAATGCTTTGAAAAAACGCCGAGAAGAGTTGTTAAGCGTAATGAAATAAAAATACTCCATTAATAATGCTGCTTTTTGCTGACGTCTATTTTTGGGGGAAATATAATAAACTAGCTGCCCGGCCCGACTTCGCACAGATTACCCGTTTCCCCGTAGGAATGAAGCATTTTCCCGCGGTAAAAAGTAGCCTATGTTCACTGGGGATAATGTCGGCTTCTAATGGTAAAATATTTTTTCAAATCGGTCCAGTAGTTTCGGAGCCTATTCAATACAAATAAACAAACAAACAATAAAAACATTCGTCTTTATAATAGTGGAGATGAACTGCTGAATTTTCCTGATATAATAAACAATCATATAGCTGTGTTGTTCAATAATTGGTATTGAGCTCCCGTGTAGTGTCGGGATCGTGATCGTGCACGAACACGGTAACTACACTAGATTACTTGAAGAAATTAGTTAAGAAGTCATACCTCAAATGAGGCTTAATTTTAGTTCGCTTTTCGATTTTCTATGCAGAAATCTTTATCGAACAAGCGAACGAAGCAAACGAAGTACTATGCGTCAGCTTGGGCCGAAAATCGTTTAGGATGTCTCGCTGTCCCGCTTTTCTCCTCTACAGGTCACATTTCTCAACCGAGTCTCGTGAAGTTTTGTTAATTATGAACTTTTATTATGGCGTATCACTTTTTCGAGTTCTACAGCTCAACGAACCGGGGTCCCTTTGTTTCCCATAAACTTATTGTTCCGAATTTCGATAGTCAGAAATTTATATCCATATAATTTATAGACATAAACATCAATAGTCATAATTTTTGTTAATTATAACGCTTTATAGTTCTAACATTAATGACCTATAATATTAAATATTATTATCACAAAAGTCAGAAAATTGATGTCCATAACGATCAAAGGTCTATCAATAATTATTCATAAATATTCTGAGGCATATGTATATTTCAACGTACTAATGGTTGTTATTCATATCGTTTGAATGCCTTAAGTGAATTACTTCTAAGCGACCAAATCTATAATATCCATAGTCATATAGATAATTACTCAGAAACATTTCCAGACAAACATTTGAAGGGGGTACTAGGTACTACTGTGCAGTGTCATTATGGCATGTACTTTTTATGTTTTTATTGCACAGAATTTTCGCTCTGAAATTAAAAATGGCCAAGATATTGGACCTTTAAGGCAGGCCGGTGTAGGTACGACGACGAACGAAGCGAGGAGGAGTGTTAGTTGTACCGAGACCCTAAGCGCGCGAGTCGAGCGAGCGAAGCGAGCGTGCCGCGGTAGCGGCCGGCGAAGCGCCAGAACCAATAATGACACAACATACATCGAAATTTTTACAAGTACAGATTATTCTGTTTTTTTTTTTGAAATCACAGTACACATTATCACGTTCACTTTCGTCCGACATATTTGCGATCACTAAACAAAACAGTGAACGGCATAGATACCTTTCAATCGCATCACCCCATACCCTCTTTATTTTTGCCACATTAATTATAAAGCAGCCTGGAAGAACGCGTTCAGTAACATTCGGTAGTTAAAATTTTATGCATTTTATTATTTTTCTGGGAGTTTGTTTTTATAGGCTTTAACATAATGAATGGTGACACCACCATGACATTGAATGATATGACTAACTAATCAGATGACTACCAATCTATATGACTTGCGAATAAGATCTTACAACAATTATTATAAACTAGATTAGACGACCGGTTAGCCTAGTGGGTAGTGACGCTGCCTACGAAGCTGAAGGTCCTGGGTTCGAATCCCGGTAAGTGCAAATATTTGTGTGATGAGCAGGAATATTTGTTTCTGAGTCATGGAAGTTTTCTATGTATTTAAGTAGATTAGATTAGATTTAGATTTTTTTATTTCACAATATACAATTACAATATAAATTAAAGCTAGCTTAATCTATATGAATTTATATTATGATCGTCAAAGAGAATAAGAATTAGTAATAAAATGTCAATTAGTATTTATATCTATTATATATATCGTCGTCTAGTACCCATAACACAAGCCTTAATGAGCTTACTAAGGGACTAGGTCGATTTGTGTAAGATTGTCCCCTAATGTTTATTTATTTATACCACCGGTACATTGAATGTTATGGCTAACCAATTTCATGACTAACAATAATGATGACCTGCAAAAATTGGAACTCCAATTTATATTGTTAAATTTTAGGACTTTCGACAATATGACTAGAAAAAAATATGGTGGAAAACGTTATGGACTGAAAAAATCGGATCTTAAATTTTATAGGAAACAATAGAGACCCCACTAGTATGATTGGTTACAAGATGACAAAAAGTCCCTATCCACATATCTTTGATAGATTCATCATCATTATACCAGCCCGGACATAGGCCCAAAGAGTACCAAAGATAGATTTGGTAGATTATTAACCCTAAACTGGTAGTGCACCAAACCTGGCCATATCACAAAATATCCAAATATTACAAACTAAACAACCTTAACCGTGAACACGTCGTATTAACGCTTGTCGTTATTCTTCCCGTATTATCCAACACTCGCGACTAATGGTTTGAAGCACTTTGCTCGAGAAAAAATCACTTCAAACAAACAAGTCGCATTAGAGGGAATGTCTTTTACGTATAAAATCTCTTTGTAGCAATAGCGAAAGGATTATTCGAGGCGTTTATTTAACTAAAAATGGACTTTGCGTTGAAAGTTCTAAGGTGGTTTTTGGGCTGGTTTTTAATCATTGTGTCGGAAAATGTCTCATTGCTTGAATACTCTTTCTGCGTGTGTAATGGTTTTAAGACGGTCTTCTGCTACTTTGAGGACGATCTCTTGTGTTTACTCAAATCGTTATAGTTCTGCTTCTGTTTTTGCTCACAGACAATGTAGCGACGATCATTATTTTTAAGGGCGTGAATTGGACATTATTAGGTTCTTAAGGAACAGAATGAAAGAATAAAATTAATACATTTTCGGGTATACGTATATTGAAAACATGTTTTAATTTGAAGGGCTTATTAGGAATTTAAAATATTTTTAATTGGAACATGATTCGTTTGTCTCCGTCGTTTTTAGAAACGAAAAAAAAAAACTCCATTTCCAAGAACTGCTTTAATCAAATGCCTTTCTACTAAAAACGTTTATAATGATTGTATTACGACAACTCTACAAACATCCAAAAATATATTATACATCTAATCCACTGAAACCTCAGCGAGGTAAAATAAAAACAACGAAGCTGAAACGCCTTTTGTGTCGTCGAGGGCTTTAAATAAAATACGGCCCAAAATATGATATTTAACACGAGCCAGGAAATGCAAATTGTGGAAGCTTAAGGGCGAATATTCACCAGAGATGCGACGATATGTTTCATACACGGTAACCCAGAAGAACTCCAGGTAATTATGACAGTGTATTTCGGAGGTCCTGCGGAGTATAAAACGTCATATAAAGTAAGCTGATTTCGGTTCACTTATCTTCTTTACACACTTTTGCTTGACCAATAATGTCATCCTCCTAGCGTTATTGCCAGTTCTGCCCTAATGGAGCTCATGATCCGCTTGGACAGCTAGTCCCAAGATTTGGCATAGGTACTAGTTTTACGAAAGCCACTGCCATCTGACCTTCCAGCCCAGAGGGAAGACCAGACCTTACTGCGATTAGACCGGTTTCCCCACGATGTTTTCGTTCACCAAAGTCACTTCATCTTCAGTACAAAATTTCTAGCCTTAAACATAAACTGGTCCGGTAGAGGTGATAAGGAGGCCTTGTTGAGACCTATGAGTGTTAATTTAGAACTGATGTAATAAAATCACAGCCCGTATCATAAATATTAATGAAAACAAATATGAAAAGCAACGATACATTTTTCGTTTGTGTACCTAATAATAACCAACTTAGAAAAGTTGAAACGCCCCCGCCATTTTCATTTCAAAGTTCAATATCTCAATACCGGCTGAACCGATGTTGTTGAAACGTAGCGGAGAACTATCTCCATCACGGCAGCTTTCGGACAAAAAAACCGCATTAAAATCGGTCCATTCGTTTAGGAGCTATGATGCCATAGACAAGAGGAGTCTCGCAGACACGTCAAACTTATAACACCCCTCTTTTTGCGTCGGGGGGAATAAAGAAAAATTACATTTTAGCTAAAATGCCGTTAAAATAATCTATTTGGCTTTATTTTCTTTGAGACTTATGTTCAGGGGAACGTCATAATAGAACATTATTGCCGTGGCCGGGAAGGAGGCAATTGCGGGCTGAGTATTTGTTTAAACGGACGAGCTTGCGATTCCGTTTAATTATAATACGAAGCCTGCAATTGCCATTCCGGCTGAGGCTAATATAGTGCTTTTCTCAAAAATGGGGGAATAAAAAATACTAAATTTATATAAACTTTAGATATTGTATGTATGTATGTAAATACTTTATTGTACACAAGACACAGGTAAAAATACAGACAAAAAAAAAGTTAAATCGGTACAAAGGCGAACTTATCCCTGTAAGGGATCTCTTCCAGTTAACTAATCTTAAATTAATCTTAATACATATATATACTACATGTAAGTACAAATAAAAATAAATAGTATACACATACTATAACTATATCTATATATATATAAATATATATATACCTATATATACAAATAAACATATATCGTTACCTATATATACAAATAGATATCGTTGCACAACGTGAAAATATTTATCAAACTATTTGAGACACACATTAAAACGTAGTGTTTGCAACAGAAAAATACGAGTTGAATTGGCTGAATACGAGCTGTGTTGTCTTTTATATGCCAGTTTCTACTTTTTTTTTAATTTGGTACTCGACAAATAAAGGAATTTAATATAACATTAAATTCCTTTGTTTGTCCTGTATTTGTTGATTATTGTAATTTATATATAACATTCCAGGCGGCCTGCAATGTTTTTTATTTTTGAAGTGAAAACTTTTTTAGCGGCGCTGAGCACTTTTTGGGATGGGGAAAAATTGTTAAATACGCGACAGAGTTTTGTGACGTCAGATGTGAAGGAGATCACTTTTTGCTGCTAGCTGATTCGACTTCATTCAAAACTGAACGCTATTCGTAAGAGTATAAAGCCGTTAAACACTTTTTGCAATAGCATGTTCTGCAAATAAATTTGTAATTAAACCAACGCGTCCTTCACCGTTTTGCTATTGAGAAAATTCGAATAGTTCGAATTTGGGCGTTATTCCTAAAGAGATAAAGCTTAGAAAAATATTTACCAACGGCAAAAACAAATTGATATTTTGGTCGCCAACTCGCCACCGCCGTCTGCTGCTCTTGCAAATTCGAATAGTTCGAATTTAGACGTTATTCCGAAAGAGATAAAGCTTTGAAAAATATTTGGCAATGGCAAAAACAAATTGGTATTGTGTTTGCCACCGCCCGTCGGCGCGCCGACGGCCGAGCCGGCGCCCCGCCGCGCCCAACGCGCCCGCGGCCCGTCCGCCTAAATAATTGATAATTGTTTATAAATTTGCGTCAAATTCATTTTTAGGGTGACACCGTAAGATGTCACGTGACCTGATCGAAAAACTGTTACAATGTTATTGAGTTTTCACTTCTGCCGGCACTCCCGGAGTGCAACCCGGTCTTTTTAATTTAGATCTGACCTTAAACTATACTTTACCTTCCAATATGTAGCGAGTTATGTTCACTTTGCGGGCCATTTCTGAGAAAAAACCATTATACAATGGTTTTTAACACAGGTTTGTTTATCTAAAATAATTATCTAACTAACAACCCTACAATCTCACAAACTGAATATAATATTAGTACCTACATACATATCTGTACCTACTAATATTATTAAGACGAAAAGTTTGTGCGAGTGTAGGGTTGTCAGTTTGCATGTACCTACTGTACCTAGGGAGTAATCTCCGGGACAACTCATCCGAAAAATCTTTCACCAATGTATAGAATGGATCTTCGGGATATTCATAGACTAATGTTAGCCCGTGGCTTCGCTTGCGCGGGAAACTAGTTTTAAAATTGTTAGAATGTAGCAAACGAGTCACTCAATTCTTTAGCGGCAATTTTTAAATGGTGCTAACGAAATGCCGCTAAATGTGGTGCTAATTTCAAATAAAAGGAAAAATCAAAAATCGATTTTTCCCTAAGGTGTTGTAAAAAGGAACTGAATGAAAGATTTAATGACCGAGTCAGGTTGTTCCGATAGCTTCGTTGGTAAGTAGCGGCGGGCCATGTATGCCTGTGCTCGCCTGTTCGAATGCGGCTAGGAGCAATTATAATACAACATTGGAGAATCATTAGTTGATCCTTCAAACTTGACCTAAAGGGCACATTTCTGTGAAAACCTGTTAAAATGTCTCCCAATTAAAAGTTTTCCAAATTATCCTCACAAATTATGCAAAATCTCAAAGTTGCGGGTTTTTTTCAATATTTCAGTGCCCCAAGTTTTCAGAAGTTCGCAATTTCTTTGCATTTTGTATTGCATGTTTTATGGAAACGTTTTTATAAAATTAAACGGCGTCTTTAAACCTAATCCTACTTTTAAAAGCGCCATCTAAGAACTCAATCAGAATGCTGAAAAACAGTAAGATTGTAGCTTAGTAAGTTTATATGTTCGTTATGTTCTCCGGAATTTCTCATCCTATTTCAAACAATATTTCACTTGTGTTAGAGTCGAGTTTTTGGATGGACAAGTGCAGACAACTGTTCAATAAATTTACTGTCACGTACACTGTGTACATTAAGCAAAAGTAGCTATGCATCATAACACGCTCAAAATAATCTAGACAGTTCTTATCCTCCGGACATTAGAGCCGTGTGTAGTTGGTTTCGAGCATTTGACCCGCATTTTCGCACGAAAGTAAAAACACGTAAGGCCAATTCCATGTGGAAATCGTGCCAGTTCCACTGATTAATAGCTTTTGCTGACTACATTATTTGGGTGCCATGAATAAAAAGTTGTTTACACCTCACACCTGCCCTAGTAATTTGTCTGCCTCGCACCTTCCGAGGCAGTTGTTGCCACGCCCTTTTTGGGACATTCAAACAGACATATACCTACAGAAAATAGCAAAATGTGATTCATGATTCTGAACAACTTTTACTATGGGACCAACTTTGTGTTATGCCAAAAAATCCTACACATTTTAGACTGACGAAAATGTATGAACAGGTGCTTTTTTGCATAACACAAAGTTGGTCCTATAGTAAAAGTTGCTCAGAATCATGGATAGGCACATTTTGTTATTTTGTAACACGAATTAAATAACACCCTGCTTACAATATATTTACGAACGAACGTTATTTAAATTCAACAGCACTTCTCAGCAATTTAATTATCTTGAGTGGTCTGAGAACTGGTGAAGTCTATATTATTCTGGTAAAAACATGTTCACCAATTGAATAAGTCGTTTTGGAGATAAAGCACTTCTCATTATTATAAATGTGAACCTAATTGCCTATTTTGAATGTATGCCATACGATTAAATAAATTATTAGTATCTACAGATGAGTGGCCGCGCGGCTTATTACAAAGATCTCAAGTAAATCCGTAAGTACTATTAATATATGGCATATCCAAAGGTCCAAATACCGGTGACGGATTTTTTAAAATCATATGATTCATACCAAAGTTTACTCGTACATACAACATACTACCTACACTCACACAAAGTTACACATTCACAAACTTCACCTCTTTATAATATCAGTATAGACAGACCCATTCAAAGGCATAATACCAGAAACGCAAATTCCCTGATACGCAGGTGACCAAAAGTGCATTTCGTTAAATTACCACCCACGCAGATGACCAGATACGCACATGACATGAAAGAAAGAAAGAAAGATAAATTTATTCACAAACACACAGGACAACATATTAAATAATAAAATAAACAAGAAAAGCACATAAAACATGAAAAAAGTGTGTCTCTGCGGCAGTGAACCGGACACTGGCTCAGCATTATGCTGAGGTGTCAGACACCTACAGCGCTGATTTTCAGCCAGCACCGTTGGTGACTCACGGAAACGTCATACAATTTAATATATAAACTAATATACTAATATACTATTGGGATAAACGAGAGAGAAATAAATATAAATACCAGGTGAGATGTAATGTAGGCCTGCCTACATGCAGCATCAATACAGTAAACTAAAACAACAACAAAATAAAATAAAAAAGACCGGGTTGCACTCCGGGAGTGCCGGCAGAAGTGAAAACTCAATAACATTGTAACAGTTTTTCGATCAGGTCACGTGACATCTTACGGTGTCACCCTAAAAATGAAGTTGACGCAAATTTATAAACAATTATCAATTATTTAGGCGGACGGGCCGCGGGCGCGTTGGGTGCGAGGGGCCGCCGCGGCACACAACACAATACCAAATATTTTTTAAAGCTTTATCTCTTTAGGAATAACGTCTAAATTCGAACTATTCGAATTTGCAAGAACGGCAGATGGCGGTGGCGACCAAAATATCTATTTGTTTTTGCCGTTGGTAAATATTTTTCTAAGCTTTATTTCGCTAGGAATAACGCCCAAATTCGAACTATTCGAATTTTCTCAATAGCAAAACGGTGAAGGACGCGTTGGTATTATTACAAATTTATTTTCTGAATATGCTATTGCAAAAAGTGTTAAACGGCTTTATACTCTTACGAATAGCGTTCAGTTTTGAATGAAGTCGAATCGGCTAGCAGCAAAAAGTGACCTCCTTCAGATCTGATGTCACAAAACTCTGTCGCGTATTTAACAATTTTTCCCCATCCCAAAAAATGCTCAGCGCCGCTAAAGAAGTTTTCACTTCAATAATTAAAAATAAGGAATTGGTTTATTTTTGCTGTCACAGTGCTGGATTAGGATATCGATTTCTGGAACGTCAACAAATAACCCTTAAGCATACGCTTAAAGGTGTATCTGCTAAGTGCTCCTTGGATAGGGGGGGGGATATCATTCCAGCACTTAGACGCCGCGAACTTGAAACTACCTCGGAAAGCAGCGGTTCGGTGCATAGGTATCATGGCCTTGGATCTGCGCGCACTTTTGGACCATACCAGTTTTTTAAATAGGTAAGATGGGGTCGCGTGTTTTACCACCCCTAATAGCAGAGTGGCCAGGTGTATGCGCGTCATACACGACATCGCAATAGTTTAATCTAGATGATATAAGTGATCCATCCCATCCGCATACTTTCCGACAGTCGATCTGTACTGCAAGCCCTGCAAGGTTACACAACAACGTCTGGGCTGATACACGAGTGCCACAAAATTCTATCAGAGGTATGTACCAACTGCAATGCAATGGATCAAAGGACACAGCAATTCACGTGGTAACGACGCAGCGGATGCACTGGCTAGAGAAGGCTCAAAATCAGAAACCATAGGACCGGAACCTATGATCCCTCTACCCCCTGCATGGCTGCGGAGCACACTGCGACTAAACACCAAGGTAGAACACCAAAAAATTTGGAATACCTTAGGCACCTGCAGGCAAACCAGGGAGGCCCTCCCGACAATCAATCCCGGATTGTCAAGGAAGCTAAAACAGCTAAAGAGGCCGGCACTCCGTCTCATGACAGGAGCCATAACTGGTCATGCACTACTAAACAAACACCTTTTCACTCTAGGTATTACAGACAGTCCTCTCTGCAGAGCCTGCATGGAAGAGGAAGAGACAGCCGCCCACGTCATCTTGACGTGCCCTGGGGTGGCAGAATACCGGGCAAAACACCTCGGAACACCGGGGTCGCTACCGGAGGCCGTCGGCAACGTAAAGGGTTTGCTAGGCTTCCTGGTGGAACTGGGTTGGCACGAATAACAGTAGTGCCAATAACCCATACGCAAAATAGGCGCTATTATGACGTCGAGTTGCGGAAACCAAGCCCGCGTACACCTATAACCTATATAATATAAGTGATTCACATAGGTCAACACGCAAATCGACACTAAGGTAATCACGTATATTATATAGAACTTTAAGACAATAGAAACAGTCACTCACAAGATTTAGTATGTGGTTCTCAAAGCGCAAGACATGACCTGATTTTGTTACGCAAGTGACCAGATACGTACATGACCCTGTTTTGTATCGCAAATAACCAGATACGAGAATTACCGAGACAATCGTTGTCGACAGACACTATGACGTTCCATATATATATATGTACGTTTGGCATAAGAACTAAAATGGTTTTAATTTTGGATGTTCAGTTACGTCAACAACCCTATCTCACTCTATGATTTTCTATTGCAAAAAATAACAGCTACCATCATCACTTAGGCAGTGAACCTTCTGTGCCTTTAAAAATAGTTTAAATAGTATCAACTGAGCTCAAACATGCATTGAAATATTGACGTTGTGTTCTTCATAATGGGCTTCGAAGTATCCCGTTTTGGGCGCAGCGAGACGAGAGACCCGTAATGGCATTTCATACGAAATTGGAGGTGGCTGCAAGATGGTCTTTTTTAATTCCCATTCCACAATTTGTGGCACAGGATCACGGCGTTCAGCCATAAAAATTAAAGTTTGGTTTCTTGGAGTTTTTTTTTATTTATTTCATTGCATGTTTGAGAAAAGCACTATTCATACCTCGGCTTGAAAAGGGTTTGCCAGCCTCATAACTATAACATACGCTCGGCCGTCTATATGTACTCGGCCGGCAACCCCTTACTTCCCGGCCTCTGTAGTAATGTACTATTGTTTGTAGTAGGCGCGTGCGATATTATGCTTGTAAAACGTTGATTGAATAATGAGCTCTATCGTCTTATCGAAAAGATTCCAATCTTTTATCCAGTAGTTCATTTTGAATCTTTTATAATATGAATTATTCTGTAGTATAGATGATATAGGGCTCGGATAAAATGGTGTCGATCTTCCAAATACCACCCACGCCCGAGATCCTCGACATTGCCTTCAAGGAATCGTATTGTTCAAAGGGACACGAGTCAAAGGTTTAATTTTACAGATCCTGAAACCTACGCGAGCCTGACCTTTTAGGAAAATACCTTCGCGTCTGAATGATAGGCGAGTAGGGGTCGTGAATTTAGAATATAAATATAAATAATGAAATCCCCTAATATCGTCCTCTTATATTTATTGAACGAGCGAGCGAAGCGAACGAAGTTCTCCGTTTAGGCTTGGAACAACATTCTTTCGTCTGTTCGGCTGTTCTCATCTACAGGTCGCATTTATTATCCGATTCACGTGAAATTTTATGAGCATCTTCAAACATTATTAATTTTTGGAATTCAGTTTTCGAATTTAACAATATTTTAAAGACGCGAATTCTACAGCTCACCGAGCCAATTAGACCGGGCTCTCAGTAAAAATCCGTTTGCAAAAATTGCGGATCGCATTCTGACTTCTGCAGGTCGATCATGTAACGCACGTTAGGTAACTGTCAATTTTTATATGGAAAAATGACGGATTGTCCGAACGCGTGTTCGAAACGTTACGTGATGACCCCTCAGATGTATATTGTAGAGATCCCAGAAATCCAAGCAACAGATGTTGCTAATCAGTTTTGAAGTTCTCTCCTTCCTTCATAGGACAGCTATAGAAAACTTAACTTTTATTTACGCCGCGCGGGCGGCTAAATGGTTTTTATAAAGACGAGGGGTAGATAAATCACAAAACATTTCGCGGTCCACAATTTTTGCAAACAAACATCTCATTGAAGCCTGCAATAACTAGTATTTATATATGCGAATGACTAAAATAAACAGTCTAATCCGAAGTAGTAGTGTATTAGTACGTAAGTTTTATCTAGGTCAGATGGCAGTTGCTTTCCTAAACTACGCCCGCGCCAAATCTTGGGTTTAGGTGACAAAGCGGATATCGGGGTCATTTAGGCCAATACCGGCAAAAACGCTTGGAGGATGATGATATAAATAAATAAATAAATAAATATTAGGGGACAATCTTACACAAATCGACCTAGTCCCATAGTAAGCTCATTAAGGCTTGTGTTGTGGGTACTAGACGACGATATATATATATAATAGATATAAATACTTAAATACATAGAAAACTTCCATAACTCAGAAACAAATATTCATGCCCATCACACAAATATTTGCCCGTACCGGGATTCGAACCCAGGACCTTCAGCTCCGTAGGCAGCGTCACTACCCACTAGGCTAACCAATCGTCGAGGATGATGATATAGTTCAGAAATCAATTTTGTATGCTCAAAATAAACACTACCTTCACCCGTGGGTCGCCCCCCCGAGCCGAAAGACGTCCACTGCTGGACACAGGATTCCCCCAAAGATTGCCAAAGAGACCGGTCCGGCGCCACCCGCGACGTTTACCAGGTCATCAGTCCCCGCCTTGTCGGGGGTCTACCCACCTACCTGAGCTGACCTGTACTTAATGTAGTTATTTATTTAAATGAATCGTTTTGTAATAATAAGAAATAAAAAATAATTTTATGTAATAATAATTTTTCGATGTAACAAGTTTTATCGTGTTTCCATTTTAAGCTCCCTTTGCCCTTGTTTTCTTTATCTTTCTCTCATTTTTAAGAAATCTGTCGCTGCCAGTAATAAGTCTTTGTCGTTCTTTTTTTAACCCTTAAATGCATAATGATGTATATATGCATCGTATATTGTATACGTTTTTTTAAATACTATGATTTTTTTCTTTATTTTTCCCTCAATCTATACAACATGACACATCTATTTCAATTTATTAAAAAGTTATACAAAAAATCATGCATTTAAGGGTTAAATGCCATACGTCCATCAGGACAAGTAATGAGATTCTAATGAACAATATGACAGTGGAAGTAAGGTTTGGCTTTGCTAGAGTGCTCTTAACTCTTTCACTGCAAGAACCGCTACGCGCTACGCTCGTAGCCGATCCCGTGGTTGTCTCGTAAAGTAGCGTAAAGCGACTACGGCGTAGGTGCCCACTAGGCGGGTTCCTGGCAGTAAAATAGTTAAGTAAACAACCTGGCTATTGTACTAAATTGGCAATTCTTATTACAATGTCAATTCTATGTTCATTGCTGGGTTGTCGACCACAAATTTAAATGCGGTTTATGGGTTGTATCGTTACTTATCGACTCAGTCCTCCAGTCAGCGACATATAAGGTGCTAACAAATTAGGTACCAATACTTTTAGAGCTGATAGTACTAGTCTCTAGGAGTAGAGTTAAGTATGAAACATTTAAAAGTGTGTATCACTTTTTGGAGATAATTAGGGATACAACGTTACTGCGTAAAAACACCCTGTTAATGAGATAGTCAACAATCAATCATTGACGTTTGTCACAAACGACGATGTTCACTTGACAGATAGTGTTTTAACATCTCGTCAGTTTAATGCACAGGCTGATTATGTTTGGTCGAAATTTTAATTTATTTATTTTGTACCGAAAATTAAAACAAAAATATCATATGAAAAGTTTTCTTAATTTCTATTTAAAGTCAATTGTTTTGATGTAATGTAACACCTCTTAAAATATTGGTACTTAATTTGTTAGCACCTTATATAACCGACTTCCAAAAAGGGAGTTCTTAATTCTAAACCCAACATGACATACGCCTTAAGTTTATTTTGGTAATAAACGAATGTGATCGATGGTGGCTAAACCACGGAATCGATTGTAAAGCCGTATAGTTCAGAAATACATTTTTATATGTTCAAAATAAACACTACCTACACCCTCAGAGACGCTCAGAGACCTTATACATCTCTCGAATACTGAATTAATATTAACTTCTTGTTAATGCTGATACAGACCTTATATCGAATGTAATGGTCATATTTTGCAATTTTGTTTTGTTTTCATTACCGTTTATATCGGTCCTTAATCTGCAAATTTGAAATTATTAGGTATTAATTCAATTCAATTCAATTCAATTCATTTATTTACTCAGATAACAAGATCCAGTTTTTGTTAGTAACAATTATCCTTAAAAAGAGACTATGTTAGTAGTTAGAATACCAAATTAAAAGAACATTAGGCCTTATTAGGGTAAGATTATTATAATTTTGTTGGTAATTGCCGTTTGACATGTAAAAGTGCCCTTGTGGCCTATTTGCACGATAAATAATTGATTTTGATTGATTTTGATTTTTTGATTTTGTAGTTCGACTCCCCCCCCCCCCCCGACCCCGACCCGAAAACGGATTCCCCCAAGGAGTGCCAAAGTGACCGTTCCTGACCCACATCCAGCGGACCCCCGCGACCTTTACCAGGTCCTCAGTCCACCTTGTGGGGTGTCTACCCACGCTGCGTTTTCCGGTACGTTGTCACCACTCGAGAACCTTTCCACCCCAACCGCCATTGGTTCATTGTTACATAAATAAATTCAGACACGCAATATTATATCATCGTAAACGCATATGAACCAGGGACATAATAACCGACAAATCCCTTTGTCAGTGAACCGAGATACGATCCTCACATAAATCCATTAAACCACCTGAAATTAACAATCGAGAACTGTATCGCTCGCTCCAGCGGGCCGGATTATCTGTTTATATTATCGAAACTTTGGACACATTCGATTGAAATGGCGGTATGTTTATATTTGTTATTATCAATAATGAGATTTGGTATTCGAATGTGACGTTTGAGATGGTGAATTAGATTAATTGAATTGGATGATGAATGTTACATGTCAAACGCGGCGCATGTCAAAAAAGCGGCCAAGTGCGTGTCGGACCACATACAACGAGAGTTCCGTGCCTATTAAAAAGGTCGTATAGTTACTGAAATCTTATGGCACTTACGTCCTTTTCTTTAAGGAAGGCAGTTTTTTAGAAATATCTCAAAAACCTTTGAACCGATCTTGTTCAAACTAATTTTCGCTGAGAGAATTTAATAAGCCCTATAAGCATGATTTTTTTCATAATTTTAAAATACACGGTTCAAAAATTAGAGGGGGGCGACACAATTTTAGTGACTTTCGAGGAGATTATCTCCGACTCTATTCACTTAATCAAAAAAATAGCTGAGAAAGCTTATATTTATTTTAAAAGGCCTATCGATTGATGTGCCACACGTGGGCTTGCAATGAAAAAAAATGTTGACTTTCAATTTTATGTATGGAGTGCACCCTTAAAATTATTATTTTTTTGTAATTTAGTTACAAAACTATGTAGCGGTTAACAAAATACACCTATCCTGAAAATTTTATTCAAATACACCTTATAGTTTTCGAGTAAAATGCCTGTGACATACGGACGGACAGACAGACAGACAGACATGACGAATCTATAAGGGTTCCGTTTTTTGCCATTTGGCTACGGAACCCTAAAAAGGAGGTAGATACGTTGTCTATATGAAATTCCGTGTTTAAAAATGGCCACCAAATTTAAATGTGGGTACAAAGGATCGACAAAATGTGATATCGCAGTGATAGGTTGCCAGCCTATCGCCCACAAGACACTTCAACCCTGTTCCCTTAGTCGACTTTTACGACGGAAGAAAGTGGGTGGTGAAATTCTAGCCCATACTGGAAAGAACGGAACGGGAATGACGAATGTTGATATGTGAATTTATTTTTAATAATCAGCAGGTCTCTTTCTTTTAGGGTTCCGTACCCAAAGGGTAAAAAACCGGCCAAGAGCGTGTCGGGCCACGCTCAGTGTAGGGTTCCGTAGTTTTTGTATTTTTTTTCAAAAACTATTCAACCTATCAAGTTCTAAATAATTTTCCTAGAAAGCTTTTATAAAGTTCTACTTTTGAGATTTTTTTCATATTTTTAAAACTTATGGTTAGGTTTTTAAAGCGATTATCTCCGAAAATATTAACATTATCAAAAAATGTTTCTTAGCAAACCCCTATTCATTTTTAAATACATATCCAACAATATATCACACGTTAGGGTTCAAATTAAAAAAAAAACACTCCCCACGTTACGTCCTATACGTACGGAATAAATAATATATAATAAAAAAAACACTTTATTTTACCACTGTCGGCGTGATTGATATACATATTAGTACCAAATTTCAGCTTTCTAGTGCTAACGGTTACTGAGATTATCCGCGGACGGACGGACAGACAACGCAAAACTATAAGGGTTCCTAGTCGACTACGGAACCCTAAAAACGGGACCCTATTACTAAGACTTCGCTGTCCGTCCGTATGTCTGTCACCAGGCTGTATCTCGAGAACCGCGATAGCTAGACAAATGAAATTTTCACAGATGATGTATTTCTGTTGCCGCTATAACAACAAATACTAAAAACAAAATAAAATAATTATTTAATGGGGGCTCCCATACAACAAACGTGTTTTTTTTGCCGTTTTGTCTGTCGCCAGGCTGTATCTCAAGAACCGCGATAGCTAGACAGTTGAAATTTTCACAAATTATGTATTTCTGTTGCCGCTATAATAACAAATACTAAAAACAAAATAAAATAAATATTTAATGGGGCCTCCCATACAACAAACTTTTTTTTTTGACTGTTTTTTTATAGATAATGTACGGAACCCTTCGTGCGCGAGTCCGACTCGCACTTGGTCGGTTTTTTTATTCTACCACGGTTTCAAACACGCTTACGGTCTGCCTGATGTTAGGCAGACGCTGTAGCCTATGCTCTTCGTCGCATCCAGTCCTAATCACATTGCAATCTATTTTACTGGCTTGTTTCAGGCGCATTTTCGTTGGTCGTCAAGACCGGCGGTACACCGCATGCGATTTCACCCCGTAGAAGGGATGACGACTAAGTCATGAATCGATAACACAGTCGTGTCACCGCATGCGGTTCTTGGTCAATAAAAGCGTGCGAAGACCGTTTTTATTGTATACTTAAATAATACATCATAATGCAGTCGCAAAACGCGCCCGTCGGTCACGGTCAGCATGAGAGGGGCTTTTGAAAGCACCAATAGAAGCGCTACACATACCCAAGTTTTATCCCTACCTAAATTCGTTAACTCAAATAAATCAAATTTTGCTAGTCACTTACCTTTCATATACGATACCATATAACACCACTTCTGTACATCTGTCTTTCGGTCAAACTATTTTTGTATCCACCGGAGCCTTTTGGGAAATTATAATACAGTCAACTTTTCATCGAAGTCTTATTTAAAAGTCGTCGAGCTACGTCATCACTGGCATCGGCGCCAACAGGTAGTTTGGGCGAAAGAGGGGATGCAGATACACCAGAGAAATCTCCGTTATAGCTTTCGTTTTGGAAATCACCCGCGTCATGAATGCGGGCGGTACCGATCAGTGAAAACGGTTGCCCGAAAGAGGGCTGTGTGTCCAATAGTGTCCATCTCTATGGCTATAGCTTTAAATAGATTACATCACAATTGGACCAGTAAATTTGTGGTGAAGAGATAACGTACAGACAGTAACAAGAATCATCATCCTCTTAGCGTTATTCTCGGTTGTGCCCTAACCCTTTATTTGACAAGCAAAAAAAAAATCGTGAGTTCAAGCCTCGTTTGCGGCTTGTAGAGCAAAAACAATAGTCTGCGATAAAAATGCAAAAAGAGGAGGGATATACATAATCAAATAAAGGGGGGAGCACGAGGTCCACTTTGACATCTAATCCCGAGACTTGGCATTGGCATAGGCTCTAGTTTTTACGAAAGCGACTGCCATCTGACCTTCCGACCCAGAGGAAAAACTAGACCTTACTGAGATTAGACCGGTTTCCTTACGATGTTTTCCTTCACCGGAAAGCTAACGGCAAATATCAAGAGAGTTAACAAGAATACGTGTCCGAATTCCTATATTTAGTGCATAGCAAAATCTACCACAGCACGATTCAGATCGTTTAGGCATCAACTTGGAAAGTCAGAGAACGTTCACCCACCGTGACCTTTCCAGTAATTAGTATATTAATTAAAAAAAAGCAGTTGAAGCAGCGTCTCTCGACTCGACCCGCTCACTGAAAACGACTCGCTTTGATAGGGACCGCATCTCGTTTACGACCTTTTGTTTTCAAAGTGCACAACTTTGCCTCAAAGCAAAGTTTAAATTGAATCGCGGTTATTTCAGGATTAAAAAAGCAAAATGAAAAAGAAAAATGATGCACGCTCTAACTTTTACCTGAAAATTAACATTAAACGATCCTTTTCTGACGTCATGCGTAAAGCTCAAAGTTTCGGGAACTTTGGGAAAGCTCCCTGAATCAAAACACCCCAAGTTTTGTTATCCGAGCATGAGGAGTTATTTTATACTTGAACTTAACCTTAATTTGATATTAAACCTGTATTTTGGGTTGACTTTGTGTCGGATGAGTTGAGATTGTTTAAGACTTTCACTGCCGGGTTCCTGGCTAGCCTAGCAGAGGCCTACGTCGTAGGCGCTTACCGCTACATACGGAAACACCACGGGATTGGCTACGAGCGTAGCGATTCTTGGCAGTGAATATGTTAATATACTCATACTCATTTATTCATAATATTATCTAAATCACATATTATTAGCATCACAATTGCGTTTAGGTATTATCATTTAAAATTAAGAAATGTTTATACATATTATTCAATTATTATTATTATAAAAATCATTTAAATTATAAAAGGCATGTCCAATTAACCATTTTTTAATTTATTTACATACCTACATTATATACGAGTAGGTACACTCGGCCCTCCGAATCGCTAAACTTAAGTGGCAGTGGGCTGGGCAAATTGCACTTACATAGAACCGATGGCCGTTGGGGCAGCGCCTGAAGGCACAGCGTGTGTAGACCCCCCACAAGGTGGGCTGATAATTTGGTAAAGGTTGCGGGAGTCCGCTGGATGCGGGTGGCGCAGGACCGGTCATTGTGGCCATCTTTGGCGGAGGCCTATGTCCAGCAGTGGACGTCTTTCGGCTGATATGATGAGGTACACTAGCGAGTCCACTAAGGGGCTGAACAGTCAAGAACAAACTTAACAACCACACTTTACAGGTTGGTAAACCCATATGTAGGGTGGATTGCAAGACGTGAGCGAAATCTTTAAAATAAGCTGTGATGAGAAAACTGTCAAACTGCCCATACAATCAGACTGCAACGGACATAACTTGCAATTACCAATGCTTTAAAACAACGGGCCCTTAGTACTTATATGCGTGCTTTAAAACTTATCCTTTAAAGCATATTTTATCGAATGGCACTAATTAATTAAGGCTGTCGCGTGCAGCCACTGGGTGAGATGTGAGGCATTGTCCGCGTTTCAGATGTTTTCGGCGGTTTTTGTTTAAAAATAAGTGGTTTTCTTCAGTGAAGGAAGGGATTTTCAGCTAAATTTTGAATGGGAAGAGAGAAGGAAGAGCGAATATCAGTTTTGGTTTTGAATAATACATAGTGCTACTTTGACTACGATAGTGGAAATTTAAGTGTGTAAAACTAACGTATGAGAATCGTGGAAGTTTAAATCAATAAATAACTCATTTTCACGATAAAAACATCATTTCGAAATCATTTATATAACGTAATATTGCAGTCGTAATTTGCCCCACTCCCTTAGTCGACTCTTACGACCAACGGAAAAAGGGGGTTTCTAAATAGATAATAATCCTCTAGTCCCAAAGACCGACAAAAGGCATATGTCCTCGTTTTCAATAGAATTTATACCATTATAAATTGGCAAAGAGTAGCATTTGATTCATGTTTATTCCATTTGTAAACAAATCAAACTCTACTCTAGTTCCTATTACAGTAGCTTTAGTTAGCTAGAGGATAAAAGAAAGAAAAAAAAACATTAACACCGCTTTTTCAAAATATAACGTTTCAAAATCTTCAAATTAACCTTAACCCCTCACCTTTACTCGTAACTTCATAAGCGATTCTAATATGACGGATCGACGTGCGTATTTTTGGGCAACACGTCTCAGAACGGAATGAGGAGATTAAATTATCCTGTTGGGTCCCCGGGCCCGAAAGGACTAGAGTTGCGCCTGCTCGGCCTTTGAAAAGAACGCTCCGGTCTCGTTCAATCGATCAAAGGAACTACCCTATTTATTTCAAATAAGATAAGAAAAATCGTACGTTAATCGTCGTGTCATTTCTAGGAATAAGTCATAAGTCATTTATTAATAATATCCTAAATATTACGTGTCATCATTCGTAAAATTAAATTAAATTTATATAAACATGTATATTGAACATTCATAAATATTATGTTATTTGGAAACGCAAAAACAATATTATTGTTATGGTTGGAAAGCACTTCATGATCGAAATAAGTAAAACTAGTTAAAAGTTTATCTTTGATATTCTAGATAAACGTAGACGAATTTATCCGTTGAGATAATAATGTTATAAGGAAGTTTGGTTGGTGTTTTAGTTCAGGAACAACTTTGTGATCTGGGAAAGAGGTAATTCTTTCTATGAGAGAGGTACCGATCGCTCTTCGGTTCGGTATCGTCGCAATTCAGAAACTCATATGTAACTGAGACACGTATAAATAAAGTTGCCATTTTCATTTTATGTACTTAGTTTGATTCTGATTTCATACTCTCCATTTTGCTCTTACGTTCACTGAACTACAGGGCCGAGAACCAATTTAAATCATTATTTTCCTGTGTGGTAGCGGTACGCGGCAATTAATTAAAACTGATAATAATTTATATTCCATGAGCAATTGTTTGCCTGTGTTAGTAAATCAAAATTATGTAAATTAACTGCACAATGAACAAAGTACGAGGAGCTGTCATTTACACTAACTTGTCAATTATCTGTAGTGTTGTAACAGCAAGCTTACAGTACTTGTTGATTATATTCATAAAAATAGGTACCTAATTCAGACAAATACTATAAAACCGTTTCACACGGCCGGCGCTCCTTGAAATTGACCTTACGTCAACATTGGAACAATAAAGCACAGAGCTGGTCTCCTATTTCGTCTTTGTATTATGGTTGAGATTACTTAATGTGGCCGGCCTTTTATAAAACTGTCATTGTAATTAGAAGCTTCTACCTTCGAACGTAGAGTTGCTTTTTGAATGAACCACTGATGCAATTTGGTCAACTTAAATAATCTCATGTATACCATTCAAGTGTTTTAGGTACTTGAAACTCTATGCGACCAGACGATAACAAAAAACAGTTAATGGGCTTAGATCCGAAAGGACTTATATTAGTTGCAAGATATAACACATATGTCTTTTGACTAATTTATAGTAGGACTATTAATTATTGTAAACCAAAATGACGTATGTTAATATGGCATGTAAAATAATTACACCTTTTTAATATTGGACAAGAATCCATGTATAGGGTTTTGTCTTTACATTAGGGCAGTCGAGTTTGGACCTCGCGACAGGTTGCAATTATCCCATTCGGTTTCCCTTATAATCATCAATTAAATTTGATATTAGATTTCCGCGCGCGTTTCGCGTTTTATTTGTATGAAATAGTGTTCAATTACTAGAGATTTTATAGTGATATTTATAACAGACAATTTAAGACATTTTAGAGACGAATAAGTGAAATTAGTGTAGGCACGTATTTTTTAAGACAATTGACAATAGTGCGAGTGTGCAACATTAAGTGTTTGATTTGTTTTTATATGAATAGTTAATAATTATAGAGTCAGTGTTCACATTAAGTATTTATAAAAATTTACCTATGTAGTTATTTAAGAGTAAAGTGTTTATTTTTGGTTTGTAATATTTAGGTCGTCGCTTCGGGAGATTAGCTGGAAATATAGTTCTGCGTGCTAATTGCTGAGATAGTCATTTCCAAGGCTTCATAAATTAAAGGTATAGTTAGTTCTTTTCTGCAATTCAACGGGTCCGCTGAGCCGTTTAATCGAACATTAATAGGGGCCATAGGGCCAGATATTATTCTAAATTTTAATATTATGTATATACTATCTCTGGTATGAGAGTGGATTTAAGGATATACTACTATTGTCTTGAAATACAACTCTAATTTAAATAAGGATGCATGAATAGGTATAATAAATGATAGCATTGCAATGTGATTGAACTTTGGAAGAGCACACACACACATCTCAATTTTATAACTGGCTCTTTTTAACTTTTTAAAGCATTGTAGTGTTATGCATTTAATGGTTTTTTTTGATTCTATTATTTGTGACAAGATAGTGAACTTAAAAAAAAAAACTTCTATACACACCCATTGTATTTCGTGGCTTTAGCCTGATTTCAATGGACATACACTCATACACATATCACATTTACACCAACATACATAGCTGACACACCACGAGCTTAGATTTCATTTGAATACACGCACTTAGGTACACTCGACGCAAAGCTTTTTGGCTGATACTAGATCCTGGATTGCTGGAGTCGACTCGAGTTTACACCTAAGGAATCTGACGTGTCAATTTCTTAGAAGCTGTGAACTTTTCATACACAATAGGTATACATCAAAAGGCCTGAGCTGTGTATATGTCTGTAACGTATTCTCTGTTTTCCCTGGGGCGCATCCTTTCGATAAAGCTGACCCCTGACGTCTGATGTCGTGTGTGAAGGCAGAGAGCTCTCCGTCCAATTTAAGGGGTCTACAGTACAGACTATGTTATAGTGTATACGTAGTATTCAGAGCACCTTGTACATAATCGACAACAATCACTATCTCTGTTACAAATACCGTGGCTGCACGAACGTTTAGGGTATGCGTAAATTCTGCCGCGCGTTATGTTTTGCGTAATTATTAAAATTAATCTTGGCAATCTGCGTAAAGTAAATTTAAAAGTACTTAAGTACTTAAGATTCGTGTAAGATGATGAATGTGTAGGAGAGATGGTTTGAATCAAATAGATAGTAAGGGTTGATAGGTTGCATCATGACGGATTTGTTGGTTTGGCGAGGGTGTAGGAGCGTTGGGAGCCCTCGAAAGATTCAAGACATAACAATAGGTATAGGCCCCATTTTCAAGACCTACGGTCTAGAATCCCAAGGTCCCCTTGTAGTCTGTTTATTTTACAGGTCATCGTTGTCGTTCATCGTGATGGAGCATTTTATAGTATAATTTTAGTTAGTTCTAAGTTAGAAATAAATGTATGTAATTAGTATTAGATAATTATAATTTGTATACGGTAATTAACTAATTAAATCAATTATCTTTGTTCGAGTTGTACCTGATCGGGTGAGTCGCATGTTCACTTATGTAGATAGACTATTTGTTGATCTCAATTTTGAATGTTCATTTTGATTTGCGGATTTAATTAATTATTGCGGATTTATTACGGTTTGTTTTACCATGCGATTTGATTTGCGGACGATAAAATTTATTGACGGATTATAATTTACAGTAATGTTTACGATTACTGAAATGACCTTTCACGTGTTTTGATTCGGTTTTTTGCGGCTTATGATCATACATTTACGTATGATTTTAGACGTTTATTTTTAAAACGCATTATTTAATGCGTCGATTGAACTACATTTACGTTCTGATTCATTTTGAAATTTTAGTTTCATTCGTTTTATTTATTACGAATGTTATTTATTCACATTTATTTATTGCGTTTGTTACGGTTTCTTTTGGAACATCATTTGACATTATTATTTTATACAATGCGTTTTACGACGAGATTTTAACACAACGTAGAGGGTCCTATTCGTACTTCTTGAACTAGACGATCACAAGTATTTTATTTATGGCCAGTATTTTAGTTAACTTATTAAATAGTATTTTATTTAAAGGAGGCTAGTTTAGTCTTTCTACAGTGTTGCCGTGAGCCAGGATTCAAGTCATTCAAAATTGAGTCAATTTAATTGATTTAATTACTTGATTACGAATCTGAGTTAAAGTTTAGTTTATATGTCATTATTCGCAAGTTGTAACACTTGTAACAAAATTGTAAAAGTTACAATTAAAAGGTGTTCTTAGCATTAAACCGTTTTTGTGTAGTAGTTTGTGGTCTTAGAATAAAACATAAAATATGTACGCTTTATTAGAGGCAACCCCTATTTACGAATGTGAGGGCGTGCAATTGATACTTATTACTCATGACTGCGTAATTTATTATTATCTTTACTAAACAGTCGTGCGATTTCTTTGTGAATACAATTTTTATGGGATGTAGTGTACGTTCTGCCTATTATCGGTCAAAGCATATACTTAATAGCAAATGTAATAAAATAAAATAAATATCGTTTCGGTCTTAGAGAAGTGAGGGCGCAGGTTTATGCTTAGTTTGCTCAGATGCTATCAGGGGTTTGAGTACATTACCTATTGAGATAGCCTCACAATTTCATCCTTTTCAATTCTAAAATTGTATCGTCGATCTGAGGGCGCTCTGTAACAGCAAGCTTACAGTACTTGTTGATTATATTCATAAAAATAGGTACCTAATTCAGACAAATACTATAAAACCGTTTCACACGGCCGGCGCTCCTTGAAATTGACCTTACGTCAACATTGGAACAATAAAGCACAGAGCTGGTCTCCTATTTCGTCTTTGTATTATGGTTGAGATTACTTAATGTGGCCGGCCTTTTATAAAACTGTCATTGTAATTAGAAGCTTCTACCTTCGAACGTAGAGTTGCTTTTTGAATGAACCACTGATGCAATTTGGTCAACTTAAATAATCTCATGTATACCATTCAAGTGTTTTAGGTACTTGAAACTCTATGCGACCAGACGATAACAAAAAACAGTTAATGGGCTTAGATCCGAAAGGACTTATATTAGTTGCAAGATATAACACATATGTCTTTTGACTAATTTATAGTAGGACTATTAATTATTGTAAACCAAAATGACGTATGTTAATATGGCATGTAAAATAATTACACCTTTTTAATATTGGACAAGAATCCATGTATAGGGTTTTGTCTTTACATTAGGGCAGTCGAGTTTGGACCTCGCGACAGGTTGCAATTATCCCATTCGGTTTCCCTTATAATCATCAATTAAATTTGATATTAGATTTCCGCGCGCGTTTCGCGTTTTATTTGTATGAAATAGTGTTCAATTACTAGAGATTTTATAGTGATATTTATAACAGACAATTTAAGACATTTTAGAGACGAATAAGTGAAATTAGTGTAGGCACGTATTTTTTAAGACAATTGACAATAGTGCGAGTGTGCAACATTAAGTGTTTGATTTGTTTTTATATGAATAGTTAATAATTATAGAGTCAGTGTTCACATTAAGTATTTATAAAAATTTACCTATGTAGTTATTTAAGAGTAAAGTGTTTATTTTTGGTTTGTAATATTTAGGTCGTCGCTTCGGGAGATTAGCTGGAAATATAGTTCTGCGTGCTAATTGCTGAGATAGTCATTTCCAAGGCTTCATAAATTAAAGGTATAGTTAGTTCTTTTCTGCAATTCAACGGGTCCGCTGAGCCGTTTAATCGAACATTAATAGGGGCCATAGGGCCAGATATTATTCTAAATTTTAATATTATGTATATACTATCTCTGGTATGAGAGTGGATTTAAGGATATACTACTATTGTCTTGAAATACAACTCTAATTTAAATAAGGATGCATGAATAGGTATAATAAATGATAGCATTGCAATGTGATTGAACTTTGGAAGAGCACACACACACATCTCAATTTTATAACTGGCTCTTTTTAACTTTTTAAAGCATTGTAGTGTTATGCATTTAATGGTTTTTTTTGATTCTATTATTTGTGACAAGATAGTGAACTTAAAAAAAAAAACTTCTATACACACCCATTGTATTTCGTGGCTTTAGCCTGATTTCAATGGACATACACTCATACACATATCACATTTACACCAACATACATAGCTGACACACCACGAGCTTAGATTTCATTTGAATACACGCACTTAGGTACACTCGACGCAAAGCTTTTTGGCTGATACTAGATCCTGGATTGCTGGAGTCGACTCGAGTTTACACCTAAGGAATCTGACGTGTCAATTTCTTAGAAGCTGTGAACTTTTCATACACAATAGGTCTACATCAAAAGGCCTGAGCTGTGTATATGTCTGTAACGTATTCTCTGTTTTCCCTGGGGCGCATCCTTTCGATAAAGCTGACCCCTGACGTCTGATGTCGTGTGTGAAGGCAGAGAGCTCTCCGTCCAATTTAAGGGGTCTACAGTACAGACTATGTTATAGTGTATACGTAGTATTCAGAGCACCTTGTACATAATCGACAACAATCACTATCTCTGTTACAAATACCGTGGCTGCACGAACGTTTAGGGTATGCGTAAATTCTGCCGCGCGTTATGTTTTGCGTAATTATTAAAATTAATCTTGGCAATCTGCGTAAAGTAAATTTAAAAGTACTTAAGTACTTAAGATTCGTGTAAGATGATGAATGTGTAGGAGAGATGGTTTGAATCAAATAGATAGTAAGGGTTGATAGGTTGCATCATGACGGATTTGTTGGTTTGGCGAGGGTGTAGGAGCGTTGGGAGCCCTCGAAAGATTCAAGACATAACAATAGGTATAGGCCCCATTTTCAAGACCTACGGTCTAGAATCCCAAGGTCCCCTTGTAGTCTGTTTATTTTACAGGTCATCGTTGTCGTTCATCGTGATGGAGCATTTTATAGTATAATTTTAGTTAGTTCTAAGTTAGAAATAAATGTATGTAATTAGTATTAGATAATTATAATTTGTATACGGTAATTAACTAATTAAATCAATTATCTTTGTTCGAGTTGTACCTGATCGGGTGAGTCGCATGTTCACTTATGTAGATAGACTATTTGTTGATCTCAATTTTGAATGTTCATTTTGATTTGCGGATTTAATTAATTATTGCGGATTTATTACGGTTTGTTTTACCATGCGATTTGATTTGCGGACGATAAAATTTATTGACGGATTATAATTTACAGTAATGTTTACGATTACTGAAATGACCTTTCACGTGTTTTGATTCGGTTTTTTGCGGCTTATGATCATACATTTACGTATGATTTTAGACGTTTATTTTTAAAACGCATTATTTAATGCGTCGATTGAACTACATTTACGTTCTGATTCATTTTGAAATTTTAGTTTCATTCGTTTTATTTATTACGAATGTTATTTATTCACATTTATTTATTGCGTTTGTTACGGTTTCTTTTGGAACATCATTTGACATTATTATTTTATACAATGCGTTTTACGACGAGATTTTAACACAACGTAGAGGGTCCTATTCGTACTTCTTGAACTAGACGATCACAAGTATTTTATTTATGGCCAGTATTTTAGTTAACTTATTAAATAGTATTTTATTTAAAGGAGGCTAGTTTAGTCTTTCTACAGTGTACAATGCTGTCGATATCAAATTTGTTAATATATGAAGTCTAAATGTTAGTTAATTAATTAAATGAAGGTCATGGTTAAGTTAAAGAATTACGTTAAGTCGCCCTACATTAAAAAAGGCTATGTATGAACTATAAACCGAAATGCCGGAATTTAATTTCTAGTTCTTAGTTCTCCATCGACTCAAGCCTTCAAAGGATGGATCCCATTACCGCACCTTCGGTATCTATGTGTTGCGTTTAGAAAAGCTCCGTTGATTTATAGCCTTCCGATCGTTTTATGTAGGTGTTTTTCCCAGTTTCAACAGAATATATCCCAAACCTTAGTATTTAAGTTACATTCTCATTTCTGTAGAATCCCATTTGACAAGTTTTTTTTTAATGGTCACTGTTGGTATATATAATACTATGTATATTCGTATGTACTTTTAGTATCTAGCTCGAAGTCAAAATTCAGTTCAATTGCATATAAAAAAGTGCCCGAAAATGGTTTCCAAAAAAATCAAGGACAAATGGCTTACAAGTTAATAATATAAAGCTTGAAAACGACATTGGCCCAGACACTTTTAGCGTATACAAGCATAAAAAGTTTTAAAAACTGTAACCCAAATACGGAAAACTAAGTGAATAAATAACTATATTTTTTTACATATAAAAGCCTATGTCACCATATGTCATATGATTACGAGTCGATTGACACCTCCATCATCAAAATCGGTTTCGTATCTTAACCGCTTCGATGGAACGCACGTAAATACAAACATAGATTCCAAAAATCACCTCCCTTCCTTTCGGCTCTGCCGTACTTGGGCAAAAATATGCGCTTGTAGGAATGATAAAGCTTGAAATTGAGATTGGCCCTTACACTTTCAGTCAAACTAAACCAACAACCACTTAGAAACTTAACCCAAGATTCTATGACCACATACATCCAAATACAAAAGTGTGTCTGTCTGCCCGTCTTTCTCTCTGTCAGTGTATTGTCTGGAACCTCTTCACGCTTAAACCGGTGAACCGATTTGGATGTAATTTGGTATAGAGATAGTTTGAGTCCCGAGGAAGGACAAAGGATAGTTTTTATCCCAGAATTAATCCCCTAAGAAGGTGAAATTTGGGTCGAAAGTTTGTATGGAGCTGAGGTATAAGAGAGTTACACGCGGACGGAGTCGCTGGCAGACGCTAGTTTCCTATAGTTAATGCAAAACTTGCAAATCCAAGATCCTGTATTATGCATAGAGCTTCCTCTAAAGGATCTTGCAAAGAAAAATCTTTAAACTCCTTTCTCCGGCTTTGCCGTCATACTTTTGTCAGAGTAAAACAAAAAAAAAAAGAGTAAATTAAATAAATAGATAAGAGTAAATTAGAGTCGATTTTGTATGCCCACATTTATACTAAAAGTGGCACTAGAACATAAGTTGCATATGCAATGCCTAACCATTTTGGGAATCAAGTCGTGAATCTATGTATTTATGAATGTACTATCGGCTGCAATAATGCATGGACACCTTACGGCCCAGTTTCGCTTGCATCGTTTGACGTCTGCTGCTCACACAGTTGCACGTGGTGCACAATAATTAAACTAGATGGCGTTGTTAGCGCTACTATTTAGAGATACCGCGGAAAATAAGCACATTAAATACCTTTAAATTGACACCTGTTATCACCAGAAATATTCTCATATTAGTATAATTATTAACAAGGCTATTAAATGCTAATGTATAATAACTGTATTTAAGTGCGATATCACTGGTATGTGAATGCTATATTTCCACCATTACCTGTAATGTTGAGATAGCTCAATGGATTAAGACATGTGCTCTAGGCTCAGCGGCCTAGAACGATCGAGGTTCGAATCCCAGCTCTAATGGGAGGTTTATGTTTTTGTATTTTTTTATATTTGTTCTATTTCTACATGTATAGATGAAAGTTTTTTATATACAAATATTAGTCATAAAGAAAGTTATATATTCATAACTTAAATAATTAAAACATCATTTTATGTTTTAATATGTTTATTTTGTTCACTACAGTTCTGTTAAAGCAATTTTATAATACTACTTAGTAATAGTTACCTATCAACTTTGTAACATTTTTATTGAGGTAATAGCTTAAGTTTCATTTCCATAATTGGAAAAAGATTGAAGCTTCACCCCAATAAATATAATATTGACAATATTAACTTACAACCGGGTTATCTAACATTCAAATCAGCAGAACGCATTAAGGTGTTAATTGCCATAATCTTTACCTATATGTGAGCGTTCAAACCATGAATTATTGTGTTATTGATTTGAAAATAATCATAATAATTTTATTTGGGCTTTCACCGTTACTTACACTTGTTTGATCTTATGAAATATCACATTTTAAATAGTAAAGGAATATAAAAAAGAAAGCAAACGGCATATTAATACCTACCTACTGAAACAATATAATTATATTTTTTTAAATTTATTTAGGATAACCCGGTTTATAGAATATATAAATCTTAACGTAATCCGTACTCTTTGGGCGACAGCATCAGCACTTTTTCTATATTAGGAACTACGCGACCATTATCACGGCACGTATTATTATAACACCATAAACTTAAATGGCGCTGTTGACTGGATTTAATACACTTCACTTTTTCACTCTTCACTTCAGACAGCCACATAGGCCAAATTAGAACCTTCTTTTCTGGGCTTCCGTTAGCATCAACGAACTGGGCTTTCGCTTGTGTGGAATGTGGGTTATCCGCTTAAGAGTCCGCAGCAAGGTCCGCTCAACTCCGCGTTGAGATCGCGCGCTTACGCTTTAAAATGTTGTTGTTTCACCTAGAGGGAGACAGGGCGCTAGCAGTAAAGCGAGAGCGCGCGGGGAGGCGGAGCTATACATGTCGCAGTTAAAATATCGCAGTAAAATATCTTCATACAACGGCGAAATTATTGCGGTAAATAAAATATAACAGTAGAACATCTCCATAGCGAGATAACAATACAGTTTATACAGTGCGTAAGTGCGGCTAGGCAAATTTTAACTGATTATTTAACCTACTAAAAACGTAAATGTAGAGTACAGGCTACAAGTTTTGATGTGCCAACAAAAGTAGTAGTAACTAGTAACATAAGTATAACATACAATATACCAGGTTTTGTCATTTTAACAACCTAGTGCCATAATTGCATAGCAGATTTTCAGATACCACTACCACTATTTTTGTTATAAATGAAATAAATGAATATTTATTCTGCAAGTAGGCCGCCAAGGGCACTTTTATAAGTCAAGCCCTACCAGCGCTTCTGCAGAGACCACTGTCAAGAAGAAACGCCGCAAGAAACTTAACAGTCAGTCTTTTTCCCAAAACAAGCTTATTACAGTGATAGTACTTAAACTATTTTTAAATAAGTAACTCTAAAATCCGTATTATAGATGATCAAAAATATTAGACACGTATTTTTTCTTTTGGTCACTAAACAAAAAATGTCGAAGTTATAAGTGCGCGTAACGTCACGGTTCATACGTTTGTGAAGTCACGCGGATTATCTACGCGCCATAACTTCGTCATTTTTACAGACTTCAAAAAAGCAGTAGCAGGCCTTTAAAACGTAATAAAATGAACCGGAATTATAACGGTATATTCCGTTAGTGTTCGAAAATTACGTTATAACAAAATCAATATTCTCCATAACGATATAAATACCGTAACAGAATGAATAACAGAACGATATATAATAACGTTATAATATCGTTTTAAAATGCGAGCCGCGCGCTACGGCTGCGCCGTTGCCGCTCTGTGCCAATGCCAACATGCCACCACGTGGGCCGTAGCGCGACGTGCGACGTTGCCGTTATGTTGTTCTAGCTTCTAAATCTTATTAATGCTTGTTTACCTCGATCATTTGCAAATTGGTTGTGAATTGTGAATATTTGGTTGGTTGCGACGATAAATGGAGGAATAAAAATGGGACGCAGGAAACGCAACGCTGTCCATAGATTCGTGGACTTGCTCATAAATAAAAAGAAAGAGTGCCAATCTTAAAAGCCCCTAGGTATACACTATTACAATATGTAAGAGGGTCAATATTTTTTTATGTTAATTGTTTGTCTCGGCACTAAATCGCAGACTCCCAGTATTAGGACCTATTCCAAACAAGCCCTACGACCGACGGTGTTGCCGTGAGCAAAAAATTATGCATAGGTATGTTGGTATGTGCTTCTGTTCATTAATCGTAATAAAATTAAAATATACTTTTAGTTTCCGACATTTTATTTTATTTTGATTTAGAGCCATTCCGAAAACGACAAGTTAAATAAAATCTGATTATGAAACCAAAGAATGTGTGAATTTTCGATTTCGGTTCTTCGCCATAATCTGTCTAGATAGGCTCGCGATAGATAGGGGAGACCAAGGATGGTTGGTACACATAAATATGTATCGATCCTCCTTTTCTTACGATTCATCCTCCTTTTCTAATTAATCCTTAGTCAATAAATATTTATATAAATAACTAGCTGTTGCCAGCGACTTCGTTCGCGTGGAACTTGTTATGGTCTTAGAAAAAATATTGCTATTAAATTATGTTCGGTGCAAGCTATTTATCGCTGTCCCAAACACACTTCTACCATCTTAAAGATATACAAAAACTATCCTATATCCTTCCAAGGGTCTCAAATTATCTGTACGGGAAATTTCATCTAAATCCGTTCAGGGATTAGACCTACGTATAAGGTAACAGTGCGATGAGTTCGTTAGTTTAAATAAATAAATCTAAATTGAAAACTTCGTTTTTACAAACATAAATATCTTAAGAATCATCAACAGACGTTTTCATACAGCATTAAAGAAAAATATATTTTTATATGTCTACTAAGCTACATTACTGTTATAATAATAAGTACCCAATGTTGATTAAATCTATTCGATTCTGGGAGCATCGCAGTTCTAACCTAACCTATCCTACATTTCTGGTAACTGTTCAAATCTGTAAGTCTTACTTTAAAAAAGGTCTTGCTCTCTATACAACCTTCAAACCTTTTAACTCTCTTAGGGGATGAATAAAAAAAACGCTGAAATCGTTTTCTAATCATTAAACAAACGGTCCATAACCTAAGCAATAAATCTATTATTTTAAAAATATCTTGCTCTTCGTATAAATTTTGAACCCCCTAGAAATCCTCTTGGGGGATGAATTTCAAAAACATTGAAATGTATTTTTTTGTTTTAAACATACCGTCTAAAATCGTAGTTACACTAATGTTTTACTTTAAAATTGTCTTGACCCTATACGGCCTTCGAATCCCTTTTAAACACTCTTAGGTGATGAATAAAAAAATCTACTAATCTGCTCTCTCTATTTTAAGACCAAAATTAAAAAAATCTTACTTAAAAAATTACTTTTCCCTCCATATAAACTTTGAAGCCCCATTAACGCCTATAGCGGATGAATTAAAAAAAAACTCTGAAATCAGTTTTGTTGTCTTTTAACATACAGATACAGATGACATTAGAAATATCTTACTATATTTTCTTGCTCTCCATATAAACCTTGAATACCGTTTTAACACTTTTAACCCCCTTAGGGGTGGTATTTTTCCAAGACGATGAAAGGATTTTTTTGTCTAATAAGTAATCGTACCACAAAGTTGCCCATCTCTAGTTTAAAAAAAAATGTTTCTCATCCTAATCTTGCATAAGTACCTTTTTAACCCCCTTAGGGATGGAATTTTCTAACACGTTAAAAGTACTAACTGTTTTTCTATTCTAATAAGTAATCTTTCTACAACGTTTCAAATCTCAAGCTCAAAAAAAGTGTTTCTCATACAAACCTTTCACCCCTATTTAACCCCCTTAGGGGTGGAATTTTCTAAAACGCTGACAGTCCTTCTTTGTATTGTATTTAGTAATCTTTCTACAAAGTTTGAAGTTTCTAGCTCAAAAAATAAAGTTCCCTCCATACAAACTTTGCACCTCTATTTAACCGCCTTAGGGATGAAATTTTCTAAAACACAGAAAGTACTTTTTTCTATTCTAATAAGTAATCTTTCTACAAAGTTTCAAGTCTCTAGTTCAAAAAATAATGTTTCCCCCATACAAACATTGCACCCCTGTCCCCTACTTAACTCCCTTAGGAGTGAATTTTTCTAAAACACTGCAAGAACTTTTTATGCATCTTAATAAGTAATCTTCCTACAAAGTTTCATGTCTCTAGGTAAAAAAAAAGTTTCCCACATACAAACTTTGCACCCCTATTTAACCCCCTTAGAGATGGGATTTCCAAAAATTCCATCTTGTCCCTTCTTTTTAGTCGCAGTAGTTTCGGCTGTGCGTTGATGAATTAGTCAGGAAGTCTTCTTTTACATATATAGATAAATCAAATTTCTCATTCTCTCCACCTCATTTTTAGCATCTTAGCTGACCATCTATCCGTAATGTGCGTGCTAATGCCATGAGACTGGTTTAATTTATTTAAACTTTGTGACACAATACAAAAAAAAGTATATATGGTGGACTTAATGCCATAAGGCATTCTCTAACAGTCAACCAACGGGCTAAGCAGAAACATGCAGGCATTTAAATTATTAATAATTTACCATGTTATAACAATGCCATTAATATCTGGGGGCACGGCAGTGCCCCCGCCAAGTCGAGCGCGAAGCAAACACTGCCGTACCATCCTTTACTGGAACCATTTCGCCACATTTTCAGGCCCCTATTTGAGAACCTCTGGATAAGACCAGAATGCAGAAATTTTCGTCATCCAGTAAGCTATAATCACATACTTAAAATCCAAAATTTCAAGTCTGTAGGTCATTTAGTTCCGAAGTTAAGCGAAAGCAAAGTTTCGCATTTATGACACTCACTCACTCATGATCATCAAAATAGAACTAGTACTTCCCATAAACTCAGAGAGCTGAAATTTGGTACAGAGTTAGGGTTTAATGGCCACATAAAGGGAAAACTATAAAAAATTGCTATTTCAACCCAGTTTTCTAGATACACCAACTGTATACATTACTTTGTAATCCTATACAAATATATAGGATTACAAAGTTACATTTGCAGTGAATGGGAAAATTCAAAAGCAAGAATGGGCCTGCATTCATAGTTTGTATGTATGGATAACACATTAACCTACAGAAAGAAGTGAGATTCCATAAAAAACACTCCATGTAAAAAAGAGACCAAGTCTCGAAACTATTCCACCGTAAAAAGTTGTGAGATATTTCGTAGAGCCAAGTCTTAGGCATTCTTTAATCTTTATTTGCTTGCTAAATAAAATTCTGTAACTTGGCAATCACACAACTTTCCTGCATTAATGGATTTCTGCATACCTAAAGCTATGTAGTATTGTGTGATTGCCAAGTCACAAAATTTTATTTAGCAAGCAAATAAAGATAAAAGAATGCCTGAGACTTGGCTCTACGAAATATCTCACAACTTTTTACGGTGGAAGAGTTTCGAGACTTGACTTCTTTTTTACATGGCATGTTTTTTATGGGATGATGCATTTCTGATTAATGAGGCACAGAGTAGCTAAAGACAATCTGATTTGAAAATTATTAGTCAGGATATTCGTATCAGGCTACAACCTGCGCCGACAAGCCGAGCAAATCGAAAAATTCTGTATTTTACTATGACGTCGTGCACTCTAACAAACAACCTACGTAATCACATCGCTTACATTGCACGAGTAGGCGATAGTAGTAGTTTGAATGCGAGAAAGGGGTAGCCTATAACGTTATTACATTATTATATCGGTTAAAAAAGTATCGGTTTTATATTAATGGTTTAGATTTATAACGTTATAATGGATATCGCTATACAGCGCGTCAAATATAGTTTTTGAGTATAGCGGTTTTAGGAATAATAACGTTATAAATGATAGCGCTATACGAAAATAGCGCTATTTAAAGGCTTGAGCAGGAGGTTCTATGTTCGGTTGTGTGTATTTTTAAAATAGGTGTCCAATATCTTATGATCAATAAAAATACGCACTAATTAGAATCCAGATCTTTTTTCCTAGGAACCTACCCTATAAATATTTATTCACATTGAAGATTTGGTGTATTGAAGGAAATAAAAAAAGATCATACATTATTGTTTTTATTTTTGGTAAAAAGTACCTACTTACAACAATGATCCTAGTTGGTCCATAAATAAATGAAATTTGAATTTATAGCCTTATTATAACTTACCTATTAGGATTTATATTTTCTTTTTGACGACGAGCCGGTCCTCTTTTCTTCCTTCGAGCCGATAGCCATAATTTTGTCTTTGAACACCTTTTCGCTTCTAGAAAAAAAAATTACTATAGGTAATTATAAACGTCTATACGCTCCCGTGATCGCTTACCATCAGGTGGACCGTATGCTTGTTTGCCCCCTTATAGTTTTAGTTGAAAAATATATGTACCTATGTACCTTGTACATCTTATATCTACAAATTGGACAAGCGCCAACCTGAGCACATAATATAGTAAGAACCTAGTACATACATAAATAATAAATACCTACAACCAAGGTTCAAGTAGCACCGAGAAACAACTGCTATTGTCTCGTCGTCATTTTTTTATTTAGATACCTACCTAGTATTGTTATTGTCAGGTCACTCGATCAAAAAAGTGGAAGGGTAGGTAAGTGCCAATTTCTATATGTAATTATGATATATAGAAGTACGTAGATTACTATAGAGAGTGACGAAAAAACCTATCCTATATACTTTAGGATACTATACTCTAACTTACATACCTACTTAGGTAAACTAATTAAAATTTCTAAGCAATAATGTGTGATAGGTAGTTTTCGTATAAAGTCCGTTCGTTCATCCTCGTCTTATTTAAATTTATAGCGTATTATTATTTTTTAACTAAGTAAGTATTTTGTTTTGGCTATATAAAAGAATCAAACTATATATCACCAAAGCCATATCCAGAATGATTTGACGTACCCAAGTGATATTTACGTAGGTACCTACCTATTTAATACCGAAAGAGTACCTACTGTGAGATTAAAATTTTGTTTACCTACCAAATAAAATAAATAACACGTCAACTAAGGATTAATGACTAGGTACTCATATACATTAATATAATATGTACATATTACATGTATATAATTTATTTGTATACTTGGAACTTGGACTAAAATGCATATAAGTAGGTACTTACCCGGTTTATCCATTTTTGTAACATAAAAATGCAAAGTCCATAAGAAAGCCACAGATCGTCGATCAGTATGATCACACACACCACCAGTATCACCAAGAAAAATCAAATCCGTTTTATCAGTCCAAGTCGTGAATTGACCGCGATTATCGTAGGAAGATAATTCACCAAAACAATACGTCGCTCCCGCGCACAGCAAATGGGTCACTATTGTCACTAAACTAAGCGCACGGCAAGGAGTAGCTATGATAAGGGCGGTGCGTACCGCCGCCCCCCCCCGGACCGTTCCCCGCGCTAGAGTAATTCGCTGCAGTTTCGCATCAAATTTTTGTAATTTATTTTAAGGTTTTCGTAGTTACGCTCTCATTTTAAAACTACAAGATCAATTTTGATAAATCTTTTTTCTTTTCAAACTGCATAGTTTAATCGACACCGGAAATAGGTTTTGACTTCAATCTAAACTATATTTTGGTCGTAGTAGGCCGCCGAACTGAACAACTTTCTGGGGTCTAAAAATGCATAACTTGTACTCGCTCTATTTTCTTTCTATTAACATTTTAAGAGTCATAAACTAGTTTTAGCCCTAGATATATCTTACCTCATTATATTTAGAGAATTTCATGATAATGTGACATGTTATATTAAAGTAAGGACGTAACTACGTTTGTATGAAGAATCGAGCTTGCTGCGGACTCTTAAACAAATTTTCTTCGTATAGGTCATCTTCACAGCTTCATAATGCGCGGCATCAATGAGACCTGGTCTACGAGATCCTTCCTCTTGTGCCCATAAAACAACCGTTCTTCGCTGTAACAACTGTATTCGTAAATACACAATAAGAACAATGTAAGATACGAGTATGTAGTAAGGTATAATATATATTACAAAACATATGTAAACACTATATACTTACGTTTACATTATATTTAACCAATTAATTGTGATCTTTTAACTAGATCAAACGAGAACTCATTGTTATGGTTGTATAGAAGGAAATCGAATCGTAAATGGCCGACAAACGAACAAGAAGTAAGTGCCATAAGAAATATAAGAAATTGGATGGTAGTTATGTATTACAATACAGTCTACCCTCCTCAATTATTCGTAGTTGTGATGTGACGAATATTTGCATACAAAATTAAACTGATGACGAATTTCAACCAATCTTTCGATTGTCATAATGGCCCAATGGTAACTAGACAGGTTTACCTCGACCTAACTTATCAACTTATCATCACTGGAAGGTTCCGAGTTCAAATCTGCGCCCAGCCAAGTTATGGTGGGAATCAGTGTTTTTGTAATTTATTCGATGTTTGAATATTTCCTCGTAGCGCAAACATAAGAAAAAGATGAATAAATCCACAAAAAGGAGAGAGTGACAAACAAAAAATTGGCAACGCGCTGGAGTTGACTTGATAAATATAATGTAAAAATAATAGGTGGTAAAACCCACAAGAATACAGTTTTAAAAGACAATAAAATCATCAATTTTATTTTTGCCAAAAAGTTGCTTACAACGCCATCTAGTGAAATCTCCCTAATAGTCGTGCGTTGTGCTCATAGATGGCGTAGGATCGGCGGACAAGCGAATCTGTTTCTGGAATGACCATGCACTTATGCTGTCTGCTGTACTGTACTACTGAATCTGGTTGTAGATAAAATGCAATGGCAGCAAGAGCAACGACTCGTATTGAGTTTATTTTTATAATATGATGTTGGCAAATAAGCATACATGTCTGCCTTGGTAAGACACGTACACTTTTAACATGAGAAAAGTACCCAATTGGATACGCGTGCGCATACACAATAACACTAAAAATGTTAGTGGGGGCACAGATTTTTATAACAAACAGACCTTTGAGTAGTTCGAATAAGAGTTATTTTCCGATATCGTTTTGTCTGGGGCAATACTAACCGACGGAAAATTTCAGGCGGAAAGTTACAAATGGCTCCATTCATCGATAAAAGTTACGAAAGGTCACGAAACTTCGTAACTAAGTTGACGTTTTTATTCGCTAAGGCACACAGGTTACTTTTAGAGTCTCGTGTTAATTCGTTTTGTTGGTAATATCGACCTAAATAGTGGTATAATAAGGTAAGGATATTAGAAGCGCACTGAAAAGAGTGATTATTATGCGGCCTTAAAAGTGAACAATACGAAAAAAAGACAAGTTCTACAGCTCACAGAGCAAGGTATTTTCCAAGTTGATAATTTAATTTTCATATTTTTCGTGAAATACATAATTTTATCGTCACTTTATTACATGGAACACGAAACCAATATTTTCGCTTATTCCAGTTCGTTTCGGAAATCATTATTTCCTTCCCGAATTTTGTTACGAAATCTAAGCCGTTTACTCATTTAACTCATTTAAAGTACTTGAAAATGAAGACATCGCGAATACCAACGTTCGCGAAAACTCACAAATGATGGATGGACTCAACCCAAGTTAAAATATTTTACCAGCAAACAAAGGAATCAAGTAACAAACTGCCGCCAAGGATAAAAAGATTTACGAGATATTTAGTAAATCGCCATTGACACGAAAACCTTCGGTTCTTAACTTGTACAAGGTATTATTTTACAGGAAACAAACTGTTACCCCCGATCCATTGCGTGTTTTAGAAAATAAGTTTTATCGAATTCTAAACGGGTTCGGCAATGGTTTTCGAGTTAGAGAGAACTGCCGCGATACATTACATTTTAGGTAAATGAGAGGAAACGACAGCTCGGATTACAGGGCTGTTTGAGCTGTTTTGTTTAATATCATAGGCAGAGTCGGTTGATTTAATGCTTCGGTTTTATGTTACGGAGATTTTTCTTGTTCAACGATGCTGTTATACTTAAATATTTCTACATTTATATTAGAACTTTCATGATCGAATTAAAAGCATGTTCTTATTGTTTCACTTATATTTTCATTACAACTTAGAAAAAGACGTCGTTGGTTACATCTTTTCATATATTATTTTATCGTCAATCTTCTAATACTATCTACATCTACTATATAAAAACACATAAAACAAATGACTATTTCACCGTCGATAGACTGAAATTAGTATGTACCTATTGACGACCGCTTTAGCCTAGTTGGTAGTGACCCTGCCTACGAAGCAAGAGGTCCTGGGTTCGAATCCCGGTAAGGGCATTAATTTGTGTGATGAGCACGAATATCTTTTGAGTCATGGATGTTTTCTATGTACTTAAGTATTTATTGTTTTATATGTGTATGTTTATCGTCGTCTAGTACCCCATAGTACAAGCTTTGCTTAGTTTGGGAATAGGTCAATTTGTGTAAGATTGTCCGCAAGTGTTTATTTATTTATTACTGATCTAGTACGACCAAGCCAAAAGGAAGGGATATGTTATAACCACTCAAGTGCCCAGCGCAACTACGGTTGCGATTCGCCAAATCGCAAAGTGCTCTCGCAACACTAGTTGCGAGGTGGAGTTCAAACGGTTTTTAAATGATATCTATGTGGAACGTGCGAAGAGCTCTATTCTGTTGACTTAGTTAGGTAGAGGATTAATGTGGCAATATAAAAAAAATAAAAACCGCAGTCTATGGAACAATTTTACAAAAAGTATAGATGGTTTGTTGTTGAATTGCGAAACTGTCATTTTAGACATCGCAAATGAAAAAGGTTTTATGCGGAATATTTCCCCGCGACCATATACTTTATTTAGTACCAATCGAAGCGTAAACTATCAAAGTTTTAAATAAACATAAAAAATACTGTGTAATTTAGATTTTTAAAAACAAATATATTTCTGGCTTATCCCTATTCGAAACTGTACCTACGTCAACTTTGTGATATTTTTAATATTAATTTCACTATTTTGACTTATTTCATTATTTATATGAATAAATTGCCCGTTTCTTTAGCTTTACAACGTGAAAAGAATCAGATCAAAAAATTCAGTGAAAGCCAAGCAATTGATTTATTTACAAAACATGACACGGCGCCGCTGGCGCGCGGTAAATCTTAGGCACTTTACAGCCCTTTTTTTTAAATCGCGGGCACTCAAGTGGTTCGGAGTCTATGTTTATGCTAACATACCTACAACCAGACTGATGGTTAGCAGTCACAGCAGCCTATGGATACTGGCAACTCCAGAGTCAGAAACGCGTTGCCGGGCCTCTTGTGAGCACGCACGTAATTTCACTTCAATTCTCGTCGGTGGAAAAACGTCACGCGCCTGAACCTTTCTTATTTAACGTTACCTCGTAAAAAATGTATCGACGTAAGCGTCAATTACTTAAACCGCAAGAAGCCGGAAAATATACTCATTTATATTTTAGGACAAACATGGTTAAACAAGGTGCAAAAAATATAAAGTAAAACCATCTGATTACTGACACCTTAACTCACGACAAAGGCAAATTTTACCTCGAGCTCGTTCGGGATGTAACGGAATATTTTTAAGATGAGGAAAGAGAACATTGGAACCTTTTTGCAAGATTGACACCCCCATTGCCTTATTTAATCTGTCTAATATTATAAATGCGAAAGTTCGGATGTTTAGATGTTTGTTACTCAATCGCGCTCAACCGATTTGCCTGGATTAAAATAAAGGATAGTTTTTTTATTTCGGGTCCATGCGGACGTAGTCGCGGGTGGAAGCTAGTAAAAACATAAATGTGAAAATGGGAGCCAAGTTCAATATTAAGCATGTGCGTGGTTGTCAACTTCGCCGTGAAAATAATTGAGATCTAAATGGGTGCGAAGGTCAGTAGATAATCCTAAAATAAAATGTATTCTTAAGAACATACAATTTCTTACTTTTTCTACTACACCAGTATTTGCTATATAAGTATAACTTCTTAAATTTTAACAGTGTAATTATTTACACAAAGCAGATAACTTAGGATAAACTGATGCTCTTGGCTAGTTTTAATATACAAGATATTCAACATAGAAGCATGAAATACTAAATTAAAGTGAATGTTTCGACGCGTGAACATTATTATTATATCGAGCCCGTTATGTCCCAAAGCAAAGGCCTCCCCTTCTTTTTCCAATCATCGAGGTATTGATCAATGTCTGGCCAATCTTTTAAAAAGGAGTCCAAGTTAATCCCGCCATCGCAGAAGAGGTCTACTGCGTCTCCGTTTTGGGTTTAGCGGCTTCCAATCCGTGCTCCTTTTGGCCCACAACTCATTCGGCATGCGGTAGACGTGACCAGCCCAGTCCCACTTTAACTTGGCCGCCTTCCATAAACATAACAAACCTGCGTGAACATAATTACTTCAAATGCGTATAGTGAATAATGAGTCATAGTATGGCGCTATCATCATCATCATCGGTTCCGTGGAAATGATGGAACGAGCTTGGGAGTAGACATAAAGGAGAGGGCAAATGCACAAAAGATCCCATCGGGTCGAAGTGTATCCAAAAGGGCCCTCATCTAGATAAGATAAGATAAGATAAAATGGCGCTATCAGTATTTTGAAAAGTTTAACGCAGCGGGATATGTACTCCTATTTAGGGGAGGACTTTTGAAATATTGGTCAATTAAAATTAAGGGCCGCGTCGACCACTCGCGACTCAAAATGTTCTAGGCACAAAACGGCGACGGTTGTCGTATGCTGCCTAAAATGCTGACAATCTCTTCAATTCTCTTCTTCATGATATAAAACATTGGTTTACCATTAATGGCATGCAACTAAACCTTGAAATTACCAATTCAATTCAGGTAAATCTTGGGTGTTTACCAGAACAAACACTAGTAATAGGGCTTAATTATACACATGTTTCTCTAGCAAATAATGCCGAATATCTTAGATTCACTATTGACTCTGGATTAAAGTGGAATGTCCAGTATAGATGAACTATAAAAGACTAGGAAACGCTTGCTTTGCCATTTCACGCTTAACAAAGACGCTCCATGATCAATGCGTCAGAAACGCATACTTTGCTTATTTCCAATCTATAATCACCTATGGAATTGATATCTGGGGACAGGCAGCTGAAAGACAGCGCATATTTATGCTCCAGAAAAAATGAAAAGGGTAATGGCTATTGTACCCTGGATACGCCTATGCCCGCAGCTAATTTCGTAATAAAAAAAAATACGTTTTTAAAGCCTTTACATTTTAGAAATATCAAAAACGGTCCGTAAAAACATTAGTGAGTCCCGTAAATACCGGCCAAACAGTCGCAATAAAAATAATCTCTTACCAAATAAACACAAACTCAAAAAACCGGAACAGTGTGTTTCCCATAAGTCCCAAAATATACCTACAATATATTATGCGACCGGAAATATCAGAATGCTCGTTTATATGTATTTGACTAACAAAGCCTATTATTCTCTGGAGAATTATCTTTGCCGATCATCCATAAAGTCTAGCGATAATAGGTACTTAATATGATACATAATAAATGTGATTTTTTATTTAATCGTATGGCATACATTATTTTGGCCTTTAAAGTTTGTCACTCTTTAGTACCACCCAGTTGTGGTAGGTAGCTCCTGCGGACGCGAGTAACAGTTGTCCCCCCTTTGTCAAGTGAATGGGCAACTCGACTGTTAGAAGTTCTTAAGCCGCCCGAAGGCGTCTAACTCGGCTTAACGACTACTGTCATAGACAGCAGCCGAGATCAACTGTTTAACGTGCCTTCCAAAGCACGGAAGCGCTCATTTACATTAACCACTCAAACATCAGGCGGTCACCGATCCGAAGACTGACCGTTGCCATCTTTGCTTAACCTGCGTTATCGTTTCCGACTCGCAGGCGCCGCTGGGCTATGAGCGCTTCAGTGATGATACCATCTTATATAATAATAATAAATTTACTTAAAGTAATAATAATGGATGATATTTCCTATGTGAAATGTAAAAATAAATATTCTGTAAAAAGTGACCTGTAACCATGTTATCAATCAATAAAGATTGAATTGAATTGAACCGTGACAACAAGCAATACTACGATTAATAGTGAAATACCGCAAAGTCGTTAACCTTTTAATCGCCCTAGATTTACTAAACGTTCAATAGACTAGAACTCCTTTATATAAAAAAAAAAAAAAAAAAAAAAAAAAAAAAAAAAAAAAAAAAAAAAAAAAAAAACTTGACGGACTTGCTTACAACTAAATACATTTATATTCTTCTGCCAAACCACAGAGTGGTTTATTGGCAGACGAGGCTCCTTTACTTTTGTGTAAGCAATTATTATTGTGTATTTATTTATGACATGAAGTTAACTTAACTAACTTTATAATAACTTATCTTAACTTTATAATCTGATTTCTGAGCGTACAGTATAAAAATGTAATGTATTAAGTATTAAGGTTGTATTTGATCTTTTATTCGATTTAATAGAAAATTACTCAATTTCTTTTTAAATGTTTGTTTTGTCATCCTTGTGGTCTTTAAATCCGATGGCAACTCATTATAGATCTTAGGAACTAAATATTTTCTACATCTCTGGCCAAAATAATTCGTAAAACTAGGTACCAGCAGTTTATTACTATCTCTGTTTCTTATTAACCTTTGATTGACAATAGGTATTTTAAATTCATCATTACAAATTTGTTCCAAAGCTAAGAACAACGTGACTTTTTCATGAACTGTTAAAATTTTACATTCTAAGAAGAGTTATTCATAGGTAGGTAGATAGGTTCATAGGTATGTTAAAGTCAATAGGCAACTGGCTATTTTTTTTTTCATGATACCATTTGAACCAGTTTTCTGAGTGGATAAAATGTTTGTATGGGACTATCTACAATTAGAGCAGGTAAAAAGACAAAAAACAGGGTCTACGGCGCACTCACGATAGCGACAGCCGAAACGGCTCATACACATTGTGCGTAGTAAGGAATCTAAAGGTATCTTTATATTAGCTCTTGGCTGATAAAAAATTACATAATTTTTTAACTTTCAAGTCTTACATATTTTACCATTTTATTAATATATTCGTTATTTACACTTTAGTGCAATCATTAAATATCATGGTTTACTATCAATATAGCCACACTGCGTTATACCCTGTAACACGATGAAATTCCTATTCCTTTATATGTGAGATAATAATATGTGTGTAAGATTTTTAGGATAATAGGACTTATCCCATACGATACGAGTATTACTCGATCTAGCTCCAAGCTGGGCTCCATATTTGAATGTTTACATTATTGCACTCTCCTCCATTTTGATAACACGAAAGATTATACATATAAGTAAACCTTTTTTAATAAATATAAATAAAACTATTCTTGTACAATTCCGTACTCATAGAGGCAAGCACAGAATCCTAGACATCACGTACAAAGGCGATCCTGTAGGTAAAGATATTCATTGAAAATTCCTAGGCATATATATAGATTAATTCTGTGATTTTAAAAGACGAGTGGAAAATGTATGCTCAAAAATAAATAGATTTATTTACCCATTGCGAAAACTACGCGAAACGGTAAAACTGGAAGCTGCCCTCACTGCATACCACGGCCATGTAATGTCCGCCCTCCGTTACGGTCTCGTTTTATGGGGGACCTCCACAGCTATGCCAAAAGCTTCCGTAATGCAGAAAAGATGAATAAGGGCCATTTTCGCACTGGGGCCGCGTGAATCGTGTAAGCGCGTCTTTAAAACTTTAAACGTCACAAGCTAATGTCACTGCCATCCTTATATATCTACGAAACAGCAGTTTTTGTGTAGGAAAAAAAAGGATTAAAAAAAAATTGTGACGTGCTAACGTACGGGAGCCGCATGTCTAGACAGAAGGATTTATTATTTGTACCTAAAGCTCGACTTACACACACAACTCGCAGCCCCTACCTTATGTGTATTAAGATATACAACAAACTTCCCAGTGACATTAAGGAACTTCCCACTAACATGTTTAAAAAGAAGCTTTATGCCTGGCTGTGTAAACTTTGTATATACTCTATTAAAGACTTTCTAAACACGAAAAAGTAAACTCTATAATAATTTCATTTTTAGACTTAAGTAGTTAATGGTTGCCTGCTTACTCAAGCCCAATTTGGCGCACTGTAAATAATTTATGTACCACCTTGTATGTACCCATTTTCTGCAATAAACATCATTTCATTTCATTTCATATCCTTAACGTAGGCTGTATGTACTATTTGCTTCGTCGGCAGTCTTTACCGACCAAGCTAACACCGACAAAAATGAGAAATTCGACGACCATTACCAAAGTGACTCCCAGTTCTGGCTCCAACCCATTAACTAGTAAACCCTAGATAATAATTCGTCCGTGCCACAAATTGTCGCGGCCAATCCAGAAAATACGACAAAGTAAAAAAGGTTGGCCCATAAATCGTTCTTTATGAAATTTCGATCTTATACCAATATATTGCTCGTGGAAGGGTGTCTGGGATATATGAAGGAATTAAATTGCCCAAATACTTATATTTTTTCCAGAGGGGTGTTCGCCCTCTTAGTGTAAAAAAACGATAAAGTGCAAGTGTTGTTTTCAGATAAGGGCCATTATATGTTCCAGTCGTGAGTTGTACATTAGGGTTGTAGGTTTAAATTTAAAATTCAGAAGCTGAAAGGATCTTTACTCGGCTTATTTCGACGAAATTTTGTACGATGTCCAACCAACACCAAACATATCTGCAAACACGCTCGAAGTATCTTTTTCACGCTCTAACTATACAATTCGTAGGTAAACATATTATAAATGCTAATGTAACTGTCTATCTGTCTGTTACTATTTTAATTGACATTATAATCGTATTTATTGTGTACATCCATTATGATTAATTTATATTTTATTAGTTATATTCAAATTTTTGCACGCCAGGTGCTGGTGAAATGTGTGTTTCTCTGTGATATTATGTATACCATCTACTGTACCACGTTTTACGCAAAATAAATTACTTTTTACTTTTTTTACTTTTACCTTTACACGCTTTAACCGCTTTACCGATTTAGATGAAATGTAATATTTGGTATCGACGATTAAATTGTCATTTGTTTTATGTGTTTTCCCTTCCCCGGGATTCAAACTATCTCCATAGCAAGTTTCAGACAGACAGATAGATAGACAGACAAATTATCGCCTTTATAATATTATTAGTATATTTATATGAATGTTAATTTCCTTTCCTCACTTGGACACTCAACTTAATTACTATTTTCTCGCCTTAAGATAGTAAGAAATCTTAATTCCGTCCTCACCTCGGGATGATAAACCTAGTCTACTAAATGCCACCGCCATGGAGCTCGACAACATATTGCTCGAGGTATATCTGACTTGACGTATTGATTTTATAATAGTATGACATTTGTGGCCCGCCAAACCTGTATAGCTTCCTAAGGCTCAGGGGTGCACTGAGAGGACATATTCGTTTAAAGAAATTTAGACTATTTTCAATTGGTATAGAGTTGCATTTGCTTTGACTCTGTCATTTTTTAGACAAAATAAATTCATTTCTATTTCCTACAATATTCGATTAAAATTTCAGTGCTACCCATACGGGCTTAAAAGCCCGTTTAACCGCGTATCAATTTTAAGCGTAAATGTCCATAATTTGGTCGATTATGACGACTAGACCTCTGGCTGTACTAAGTTACTACGAATCGCGGCGTGAATATATATTTGTGGGTGAACGGTGAGGTGAGGTTAAAACAAGTTACTGAATAGCGGGGCTGTCTGTGGAAGCTGTGGAACGTGGATTTAGTGTATAGTAGCAGCAGTTGGAATCAGCTCACCGGTACGTAGTCGCCACTCAAGAACCTTTCCACCCCAATGGCCATCAGTTCTAGGTGCAATGTGGTCCACCCACTGCCACTTATATTTAGCGGTTTGGAGGACTATATCGGTTACTTTAGTTCTGCTGCGGATTTCCTATTTCCAATGCGACCACGTAGAGAAACTCCCAGCATAGCCCCTTCCATTGTTCTTTGAGCTTTCTAGTGAGGCTCATAGTGAGCAATCACGTTTCAGTGCGATATGTATTTTTACGCAACAAATGTGAAACTAATATAAATCCAATTCGTCTAGCCGAATATACCCCACATCGCGCACGATCCGCACGACCTGAATATTAATACGCGTTATCGTGTCCTCAGAAATTGCTTTTAAATTCGTTTGCGCTCTCGCGTTTTTTTTTTCATAAGCAAACCTACAACGATATGAGTCACGTGTACATTTTTAACCTCGTGAATGTAGGCCGGTTTTTTGTTGTTGCGGAAAAGTATATGTATGTATATATATATATTTATTACACAATTAAAGAGGTCGTAGCAGAAATAGTTTCGTCTAAACACGACATGCGCCCAGTCTAGCAAAAAAAAACTCAATCATAAATAATAGTGTTCATTGAATGAGGTCAAATACACCTCACATGACTCCACAAATTGTTTGCGATACGTAGCTTTTACTCATTCTGACTACAAAAAGCTCAACCAAGCGATAAACAACACAACAATATAGATATACTACAAATATGTCGATTATAACAGACCTCCAGAAACGTAAATAAACCAATTATCTTTTTGCGCCGTAATCAGATACAGACCTAATTAATTGAAAAACGAGCCTGCTCGCTATCAACAATTCATCACACTTGATTAACGTTCATTTTTAATTTACGATAGAATAATGTGTACCTACGTTTTGCTTTAAGGATAGATTTGTCTGATGGAAAGCGAACACCGTGGCCGTGGTTATGACTACGTAAGAAACAAAAGCACATTGCCAACGCTTTATTGATTCAAGAATTGTGTGTAGATAATAATGCAGGTCCCTCACTCTCAATACAGCGCATCACTGGGAGCACAGGCGATTTTACTCCCCAACAGGATCACAACACCGCATACCGTACCTACTTACAAAGCAAGTAGGTAATGCCCTTTTCACGAAACAAATTATTTAATTAAATATTTTTGTTTCGTGTTCGATGAATATATTTGTGTTCGTGTGTTGTGTGATGATCGGGGTAACTTCCTCGTTAAAAATAACACGAAACAAAAATATTTAATTAAATAATTTGTTTCGTGAAAAGGGTATAATGTACACCAGCGCCATCTCTCTCGCTAAGTCCGAAACTACCTGATGTGGTTCGATTAGAATGGAGCGAGCGCATAGCTCGCCCATTAGAGTGGTGCCAAGACTGTGAAACAAGTCTATAATTCGATACAGAGAGGGCGCTAGTCTTAGCGGGAATATAGTGGAAAAATATACAACTTGCGTCACTGTCCTCGTAGCTCAGTTGGTAGAGCAGTCTAGCGTTAATAGAAAGGTCGCAGGTTCGAATCCTGTCGGGGGCTACAGACGAAGATGGTTTATTTTTCCATTATATTCTGTCTCTGTATCTATAGGAACAGGCTATGCGTTGTCAGCATTCCCGACTAGCCGCCCGTTCGCGCTCGCTCCGTCGCTCCGCTCTGTAAAATTTTTTTTTTGGGAAGGACGACTATAGGAACAGGCTATGCGTTGTCAGGCTCCCGCGCCTCACGGAAAGCCCGACACATAGCGCGCTCGTTAGTTGCCTCCCGGTCGTACTGAAGTAAACACATTCTTAATTAACTACCTAGGCCTTCTCATTTCAAACTCCCAGATAAATTCCCCTAAAGTATCATATCGTTTTCAAGTAGGTAATGGTATTATTATTGCTGCAGCTTTCAGAGGGATGGAGTCATATCACCAGGTAAACTACTCTGAATATAAGTGAGATGACAATCCGCTGTACTTTCTCACAAAGTGAACGAACGAAGAGCATACGGCGTCAACGGGATTTCAATAACATGTTGACACCTTCATGTCGCAACTAACCTTTGGCAACCTGGTTCATTTCGCAACTTTTATTTTCTCAAACTCTGAAATAAATCCTATGAATTAGGATTTATTTCAGGGCCATCGTGTACTACCGTTTAGGTTAGGTTAGTTTTTGGGAAATGAAAAGTTGCTAAATGAATCAGATTGCCAAACGTTAGGTTGGGAAACATTAGTGAACCCAATACCATAATAAAAACGCTTCAGAGATTGTGTCAAAAAATCCAATTATGTTCACGTTTTGACATCTTTTGCACAGTTATTAATAGAAATACGATATTGAAGAATTCAAGAGCAGTGTTTTGTCTTTATTATATTTTCGTGTAAACTTATCTGCCGACGAATTGTGAATGCGAGTTCTTATGTAGCTTAACTGAAATGAGACAACAATTAATTATGTATTCATTCATTGACAAAGAAGGAATAGAATTACAATCGGCGCAATGTCTTTACCATTATATAGTAACATTGAACTGCCATTGTTTCATTTCTATGAAATCAAATTGAATTAATTCGTTTGCATCCGAGTCTCTCGGCCATGTTGACTGGATTTTTTTAGATACGTCAAAAATGGTCTGTGAAGCATGTAGGGAAAAAGTCCCGTAATTAGACTGACAGTTTGTATGCAATTAATGTCAATTTTGGAAATAATTTATAAAAGCTGAGCTTTTCTATGTAACGGATATAGTGGTGTAAACTGTTCTTGTTTTTAATAATAAATAAATAAATGAATAAAATAGTTACCTAGAAACAAAATTTTAGTCCCCAAAAAAAAATTTTTTACTAGCTTTTCAAATGTATTCAATCTCCTAAAATCTTATCTCACTAATAGATTCCAATACACTGAAGTGACAAGAAATTGTGAAAAAAGCAAAACAATTAAAGTATACGCATCACGTAAAAGATTTCTCGCGACATTTTCCTTCACCGAAAAGCTAACGGTAAATATTCCGTACATAAGTTCCGAAGAACTCATTGGTACAAGCCGGGATTCGAACCACTAGGCTACCGTAGCTTTTTTAAAGTTCGTGACACAAACAAAACAAATACTTATAAGTATATTCCACTATTTACTACATGCAAGAGGAGCCTCACATAGTCTTTCCACCTCATTTACTACTTTCAATAATATTACATCGTATGGATTTTCCCAGTCCCCAACCCGCACTGGGCCAGCGTGGGAACTACTGCCCGTTCCCTCTTATCCGTGAGAGGAGGCCTGTGCCCAGCAGTGGGAAGTATATAATATTCTGGCTGATTAATATTCTATGGATTTTCCAAGTATCTGTGAAGCCTTGGGTCTTTTGCTTATACGACAACAAAATAATCACAAATGTATTTCACAATATACCTAATACAAGAGTTCTGACGAAATAACTCCAATAAAAAGTTAAAAACCTTCGCACCGACATGCCCTTAGCAAATTAGACGTCACCACCGCTGTAATAACGTTTTAATATTTGAGCGTTATCAAGATTTTTCGTTCCTTATTTAAATATTAACGGTGGAATTTACTCATCTAATTCTTTTTTTAATATTCCCTACTTCAAAAGTGCAAACCAGTAAGCGGCTTGTATGACGCGTTAGAATGTCAACCTTAGTAGCCTTAATATTAAAGTAAAAATTTACTGGCAATCGTTTTTAGGTTATTCTTTTTTATTCCATTGGGATTTAAGGCTGGCTGGTTATTTGTCACCAGCGTAACACGCGATTGTAATTAATATCTAGGTATTTACTTTTTAAAGTTTAGCATAAAAAGCAAGCTAGAGTTAGGCGTGTCTAGACTAGCGAACGATTATTTTCATGTAGCTAAAGAATGTTCTTGGAATACAAACCTTATCACTGAGGAACTACGTTTTTTTTATATTAAAATGCCGGTCGTTATAAATTTTAAACGAGTATTTTTTAATTAAACGTACACCTATATCAATTAGATTTTCTCTCCTAAATGCTCATTGACCTTTAGTAGTTCACCTTAGTCTTCTGATACAATTATGACTAGACTTATGGGCATGAATTGGGAATATATGAGATTGCCAAAAATCAGAAACTAATTTGTTTTGGATGTATGTATATTGTCGTTCGACAGAAACCAAAACACGTTGGTTTCAATTTATCTCGATGGGAGAAAACATGTTGGATACATATTTTCCCTGTTTACGGCAAAACAAGTTAAAATTACAGTAACGGTACGGGGGGGGGGGGGGGGGTGTTTCATGCGCATGGCAGGGTACTTACCGTTAGGCGGATTTACCATTGTTGTGGTATAAAAAAAATGAACTAAAATGAATTTAGACCAATCATGACGCTCGATTTACAGATAGACATCACACGACGTCACACTCAAACAACGTCTTTATTATAGTTTTTATGAATTTCAAAATCTTAAAATAGCAAACATAAATGAAAGATTGATACTTGCCGAGTATTTTCGTAATATGTATCTGCTGCTAATGAAAAACAATGCATTTTCACTGTTGTCAAATACCCTATGTCGGGTCCAAGCGAGCCAAACCAAAGGTGCAAACACACCTTCAAAAAATACCAAAAGAATTCCAGTACGACTATTCAAATAAACAGACCCGTCAAAAGTCTGAATACAATAAAACCTAACGGAAAATCCATTTAGTAGCCCTCTACGTCTTTTCTGAACGATTGTTCAATCGCAAAAAGACTTAACTCCGTAATAAATCCATATTCGTAACTCCTGAACGGATAGTGGACGCAAGTTTTGAGAGCCACTTATTTGAATCAACTGAGTGATGGATTTCCTTTGTAGTTTGATGCTCGGGGGAAATTAGGGTACAGGAGTCTTCCGGAGATAAAGTACTTAGTTTATTGGTTCTTTATATTTTATGCAAATTTCAATACGAAGGGGTACTCATTCCGCAGGTTTGATGGCGGCCATGTTTTGTTTATGGTGCCTAATGTTTATAAATGCATTTTAAATCACATTTCAATCACAATCATATTTTGAACTCAATTTTTTCTTTGACTTTGCCCATCTCTTAATTTCACTGTTCAACACGTGCACATGGCGATGGCGCTAAAATATTAACGCGTTGAATTAGTTGCCAAACGGTATTAGGCTATAATGGGTTGCGTCATAAGAATGTTTCCACATTATTACCTAACGCACTGGGCATACTCATATATATGTTGATGCGCCCTTCGCTATGCGTAGTTTCCAGACCGGACACCTGAAGCGCGCTAAGCGCGTTCATATAAAGGAGCGCCTTCGTTGTCCTACGCGTCATATTGTCGGTAGCAGCACAGAATAAATAATAGTAGTACGTACAAAAGGTTATCTGTTAACTAATCCCGTGTTTAGGTATGCCGAACGAGCCTAAACGTGGCCATCCCTTTCTATCGCATGTAACGTGCTGCGATAGAACGCGTGCGTGTCGCGCAGCGCTAACATACCGGCCCGGCCGGCATGTAGGTACTTCTAGTGGCGCGACGAAATCACTGAGTGAGCCGGCCTTGGTATTTATTTCATCATCATCACCGTCATCATCATCATCATTATCATCATGATATCAGCCGAAAGACGTCCACTGCTGGACATAGGCCTCCCCCAAAGAGTGCCAAAGTGACCGGTCCTGCGCCACCCGCATCCAGCGGACTCCCGCAACCTTTACCAGGTCATCAGTCCAGCTTGTGGTATTTATTTATCGTATGGCAAATCAGTGTATTTAGAACCGTGATATCTCCGAAAAGACAGTACGGCTGGTAGCAGGCAGATATACGTGCGCTCGTTTGAAAAAATACAGTTTAATTGAATGTTTAAAAACAACAAAACTACCACTCACCTGTAATAGCCCAAAGCTCCTTCAAACACTCCTCCCTCGACCGCTGTATCGCCGACCGTTTCTGCACCTCAGGCCCCGACTCGAGATACTCGAACATCAGCGCCCCGAGCACCACATACACTGCCACTAGCACTACCAGTCCGAGTTGCGAGCATGCTGCGCGGACGCAGCCGGCGAGCGCGCGCCGAGCAAGACCGCGCTCGCGACCGTCCAACGACACTTCCGACGACATGCTCGAGGGTTAACGTTCCATTTTCGGGTCGGCCATCTTGGTTCAGTTCACGGGTAGGGGTTCCTGTGGAAATAATATTGGAGTTTAACTTAAGGCGGTGCATTGGAAATTATCGCGCGCTTTGAAACGCCGTTCTGACTAGATTAAGAAACAATAAGGTCTGATTTTCAGATATATTATTATTGACTATATGATTGTTCATCTGATTTTATGGATATATAATTGCTTAAAATTTCCTCTATAGAAAAAAAATCCAAAGTTGGGTCTGTATTTTTCTTTTTTTACTCTGCCTACTCAAACGATACATTATCCAAATCGAAATTTGTCCAAAACAGCTATTCCCGAAGAGTGTTACATCTCTTTTTCTCGTGGGCGGAAGGCATCAGCGTGTCTAGGGGGCGTGTACGACTCAAATCAAGGCATCCCCTTAAAGTGAGAATTTGGATCAAGAAGCTAGCACCAGCAGGCTGTATCTCATGAACCGTAATCGTTAGACAGTTGAAATTTTCACAGATGATGTATTTCTTGTTGCCGCTATAACAACAAATACTAAAACAGAAAAAATATATATTTAAGGGGGTTCCCATACAACAAACGTGATTTTTTGCCGTTTTTTATAGATAAGGTACGGAAACGTTCGTGCGCGAGTCCGAGTCGCACTTGGCTGGTTTTATTAACTTTCTCATATGTTTTTATATTATTAAACTGTTGTCACGAGTGTATCTATTTTGACATTAGTTGCTGTTCCACTAGAGACTCGCGAAACACGTGACTGACACAAGCGTCTACGTCATCAAACGGCATTTAACAGCATGATGACGTAGGTTTGTCTCAGTCACGCGGTTCGCGAGTCTCTGAAGAGAGTACCTGTGTTGTTATACCATGAGCTGAAGGTATGTTTATTCAGGAGTAAACACAACCTTGGCAACAAAAACTTTACACTGTCGCTGTCGCACCTTGTAAACATATTTATATGATTACTTTATAAATACGATTCTAATGGAGGTGAGTCATCTGATACCATGGCACGTGCCACTCGTGTCGAAACGTTAGAAATAAAGGTAAATAAATATCGCGTTCGACACGTGTAAAGTAAATGTATACTTGTAAAGTCGCCGTCAATAGAATTTGCTAACAAGTTTCAAGAAAGTGAAAGACAATTTCAATATGGCGGTTTGTTTACATAGTTAGCAAATTCTATTGACGGCGACTTTAGGTTCGAAGTGATGCGCTAATCACTTTTACGGTAACTTTATGCAGGTGGTATTTAAATCAGGCTTAAGATCATAACCAGAGCCCGTAATTTTCATTTCATTTGACGTCACGCTGCATATAGGATGATCCCAAATAGTGTTATTGTAATTATTAATCATTAGTCGTCAATCATTTTAATCATGTAAAAATTACTTCAAAAGTAATCTATTCACACGTGTAATAATTAATAGGTATACCTACTTGAAGGAATTCTGTTTTCTACGTAATTATTGAAATGTGGTAACAATACCGTTTAATAAAATGTATGTATAAAAACAAAACAAATAGTTTAATTTACGTTTCACGTATCAATATATGCAGCGTGACGTCAAATTGATGTCATCGGCATGAAAATCACCGGCTCTGATCATAACGTAACATTAGTTTCAGTTATGCTCCTTTAATATTAGCCCTCTCATATTAATTTTAGCCCTCTCATATGTTTGCAGTGCCCTTGCTTTTTAGTTTAGTTTAGTTTTAGTTTAGTTTAGTTCTTTGTACTTACCTACGTTTTATGTCCCATTTTGTATATTTATGTTATGTTCATCAGCGATTGTCTTTCCCTTTGGTTCGTGTTTGCTGTTTTGTAACTTTCTAATTGTTTACCATATGCTTTGTACTTGTTTGTTTTTTGTTATATAGTTATTTTATAGTTTATTGTCGGCCTATTGTACTTTGTCTGTAGTGCTCACGGCCGGTTTGGACGCGACGCGACTTTGACAGTTTTGACATTGACATTCCGTTAGTTCGGGTCGCCGTCGCTAGACAGCGCTGTCAAACTGGTCGCGTTCAACTTAAGCCGTGCGTACTGCAAACACCGTGACACACTTTAGGTCCCGCCGGAAGATCAGCGCCGGCTCTTGAGTCGGCATTATGCTGAGGCGGGACCATTTCGTGACACTAACAGAATATGTTTTTTAGATTTAGTTTTATTTTATTTTCTAATTTTCATCACACCTCATCTGTTATATGTCACGAATAAATGTTTTTCTTTCTTTCTTTCTTTCCTTGCAGGGTGTCACGTGTATACGTTTATTGATTTCACCATCTGTAACCTGTAATGTGACACGCAATAAACATTTATATTTCTATTTCTATTTCTAATAACATCATTTTAAATACTTTGATTAAAACCGAAACCGGAAAGTATAATACCTATGTCATCGCCACAAATAATGATGTCCTAGCTTTTTATCCTAGCGTTTCTTTTATTTTAACTGTATGTGTGAGTTATTTTCATTATAGTTAACTAGATCTGTACACAGTTTGTAATAAAACAACATCTAGAAACACTTTAACCTGCACTTTATTTATTACTAGCTTCTGCCCGCGACTCCGTCCGCGTGGAACTCGTTTATATCGTAGCTCCATACAAACTTTCACCCCCCACTTTATCCCCTTGGGGGATAATTTCCGGGATAAAAACTATCCTATGTCCTTCCCCAGGACTCAAACTATCTCTATACCTAATTTCATCCAAATCGGTTCAGCGGTTTAAGCTTGAAGAGGTAACAGACAGACAGACAGACAGACACACTTTCGCATTTATAATATTAGTATGGAAGTATGGATTATCTTGATAATACCAGGTTTTTTGTAGCACTTTACTAAAACCGATTAGAAGCACCAAATGTCATAAATATCCATACTAATATTATAAATGCGAAAGTGTGTCTGTCTGTTACCTCTTCTGGCTTAAACTGCTAAACAGATTTGGATGAAATTTACGATAGTTTTTATACCCCAGGGGGTGACATGGGGGGTGAAAGTTTGTATGGAGCTACGATATTTACAAACGAGTTGCACGCGGACGGAGTTGCGGGCAGAAGCTATCTTAGAGCTGTTTCCCACGGATGCGGTTTTCTGCAGGATTCCGTTTTAGTACTATAAATTCCAAATACAAAAAATAAAATAAAATAAATATACAAGACTTAATGATTCAATTAATAAATTAATCTCATAATAACACCACAATTGTAGTAAATTAGAGGCCGTCAGTTCGGCGTAGACAATTATGTAATATTAAAAAGAGGTCCTTGTCTATATGAAATGCCGTGTTTAAAAATGGCCACCACATCTGACAGCTGAGACGTCCATTGACGACGCGACATTGAGGCAAAGGTCATACAATTGGCTGAGTTTTAGTGTGCCACCTTTGGAGTGCTTATAAGCTTTTAAGCTTTAAGCTTTTTGCTTTGGAGTCCATTTCGTGGCAAATTACGTTTTTCTTTGTTAATTGTCAATGTATGTAAATTGCCTTGTGTTTGTCACGAATAAATGTATCTTTCTTTCTTTCTTTCTTTCTTTTTATAACCTATCTACCTCTTTTTTATATTACATCATTGGGCGTAGGTATAAAAAGGTCAGTACTTTAGGTAGGTAACACGAAATTTGACATAAATAAATAAATATTTTGGGACAATCTTACACAAATCGACCTAGTCCCAAACTAAGCAAAGCTTGTACTATGGGTACTAGACAAACTTATATAGATAAATAAATACTTGACTCAGGAACAAATATTCTTGCTGATCACACAAATAAATGCCCTTACCGGGATTTAAACCCGGAACCTCCGGCTTCGTAGGCAGGGTCACTACCAACTAGGCTACAGAGGTCGGCAAAAAAAAAAAAAAAAGGCCATAAAATTCATGACATTCGATATTTGTTATCGCATACGCTCATCAAACCCGTCTGTCTATAAACTTAAAACTACAGCAACAGACTATTCACAGGGTACACTACATAAATACAAAAAACTAAATTCCGATTGTCGGAATCACCAATTTCATACTACCGATTTTCATAATTCCGAATGATTTGAAACTCCGAATTTAACTATTCCGATTCTTCATAAATCCGAATTTTATAAATCCGAAATCTCAAAAGGTCTAACGGTTACAATACCGATAATCAAAATTCCGAATTTCAATACCCCGAAAAATAAGAAGTCCGACTGATTAATAATCCGAAATATCAAAAATACGAATTCCGATTATAAAAATACCGATTTTCAAAAATCCGCATATCATTACACCGACCAATTAAAAACTCGACTAAACAAAAGTCCGAAACATCAGAATTACGAATTAAATTAATTTGAATTTTGTGCGTATAAAGGCAGACTTAAAGCAATAATGCGAGTTCGGCCATGGGATTACTACGGAACCAGGGACTTATTTTTTTTTTATTTACGATGAAAAAAATAGACTTCCGTGACAGGGTCGACTGGACTCCGCCTTAGCTCCGGCGCTGCGGGAAGAGCAGCCCTTTCGCCCTCGCGTGACAAAGCACGGTCGCCCGTGCTCCGCTCCGCAGCTTCGGCAAGGCGACCAGCCTCAGCCGCTCCACTTTACACGGCTCCCGCGCTTCATCACAGCGGGCGAGGACCGCCCCCCCTCCGCGCCTCCGGCTATCTATATACACTCTAGGGGTAGGGCAGACAAGACCACGTGGATATTGGGGTGCTCCGATCCGGTTTTATTACCTGTGTCTCCAATGCATATAAAATACAATAGCTCGGCCATTGTTGATTATTAAGTCCTCTAGGTCGTTTTGTTATTCATAGTAGTTGTATACATATTTTCGGATTCTTTATTGCCCGGTGCAGGTCCAAAACTCCGAATATCTTAATTAAAATAAAATTCAGATTTCTGAAAACACGAAGTTCATTATCCCGAATATCAAATTTCCGAATTAGCAATGAAGTTTCGGAAATTTGATAATCGGAATACTGTTTTTCGGGCCAATGACACTTCGCACTTTTGATTGTTCGGAGTTATAAAAATCGGAAACAAAAACTATCGACATTATGAAATTCGGTAAAATAAAACTCGTGTTTTTTAGTAATCGACATTATAAGTCTTAGGAATTATGAAATTCGGAGTTTTGAAAATGGGAATTAGCAAATTCGGAATAAAATATTTCGGAGTATTTGGGTGTTCCCCTATTCACAGCATGGTACGTACAGTACGATTACTGAGAGAGTTTGCCTTCATTTAATTTTCAACTTTAATTTCATACAAATAAAGCAATTTTCAGAATACTGTTACCCACGTCTACCGATTTAGAAATAACTGCTTACTTTGTATGAGGTTAAAGTTTAAAATTAAATGAAGGCAAACTATCTGTCAGTGGTAAACCACAAATAATCCTACTGTAGGTATATTAAAGGATAAAATGACTGTTACCCTCAACATTTTGTAAGTAAATTTTGCTCGGTAAAAACACATCCAAAGTACGTTCGTATGGGAATACGAACGTACTTTGGATGTGATTTTACCTCAATAAGGCAATTGTCCCACCGCCGGCGAGTAGCGAGTACTCTCATAGTAATTCTTACTCGCTTTTACTCGCTTGAGCGAGTAGCACGTACTAATAGACTCGCTTACTCGCCGGCGGTGGGACAAGTGCCTAACGCTTGTTTTATGGGTACTAGACGACGATATTTAATAGATATAATAAATACATAGAAAACATCCACGACTCAGAAACAAATATTTATGATCATCTCAAAAATATTTGCCCTTACCGGGATTCGAATCTAAGACCTTCAGCTTCGTAGGCAGCATCACTGCCGACTAGGCTAACCGTACGACTAAAATAATCGTACGTTCCGACACATTGTTGTTCGGAGTGGATCTTCTGGACTTGTGTATATAGCTGGCGCCCGTCAGTTTGATTTATGGAACTGGGTCTCGCTCCCGGAGGAAATTGCAAGAATTTTTAGTTAGTTCATAATGTTTTAAAACCTCCACGAATCACCTAACACTTTCAGTGGCGTAGTTTTCATAATATAGGCATGTTCATGTTCAGATTGAGTAGTGATGCTAAATGGATAGTAAACCATCAAGTTATCGTAATAAAGTATAAATTATAAAATGTAATTAAAATCATAAAAAGATATGAACCTTGAAAGTTTAGAAAAATGATGCATTTTTTTATTGTCCAAGAGTAAATTTAAAGCTGCCAATAGAATCCTTACGCTTTTATAGAAATAAAATTGTATGACAACTATGTACTTAAACGCAGTATTTCGCGACCGAAACAACAATTTACCGGATTTTCCATACAACGATACAACTACTTTGTACAAGTGACGTCATACGTGGGTACGTCATCAGTATGAAGCGTTTTCCGCTGCCGCCAGCGAGGTCAATCTTTGTCTAAAATTTTTGGGTATTTAGATTCTTTAATTGTAGTTGCTCCCATACAAACATTTGTTCCTCTCCAAAAACTGGTTCGAATGGCATCGTAAAAAAATCTTAGTCCGCATCCCTATTGGCTTAGTTGGTGGTGCCTTTAGACTTTTTAGTGCCCTAAGACGACAAAATACTAGAATGACTCATGGACGTGGTCTACAACATGTTGACTAAGTAGTTTATGAAATGCATCGTGGGTGAAATATTGTAATATTTCAGAATTTTGCGGTTTTTTTTTATGACTGTCCAATGCTCTAAGTCTGCATTGGCAGCTATGAATATACTTTGTATTTAATTACATTTGCTCGAAATAACTACATCTATTAATTAAGTTGCTGTTAAAAAAATATTTTTGGTAAGTACAGGCTTTTATTGCCACCTGTACTTTTCTGTATCATCAACTAGAAAGAAAGAAAGATACATTTATTCACAAACAGACAGGACACACATATTAAATAATAAATCTACTCATTGAGACCATTCTAACGAACCCAAGCTCAACGGGGTAACGTCGGTTAAGCTCTGAATTCCCATGACCCTCGTCTGTCTCCATCATCAGATCAGCTTGATTGAATTGTCATCCAAACTATACTTATACCCAAAATTTCAGCTCAATCGGTTGACGTTTACCAATACAAACTAATACAAATTTCAGTTTCTAGATTTATCCCACACTAACAAACTAACGAACGAACGAACAGAGGTGTGACACGTAACGTTACGAACGTACGTTAGGACAACACAACGTGACATTCTTCCATACAAAAAGTGACATTCAAGGCCCATCCACATTCACGCGCGAACGCGCGAAAAATATTGCCGCGCTGAGGCTCCACATTCACGCTGTCACGCGTTCGCGCATATTTTTGAATGCTGAGGGGCCCTTAGATCTGCCTGATGCTCATGCAGTCATACTCCAGGCAAAATACGGTTTTGAAAAACATTAATTTATAATAGCGTTTTTTTTGTTGATTTTATTTGAAAATGTTATTCTAAGATGATTTACTCAAGAATCCGACAAACTTTCCACCCGGAAGTAATTATGTAGATTTAAATGAAGCATGCATTATCCTTTTTTGTACGATTTATCTTGAATATTATAGAGCAAATGTAAATGAACCAAAATAAAGACAAAAACATTTATTAATATTTTTACTGACTTTTTAGAAGCCAGTTAACTTATTATTTTTTCGATGTCTGAAATTTTGTCGGATTTTGTCGCTGGGTAACTATTTAATTGATAATATATCCGTTATACATAAAAAATAAGCTATTATAAATTATTTCCAAAATTGACATTTTTTCCATACAAGTTGCAGTTCATTGCTTGGACTATCAGCATCAAAAGTAGCTACGCAAACAAAGACGCCAAAAGTCTTTATTAAAAGGGAATAAGTTTGACGTCGTCGATTGCGTATTTACTTTTGATGCTGACTGTACAATTCGTTACGTGATCGACCTGCTGGACAAGTTAAATAAAAGCTTGTAAAAAATAGAAGCCCCAACCTAACACAAACAGAGCTACGAACCAACTGGATGGACAAGAATTTTGATTTAAAAAAACCGCACTCAAATCGGTTCATCCGTTTAGTACCTATGATACCATAGCACATGGATGCCCAATAACACATGTTAAACCTATAACACCTTATTTGCGTCAGGGGTAAAAAACATTCGGGAAATAAGACATCAAGTTCTAGTCACGTTCACTTTGCAAAGACCCGTACTTTTGTATTCAGTATATTGCACGTACACAGTTGACAAATCTACATACAACTCCTTTCTAAGGAAGGGACCTAAAAGGGTAAAAAAGGGTCATAATCGATCTCGATCGAGGGAAGAACGACTCGCGGGACAAGTGTATCGACACTGACAATAAAAGATAATGTCAAATAAATGTGTCCTTTTGGGAACAAATATAGACAGCGTTATAATTCTTCTAAATATATATTCAGAGCAATGACGCCGCAGTCGAAGTTGGCTCAGTTTGGGTTGCACAGGGCGGTTCCACAACGCTTCGGGAGCTAAAATACCGCGAGCCATCCGGTTGCCTCTCCGACACTGAAACTTCGCGTCATTGCTTTAACTAATAATGCTGTTATATTACTGTTGTAGTATTCGAATGGGACGATGTTTTATATGCATGTGTCACGTCTGTTTTATTTAATCTTTACAGCACAAAAAAGAACTTATCGTTCAAAACGGGACTTAATGCCGTAAAAATCTCTATCAGTCACCATTACGGCAAAGCTGACAGATTTTCATATTAATTTAGAGTGTAAATCGTTTGCTGGTTAGATACAGAAGAAAAGACATGTTTACTGACACAAAAACCCAGCGAATAGCGTCGCAAAATGGCCCCGCAGAATGGATGCCATGGCCATTATGCGGTGATGGGGGCGGGATGTCAAAACGATGCCGGGCAGCAGTTTAGTTCGAACATGCGCATACCGGGTTTTAGGCGCGTGTTTGGGTAATTTGTAAGGACCTCGCATTCTATGGTTTTTTCGTTCACTGCAAAAAACTATATTTTAATCCACCACGCAAACGGTGGGTGTTATAAGTTTAATATGTGTATCTGTGTCTGATGAATGAAACAATTTGACTGCGGTTCTTTTGAGCGAGCCTCGTCCGTCGAGACTTTGACATACACATCATAAAAATAAATAGCAGGAACGTCAAATACGTTAGATATGAACTGACTTCTCTGTTAAACGTCAAATCAAACGTCAAAACTGTCTTTGGCAAAGGCCCCTGAGGCTGCCACTTCACTATTAACTAACTAACCGCACGCGGCTAGCCGCTTAGTGCGTACCCGGCCTAACTGATTATATTTCGTTTATTGACTTCATTTTTACTAGCTTCTGCCCGCGACTCCGTCCGCGTGGAACTCGTTTATATCGCAGCTCCATACAAACTTTAACCCCCCATTTCACCCCCTTAGGGGATGATTACGGGCATAAAAACTATCCTATGTTACTCTCCATCCCTTCAACTGTCTCGACTTAAAAAATCACGTCAATTCGTCGCTCCGTTTTGCCGTGAAAGACGGACAAATAAACAAACAAACACACACATACACTTTCGCATTTATAATATTAGTATGGATATACCTACGAGTCCAAACAAAACTACTTCATAAAATACAGCATACTTCAGCTGCCCCGAACTAAACCAGAACTAAAACTGACCCCATTTAATTGTCTTCTTACAACGCGATGTCACGAAAAATCCGCGAACGTGAAATATGGTGACCCCCAGTCAGGTCTCTGTCAGGCGAAATCAGAGCGGTAATAAATGATCCGAGGCAGTGTAGGGTCCACAAAAGTGATAGAAAAATGGACACAAGCTGGTTGTCGTGCATCATGCACGTATGGATGATATATCGTTTTTTTTTCATAACGTTTAATATGTGCGCATGTACTCGTAATGAAATCGCCACATAAAGTGTCTGTGGAGCGTGACGAGTTGGAATGACATTGAAATGATTATTTAATTCATAAACAAGTCAGCAGGAAGTATTTGTTCCAAGAGGAGGCGGTTAGTACATTCTCCAACTCACTAAAGAAAAAAAAAGTCATTAAACACATGTGAACGTGACCTTATTGTTAAGGGTATGAGGCTGCTCTATTCTTAACCGACTTCAAAAATAAGGAGGAGGTTCTCAATTCGGTTGTATTCTTTTTTTTTTTTTTAATGTTCGTTACCTCAGAACTCGAAATTTTCTTTTTTTGTTTGTAAGTATATGCTTCCCATTTTTTTCAAAATTTAGTTGGATGATGGAATCCATGAGGAATTGCGGGAACTCCTCAATTATATTAGGCACGCGTGTAGTGATTTTGGTATTTTCTATTATAACTAGTGTATTTACACCCGGAAATCATAAATTTGGTGGAGTGGAATTGATGATGAAGACCACATATGACTTATGGAATTCCTCAATTATGTACTTAAAAGTACAAAAGTATATGACAGATTCTGATAAGATTCCGTTGAAATAGCAACTAATGAAGTGTCAAAGGTGATCCTTGTGGATTCGACGGAATTCCTCAAATATTATCGGCCCACATACAGCGATTCGGTTTTTTTCTCTAATAATCAACGCATTTGCTCTCGGAAATCAGATCATGTGGTAAATTGGATAAGAAATTTGGAAATATTCTCGTGCCTTGGCGGAGTACTAAATTGAAGTCGGTTAAAACTTTGTTTTTAAGAGGGGGCGTATCGCCAGGGAAAAATCAGAAATCACCCGCGCGCCCCGTACCTGCCGCGCTGATGCGTCTATTGCTGCCCCGCTCCTTCTCGCATAGTATATGCCCCGACAGTCAGATGAAACATGATGAATACCTATAGATAATTATAATAAGTGGAAAGAAAGACAAAATCTGTAAGTACCTATATTTGAAGATATAATTTTCGCTAGTAGCTAAGTCAGTTTCGAGAGCTATAACTGAAATATGACCTTCCGTTTTTTTACTAAATCACGTAAAGGGTTGTAATTTAGCATAATAATGTCTCGTAAAAGGCTAAAGCAAAAAAACAGCTATAATCGAATTTAAACTTTTGTGAGACATCTAAAATACTACTAATAAATCCACGGTTAAAAAATTAACGTAAATGTCACGGCAGGCGACATGTTTCGAACTCTTCGGGAGTTCTTCTTCAAAACAAACATCGAAAACACTAATCCTGAAGAAGAACTCCCGAAGAGTTCGAAACATGTCGCCTGTCGCGTCATTTAATACGTGAATTTATTAGTAGCATTAAAAAAAAACTGTAATTTATTATGAAAACTTCGATCATGTTTATGAAAGCCAGATTTTCAGGCCACTGTGTGGCGGCCAAATTTTTCAATTCTGACCCCGTGTCATGGTCGGCCTTATCACGCGATAAGTGACAGGATAGAGCGTCCGTCACTGGCTGACACCGTTTGATAGAACGAGACGATGCCCCTATCTTGTCACTTATCGAGTGATAAGGCCGACCATGATACGGGGTCTGATCTCGGATTCGTACTTGGAGACAATGGAGACGCTTTGGCCCTTTAGTTATCAATTTTGAACATACTCGTATTAAAGAAAAACTGCAAAATTGTGTTCACTTTTTTTAATATAAAAATGTCCAACTTCGCAGGCAATAATTCGGGTGCAGACTCGAAAATTATTATTACTCCAAAAGAAAGAAGGCAAAAAAATATGCATAGTGATGAAAATCCCATTCAGATATCTCAAAGAATTACGAAGCTACAACCGTTTTAATATTGCTTGTTAGAGAGAGAAAACGCAAACGGTGTGTGACGTCACATTACAGGATGCTGCCGGCAGGCCGCGTCGACGGCGTCGCCGACCACGATGCGCGCGGCACGTTGCCGTCTTCTGTGACGTCACATTCTTCCAGCGTCATCGTTTCATATGAAGTTGCGTTTTGCGAAAAAGGGACAGAACACATCCCTTCTTAAAACTTTGGACACTTATAACTTCGTGATTATTGAACCTTTTGCGTTGATTTTTTCTCCATTTGACAATTTTTTTTATCCTTCTTCGAGAAAATATCACATTATTTTATTTAGTGTCTACGCCCCTATTGTTGGAATCTAAAAGCGTCACCCGTGATGACTTTAAAGAAAAAAAATGACAATAATAGGGAATATTCATGACATTTTTTTATTTTTTTTATCTATTCTATAAGTAATTATATAACCAGAAAAAAATATAACACTTTCACAATATTATTAAATAAGCTAAAAAAAAATAATTAAAATTACTATCATTTTCGGACGATCAAAACGCCACCATTTTGGCGCGCTCATTTGTGACGTCACCGTGCAGCTTAATGCACGGCGGTTCTTAAACAAATTAACAACAAAGTTTTTGATTCACACTTTTAATAAATGTGAGTGATTAAAGCTTATAAGATCAACTTATTGTAATGGAAGAGCACACAAAAGCTTATTATAAATATTGTATTGTCCCTATGTGTGAAAATCACATTAAAACTGCAAATATTTTCATATGCCCAAAGGTGCAAATATAAGGATAAAGTGGTGTAAGGCGATGAGGAGAGATAATGTATCGTGCTTGAGTAGTTTATATTGTTGTGAAGATCATTTCGACGTGAGTATTAAATATGTATGTACCTAAAATCTTTTTTATTACGACTCGCGAACAATATAGGTAAACAATAACCTAACCTCAAAATTGTATTATATACTTATTCATAAAACTATTCTGATTTTTATATTTTTTTAGTTATTAATGTTACAAATATTATGATTTTTGTTGATCAACAGCTGACTACGAGTGTTGATTTTGATCAAGAAACGTTTTAGCTAAGTTTCTTTGTTTGCACTGTTGATCGAAGAAAGTTAAAAGAATTTAATCCTTTTTACTGAGTGACCTACACAAATTTGTTTTATTTATAAGCCTTGACGAAAACAACCTAGTTTGTTAAAGTTCATAAAGATGTTCTCAACATTTAACATTCCTAATAGGTACCTACATATCTTTGATTATATAATACTAGCTTCTGCCCGCGACTCCGTCCGCGTGGAACTCGTTTATACTATCTCTATACCAAATTTCATCCAAATCGGTTCAGCAGTTTAAGCGTGAAGAGGTAACAAACAGACAGACAGACACACTTTCGCATTTATAATTTATTATTAAGTAAGTATATATAAAATATATAATATAACTAGCTTCTGCCCGCGACTCCGTCCGCGTGGAACTAGTTTATATCGTAGCTCCCCCCATATCCCCCAAAGGGATGAAGTGGGGGGTGAAAGTTTGTATGGAGCTACGATATAAATGAGTACCACGCGGACGGAGTCGCGGGCAGAAGTTAGTATATATAATATATAAAGTTATAGTATAGTAAAATAGTATATAGTATGGATAAATATCTACTAGTATTCCACTTATTTAACAAAGACACCTATTTGAAGTAGTTTAAAAGTCTAGCTATTTGAATCGCCAAAATAGGTTATAATTATTTAATTGACCAATCTCACGAGTATAAAAACAAGGAATATGAAAATTTATTGAATATCTGTAACTTATTTACCTTGCAGCTTTTACTCCTCTTAGTTCAGCGGACGTAAAGTCACAAATATTTGCGAAGTATGTATTAAATTTAGTCATCATGAACACATCAATTTTAGGCAGATTATCCGACTGTGCCTTGACAAAACCGCCTTTAGTCATTGTGGCGAGTCTTTTTTCACTTAATAATTACCAAAAAACACTGATTATTTATCATAAACAGCGGCCAAACAATGCGAATAACTTTCAATAATCATACTAACGACCTGCACGGTGACGTCACGTTTCGCTCCGCCAATAGCGTTGCGTTTTGGAAATCTGCGAGGGAATTTGAAAAATAGTACTTTTAAACAATTTATTTTATCAATAGAAACATGATAATTTGAAAAACTAATCATGTGTGTATATTTATTAAGCAATATAGATTACACGTGATTTTTTTTGTCCATTTCTAAATCACATGCATATTCCCTATTACACGGTTCACCCACGTATTAAACGTCACTACGGGCGACATGTTTCGAACTCTTCGGGAGTTCTTATTCAGGATTGAGTGTTTTCGCGGCGGTGTCGCTTGAATCACGACAAGATTCAAGCGACACCGCCGCGAAAACACTCACTTTATAGAGTACAAATTACTTTAATTACCCAAGGAATACCACTACCTACATTTTGTTGCTTAAAAAACCACCGGAGCTATAACTGAAATATGGCCTTCCGTTTTTTTACTAAATCACGTAAGGGTTGTGAGCTAGCATAATAATGGCTAGTAAAAGCCTAAAGCAATAAAAAGCTATAATCGAATTTAAACTTTTGTGAGACATGTCTAAAATACTACTAATAAATCCACGGTTAAATTCACGCATTAAATGTCACAACACGCGGCATGTTTCGAACTTTTCGGGAGTTCTTCTTCAAAACAAACCTCGAAAACACTCATCCTGAAGAAGAACTCCCGAAGTGTTCAAAACATGTCGCCTGTCGTGTCGTTTACGTATACGTGAATTTAACCGTGAATTTATTAGTAGTATTAAAAAAAAACTATAATATATTATGAAAACTTCGATCATGTCTATGAAAGTCAGATTTTCAGGCCACTACTGTGCAGCGGCCAAATTTTTCAATTCTGATCTCGGATTCGTACTTGGAGACAATGGAGACGCTTTGGCCCTTTAGTTATCATTTTTGAACATATTAAAGAAAAAGTGCATAATTATGTTCACTTTTTTAATATCAAAATGTCCAAGTTCGCAGGCAATAATTGTTGGAATCTGCACTCTCGATAACCCTAAAAGCGACACCCGTGATGACTTTAAAGAAAAACAATGTCAATAATGTCACTACGGGCGACATGTTCCGAACTCTTCGGAAGTTCTTCTTCAGGATGAGTGTTTTCGCGGCGGTGTCGCTTGAATCACGACAAGATTCAAGCGACACCGCCGCGAAAACACTCATCCTTAAGAAGAATTCCCGAAGAGTTCGAAACATGTCGCCCGTAGTGACATTTAATACGTGAGTTGAACCGTGTAATTATTAGTACTGTTTCAACACGTCTCACGAAAGTTTAAATTCGAAAAGCAATGTCCGCCATCTTGGAATTCAAAATAGACATAATTTCTAGAATCTTCACCCTCGAGAAGCCTGCCAATGTATGTTGTTCTTTAAAAAAACGCGCATATTAATTTACAACGAATGTTTCAAAAATTTTAAATAATGCGACCACTTTTTGAAATATTTCTGACTATGAATTCGTATTTAGACCTCTCAGATATCGATTTTGAACATAACCGGATTTATTCTCAACTAGCGATCCGCTCCGGCTTCGCACGGATACTATATTATACATATAAACCTTCTTCTTGAATCACTCTATCTATTTAAAAAAACCGCATCAAAATCCGTTGCGTAGTTTTAAAGATCTAAGCATACATAGGGACAGACAGCGGGAAGCGACTTTGTTTTATACTATGTAGTGATAGTGATAGTGATAATCTTTCATAAAGTAAATACACGATCGACAGAAAAATGTTCGTCTAGTTTTGCATGTACTGCACAAATTATTCTAAGAAGCCGGTCACCCGCCGATCGCTGCGTAATCTTATAGTTGTATTTTGAACTTTAAGATCTATATGTTAAGGTCGACTTTTAAATATATTATTTCAAAATGTAGCAAAATATCTACTGGAATGTAATGATACGTTCATTCACTGGACGAATATACTGGGTCACAATATTATTGAAATAATTATGTTCATCGTGCTGTCGTGAGAGCACAGAACGTAGTCCTCTCGTCTCAGCGGAGCGATTACGACTGACTCCGCCCGCGAAACGGCAACAAAAGATATACAGAACCGCACGAAACACGCGACGGGAGAAAGGGTATCGCGCTAAATAAAAAAGGCCTATACGCCAAATACGTTTCACCTCAATAAGTCTGAAAAGGGACTACATAAAAATACCCCGCTAGTACTTTCATTAGGTAATGTGAAAAGCTATTATACACTCAACTTTTACTTAATTTATATGCACGGGAACCTCACACTATTGAAATTGAGTAAAAATAAGACATGTTTTGGCGGTTCTTTTCTATCGAGGCAATTTTGGTTTTGTATGGTTTTGTTCAGACGATTCAATTGCAAATATGATGTAGTTTTGGTATGTTCTTTTTCCTGGCATTCGCTTTAGTTTGTCATAGGTAAATATTCAATCTAAGAACCCCGATTTCGCGGAGCGCCCCCTCTTAAAGTAAATTATATGAACTCGACTGTTAGATCTATATAGACCTCAGGTTTTTTATACTATGACGGTGGCAAACAAGCATTCGTTCTGCATTATGGTAAGCACACCGTGGCCTATGGATGTTTGCGAATCCAGAAGAATCACAAACGCGTTGCCGACCCTCATTGATTTGAGGATTCGTTGTGTTGATAGCTAGAGGCGAACCCGGGTCCCTCGCCCTCAACACAGCACATCCTCGGGAACTTTGGCGATCTCGCTCACCTACAGAGCAAGTAGTGGCGTTATTACGGCTCCGATCTTCTGTAAGGTGGAGGTACTACCCCAATCGCTCGCGGGCTGCTCCAAATATGAGCGAGATGACGTTCTGCTGTGCTCTACCTCTCTTAGGGTGCTGATAGATGTGACTTCACCCTTAGACTGTTACAATAGGTGTGTAGTGTAGACTCGAAAATTATTATTACTCCAAAAGAAAGAAGGCAAAAAAATTGCCTTGTGACGAAAATTCCATTCAGATATCTCAAAGAATTACGAAGCTACAACTGTTGTAATATTGCTCGTTAGAGAGATAAAACGCAAACAGTGTGTGACATCACAATATGCGAGGCTGCCGCAGAGCGAGCCGCGCGCGCGGCACGCCGCGCCGCGGCGACGGCGGCACCGAACACAACGGGGCACGGCACGTTGCCGTCTATTAGTGACGTCACAATCTACAAGCGTCATCGTTTCATATGAAGTTGGGTGTTGCGAAAAAGGGACAGAACATACCCCTTCTTAAAACTTTGGACAATTTGGATTCTCCCTCGCGGGATATCAAGTAGAAAAGTTAGTATAGATACGACAGCTTCCCGCGATACAGAACAAACCGTACAAAAATAAAACAATTTAAATTATCTCTCGTACTTACTCGCTGAACTTTTGTCCAAACGGTACAAAATGTGTCGCTTTGGAGGCAGCAAATGAGCTGTCAGTGTAAACACTTGTGCTCATTTGCTCGATTTATACAAAAGAATGGAGAGTAAGTACTCGTCTATCAGCTACTTAGATGTTTTAAAGTGTAATAAAATAAACACATTGTATTTTTGTGCCTTTTCTAACAACATAAAGCCCAGATTCCCGGCGCATATCCATACTAACATAATGATTGAGGTCGTTCACCCCATGTCGAATCCAAAAAACCGATCACTGCTTTTACTTAGTGATTATTTAACCTCTTGCGTTGATTTTTTCTCCATTTGACTACATTTTTAATCCTTTTTCGAGAAAATATGACATTATTGATTATTTTATTTGGTGCCCCTATTGATCAAAGAAACATTATATAGTAGATTACTGCAGAGGCCGTGAAGTAAGGGATTGCTGGACGAGATTGGGGTAGACGGCCGAGTCGTAGACGAGGCCGAATACAACGAGTCCAGCAATCCCTGTTCCGGCCGAGGATTGTATAGTACTTTTCTCAAACGATGTGAGGAAATATTAAAATTAAAATAAATACTAGGTAATCAATTAAATAATAGGTCATTTGCGCCTTTTTTATTTTTTAAACATGCCATTTGAACAAGCCGTTCGAGCACCATGTTTAACCGCACATAAAGTATAGTACCATAGATTATTTTTATTTTTTTTATGAAGCAAGTATGCTTACAGTGTCTAGTGGTGGTTGGCAGTATGTAAATTTTCCTTTGTCAGTTTAATATTAGTAAGCAAATTTAAAAAGTTAGAGTAGCGGACAATAATGGTTTTACTTAGGGTTTTCATACATTACTTCTTGGCCTAAGGCCAAGAAGTAATGTAGGGAGCCATAAACAAGAAACTTCACGTCTTCAATTCGTGATATTAACGCGTACATTTCCGAGCATGTTTGAGAAAAATAACATGCTGCTGTTATTCAGCTTCAGCCTGCTGTTATTTACTCAAAGCATTTTATGTGAAACCTAATAAAACGTAGAATAAGGTGACCCGGCTATAGTTCAGTCTGCCGGAATACGTAATAATAAATGATCGAGCGACGAAACTGTTGTAAGTACGGTTAGCAACTTAAAGAAACTACCAAATACTTTTATTTTTTGAATAAATGAAGGCCAATCGATTGAAAACTAGAGTTGAATGGACTCAGTTTTGGCTCAAAGGAATGAAAATGCAATTATTTATTTGGAACTAGCTTCCGCCCGCGACTTCGTTTGCGTGGGTCCGGGTAGAAAACTATCCTATATTTTAATACTATCTTGGTGCAAAATTTCATCCAAATCGGTCGAGCCGTTTAAGCGTGATTGAGTAACAAACATCCAAGCTCTCGCATTTATAATATTAGTAGGATTATGATAATAATAGGTCCAAAGGGCAGGATGGAAGAGGTTTTTAAGTAATTAAAATGTTTCGTGAATTGTTTTAATGTAAGCTTCCACTAGCGACCGTGAGTATCCAAAAGTATGTGATCACAACGCTCTTCCCACGATTCGGTTCATCGCTTTCTCATCAGCTATAATATAATCGATTGCATAACGTTTCAAACGTATACTGGAGATTATTTGAGTTGGCGGAATTGCATCAAAGTTGTCCATTCAAAAAGCTACTCTACCGTTGAAGGTAGATTACAATTTTAGTAGCAGTGTTATAAAAATTCGGCCACCCTAAATAATCTCAACCATGTGTTTTTTATGTTTTTTTTGACAGTTTACTTGTCCCTAACCCTCGTTTGAAAAGTTCGCAATGAAAACAGAGAGGGGTTTGCATGATTTTTATCACGCTTGTTTTAAATATAAATAAATATTTGGGGAAAATGTTATACAAATCGACCTAGTCCCAAACTAAGCAAAGCTTGATCATTTTAGTACTTTTTGTCGCACTTAACGTAACTATACTGCGACATAACAGTTGGGATGCGTCAAAGTAGTGAAAGTGACAAGGTACTAAAATGATCTACTTTTGCTGTTGACTATACTATGGGTAATAGACGACGATATACATACTTATATAGATAGATAAATACTTAAATACATAGAAAACATCCATGACTCATCAGGAACAAATTTCATGCTCATCAGCTCATCACACAAATAAATGCCCTTACCGGGATTCGAGCCCGGGACCTCCGGCTTCGTAGGCAAAGTCACTACCAACTAGGCTACAGAGGTTGTTTTGACACTGTAGATCGCAATAGTAATAAACCTGATATTTATATTTAAGATTATATGAGTTGGCCGAATTAAATTAATTACTGATTTTCAAAATCATATCATTTTTGACCTGACAAATGAATTTAAATTGTCTTGAGAGCGAATAAAGGAGGATTGCTGATGATTTATTAAATCTGGCCACACTGTCCCGAAATCGGATCGCTAATAAATGATCAGATAGGGTGTGAAAGGTTCGGGAGGAGCACGGTTAACGACGCGTATAGAGGTCACCAAAATTGTTCGGGAAGCGGGGCAGATCTGTCGAAGCCTTTAAAATATGACGGTTCTATCAATAGGGAGTTTCTTTGTATTTGTATATATGTCGGCGGCCAATCGTAAAATCCGCCAGATCATGAAATTCCTAGGCATATCGTGAAACGCCGCCATTTCATGATTTGGCTGAGTGACATACGCCATATCGTTCAAAATTCACCATTTAACGATTTGCCTATTGACGTTTAGGCAGATCATGAACTTCCTAGGAATGTCATGTAACGCCGGTATTTCATGATTTGACCAAGCCAGTGACGTTAAGGCTGATCATGAAATTCCTAGGCATATCATGAAACGCCGCCTTATCGTTCAATACTCACCGTTATACTTAAGTAAGGTGTCCAAAATATGAAGTAGGTAAATAAAAATAAAATATGGAGTGCCGACTAGCGAGTCGACGCTACCCCTCTGGGCGGGGTGTCTATTTCTGGTCTGAGGGACACAAGTGAATCCTAACCTAACCGACCTAAGACGGAGTTCGCTTATGACAAGCCATTTTTGTCTGCCCTGATTATTGGCTCCCAACAAACACGGCCTCCAGCGCATACGCAGCGCCACCAGTGGCTCAGTAAAGAAACTATTTTACGATGTGCCCGGTATACAGCTAGGAATATCGACGAATGCGTTGCTCTAATCGATCTGCCGTATTGTTTATCAGGCACATCGTGATAAGCCTGGCCAACTTTTAGGCATATCATGAAATGGCGGCGTTTCATGATATGCCTAGGAATTTCGTGAACTGGCGGACGGCTTACGATCGGCCGCCGACATATACAAAAGAACTTGTATATACAAACACGAACGAACGAATCGATATGCTATTCTCGCCAGGACGGCGTAGAGCAGAGAAGACTATAGCGTGATGATCTTCGACATCCGTTAGGATATGGCACCCTAAGAAGAAGAAGAATCTATATATAGCATAAAGAGCCCATACCCACAAGCATTTTCTTCTAAAAGTGCATTTTCATCTGCAGATAAATCGTTTTAACTATTTATCGTGCCTTATTTCATTCGTTTTTGTACCTGCTATACACGTAGGTGGGTCACATTTTTTTATCAAAGTAATCATCATCATCATCGTCAACATATCAGCCGAAAGACGTCCACCGCTGGACATAGGCCTCCCCCAAAGAGTGCCACAATGACCGGTCCTGCGCCACCCTCAACCTGCGCCCCCTGCGTTATCAAAGTGCATTAAGTTAATTGTTACAACTACAACAATTAGAAAAGTTGAAAGACCCCGACATTTTCATTTCAAAGTTCAATATCTCAAGACCGGCTGAAACGATTTAGTTGAAACGTAGCTAAGAACCATCTTCATAAAAAAAAAATCGTTTAGGAGCTACGATACCATAGACACGTCAAACTTATAACACCCCTCTTTTTATGCTCAAAGTATGTATTTCTTATGTATGTTCTTGTATACTCGCCTAAATGTCTTTGCGTCTGGTGGTGTCGTTGATCGGGTCGTAACGTCCTTTCTAACGTATGATCGTGAGGCGATGGCTGAGACGCGCTTCATGGCAACATTAAAATCGCAGGCTAACGGCTAGTTTTGATTTTTTAATATTCAAAATGGCGCCACCAGACGCCATATAGAAAAAGAAAGTATTATAAGTCGATGAACTATGTAATGTTGGGTATCGTTAAATAGGTATTTTAACATCATTCTTAGGTTTCTTTAATATTTTTTTAGTTAAAATAGCATTTTAGGATTTATAACGATTTAGAGTTCGCTAAACAACAAAATCGGGAAAACGTAACGTGCTACGTCGTAGCTCACGTAGCGTTTGGTCGATAGTCAGTGAACAAGTAACATTCCAAAAACATTCACTGTCAATAATCGCTACGCTCGTAGCCGATCCAGTGTTTTTCCTCATACGTAGCGGAAAATGACTACGGCGTAGGCACCCGCTAGACGCATTCTCTACTTATTTTTGTAGCGCTACGCGCGTAGCCGATGCTTGTGTTTTCCGCTTCTTACCGAAACCTGCCTATGAATAGATGCTTCACGTAAAGGGTGGACGGCACTAAAACCGCCTCATATAATAAATTAGTCCTTTCGGTTGCCCCTCAGAAAAAGTTTTTATAAGAATTGAAGGATAACATAAATTGCTAGCGATAGTGGGGCAGAGTGCTCGAACAAATTGTCGTAAATGTGGACACGCTGGACAAAAGCACCAATTTTTTTTCAGGCACTTGTTAGGTCCATAGCTTTAAGTTTTTGATAGGAACCAACTCCTCCGTCAGCCATCTTTAATTTTATGGCGGTCATTTTGAATTATACGTATATCATTAATATCTCGAGTTCTAAATAACGTAGAATCACAAACTTAGTATCTAAATAGGACCGGATGTCTTAGGACCTAACAAGTACCTAGAAAAAAAGGTGCTTTTGTCCAACGTGCCCACATTATCACCTAAAACTGCCCTACTACGAGCGTAGCACGAGTTCCTAGTCCAGTATACCTATTTACTTTACCAATTCATGTTATTCTAAATTGTATTGTTGAGTAAATAAACGTGGTTCTTCCAATATACCGTATTTTTTTAAGCACATTTTTTATTTACGTGCTTCCAATTGAACATCGCTGTGCGCTCTTAATATAATTTAAGTTAACCCAATCAATAATTACTGTTAAGTGATACAAAATGCTTAATAGCATTAATTCCGTTTCAACGTTTTCACTCTAAAAGTACATAAATAAACGAAACGTCGTCACTTAGCTCTAATGAACGGAAATACTAAAATAATATTTAAATCCCATTAGGCCAAAAAATCCAATAAAGTGCCTACTTGAAATAGAACCTTGCCAACTTTCCAAACAGCAACCTAAATTCACCAGTAATTTGAACACAACTCTCATACCACGACTTGTATCTCATCTTGTATCGAATCTAGATTCATAGCAACTAAACGTAATCAGGTCTATAACTTATACTGGTTTTCGTAGAGGTGCGAAGTAAGCGTTGAGAACAACCGCTCCCATGAGGTCCGCATCGGCGAGACAAGGAAATTGAGTGGAATGAGATGGAAAGCATTTGTATTTTACTTTCAGAAGTTCATAAATTTGATCCGTAAAGTACACATATCGGTCCCATTTGGGTGCGTTCGTCCTACTCATTTTAGTATAAAACGAAAAGGACATATTGTACTATTGGGACTTATATGAGGGGTGGGGGTAATGGTGCGTAGAACGTAGACAGGCAGAGTGTTTCAGTTTCTACAAGGAAACTAGTCATTATCCGCGACTTCTTCCGCGTGAGCTCCCGTATCAACTGCCATCCCCAATTCTATCCCTTTAGAGGACGGTTATGGGGATACAAAGTATGGTATGTTTTAATCCAGGTTATAAACTACCTTCACGCCAAATTTCACCTCAATCCGTTCAGCCGTTTTTGCGTGATTGAGTAACAAACATCCACTCATATAAACATCTAAACTTTCGCATTCATATAGTAGGATATTCTTCTAAACAAACTATCATTTCTGGTACAGCATCATATAGTTAGTAGCATCCAAAGAAACCAATTATTTCGGTACACGTCTTTATTACTGTAAGAGTAAAGTTGATTTTCCACTGGAGGGGCGAGAAGAGATGAGGCGAGGGGAGAATTGAAATTCGCATGGCAAATTTTCAATTCTCTCCTCGCGCGCGCTTGATGGACATAGTAAGTGCCATACAAATTTCAATTCTCACCTCGCCTCGTCTCGTCTTGCCCCTCCGGTGGAAAGACAGCTTGAGGGTATATAGCTACTAACTATATGATGTTGACTGTACAGCTTTTATTGCCGACTATATTATTTTGCACAGTCATCAACTTCCCGATTAAGAGGGTTCCAGTGAGCCCAAACATAATGGGATTCTCTTTTTTTTTTTTTTTTTTTAATCTTATTTTAAGGAGCTCGGTATTATCTTGAGTAGTGTAGAAGTTTGCTATGGCCTTCTGTATCCGTCATCACATCCTCTCCGGCCACGTGGTCCTACTGCTTTGTCCTACTGAACGGACGTCATGAAGTTTTATTCCTGTCGGTCCGATTGATCGGACTACAAGGAATTGATGTTCCGCTTTGTCCTACTGACCGGACGTCATGATTGTCATGAACTTTTATTCCTGTCGGTCCGATTGATCGGACTACGAGGAATTGTAATTACGCTGTGTCCTGGCTGGCTGGGTGTGTCCCATTCCATCGACCGGTGTCAGCCAGTGACGGACGCTCTATCTTGTCACTTGTCGCGTGATAAGGCCGACCATGATACGGGGTCTGATCGGACGACATGTGTGACAGTTGTGTGGAGCCATAATAATGCGTGTGTAAATGATACTTTAAATCAATATGGTGTATTGTATACGTGTTCAATAGTGCATAGTGGTTAGTGGGGGCAGAGCCCGTAATTTTCATGCCGATGACATCAATTTGACGTCACGCTGCATATAGCATGATCCTAAATAGTTTTATTGTAATTATTAATCATTAGTCGTCAATCATTTCAATCATGTACAAATTACTTCAAAAGTAATCTATTCACACGTGGAACAATTAATAGGTACCTACTTGATACGTGAAACGTAAATTAAACTATTTGTTTTGTTTTTATACATAGATATTATTAAACGGTATTTTTACCAAATTTCAATAATTACGTAGAAACAGAATTCCTTCAAGTAGGTACCTATTAATTATTCCACGTGTGAATAGATTACTTTTGAAGTAATTTGTACATGATTAAAATGATTGACGACTAATGATTAATAATTACAATAAAACTATTTGGGATCATCCTATATGCAGCGTGACGTCAAATTGACGTCATCGGCATGAGAATTACGGGCTCTGGTGATAAGAATGCTGGGAATCGAGTTCTATGGACGACACGATACTGATATCAGTGATATCCAAGGGCCGACACCGACATCCAAGCTGTTGTTTTGCTTTCGCATATACATAGTTTGTTTCAGTTTAGATGACGAAAATTACTTAAAACCAACCATTACCGACATCTATTGTTGAATTGTTTTCTTCAAGTAGGATAATAAAACAATTACGCATAAACAATAGAACACGCAGTAGCTACTCCCAGTACACGTGCCGCACTTCGGTCAGTTCTATGAAGTATCTTTGTTATCTTTTCCTTTCATGTTCAGCAACAAAAGAAGTTGTAAAATCCCACGTCCAGGGCATTTTCGTAATTTTAACTAAAACAAACTATACATGAAGCGTCTTAACTCCTTTTTAATAAATAGTTCTTAGGTACTACGTGGTTATTACTAGATCTCTCTGACGTTTGATTTTCGCTATGAAAAATCCAATCTTTGCAGTGATATCTACCTATATGGTAGTAGGTACTTCGTCGAATTCCTAATAGCTATGCGTGTTAACAGCACATAGTCTAGTCCGGACCGCTAAATCGACTATAACCATAACCTAATGGATCATATAACCGCAACTATAGTCAGCTCAGAATAATTAGTCTATCAGATTTGAGCCTTAACTTGCAAATAATAGAGTCGAAAATTGGCTGAGCACTTTCTTTCTCTCTTTCTTTCTTTCTTCACGAAAACCCTGGAAACTGTAGAGAAACAGTATATAGGTATCTTATCTTAGATAGTATCATTGTTTGCGTCTATACCAGTAAACTCCTCTAAATAGTAAAGTTGACCCAATTTCCAATTTCATACTAGATCGCTGTAACGTCCGGTACGAATCCTGGTCACCTATTCGCTACGCGCTAAAGCAGCTCACCCCGCCGGTCACCCGTCACGAAACTAGACCTCTACCTACGCTTAGGCGATTCTCCCACTACACCGCGTCCCGCCGCGGTGCGCGGAGCGGCAGATTTTTATCATCGTATGCAAGAATCTCAATTTATATAGAAAACACGCCCAGTAGCTTCACACTGCCGACGCGGCAATGCCGTGCAAAAAATCTGCCGCTCCGCGCACCGCGTCCCGCCGCGGTGCGCGGACCGGCAGATTTTATCATCGTATGCAAGAATCTCAATTTATATAGAAAACACGCCCAGTAGCTTCACACTGCCGACGCGGCAATGCCGTGCTAAAAATCTGCCGGTCCGCGCACCGCGGCGGGACGCGGTGGGCGGAGCGGCAGATTTTATCATCGTATGCAAGAATCTCAATTTATATAGAAAACACGCCCAGTAGCTTCACACTGCAGACGCGGCAATGCCGTGCAAAAAATCTGCCGGTCCGCGCACCGCGGCGGGACGCGGTGCGCGGAGCGGCAGATTTTATCATCGTATGCAAGAATCTCAATTTATATAGAAAACACGCCCAGTAGCTTCACACTGCCGACGCGGCAATGCCGTGCAAAAAATCTGCCGATCCGCGCACCGCGTCCCGCCGCGGTGCGCGGAGCGGCAGATTTTATCATCGTATGCAAGAATCTCAATTTATATAGAAAACACGCCTAGTAGCTTCACACTGCCGACGCGGCAATGCCGTGCAAAAAATCTGCCGCTACGCGCACCGGCGGGACGCGGTGTAGTGGGAGAATGGCCTAGTTACAACCATATACCTGGGATAACTCGCGGCATATTCTAGGGATTTGATATCGATAATAATACATGTGCTCATTGAAAATTCTCGATTACTATTAAAAGGTTCGATATCACACCTGATATCAAGCCTCTTAAGATAATAAATGTATGCGGATGTCATTTCAAACAAAAATGTATTTTACAGTCAGTGCCATTCATATGCTAGTGTAAGAATAATATATGAGGTAATATTCCGCTGCGATTGTTACGAAGTCCAAAATAATCATGCCGCCCAAGAAAAAGTCACGCCCAAGTGAATATTATATTAACTCATGGATGGTACAATTATTTAAATACTTTTAGCAGTAAATGAAAATGGAGTAATGCTCAAGAAATAATAAATAACGATATAAAATGATTTGAATAGAACATTTAGTGCCAATGTGGAAATACTGACCTGGTTTAAAAATGAAATAAATTCTTCGAAAAACACCCTTTTAGAATTTAAGAAGCAGTCTACAAAGCGATTTTGTATAAATATATTTATTTTGTAGGACATTCAGATGTTGACAGTAACATCGATATATTTAACTGTCGATAAAATATTTTGCTACGTCACTTTAGTATAAGTGCCCCGAGTTATCCAAGGTATGGTTACAACACTTACAACGCATCGCGCTGTCAAGATATACATATTTGTGCTTAAAACAAGTTACAGAATAGGGAGTCTGAATCAGGCGAACTGTATGTCGTCGTAGAATGTATGAGGTCGAGGCAAATTAAATAATCTGTAACCCGAAAAATCCGCATCGGCATTTAGTTAAGTGACTTACAGTTACATCATGGAAATGTTTCCGTGAAAAATGTTTTTTTTTTCAAATCAAAAATTACTTACTTTAAATTTAAGATGAATTAATATTTTTTTTCTGTGTTTAGGTACTTATCTTAATCTGTTTTATATTTATTTATTTAAACTTTATTGCACAAATATAAAAATAATAGTACAATTAGCGTACTTAATGCCTTAAGGCATTATTTACCAGTGAACCATTATTGGGCTAAACGGAAACTTTCGTGGTGCAGGATCCTAAATACTGAAACTCGAATGGAAACACAAATCGATTAATTACAATAATATACATACATATTATACGCGGCGGTCGTGGGTTCGAATCCCGGCTCGTACCCATGAGTTTTTTGGAACTTATGTACGGAATTTCGGTGAAAGCATCGTGAGGAAAACGGTCTAATCCCAATAAGGTTTAGTTTTCCCTCTGGATTGGAAGGTAGGATGGCAGTCGCTTTCATAAAACTAGTGCCTATGCCAAATCTTGGTATTAGGTGTCAAAGCGGACCCCGGGCTACTTTAGGGGCATACATACATATATGATGCATACAATAAGAACTTACTCATAAATACTTAAAAAATACATTAATATTAGGTATATGTACTCGTCCAAAGATATCATGAGGATATTTCTTTTTTATACAACGACGGTGGCAAACAAGCGTACGACCCACCTGATGGTAAGCGGACACCGCAGCCTATAGACGCATGCAACTCCATAGGAATAACATGGCCGGTGCTGACCCATGATAGGTTTGAGGATTCGCCGTGTTGACAGCTGAAGGAACAAATCTAAAATAGTTGAAAAGAGATGCTTACGCAACTTGCGTTTAAAGGAGAATTTAATTTAATTTCAGGGATTACACTTCTAGGGTAAATTTGGTCTTATGCCATTATACAGTAAAAAGCAAACGCCTTCAGCAAAGAGTTAATAAACGGTACAGTAATTATGGCTCACAACTCAAAGTAATGTTGAAGCTGTAGGTACCTAAAGTTTAAAAAGTAGTGCCCGCTGGCTAAAACTCTTCCTAATTACTCCGACTAACAAGGCAAGGAAGTTCTGCAATAGGCATGGTGCCTCATGTTCAAATTGATAAAGTAGTGATGCTAAATGGATAGTAAACCATCAAATTATCGTAATAAAGTATAAATTATAAAATATAATTAAAATCATAAAAAGATATGAACCTTGAAAGTTTAGAAAAAATATGCATTTTTTTTTATTGTCCAAGAGTAAATTAAAAGCTACCAATAGAATCCTAACGTTTATCTAGAAACAAAATTGTATGACAACTATGTACCTAAACGCAGTATTTTCCATACTACGATTAGTACAAATATACAAATGTGACGTCACACTTGTATAGACACACAGTATGAAGCGTTTCTCGCTGCCGCCAGCGAGGTCAATCTTTGTCTCAATTTTTTAGGTATTTATGTGCTTTAATTGTAGTTGCTCCCATACAAACATATGTTCCTCTCCAAAAACTGGTTCGAATGACGTCACAAAAAAATCTTAGGCATCATCCCTATTCTGCTCAGTGCATTACTTAGAGCGGGTTGCATCAAACAGCCGGAGACCGTTAAATATGGCGCCGGCATATGGGTGAGGACCAAATTCAGTAGTTTAACCTGGATAAAAGGTAGTAGTTAAGAAGTTCCGTTGTGAATTCTATGGTTATTTTTTGTGTTACAACGGAACTTTTTAACTACTACCGATTAGCCAGGCTAACTACTGTCCAAGAATTTGGTCCTCACCCATTTGTCATCTTATAGAGAACTAGCTTCTGCCCGCGACTCCGTCCGCGTGGAACTCGTTTATATCGCAGCTCCATACAAAGTTTCACCCCCTATTTCATCACCTTAGGGGATGATTTCCGGGATAAAAACTATCCTATGTTTTTCCCCGGGATCCAAGCTACCTTCATATTAAATTTCATCTCAATTGGTTCAGCGGTTTAAGCATGAAGAGGTAACAGACAGACAGACAGACAGACAGACAGACAGACACACTTTCGCATTTATAATATTAGTAAGGATTGTCAAATAGCTCCTTACAAATTTCTACCCAAACACGTGCCTAAAACCCGGTATGCGCATGTTCGAAGTAACGGCTGCCTGGCATCGTTTTGACACTCCGCCCCCAACCCCGCATAATGGCAATGGCACCCATGCTGTGGGGCCATTTTGCGACGCTACTTAGACTTCTATGGTTTTTTCGAATGCTGCCTATACAGAGATATTTTCATAGACGTCATCATCATCTTATCATCCGTTATGTACTGATGTATCTAGTGATGAATTACTGGTCAAAATCAGATACCTGGTGACATTTTCTGTTTCCCTTCCTCCAAATTTCCGCTCCAGCCCAAGTTCGCTCAGTTTGGGTTCCACAGGGCGGTTCCACAGCACTTCGGGAGCTCAAATACCGCGAGCGCCGCGAGCCATCCGGTTGCCTCTCAGACACCGAAATTACGTCATCGTTCAACATTTCGAAATGTATAATAGCCTTACGTTCCTACCAACCCCTGTATAGTCCGTCTTCCATTATTCTTCATCTTAAACTGCCTTTTTTCCGTAGTTAATGGACTAGAAAGTCCCTTGAAAAATATAATATATCACATTATCTTATTATTTTGACAGCGCCATAACCAAGTCGTAACAGGCTCTTGACATTTCTTACCTGCCAGTTTGTTTACAGAAAGGTTACTACGTAACTAGAAATCATAAATAAAGTAACTTAACTCTTTCGTCTATGCTAGAAATGTTTATTTTTAATTCAGAGATTTATTAGGTGTAGATACCTAAATAATAGTACTTTAAATACCTACTTCGGTTTAAGAATACTCTCATAAGAATTGCAATAAATTGACTTACTGACTACTGAGAATATTTAACAATATAGGTTTAGGTAAAAAGAAGTAGATAGGTTATAAGACTATCTCTACCTACATATTATCATATTACTACCGTTCTCTATATTGACAATGTATAACCAATACTGAATAAATAATATGAATATGCCCAAACGTGGCACACTAAAACTGAGTCAATAGAACCTAGACCTTGTTGAACTTGCCTCAGTTTCGCGTTGTCAATGGAAACGTATAAACGTGTCTCAGCTGCCAGATTTGGAGGCCATTTCTAAACACGGAATTTCGTAAAGCCTGTCCCTTGTCTTTGCCTCTTTTTTATATTACCTACATCATTGGGCCTAAGGCTGGGTTCACACGGCATTGTCTTCTTGTCCTTGTCTTAAGTGTCAAAGCGGATCCCGGGCAAAAGCGGGAATAAGTTGGGTCTTTCGTCGGGGATGCGGTCAGCGGTGGACGCTTTGCTCCTTAAGCGGAGCTTCTGACGCTGATTGCATTATTGACGACGGACCAAACTACCGAACAACGTCGCTTTATAAGCAAACTTGACATTGGCGAAATCATCTTAACTTAGATGGAATCCATTTTTTAAAAGAAGAATTAAGAGAGGTAATAAGTTGGGTTAAGTCGCTATGCTCATTGTATCGTATTTATCCGGCCGGCCGGCCGTATTGCCGCACTAAGGCAACAAAGTTTATAGGGGGCAAACAAAATTTATTTTCTCGAAAAAGGATTAAGAATGTACTTAGACAAATGGAGAAAGAAGCAACGCAAGAGGTGAAATAATCACAAAGTTGCAAGTGTCTAATGCTTTAAGAGGGGGTATGTTCTGTCCCTTTTCCGCAAAACGCACCTTCATATGAAGCGATTGTCATTTACTATGACGATCGAGGATCGTGGCGTCACGATCTGCTAGCATTTTCTCTAGCAACATTAAAACGGTTCGCTCGTTGCTAATATACCGCATTCCCGAAATACCAGATTTTGCAAAATATCGATTATCAATATATCATACTTTGAGCTAACCCTATTTTTCATACATTCCCTTTACACCAGGTTAAAAAATCGTAAGGTACTCGTGGAACTAAATCGTTTTAAGTATGTCCCTATACTGAAAATCAAGAATGTGGTATTTTGCAAAATCTGGTATTTCGGGAATGCGGTATATTAGCAACGAGCGAAACGGTTGTTATCGTAATTTTTAGGGTTCCGTAGCCAAATGGCAAAAAACGAAACCCTTATAGATTCGTCATGTCTGTCTGTCTGTCTGTCTGTCCGTCCGTATGTCACAGGCATTTTACTCGAAAACTATAAGGTGTATTTCAATAAAATTTTGAGAATAGGTGTATTTTGTTCACCGCTACATAGTATTGTATATAAATTACTAAAAAAAAAATGTTTTAGGGGTGCACTCCATACATAAAACTGATAGTCAATTATTTTTTTTCATTGCAAGCCCACGTGTGGCACATCAATCGATAGGCTTTTCAAAATAAAGATTTCTCAGCTATTTTTTTGATTAAGTTAATAGAGTCGGAGATAATCGCCTCGAAAGTAACTAAAATTGTGTCCCCCCCCCCCCTCTAATTTTTGAACCGTGTGTTTTAATAATATGAAAAAAAACATGCTCATAGGGCTTATTAAATTCTTTCAGCGAAAATTGTTTCGAACAAGATCGGTTCAAAGATTTTTGAGATATTCCTAAAAAACTGCCTTCCTTAAAGAAAAGGACGTAAGTACCATAAGATTTTAGTAACGATACGACCTTTTTAATAGGCACGGAACCCTCGTTGTGCGTGGTCCGACACGCACTTGGCCGCTTTTTCATTGGTACCGCGATCTGGCGTATGGACACCTCGGGGGTGCGCGAGTAGGGTTTAGCCATTGCGGAAATAGGGACTGACCCGCCTTCACTTGAGTATTATTACGGCTTCAATCGACGAAATAGGTATTAGCCGGAAATGCCCGTATGAATGGGTCTAACAGCTATGCTATTCTCTCACTTGTTTTTACCTCACCTCACCGGTCACCCCTTTTTTTCGTGGTGAAACCCCGCGAACCAGATACCTAATCGGGGGGGGGGATGACTGGGTTATGTGGTATATTTATATTCTCTAAAAACTCCACGGCGGCCGATCTGCGCTGTCATGCGGAGAACTCAGAATCTAATTCTAAACGCCCAGGAGGCCGATTTTTGACTTTCGAGCGCTCGAAAATTAAATAAAAGTAAATGCTATTGTAGTGTCATAATCACATGCACTTAGTTTCTACCGATAGAATTGAATACGAGTGGTTAATGTTAATATTAATACCGCTCGTTTTTAACCCCCGACGCAAAGAGAGGGGTGTTATCAGTTTAACGTGTCTGTGCATCTGTCTGTGGTATCGTAGCTCCCAAACGGATAGACCAATTTGAATGCGGTTTTTTTGTGTCATAGATAGTTTTATCTCGAGTGTTCTTAGCCATGTTTCATGAAAAACTTTTCAGCCGTTTTTGAGATATTGTACTTTGAAATGAAAATATCGGGGGTTTTTCAACTTTTCTAAGTTGTAGTATTAAAAAATTCTATCGTCATTTCAAAATAGCATATCATCATTTTTGACAGAACATCAGTTTTCGCGTGAAGGAGTCGAGCGCTCGAAATTTAAAAATCGGTCCCCTGGAGCCCCACCGCCCACATTAGCTCGTCCTACGGTGGAAAAGATTTTCATCGCCTTCCCTGGGGTTTCTCGGCGACAGCCTCGCCCCCCGTCAGAAACACTGCGACCCCAATCACCCTTTAGTCGCCTTCGACACTCGCGGGAGAACGTAGACCTATTCTTGTCCGAGCCTACACGGTTCAACCCTAGTATATCTTAACGCCGCGATTCTAGTAACTCAGCATAATTAGAGGTCTGGTTTACACTGGTTTCTTTTAAGGTGAGCGGAAGCGTTCATAATAACAGCCCTGGATAGACGGCGAGAGTATCTATAACCGTGAAAAAAAAACCGTTTGTACTTAGTACTCCATTAGGTTACTAAGACCTGAATACAGACCAACTCCAGACCTCCTTTTTGAGCATGTTGATGTTTAAACGACGTTGAAAAGTCACTTTCCATGCAATATAACACGGACACGAAATTCACTGGAATCCCGTTGCCGGGATTCGCGGTAAACCTGAAAATCCCGCCGCGAGCCGGCATGCACTATGCGGTCGGATTTAACGGTAGCTTTGGTATAAATACGGTATAACAACGTTACTTTGACCAAAGAGTATTGTCACAAGCATATTTAAAAAAAACCTTTAAATTGCATACAAACACTCAATTAACTTACTAAAACCCAAAATTTCAGCTCAATCGGTCGAAGATTATCTGCTTCAAAATTGAGTTGCAAGATTCCACCCGAACAAACATTAGTTATCTACATATAATATAGGTAGGTACCTACTTTAACTTGTAATGTATGTAGGGTCATACATTGCAAGTTAAATAAAAGATTGTAAAAAACCCAACTTAAATTAGTAGATAAATCACCTAAGTTAGTCTTGTTTATTGCTATTATTTTATAATGTTTTGTCGACATTAATAAATGATGAATTTCAACAAACACTAGTGTGTTCTTAAATTCAGTTGTTTATAAAATAAACCCCAGACCGCTGTCTATTTTGAAGAGTTCCATCACTCCTCGTGGAACCCATCATCAGATCGCAATCAGATATATCGGCGCGGCCAGTGCTCACAAATATCTGAAGACTCTATTGTCGAGGCATTAGAGACGTGTTCAGATATTTGTGAGCATTTTAGCCGCTCCGATATATCTGATGGCGACTGTACCCAGTATTAATATCCTAGCAGGGTGATCGAACCTCTGCGGTCCTATCCATAATAATCCATACTAATATTATAAATGCGAAAGTCTGTCTGTCTGTCCGTCGTTATCGCTTAACCGTAAAACCGATTGAGATTAAATTTGGTATGGAGATAGTTTGGATCCCGGGGAAGGACAAATAATAGTTTTAATCCCGGAAATCATCCCCTAAGGAGGTGAAATGGGGGTTGAAATTTTGTATGGAGCTACGATATAAACGAGTTTCACGAAGACTGAGTCGCGGGCAGAATTATAGATAACTAGCTTCCGCCCGCGACTTCGTCTGCCTGGACCCGGGATAAAAACTATCTTATATTTTAATCCAGGCTATAAACTATTATCGTGCAAAATTTCATCCAAATCGGTTAAGCCGTTTAAGCGTGATTGAGTAACAAACATCCAAACATCTAAACATCCAAACATATAAACTTTCGCATTTATAATATTAGTAGGATTGACCTACTCTACAAATGTGGGAACATAAGTGGTTACCAAGTTACCATGCACCTAGTTAACTACCCTTAATATCTTTTTATTAAGGCATTTTAAAGACTATGTTGATAGATCCTTATTAGTCTTACTAAGCAGGTACCGGAAATCCTCCAACCATCGCATTAGGTTTCAATTTAATTAGTTAAACTCTAGTTCGTAACTTACCTACTTAGCGTAACTCAAACTAACATCTAAGTACCAATTTGGCACTCCAAACTGCGAATCTGCTCTTACCAAGTTACTTGGAAACTTAGGCAACCGCCACTTCATCAAAAATTAAAATGACATTTAGCTGTACTTAAAAATTATACTAACCTAAAGCATTAACCCAACATCAAAGTCATAAATATTAGCTAAACTTGTTTAAACTTCAAATCATCCATTTTGATCACAATTCTAAACACTATTTGCAAGTCACGGCAAATAAAACTGAATTAGTTGTCAATTTCACTTACGAAACTTGACCGAAAACGCGAGAGCGAACGAACGGTAGCTCATTTCGGCCCGACGCTCAAGGTGGTACTGACTTGAGGCATGGCGGTTTCAGGCCAGCACACGATTTTCCCACTGTTCCTTTCCTTCTGTAGTTGCCTGCGCAAACCTGCGGAGAACTTTCCACGTGGTTTGATTTATTTATTTACGTTGCATTTACCGCCATCTTATGGGTGGTTAATGAAACTTCAGTCTGTGGAGAGTGCGCCATCTAGTTTGAAACTTTTGAAACTTAGTTTGATACTGCTTTTTGTGTCACCATAGTTTCAGGACAAAGTCACAGGTGGCGCTGCTAAACAGTTAATGCTAGTTTTCTTTAATTTAGTTGTATGAATATGAATTATATTTCATACATTATATATTCTGCAATATATATTTTTTTTTTAATAGAAATTATGAGCGATAAGAAATTAATTTGTTATTTTTATATTTCGTTGACAGTTCATGAAATAGTGGATAAATGTTTTTTTCTACTAGTAGCACTGACCGGCTCTTTCAAATTTCTGGAAAGGTGTACGTCCACGAAGATTGTCACGCTTTCATTTTATTTTAATTTCTTACCTTAAATAAGGCAACAACTCATTTTATTTACATTTTTGTATTAAGCAGCACTAACGTCTAAGTAAAAACTATCAAAATGAGTACAATATTGGAGAAAATATCGGCAATAGAGTCCGAGGTTGGTAACAGAGGTTATGACATTAATTCACGTATTCCTGGTTGGAATACAATGAAAACCCTTAAAGAACCGTGTTTATTCGACTACTCCGAACAGAACTCTAGTGATAAAAAGTGAATTTAAGTAGAAACGAGTGTTAAAAACTAAATTGTGTAAAATGTATTTCAGATGGCTCGAACGCAAAAAAATAAAGCCACGGCGTTACATTTGGGCTTACTCAAGGCCAGGTTGGCGAAATTGAGGCGGGAACTGATCACTCCCAAGGGTGGCGGCGGCGCTACTGGCGAAGGTACGAATTTCATCAATATTTACATGTAAAAATTTACAAATTTAAACCTTTAGGGCCTGTTTCACAATCTCCAGTTAAAACATATCCGTCAGATAAATGTTGGCTGTCACTTTTCTTTTATATGACGGGAGAAAAGGATAGCAATAATTTTAACTGGCAGATTACTTTATCAGGTGATTGTGAAACAGGCCCAAAACTACTAATTTAGTATTCTTAGACTTACATCTGTAATAGTTTTCGGTAACATAATAAGTTGAGCCTGTGTCTACCGTTAATTTATTTCAAGTACATTAACTAATAATTATTAACAGGAGACCAAGAAGTGTTGACAACTGGGTTGTAAATATTAGCTAACATTGGTTCTAAAGTTACGTTTTTCACTATGCTGTTATGCAAGATAATATTTAGAGAGAGGAGAGAATACACATTTATTTAAATTATTATAAACCTTTTAAATAGGTGTTGTCCATGTTGAAATTTTCTAAAATATCTGTGTTTCTAAACACTTAAATAAATACAAATGCATCATTGTAAGGAATGTAGGATCATTTCGCCGGTTAGCGACCACCTAATTTAATGTGCCGGTGGGCGACCACTTAAGCTCAGTTGGTGAACTGAAAGGATATTTTCTCAGTTTTTTAGTAGATTTCTATTCTAAAACTACAAAAAAATGCATGTACAAGTAATTGTCTCAATAGGGTGTGTAGAATTGATGTTATCTTCAATAGAAAAAACCTTCTCCTTCAGGTGGTCGCTAACCGAAGGTGGTCGCGTAACCAGCGAAATGACCATAACTTTTATGGGCAATAAAATCTGACTGTTAGTTCTTGAAATCACTTTATTATCTCATATTGATAAAATAATAATCAGTGATGGCTCATGATTCAATTACTTAATTATATTGTGTTTTAAGGTACAGTCAAGTGCAAAAATATGTGTTGATTTAATCCACTCATAAATATGCACTGAAACCTTAATCCCCTGACTTAAGAGTGATATCTTGACTGTACCAATTTATATCTAACTGTTATCTATTAGGTCAATTTGTTGGGGATAGTCCTTATTTGTTCTAAGAAGCAACAGTAGCCTATTGGTTGATGCATGCGGCCTATCAAGCGGCGGTCATGGGTTCGAATCCTGGCTCGTACCAATGAGTTTCTCGGTTAAAGAAAACATGGTGAGGAAACCGGTCTAATCCCAATAAGGTCTAGTTTTCCCTCTGAGTTGGAAGGCCAGATGGCAGTCGCTTTCGTAATACTAGTGGCTATGCCAAATCTTGGGATTAGATGTCAAAGCGGACCTCGGGCTTGTTTAGGGCATAACCGGGAATAACGCTAGGAGTATGATTGTGCGTCTGTCTGTAGCATTGTAGCTCTCAACCGAATAAAGGTGGTTTTCCACCGGATGAGCGCGGATTGAATTGATTTTTTATTTGCACGCTAAATTGAAACGTATTGCCGTACTATTAGAATGCACATTACACTGAAGAAATTTTCCCGCGATGTCAAGCGCTTGAAAATAATCTTCAGTGTGATTTGCACTCTAACAGTACAGCAGTACGGTTCAATTTAGCGTGCAAATAAAAAATCAATTCAATCCGCGCTCATCCGGTGGAAAACCACCTTAAGTGCGGTTTTTTGAACATAATAATTTGTAGTAACAATAACCACGTCACTTAGCCTCTTATATTGTTTGCACAATAAAACACCCCCTTATTCAATGATGTAATATAAAGGTAAAAGCACAAGCACAAGGTAAGGTATAAGCACTCCAAAAGTGGCACACTAAAACTCAGCCAATTGTAGTACCTTGCCTCAACGGCGCGTCGTCGATGGACATCTCAGCTGTCAGATATAGCGGCCATTTTTAAACACGGAATTTCATATAGACAACGTATCTACCTCTTTTTTATATCATTGCCCTTATTTATAAAACTTAACAAACCTTTTTAGGGTTCCGTAGCCAAATGGCAAAAAACGGAACCCTTATAGATTCGTCATGTCTGTCCGTCCGTATGTCACAGGCATTTTACTCGAAAACTATAAGGTGTATTTGAATTAAATTTTGAGGATAGGTGTATTTTGTTAACTGCTACAGTTTTGTAATTCAGTTACTAAAAAAAAAATTTTTTAGGGGTAATAAAAATTTAATACAGAAAACAGAGTCATAAAAAAAATTTTCATTGCAAGCACACATGTGGCACATCAATCTATAGGCCTTTAAAAATAAATATAAGGTTTCTCAGCATTTTTTTTGATTAAGTGAATAGAGTCGGAGATAATCGCTCCGAAAGTCACTAAAATTGTGCCCCCCCCCCCCCCCCCCCCCCCCTCTAATTTTTGAACCGTGTATTGTAGGGCTGTTTATAGGGCTTATTAGAATCTCTCAGCGAAAATTGTTTTGAACAAGATCGGCTCAAAGGTTTTTGAGATATTTCTAAAAAACTGCCTTCCTTAAAGAAAAGGATGTAAGTGCCATAAGATTTCAGTAACGATACGAATAACGACCTTTTTAATAGGCACGGAACCCTCGTTGTGCGTAGTCCGACACGCACTTGGCCGCTTTTTTTAGCTATAATGTATTTCGTCCCTAACAAACAGACAGAGCAATTTTAATAGCATTTTAACTAAAATAGCTTCAATGAGCGTTTTCAAGGGCCATAAAAATCAACGTATTCTGTTTCAGGTTTCGACGTAGCCAAGACCGGTGACGCGCGTATCGGTTTCGTGGGCTTCCCATCAGTGGGCAAGTCCACGTTGTTGTCCAACCTCGCAGGGGTGTACTCTGAGGTGGCAGCATATGAGTTCACCACGCTCACCACCGTGCCCGGCTGTATTAAATATAAGGGGGCTAAGATACAGGTGATATTACATTATATATTCGCCCGCATTTTGCAAGTCCATCTTGTACAGTCGACTACAAAGACATCGATACGGCCAAAGTTACAAAAATATGTATCCACGACCGTAATGTTAAGGCAATAAAGTCGTGTGTACATATTTTTGGAACTTTGCCCGTATCGATCTCTTTGTAGTCGACTGTACCATCGCCAACACAGTTAAGAGGCTGACAAGACCAAATTTTGTTGAAATTGATGTTATTTAAGCAGTTTTTTAAGAAAATCTATTTGTTCTAGTTCTAGCACAGACTCGATACATAATTGGACGAATCCGGCTGGATAGAAAATAATTGCAAAGATTGGTCGTAAAATCATCATTAAACGGTTCTATGTCTTTATTTTGTTGACGTATGGGTCTGCAATTATAAACATGAAGTTAACATATTCTTACCTAAACCGCTAACGAGTCATATTTCACAAATAATCCACACTTTTTATATTTCAAATTTTTCAATATTTATTTATATGTTATCTTCTAAAATCTGGCCGCCCAGTTAACACTCGCTCTCGTTTACTCCGATACAAATAGACAGTGTGCGCCGCATCCCGAATCCTCAAGGGCATTTTGGTGTTGACAGCGTCTTAACTGACCATCCGTGCACTTTATGTGCATTGTTTGACGACCGCTTTAGCCTAGTTGGTAGTGACCCTGCCGACGAAGCAAGAGGTCCTGGGTTCTAATCCCGGTAAGGGCATTTATTTGTGTGATGAACACGAATATTTATTCCTGAGTCATGGATGTTTTCTTTTGGAAAGAACGCAGAAAACCATCGAAACAGTCGATCTTGTACCATCGATCGCCCACACAGTTAACTGACTATCCGTGCACTTTATGCTCATTGTAATAGGGTTCAATATATTTAAATACAGGATGGTCAGTTAACCAGGTGGAAGAATTTCGCAGATGAGTAGTTCCTATCCACACATAGTTATTGTAGTCAAGGAGATTAAGCAGATATATGGTAAGGTTAGGTTCAGGTTTCAGTACAAGGCTAGAATTATGTTATAACTAGCTTCCGCCCGCGGCTTCGTATGCGTGGACCCGGGATGAAAAACTATCCTATATTTATTTATTTATTCATGAAAACCAACAGCGATACAAAGTATGTAACTTATGATATAATACACAGTAGTATGGCCAATTACAGGTTTACCTAGATAACTTGTTATGTAGTTGACAGTTGAACGGACTACCTACCATAATATAAGTGAAAGAGAAAAGGAGAATTAAATTAAATATAATGGATTTTTTTTAGTTTTTAGTTAATAGATATGGCAAGGGACGAAAGCCTACCAAGCATGTCAATCCATATAGGTTACGGTAAATGAGAGTATTTCACGAAACAAATTATTTAATTAAATATTTTTGTTACGTGTTATTTTTTTAACGAGGAAGTTAAAAAAATAACACGAAACAAAAATATTTAACGCTAGATAATAATGCAATAATATGCGCATAATTTGTTTCGTGAAAAGGGTATAATGTACACCAGCGCCATCTCTCTCGCTAAGTCCGAAACTACCTGATGTGGTTCGATTACAATGGAGCGAGCGCATAGCTCGCCCATTAGAGTGGTGCCGAGACTGTGAAACAAGTCTATAATTCGATACAGAGAGGGCGCTAGTCTTAGCGGGAATATAGTGGAAAAATATACAACTTGCGTCACTGTCCTCGTAGCTCAGTTGGTAGAGCAGTCTAGCGTTAATAGAAAGGTCGCAGGTTCGAATCCTGTCGGGGGCTACAGACGAAGATGGTTTATTTTTCCATTATATTCTGTCTCTGTATCATAGGTCAGTACAGATTTAGTTACTTAAGTTAAAATCTATAACATGTTCAGCTACCTTAATTTTGTTTGCGATGTTTACATGAGCTACGTGAATAAGAAATGAATTTGTTAAACTTTATATTTCAATCCATATATTTTAATCTAGGCTAAAAACTATCTTCGCGCAAATTTTCATCCAAATCGGTTGAGCCGTTTAAGCGTGATTGAGTAACAAACATACACACATCTAAACATCCAAACATACATTTATAAACATCCAAACTTTCGCATTTATAATATTAGTAGGATAGCAGGACACATGTATTATCAACCCATCAGGCGTCCTGTAGCAGCCCATATACGGGTTTTTTGTTTTCGGACCTATTCTATCGCAGATTACTAAATAAATGATAACTACCTATTATTATTTATTTAGTTAATATTATATGAGATACAAATTCGGTTATACTACCGTGTCCGTATAACTAGATAATAATTTTTGTAACTATAATATTAATATACTAAAAAATTATACAAATCTTTTTTTGTACATAAAGTAGTGCTTTACATAAATGAGGCTTAAGGTGCGTACGAATTAGAGCAGCCTCGGGTTGAGGCACGCACGGCTCACGTATTTTGCTCTATTCGTACGTATTTCCTCTTTATTTATTTATACAAGGAATTCCAACAGCTATGAAATATTCGCTAAACTTTATAAATAGCAATACAGAGCCAATTATAGGAAGAAGAAGAAACTGAATATAATAATATGTTACACAGTACACGCTATATGATAATTATATTGGTAATAATTCGGTGAATTACGATAAACGCAGCCGCGACTGTCATCGTGTCCGACGCCATTTTGAACGACGCACAATGTCGGCTCGCCGCGAGCGCGCTGCCTCGCCCGCGCATGTTGATGCACCAAATTTGCTCGCGAGCAGCGCGCCGCGCGGGGCGAGCATGCCTCAGGCTGAGCCGCTCAAATTCGTACGCAGCTTTAGACTACTAAATAAGCATACACCGGCTTCGCGGGGGCAAAAATGTACCAGTGCTAGTGATTAATTAAAAATCGACTAAGTTTATCGACATCGATAAAAATAAATTTTTAACCATCATTATCATAACTAAACTAATGGCTAAGTTTGAATACGTTTAACTATGTGCAAACCTCTTTCATATATCAAGATTACGTTTGAATCCTCAGGGCAAAATTATTCACAAAAAACTTCAAACAGTGTTAGAGAAAAACGTCGGCATTTCAACTTTAAAAACATTAAATGATTTGGTATCCGGAAAAGAAATAGAACTGAGTCATATAGCAGAAATTCATCAATACTATAAATTGTTTGAATTTGCTAAAATGGATATTGTCACCCAGGCGACGAAGATTAAAGTCTGAAAATGTGGAGAAAATTTTGATTGTATATTATGAAAATTTTATTAAATATTTAAAAAGTTAATTACGTAAAAAGTTTATTTTTGTGTATGTAGTTTTCTTCTTCATTCAAATTCTTGAAATTACCCAACGGTTGTACGTCATTTTTATCGATATCAACTAATAAAATTAGTTTAATGTGTCCTCGCACTATTAAACGTCAGTACAGATTTGCCCCCGCCAAACCGGTGTATGTAAATAAGTCAGCCTATCTTGACAAAAACATCCAACCCCAAAACTAATGTAACTAATCAATAATCCGTTACGTTCCAGCTCCTCGATCTCCCCGGTATTATCGAAGGCGCCAAGGACGGCAAGGGTCGCGGTCGGCAGGTCATCGCCGTCGCCCGCACTTGCAGCCTCGTGTTCATCGTGCTGGACGTACTCAAGCCGCTCCAGCATAAGAAACTGCTGGAGCACGAGTTGGAAGGCTTCGGTCTGAGGCTGAACAAGCAACCGCCCAATATATACTTTAGGAAGAAGGATAAAGGGGGTATCAACTTGAATACAACGGTAAGTAATGCTATATAATGACTAATGAGGTGCCTTCGGCGCCCTACGGTCCGTTATCGGTCGTTGACCCGAACTTGCAGCCTCTAGTCGACACGTAAAAAGAGCTCTGGCGGCCATACATATAATATGGCGCGCAGGGCTCGTTTTACGTGTGTGGACCTGTATTCTTCGTGCTGGACTATAAAAGCCTCTCCAGCATTAGAAACTTCTGGAACACGAGTTGGAAGGCTGCGGTCTAACGCTGAACAGAATCGGTAGCAAACCCTACAGGAAACCCCCGGCAAACAAACAAAAAACCGGCCAAGTGCGAGTCGGATTCGCGCACGAAGGGTTCCGTTCCGTACCATTATCTATAAAAACGGCAAAAAAAAGGAGCCCCAATAAATATTTATTTAATTCTGTTTTTTAGTATCTGTTGTTATAGCGACAACAGAAATACATCATCTGTGAAAATTTCAAGTGTCTAACTATCACAGCCTGGTTATAGATGGACAGACAGAAGACGGATGGACGGAGCGGAGTCTTAGTAATAGGGTGCGTTTTACCTTTATATATTTGGGGACAATCTTACACAAATCAACCTAGTCCCAAACTAAGCAAAGCTTGTACAGTCAGCGTCATATAGTTAGTAGCGGCCAGAGTAGCCAAATATTTCGTAACACACCCTTATTCTTACAGTAATAGAGACGTGTACCGAAATATTTGGCTACCTTGGCTGCTACTAACTATATGACGCTGACTGTACTATGGGTTCTAGACGAAGATATAGATACATACTTATAATAAAAAACCTTTCCCCAACCTGGTAAATTTCAATGTAATGACTGTAAGGGAAACCTTTCATATGTTTCTTATGTATTAACATTTTATTGCACTATACAGATAATTTTACAAATGGTAATTGGAACCATCTGTGTTGGCACCCAAGTGCTCTTATACCACTTTTTATTAGGGTTCCGTAGCCAAATGGCAAAAAACGGAACGCTTATGGATTCGTTGTCTGTCGGTCTGTGTGTCTGTCCGTCCGTATGTCACAGGCATTTTTCTCGAAAACTATTAGGTGTATTTGAATACAATTTTGAGGATAGGTGTATTTTGGTAGCCGCTACATATTTTTGTAATTAAATTACTAAAAAAAATTTTTTTAGGAGTGCACTCCATACATAATACTGAAATTATTATTTTTTAATTTACAAGCTTACGTGTGGCACATCACTCGATAGGGCTTTCAAAATAAATATAAGGTTTCCCAGCATTTTTTTAGATTAAGTGAATAGAGTCGGATCACGGAATAAAGAATCCATTGGAAGTGGTGAGTGGGCGTTCCCGTGTCGCCGAACATGAGGAATAATAAGCATACTTCTTGCACAGATTATTGTCACTCACCTAGCGACCGCACGCGGCGTATGACATGAGTGAATATTTGTTTATTTTAGGAAAATGCCGTATTGCGTTATTGAAAGCTGCTCAAATAACAGCACATAAAAAACTTGTCTCATGGAGGTATTTCCTATCATCGTTAAGTAATATTTTAGAATACGTATAAAAAATAGACACAATTTGCGTCTGTGGTCAAGGAAATATCAATTCTATCACTCTAAGAATAAAGTTCATAATCCTGTGTATTATTTCGCTACTCGGAACGTGAAATGCACGGCAAATTTCCCGAAGGTTCGCTACTCAAATGCTGTGGCTAAGGTCGATAATTGTTATCGATAAACCAAAATTAAAAGGATTATATTTTAGGAGTGATATACAGAGCCCGGTATTCTCGTAGCACTTTTGAGCTGCGGCGCTACCACGAACTTCGAAAGTCGAAGTTCGGATATTTCCTTCTCTATCGCACTCCCTTAATCGAGCGACAGGGATGCATGTATTACGAACTTCGACTTTCGAAGTTCGTGGTAGCGCCGCTCGCTGTCATAGGGACATCTCGTTTATCGAATTCCGATTATACATATGTATGTCGATAAATACAGAATACAATATGTAAAATATGATTACGAATGACCGATCTCTTCGAGATAAACGGATACCCACTTTTAGGAAATTATAAATATAAATTAAAATAATAATATTTTATTGTTTCTCATAAATAATTTGTGGATTGCTTAAGGGGCTACCCGAGGTTTTCATCGATTTTTGACAAGTTTTGAATCGTATCTCCTACTTTTGCACTACAGATAGGATTCTAAATCAAACGGCTATCGGTTATTCAATCTTTTATCTCCATTTTGGTCCACCGGATTTTGAAACAAATGAACACTTAATTTTGTATGATTTTTTAAAACATTGTCTAAAAAAACACTTATTTCGTATCTCTATTGACGTAAAAGATCTAACATATACGAAATCTACATATTTGGGTTCGTCTGTGACGTCTCTGAAAACTGGTCCAGGGTTTTCATTTTAAACCAATTAACACAAAAGTTATGGCCAGAAAACTGGTTAAAAAAAAACTGGGTAAAATTGGTCAACTTTGAAGCCAAATATCTCGAAAACAATTAACTTTGAAGTAAATATGGGTTACTATATTGCTTAAAGCCGTTGTTGTTAATATAATAAACTACAAAAAACATTAGAAAACTAAGGGATTCAGATCGAAGGTCATTGGCGTATGGGCCTTAAGCATTTTAATCAGGACAAAGGCCCTCCTTATTATCCCGCACGGCGAACAAACTTGACGGTAAATTCTCACTAGACCGCACTCTGCTGCACGTCTAGCACACGACGGCCCCGACATACTCTCGATTTTTTTCGCACTATACCTCTTGTTCTAAGTGGTCTAATAAGTGAGAGACGGACAGTGCGAGAAAAATCGAGAGAGCTCGCGCGCCGTCGCGTGCTAGCCGTGCTGGTAAAATAATTCTAAATAGTATTTGAGGTGAGCTTGTATTAAATTAAACAAATTATATTCTTTGTTTATTAGAAATCTGTGTTTAATTGCTACTACATTTATAACAAAAGTAATTTCATATAAATGTTACCTAATACTAATTATATAATAAACAAGATTTTATTAGAAACAATTTGTAACTAATTCTTAGCTTAATATTTACCGTATGAATATCATAAAAATATCGATAGTCCAACTCATACCATACCCACATCCCTATTCAGTTATAAGCGGTCGCATCTCCAGTTTTGAAAACACCGCCATCTTGCGTCGAGTAGCCGAACGACCACGTCTCTTGCAAGTATTGCAACGCATATGGTAACAGACATAAGAAATACTTACTTGACACTCTAAATTAGACCGTAAATAGTACTTGTTAAAGTACATTTTGCATATATAATTTGCTACCGTTAACAACATATTGGCACAGTACGTTTTAACGAATCGAAAGCGTATTGCAATTGTGTGTCCGTGTATTTATTGGAGTATGGTTGTGTGCGTGCGGCGACAGTGGTTCTGTATGAAAATCGGTTGAATGCCACTTCCAATGGATTCTTTATTCCGTGAGTCGGATATAATAGCCCCGAAAGTCACTAAAATTGTGTCCCCCTCTCTAATTTTTGAACCATGTATTTTAAAAATATGAAAAAAAAATCATGGAGATAGGGCCTATTCAATTCTTTCATCGAAAATTGTTTTGAACAAGATCGGTTCAAAGGTTTTTGAGATATTTCTAAAAAACTGCCTTCCTTATAGAAAAGGATGTAAGTGCCATAAGATTTCAGTAACGATACGACCTTTTTAATAGGCACGGAACCCTTCGTTGTGCGTGGTCCGACACGCACTTGGCCGCTTGCTAGATGCTTCTTTTGTAATTGCAATCAGCTTTGGGGCAAAACTATTTCGTAAGTCCGGATGTCAGGCTGTCTACAGGTCGCATTTCGCAACTGATTCTCGTGAAATTATATGAGTAGGTTTAATAATTATATAGTTTTTTGTACAAGCTTTTAATTAACTTGCAATGTATGTTTGTCCGGGTGGAATCTTGCGTCTGAATTTTGAAGCAGATATCTTCAACCGACTGAGCCGAAACTTTGGTCAAAAATATAGTTTGGATGACAATTTAATATTATTGTACCCTCGAGCTGATCTGATGATGGAGACAGAAGGTGGCCATGGGAAATCAGTACTTAACCGACGTAACCCCGTTGAGTTTGGGCTCGTTAGAATTGTCTCGATGAGTAGTCGATGACGGTATACAGAAAAGTACAGTAGGCAATAAAAGCTTGTTATTTTTGACAGAAAATTGTTGAAGACTGAGCCTGCAAGATTTTTTGTTCTCAGTGCCCTCAATCCGAGCTAGACATCGAAGCGGTGAAGACCATCCTCTCAGAGTACAAGATCCATAACGCGGACATCACGCTGCGCTTCGACGCGACCAGCGACGACTTCATAGACGCGGTCGAGGGCAACAGGATATACGTGCCGTGCATCTATCTGCTCAACAAGATCGGTAAGTGACAGGCCTCGTCATCATCACCCTCCTAGACATAGCGACAGCCTTCATAAACTGTAAAGCGGTCCAGACGCGCTCCATATCACATGTGCCAGTTGCGGAAAGTTTCCATTTTAGGATGATTCCCATCTATCTGCTCAACAAGATCGGTCAGTGACAGGCCTCGTCATCATCACCCTCCTAGACATAGCGACAGCCTTCATAAACTGTAAAGCGGTCCAAACGCGCTCCATATCACATGTGCCAGTTGCGGAAAGTTTCCATTTTAGGATGATTCCCATCTATCTGCTCAACAAGATCGGTCAGTGACAGGCCTCGTCATCATCACCCTCCTAGACATAGCGACAGCCTTCATAAACTGTAAAGCGGTCCAAACGCGCTCCATATCACATGTGCCAGTTGCGGAAAGTTTCCATTTTAGGATGATTCCCATCTATCTGCTCAACAAGATCGGTCAGTGACAGGCCTCGTCATCATCACCCTCCTAGACATAGCGACAGCCTTCATAAAATGTAAAGCGGTCCAAACGCGCTCCATATCACATGTGCCAGTTGCGGAAAGTTTCCATTTTAGGATGATTCCCATCTATCTGCTCAACAAGATCGGTCAGTGACAGGCCTCGTCATCATCACCCTCCTAGACATAGTGACAGCCTTCATAAAATGTAAAGCGGTCCAAACGCGCTCCATATCACATGTGCCAGTTGCGGAAAGTTTCCATTTTAGGATGATTCCCATCTATCTGCTCAACAAGATCGGTCAGGGACAGGCCTCGTCATCATCACCCTCCTAGACATAGCGACAGCCTTCATAAAATGTAAAGCGGTCCAAACGCGCTCCATATCACATGTGCCAGTTGCGGAAAGTTTCCATTTTAGGATGATTCCCATCTATCTGCTCAACAAGATCGGTCAGTGACAGGCCTCGTCATCATCACCCTCCTAGACATAGCGACAGCCTTCATAAAATGTAAAGCGGTCCAAACGCGCTCCATATCACATGTGCCAGTTGCGGAAAGTTTCCATTTTAGGATGATTCCCATCTATCTGCTCAACAAGATCGGTCAGGGACAGGCCTCGTCATCATCACCCTCCTAGACATAGTGACAGCCTTCATAAAATGTAAAGCGGTCCAAACGCGCTCCATATCACATGTGCCAGTTGCGGAAAGTTTCCATTTTAGGATGATTCCCATCTATCTGCTCAACAAGATCGGTCAGGGACAGGCCTCGTCATCATCACCCTCCTAGACATAGCGACAGCCTTCATAAAATGTAAAGCGGTCCAAACGCGCTCCATATCACATGTGCCAGTTGCGGAAAGTTTCCATTTTAGGATGATTCCCATCTATCTGCTCAACAAGATCGGTCAGTGACAGGCCTCGTCATCATCACCCTCCTAGACATAGCGACAGCCTTCATAAAATGTAAAGCGGTCCAAACGCGCTCCATATCACATGTGCCAGTTGCGGAAAGTTTCCATTTTAGGATGATTCCCATCTATCTGCTCAACAAGATCGGTCAGTGGCAGGCCTCGTCATCATCACCCTCCTAGACATAGCGACAGCCTTCATAAACTGTAAAGCGGTCCAGACGCGCTCCATATCACATGTGCCAGTTGCGGAAAGTTTCCATTTTAGGATGATTCCCATCTATCTGCTCAACAAGATCGGTCAGTGACAGGCCTCGTCATCATCACCCTCCTAGACATAGCGACAGCCTTCATAAACTGTAAAGCGGTCCAGACGCGCTCCATATCACATGTGCCAGTTGCGGAAAGTTTCCATTTTAGGATGATTCCCATCTATCTGCTCAACAAGATCGGTCAGTGACAGGCCTCGTCATCATCACCCTCCTAGACATAGCGACAGCCTTCATAAAATGTAAAGCGGTCCAAACGCGCTCCATATCACATGTGCCAGTTGCGGAAAGTTTCCATTTTAGGATGATTCCCATCTATCTGCTCAACAAGATCGGTCAGTGGCAGGCCTCATCAGCCTCCAAGATACAGTGTAAAGCCGTCCTCCAAACGCTCCATATCATCATCATCATCATCGTATCAGCCTTAAGACGTCCACTGCTGGACATAGGCCTCCCCCAAAGAGTGCTACAATGACCGGTCCTGCGCCACCCGCATCCAGCGGACTCCCGCGACCTTTACCAGGTCCTCAGTCCACCTTGTGCCTACCCACGCTCCATATCACACGTGCCAGTTTATTTATTTATTTAAGAAACAAACAATCATTTACAAAAAAGGGTTATACAGGGTGTCCAGTAAATAATGGATAACCTTCTAACCACCAATAGGCCACCTTAGGCTGGTCCAGAAAATCCACTTTAGGGTTTAGTAAAAGTCCCCTGGTTTTCGAGATTTTCACACTTTTCATAATTTTAAGTTTTCGGTTCCTTATTTGACTGTTATCATCGTGGTAACGAGAAATGTAAAGATTTTTCCGTTCTGTTTTTTGAAAAATTGTCTCAAATAATGCTACTAACTAACTGATATTAAAGTGTCTTCATAATCATACAGATTTTTTTGAAATAAGGCCTTAATTAAAAAAAAATATTTTTAAACTAACATTTTGTTCAAGTTTAAACGCCTATGGTGAAAAAAAAATGTATGAAGGTAAATGCGGCCAACTTTCTAAATAATAGCTTAATTAATGGTGATTCAGAAATTGTATAATACATGACATCACGAAGAACATTTTTCCGTTAATACTCGTAATCATAACACGCGGCATACTAATTACAGTTTAACGCAATCACTAAATGAAGCTTTTAGAGATAACATTTGTCGCAATTGTTTTCAAATTATTATCTTTCGAATAATGGCGGTGTAGTCTTTGATACAAATAAGGATCCGCCAAAAGTAGCAATAAAAGTGGAAGTAGCCATTAGGCTACATTAGCACATTAGCATTAGCTTGGAGTGATAAACAAATGGCACAACGCCATTGTTCTAATGATAAGCTTTTACTTAATTTCACAACAATCATAATTTTAAAGTAACATGTGTTTCAGCCAGTTGCTACGTGCGTTACTAATGACTTTATTTACTATCCAAAACACAACCCACTTACCTGAAAAAACCTACCTTACCCTTTACCTGGAATAAAACCACTGATAAGATACCCACCTTTTAACTTTCTTTATTAGGTATGAAAGGGTTGTATTCAGTATGTTATCTACTTCACTGGAGATAATACCTACTAGACCTACCCGTTACCCTGACCTTCTGTACTGTATTTGTTTGTTGCGACTTGGCTTTTTCCCGGAACGTCTGATTTTCCTAGTGATTTGGACCTAATGTGACTGGTGTTATTACGTCTTGGTGTTATCTTGGACTGTGTGATTCACTGGCAAGATTCCCAGAGACCAGTATGAACCCCGCGAGTATGCCAACATGCATTTTATCTACGGGGAGTGTAGAGGAAATGCTATTGCAGCTGCTGCATTGTATGCCATGAGATACCCAAACGTGCGTCATCCCGATTATCGAGTGTTTGTGAGAGTTCACACCGCATTTTGCGAAGGAAGGATGCCTGGTCAAGGTGTTGGTGGTCATGGCGAAGGCAGACCTCAAGATCCCGCCCTTCAAGAAATAGTTCTTAATGAACTTGAGGACGATCGCTCGACTTCGACACGGAAGATTGCACAACGCACAGGAATAGGAAAGTCGACTGTACACAACGTTTTAAAAAGGCACCGGCAATATCCGTACCACATTACAAAAGTGCAAACTTTAGAACCTAGAGATTATGTTCCAAGGGTCAATTTTTGCCGATTTATGCTTGATAAAATGGAAGAAGATCCAACGTTTTTTGACAAAATCCTGTGGAGTGACGAGTCAACATGCCATAGAGACGGCTATCTCAACCTCCACAATTTGCACAGCTGGCAATTAAAAGGAGAAAATCCACATTTAATGCGAGAGGATCACTCACAATATCAATTTAAGATTAATTTGTGGTCGGGGATTTTAAACGGGGAAATAATCGGGCCTTTTGAATTGCCACAAACTTTAAATGAAGCCAGATATTTGGAGTTTCTTCAAAACGACCTTCCTATTTTATTGGAGGATGTTCCTTTAAATATTCGAGCAACCATGTAGCTGCAAAATGACGGCTGTCCTGCTCACTTTGCCGTTCAAGTCCGCCAGTACCAGAATCAAATATTCCCCAACAGATAGATCGGCCGTGCAGGTCCAAAAGCATGGCCTCCACGTTCTCCGGACTTGAATCCGCTGGATTTTTTTTACTGGGGCTGCATCAAAGAAATGGTGTACGCGAAACCAATTAATTCCATGGAAGATCTGCGTCGGAACATTCAAGCTGCTGCGAGATCGATTAGCCAAAAAAGATACGCACGAATGCTAAAACAGAATTTTATCAAAAGATGCAGAGCCTGTATTCGTGTAGATGGTAGGAAATTTGAGCATTTGCTATAACAAATGATTTTTTGAGACTCTTTTGATTTATTTAGATCCTTGCCCTTTCTTCCCAAAGAACCTACAAGTCCCTGTTACATTTAAACCTTATGGTTGACTTAGGTAGTTTTAGTAAATTAGATAGCGATCCATTGCTCTGTAGCAACTGGATGACCCCCTTTAAGTACACATGTTTAAAAATTAAATGTTTGTTGTCAACTGATAAGTAAAAGCTTATCGATAGAGGAATGGCATTATGTTCTTTGTGTACCACTGCAAGCATTAATTAGGGCCTAGGAAAGGTAGCAGATGGGCGGCGACAAATGTTATCTCTAAAAGCGTCATTTAGTGATTGCGTTAAACTGTAATGTCGCTTGTTATGTTATGATTACGAGTATTAACGGAAAAATGTTTTTCGTGATGTCATGTATTATACTATTTCTGAATCACCATTAAGTAAGCTATTATTAAGAAAGTTGGCCGCATTTACCTTCATACATTTTTTTTTCACCATAGGCGTTTAAACTTGAACAAAATGTTAGTCTAAAAATATATTTTTTTAATTAAGGCCTAATTTAAAAAAAATCTGTATGATTATGAAGACACTTTAATATTAGTTAGTTAGTAGCACTATTTGAGACAATTTTTCAAAAAACAGAACGGAAAAATCTTTACATTTCTCGTTACCACGATGATAACAGTCAAATAAGGAACCGAAAACTTAAAATTATGAAAAGTGTGAAAATCTCGAAAACCAGGGGACTTTTACTAAACCCTAAAGTGGATTTTCTGGACCAGCCTAAGGTGGCCTATTGGTGGTTAGAAGGTTATCCATTATTTACTGGACACCCTGTATAGATATTGCTTATAAATAAGACCCGGAGTTTCCTTAATTTTACAGTTTTACAGTCTGTACTAAATTTAATTTATAATAGATTCTAGTGATGTATCCGTAAGTTTGTGTACAATATTATTAATTGTGAAAGTCTAAAAAGATATTTCGATAGGACAGTGAGAGGCAATTACAGAAAAGCGGATTTATTGCTATAATTGAGCCGTTAAACAAATCTATATTGTCAAGCTTCACATCTTTATAAATATGTTTTTAGCATAACACGTCCTACTGGAAGGAATCAAAAACAAATTATTTTTCTGATAAAGGCGATGATACCTAGGGGGTTTGCGGAAAGTTTCCATTTAGGATGGTCCCATGGGGAATTTTGAGAAATGACCAAGATTTTTCCATTGGGCAAGCTTTGCAATTTTGGAATCTTTCCATCGGCACATCAGTCCGGAACTGATTTAAACGCGGAACGTATGTACGCTGTTTATATAATGAAATGCTGTTTCAGTCGAATACCTGGCGACATTTTTTTTTTTCTCCACCCCTATTTCCGCCCCAGTCCAAGTTGGCTCAGTTCGGGTTGCACAGGGCGGTTCCACAACACTTCGGTAGCTCAAATACCGCGAGCCATCCGGTTGCCTCTCTGACACTGAAACTACGCGTCATTGCTTTAACTGTATAAGTAGATGGCTGTCCAGCTGTGAGATTTAATAAGAGTCCGCAGTAAGCGCGGCTGAATTTTACCTTCCCATACAAACGTAGTTGTGCTCTCATTTTAAAACTACGTGTTGGATTGTGACGTAACTTTGCATATACAATGACACGAGGTTCATCTATGTCTGTAATTAGTTTATATGGTTTCAATTTATAAGATCGTACCGGAAGGCGCGGCGTGGGTAGGCCCCCGACAAGGTGGACCGATGACCTGGTAAAGGTCGCGGGAGTCCGCTGGATGCGGGTGGCGCAGGACCGGTCGCTTTGGCACTCTTTGGGGGAGGCCTATGTCCAGCAGTGGACGTCTTTCGGATGATATGATGATGTTGATGATGATGAGTTTATAAGACAAACAAAATACAGCAAAAGCAAGTTTTGTATGAAAAACTTAAATACGCTGTATTTTTGAAGTGAAAACTTCTTTAGCGGCGCTGAGCGACAGCGAGCTGATATCATATTTTTAAGATGCTAGGAAGCATCAATATAATTATTATTGTTTTGCATTGAGTAATGACATTTAAAACAAATGACATGTCTCTGACGTCACGACCTATATGAAGAAGACAGATATATGTCATCTGAGCGAGAACACAAACAAACTCATGACACTTCCAAAAGCTAATGTATACATATTTCTGAAATAAACAGTGAATATAAATATTTGGAACAGCTGTGACTATATTAATGAATCCAACGCATGTTTCCTTATGTTTGACTGCTACACGTATACAAGCATACGAAACTTGTTTTAGTAGACATATTTATGAAGTATTTTATGTTTACGCCATTCTGAAACAGCTGATGTATCCAATTTTATGGTGTCAGATATTGATACATGTTTCTGAAATCGAAGTGAGACCACATATTTCTGAAACCTTGTTGATGTATACATATTTCTGACAAGCATACGAAACTTGTTTTAGTAGACATATTTATGAAGTATTTTATGTTTACGCCATTCTGAAACAGCTGATGTATCCAATTTTATGGTGTCAGATATTGATACACGTTTCTGAAATCGAAGTGAGACCACATATTTCTGAAACCTTGTTGATGTATACATATTTCTGATGCTGACTGTACATGCAAAGTTTCGTTACAATCCAACACGTAGTTTTAAAATGAGAGCGTAACTACGTTTGTATGGGAAGGTAAAATTCGGCGACTTAAGGTTGAAGATGATCTATTTTCTTTCCAGATCAAATCAGCATAGAGGAACTCGACGTTATCTACAAAATACCCCATTGTGTGCCAATCTCGGCCCACCACAGGTGGAACTTCGACGATCTACTGGAAAAGATGTGGGAATACCTTAAACTAATCAGGATTTACACGAAGCCAAAGGGGCAGCTGCCCGACTACAACTCGCCAGTGGTGCTGCATGCCGACAGGACGTCCGTTGAAGATTTCTGTAACAAACTGCATAGGTCGATTGTGAAAGAATACAAGTAGTGAGTATCTCTTTTTTATCCCATCATCATCATATCATCCGAAAGACGTCCACTGCTGCACATAGGCCTCCCCCAAAGAGTGCCAAAGTAACCGGTCCTGCGCCACCCGCATCCAGCGGACTCCCGCGACCTTTACCAGGACATCACTCCACCTTGTCCATCTCACAGTGTGATTATTTTCGACATGCAGTGGTCCGTAGCGTGCTCAATCACTAACCATGCATGCTTTTCCACGATGTAGCACATAATGAAAGCGCTATAAGGGTATTTGAAATTACGTATAAGTACAGAAGGTAATATCAGTGTGCGACCTAAGTATGGCAGAACATGTATATGTCATGTCATATGTTCAGGATTCAACTCGTGCCAAAAAGTGCATGGCGGTCGCTAGAATCGAAGCCGGGGTCACTCTGCAGGCTGTAGGCCATACCACCGGGCTACCGATGACTTGAACTAACACTACCTACCATAGGTCAAAATTGCCAAATTTTCATTTAATTTTTTACGTCAGAACTGCGTCATTTATGAGCCGAAGTATATGCTTTCAGATTGGTCCCATTATTTTTAAAAATCCGAAATTGACGGAACACCTCAAATATATTAGGCACGCATGTAGTAAATTCGGTATTTTCTATTATAACTCGTGTATTTACACCCGGAAATCATAAATGTGGTGAAGTGGAACTGATGATGAAGACCACAGATGGCTCATGCAACTCCCCAATAATGTACTTAAAACTATAAATGTACGTCACAGATTCTGATATGATTCCGTTGAAATAGCAACTAATATAGTGCCTCAGAAACACCTTTCTTGATGAATCGTCGGAACTCCTAAAATATTATCGGCCCACTTACAGCGATTTGGTTTTTAACCCCCGACGCAAAGAGTGTATCTGTGTATCGTAGCTCTCAAAAGGATGGATCGATTTGAATACGGTTTTTTTTTTGTGTTATAGATAATTTTATTCCAAGTGTTCTTAGCCATGTTTCATGAAAATCTGTTCAGCCGTTTTTGAGATATTGGACTTTGAAATGAAAATGTCGGGGGTTTCTCAACTTGTCTAAGTTGTAGTTATTTCTGTAATAATCAATGTTCATGTGTCGTGGCGGCGTTCTGAATTGAAGTCGGTAAAAACATTGTTTTTATAGTAAATTATTGATATACGTTCCCCACAACACCAACACCAAAAATTGTACATAGCTAGCAGCTATTAAGCATTGTACCAACAATTTTTGGTGTCGGATCGTTATGTCTATGCGACGCTTTATGTTCTAATGTTTTTTTTTCCAGTGCCCTTGTGTGGGGTTCATCAGTGAAACATCAGCCCCAGAAGGTGGGTATAGACCACATCCTACAAGATGAGGATGTCGTCCAAATCGTGAAGAAAGTATAGAATTTACTGCGTACAAAGATATATATTTTTTGAAACCAGAATGATACACTTGGAAGGTATTTTGAGTGTCTGAAAAATGTTATTGGTTGTCCTATTTATTAACGGGGATTTTTTTTATCGCTTACCAAAAAAGTACTGACTGCACTAAAATACTGGTACGTGCGTTTAAATGTTTGAGTGGGAAGAACACCTTTGACCTTTGAAGGTCACGGGATAGGAAGGGTTAACAGTCTGTGGGATGACAGCTCCTGACGCCATATTTAACGTTAAATGGTCCGTCATAATGGGGTTTATGCAACCTGCCCTTGTGGCCAATCCGTAAGGTTCCTTTTCCCTAAAAATGGAAAAAAATAATTTTCTTTTGGTTCCATTAGCGAGTTGCTAGTTCATCAAAATTTATATATTAGTGAGAAAATAATCACATATTACATTTTCATAAGTCCTAAAAGGAAAAATTCGGTTAATGTTAGAAAACATTTTACAGACGCTCAAATTGAATTGTTATTGTTTGACTATGAAATTCTATGTATCAATGTTTGTATTGATTTTTGTATCCATGGATCGCCGGCGCATTTACTAATGTAACAATGCTATTTTCTTTCTCTTTAGGTTTCCTACCAATATCATAATAAGTATAACATAAGCAAAACATATTGCGCTAGGATTGGCTAAAGAGTAAAGGTGAAAAGGCATCAGAGTTGTGCGAACATGTTTTTTAATATATTTGACAGATAGGTGTCAAATATATAAAAATAGCTTTGCGCGGCTCTTGTGGATGTTTACCCTAATTACGTTTTTTTTTTTTATAAATTGAGGACAGTAAGGATGGGTTGCACCAAACCGTCTAATAGTAAGCGGTGTTCGTTAAAAATGACAGCTGCGGGCGCCATATTTAGCGCTGATCGGTCTGTCTGTAATCGTAAAGTTATATACAAATAATAATAATAATTAATTACCCTAATATTAATTAATTATTATTATTATTTGTATACAATCTTACACAAATCGATCTAGTACCATAGTAAGCTCAGTAAGGCTTGTGTCATGGGTACTTGACGACGATATATATAATAAATGCTTAAATACATAGAAAACTTCCACGACTCAGAAACAAATATTCATGGCCCTCATCACACAAATATTTAGTCCTTATCAGCGTCTTAGCAGCGTCACTACCCTACTACTACTAGGCTAACCGGTCGTCATCAAAATTGGTGCAACCCACCCTAACACCCCGTTCACACTGCGACCGTTTCCGTGGCCCGGAGGCAATCCCTCTTTTTCTCGCTTGCGATGTTTCGCCCGAGTGCGAAAGACACGGAAACGGACGCAGTGTGAACGGGGTGTAAGTGGTGGCAATGAAAATGAAATTTCAAGTCTCTGCCTAACCATTTTAGAAATACTGACGTTAGTTTAGTGTTATGCTATAAATATGGTGTCTCTTTAGTCGATTTCATTATGCGTATGCACAACATATACTATTTTTGTGACTTATGATTTACAAAAGTAATTTTATTGTAGAAAGCGTGCTAAGTATCTAATCTAATAATTGAGCACATTTTTCAATAATGACATACTCAGAAGTACACTTTCTGGTGAAAGGCAGCAATAAACTGTAAATGTCCCAGTGGTTGACACCTGAACTATGACGGCGCGTAAAAATTGTCGATGGACAACCCAGCACAAAATAAAATATGAGTAGAATGATTCTAAAAATAAATTTTAGGTAAGCCAGTGGAAATCTGCTTTTAATTCCAATATTTGACACCACGCCTGTTACCTTTATTGCTGTGACTCAAGGTTGAAGGAGTTACTATTGATCAGTGTCGGGAACTGGGACATTTACCTTACACACCTCATAAGATCAGATCAACCTTGAACCAATTTTTGTGATTCTGGTGGTGTGTTATAGAACCTATAGTGAAAGTGCCCCTCCATCCAATATTTGACAGCTGTCATCCGAGTACAATTTATGTCATGTCTTGGCTGTCAAATATCGGCTGTTATAAAAAAATCGAATTATAGCGCGCTATCTAACAATTTAATAAAACAATTATCAATGTGGGATGTTTACTTGTATGTACAGAATGCTCAGTACAATGTAAATAAAAGTTGGTATTTTATTTTTACCCAGTCCTTACCTTTTTTCTTACACGTAGAATGCCTACCAAGTTGGTGGCTCTGACAAAGAGAGGACTCAGGAGTTGGCATATACTTACCCGCTATGAGCTTGCAAGGAGGTTTAAAAACCATTTTGTTTGTCTACTAGAACTAAAGGGTCTTTCAGAGCGCTCGAACTTTGAAATGTAATAAAAAAACCTGTGTCGCTGATATTAGTTTAAAGGGCGAAATTTCGCATAAATAGGGCTCAATTACGTGAAGAAGTCGGGTTATGTTTGCCTTCAGAGCAGCAATTGTCTGGGGTTTGTCTGCATAGACAAGAGGTTTAATTGACGTAGCCCCACAGAAAGTAGTCGAGCGGTGTTAAGTCATGGGGTATATTGATTATATGATTTTACCCCAATTTGTCAGTACAACATGTCGAAGTCATAATTGGGTGTGGCGTACAGATGTAACAATCCGACCACATGTGCATGCAATTTCGCAGTAAGTACAACTCGTTTTCAGCTGCGCAACATGCCTCCAGACAAAAGCAATTAGTCAGCTTCTGATAAATTGGGGCTGACAAATCATGACATGTATAGACCCCATTACACGATTTCAAAGTCAAAGTGATTTATTTGTAAACATAGGTGACAAGTACAAACAATGCGGGAGCGTTATGTTTCGCCGTTAGGCATACAAAATTATAATATTAAATATAAGGATGTCAATTATATAATTCAATTTCCATAAATAAAATAAAATTCAAAATGCTTAAAATCAATAAAATAAAAATAGTCAACGTTACAAAAAAATTATAAAAATTGACAGAAGTAATAACATTTAGAAATCAATAATTTAGTGAGGTTAATTTTAAACAAATGTACTGGCGTCCTTCTTAAAGCAAGTGGTAATTTATTGTAAATTTTGCTGGCAGAAAAAAACATGCTTTTTCGCATAAGGGCAGTGCGAGAAAATACTGAGCAAAGATCATAAGCCCTGTAAGTATCTTTATTAAAGACTTCAGACACTTTTTTAAATAATGTTGGGTTTGTTTTTACTAAAATGGCCACTTCTGTCGTGACGTCTATACACTGTACTTATATCTAACCTCAGACATTGCCCGAGTTCTATTAAGACATAACGACAAGAGTTCTGACATGTACACTTTACATTGTAAAGTGTACCTGCAATATATACGATACACGAGTGAGAGATGAAGTGATTTCTCTATATTCTCATTCTAATCACGATACTGATTCTATTCTGATTTCTTTCTATTCTTACGTATTGGCAGGAATTCTTTTCCCGCCGCGGGTCTCCACAACTCCCCTTATAACCCGGCCCTTTCCTCTCATAACCATTTGGCATATTCTTGGCTATTTCTATTCTGTATATTCCACTTACTGGAATATCCCTTCATCTCTCAACTCATCTTTCTAATAATACACATAAGACACTCACCGGGATCCCCGGCGGTCTTCTCCTCGATTCTATTCTCGTACTTACTCCGTCCTTGCAGTTTTCCTGCTAGGCTACTTATTGGATTCTGGAAATTCTGGAGTCTCCCGCCACGCGAACATTGTTCCGTTGGGAAATTAAAACTTCTCCTCCTACCGTTAAGACAAGATTCGTTAAACCTTCAAATGTTCTTTTTGAGTTGCCAGTTGAATAAATCAAGGCTGTTTGAGTCAAGCATTTACCTGTTTTGTGTGAGGATCGCGTTCGTCGCGACAACTTCAATGATGAAAAGGCAAGGAAACGTTAACAATGTTTTTTTTTTTAATACGGGACACAGCTGTCAGTTTGCTTCAGGCCACATATTGCTCTGATGCACCTTTTTTGTGCCTTAAAGATGAGATCTCTATTGGTAGAATTCCCCCAATAGATAAGACCATAGCGAAGGGATGATCCAACATAGCCATGATATGCTGATATGACCGCCTCAATACTGACTTGTTTGGATAACTTGTAAGTACTCTCGGGGGGCAGTTGATGTTGCCACCACGCGATATGACGAAACCCTCGAACTTCTCATCCAATAAATTTCATGTGTCCCGTGCAGTTAACAAATAGCTACGTCTTGCTGAAGTGTATAGCGTTGCACGATGAAATGTCACTATCAAGTATATATTCCCGCCAAATTTGACAGCTAATGCTTTTAAAGCTAATGCTGGTAAAGTTCGAGCGTGCCTTTGAAAGACCCTACATTTGTGGGACTCACAGGAGTCGCAGGGAACCATAATTTAAGTATACGCCAAACCCAAACCCAAAACTAGGACAAGTGGAGGAATAAGGTTGCACTCGCTCTTAATGGAAGTAGACTAAAAAGCATCGGAGCCAGGGATGCGATTTTTCCGTTCGCTGATCGGAACAGCTCAGAATCAACACGTTTACAGGTCTTATGGGAGCAAAGGGACTTTTGGTCAAGATGGGAATATCAGATGACCGTAAAATGTGTGACGAAGATAAATTGTCATCATCACACATTGCTGCAGTGGCGGATCCAAGATTCTGGTTTGCGGGCCCTTTGGGGGTGCTTGTCCTTTTTAAAAGCTGAATGTAAGATTTGTTCCGGAAAGACTCATTAAGGTTTTGGAGGATTTAAGCCTGTCATCCGCGAGGCTCTTGGACACAAAGGCACACGCCTATTTTCAGTCCTGTACCTCTATTATTAGGTAACTACTTTTGTTGTGGCCCTTAGGCCACTTAGGAAACTAGTTTCGATCGAATTTTGTTTCTTCGTATAGGAAAATCAGTTTTCACGAAAAACTAGGTAGATTATTAGGATCGTAAGGTAGGTAACTTCAGATGACCATAGGGCATACTACCAATAGGAGCCCCGCATAGCGGGACTCCATCGCAACATTCACATGCATACACTATGAAGATCTTGGACAAGTGAAATACCACCCACGCATATTTGCATCTCAGATTTTGCTTAAAGAGTTCGTGAGACGCAATGCACATTGGACAAGAAAGTGGAATAACATCCTTAAACGTATGCATCCTCAGCGCGGATAAGTATTTTGCAAAAACAAAACGTAACATCAAATTCATACGCGTCAATCAATGTCAATATCAGCTGTCAATGTCAAAATTGAATTCGGCAAACGTTTGTTTTGCTTTGTTTCCGTTTTCCTATAACTACATTATTACCGTGTATTTAATACTTATAAGAATCAAGTTGTTATATTTTACACCAATAACCTTAACCCTTAAACAAACTACGGAAACATAACGGAACGAGATGACTGCGTTCGAAAATCTATCACCTACACAGGTAATTTTTTAGTAACAAAATTTTAATCCCTTATTTGATTGAATTGATGAGTTTTTACTGTATTTATTTAGCTATTTTTATTTTGTGGTGATTTACGTAGAACTTAGAACTAAATTAAAAACTATTGGCTACATTACCTGCCTGCAAATGTGGATTACAACGCCATCTCTTAGAAAGTTGTAAGAACGTATGAATTCATGTCCCAGTAAAGTAAACAGCGACAGAGTTTTGCTTAATGCTACTAGATGGCTCTGTTTCAATAATTCATTTATTGTACTAGAATATATTTTTTTTAACACTAAAGCTTTCTAATTTAACCCCTTAAATGGCAATGATTTCCCAGGTAAAAAGTATAATATCTTCTATCTTTTAGAGTGGCTTTCCTGGTAGTGAAACTACCTCAGGTTAAATCACATCAAAATTGGTTCAGTGGTTGAAATGTAACAGTCGGAAGGCATGTATCCAATCCAGAGTGATTATTTTGTGCCTCAACACTCAGGATCGTGACCACTATGTCATTGTCGGGGAGTACAAGGCTCGCCATAGGATCTGGTGGCACACTGCATATGTTACATCTGGTGTCCTCGTATTCTGATGAGTTTATTGTTTTGATCACTCCATTCATGGCCTGCAACAAGCCTCTCTGCCCTCCAGGCTTCATATTAGCATAGTTAGGTTGTCCGGAAGAGATAGCTCTTTAGCAATAATGCCACCTGTGCTTAGTGCCTTCGCTCTTAGCAGTGTTCTGTACTCTTTTGTTATACTAGAGATTCATTGAAGTATAAATTGTATTGTATACAATATTGTAATATACAATATTATTTTATAGAAACTTCGTGTCTCACTCCACCGAGATGTGAGATCCATTTGCACGGAAGCATTACACCTGCTGGGCATGGAAATGACAAAGCCGGCGATGGAGATTGTGGCTGAACTGGTCTACAGAAAGCTGTCTATATATGGTACAGACTTGGAAGCTTTTGCAAAGTGGGTAAATTTATATTTTATCTCTTTTCATCATGAAGAAAGGTTTCTTTAACTCCACTGATATAATGCACTGGGATGGTTCTATTGGGAATTGCATTAATAAATAAATGAGTAAAAATTAAACAATAAATAATAATAATTTAACTGAATTAATATTAAAATTAAAAGGCCATCTTACATAAACCGAACTAGCTCCATGGTAAACTCAATCAGGTTTGTGTTATGGGCACTAGACGACGATATGTTTAATAGACATTATTATTGAAATTCACGGGGCGGACCCCGGTTATTTGGAAGGCGTGCGTGGGGATATAGATCCAACACGTAGAGGCCCTTTGGAGACGAAGTTTAATGTGATGTAATACACCTGCTAGAACCCATTCACGGGTACATCGGTAGATAACTGAACCGGTTCCAACAGGCGTTCGGCTATTGTAAGTAGAATGGATAGAGAACTGGGTCTACGGTGATGAGATATGGGTGGATTATGAAACTGGGCTATTGCAAAGAGGTCCACACACCTGCCATAACATTGTCGCGCACAAGGGGTGGTGCTGCACTTTCTCCGAAGTTACTCGCGGCGTTATGCACTTTAACACTTCGACCCCTGGAGCTATAGCTCTGACGACTCCTCTCTGGACGGCCAATGAAGGCAAGCCAGAGCTGAGGGTCCTGCGGGCCCCCGTGGGGTTCCACTCCGACCGACGTCCGTTCATTTAAGGTGACCGATATTTTTAAAAACGGTCATTGGAATTTGATTCTAGAAGCCTGGATGATAGAGTCGCTGTTTCAACGGATTACCATGGTTGCATCATGATGCAACTTGATCAACTCAAATGTTTAGTATACTTGAACACCGCCAACATAGAAAACATCCTAGACTAAAATTTACCCTTACCAGGATACGAATCCAGAAATAATAATAACGATATTTAACTTTCAGACATGCTAAACGAAATACTGTCAATTCTGAAGATGTGAAGCTTCTGGTGAGGAGGAATCCATCCTTGGTAAGTACCTATTTACTACACACTAAAGCTGCAAATACTCTTTTATGATTTTTTTTATCTGCGCTGCGCTCGATCAAAAACCAGTTCCACGTGGCACATGCGCGGCACGCGTGACTGGTGCACCGTCGAGTACCAAGTTTATTGAAGCGGAGCGATTAGGTGTGTGCTCCGAACCCTTCGGCCGCCTACGAAACCAATGCTACGTAACCAGTTACGTGTGAAGAATTATATTTCTTTCTACGAAACTAGTTACGTACAAAGATTCTTTTTTTCCTAGAAAATCAGTTTCGAGGGCTCCTATTTCTGGTCTATTTGCCATCGGGCATCTCAAGCTACCTAACGAACCTAACCTACCAGTGCTTTGCGATCGTAACAGGTTTCCAACAAGGAAGAAGAATCGATTGCAACTAGTTTCGTACAAAGAATAAAAGTTCTTCGACAGTAACTGGCTACGAACTTGCGGTTTCGTAGGTACGCGGCCGCAGGGGCTCCCAATCGCTAAACTTAAGGGGCTCCCATACGCCAATGCTAACTAGTTTGACGACCGGTTAGCCTAGTGGGTAGTGACGCTGCCTACGAAGCTGAAGGTCCTGGGTTCGAATCCCGGTAAGGGCAAATATTTGTGTGATGAGCATGAATATTTGTTTCTGAGTCATGGATGTTTTCTATGTATTTAAGTATTTCTATCTATTATATATATCGTCGTCTAGTACCCATAACACAAGCCTTATTGAGCTTACTATGGGACTAGGTCGATTTGTGTAAGATTGTCCCCTAATATTTATTTATTTATTTAATGACCTTCGTTCTGAATCCCTTAGTTTTCTAATGTTTTTTGTAGCTTATTATATTAAGAAAAACGGCTTTAAGCAATATAGTATCCCATATTTACTTCAAAGTTAATTGTTTTCTGGATATTTGGCATCAAAGTTGAACAATTCTAGGCCAAAAAACTGGTTTTCTGGCCATAACTTTTGTGGTAATTAGTTTAAATAGACGAACCCAAATATGTAGATTACATATGTGTTAGATCTTTAACGTCAATAGATACGAAATAAGTGTTTTTTTAGACAATGTTTAAAAAAATCATACAAAATGAAGTATCAAAATCCGGTAGACACAAATGGAGATAAAAGATTGAAGAACCGATATCCGTTTAACTTATAATTCTATCTGTAGTGCAAAAGTAGGAGATACGATTCAAATCTTGTCAAAAATCGATGAAAACCTCGGGAAGCCCCTTAGGTGGCAGTGGGCGGGGCACATTCAACGTAGAACCGATGGCCAGTGGGGCAGAAACGTCCTCGAGTGGCGACCACATACTGGAAGGCGCAGCGTGGGTAGACCCCCACAAGGTGGACTGATGACATGGTAAAGGTCGCGGGAGTTCCGGTCATTGTGGCACTCTTTGGGGGAGGCCATGTCCAGCAATGTACGTCTTTCGAGTAGGTACGTTAGTGCGTCCAAGCAGACGTTCGTAAAGATTCGTTATAGTGTTTTTCGCAGTTCTTTAAAAATATTGGATGTAAATTTTCTGATTCAAATATCGCATTAGTCCGTAAGCCCACACCCAATACACCTACGTCTCATAACAACACGATAAAATGCATGGCAGCATCGAGAAAGTTGTGCTGAGCAAGAATCAGAAAATTATCGCATCTAAAATTCGGCCGAAAGCTTGAAAATCCTCACTTCCGGTAAAAAGGTCCTCAAATGGCTAAGTATTTGGCAGACGATGTCAAAGTTGGCCATCTTTTTCACCGTCTGCCAAGTACTTCCTGCCATTTCAGGACTGACAGACTTTGGTTTACTCTCTCTACGATTACAGAGGCTTGCACAACTAATGCCGCACCGCGACGCGAGTCGAGAAAGATCCACCCTCCTTTTTCTAATTTGCACGGTGCGAGTGAGACAGGAGACGCTCAATCGCGCGCGAAGCGACTGAGCAGCAAGTTGTGCGAGACGTACAGGGCTAAATGATGCCCCATGTCTCGTACTGTTGTCAAATAACGTAAATATACCTACCCATACAAATTTTGACCGGAAGTGAAGGATTTTCAGCAAATTTTAGGTGCGATAATCTTCTGACTCTTGCTCAGCACAACTTTCTCGACCTGCTGCCATGCATTTTATCGTGTTGTCATACGTAGGTATTTTGGGAGTGGGCTTTCGGACTACATGCTAGTCCGAGCGAAGACCACAGCATATCGAGCTACACTACATTAAGTAGGTAGGTATATTACATTATATTAGCGACTGAGTGAGACAACATCTTGAGGGTCAGAGGATCTTGAGGACAGTCGCCTTGAAAAGTTGGACATTAGGTCCCGAACAGATACGCTTCAATCGACAAAACTGATTTGAAATAAGAACGCGTCATTTAAATAGATTCAAACCGAACATAACGATAACTGTCGCAAACTGGAATCTCTTTTTTACGCGTGCTTTAAATTTACACTTTATTCCATTGTTTTAAAATCGATATTTGCATGTGCAGGTTCAAGTGATGAGCGTTTGTGTAATGTTCCCCTCGAAATAATGTAACTGGCGTTCAAATATATTTTATTTATGACTTTCATTCCGTCAGGTGGATTGGTAACGAGTTATTTTAACGCCAATTTTAATGTAAATCCCATCTGAATGGTTGAACACGACTAATGAAAACGATTTTATGATTTATGTATATTCCGTTAGCGTCAAAATGACAGGTGAGGTTAGACATTTGAAAGCATTTTGCAGTTGATGTGCGTGAGTGTTGCTAATATGGTTGTGACGAAGTTATTTTAGATGGTTGTTTTTGGAACTAGGAAAATAATTATTTTATACCAGCGAACGAAAAAACCGTAGAAGTCAAGTAGCGCCGCAAAATGGCCCCATAGAATGGGTGCCATTGCAATTATGGTGTGTCAAAACGATGCCAGGCGCCTAAAACCCGGCACGTGTTTGGGTAGAAATGTGTAAGGAGACCGCATTCTATGGTTTTTTCTTTCGCTGTTTATAACGAACTAACTGCCCGCGTGGCTTCGCCCGCGTATTACAGAGAAAGTAGGCGGTGCTGCGGAACACAATATAGTCTATGTCCACCCCGAAGGTCTATTCTGTTTACTGTGAAAGAAGTTTTGAAATCGGATGAGTACGGAGATAACCCCCTACAAATAAACTTACAACACTACAAACTCACAACACCTCACACCTCTTTATAATATTAGCAGGCCCATCTCACTGTCAATTTGGCGCGAAACGACGTTTGTCTATGGTAACCTCCTGTCTCAGGGTTGTACAGTCGAGGTCATAAATATGTTTACACTTTTTACCTAATTACCTAACTCCAAATATATACAATCACACACGCACACGCACACGTGTAAGCTTGCACTCTACTGGGTCCTGTAACACAGGGAGTCCTAGCTCAGGACCCATTGACAATTGTATTCCGTGTAACGTGTTTTTGTGATATAAATATTTCTTATTCTTATATTTCTTATTTTGCACCTTATTACAAGGCAATAAGGTGCAAAAGTGTAAACGTATTTATGACCTCGACCGTACCAGCGTATCGCACACAATGACGTTTCATACCTATATACGTTCCGTTTTACGTATAACAACATAATTTAATTGATCGCACACCGATATACGAATTTCAATTTTAACTACAACATCTTTCTACCATGACGAAACGAACCCCATTGCAAAGTATGAACTGTTTTGTAAAAACTTAACCTGTAGGTATTCGAGTATTTTTTTTAGTTAAGTACTTAATCCTAATACTTCACGGCTATTGTATTGTTCCTTATTTCCTCCTGTATTTATTTCATATTAGGTATAATTTCCAAAATTTGATGATCATTTCGACAACAAACATAGGAACTAAAATTGTTATCATTTTGGATGTTCAGTTACGTTAACAACCCTGTGAGATAGGGTAGTAGGATAGGTTCTATGATTGTCTATTGCAAAAAAAATACAGCTAACGTCATCGCTTAAGCAGTGGACCTTCTGTACCTTTAGGTACTTTTAATTATTTTGTATATTAGTATAAACTACGTGTTACCGTACTCCACACGCCTAAAAATTCTCTGTGCCGTTCACACATGGGAAAGTGTTTGTGTGTGTTTGTGTGTGTTTGTTTGTCCGTCTTTCACGGCAAAACGGAGCGACGAATTGACGTGATTTTTTAAGTGGAGATAATTGAAGGGATGGAGAGTGACATAGGCTACTTTTTGTCTCTTTCTAACCCCCCACTTCCCTAAAATGGGGGGTAAAAGTTTGTATGGAGCTACGATATAAACGAGTTCCACGCGGACGGAGTCGCGCGCAGAAGCTAGTTATAATATAAATATGTGTTGGTTACAGAAATCACTTCTGAACAAAATCCAACCTACGAACCAAACAAAAGAAAGACGTCGGAAAACTGTAGCTTCTACCAGCAAACTGACCGCACCACAACCAAAGCCTACAGAGAGAAACAGCGAAGGAGATAGACGTGACGAAGGTGCGAGAGAGATGGATGTTCAGGAGAAAGCGTCAGAGAGAAAAGAAAGTTCGAAAAGCGAGGAATCGATAGAAAATAAGATAAGTGAAGTTGAGGAAATGTCTGTTGATGATTGTATTGTTGATCTAACTTTTGATTGAAATATATTTTTTTAAACTGTGGTTTGTTGTTTAATGATCTTACCTAAATCGACTTAGCGCTAAACTTAGGTTAATTATGGGTACGGGACGGCGATAAACCCAATTATATAGATAAATAAATAAACATGCAAGACTCGGAAACAAATATTAAAATCAATGCGCTCACTACATCAACTCCGTAGTTAGTACATTTACGAGGCGAGGCGGTGCGGGTCGGGCGCCGGGTGGCTCTAATGAGCTGTGACCTTAAGGGCAAAGTGGTGGTGACCCCATATTCGGTTGAAACCACCTCAACAACAACTGGGGTAGAAACTCCTAACTCCTGCCGGAGGTTTCCCCTGTATTTTTTGGGGTACTCTCCCAATACATACCTATTCCGATCAGGACAGTCAGGTCAGGTTAAACATATTTTTATGTAATAAAATAACTACAACTTCGAAAAGTTGACATTTTCATTTCAAAGTCCAATATCTCAAAAACGGCTGAACAGATTTTCATGAAATATGGCTAAGAACACTCGGGATCACATCAGCTTTCGAATGAAAAAAACCGCATTCAAATCGGTCCATCCGTTTGGGAGCTACGCTACCACAGACAGATACACAGACTCGTTAAACTGGATATCGTTTCTTAACCCAAAGTCGACATACTTACCTATTATAAATAAACAAATATATAAAAAAAGGGACACAAATGAAACTAGCCCCACGGTACCTAAAGCTCAATAAGGCCTTTTAATGGGTACTAGACAGCTATACAGTATTACATTAGACTTCTACCCATGCATACATACATATTTTTCCTAATCGATATTTGATAATCTGAAAACGAACAAAAACGAAAGCGCGTACGTCCACAAATATGCATTAAAATGTGAAGCAACGCGCTCCTGTCCGCGGGTCGCCAAAAAACTCGTTATAACGAAACACAATTACTGGCGGACAGGGAAAACTGTGGAACTGTGTTGGTCTGCTACATTGTAGACTACCAACTTGGAGTTGTTCTGGACTGCACTACATTGTACTATACTAATTCTACCAACTCGTGGTCGTTGTATGGTGTGATCTATTTTCGATAGCTTGGGTACGGTGCAACCCCCTGATGCTTGGCAGCAGTATCAGTATGGGAAAAGGGGTGAAGAAGATACTTCTGCACGTCTATCATGGGACGGCCGCGACATACTCTCGATAATAAGAGAGAGACGAATAGTGCGAGAAAAATCTAGAGAGCTCGCGCGCCGTCGCGTGACAGCCGTGCTGGTAGAGATATTTAGGAGAGTCAGTACTCTCAAACGGCGGTGCAGAAAGTAAAGTATTTACTAACTTATTGCAGTGGCAGCCTTCACAGTATAATTTGTCGTCATTTACGTTTTGACGTTATAAATTGTACCTATCAAGCAATCTGTTTTTTTGGTGTATGTCGACTTACCTACTACAGGCACTATCGCTTTTGGTAAAAGTGATTATGCCATGAAGACGTTTCAATAACTTATGTGTGTGTACGCTATATAATATATTCCATGAGAGTAAGCACGGCTTCAGTTTTATGGCGTATATAACTATAGAATATATACCCTAACGTATAAACGTATAGTCAGTCGTACGTATTAAAGGTGCTCAAATAGTTATTTACAATACAAGTGCCAAAAATAGGAAATTCGCAACGAGTGATGATAAATTAAAACACGACCGAAGGGAGTGTTTTAAATCGATACGAGTTGCGAATTACCTAAGGAGTGCGAGTTAAGTGCTTATCTATGTTATGTTAGTCTATATAAACATTTTCAACATAAATTTATATTATATTGTATATTATTTAATTATCGGTGAAGGAAAAACATCGTGCGGGAACATACATCCACGAAGACATTCAAAGGTGTATATGAAGTCCCCAACCCGCACTGGGCCATACTATGTTACTGCAAATTTAAAAGGATTTTAGTATAAAAGTTATCCTACATGGTGACGAAAATACGCCGACTCCACAGCACCCCTATTCCCAGTAGTTAATTACTTCTATAAACGACTGTTAGAGTATAATGAGATTTTTGCAATTCAACAGTGGCACATTACAGGGAGCTGTTTGTTATACCCCCCCCCCCCCCCCCCCTTCCACCCTGCGGTCAGTGGAGGGGAGTTATTAGGCACTGTTAATGAATTCCTCGTTGGTGTTAGCATGTTCGTGTTATGGGTTTTGTGTTTTTTAGTGAGATGGTTACTTTCGCTTTCATTCTGAATCGGATGATCTGCCTATTTACTGCTGTGACAACCATTTACATTGACAGAAGAATACATTATTTTTTATCGATAAATCATTATGATTATATTATTATTATTTATGAATGATTGGAACAGTTTAAATAACTTAACTGTAACTCTTAGACCCCTCACGCACTAAGCGGCTTGCCGTGCGGTTGGCCAAAACATATGAAACACAGAACTATATCAAGATAGAAGCAAAGAGCTCGTCGATTAGTATGGGAACCGAGCGTGTAACATTTTGCGTAGGTACTTTGACGTCACGAGCGTAATTTAGTGACGGGAAACAAAAGCCGCGCGACATCGATTCGTCAACATCGATTAGCACGCGGCAGTTGCAATAACTAGTAGCTTTATTTTGTATCGATTCAAAATATCGATAAGAACCGACAGAGGAAATGATAATTAGATTCAACAGAGGAAATGATAATTAGATTCAACAGAGGAAATGAAAAATAGTATTAATAAAAAGGTCTTAGTTTTTGTACACTATATACACTCGCGGTCAAAGAAACCGGGTCAGTGACGAAAACCTCAATATTTTGTAAATCGTTGGTCGTATCTGCATGAAACTAACTCTGTTTTATAGAGAATTTAATATCCTTCTAAATCCAACCTTCAATGTTCTACGTAGTAACTGGAAAAAGGTTTAATTGAAAAAAAAAACCAATTAGGTACTTATTTGAAATTGCGTTCGTTTTACTTTTGCTTGTTTTTAAGCAATTGTTTTCAATCTGTCAAAGAACTATGATAAAAGGCTGTCATTGTTTTATTTTGTGGTCATTCTTGAATGTCTTTCATGCCGCTAACACGAGATGAATGTACTCGTATCATCACTATGTTAGAAGAAGGAAGAAGTCAGAGGTATACAGCGAGAAGAACAGGTGTGTCACTTTCTACAGTGCAGCGAGTCCTCCAACGTTACCTACAAACTGGGCAGAACCTTAGAAGACCAGGAACTGGCAAAACAAGATGTACTACAGCTAGAGAAGATCGATTTATTGTTACAACCATGCTCCGAAATCGGCACCTCACAGCAGTTGAAGTGAAAAATCAGCTTTTAGAGACCCGAAGGGACGGCATCAGCGAGCGGACTGTCAGGCGGCGGCTCAAAGAAGCAAATTTGACCCCACATAGGCCGGCCAATGGCCCAAAACTTGAAAGAATACATCGAACAGCAAGACGACTTTATGCCCGCGATCACAGATACTGGGGTGACGAAGATTGGGCAAGAATTTTGTTTTCCGATGAATCCAGATTTATGCTCTATGCAAATGACGGGCGGCAAAGAGTTTACAGACGGCCTGGTGAACGTTTTATTCCAGCATGTTTTGAGGAAAAAGTGGCGTTCGGCGGTGGGTCAGTCATGGTTTGGGCTGGAATCTCTTCAGAGAGTCGCTCGGAGTTAGTTTTAATAGAAAATGGATCATTAACGAGTGCAAGATATGTAGAAAAGATTCTTAATGAGCATGTCGGCCCATACTTAATTAATATGGGTGGAAATTCTATGTTTATGCATGACAACGCCAGGCCACACACAGCTCAAATTGTCAGAGATTATTTTTTGGAGGTTGGTATCAACTGTATGAACTGGCCCCCGAGGAGTCCGGACTTAAATCCGATTGAGCATGTATGGGACGAGCTTGGGAGGCGTGTAAGAGCTCGAAACCCCGCCCCAGCTACACTTAGAGACCTGAAACAGGCATTAGTGGAAGAATGGGACAATATCCCGCAAGAACGCATAAAGAACTTAATAAACAGCATGCCGAATCGTCTAGAAGCTGTAAGAAGAGCCCGAGGAGGCAATACGAAGAATTAATTTTTATTTTTTGTGTTGTATGTGAAGTACCTACTGCTTATTTTTGTACGTAAAATTGGATGATTTTTTGTTTCCTATGTAATTTTATTAAACAAAAGAATTACGATTCCACCATTTGATGTTATTTAATTCAGTATAAAATTATCTACAATATGCAGTTTAATTCATGTCCCTAGCTTTATTATTTTAGGAGATATTACAGATTTTCGTACTGACCCGGTTTCTTTGACCGCGAGTGTAGAAGGAAAGAACTTGTTGAGACTTTTAGTATGTTCAGTCCCTAAACTTCCTGAACAAATTTCTGAATGGATTGCTTACATTTCTGCTCGCGGACGCTCCACTTCAATCACTGGCCGAGCTATATCATAAGTCCTCTATTTATGCGACCAGATACCGTAGGTAATGGCCAGAAGGAAACCCAAAAATGTAGGAAACCATTTTTTACGAGTAGTTGCTTCAATCCATTTATTTTTAGTATCAGGAATGTCAGGATCATTCAGAAAACTGAAATAAAATTTGGCACTCTTTGGGGGAGGCCTATGTCCAGCAGTGGACGTCTTTCGGCTGATATGATGATGATGATAGAAGTAACCATAACCTGTTTGTTAATAATATTTGCTTTCAACTACGTACATTAGGTATATAGCTGCATAATAATATAAGAACGTAATTATCATTTCCTCTGTGTTACAAATCGATTTTAATAATCGAGTAAGTAAATCACAGTGTACAGCACTATTCTTACTTTCGACAGAAAAAATAAGAAATCTACCTTGAACATGACTCGACAGTTTGAATAGCTTATTTTTACATCGCTAGTTTTGAACGCACACCAAGTCTGGCTCGTCAAATTAAAGCCGCAATGGAAAACTGGCGTTGCAATCCCCGGCTACTGTTTTGATGAAAATAATGAAATAAATGGTTTTTTAATTAATAACAGATATTTAAGGACAAATTGTACTTCCCAATGAAAGGATATACCTCGATTAACAGCTCCACCTTTATTGGAAGTGATTAAGCAACTAATTATTGCGCAAACAACCATTTTGTTTTTAAACTGTGACGTCGCACGCAGGCCGCGGTCGTGAGTAGACTGAAGTTCGCGGCGAGCAATGGTGCCACCGTGTCATCATTTCGCCACGCGAAGTACATACACTTATTCGTTCTATCTTGATATTATATGTCTGTGCTCTACGCACTAACCGGTTGGTCGCAACCGCACGCGGCTAGCCGCTTAGTGCGTACTAGGGCTAAATCTTAACTGGATTGTGAAAGAACTTCACACAATACAAATACAAAATCATATATTTATACAATGTCTACACACGTGTCGTGTGTCTGTGTGTAGTGTTGTGAATGTCTACACATTGGTTGTATGTGCAACCAGTAATGTCATCATTAATGGAGTAGTGTAATTTATAGGTACACTGCCCAACCCTTTTAATACTTATTTTGGCAAAAAAATACTGACTGTTGAGTTTGTTTCGGCGTTTATTATAAACAGTGGTCTTCTTTTTTAGAAACGCAGCTGGTAGAATTTTGACTTGTAACAGTGCCATTATATGGCCTACTTGCAGAATAAAATTCATTTATTTCGTTTAATATCGGAACACGAAAAATAATCAACAACAGGGTTAAGATATACCTACTCTAAATTTAAATGTTAGAAATACGTAGAAATTTCGTTCTTGGTACTGTTAAAAAGTGAATGGAACACGATGAACCACACCAAATCATATTTATCATAAGACCGGTACCGCCATCTATTGTGGAGTAGTGTGAACAATTAAATAAATCTCAAAAGTCTAACGATTACTTTTTATTTCCGTTTAACATATCTTTGTGTAGTAAATCGTGAACTTCTTTTTTGCAACGGTTCATTGCAATAAAAAAAATTTGATTTGATTTGATTTGATTTGATTGAAACAAAATTAACATACTCGTAACTAAGTAGCTACTGTTTCTGGCGGAGACATTACTAAAGTTTTAAGCTATTTACTACCATTTATTTATACTTAACGATCAAGGCATGAAAATTATTGATCAATTAAATTTATCATATCAGCCGAAAGACGTCCACTGCTGGACAGTGGCCCAAAGAGTGCCACAATGACCGGTCCTGCGCCACCCGCATCCAGCGGACTCCCGCGACCTTTACCAGGCCATCAGTCCACCTTGTGGGGGGCCTACCCACGCTGCGCCTTCCGGTACGTGGTCGCCACTCGAGAACCTTTCCGCCCCAACGGCCATCGGTTCTACATGCAATGTGCCCCGCCCACTGCCCCTTAAGTTTAGCGATTCGGAGGGCTATATCGGTTACCTTGGTTCTGCTGCGGATCATTTCTGATGCGATCGCGCAGAGAAATTCCCAACATAGCTTTCTCCATTGCCCTTTGGGTGACTTTGAGCCTTCTTATGAGGCCCATAGTAAGCGACCACGTTTCAGTGCCATACGTCATCACTGGCAACACACACTGGTCAAAGACTCGTCTTGAGACACTGCGGAATATTGGACGAAAAGATGTGCCGTATAGCCTCCCGAATGCTGCCCAGCCGAGTCGGATTCGACAATTGCACCTCTTTCCCAAAGTTGGACCTACCTAACTGAACAGTCTGTCTTTATATATAATCGTCTACAACTTCGAGCGTTAAGTATCCGATTGAAATGGGAGTTGGTACTTACTACAATTAAATTGAATGATACAAATTCACAACAACAATATCACAGGGCACATGTTTTTGATAGTATCAGTAACGCCATCTATTGTAGTGTAGAGTAGGTATAGTGGATTATCTTTTTAGAAAATTACAACACCTTTTCACTCCCCTAGACTCACGAATTTTCCATAACGCATGAAATATTTTTTATTATATTCTATTAAAAAGTTAACACTGTCGAGTTAAAAAAAAACCCCCTAGTTAATCCGCTTAGAGATGAAATTTTCCAGAACGCTGAAAGTACTTTTTTGTATTCTAATAAGTAATCTTTCTACATAGTTTCAACTCCCTAGCTCAAAAAAGCGGCCTTCATACAAACCTTGCACCTTTTTTTAAGGGAAATTCTCAAAACACTGAAAGTACTTTTTTTTATTTTAATAAGTATTTTTTCGACAAAGTTTAAAAAAGAAAACGTTGTCTCCATACTAACTTTGCACCCCTAATTAACCCCCTTAGGGGTGGAATTTCCAAAACTCCTTCTCATCCCTTGCCTGGTGGAAGTTCTGGTGTAAATATAAATTTTCTAGTTCTAGTAGTTTCGCGGCTGTGCGTTGATGATCAGTCAGGATATCTGCTTTCATATTATATACATAGATTAAAAGCTGAAGTTTTATGTATTAATTAAAGTTATGCTGCATGTATATGTTATATTTTTACTAATAGAATGGTGTCGATTCCCTATAAAAACAATCATGATAATTAAACAAAATTAGGACAGCCAACGCCATCTGTTATAACTTTGAATTACTAAAGGGTACAGTTAAATAAAAGCGATTGACAATAGCGGACCTTTTGTACGTAATAACTATTATTTACAACTTATGATGGTTTTAGACTTTTAGCCTAGTGGTTCAGGCATGCAGCTGTGAAGCGGCAGTACTGGGTTCGAATCCCTGCTCGTACTAAGGAGTTTTTCGGAACTTATGTACGGAATATTTATTTATCGTTAGCTTTTCGGTGAAGGAAAACATCGTGAGGAAACCGATCTTAATCCCAATAAGGTCTAGTTTTCCCTCCGGGTTGGAAGGTCAGATGGCAGTCGCTTTCGTAAAACTAGTGCCTATGCCAAATCTTGGGATTAGCTGTCAAAGCGGACCCCGGGCTCCTTTAGGGGCATTACCGGGAATAACGCTAGGATGGTGACGATGATGATGGTTTGTGGGTTTGGAATACTTGGGAAAAACACTGATAAAACCATGTCATATCGTTGCTGTCACATCGACTTTTACATTTTTCCAATTAATTTGACAGCCATGTCATCTCAGAAAGTTAAGTATCCCAGGGGACCGATTTTTGACTTTCGAGCGCTCCACTCTTTCACTCGAAAACTGACGAAATTGTGAAAAGCTATTTTGAAATAGCCATAGAAAATTGAAAAACGAGTGGTATTGACCACTCGTATTCAATTATATTGTTTGAAAGTAAGTGCCTGCCATTTTGACACTACAAACATATTTACTTTTATTTGATTTTCGAGCGCTGGAAAGTCAAAAATCGGTCCCATGGTCCACGACCACGAATTCATTTTACAAGTAATAAGTTTGCATTGAATCAGTGTACCTATACGTTTATAGGTACGTGAAATTAGTAATATGATTTGCCGCTAGATGTCGCTGTTCCGAGGCCTGAATCTCGCTATCGCTGTGTTACCCTAGATAATATAAAGCGTTTCTTTTCTGTCGTTAATTTAAAGAAAACCGTGTCGACACTTCGATTACAATTTTTGGAACGCGTCTTCGCAAATACCAGCGAAGATGCGTCAAATGGATAGTGTGAGAAGATATCGAACACGTGATAATTATTTTATAAACATTTCGTTTGATAATCTCATAATTTAATATATCTATTACCGTTAGACGAATCGTGGATGTTTTAATTCACAAATTCAATTCAAAATATTTATTTCGAACGTGTGCATCCATATATTTGGTTAGTAAATTACAATTATAAATAAACATTAAGTTGGACTAAAAAATAAAATTAAAATTCCCAGATTGCCCGCTTCCCATTCGCATGGAGTTGCATCCAGTGGTGCTGGAACGGGCATTCCAGCCTGCCGGCCACAACGCGTAGGAGGCGTCTAGCTATCGCGGTTCTTGAGATACAGCCTGGTGACAGACAGACGGACGGACAGCGAAGTCTTAGTAACAGGGTTCCGTTTTTACCCTTTGGTTACGGAACCCTAAAAAATGGTTTCTAGCACTCGCTACGTTTGCTTGGCTCGTGCGCTTTTTATGACATAGCCATTACATTACTTATTTTGTGATTAGTACTAGCTTCTTCCCGCGATTTCGTCCGCGTAGAATTCGTTTCACCACAAACTTTGTTCTTATTTTCACCTCCTCAAGAAATGATTTTCGGGTTCAAAGACCAAGACAGACCAGAAACCAAAGACCAATACGAATTCGATACAAAGAAAATGAAACCAAAATTTGTTGGTTTAATTGCTCGTACGTGACTATCCAACCAGGAAAAATCGTAATAAGTACCGCGAAGTAGAAATAACTCATTTAAAGTCTGTCTGTCAACGCCATCTTTTAACGTTATTTTATTTGTAAGCAAAAGTAAAAAACCTACTTTGCTTTTTGATTCATGATAAGATTTTCGACACAATTGTGTTTGGCACACACACACAGTTGGTTGGTACAGTAAGCAAAAAAGATATCTACACTGACAAAGTGTCAAAAATATATATTTAAGACGCTGTCAACACCAAAATGACCTTGAGGATTCGGGATACGGCGCACGCTGTCTATTTGTATCGGAGACGAGAGCGATTGTTTACTGGGCGGCCACTGGCCAGATTTTAGAAGATAATAATGAATAAATATTGAAATTAAAGAAAGTGTGGATTATTTGTGAAATATATATACAATATAATATAAATAGTCGTTAGCGGTTTAGGTATGAATATGCTGACTTCATGTTTTTAATTGCAGACCCATACGTCAAAAAAATAAAGACACCGATTAATGATGATTTTAAGACCAATATTTGCAATTATTTTCTATCGAGCCGATTTCGTTCAATTATGTATAGTATAGAGTCCGTCCACGGTCTTTGAATTATGATGAATATTAACATATATTTTTTGAATGTGCTAGAAAAACTGCTTAAATAACATCAATTTCAAAAAAAATTAGGTCTTGTCAGCCTATTAATCGCCTTTAATGGCGTAGTTTCGCGTTTTCTCAGTGACTTAAAGTGAGACATCAAGTTTCTTTTGTTTTATTTTATTAGCCTACATTATGTCCCACTGCTAGGCAAAAATTTTTTTCCGCCACTCGTCTCGCTCGGTCCTGCCTGTGCTAGTGCTGACCAATCTGTACAAAACGTATCAAGGTCGATCCGCCATCTCCTTTTCGGTCTGCCTCTACCTCGGAAGCCATCTTGTGGAAGCCATTCGGTGGCTAATTTGGCCCATCGCTCCGCGTGCATCCGGCAGACATGTCCAGCCCAGTCCCACTTTGGCTTCGCGGTCTTGGCACCCACATCTACGAGGCCAGTTTTGGTACGCAGCTCCCGAACGATCCTACGAACTCCGAGTATGCTGCGTTCCAATGCATTGACAAGTACTTACACAGGAAACACGCGAAGCTAAATCGTTGTATGACCCTTGTATATTTGAAAAAGCGCTGAAACACCTAATGAAACACATGCCTTATTGCCCTGCGTCTGAAGACCAGCCATCAATTAAAGTAATGGCCGACGCGCTGAATATGCAACTCGACAATTGCAAAAAGACCATCACGTAAGAAGAGGCGCCGGTTGCTTCGTTACAATGCATGTTCACACGGGTTGGCCAAAATATCGCTTGTTTTATTAAACATGGATAGGTTAGCTGTTTATTCGGTATATGTTAGAGTTACGTAGCCGAACGGTAAGCCGCGCGATTTGAAATCTGACCCCGTATCATGGTCGGCCTTATCACACGATAAGACCGACCATGATACAGGGTCAGGAGGGCTTAAATTAGAACCCCGGCTTGCACCAACTATAATTTTTCAAAAAACTTATGAGCGAAAAATTCATTTTTTTCGGTGAAGGAAAACATCGTGAGGAAACCGGTCTTAACCCAACGAAGTCTACTTTTCCCACTAGGTTGGAAGGTCAGATGGCAGTTGCTTTCGTAAAACTATTGACCATGCTTAATCTTGGGATTAGCTGCCAAAGCGGACCCCGTGCAGGTTCCTTTAGGGATCATCTGTGGAAAACTGCTAGGAGTATGCGAATTCCTAATTAAATAGGTACATGGCTTATGGCCCTCCGTTTCACCAGCGATCAATTAGAGTGTAATGGCCGACGCGTTGAATATGCAACTCGACAAATGCTGAAAGACCGTAAGAAGCGGCGCTGATTGCTTCATTACAATGCACGTCCACTTAGGCTGGCCAAAATATCGTGGCATGTTTAATTAGGTTACATTTTGGCCACCAATTGACCAACCATTGTCTAGACATTCGTCTCAATCATCGACCATTCATGCACATAATTCATCATCATCATCATCATATCAGCCGAAAGACATCCATTGCTGGACATAGGCCTCCCCCAAAGAGTGCCAAAGTGACCGGTCCTGCGCCACCCGCATCCAGCGGACTCCAGCAACCTTTACCAGGTCATCAGTCCACCTTGCGGGGGGCTACCCTCGCCGCGCCTTCCGGTACGTGGTCGCCACTCGAGAACCTTTCCGCTCCAACGGCCATCGGTTCTACGTGCTGTGTTCCCCGCCCACTGCCACTTAAGTTTAGCGATTCGGAGGGCTATATCGGTTACCTTGGTTCTGCTGCGGATAGCCTCATTTCTGAAGCGATCACGCAGAGAAACTCCCAACATAGCCCTCTCCATAGCACTTTGGGTGACTTTGAGCCTTCTTATGAGGCCCATAGTAAGCGACCACGTTTCAGTGCCATATGTCATCACTGGCAACACACACTGGTCAAAGACTCTCGTCTTGAGATACTACACATAATTACCTTAACAAAAAATAGCTGCCTGCATGGCTCCACCTGGTTATTACAGAGAATACAGGCGGTGCCACGGGATTACAATATAGCCTATATCCATCCTGAAAGTTTTATACTACATTAAGTTCTACGACATTAAATATTTTTTGAAATCGGATGAGTGTTGGAGTATAACGCTGGCCATCTTTATGAAGACTAGACTCTTTGTATTTTGAATTAAGTAAAGTCTGTCAGCGCTGTCTCTGTCAATCAGCTTTTGTATTGAACAGATGTCATACAATGTTTTTAACATAATATATTTCAATATTTACATTATTTCCACTGCGCCCGTGTTGCTTATTTCTTTAAACTCTAATAGTAGATCCGGAGATTACCCCCTACATACGAATATACAATGCCCGTATATTGAAAAGAACGTAGGCGAACCCACGGGTTAAATATAACCTATAAGTCTATAACCATTCAAAAAATCATTCTACACGCTGGTGAAAGAATTTTTAAAATCGGATAAGTGGTTCCAGAGATTAATTCAGTTCCATTAATAATTGACAATTTTTCATAGTATTAGTACGGATCAACAGTATTTTCTATACACTAGCGACCCGCGCCGGCTTCGCACGCGGACTATATTATACATATAAACATTCCTCTTGAATCACTCTATCTATTAAAAAAAAAGCGGCCAAGTGCGTGTCCGACCACGCACAATGAGGGTTCCGTGCCTATTAAAAAGGTCGTATCGTTACTGAAATCTTATGGCACTTACGTCCTTTTCTTTAAAGAAGGCAGTTTTTTAGAAATATCTCAAAAACCTTTGAACCGATCTTGTTCAAAACAATTTTCGCTGAGATAATTTAATAAGCCCTATGACCATGATTTTGTTCATATTTTTAAAATACACGGTTCAAAAATTAGAGGGGGGGGGGGGGCACAATTTTAGTGACTTTCGAGGAGATTATCTCTGACTCTATTAACTTAATCAAAAAAATTGCTGAAAAACCTTTATTTTGAAAGGCCTATCGATTGATGTGCCACACGTGGGCTTGCAATGAAAGAAAAAAAATGACTTTCAGATTTGTGTGTGGAGTGCACCCATAAAAAAATTTTTTTTTTAGTAATTTAGTTACAAAACTATGTAGCGGTTAACAAAATACACCTATCCTGAAAATTTTATTCAAATACACCTTATAGTTTTCGAGTAAAATGCCTGTGTCATACGGACGGACAGACAGACAGACAGACAGACATGACCAATCTATAAGGGTTCCGTTTTTTGCCATTTGGTTACGGAACCCTAAAAACGGCATCAAAATCCGTTGCGTAATTTTAAAGATCTAAGAATCCAGGGACAGACACCGGGAAGCGATTTTGTTTTATACCTAGTATGTTGTAGTGATTTTAATTCAATATTTCTACGAGTATATGCCATTCTAATCTAATTGCACTCAAAATTCTTATTATGTAAAGCTATTTCTTAGGGCTGATAGAAACATTTAGTTAACGTGAATACTCGTAAGTAAATATTAATTTAATATGTTAACAATTTTCTCAATGCATTTTATTATACGAATCTAGATTTAAGAATAACAAATATTGAGTGCCCTTACAGGGTATCATGTACCTACTCGTATCGTACCTACCATCTATATATGCACACCTCAATGTATTATGAAATTTATAAACATGCAATAAGTATAATAAAGAATAGGTAAAGATTTTCCAAAACATACACTTGCATTCTACAAAGCTAATACAATGTGCACGTCTATCATGAGACGGCCGCGATTTTTCTCAACACCTCTTGTTCTAAGTGTTCTAGTAAGAGAGAGCTCGCGCGCCGTCTCGTGATAGCCGTGCTGACAGACTTTTCCTCTGTATAACCGAACGAGCGAGCGAAGCGAACGAAGTTATATCAGTTATGGGTGAGGACCAAATTCTTGGCCAGTAGTTAGCCTAGTTAATCGGTTATAATAGTTAAAAAGTTCCGCTGTGACACAAAAATTAGCCATACAATTCTATGGTTAAGTTTCGTCTCATTTTTTTTTACATATTAAATATATACCAACATTTTAATGGATAAGTACTACCTGTAGGTACTCATTATTATTATTATTATTTAATTATATTTGACTAAGGAACGAGGTTTTGGTTTTCTCCTTGTATTTTTATGTACGCCAATTATTAATAAGGTACCTCTCAGTACACTAATTATTCATGATTTTAATATTATTTGTATTCTTAACTTTGACATTCTTATTTTTTATGTTCTATTTGTTGTTTTATATTATTTTTTCCATTATTGTTGCGAAATTGTGCCTAACGATCATTATACAATAAGTAGTATTTACAAAGTGTTATTGTTATATGAGAATTGTGTAATGAGATAAATAAAACTAAACTAAACTAAACTTGTGTCACAACGGATTTTTTAACTACTTACTACCGATTAACCAGGCTAACTACTGGCCAAGATTTGGTCCTCACCCATATGCTTCAGCTTGGGCCGAACGAAAATCGGTGTGTTCTTCAATTCTCGTGAATTATTGGGAGCAGGTTCGTCAATTATATGTATTATCTTGATATGTACGTATCAAGTATGGAATTGGTGGCTTTTTCCGCCCGTAAAAGGTCCCTTCAAAGATGACAATTAGAATTAGTTGGTAGTTGGTATGAAGATAAGTGCAGAAAACAGAGCCTATAGGTACAGCTGAATTCAATTTATATATTTGCATCCCAATCACACTTTGACGCACACGCACTCGCTCTAACATGTAAGCTAGGCGCTCGTGGAAGCCATTACGCAGAATAGATCCAATAGTGATTGAAATCGGAAGCAACAGACAGAATATACCTCCCGGGAGTCCCACGCCAGCGCCGGTCCCCCTGCATAATTCATACAATCTGCATGCGAACTGCATCAAACTTGCAGGAAAAACTAGATTGCTAATGAGTGACATGGAGCTAACGATAGTTTTTGAGATGTTTTGAGCTGTATGATATCAACAATTGCAAATGTTCGCGTAATTATTAACCCCCGACACAAAGAGAGGGGTGTTATAAGTTTAACGTGTCTGTGTATCTGTCTGTGGTATCGTAGCTCCCAAACGGATCGACCGATGTGAATGCGGTTTTTTTTGTGTCATAGATAATTTTATCCTGAGTGTTCTTAGCCATGTTTCACGAAAATCTGTTCAGCCGTTTTTGAGATATTGGACTTTGAAATGACAATGTCGGGGGTTTTTCAACTTTTCTTTTTAGTTCTTACGTTACTTAGTAGGTACCCATCAAAATTTAGAAAAGTGATATTTAAAAGCTCGTCCAGACCACTGGTGATTGAGGAACGAGCCAGCTCCGTGGTCCAACTGGCTCGGTCCTCACTCAACGGATCAGCACAGCCATCCAGAGGGGGAACGCAGCGAGCCTAAATGGGGGCTGGGACTGTCTAAAGGACAACGGCAAACCGTTCCACAACTTCACAGCACTGCACGCATCTCGAATGACTTAGAAAATGTGCGCGTCTTATTAGACGGTATTGCAAGGGTGAGATTAGCGCTCGACCTTAAGGGGAAGCATTGGAAATTATCGCGTGCTTTGACACGCCGTTCTGACTAGATTAAGAAACAATTAGGTCTTAATTTTAGATATATGATTCTTGACTATATGAATGTTCATCTGATTTAATTGATACATGATTGCCTAAAATTTCCTCGATTGAAAAAAAATCCAAAGTTGGGTCTTTATTTTCTTTTTTGTACACACAGCAACACACCTAACTAACCATACCGTGAAACCTAGAACCTTATTACAATGCACTTAAGGTCAGATTAGATTTCCGATGGTCACTTAGCTGTGTTGTCGACTGTACTCAGCCTACTCAAACAATACATTATTTTACGACACAATAAAGTTAATACTACCCATAGTATTTTATCTCATCTAAAATCTCACTTAATGAAATATAAATAAAACTTCATTAAGTTAGGTATTTATCGCAATTTGTCCAAAAAAGCCATTCCCGAAGAGTGTTACATCTCTTTTTCTCGTGCGCGGAAGGCATAAGCGAGTCTCTGGCAAGGAAGCGTGGTCGACTCGAATCAAGGCATCCCCTTAAACAGTGAAAAAAATCGGAAGGGAAGCATGATTAAAGAGTACGTTAAAAAATAAGGACAGGATGTGTGCACATCTCTGCGCTGACGGATCGGTAACCAACCGAGCTGATAACGAAATTCAGAGATGTGGTCGTATTTGCGCAGGCCAAATATATACCTAGCCTAATACAGACATTTTGCAATCGCTCAAGCTTTCCAAGCAGTTCCTTATTGAGATCTAAGAATGCAATGTCACCATAGTCCAAAAGTGGAAGGAAAAGTGATTAGGCAAGGGTCAGCTTAGTATGGAATGGAAGAAAGTTTTGCAAACGCCCTAGGGAGTGCATGGGAGGCAAACGTCCTTAGACTTACTTCAGCAATTTGGGGACACCAAGAGAGCGTCTGGTCCATGGTGATACCCCGATTCCTGAGGGTAGAAGTGAAGGGGATGACAGTCCCACCAAAAATTACATCCGGAATGACCAATTCCGAGAGTTTACTGACATAATTCATAATTCATTTATTTGCATATAAAAAGGGTTTTACATAGGTGTTAGGTATAGAGTTACAAGTCCTATCCTTTTTAGCTGTTTTTTGCCAGCATGCAAATGGGTCATTAAAACATTAAATGTGTACTACATTAGACTACCTTAAGATAACTTAATTAAATACTAAGCTACATTAACTTATACTAAGATAGAATGCGCAATGAGTTTACAATATACAAATACAGTCCCGGTAATTGATAATAAAATAGTTAATTATATAATGTCATGTTAATAAAATATTTGTAATATAAATTTGACTAATATGAATTTTATACATCACTATACACAATAAATTCATTAATAGAGTAAAATGTTTTTGCCAGTAGCCATTTAAAAAGCGCTGTTTTAAATTGAGTATATGGTAGATCTTTTATGTTCTGTGGTAGCTTATTGTATATGGTGACACACATGCAGTAACAGTTTTTCTTGAAGGCAGCAGTTCTTTGCTGTTTAAGTACAATAAGCCTGTTTGTGTTCCTAGTGTTTCTAGGAAACCCCTCCTTGGCTGTCCTAAACAAGTTCATATTTAGCTTAACAAATTTAGAGACTTCAAACACATAGAGACAGGGTAGAGGGAGAATATTTAATTCAGAGAAGAGAGGTTTACAAGAAGTCATTTGGCGCACTCCACATATAGCACGAATACATTTTTTTTGGCAGATGAAGGCCCTTTGAACATCAACCCCATTTCCCCACACAATCAGTCCATACCGAAGCACTGATTCTACGTAGCCGTGATAGGCCATCAATGCTGTTTTTTGGTCGGCCGTTGCGCGCAGTCTGTTAGGGACTACCAATGACAGTTGACCGTACAGACCGTAGTTATTCGCCCATTGTCGTATACATTCTAAATTGCTATTAATTTGTCAAATTAAGGATAGATATTCCTCAATACCAGCCGCTGCATAGATTTGTAGGTCAGCCGCATAAAGATGATAAAAGGAACGAAGGGCCTTGGTAATACCGTTCACAAAAATTGAAAAAAGGGTCGAAAGCACCCCTCCTTGCGGGACACCAGCGGAAAGCATTGTCTGTCGAGATCGTTCTTAGCTATGTTTGAATTGTTCAAAATTTTCACAAATTATGTATTTCTGTTGCCGCTATAACAACATATACTAAAAACAAAATAAAATAATTATTTAAGTGGGCCTCCCATACAACAAACTTTCTTTTTTTACTTTTTTTATAGATAATGGTACGGAACCCTTCGTGCGCGACTCCGACTCGCACTTGGCCGGTTTTATTTAGTTATCATATCAAGTATCAAGATTATGACATCATATCATACATTAAGGCGTTTGACAAACTTGACAATGATATAACTGTTGCCATATGAAAAAAGTTTCATCTTTCCCTGGCCAGATTCTAGGGCCGAGACCGGGTACACTGTGCCGCTCGTCCGTGCGGCAGAGTTATATGCTCACCGCCGCAGCGAGCGGCACCGCGCCGCTCCGTGTGTTCCTCGCCTGCATGTAGTTACATACTAATCTAAATTATTCTCCACTCCACATGAATTAATAAGTAATAGGAGTGGTGACCACGACTCGCGAGAAATGTAGTCCCACTCCTTAGCTTGACAGGCTTGAAGTGGTCTAAGTAATTGATATTGTAATAAACCATTGACTTACACTTAAGGCGGGTCATGTGCAAATGCTGCCGTTAATAAATTACGTTTGACGGTTCACACGGAACGTCATGAGACACTAGCTCGACGGTCCCTATTAAAAGAGTCGGATCTGCAAAACAGCTACTTTTTAGGAGAAGCTGTCAAAGTTTTTGGAAAAAAAATTGTATGGGGAAAATTGATAATTAATGGAATATCGTTACCAAACTTCGAATATTTGCTTATTAGTAGGTTGTTTATTACTAGCCGTTGAGCATACATATACTTTATCAGCCATTTTTCCAAAAAAATACAAGAACCTCCTATATCACTTTTTTAACCGGAATTGCTTAAGCATCATTTGTCGGAAGTGCCACATACGACATTTTTGTCTGGAAATTGTATACATAATTATGTCGGATGTACCACATCATTGCAAGTTGAATAAAAGCTTTTAAAATTCCGCTCGATACCAAAACTACGTTGGGAACGCAATTTTATTGATATCATCATCATCATCATCATATCAGCCGAAAGACGTCCACTGCTGGACATAAGCCTCCCCAAAGAGTGCCACAAAGACCGGTCCTGCGCCACTCGCATCCAGCGGTCTCCCGCGACCTTTATCAGGGTACGTGATCGCTGCTCGAGAACTTTCCCGCCCCAACGGCCCTTGGTTCTACGTGCTATGTCCGCCCACTGCCACTTAAGTTAAGCGATTCGGAAGGCTATATCGGTTACCTTAGTTCTGCTGCGGATAGTCTCATTTCTGATGCGATCACGCAGACTAACTCCTAGCATAGTCTTCTCCATTGCCCTTTGGGTGACTTTGAGCGTTATTTGGCTCATAGTAAGCGACCACGTTTCAGTGCTATATTTCATCACTGGCAACATTACAGTGGCAACCCACACTGCGGAATATTGGACGTATGACGCACCGCCTCCGCCACCTCTAGAAGTCGTGGCCGACTCCTTAAGTTTAGTGATGTGCCGGGAAATATTCCCTTGTTCCTGGGAATATTCCCCAAACAGCGGAATGTTGAAATAAAAACCGGCCAAGTGCGTTTCGGGCCACGCGCAGTGTAGGGTTCCGTAGTTGCCTGTCTGTCTTAGTTACATCGACGTGCGGTGCGGTTGCGTCGGCCGAATTTATACGACAATCGGCCTTTCCAAGTACACATTAAATTGTTCGACTATTACTCGGTAACTACTTATGCCTACTTGTCCGTGATAGTTTTCCTTTTAAATTCATTATATGTACTACTACCACGAATTTTTTCACATCCCCAGTAATAGCCAGTTAGCCGGCAGGGGGGGGGGACACATGACTCGAACAAAAATTAGGGCATTAAAGCCCAATATCTCGCAAAATAATCACTGATTTGAAAAATGATTTTAGGAAACCCATAATATTTTTGAACGAGCTATCCAACGATATCCCACACCACGGGTTTAACGAGAAAAAAAATACACCCTCGCTTTAGGTGTAGTGGAGGTACCCTAAAAAAATATTTTTCAAGATTTTATTATACTGTTTTGTCGGCGTGATTGATTTATATACCCATGCCGAATTACAGTTTTCTAGTCGTAATGGTTACTGAGCTAAGCCGAAGACGGACAGACAGGCAGACGGCAGACAGACAGACAGACAGACAGACAGACAGACAGACGGACGGACATGGCGAAACTATTAAGGGTTCCTTGTTGACTACGGAACCTTAAAGATACGGAAAATTCAAATTGTAATAAAAGCAATTAAAATGTAGGTACTCATTCTGACTGTTTATCTCAATTACCATTTAATGTGTGAATATTTTCATATTTTGTATTCGTACATATTTTTTGTGATTTTTTAATTAACTTGTGCCTATTTTTTGTCGTTTTTGTTACTTGTAGAACTACTTTTGAAAAGTTGTTTTTTTTTTCGCTTGGGGGAATATTCCCATTGTTCCCAGGAATATTCACAGGAACATTAGTCCATGGAAATCGTGCTCTAAAAGGGGGGTTGCCTTGCATCAAATCGGGTAGTTCTGATTTTTGTATATGTTCTATGTGATGAAATGGTTATGGCAAATCCAAGTTTTCCAATTCGGAAACCCTCCGGGTCATTGTAAAATTTTTAAAAAACCATAAAATTTTCAGACTTTTTTTCAGTTTCTACTAAAACTGGTAAAAATTGGTTATGGTTTTTTAAAAATTTGACAATGATCCGGAGGGTTTCCGAATTGGAAAACTTGGATTTGCCATAACCACTTCATCACGTAGAACATAGGTATACAAAAATCAAAACTACCCGATTTGATGCACGGCAAAATGTACCAATTCCATGAGCTACATTGGGAATTTACTTTTGCTAATAAATTACAGCGGTTAATGTCTTGGTAAAAATATCAAGGGTGCAAGTTACCATGGAATCCCAGCACGTCTAGCATGGGACGGCCGCGACATACTCTCGATTTTTATCGCACTATACCTCTTGTTCTAAGTGTTCTAATAAGAGAAAGACGGATAGTGCGAGAAAAATCGAGAGAGCTCGCGCGCCGTCGCGTGCTAGCCGTGATAACAAGATATACATATAAACAAACACAATTTCAATATTCCCGTTTACTCCCTTGTATGGGAATATTCCCGGGAACGGCACATCGCTAATTAGGTTGGACTGTTAATTCCCATAAACTCTTACATGACACATTTGGTATTTAAAAGCTTTACGCTTTTAAGCAATCGACCATACGCAAGATGACTTAAGCGTATTCAGATCTCTACTGCCCATACAGGAAATCCTACTTACGAGCGCAAATCGACGGTCCCAATTAAAAGAGTCGGATCTGCAAACATTGAGATTTTGGCTTTTCAGTGGCTCAGGTCGTAAAAAACTCTAAATTTTAAAACCACATTCACAGATTTTAGTTTTTCTCAATACTTTTCGTAAAAACCAAGATAAAAATGTCGGATCTAAGAACAGATGACATTTAAAAACGTCGGTTGTGACAGTTCCGACATTTTTACGGGACATACAGTGAGTACAAAGTGTCGGATATAACACATTCTACTATTTTACACGGAAAAGTATAGCGTGTTTTTTGTTGTGTATTTTATGTAATTTACAGCCTGTTAAGTTATCAAGTAAATTTTCTCTGTATTAAATTGTTACATAAGAGTTTCCGTGCAACAATGTCAGTTCTGCCAGTTACGACATTTTTTGGAGTACCTTTTTTGTCGGATGTGGTACATCCGACATAATTATGTATACAATTTCCAGACAAAAATGTCGTATGTGGCACTTCCGACAAATGATGCTTAAACTATTCCGGTTAAAAAAGTACCTAATATAGGTTTTTGTATTTTTTTGGAAAAATGGCTGATAAAGTACATGTATGCTCAACGGCTAGTAATAAACAACCTACTAATAAGCAAACATTCGAAGTTTGATAACGATATTCCATTAATTAACAATTCCCCCCATACAATTTTTTTTTCCAAAAACTTTGACAGCTTCTCCTAAAAAGTAGCTGTTTTGCAGATCCGACTCTTTTAATAGGGACCGTCGAAATATAGACTAGTATAATTTAATTGAATCGCAAAAAGCACTTGACTGTTTTCACAAGCCCTATTTACATAGCATTAATAAGAACCAGCGGCGCTACCACGAACTGTGAAAGTCGAAGTTCGGGTATTTCCATCTCTATCGCACTCCCTTACTTGAGTGACAGGGATGCATGTATTACGAACTTCGACATTCGAAGTTCGTGGTAGCGCCGCAGAGGGGCTACCGCGAACCGAAACCGAACTTCGTTCCTGTATCTCCCTCTGTGTCGCTTGAACTAGCGAGTGCGACAGAGAGGGTGATACACGATGTTCGTTTTCATTTCGCGGTAGGCCCTCAGGTTGCTAGGTCCAGATTTTCCCATATCAAACGTCAAAACATGTACTAGTTAACATTCCCGGCATCACAATCCTTGCTACATAGTTCTCTAAAACTCTAAACGAACAAAAAACCAATCGTGACTTATTCATATCCTACAAACAAGCTCTGGTTGTCAAGCAAATCTGTCACTTATTGCCGCCGGGACCCGCTTTCGCCGCATTAACATTTTATTAACATTTCCCGTGCGCCATTAGGGTTGAAATTTGAATATCTTTGGATCGGAAATGCACAAATTAAGCGAGTGATCTGGTCGTAATGAGGGCCGTAATGACGAGTTGAGCAAAACAAAGTCTTGGTTACCTCAGAACTAGCGTCGAGGCTCGCAGGACGCTCAATGCTACGGAGACAGACTTTTTATTTTCTGGTTTCGCACCGCACCACCTTTCATAATTTTGTATTCAGGAAAATTCAAGTTGCAATCATAAATAGCTATAGGGTTCGTGTTGCGATGTCAATAAAATCCTTCTGTAACATTATCGATAATCCCACCAACCAGACACGGAAACGACCACTACTAACGCCATCCGGTGAGCACTAGATGCACTAAACCAATGAGAATAGCCATACTACTAGCGCCCTCCTTCGACGAGCGTACGTACCGAAATAGTACTGAATACGCCAGAAGATGTCGCTGTCCGGTCCGATAGAGTTCCTGCATCGTGCTATTAAGATTTTTCTTGAATTGGCTCGCTGGCTGGATTTAGCTATTGTGTCGGATCATTCGGATCGAATCTTAGGGTACGAACCCTCCGCTTCCCTCGGAAGTTCCGAGTGCTGCACACACTGGGCCAACGTTGGCGCGTGAGCAGAAGGCAGCTATGCGATAAAGGGAGAGGGCTATAACTCGATCTCTTTCGTTTGCATAGCTGCATCCTGCTCACGCGCCAACGTTGGGCCAATGTGTACAGCCGGCACTCGATCTCTTTCGTTTGCATAGCTGCATCCTGCTCACGCGCCAACGTTGGGCCATTGTGTACAGCGGCCATCAACGTTGGCGCGTGAGCAGGATGCAGCTATGCGTTAGAGGGAGAGGGCTATAACTCGATCTCTTTCGTTTACATAGCTGCGCCAACGTTGGCCCAGCGTGTACAGGCAGGCTAACGCCACGCCACGTTTTTCTCTTCGCCCTGCACGCACCCTCGCTACACTACTAATATTATAAGTTTGGATGTTTAGATTCTTGGATGTTAAATTGTTACTCAATCACGCTTAAACGGCTCAACCGATTTAGATGAAATTTTGCACGAACATAGTTTATAGTCTGGATTAAAATATAGGATAGTTTTTATCCCGAATCCATGCAGACAAAGTCGCGGGCGGAAGCTAGTATTCTTATAAATTTCAGTTTACAATTTAAAAAAAAATTAAATAGACGGCTTCCATACAACACGATGTACACGTTATTAATAAGGAGCGGCGCAGACGGACGGACGGCGAGCGACATGTGTAATGATGCTAAATAGCGCGCGGTAGGTGCGCGGGCGCATCAGGCGAACGGGGACGGCGGTATGCAACAACAGTCCATTATACTACTACGGTATGACGACAACCACTCGAAACATGTCCAAAGTAAACAATATACATTACTCACTGGGTCACTGGATAATGATGGTTTAGTAAAAAAACTCATTAGGTTTTAGAAGCGCGATCGCGATACACGTGACTGTGATAAAAATATAATTATTACTGTAGGAACTGTATTTTAACATAAGTAAATATTGATATCTAAAAATTTTAATGTGACCATTCCAATGCTTTGGAAGTCATTCAGAATATTTACACTAGCAAATGCTTAGAATCTATCGAATCCCTACTTCATTGAATATTCCCAGTCACTGGCACATGACATGACATAGAATATTTTATATAAGATCACGTATTCTATATTAGCATAACAAAGTCCAATTTGTCTCAATATTTGTCTCTGTCTCTCACACACATCGGCTAATCAATGTACCACACACACGAATGTATACACGAATTAGTTTCTCGTTTCGGGATGTATTATATTATTATATGCACAAGATTCAGTGAAAATTGCTCACTGCAGCATAACCCCGTCCAGTCAATAAGTCAGAAGCACCTATCTGCGTAATGCCTCAGTACATTTACATATTTTAATGAGCGCGCGCTATCTCCCCCGGCCGCGTCTAGCTCAGATCTGGACCAGCCTTAGCCTAGCCTGATGACTGCTATTATGTACCCTCGGTGGGATTTATATGGTGGAACACCCCTTACATTCTATGGCAGTTATTTAGAAATCCCGCTAGATGGTGCTGAGTGTCAGAACGCGCCTTCGTTTGGTTCCCTGAGCAGCTACCGCAAAACCGCGAATTTTCGTTTTCGCGGCCGCTCTGCCGTTTACACAGCAGCGGAATGTTACAGCATTGTTTCTTTAATACATATTGAAGCTGTATTGGTTAATGCCTTCACACTCTCGCAAATTTGTCTAAGGCATACGAGAATATATTTACCGATAGGTGAAGTTAAAAAGTGAGTTAAAATTGCCAGGCAAAAATTATTAACCATGGCGCGAAAAATTATTACAATTATAGAATTCTAAAAGGGTTAAGCATAAGTAAATAAAAGTAGCTTGTTGATTAGCGGTCACTGTAATTTAAGTGTACAGATATTTATGACGTGCACGTAAACGATAAACTCACTTTGACTCGCCTTAGCTTTTTGTAACTTTAGTTATCCAAGTTTTTCACCTCTTAATTACTTTTCATGTAAATAAGTTATTTAGAACCAACAAAATTTGAATTTAAATTGCCACTAATCACCATCATAGTGACATGTTAAGTACCACAAGTATTATGTTAAAAGGTTTCAAGAGTATTCGTTGACACAGGAGCCATAATACCTTTTGTAATGTAATGTAATGTGGGTATGTTTAACAAGCGATTTAGATTAGATTGGTAGTTTATTTATGTTTTTTGCTTAATTTATTATGAGCATAATTCAGATGAGTTTATTAAGTAATAATGAGTTTTATAAAATGAATGATAAGGGCGTGTCTAAAGGCCTACTCTGAAGGTGTAGCCTTATTTTAATGTAGATAATTTTTTGCCTCTAATTTAGATTTTGTTGTTTGCCTATTTTTAGTTTGACCTCATTGTTAAGTAGGTACCTTTTTTATTAGTTTTTATGTTTCCTTAAATAGTCAAATTATTTTAAATCGTTTCATGTTGTTTGTATTTCCGTGCACAGACTGACTTTTACGGTACCATAGTCAACAAGGAACCCTTATAGTTTTGCCGTGTCCGTCTGTCCGTACTACGTCTGCGGAAAGCTGTAATTCGGCATGCGTATATAAATCAATCACGCCGACAAAATAGTGGAATTAAATGTATTACACAGGCTCTCTCTTTTGCACGAAACGCACTTTTTTTGAGTTGGGACGTATGGGATTTCGACAAGGTCCTATTATAAATGCGAAAGTTGGATGTTTGGACACACAACACACAAACAAACAAAAACACAAAACAGATTTTTTTTTTTTTTTTGGAAGTTTGTTACTCAATCACACTTAAACGGCTCAACCGACTTTGATGAAATTTTGCAAAAAGATAGTTTATAGCCTGGATTAAAATACAGGATAGTTTTTATCCCGGGTCCACGCAGGAGAAGTCGCGGGCGGAAGCTAGCATATTATAAAGACTGGGTTTAAATTGTTTCCCATGATGTTTCAGATATAGTACTAGAATTGAATGATTGTACAGAATAGCCACCCGGCACAACTGCAGCGCGTGTAAGTCACGAACCATATTATAATTTACCTTATTGATTATAATTTCCTGCATCTGTTGTCTTTATAATGCATAAAACATTCGCCTCGCCTTCCATTTCGTTATCGACCCTATTACACTACTTACTTACTTACTTACTTACCTGTTGCAAGGTTAGTACTTGCTCTGTGGATGTTGTGTTCCTGGGGACCGATTTTTGACTTTCGAGCGCTCGACTTTTTCACTCGAAAACTGACAAAAATAATGAAATGCTATTTTGAAATAGCGATAGACAATTTAAAAACGAGTGGTATTGACCACTCGTATTAAATTCTATTGGTAGAAAGTAAGTGCCTGCCATTTTGACACTACAAACGTATTTACTTTTATTTGTTTTTCGAGCGCTCGAAAGTCAAAAATCGGTCCCCTGAGGGGCTAGCAGAACTGCCGCCGCGCCGCGACGCGAGTCGAGAAAGATCTACCCTCCTCTTTCGAATTTGCACGGTGCGAATGAGACAGGGGACGCTCAGTCGCGCGAGAAGCGGCTTGTCATCAAGTTGTGTTGTGCTAGACGTACTGGTAGTAAGTTACGTCGCCAGAGGTCTCGTGGAAGCGCTGAGTTGGAAATGAGGGACATTGGCTGTCAAATGTCTCTGGTTTTCTAGTCTGTTTTTTTGGCAATAACAAACACACTAAGATATTTAACCACTCATATATCATGATCATCATCATCATCAGTTAAACAATTAAAATATAATATTCTATTCTATTCATCGTCAACCTATATTATACAACGTGTTAATAAAATAACGCAAAACCTGAAAACAGTTTGTTCAGAATCGAGAATAGAATGCGAAAAAAATAAAAAATAAAATTTTTGACGCGATTTATTTTTTTACATTTGTATGGAGCAGGTCGCCCCAGTCGGCCAACACTCCATACAAATGTAAAAAATAAATCTTGTCAAAAAAAATTTATTTTATTTTTTTCGCATTCTATGCTCGATTCTGAACAAACTGTTTTCAGGTTTTGCGTTATTTTATTAACACGTTGTATACGACTCACTACTGGCCACATAGTCCAGGCAATGAACTGACAGCTTGTATAAAAAATGAAAATTTTGGAAATAATTTATAATAGCTTATTTTTTTTGTGTAACGGATATATTTTCAATTAAATAGTTACCCAGCGACAAAATCCGACAACATTTCAGACATCGAAAAAATGATAAGTTAACTGGCTTCTGAAGTCAGTAAAAATATTAATAAATGTTTTTGTCTTTATTTTGGTTCATTTACATTTTCTCTATAATATTCAAGATAAATCGTACAAAAAAAGATAACGCATGCTTCATTTAAATCTACATAATTACTTCCGGGTGGAAAGTTTGTCGGATTCTTGACTAAATCATCTTAGAATAACATTTTCAAATGAAATCAACAAAAAAAACGCTATTATAAATTAATGTTTTTCAAAACCGTATTTTGCATATTATTTCTAAATCCATCAATGTAATGTACCATAATTCTGCAAATAAATAATTTTGACTTTGACTTTGACTTTGACTTTGCCTGGAGTAATAGGCCTCCAATCAAGGGTGAGACAAAATGGGCAATAGTACTCACGCTGGCCCCGTGTGGCTCGGGAACTCAACAGACACCACATATTAAAGGACTATTATTAATCCAAAAACTGTACCTTGGCTATAAAAACTCGCTAAATGGATCTTATTGAAATAATACCACAGTTAAAAACAGAGGCCCTACCGCGAAACGAAAACTAATTTCGTTCTTGTATCTGCCTCTCTGTTGCACTCGCTAGTTCGAGCGAAGGAGAGGGAGATACAAGAACGAAGTTCGTTTTCACTTCGCGGTAGCTTCAGAGGCTCTAGTATAAGTTTTACCGAAGCAAAACTTTACGATCGCGTTTGCGTTTTACCGTCAATTTGTATGGGATTTGACAGCTAAACGCAAACGCGGTCGTAACGTTTTGTTTCGGTAAAACTTATACTAGAGCCTCAGATGTTTCTACCGAAAAAGGGTACAAGTCTAGGGTCGATATCCACCAGAGATCTGCGAAGCTGTGTTTTCATACGACGCCTAGCTGTCAAGCATGCTATGCTACGTGTCAAATATATTAAAACTCATCTTCGCACGTCTCTGGTGGATATTTACCTTTATACAAATTCTAGTTGTCCGCGCGGCTTTGTTATAACAATCACGTATAACGCCCATGTTACTCCTTTGGAGTTGCATGCGTCTATAGGCTGCGGTGTCCGTTTACCATCAGTACGCTTGTTTGCCACCGTCGTTGTATAATAATAAAAAAAAACAAACAACGCCGGCAAATTCGCGGGACTGTGTGGTGTCCCGCATATGACCACCCGGAAAGCCCATGGCCGTTGGGGCGGAAAGGTTCTCGAGTGGCGACCACATACCGGAAGGCGCAGCGTGGGTAAGGCCACACGGAGGACTGATGACCTGGAAAGGGTCGCGGGAGTCCGCTGGATGCGGGTGGCGCAGGACCGGTTATTGTGGCACTCTTTGGGGGAGGCCTATGTCCTGCAGTGGACGTCTTTCGGCTAATATGGTGATGAGGATAATGAGAGATTACCCATTACATAAAACCTTACAAAGCTACAATCTCACAGACTTCTCTGTATAATATCAGTAGATATAGATATATAGATATATAGATATACGGCATTTATACCCTTTTCCACTAAAGCCACAGATTAAAATACCGAGTCGAGTTCCAGAATTAACCTGATCATAATACAATTTGACATTGGCAAGTACAGTCAGGCAAATGACAAAACAGCGGAAATGCATCGGGCTCATTGACGGCGGCTCAAAGAATTGATTACCGCACTATTATCGGGCTGAGTGTACCGGATGGCATTCCGGATAGAGATACAGTATGACAGTTGCGTGTGCTAGTAATAGTGAAAAAGTACATAATGTGACCAAAATGGGGAAATTCTTAAGGAAAGGTAGGTACAGTCACTGCAGTAGCTCTAAACACTGCTGATCTAATACAATTCTACGTTAAGTCTTCATTGCTGCACTTCATACTCATACTCATACTCATTTATTTATTTGATAATGCTAAAAAATATTTCATGTAATAAATGAAATAAATGAATTTTATTCTGCAAGTAGGCCGTAATGGCACTTTTACAAGTCAAAATTCTACCAGCGTTTCTGAAAAAGAAGACCACTGTTAAGAAGAAACGCCGAAACAAACTCAAAAGTCAGTCATTTTTTGCCAAAACAAGCTTATTACAATGATACTGAAACTGATAACTGAATATGAATACAAAGAAAAAAAATCATCATAATGCGTTGTTCTACAAGAACCCATGTCCGAATAAGCTATCTATAAATAATTAAGCTCTTTTGGGCTCTGGTTTGGGCATCATTGTTTTTTTCAAGTACCTAATGTTTAAGTGCTAAGTAAAATTTTACAATGAATGATCTAATCTGCACAAATAGTTTAAAGAAGATAATTCCGCGAGGTTGTTAGTTTGTATGTTAGGGGTAATCTCCGGAAGTTCCGTAACTACTTATCCGATGTCCAAAATTCTTTCACCAGTACCAGGGTCGGCTCACTCAGCCGGCGTGTTAGCGCTGCTACGGCAGGCACGCGTTTTATCGCAGGCAACGTGGCCATCCCTTACCAATCGCATGCAACGGCATGCGATTGGTAAGGGATGGCGACGTTTAGGCTCGTTCGGCATACCTAAACATGGGATTTGTTAACAGAAAACTTTCTATTACTATTTTGTGCCAGTACCTATAGTTAAAGTCTATTCAATACACACAATGATCATCATTCGCTTGTCCTTATCCCATTTACTTGGGGTCGGCGCAGCATGTTTTTTTCTTCCATACCTCTCTATGGCCCGTCAACTCGTCACACACATTTTTTTTTTGTTCATATCGTCTCTCACGCAGTCCATCCACCTTTTCCTTGGTCGACCTCTTCTCTTACATACCTCTACATTCATACGTATTGCCCTTGTAGTAACATGACTATCATCCCTCCGCATAACATGTCTATACCACCGTAGACGATTTGCTCTCAGCTTTTCAGTTATCGGTGCTACTTTCAGGCTTCCTCTTATATACTCATTCCTTATACGATCCAATCTCGTCACGCCACACATCCATCTCAACATTCTCATCTCCGTAACATGCAATCTCGTTTCATCCGTCATCTTTGCGGCCCAACATTCCGCTCCATACATGACGGCAGGTCTTATAATGGTTAACCTGGTGTGACACTGAACCTGTCGGTGATGATCGGATTTCTCTATTACATCATTGAATACACAAATGAAAGAAGATTTCCGAGTTGTGCAGCTAGCTGAGTCACTAGTATATAAGCCAAGCCTTTTTGCCTAACCTTTTACACGTGCGGTCTGTGGACTAACTTTACTCAGCGGGCTTACAGCGCGTGCGAGTCCAATATAATGACGCGTTCAGGATGGTGTTCGGCCACGGTACTGCAGTGCGTCGACAATGTTTGCGGAGGCGCACACGGATTCCTTTTTTACCATCATGAGGAAACGATGTGCGTCTCTCCTCAATCGCAGTCGTGGCAGCTCAAATAGTATCCTGAGCATGCTAGCCCACCGCTGGGACCCGCCGCTGCTGCAGCGTTATGTGCAACTGCATGCGCCTGTAATACCGGTGCCCAGGCGCCTTTAAGATTAGCATAATTATAGAACACTAACCATAGCTCTAAGTTTGTGATGTAACCTCTAACACTATGGATTTATAGTCCAAAATACATAAATGATTTGTACTTGTATTAGTATAGAAAACTGTTTTTTCAATTATCTGGCAGACGATCGAATATCCTGTAATTCCAAGCTAGCGTACTGTGGACCGAACCATCGAGGCATATCACTGCGCGGTGATTTTCGACACATTTGCGTTTAAGTGCTTCGAAAGTGATAATTTTCGACCGGCCCCGGTGAATGGATGAATGAGTGAACGGGTACGGATTGTTTGTGTTGACCGGCGATTGGCCGCGTGTTTTGTTTAGTGAACGTTTAATTTGGGGTTCGGAATAGTTCGGTGGGTTAATTGGTTGAGTAAGTACTTTCGATTTGAATGTCTTTTTGGACTTATTTATGCATTTTTTTTTAATTTTTGTCCTGTAGGTAATCTACCCACAGAACAACCTCTTGAAGAGAAGACTCTAAGGTAAGTTGACAGTTAGGTAAGTCCTAAGAATATTAATCCTAAGTATATAAACGAGTGGAATAACTTTTTCGTTCGTTAATAGTATATTAGGTACTTACCAAGGGCTGTAAAAGAAAGAAAGCCCGAAATTGCAGGTATTTGTGAGCCGAGCCTTAGGCGAGGGTTGTAAATATGCGATAGAGGATTTTCTTTTTTACTGCCCGTGGTGAGTACACAATTTTCGTCTTTACCAGGCCACAATGCGAGTATTACCGTATGTAGAGCGTGCGGTAAAACTCACATTATGGCCAGGTGTGACGTAAATAAATTACATTTTTATTTCGCATGCCAAACAAGTAAGTACATTAATTATAAGTTTTACGACACCTGCGTATGTTTTAAATTAAATTAAAATTAAAATTAAATTAAAATCGTTTAATTCAGACCAGTGATCCATATTTTGTTAGTACAGAGAACCTTAAGAACTATGTTAGGAAAATATGCTAAGGAATACAAAAATAACTTAAATAAAAATACATTACAAAAATAAAAATATGCTATAAACATTGCGCGGTTTAGGCTAGCCCTTCGCAGTGCCAAGCAACTTCTCTACTTGGCCCTGCCAATAGCTACCTCCACCCAATACTTCATGAGCGGACAGTCGAGGCGCTCGGCCAACGCCCCTAGAAGGCTGTTGCTGCTGCCACGCACCCGCCTAAGCAGTGACCCAACTCTTTTTCGCCTAATGGCAAAAAAGTCATCCGCTCTCGCCTCCGCGAACATTCCGGATGCACTGCAATGCCTCGGCAGCCTCAACAGCATTCTAAGGATGTTGTTGTATTGAACGCGCAATGCGTTATATGCCTTTTGTGTAAAGCTCACCCACAGACTGCACGTGTAGAACGTCTGACAGTAGGCTTTGAAAAGCGTCAGTTTGACTTCGTTACTACAACGTGCAAATCTGCGGGCAAGCATATTGCCTCTTACTGCCATCGCTCTTCTCTCTCTCTCTAGGTCAATGTCATCGCTCAGGTCTGCTGTAAGCATGTGACCCAGGTATTTCACCTTATCCACTACTTTTAAGGGTACTCCCCCCAGCATGATCTCGGGAACAGTTTTTACGTTGTACTTGCGTGCCTTGAACACGACAAGCTCACTTTTTAACGCGTTATATCTGAGACCATGCTGTTCAGCGTACCCCTCACACATCTTCAAAAGCTGCCTTATTGAGTTAATTGATGGCCCCAGCAGCACCATGTCGTCCGCGTAGCTTATGTTGTTGAAGCTTACATCACCTAGGTGGCAACCCACACGCGTGCTGCTGAGCCCATCAATCAACTCGTTTACATATAGGTTAAACAGGATAGGCGATGATAGCCCCCCCTGTCTAACCCCACACTGGAGCCTATACTCGTCCGACTCTTCACCCGCCCATCTCACACGATTGACCTGGTTGTTGTACCAATATTTGAGCAATGCAACATACTCCAGTGGCAGGCCCGTTTTTGCCAATTTGTCCCACATTACGTCATAGACAACCAGGTCAAACGCTTTTGACAAGTCCAGGAAACACCCATAAATGGGTGTGTTTCTGTCCTTATAGTACCGGACAGCTTGCTTAAGGCACAATATTGCATTTTCCGTTGACAGCCCCGGCCTAAAGCCAAATTGTGCGTCATTCAACTTGATATGCTTGCAAAGTTGTGCATTAATCAAGCCGTCCAGCACTTTCGCGATAACAGTCGCCAGGGAGATGGGTCTGTAATTCGCAGAGTCAGACAAGTCTCCCGTCTTGTTTTTGACTAGTGGTATGACAACCGTCCCAGTCAGCTGCTCGGGTAAGTATCCGTGCCGCATACACAACGTAAAAAACATTGCCAGTGTGCGTGAGACATGAACTCCGGCGTATTTAAGGTGCTCGATGCTGAGGCCGTCATGTCCTGGCGATTTTCCCCTATGCATGTTTTTAATTTGGTTATTTACTTCTTTGCCAGTAAACTTTACGGTACTCACGCCCATGACAGTCCCAGCATCGCGCGCCCCCGTCGAAGTCGTGTTAAGGAGCGGACACACCGCGAACAGGCTCTTAAAATGGTTGGCAATGCCCTTTGCGTCGCTCACCCCACATTTTGCTTTGCTACATACATAATTTCATTTCATCTATGGTCGTATGACGTATGGTGGCATTTAAGATTGATACCTACGGTCAACGTCAAAGATAAGTGATCAAAATCAATATTTCAAAACATGTTCTAGTATGACGCCCCAGATATAATAAATTATACCAAAGTGTCATTTTTAACTGAACATTTAATCAATCTAAAGAAAATGATCATTATAATACCGGGACACCGAAACGAAATGACAAATCAATATATCAAAGCGAAATAATAATACACGATGTCATAACATAATTATATCTGTACTGGAAACTACCAGGAATTACACAATTTTACCTAAGTGTCAAGACTGTCAAGTAACGAACAAAACAAAGTCAACATTTCAAAATGTCGATATAGAACTCGGCATTCAAGAAGGATGTATTTAAAACATTTCCAAAAAATCAAGCTTTAGTAATAGAAACTTATTTAAACCCTTATGACATACACGAGAGGTGATATAATTGCTTCGCGTGTTAAGGTACTGTTTCACAAGCTGTTTAGTAGCATGCTCATTTGAGCATGCTCAATTATTATATATGCAAATAGCATGCTACTTACTAGCAACTTTACATTTACACATGCTATTTGCTCGAAACTAGCATGCTTTCGTGCTACTAAAGAGCATGTGTAACAGTACCTTTAGTCTGACGAATATAGCCGAGATTAATCGAACATCTGATTTCTGAGGCTGTTCCGAGGAGATCTTGCGAGGTTATGCTGTCCCAATAACCCGTATTTTATAGATAATCAGTTTAATTTGACACGCTCATTGAATGGCACGTCACTTACTTATGAGTGTTCGGAGTTTCAGTGGCAAATTTCACAGAGATAAATGGAGTCGCCTAACAATTTTTTTGATTAAACGAATAACGATTAAATGATAAATTTTGCATAATACTCCTTATACATTATCTTGCGAGCATTACCTACTTATACCACGATAACACAGGACTACTAATAACACAAGTATGTAGGTAAACATTGTTTAATGAATTTATTTATTTTTAGTTATTACATTACAAACATGTCACCTAAACAGTCGGGACAGTATAATGTTTGTACCTGCCGCCAATTAAAGTCATACTACCTAAGTACTTCAGGTAAATGAATAATTTATTTATTCAAATCTTAAAAAGTTAATCATAAAAACGACTCCATTATCCACTGTGTGAAATTTGCCACCGAAACTCCGAACACTACTTATGACACATTTAGAGTTCATTTACTTCTTTACGTTAATACAATCGTCGGCAACATCTGACTTCATTTATTGTATTTATTATTTTGGGACCCTATTTCATCAATTTCTTTTGCTGTTGACTGTACTTAATGCAAGTTAAACACTTTGGGGCTGATTATTAATAAGGAAGGGCATACACACACGCCCACACACACAGACGGCCCACACACACGCGCTATATTGTATTCTAAAGACCAAATCGAATGGAGAACTTATCCGAAAATAACAGTTTTCAGAGAGAGGGAACGTTAGTGATGAGAAAAATAACATTAAAATGAGCCAAAAGCCTAATTTTCCGGAATAAAATACATTTGAATATTTTCCCTTTCATCCAGGTACCTTTTAATGAAAGTGCTTTACGGTTATTTTTGACAAAATCTCTCTAAGATTCCCTTAAATTCTTGTTCTTGTATCTACCCAATAGCCGCCCCCGCGACTTCGTTCGCGTTTTACAGAAAAGCCAGGCAAATTCGCGGGATGAGATATGAAATATATATAGCCGGTCTATTGTAAAGTGCCATTTTATGTGAATAATTTTTGAAATCGGTGAAGCTCCGCAGATTACCCCCTCAAACAATCTTACAAAGCCATAATCCCGGACTTTTCCTCTTTATTATCTTAGGCTAGAATGTATAGATGTCTATCGCGTACCTTAACAGAAAATCCCAATTAACCTTCCAATCCTGCAAGCAATAACGAAAGCCTGACTAGAACAGAGCGTGGCCATTAAAAAAATCCTGTGTATTCATAAAAGCGGTCAACGACCGCAAAAAACTATCGACACTGAACAGAAAAAAATGCACAAAAATGTCCGCTCTCAAAAGAGCCGTAGATTGTCGCGGTTAGACCCCCTCTGTTATTAATTCTTGGGCATTCGGCCGCCGCAGTCGAATCGAAAAATAAAATAACTATCATTCATGTCCGCGCTTATATTCCGATTGGGGAAGTAGCTTCACTGTGCGTTATTGCTGTTTGTTGAGGGAAATGCTTGGATGTCGCTATTTGGCGGCAACAAATCCATACTAATATGGATAAATAAATAATGCGTAAGTGTTTCTGTCTGTCTCGTCTGTCTGTCTGTTACCTCCTTACGCTTAAACCCCTCAACTGATTTAGATTAAATTTGGTATAGAGATAGATTGAGTCCCGAGGAAGGACATAGGATATCTAGTTTTTATCCCAGAAATCATCCCCTAAGGGGGTGAACATTTGTATGGAACTACGATATAAACGAGTTCCACGCGGACGGAGTCGCGGGCAGTAGCTAGTTGGGTATAATGGAAAGGTAGCTTGCTTGTTCGATATTGATTTATGATGCTTTTACGAGCATTATAGGACAGGAATATTGCCGACATAGCTTGAAGAATTTGCAGTGGACGCCAATGATGTTTAAGTCATTTATAGTGAATAAATTAGAATTAATTTAAATTTAATCTAATATTAACTTTTTGACGTCTAATGTACCTATTTGTGCATTATAAATAAATGAGTATGAGTATGTTTTAAGTGAAATTGTATATTGTGAGATAAATCAATCATATCATATCATATCATATGAGTATGCACCAGACATATGCAAAGATGTGTTTTTATATATACCTAATTGACATCGCTGGACATGCTTGTCACTATTGACGTTTATGGTTATGGTTAATGGGGTTGGCGGTTCTCCTTTCTGGCGCATTCTCTCATATGCGGAAGAAAGAAGACATAAACGTGTGTCCTACACGGTTTACAAAAAACGAGACATCTCCAAAAAAAAAATGTTTAAGCATTAATAAATTCACAGTTTAAGATAAAATCGAACCAGCACACAGTATCATCGCTCGCCACTGGCGCATCGGCGGACTTTTTCACTATTTTGTAAATGATTAAGTTTAAAACCAAAAAATGTCATACGCACTCGGCGCGGGCCTGATCGGGATACAATTGATTAAATGTGGTGCGATACAATATACTTATGTTGGTAATATGCATTTAATGCTTTTATTGGACTGGGAGAAAAGAGCGTTTTTGACTTACGTTTTGTACTGGATTAAGTAAATTGCAACCTTATAATCAAAGCAATCAAGTTTTCTGTATTATATAATTTTATTTCACGTTTATGAGTATAGAAATTTGAAAAAATAAAATGAATATATGAATGTATGCCTGTATGATGTGTCGCCTGTTTTCTGCCTCTACCTACATGTTATTGTATTGTTTCTCTTTTTAACTGCTTTGTTGGTGTGAGGTGTGCAATAAAGAGTATTTGTATTGTATTGTATTGTATGTAAATAAAAACGAATAATTGCACCACCTGTAAACCTTGTCACCAACGGTAAAATTATCAACACAAAGGTCATAAAAAAATAGAAATCGGAGCTATAGATAATAAGGAGACCCAGTTAGTTGCCTAGCCTGAGCACAGTCTTACGCCATGCCTTAGAAGCTTAGAAAATTACATACTCATTTAACACAAACCTGTACATTAGCTAGCTTTGTGTGCGGCGCCGTCAATAAGTACTTGATTCATTAGGCTGCAATTAAGGGTGCGATAAGGCGGTCATTACGTATGCTAATCTCGCTTTAATTCCGCGGAGATATGCGCTCCAAGCTCGCGGCAGATAATCATTATAGGGGAATTAAATAATATAGAAATACGTTACGTGGAGCCATTATCGGTATTCTGTACCGGCAATACAGAGCGCAAGTTCGAGTCTTGTCCTGGGCTTCAGACGGTTTATTTTTACATTATATTTGTTCTCTGTATCATATTGTTTAAAATTTGGTCTTGGTTACTTCCACGTTATAAATGAAATAAATGAATTTTATTCTGCAAGTAGGCCGTATTGGCACTTTAACAAGTCAAAATTCTAACAGCGTTTCTGAACAAGAAGACGACTGTTAGGAAGAAAAGAAACACCGAAACAAACTCAACAGTCAGTGATTTTTTGCCAAAAAAAGCTTATCACAATGATAGTTCTTAACCTACTTAAAATAAGTCAAACTGAACATGAATACAAAGAAAAAAAATCATCATAATGCGTTGTTCTATAAGAACACATGTCCGAATAAGCTATATAAATAATTAAGCTTTTTGGGCATGCATTTCTGTCATTTAGATAGTCCTCAACCCTGTAAAGAAAGAAAGAAAAAAAGAAGACATTTATTCACTACGCAAAAGACACACAGAGATAAAGGGAGTACAAATACAATACAATTTACACATAATGTGTGTGTCTTCGCGGCAGTGAATCGGTCGCTGTCTCAGCATTATGCCGAGGTGTCAGACAGACACCTACAGCGCTGATTTTCAGACAGCACCGTACGTGACCCACGGAACGCAACACAGTAATAAATAAGCCTTCGACATCAGTGTCTTTTCAAGTAATTTTTAAGAGCTGGAAAGGGTATAGAGCCAAAATTTCATTAGGTCATTCATTATAAAAATGAATAAATTGAACTGATACGAAACAAAAATATTTAATAAAATCATTTGTTTCGTTAAGATGCCAACTGTGAGTGGTTGGGAAATAGTAGGGGGGTGGTAAAAAAAAAAATTCGCGAGGCAACCGGATGATAAGCGGTAGCCTGAAAGTGTGTACGCTGTTTATATAATGAAATTTTTATGCCATCCTAGTGCGACCGGAGCCGAGTATACAAGCGAACAAAAAAAAAATTGGCAGGCAACCGCTTGCAAATTGGCACGCTTGTTCTTCATCACATACAGACAATTTCAGGCGGTTGCCTGCCAATTTTTTTTTTTTTTCGCTCGCTTGCTCGGATGCGGTCGCACCGCACTAGGAGGGATGAAACCCGACCTCCAGAAAGAACGAGCCCTACCGATTGGCTGCAGTGGCTCCCTTTAGTTAGTTCTGCACATATTCTTAAGTAATTAAGTATTGCCATAAAATATAATGTTTACGGTACCTATTGAAAATCCATGGAAAGCGAATATTCCCGGATACCTAGTTGGATTTTTTGCTTACGGAAACTCCGAACCGGAGAACCCTTTGGCTGACAAGTATATGAGGTAAACATCCCAGTGATTAACACTGCCCCAATGCTTGATACTTTCAATAGTAGTTCATAACAATAGAGGTGTGAATATGTGTGATATTTTTATTCTATTAGGAAATGTATAAATCATTCATATAGCTTATTCGGACATGTGTTCTTGTAGAACAACGCATTATGATGATTTTTTTTCTTTGTATTTATATTCAGTTTGACTTATTTTAAGCAGGTTAAGAACTATCATTGTAATAAGCTTTTTTTTGCCAAAAAACGACTGACTGTTGACTTTGTTTCGGCGTTTCTTCTTAACAGTGTTCTTTTTCAGAAACGCTAGTAAAATTTTGATTTGTAAAAGTGCCATTACGGCCCACTTGCAGAATAAAATTCATTTATTTCATTTATATAATAATTATAACAATATCCTTTATTTTAGACAACATCGGTCCACACGTACACATTAGGTACGTTACATTTAGCACCTGTTAATTCATTATTAATGTAGTAAATGTACCTAATTATTATGCTCACATATCCGTAACTATAGCACTTCAATCTTAATATGGCCCTTAAACACTTATTTCTCATAAGTGCGTGTTAGATAGTGCTGTTTTCGTTATTAAATTTAAATTAAGTTTATAAATCAAACGTACCACAATCACATAAATATGAAAATTGACGTGGAACGGCAGCGGGCCGCGTCACTGCTTCAACGGGTCGCAGTAACTTTGTCGCGGCGTCTACTGGCTAATTTATTTAATTAATTGACTAGTTTTATGTTTCACAGTGTAGATTTGATGAATTTGGAGTATTTTAATCGAAGTAAATGAATGAATGAAAACATTTATTTCAAGTAACACATGATTCATACAGAAAATTACATATCCATTAGGATTAAATTAGGCACCTATTAAAATTATACATTCAGTTTTGTATAAAAATGTTGGAAACTTGCATTTCGCAACAGTACCGCTGAGTACTGACAATGTAAATGTAACATGTCCGCTGTCGACCGTATCATGGTTGGCCTTATCACGCGTCCGTCTCGTGTCAGCCAGTGACGGACGCTCTATCTTGTCACTTATCGTGTGATAAGACCGTCCATGCTACGGGGTCAGGATGGGGTTCAGGCTGGCCCGCGCCCGGCGCACCAGGGAGGTGCAGCGCTTGCGCAGATACCACCGCCAGTCAGTCATCATACAATGATTTGAAAACATATTCCGCGGTCGTGTCACAGACCCCCAAACTTTCAAAGTAAAATAAATTGTTTGTAAGGCAGCAATGGCAATTATTACAAGAAAAGGTCTACAAGCGTTTCAAAAACGGAGACCATTCTGTAAACTTCGCCAAATAAATATTAGTATTTTTAGGGTTCCGTAGCAAAAACGATAAAAATAGAACCCTCATAATTTCGCTATGTCCGTCTGTCCTTCTGTCCGTCTATCCGTCTGTCCGACTGTCCGCCTGTCCGTCTGCGGCTTAGGTCTGTAACTCTTACTACTAGAAAACTGTAATTCAGTGTGGACATAAATCAATCACGCCGATAAAACAGTAGAATAAAATCTTGAAAAATATTTTTTAAGGTACCTACCCTACACGAAAAGTGGGGATATAAAACCAATAATGTGTGGTATCGTTGGATAGCTTGTTCAAAAATATTATGGGTTTCTTAAATCCATTTCTCAACTTAGTAATTCGTTTGCGAAAGTCCTAATTTTTGTTCGAGTCATGTGTCCCCCCCCCCTGCCGGCTAAATGGCTACTACTGGTAATGTGAAAAAAATCGTGGCAGTAGTACTATAATGAAATTAAAAGGAAAACTATCACGGCTAAGTAGGCATAACTAGTTACCGAGTAATAGTCGACCAACTAAAATAAACATGGAAAGGCTAACTTTCGTACAAATTCGGCCGACGCAACCGCACCATTTAGTTGGCGCGCGCGTGTCGATGTAACAGAGACAGACAGGCAACTGCGGAACCCTACACTGCGCATGGCCCGACACGCACTTGGCCGATTTTTATTTTAAGGTATCATAAAAGTTTTTTATTGCTTTAACTGAGATGACACTCTACGGGTTAAATAAATATTCATAGTAAGCTCATAAGGCCCGTGTTATTGGTACAAGAGGACGATATATTTAGTAGATAAAAATACTTATACATAAAAAAACATTGAAGACTCAGGAACAAATATTATGCTCATCAAACAAAAATTTGCTCTTTCCGGGATTCGAACTAAGAACCTTTAGCTTCGTAGGCAGCGTCACTACCCACTAGGCTAACCACTCATTTGCTTGTGGCAACTGTGCGGACCCCTAAACTGATGGTGGCAACTGTGGTTGCCAATCGAAGTATGGGCTGCTTTGATAATGAAAAATTAGAAGCAGTTTAGGCTAAGAGATGCAACACTCTTCGGGAATGGCTTTTTTGGACTTTCGACAAATTCCTAACTTAGTGAAGTTTTATTTATATTTCAACCAGTGAGATTTTAGATGAGATAAAATACTATAGTTTTAACTTGGTTCTGTCGTAAAATAATGTATTGTTTGAGTAGCTGAGTAAAAGAACGAAGATAAAGACCCTAGTTTGGATTTTTTTTCTATAGAGGAAATTTTAGAAAATCATGTATCGATTAAATCTAATAAACAATCATTATAGTCAAGAATCATATATCTGAAAATCAGACCTCATTGTTTCTTAATCTAGTCAGAACGGCGTTTCATTCAAAGCACGCGATCATTTCCAATTCACCCCCTCGAACACCGCTTACGATTACAAGTTTGGCGCAATCCACCCTTAAGAGGAAACAGAATGGCCGTTTTTCCATAGAAACGTAGATATTCCGCTGTGTTCAAACATCCAGAAAACAATTTTGATTGATTATTAAAAAAAAAGTAAAATATAGGAATACGACCAAAGCCTTTCTTTGATTTTTAATGAAAAAAATAGTTAAATAGGTCAAGTTCTGGAGAAGAAATCAGGGGACTACGAAACGTTGATTTTATGTAGGTACTTTTAATAGGTATTTTCGGCCCAAGCTGCAGATGTCACTATCGCGCTCTGCGGGGGAGGCTTGAGGTTGGCGCGACAGCAATACATTTTACAAATACCTATTACTCAATTATCTCGCCCTTAGTGTTTCCTCTTAATATCATTAATTTTAAAGATTACCTAGCGCCTATCGATACATAGTATCGATCTTTTGACCATTAAAGTTGAAATCGAATGTGTAACTCGTGCGCACAATCACATAAACTTGTGAGGTGACGTGCTACCGTTTCGCGTCAGAGTCGCGGCGCGGCGCAGTAACTTTGTCGCGGCGGCTATTGGCTCATTTATTTAATTTGCGGACTGGTTGTAATACTTGTAAGTGTGGTCACAGAGTAGTGCAGTTATAAGTGCAAAAATATAAGGTGCTAACAAATTAAGTACCAATATTTTAAGAGGTGTTACATTACATCAAAACCATTGACTTTAAATAGAAATTAAGAAAACTTTTCATATGATATTTTTGCTTTAATTTCCGGTACAAAATAAATAAATTAAAATTTCGACCAAACATAATCAGCCTGTGCATTTAACTGACGAGATGTTTAAACACTATCTGTCAAGTGAACATCGTCGTTTGTGACAAACGTCAGTGATTGATTGTTGACTATCTCATTAACAGGGTGTTTTTACGCAGTAACGTTGTATCCCTAATTATCTCCAAAAAGTGATACACACTTTTAAATGTTTCATACTTAACTCTACTCCTAGAGACGAGTATTGTCAGCTCTAAAAGTATTGGTACCTAATTTGTTAGCACCTTATATGTGCATTAGACTAAATGAAAAGTTATTTTTCATTGTTTCGATAAAAGATCGTGATAAGCGGTATGGTTTTAGAAAACTGTTTCATGATTGTTTTTGCATTTTTATATGTTAATTAGCTTTTAATTGTGTATATACTTACTATATTAAGTCAAAACAGATCTGCGCACAGATTTTGAAAAATCTAAATTAATGTGTTGTCTTCATTTAAGATTTATCAGACACTTTACATCATTCAAGTAATCATGTTTTGGTTTCTAACATTCCTAACACAATGATGTCTGAATATTACCTTTTCACGCTTAAACCGCTAAACCGATTTAGATGAAATTTCGAATGAAGATCTTGAAATCTCGGGAAGGGTATAGGACAGTTTTTTTTCAGGAAATCAGCCTTGAAAGGGGTAATAAGTGGAATGATCTATGGGTATGCGATAATAGATGACCGCTTAGCCTAGTTGGTAGTCACCCTGACTACGAAGCCAAAGGTCCTGGGTTCGAATCCCGGTAGGGGCATTTATTTATGTGATGAGCACGAATATTTGTTACTGATTTATGGATGTTTTCTATTCTGGCCGTAAGTAATGTCATAAAATGTACTGAATTACGCATCTTTATAAAACCGGTTCTAAGGCCCCATACGCACTTGCGCTGCGGTTGCGGCCAACCGCTAACCAAGCGTAAAGGTTTTGCGTTTGCGGTTTCATATGTTTGGTCCAACCGCACGGCAAGCCGCACGCGGCTAGCCGCTTAGTGCGTACAAGGGCTAAGCAAACGAAATCACAGGCAAAAGCTAGTCTAACATTAATTTATAAGAATAAGAATTTATTTATTTAGCACATAAAAAAAAATAAAAAAATGAAAAAGGTAACAGGTAATACAATATATGTAATGCGCTAAATAGGACCCTCACTCAGCATGTTGTCACGGAAGCCGTGACGCTGATTTTCAGTGAGTGCCCCCAAAAATAAAAAATAAAATAAAATAAAATTAAGACTAAACTAAACAATCAATTTTGTAATTTGTAGGCAAAATAAATAAATACCTAAAAATTACAATGCTGAACTTAAAACTAACTAACTAACGGGTGTCATCTAAAGTGGCGACAAAAAGGTGGCGACAAAAAATTTACCAATGTCTTCTTTCTTTCTCCTGGCTATGTCCCAATTTATTTGTACTCTAATGATCATATACCATGCATGCATGTTATGGAGCATGTCATGACTAACACTAGTAATTAAGTACGTATAGGTATAATTTTAACATTTGTGGATCCGGGGTTGTCTGAAATAAACGTTTTTTTTTCATGTTTATTTTTTATGTTTATGTGGTCATCTTCTCGTCTCATTAAGTGTCTGTACCAGCGTAGGCGATTCTCTCCGCGAGTTTTTCGTCTATCGTCGCAACTTTAATTTAATTTCTTATTTTATTAATTTACCAATGTGCCTATACATATTTTGATTTGTGCAGTACAGTCTAGTACGCATGCTCTGGCGCGTGTAATCTGTGCCCGTTCTAATTGCCGGGTGCCGTTCGACCACTTATCATAATGTCTCGCAAATCACGCGCCGGATAAATCCCGCGGTGAAACCGCATTAAAGCCAGTAATTACCCGCGCTGATTGTCTTCGGCGCTACTGTCTTCGCGATTGATAAGTTATGGATGAAAGTTTGGAAGAGTAACAACTATTTTAAGTCTTTTTTTTTCCTAATCGCCGCCACAGAAAAAAAATGTGAGTTTGCACCCCCACGCCACGCAATTATTTAGTATATTGTTTTTGGATTTAGTATATATGAAGTCCGTGGCAGGTATAGGTGGTAACGGTGGCAAACTTGAGTTCAAGTCAGTGGCAGCTAATGGGTAGTACGTCAGTGGCAAAAGGGCGTACGGCCTGCCAGATGGTAAACAGACATCATCGTAGCCACATTTCTGATATAAACATACAAAACTATGTATACATTCATATGAAGTGGCATAAAATCTTGTAAATCTTGTAGATGTGTAAGTTATATTTTATAATAAGGTGTTTTAACGATTTATAAGATTTATGAAGCATTATTTCAACATGTCTCACGAAAGTTTAAATTCAATTATAAGTTAAGTGTTTATTCAAAAGCAAAGGTACCTACATCACAAGGTTACCTTTAAAACCAGGTAGTAGATAGATACTTACGTTATATGCGAATGGATGGATACGCAACAAATATTTAGCAAACAGAACGAAGTGAAGCGCTGACCCTCTACTATTCAACAACTAGTTTCACCTCATCTAAACCCTTGGACGTACTATAATTTGACCTTTTACAAAAAAACCTTTTGGTATATGAGGAACAGTCGTAAGAACTGGAACTTACCCGAAGGGGTAAGAACCCCTTTATAAGTTCTCTCGCGCACCTCCGAGGTGCCGATACCTAAGCCAGATCGCGCTAGGAACGAAAGAGCACGTCAAGCACGTGCAAGCGGGATGCCATGATTTGAATTTTCTAGATGTCAAACGTAGGTTTAGTGTGCCAGAAAGCCTTATGGGTGTCAGTGCTATTATTTTTTCTGTGGTCATGGTTAGGGACAATGATGTTATATGAAAAAGTGGAAGATACGTTGTCTATACCAAATTCCGTGTTTAAAAATGGCCACCGCATCTGACAGCTGAGACTCGTTTATACGTGTCCATTGACGACGCGAAACTGAGGCAAGTTCGTCCAATTGACTCAGTTTTAGTGTGCCACTTTTGGAGCGCTTATTCAAATCAATACAATTCATTTATTAAGTCAGATAACAAGATCCATTTTTTGTTAGTAACTATTTCCTTAAAAACACTGTTAGTAGTTAGAATATCAAATTAAAAAGAACATTAGACCTTTGGCTTCATTGAGTACGGCGCATGTAACCCACTACAATGAAGGAAGTCCAGTCTGTCCCATATCAGCCTTCAGATGATTAATACAAAATTAATTTAGTATGGGGTGGTTCATCGTTACTGACGATCAAGGATAGGACAAACGCCCGTCATTTTGAAAACTTAACCCACTGTACAGTAGAGACTTCCTTATATTAATAAAAAAATATAAGGTACCTACTAAATAAGAATAAGAATAGTTTATTCGTGACAATACAAAACAAAGGACAAAAGTAATGTTTTATAAATTTATTTTAAGTACCATAATTTATATGTTTCCAGTGACAAATTATTCAAATGACGATGATTAAGGCGATAAATCACTTTCGCCAATGGAAAAGAATGACCACAATTTTTTCCAAATTTTCACATTTTTTTTATTTTTTTTTCAGTCATTGAAATCAAGCGATGATAGAAGAATAGGTAATTTATTGATAAATGTGTTGAAGTACATTAAATTATAATATTTTGAGTAAACTTCTAAAAAAAAAAAATATCATTAGGAAGTCTCTACTGTACAGAACAGGGTTAAGTTTTCAAAATGACGGGCGTTTGTCCTATTCTTGCTGACGATATCTCAGTATAATTTGAGACGTTAGTGCCGTAAAGAAGACTAAGTCTTCTGGTAGATGTCGCTACACGCCTCCCCGAGACAGATTGCTCCGATAGCTCAGTTGGTTGGTAGCGACGGGCCATGAATGCCTGAGGACGCTGGTTCGAATCCGGCTCCGAGCATTCAATTTTTAGGGTTCCGTAGTCAACAAGTAGTTCCCCTTATAGTTACGCCACATCCGTCCGTCTGTCTGTCTGTCCGTCTTCGGCTTAGCTCAGTAACCATTACTACTAGAAAACATTAATTCGGCATGGGTATATAAATCAAGCACGCCGACAGAACAGTATAATAAAATCTTGAAAAAACATTTTTATTAGGGTATTTCCCCTACACCTAAAGCTGGGATGCATTTTTTTTTCTCGTTAAACCCATAGTGCGGGGTATCGTTGGTTAGCTCGTTAAAAACTATTATGGGTTTCCTAAATCTATTTTTCAAATCAGTGATTCGTTTGCGAGATATTGAGCTTCAAAGCCCTAATTTTTGTTCGAGCCATGTGTCCCCCCCCCCCCCCCCCCCCGCCGGCTAAATGGCTACTACTGGGGATATGAAAAAAATCGTGGCAGTAGTAGGTACATACGTATAATTAATTTAAAAGGAAAAATATCTTGGGCAATTAATGTGTATCAAACCAACTTAATGTGTACTTGGAAAGACCAATTTTCGTACAAATTCGACCGACGCAACCGCACCGCACGTCGATGTAACTAAGACAGGCAACTACGGAACCCTACACTGCGCGTGGCCCGACACGCACTTGACCGGTTTTTTGAAATCAATAAAGACTCCACGACGTGCTTGTGCTCAAGATTTGTAAGCGTAAGCTAGGGCTACGGTGGCTGCTTATCATCAGGTAGACTGTAACCTTGTTTGCCACCATCGTGCTATGTAAAGAGATAAGACATCAGTCACCCTCGCAGTCGCACACTCGTCAAAACTTGACGGATGTCCTACTAATATTATAAATGCGAAAGGATGTTTAGATGTTTGTTTCTCAATAACGCTTCAACGGCCCAACCGGTATGGATGAAATTTTGCACGAACATAGTTTATAGCCTGGATTAAAATATATCCTACTAATATTATAAATGCGAAGGTCTGGGTGTTTGGATGTTTAGATGTTTGTTACTCAATCACGCTTAAAAGGCCCATGCGACATGGCTGAACTTTTGCACGATGATAATAGGATAGTTTTTGTCCCGGGTCCCAGACGAACTTGCGTACTTTGTCTTACTTGATAAAATGGCACCATCTTACGCCCGCTGACGTATACTGGTCAACACAGTACAGTCGTATGTATGTTTGCGAATAGTCCAGAAATAGTTTGTCCTATATCTTCATTCTCCGGCGACGTATTTGTCTCGGCGTCGGCAAACAATGCCGGATGCCCAGATACTCGTACATGCGATATCTGCGTGCTTGCTTATTTATTTTACAGTACGGGGAGTTTATGCTTGCGGAGCAGTGGCGAGGCGCATAAAATTCGATTGCCAGCGGCTTTTCTAGTCGGAAACAATTGGGAAGCTTTACTTAGTGCACTGCTGGGACTATTTAACGCTTTCTTTTGTTTTTATCTTGGCAACAAACTCAATCAATTAGCACGAAATCTGGTGCGAGTTAGAGAATGGAAATAACCAGCCGGTACCGCCTGATGCTGTCAATCGTAAAAGTGTAATCCTTAGCTATTAAGTCTATAACAGACTATACTACTAAGCAGTATCGTAAACCGGGGTTACTTACGGAAAAAAAAATGGGGCTACTTTGATAATTTAGGATGTAGTATAAAAGCAGATCTTTATGAAATTTCTCTATGTTTCTACACATGTCAACTCTGGAGCAGATTCACGAAACGTGCGATGAGCAAAATTAGAGTGCAGTATAAGGGAGCGACCACACCGGTGGTGCGTAACGCTGCGTATACGCGTTGACGTGTCGAATGCGTCACGTATTCTTCATACATTTTGCTGCGTTTACGGTGCGTTAGCGTATTTTGAGCAGCGGTGTGGGCGTACCTTAATGATGCATACCGTATTTTAATGAAATTGCCAAGATACTGCAGCGCATCGAGCATGTTTGCCGAGGCTAAAGTGCCTTCTTTGCCATCATACGCTTCCCGCGTAGCTTCTTTCTGGAGCCGCCTCCGAACGTCGGACAACGGTATCCTCCGTGAGCTGTCCGGGTATCTGAGTAATCCGATTTACAAGCATTGGGTTTCCGTGCATCACGAAAGGAACAGGAAGTAGGTCTTCTTGCTTGCGACTGCCTAAACTGAATTAGGTTATTATAACATTTTAAGGTTTTATTCAATTTTATTTATACACTTATACATACTTTCTACTTTTACTGTCTACTTTTATGTCATTTTTGATTTATGGGTTGTTGCCTGTCAATAAAGAACTATTATTATTATAATATAATCGAGTAAACAGCATGATAGAATACTATAATATATTCACTGCCACTGTCCACCCACAAGAAGACAATGATTTCAGAGAAAAACCTATTTGATCAAAGTCGCTCCCCGAATCAAAGTAGATTCCATCGTATCAAGAAGTATGACGACTTAATAAAATTAAAAAAAAGTCATTGATGACTGTGTGATCCCATGCGGGCAATGCGTAATGCAGGCGATGTAATACTGACAGAGTATGCCGACAAGTAAACTTCTACCTAAGGCTCTTACCACTAGGTTTCTTCAAAAAATCTTATCTAAGAAATATCATTTGATATTAGAAATGAAATGAAATTAATTTAATCCAGAACAAGTTCATATCGCAAATACATCAGAATAAGCAAAATAAATTAAATTAAATACAAATTATACAAAATATAAATAAGTAGCTTCTCGGTGAAGAAATACATCGTGGGAAAACCGGTCGGATCCCAATAAGGTCTAGTTTTCCCTCTGGGTTGGAAGGTCAGACGGCAGTCGCTTTCGTAAAACTAGTGCCTACGCCGAATCATGGGATGAGGTGCCAAAGCGGAGCCCGGGCTCGTTTGAGCACTACCGGGAAACGCAAGGAGATGATATTATTAAAAAAACCGGCCAAGTGCGTGTCTGGCCACGCGCAGTGTAGGGTTCCGTAGTCTTTGTTACATCGACACGCGCGCGCCAACGCCGCCAACTAAATGGTGCGGTTGCGTCAGCCGAATTATTACGAAAGTTGGCCTTTTTCTAAGTATATTTCAAGTTGGTCGACTCGGTAGCTAGTCATGCCTACTTAGCCGTGATAGTTTTCCTTTTAAGTTCATCATATGTAACTATTAACTACTGCCATACATTTTTTCACATTCCCAGTAGTAGCCATTTAGCCGGCGGGAGGATGGTTCTTCTCTAAGTAACCCATAATATTTTTGAAGAAGCTATCCAACGACACCCCACACCTTGCCTTTAAATAGAAAAAAAATATGCATCACTTGAAGTGTAGCGGAAGTATCCCTAAAAAAATTTTTATTTCAAGATTTTATACTACCGTTTTGTCGGCATGATTGATTTATATATATACCCATGTCGAATTACAGCTTTCTAGTAGTAAGGGTCACTGAGCTACGCCGCAGACGGACAGGCGGACAGACGGACATGGCGAAACTATAATCCTCGTTGACTACGGGTCCCTAAAAACAGGACGAGCGCGGACGGTGTGCGCGCAGTCACTGCGCGCACACTGTCTGCGCTCGGCTTTCTCCGACGCAGTTTGCACACCTATTTGTCATCTTTGTGTTGTCTGTAAACTGTGCACAGTGCACAGCCTCCCTTAATGCACTCCAATACCGCCTTGTTACATTTGCATTGTGCGTTCGACGACAAAGACATAATATATATATTATATACTCAGCTATTTGATACCCAGAACTTGCGCCGCGCGACGCCGTCTATAATGTGTTATATTATAATGTTTGTATATTGATATGTATGTTCTGTAAGGTATTTGTAAATATGGGTCTTGTTGCCTGACGCAAATAAATAAATAAATAAAAATAAAATAATAAATAGTAAATAAATATTTCAATATTAATATAATAATACAGGGAAATGTGGAAGAATAAGAGGGATGCCTTTGCCCAGCAGTGGGACACTTAAGGCTCTTAATAATTAATAATAATAATACTAAAATAATTGCAGACAATCTTACCCAAATTAAGCAAAGCTTGTACTATGGGTACCTACTAAACTACGATAAGCGTACTTATATACAGAAATAAATACTTAAATACATAGAGAACATCTATGACTCAGGAACAAATATTCGTGCTCATCACACAAATAAATGCCCTTACCGGGATTCGAACCCGGGACCTCCGGATATAGGTATATTCACCTATATTAATATAAATATTTTTTTGTATAAGGTGTTAATATCTGGCCACCCTTAAATAACTGGCCACGTTATACTAAATTGAATTCTGTTTGTAGGGGAACAGAGTTAATTTTTAGTATGAGGGGGCCAGTTATTGGCGATTTACCCTATAAACTTTTTGGATGGACATAGGTTTTATTACTTTTATTTACGCATGATTTCATAATTCTTGTAACGCCAGTATCTCATGTGGGCCGAGTACAATGAATTAGTAATACTTACACAATGCATAGACTTATTTAGAAGTTATAAATACACTGCATCGAAGTCAAATTGAAATGGAAACATTAATTTGCTTTTGAATAAATAATGACGTCACAAAAATCTAAGCATAATTCCACAATTTCAATATGCATACGGAAATATGAAAAGTGCTTTTCCAGATACAGTCGCGTATAGATTTTAGTTGTTGATCCCTATAGCTTTGGCTGCCTGTTACACCGTACTGTAACTATATTTTATGATATGTAGTTAGTACTGTACTATAGATAATACTGTAGTCCTCCCTCTTAATCATTGTTAACTAACTAATCTCTTACAATTAATGATTACTATCAATTTACCTTAATTGATACAGATTGTATAATAACAATACAAACAGAATAATCAAGTATAAGTCTACACTCAGACCTAATACTGTATAATTTTCAAGGGAGTTCTGTCATTGCCTATGCATATAGTATAATAAACTGCTGGTAGAAATGTTTTGTGAATGCTGTTGAACTTCTAAATAAATAAAGTAACCAGGATCATAAAAAGCTGCGGCAGCCTAATAATGGTTCAGGCATGCGGCTGTCAAGCGGCGATCGTGGGTTCGAATCGGCTCGTACCAATGAGTTTTTCAGAACTTATGTACGGAATATTTACCGTTAGCTTACGGTGAAGGAAGACATCGTGAGGAAACCGGTCTAATCCCAATAAGGTCTAGTTTTCCCTATGGGTTGGAAGGTCAGATGGCAGTCGCTTTCGTGTAGTGCCTATGCCAAATCATGGGATTAGGTGTCAAAGCGGACCCTGGGCTCCTTTGGGGCACAACCGGGAATAACGCTAGTAGGATGAACCAGGAGCATAATTGTGATCCTACTAATATTATAAATGCAAAAGTTTGGATGTTTAGATGTTTGTTACCTACTCAATCACGCTTAAACGGCTCTCCCGAATGGGCTGAAATTATGCACGAAGATAGTTTATAGCCTGGATTAAAATATCGGATAGTTTTTATCAGGGTCCACGCAGACGAATAAATTAGCGGGCGGAAGCTAGTACTCAATATGACTGGCAAACAACTTTACTGTCGTAATATAAATATCGATTCGCACTCTACAACACTACCTACTTATCCAATTAAAAAAATCTATTACCAGTATTAAGGATGTACCTTCTGGGTGAACATAGGATATATTTTACCCCACGGCTTCGGTTGCGTTCTTTGTTGTACGCACGGGTAAGAGAATATAGGCCTGTATTAAGATGGAATATTCTTGGAATAAAAAACAGTCAGTCAAACAGTGGGACAGTCGGATGTAGTCTTATTGGAATTTTATAACCTTTTCCCCTTTATTAAACCCCACTATTGCTAGAAGTGGCACACTGCCTACCCTTTCTGGGATCACGGGTATGTATGTACATATGAGTAGCGCAGGAAAAAAACATAGAATGCGAGCTCCTTAGATGCATGCGCATGTTCGAACTAAACGGCTGCCTGGCATCGTTTTGACATCCCACCCCCATCCCCGCATAATGGCAATCGCACCCATTCTACTTAGACTTCTATGGTTTTTTCATTCGCTGTGTTTTACACCAATTTCGTATTGCACGGTGTGACAGGGAGCCAGTTGACTCCAACCTCGTACATTATTATTCACCGACGGGACGAAATGAATTCGTTTTTATTCAACCGCCTGAATGATATAATTAAAATTTGAATACAAGATTAAGTCGAGAAAAATTCAATGTCGATCCTTTTGTTTCTCTCCCTGATTAAACGAGATAGAGTTAGCTTGGTGAAACAATTAATTTACTAAATTTTACTCAGCTTTCAGCATTTCTGTAACTTTTTTACATAGCCTTCAACTAATTTTATAAAAGTGAAATGTCTGTCTGTCTGTCCTACTATGCTCAAATCGTTGAACCGATTGAGATGAACTTTGTTCTGGGTATCTTGGATCTCTCGATCCGAATCTCCGAGGACATAGTTTTTATCTCAGAAACCACCCCCTAGAGGTGTGAAGTCCACACTCAGTAAACGACTCGGAAGTAATGCAGAGTTGTTAATTCGCATTGACTAACTTAAGGTGGTTCGCCGACCTTACAAAACGTTTTTTGACATTCGCAGATTAACGGCGTGATATTTTAAGAAACTTATGTAACAATGTGCCATAAATCGGCTTTCCATTTGCGCGAAATTCCCCATTTCCTGGAAAAAACTTGTGTAAACTAGAATGATTTGAGAATAATCGTTTTGCCAAAGTATCACGTGACAAACTAATTTCTCAAATTATTCTAGGTTATACCTACAAGTTTATTTAGGAGGGGCAGTTTCGCGCAAATGGATAGCCAATTTATGAAAATGTGTACATAAGTTTCTTAAAATATCACGCCGTTAGCCTGCAAATGTCAAAAAACCTTTTAGTATGGTCGGATCAAAAAATGTTATTAGGTAAATACAATTAAATGTAATTATATGAATTATGTAAACAAACAATTAAACAACAACATATAAGTACATATAAAGGCGATACTAATGTAAGAAAAAAATTTAGAAACGAAAGTTTGGAATAAAGAGGCTTTATTATTGACTAGCTTCCGCCTGCGACTTCGTCTACGCGGACCTGGGATCAAAACTATCCTATAATGTAAGCCAGGCTATAAACTATCTTCGTGCAAAATTGCATCCAAATCGGTTGTGCCGTTTAACCGTGAATGAGTAACAAACATCTAACGATCCAAACATCCAAATATCCAAACTTTCGCATTTATAATATTAGTAGGATTATTACGAGTATTATAACTTAAGGTGGTTCAATTTTCATAAAAAACATTATTTGACATTCGCAGGCTAATTATTTTATTAGAGATATTCGTTTGTGATGTCATACTTTGGTAAAAACATTTTTCTCAAATTATTCTAGTTTATACAAGTTAATTCAAGGAAAGGGGGAATTTCGCGCAAATTTAAAGTCAATTTATGAAAGTTAGTTACATAAGTTTCTTCAAAACTCACGCCGTTAGCCTGCGAATGTCAAATAACGTTTTGTATGGAAATCGAACCACCTTAAGGGGCTCCCATACGCCAATGACCTTCGATCTGAATCCCTTAGTTTTCTAATGTTTTTTGTAGCTTATTATATTAACAACAACGGCTTTAAGCAATATAGTATCCCATATTTACTTCAAACTTCATTGTTTTCGAGATATTTGGCATCAAAGTTGAACAATTTTAGGCCAAAAAACCGGTTTTCTGGCCATAACTTTTGTGTTAATTAGTAAGATTATAAAAACGCATATCAAATTTATAGGTAAGTTCAGTATGTATGGGTAGGAGTTTCGGGTGTATACAAGTTTGAATGAGGATGAAGTGTCGGGTTTTGTATTTTTACAAACCTTTCTTTAAAAATGGATAATTAATTCTGTATTAACATTTTTCAAGTTATTCTATATCAAAAATGTTAAACAGGAATCAAACTTTCCCATATATGCACCTGGAAAGCTAGCTTCAATAAACCGAGGACGAGTGTCGAAATGAAAACTACTAAATATTGTTGATTTTTGACGGGAGCCCCTTAAGAGTCTAACTGGGTTGACAAGAATAACAGTAGTGCCAAAACCCATACGCAAAATAGGCGCTATTATGACGTCGAGTTGCGGAAACACAGCCCACGTACACCTATAACCTATAACTTAAGAGTGTATCGGATCAGGAAACCGGGGGTTATTAGCTAGTTTTGGAACGCTGGTGAGCTTTTGAACTAGCCTAATAGTAAATCTCTATTTGGCCTGATGTAAACGCAGCATTACGTACAAACGTAGACAGCCAACGAATCCTATTTCCTAGTTACTTGACCGTTGCTCCACGACAGCGCATAAATCGGAAGACCTCCCCATTATAGGAGGCCTTCTAAGCCTCCAAAGCCGGAGCCGTAATGCACTTAAAACGAGCCAGCTTAAATCATCGTCACCGTTTGTTGAACAAGACTCTCCGGTCACATATCAGGAGGTCGGTTGCACTCGACATATTGATATCCAATCAAATGATATCATTAGATTAGATTCGATTTATTTATTACGAGACGAATAGTCTCTTGCCGCGAGAAAACTCACGCGCCGTCTCTTGCCTACATTTATCCCGCCTCCAGATCGGCATGCGTTTTGATAATCCCGCACCCCGCAATTAACTGGACCAATACACCAAGGGAGGAAAAACATGCAGACAGACAGAGAGAGAGATTCTGTCGAAACGCGACAACAAACTCACAACGCTTACTGAGGACACATAGAAACCAACTACGCAAGATAGTTGAAATAACGACAGGACAGAACACCTTGAACAGACTATACTATTCAACTTCGGTATCACAGAAAGCCCCATGTGCAGAGCGTGCATGCAAGCAGAAGAAATAACTGAACACATTCTACTGGACTGCAAGCAGGTAGAAATATACAGAGAAAAGCACCTGGGGTCTCCAGACACACTACGGGACGCAGTCAGCAACACGAAGGCACTCACCATGGTTAGAGTAGCGCTACCCCACCGATTCACGCAAAATAGGCACATTGTATGTCGACTTGCGGAATATGCCCAGTATTACTATCTAAAGCTGGGTCCACATTTGTATCATTTTGCCGATCACGATCACGCATCGTATCGAGCTCGCGTATCCTAAGTATGGACGCTCACTTTGGGCACCCCGTATCACTAGCATCGTTGCGTGAAAAAATGCGTCCATACTAACCGTAGCGTAGCAGCGTATCGTATCATAAGCCCGTATCATTGAGTGTGGACGGACGCTCATCCGTATCCCCTTTGATGATCGGGGAAAAACCGCCTCGAGAGCGATCACGGCGTATCGCGTATCAAATCATAACTTCGTAACGTGATACAGTATCAAAACACGTCCATACGCGTATCCAATAGCGAGTGTGCGGCGTATATAATAGACGCGTGTCAACATCGATCCCGAGCGATCAGATACGACGCGCCGTATGATCGCGCTGTTTTTGCGTCCACACTAGCGATCTTGATACGCGTCGGTGCAACGCGACGGAGATACGATACGACAAAATGATACAAATGTGGACCCAGCTTTACCCCGCAAGTGGGCCCTGTCGACCAATAAAAACGGCTGCCGTTAAAAGCACACGCGCACATACTTCCAGTCGTCCCCAAGGGTCGGTTGCATGCGTTTTCCACGCGCCGATCGAACGCAAAACACGCATAGCTTCTAATACAATATCAATATGTCGAGCTAAATCTACCCCAGTCCGGCGTCGCATCCCTCCCCACTCATCCCCTATAATTTTGGGCCTAGACTCTCTGTGGGCATAGATTTCTAGACTCAACGTGCAAGGGGTTTTGTGAAGCAAAATGATGTATCTACGTATAGTCTTTGGATGCACACATCGACGTGGGGTAATACGGAGTGACGAGGTGCGCTTTACGTGACTTTGGAACGGGTTCATGCGTTTCTCAGTGGTTCACTCAAGTCAGATTCCAGGGCTGTTTTGAACCCCGGATGAAAATTAGGGGTGTTATAAGTTTAACATGTGTATGTCTTTGTAGGCTGACTAACGTTTTTTCGAAATCGACAGTTTTGAGTGCATTCCTTGGATCAGGGAGTTTTCTATGTAAAAGTAGGTAAGATTGGATGAGCGCGTGATTCTGGGCAATATAATTAAATAATATTCTGATATACTTAACCTGTTACTTATTTATTTTTGTACTATTAATTCCACTGAGTTACGAAGATCTCATTACTTACATACATAACGGAAAATTTCGCTTTTTTTATTTTATTACCACATCATCATTATCAATCAATGCTGAGGGAACGACTGACTGCTGCTCAAGTGCTCAAGAGATGTAGTGGCAACCTCTAACGGCCCTCAGTTTTGCCCGTCATATTAATCCTCTCCAGGCTATCCGAAGAACGCCGTGAGAGGTGACCAAAGTATGAGAATATGGTCTTGACATATTGTGACATATTTAAAGGGTAGAAGTACGATATAATGTCATAGAGAACAACTGGGATTAACGGCTTTTACTAATGTTCTGTGGCTCTCAAAAATCTATCAAAACATCGACGCTTAACTCGCAAGATCGTTGCTAAGTATGACTCATAATTAGGTCACAATAACGTTTTTGATGACACGTGTCCGACTGTCCCTCAGGACGGGGCCCTGTAAAACTTTACAACGCAATTCATTGACTGTGTACGACGTGTGTTTACAACCTGGTTAATAAAAAGCGAAGGTATACTTATGTTAGATATTAACATAGAGGGCAATCTGACATAGCGACCTTGCCCCAACCTATGCCCTATTTCTATATAAGAATATCCAAAAGATTTTTTTTAATACAACGACGGTGGCAAACAAGCGTACCCGCCTGATGATAAGCGGACACCGCAGCCTATAGACGCATGCAACTCCAAAGGAGTAACATGGGCGTTGCCGACCCTTGATATGTTTGAGGATACGCCGTGTTGACAGCTGAAGGAACAAATTCCCTCGCTCTCAACACAACGCATCCTCGGGAGCTCTGACGACCTTGCTCACCTCCAGGAACACAACACTACTACAGAGCGAGTAGTAGTGTTATTATGGCTGTGGTCTTCTGCAAGGCGGAGGCACTTCCCCAGTTGGGCTGCTCCAAATTCGAGCGGGATAACATTTCGCTGTGCCCTACCTCACCAAAATGCGATAGTGCGTCTGCGACTTAATGAAACCATTTTGAAACGCAATGAAAAATGTGTTGTTATGTTTGGAAAGCACTAAAAGATCGAAATAACTGAAGCTAGTACAATAGTTCCCTTTGATATCCTAGATAAACGAAGAAAGGTAGACGAAATTGTCCGTTACAAATCTAATAGGTACATACATTACATACATACATTCACGCCTTTATTCCCAAAAGGGGTAGGCAGAGCACATGAAACGTATGTTCCAGCGCCACTTTTAGCATAAATGTGGGTATAAAAGATCGACAAAATGTGATATTGCAGTGATAGGTTGCTAGCCCATCGCCCACAACACACTTCATCCCTGCTCCCTTGGTCGACTTTTACGACATCCACACGGGAAGAAAGGGGATGGTGAAATTCTAACCCGACACCACACGGGCAAATCCAATGTTTTATGAAATGAGGTATAAGCTGAGGCTTATACCATCCATTGCATATGTGAACATGTGTAAGCGTTTATGAAAATATGTACATTTCCACCAACAGGGTGAGCACATACATAATTGACATGCAATCTGGGATAAATGAAACTACTAGGTATTTTATAGATATGGGCCGACTACGGGTTTGGCCGACTAGCCGACTAGTCGGCTAGGCCGATTGTGGACTTCGGCTAAGTTCGGGTGCAATCGGGAAACTTCGTTTCGCTTTGCCGTCGCGCTGTCTCAGCTGTCTGCATGCGTTCAAAGTACCAAATGTGATATTAACTCTGTATTTGAGTAAAATATAAAACGAATGGTAAAAATTGGCAGTTTACATATTTTACGTCTCATTTTCCTGTGATCCATAAAGTGCCGACTAATCGGCACATTTTGCCGACTAGTCGCCGACTACAAATGAGGCCGGATAGTCGGCTTTCCCGACTACGGTCGGTCGTACATCTCTAGTATTTTATTGTCGATACTTTTCTTCGCTTGCCTCATACGCCGTTAAAAACCTGGTCCCGCACAATCTCAAAAAGAAATAGGAAACCATCGAGAAGAAAAGACCTTGAATAGATCACCGGCAGGCACTTACCACCACTACACGTGGTACAGTTTACTGTCTGGGAGATTTGAGTAAGCTCTCTGTATAATACCGCATACCGCCCGCCCAATGGGGATGATGCCTAAGATTTATTTATTATGTCATTCGAACCAGTTTTTGGAGAGGAACAAATGTTTGTATTGGGAGCAACTACAATTATAGAACATAAATACCCAAAAATTAGAGACAAAGATTGACCTCGCTGGCGGCAGCGCAAAACGCTTCATACTGATAGACACACAAATATAACGTCACAACTGACATTTTGTACTAATCCTTGTATATGGAAAATCAGGTAAATTGTTGTTTCGGACGCGAAATTCTGCGTTTAAGTACATACACAGTTGTCACACAATTTTGTTTCTATAAACGCGTAAGGATTCTATTGGTAGCTTTAAATTTACCCTTGGACAATAAAAAAAAATGCATAATGCAACTTTCAAGGTTCATATCTTTTTATGACTAATTACATTTTATAATTTACTAGCTTCTGCCCACGACTTCGTCCCCGTGGAACTCGTTTATATCGCAGCTCCATATAAATTTCACCCCCCCCCCCGTTTCACCCCCTTAGGGGATGATTTCCGGGATAAAAACTATCCTATGTCCTTCCCCGGGACTCAAACTATCTCTATACCAAAATTCATCTAAATCCGTTCAGCGGTTTAAGCTTGAAGAGGTAACAGACAGACAGACAGACACACTTTCGCATTTATAATATTACTAGCTTCTGCCCGCGACTCTGTCCGCGTAGAAATCGTTTATATCGCAGCTCCATACAAACTTCAACCCCCCATTTCATCCCCTTAGGGGGTGATTTCCAGGATGAAAACTATCCTATGTCCTTCCCCGGGATTCAAACTATCTCCATACCAAATTTCATCGCAATCGTTTCAGCGGTTTAAGCGTGAAGAGGTAACAGACAGACATACACACTTTCGCATTTATAATAGTAACTAGCTTCTGCCCGCGACTCCGTCCGCGTGGAAATCGTTTATATCGCAGCTCCATACAAACTTCAACCCCCCATTTCATCCTCTTAGGGGGTGATTTCCAGGATGAAAACTATCCTATGTCCTTCCCCGGAATTCAAACTATCTCCATACCAAATTTCATCGCAATCGGTTCAGCGGTTTAAGCGTGAAGAGGTAACAGACAGACAGACAGACAGACAGACACACTTTCGCATTTATAATATTAGTATGGATAGTAATGGATGGATAATGGATTAGTATATTAGTATAGTATTAGTATATTATTCATATTCATATTCATTTAATCCATTGTTATCATGTTCATCAGCACATTGGTCTTACATTTTAGTCATAGTAGGTACATGATACCCTGCTAGGGCATACAATATAGGACATATTATACTACTTAATAACTAAATAAAAATTACAATTAAGTACAATAATTATCATGCAGCACTAGGTTAACTATATTTAAATACAAGAGCAATTTTAAAAAAGTTGTTTGGTCATGTTAACATAGTTACTTGATGTCAAATAATTATTAATAAATTCATTATAATTCAGTATATTATGTCATGTTAGCTAAAGATTGGTCCTCAAAAAATTCATCTACGGTATAATAACATGTCTCGATAAGTATCTTCCTTAATTTATTTTTAAATAATTTAATGTCACTTAATTGTTTAACAGTTTCGGGGATTTTATTCATTATTTGGACACATCGATAGAATTAGTATATAGATATTAGTATTAGTATATTAGTATTATCAGTATGGATAATTTATTACGATAATTTGATGGTTTACTATTCATTTACCATCACTACGTTATTAATTTGAACACGAGGCATCATGCCTATTGCGGAAGTGACCTATGACAAACACAAGGGGTAAACACGTAACTTTTCGAACGTGACGCCACAATTCAACTGTCAATTTCCCTTACAAAAGGTGACATCTAGATCTATGTACCTGACGCACGAACCTACAATGTTACTGAAATCGACCAACTAGACATTCACACCAGCATAGACCTTGCTTTTAGACGAGTTGCCCCATAGACGATGTTATCATGTGACGATTTATGGCCGGTTCCAATAAATAAAGAAATAAATATTTGGGGACAATCTTACACAAATCGACCTAGTCCCAAACTAAGCAAAGCTTTTAGGGTACTAGACGACGATATACATACTTATATAGATAAATAAATACTTAAATTAAATACATAGATAATTTACTTTAAAAACTAAGTTTTAACCGACTTCAATTTAGTACTCCGCCAAGCCACGAGAACATTTCCACATTTGTTTTCCAATTTACCACATGAACTGATTTCCGAGAGCAAATGCGTTGATTATTAGAGAAAAAAACCCAATCGCCGTATGTGGCCCGATAATATTTGAGGACTTCCTTCGATTCCACAAGGATCACTTTTGGTACTTCATTAGCTGCTATTTCAACGGAATCTTATCAGAATCTGTGACGTGCTTTTGTACTTTAAGTACATAATTGAGGAATTCCATAAGTCATCCTGTGGTCTTCATCATCAGTTCCACTCCATCAAATTTATGATTTCCGGATGTAAATACACGAGATATAATAGAAAATACCAAAATCACTACACGCGTGCCTTAATTGAGGAGTTCTCTCAATTCCTCATGGATCCCATCATCCAAATAAATAAAAAAAAAGAATGGGACCCACCTGTATGCATATACATACAAACAAAAAAAAAATTTTTCGAATCGGCTCATCAATGACGGAGTTCTGAGGTAACAAACATTAAAAAAAAAATAAAAAAAAATACAATCGAATTGAGAACCTCCTCCTTTTTTTTTGAAGTCGTTTAAAAACATCCATGACTCGGGAACAAATATTTATGCTCATCACACAAATAAATGCCCTTACCGGGATTCGAACCCGGGACCTCCGGCTTCGTAGGCAGGGTCACTACCAACTAGGCTACGGAGGTCGTCAATAATAATAATCAATCCACCGATAGTTTTCCTTACCAACACTTACATTTTGACACATTTTCTACGGGTAATCTGTGAAAATGTAACTGCCGGTAAGGAAAACTATCGGTGGATTGATTATTGGAACCGGCCATTAGACGTCGTGATGCTATCCCTCCTTAGGTGTCAAAGCGGACCCCGAGCTTCTTTAGGGGCATTACCGGGACTAACGCTAGGAGAATGATGGAGGATGAGGATGCTATCCCAAAGTAATCGCTTGGCTCTCGCATTGTAACTAACCTTTAAAATAGCCCAATGATTCAAAATTACAGCGGAAAAAAACATAAAACTCCCAACTCCATTAGAAACAAAAATAAATTGAGTTACAACTCGATCGACATTTTCGATTTGGAGGCCTAACTCAATTAGAAGGGCACGCTGATGGAAAAATAAAATAAATACAGGAACAAAAAAAAATTAAACAAAAAGAGTCCAGATATAATTTGAAATATCTCCGCAAATGCAAAGTGCGAGTTCTGTTATTTTATTCAAATGAGGGCGAACTTTTTTCAACCCTTTCTCGTCACGCCATCAAAGTGGCCTGATATTCAATTAAAAAAAGAAGAGCGGGCCCGCGACTGAAAATTAATCAGAAAAAATGCTTTTAACTAGATCTACATTTTAATGAAATTATTATTGACGAGTGTTATAAATGGGTGTCCTTTGTCGAGATTGCTCCGTAACGGATACTGGTGCTTTTAAGGGCTTTTATTTAACATTACTTCTCTCTAAATTAGCTATTCTTGTGCCTTATATTTAGTAGGGGCGTAGACACTAAATAAAATATTCATAAATGTCATATATTCTCGAAAACGGATAAAAATGTAGTCAAATGGAGAAAAAATGAACGCTAAAGGTTAAATAATCACGAAGTTTAAGGGTCCAAATTTTTAAGAAGGGTTCTGTCCATTTTTCGCAAAACGCAACTTCATATGAATCGATGACGCTGGTCGCTGAACGTCGGGAAGCCTCGAAGAGGTATAAATAAGTTAATTATACGCGATTAAATCCCGTTTAGTAAATATAATTTACAAATCAAATACTATAAATAAATAATTTGGTCACGCACGCCATGCCGCGGTTTTCCCGCTAAATAGAGGAGGGTACGCGCGCATTGCACGTAGAACCGGTGGCCGTTGGGGCGGAAAGGTTCTCGAGTGGCGACCACGTACCGCCGGAAGGCGCGGCGTGGGTAGACAAGGTGGACTGATGACCTGGTAAAGGTCGCGGGGCTCCGCTGGATGCGGGTGGCGCAGGACCGGTCATTGTGGCACTCTTTGGGGGAGGCCTATGGCCAGCAGTGGACGTCTTTCGGCTGATATGATGATGAGGAAAGCGCCGACGAAGCCCACTCCGCGGGTCCTGGCAGAGAAAGTGTAGAGTTCATAAAAACAAAAGATAGTTAAAGCACAGATTAAAGAATACAAGTACAGATACCCAATCTCATAGAGCAAAAGCGTACCGTCCTAATGTAGGCAATTCTGTATACAATTTTAGTCCCGTAGCTACACCAGTAGATGCAGTATCCGAGCTACCACGGCTATGACGCTGTCAGCCTTTAGTAATACATTGAGATATCACCAGATGGCGTTGACTTCCCGGGCAACAAATAGAGTATTTTTGATTTTTTCGATATAAAAGTAGTATTTTAGAGACAATATTACACATCACACAAAAATATACATAACCAAATGCTTAGAGCCTGTGGTTCCATAGAACTTTCGCGACCCGTGATGGCGCCATCTAGTGACAGTACCCAATAATACGTAGCAAGCTTGAAAGCTCACTCGTATAGTACGAGTTAGATGGATTTAGTATCAATTTTATTGCATTTACTAAACTTATAAAATATACCTTTATTGTATGTGCGGAAGTATGTTTGTGATATAATTAAGGTAAGTTGAATTTATTAAGGTGTAAAAATCATTCTATCTTCACGATTACTGGTTCAAATGTTTCGCTCGGTACCTGTGTCGCCATCTATGAGTTCTTTTTAGTATCAATTATACGTTGTTCTAGTTGGGAGGCCATGGTTAAAGCAATGATGCGTAATTTCGGTGTCCGAGAGGCAACTGGATAGCTCGCGGTATTTGAGCTCCCGAACCGTTTTGTGGAACCGCCCTGTGCAACCCAAACTGGACTTGGACTTGAGCAGAAATTGGTGGGGGAGTGAAAAAAAATATGTCGCCCGTTATTCGATTTACCTAGACCAGCATTTCATTATATAACCAGCGTACACACTTTCGGCCAGCCGCTGTTTAAAACGGTTGCCTCGCAACAAAAAAAAAATGTTTCATATTTTTTTCTATTTCCGCCCCAGTTCAAGTTGGCTCAATGTGGGTTGGACAGGGCGGTTCCACAACACTTCGGGAGCTCAAATACCGCTAGCCATCCGGTTGCCTCAACTACGCGTCATTGCTCTGAATAAGACACTTCATCATACTTCCCCTAATGAGGGTGACGTCACTAGTCGAGTGCAGCCTCACTAATGACAATGCAGTAATACTAGTGTAAACTTGTAAAGCATTATTAGCGATACTCGCTGCAACAAAGAGTCGCGGCCGACACTCGAGCGACACTTGTGGCGTGCACCGCGACTGGGTGGTCTTGATACTTGATTATAGTACATTGTTTAACGAGGGGCGTAGGTGGAATATTGCGAACGAGAGCCACGAGAGTCTATCCTTTTGATGACTCGAGTTTCCAATATTCTTACGCCCGTGTTATACACAATGTTTTTCATCACATTTGCGAGGAAACCAATACATTTTAGATTAAATTAATACAAATCGTAATAATGTCAACATGTCAGTTGTCCATTTTGTTGAATTTGACGTGAGGCGCGTATGGCAAAGACCCTTCGGTATACAGCCACGAATTGAAAACATTTAAAAACATTTTACATAGACACTAAATAACTACATATTAAATCTGTAAATAATTCTGCTAAACATTAAATTGCAGACAGATTTAATACATATAAAGATATGTTTTATACATATTAAAAGTTGGTTGTAGCAAACTTTTGAAGATATGAAATACACCTTGGCTGATTGGAAATATCCTCAGTCCGAAGTGAAGTATGAGTGGGTTCTATATTTTAAAACAAAACTTAACAGCCCGTGGGAGGCAAAACGGCTATAACTGCTCTGTACGCTCGCAAGTAATAACGCCATTGACGAGCAAGTGTGATGAAAACTTTTTTGTATTATTAAAAACGATTTATTTTGCCTTTATTTGTGACATGTCGACACGGACTGCATCGCTTGCTTTTAAATATGTGTACAAAGCGCGATTTAAAGTTTTATAAAAAGTATTTCGTAAGAAAAACAAAATTGCACGGTATGCAACGGGTCTGTGATATATTAATAATAATATAAACAAAGAGAATAATAAAAATAAGTCATTTATTTCAGGCAGTGCCCATAAAATTTTAGTCTGTACAATCTTTTACACATTCAATGTTAGTAAAATACAAGGAGCGTAGAACATAGGTAAGAGATACATTTACTGCTACGTTTTTACGTTACGTTCCGTTCTACGTTTTTTTACTACTTAACAATAATTTATTGTGGGATTGTCACAGCTACATGGCTTACCAAAATTTCAAGTCGGAAGCGGAAAAGTCTTAATGAGAACCGGGATGGTTCCAGTTTAATCGTAGTCTCATTCTATCATTAATAACTTACGCCGAGCCTTAGGGCAATTTCTACCGTGACGCAAATATATTTTATAGAAAAAATTATTTGGCATGAAAAACTTCTTTTGTCCCTTGTGTTTTCTATTATAATTTCTATAGTTTCCGTCCTAGATATGGCGGATCACGTCGTATATAGATACAAAGTTTCATATTATCCCAGCATGCAAATTGATAACCAATCTACGTTTGTATGGAGAAATGAGTTTCAGCAAAAATCGTAATGAGTCCCCTAAATTTTTTCCCTGTAGGACTGACATATTATCAGCCAAAATTCATTTCTAAATATTTTTTTTAAAAGTCACCTCATATAATTAAACACTATTATAGCTACTGTCACCTTAAATATAATTCCGTAGCAAAATTATACCTACTAGTATCAAGACGACTCGTCCGCAGTTCAGTAGGCGAGAGCATTTAAGAGAGTGAGAAAACTCGCCCGGCCTATTCGTTCCACGGAGGGCGCCCGCCTACTTCTTACGCCGCGCCGAATAACCGCCTAACTCAATTTTACTTTTTTTTTAAGTTTTGGGTGTCACTGGCTGGTTGTGGAATTTTGGAGTACTTAATTAAAAAGTAAAATTTTGCTTTGTTCAGTTTACTTGATATGTGGTTGTCAGCGAACGAAAAAAATAGAATGCGAGCTCCTTACAAACTATCCAAACACGTGCCTAAAACCCGGTATGCGCATGTTCGAACTAAACGGCTGCCTGGCATCGTTTTGACACCTCGCCCCCAACCCCGCATAATGGCAATGGCATTTGGCCATTCTGTTGTGCCATTTTGCGGCGCTACTTAGACGTCTAATGGTTATTTCGTTCAGTGGTGGTTGTTAATGTATTTACGTGACTCTGGGCGGCAAGTGAGATTTACCGCCCACGGGCGCAGCGGCAAATCTCACTTCACACCCAGGAGAAGACGTAAAATTGTGTACGCACCGCGGGCGGTAATTCGTAAAGCCCCAGATCAGAATTCGCCGCCCTAGGTACGTAATGTACTATTAAATAAATTAGGTATTCGTACAGCTACTTGTTTAAGAGCCGTTTGGTCAGGATAAAGTGTGAAAACTAGAAGGTTAATTGAAATCCAGATTGCTTAGTTGAATGAAACAAATCTGTATATGTCTACACTGTCTGTAATATAATATTATGGACATGCATCTTGCAGGCAGTATGATTGTTTGCCAACGTCATAATTAAAAAAAATACTTGAAAAAAAGACATTCTGTATATTTATCCAATGTTTTTAGTGTAAGTAATTTGTAACGTCTTAATTAACACAAAAACACGTTATAGTACATTATGGTACAAGTGATGTAGGTATGTTGATAACAACAACAGAGGCGGAATTGTTCACGCGAGCCGCAGGTGAGCGTGATAAGAGAGCCGAGGATGTAATTATCAATTATTCATACGTTTTTCAACATATTTTGCGAGGAAAAAATCATTTTCATAAGATGAACATTTTATAGGCCTGCCAAGTTATTTTCTTTACTTAATGATGGCAACAGGTTTTTACTCGCATATTGTACATCGCTAAGAATTTCCAGTGGCGTCCATTCTATTAATCACTTTTCTAGTCACCAGTCATTTTTGATAATAACCAAACACGCATTTACAATGTTTACAAATAATTGTGAAATACCCTATAATGGCGCGCAACAGTTTTTTTTTCCTGAAGTTTGCTCAGTACGCGCGCATGTGTTAAGCCATACTTAGATAAACTCTCTAAACAGCCAATAAAAAATAAAATAAAAAGGTTCTTTTTAAAATGTTATCTTACTAATTCATGTAAAATGTTGTCAAAAGTGAATAGTTTTACTAAATTAAACGTTTCTATATCACATCCAAAAATAAATAGTAAATTAATTAACAAAAAGGATTTAATTTGTTTAGTCGAGTAAGAATCCAATTGCCGAGTATTAAAAAAAAAGCTGTAAGTACATTCTGTACAACCCGGTTAATTTAAGAATGCACCGTGTTCATGCATACATCTTGCTGCAAGGTGCCAGCGTGACTTAATCGGGATATAACCATAACACACGAGCGTCGTAACGTAATGTTGTAAAACACGCGTATTGAATACCCAGGATTATGAGCCTAAAAGCGACATAATAAGAGGTACGTTAAGAGAAAATGTGCTGAAAAATTATTTAATTAATAAGGTCTAGTTTTCCCGCTGGGTTAGAAGGTCAGATGACAGTCGCTTTCGTAAAACTAGTGCCTGCCGGACCCCGGAATAACGCTAGAAGGATGATGATTAGGACACAAATAAGGAAATAAATAATAATAATAAAGCGTTGTCGACTGTTACAATATATTCAAGACTATTTCTACCGGTTTACAACATCTATATAATATAATATCAGCAGCACTATTTAATTAACGATACTTAAAAAGAGTGGTTTTGAACCTTTTTGCGTAAAACATTTTTTTCTAAAAAAAGTCTTTTCTACTTTTCGCCCCTCGCGCAATCTCAGAAGAATCTAAGGGTGAGACGAAGTGAGTGGCCCTCGGGTGGGGTGGCTTGACACTCATTTAAGTAGCATATAATTCAGTTTATTTAGCCGAATTCAATCTAGAAGGGTTGACGGAAAAAAAGTATATAGTTATACACTTGTATGTAAGGTTGTTATTTCGTTTTATTGCTATAAATTACGGGGATTGTTGAAGGTTTTCTTTGAATTAAAGTGTTTGTTTAGCTGTTTTGAATTTTCTGGTTTGAAGGGTTTTGAAGCTTGTAATGGTAGCTAAGTAGCATGCTGCTGTACCTAGTAGGTGGACATTAGTAAAGAGTAGTGAGGAAAGGTTATATATAATATAATTGAAAAAATAAATAAAAAATTAGGTCACTAGGTCCGACTTGGAAAACATACTTTATCAAAAAAAATGGGATATGTCTATTCTATAGCGGTTAAGCACCGTATAAAAAATACGAACGCAAGCATGGCGTGCCATGTGCCCAGAATTAGTAAATGAGTTAAAACCAACTCGATTTGCCATTTAAAGCTCTCCTACCTATGTTTAGGATTTCGGTCGCTTGTGCACGGCAAAGTGTTCTAGAAATGTAGATACAGACATAAACATTAAATAATGAACAGCTTCCCGAATAAAGTTTAAAATGTATCCAAGAAAGATATTTCATTGAGCAACCACTCTTTTATTGGTTGTAAAGCTAAGCACTCAGCTATTTATTTTAAACTAGCTGCCCAGCCCGGCTTCGCACGGATTACCCGTTTTCCCGTAGAAATGAAGCATTTTCCCGCGGTAAAAAGTAGCCTATGTTCATCAGGGATAATGTCGGCTTCTACTGGTAAAATATTTTTTCAAATCGGTCCTGTAGTTTCGGACCCTATTCAATACAAACAAACAAACAATCAAATATTTCCTCTTTATAATATTAGTGTAGACTTCCGCCCGCGACTTCGTCTGCGTGGACCCGGGATAAAAAGTATTTTATATTTTAATCCAGGTTACAAACTATCTTCTGGCAAAATTTCATCCAAATCGGTTGAACCGTTTAAGCGTGATTGAGGAACAAACATCCAAACTTTTGCATTTATAATATTAGTAGGATACACACCGCAACCTCGACCACGTTCTTTTATTTATCGTAAGTACCTAATTTTATATTAAATGCACATTGCACACTGATACTGAGTTTACTATATGATTTGTTAGATTGAAAGAGATGAGCTCTCTAAATGTACATATTTTGATTTTGACTTTCATTTATATTATTGTTATTCACACACGAACACACACACACTCACACTTTAGACTGACGATCTTTTTGTGAATTCATGCCATTTAATTTGAAAAAACGACGTAAATTTTAGAAATGAAATAAATGAATCTAATCTGAAGCCGGCGTGGATGGATCGAATAAGCAACTAAGTATTTGTATGTATGAACTAGTTAGATACTATTTATATATCGTATGGCAAATCAGTGTATTTAGAACCGTGAGATCTTCGAAAAGACAGTAGGTACGGTTGCCTGGTGCTTGCGCTTTTAGCACCGCGCTAATGCGACTCACCCCGCCGGTCACCTGTCACGAAACTAGACCTCTACTTACGCTTAGTTAAGACGCTGTCAACACCAAAATGCCCTTGAGGATTTTGGATAGCGCGCACACTGTCTATTTGTATCGAAGCAAACGAGAGCGAGTGTTACTGGGCGGCCTTTTGAAGATAATAAGTACATAAATATTGAAATAAAAAAAGGGTGGATTATTTGTGAAATATGACTCGCTAGCGGTTTAGGTATGAATATGTTGACTTCATGTTTTTAATTGCAGACCCATACGTCAAAGAAATAAAGACATAGAACCGTTTAAAGTGATTTTAAGACCAATCTTTGCAATTATTTTCTATCGAGCGATTTCGTCTAATTATGTATCGAGCCCGTCCACGGTCTTTGAAATATGGTGAATATTAACATATATTTTATTTGATGTGCTAGAACCAATAGTTTTTCTTAAAAAACTGCTTAAATAACATCAATTTCACCAAATTAGGTCTTGTCAGCCTCTTCGTGTCAAGATATAAAAATAAAATAAAATAAAATAAATATTAGGGGACAATCTTACACAAATCGACCTAGTCCCATAGTAAGCTCATTAAGGCTTGTGTTATGGGTACTGGACGACGATATATTTAATAGATAGAAATACTTAAATACATATAAAACTTCCATGACTCAGAAACAAATATTCATGCTATCACACAAATATTTGCCCTTACCGGGATTCGAACCCAGGACCTTCAGCTTCGTAGGCAGCGTCACTACCCACTAGGCTAACCGGTCGTCAAACTATTAATTATTAAGATATATTTGTGGATGAGCGTTGAGGTGAGCTTAAAACAAGTTACAGAATAGGGGGTAGGGGTCGCGTGTAGGGTAGCGGTGGGTGATTCCTACGGATGTGGTGCAACTTCGACCCCCGTTGGATACAATACATACATGGTATACCTTTCGGATGAACGATATGATACAGAGAAAGAATATAATGGAAAAATAAACCATCTTCGTCTGTAGCCCCCGACAGGATTCGAACCTGCGACCTTTCTGTTAACGCTAGACTGCTCTACCAACTGAGCTACGAGGACAGTGACGGAAGCTGTAATTTTTTCCTTATATTCCCGCTATGACTAGCGCCCTCTCTGTATCGAGTTATAGACTTGTTTCGCAGTCTTGGAACCACTCTAATGGGCGAGCGATGCGGCCGCTCCTTTCGGATGGTTTGACACTGATACATCTGAAGCGATATAATTATATCGTTTCTGTCAAAGAGAACATTCTCAGTAGCACTCTTCAGTGCTAGGTCATACGAAGGGTCCAGGTCGATATGACAGTACGGCACTCACACAATGATATGTACTAGAGGCTCTGTGCCCACCCAACTCTACTACCCAACTACTGTAAATATGCATTCATTTTTGGACCTTATTCCGACGGAATAAGGTGAAAAAATGTATACATATTGGTGCCCTTGACTGTACCAATGAAAAGCAATAAAGATTAATGATTACTATGCATAAGATATCGCAATTTACGAGAATCGTTTCTTTGTTTGTTTTATGTCACTCAATGTTTAATGTCTCGATTTAGTTTTAGTTTTTTTGTTTTAATTTTAGCAACTTATTGCATCTTCTGCTTATAAAAAGCAACCTATTTCAATATTTGTTACCTCCTTAGCACCTCATATGTTCTTGATGTTTGAAATCTTTCTGAGCACACTTTATTAAGAGTTATACGCCAGATCTATTTGTTATGCCTTATTTATATGTCTCATAATGTCTGTAACTAGTTTTTGTGAGCCTCATAATAAATTAAAAAAAAAGTCTGTTGAGAAATGCGACCTGTAGAGAACAGCCGGACAGCCGGACATCCGAACATACGAAAAAATGTTGGCCCAAGCTGAAACGGAGACGGATCGCTTCGCTCGCTCGATCAATAAGTCAAACGCACGTAAAAAGACCTCCGGCTGCCACGTGCGTATACTTAAATGATCGACGTCAGAAATATGTTAATAATGCCCCTTAATTCCAATGCCGTAAAAAATACACATCTTTAACGTTGACTTAGAAAAGTTGAGAAACTCCCGACATTTTCATGAACATCTGTTCAGCCGTTTTTGACATATTTGACTTTGACAATATCTCAAAAACGGCTGAACAGATTTTCATGAAACATGCCTAAGAACACTCGGGATAAAATTATCTATGACACAAAAAAATAGTAAACAAAAATCGGTGCATCCGTTTGGGAGATACGACCTGACGCTGCCACATCATTTGCTTCATTCCAATTCACGCCAGCGTTCAGAATTCACCATGCCCGTGTGATCAAATAGTTTACGCAGAACTAGTCAACTTTTATCTCAAAAGCACCCGCAAAATGGTACCTAGTGCACGTGTAACGATCCCCTCGAAGCGTGTACTTTATCATGGAAACAATCAAAACGAACGTTGCCAACCGCAAGTTTAATTATGCAAACATCAAGCCGTTGCCAGATTTCTCATTAGAACCAAGATAATGACGGTACACACTGTCGCAAAATTAGATAGCACGCACCCAAACAGATATACGCGGCGCATTAACATAAACCGAATTTGCATGTAAATTACATTTTACAGCATCTTAATTAAAACATTTTGGCATTATAAATGATCAAGGGAGGCGGGTGGTTGTCTACCCCTGACCTTAGAACGCCTCCTTTCAGTTAATTCGATAGTTTGCAATTTTGAATTTGGAATGTTAATAATTTAGAGCGGGTTTTGTTCGGTTTTTGAATTTTCGTTTGTTTCTTAATCCTATCAAATCGGGGAATTGTGTTCTAATCTACCACATAAAACTATAATCTTCTTTTCGAAGTTTGTTTATGTCTAAGGTTGTCACTTTTAAGTATAATTAAATAAATATTGGTACTTTTTGAGTGTTAATAAGGTTAATTAGAATTCTTATTACGCTGTTGGGACCCCATCGATAATTCCTCCGTAACAGCATTTATATGCAATTAGAAAAAGAAAATCTTTTTCTTTGCGAAGGGCGTCTCCCCAAGGGGAGGAAATTAACAGAAACCTCTTTAAATAAGTTAGCAATTAGGGGTAACATAAAATTTACATAATTGTGTAAGTTGAGCGGTGTTTATGTTTTGACAATAGAATTTATCCCGGAACCCGTCTGTAATCGCTGATAGTATTTCTTGTTGATCTAAGCATCTAAACGATCTTTCTTATCTTAAATAGGTATTTAAAGTCCACGATAACATTACACTTCTTTAGCCCTTTAAATGAATTACCTGTCAAAATATTCAAATTAGATCATTTAATTTTATTTAAAACAGGAGCAATTGTGATACCTATTCGTATTGAAGTTCTGTATAAACTGCAAGTACCCCCCTAAAGTTCCTTTTTAATGATTTACGTCAAATGTGTTAACAAACCTGTGTAAACAATATTAAAACTTCCCCATACAAAGTCAAAGGGCCGGCGGCGGCCCTGAAGTATTGAAAAATAAAACGTCGTTGTTTAAAAACAATGCATTTTATTAGTTTTAGATATCATGTTTCTTAGTAACATTTACTATTTAAGAGCTACATAACCGATATTCAAAGGAAAATAACGAAATTTCATTTTTCAAAAAGTCCAGGTTCCATTCCTGGGCCGAGTACACGTATTTTTGTAAGTATATGAATGCAGTTTTTCTTTTTACTAAAATCAACGTCATGGTTTCTAAGCCAAGATTTCGCTATCTGTTATGGTTTCCAAAACCGCCATACTGACCCATTTGGATTGCTCACCCTGTATAATGTGTACATTTAACACGTGGGTTTCAGTTACCAAAAAAAACAAAATTGAACAAAGGCGATAACTCATTTGTAAAAATGTTTGTGATAAATACACTTTCTAATATGTATTCTGCTTTTCAGCAACGGAAGTAACTTTGTACCATTCAAATTAGAAACCGACGGTTCTTTAGTTATCCAAGACCTGATAACGCTGGAAACATAAATCCAACTCACTCTAGCTCGCGTGATGTGCAAATTAAAAACATCCTATCATTTTTAACGCTTATAAATCACCCAGTACCTACACGTATATAAGTATTCCATGTTCATAATCGGGCATTTTATCGCTCCCTATCGTTTCAAATAAGCTCATTTATAACCGGGGGTAGAACAAAAACAAAAATTTGAATAAGGAGCGCATTATTTATCACCGGCCGAGTGAGAGCCGTTAATGTGATTTTTTAATAAAAAAAAAGTAAAACGCGCCAAACGAGGATCATGTATCATCGTTTTTTTCGGCCAGTGATTGTCCTGGATTCTGGTTTTTTCGGTAGGAAGTGTTATAATTATGTTTTAATGGCGTGTGAATAGTGAATGTGTTTGTTGTGGTGTTTTCGGAATAATTCGGTTGGTGTTATGTATTGTTGGCTACATTCTAATTTTGAATTAATTTGCATTGTCACACTCGGTGTATTGCAAAGAGTAAAGCCTTGATGTCGCAAATGTCTATTGCAGCTTGCAGCTGTATATTATCACAGAGTCTGCAAGCTTGTTTTACCACTGCCTAAGGAAAAATAAAGTGGCCTACTATTTGATAATGTATCTAAAACAAGTTTACACATTGTTTAATTTTGAACAATTTCTTCCTAATGTGTTTTACCGTCAAAATAGCTCTGTTAACAATATGGTTCAACAACCATTCAAAATCTAAGCGCTGTGTAATAACAGTAGCGATAACAAACCGGTTGAACTACCTCATTCCACATAACCTACTTATAATTCCGCCGAACAAAACAAAACACCAAAACCCTTCCTGCCTAATTAAAAAAAATTAAAAAGCGCTCCCTCAGAACGCGTTGTCACGTTCCATATACGCGCGTTAATTACACGTCATTCTTTTTTCAAAAAGCGCGCCAATGACGCGCGCAATTAAAGCTGTGTACAGACAACGGGAAGACGCGACATAAAGCCGGCACACACAATGCGTCCTCGGCGAAATTCGCCGCAGGGCCGGCGAAATTAACAAGGCGATTTACACTTGACACTAGGCGCCTGTTTTTCACTACTTTTCTACTGCGCTTCTCTCGAAACTTGTATGCACTGCGCTCCCGTATTTTTAACGACGCCACAGACTCAAAAATAACGCTGCGTGTTAGTGCAAACTGCCAGTATTTGACGTTTTATTACAAGTGTGGTCATACTCTTTGGCGCTATAAAAAAGGGAGTGGCTTAATGTGGAAGTGTTTAGAGAGTCGTCTCTTCCACATATTGTAGTAATTGTGTGAAATAAAGAGCTTTGTGCGTCATTATTTTTTATTTTTCTTTGTTGTCTTCGTGTGGAGTTAAGTGGTTGTGCTGTCGCGATGAAATGTATGATAAGAAGTGTATTACAAGCGAATGCATGGCTTTAGACGTACGTTGTTTTATTAGTCTCAGAGGTTCGTGTAAAACAGATTTGAATGGGTACACGAAGGCGCGCGAGTAGTCAGTATTCTGTAAAAGGGAAATGAAACCATTGCTCCACTAAAGGATGATCAAGTTAGTGCTAGCTTTAGAAGATGACAAAAGCAATCAAGAAGTAAAGAAAAATGTTGTAGTTTGCCTATTAAGTATGAAAGTAGGTCAGAACAGCAACATAGCATAGAAGAGTGATCGCCCGCGGCATTTTTCTTAAGCCTTTGCGAAACGTCTGCCTGAGTCTTGACCATTGTCTGGAAAACAAACATGACATTTCTAATGTTTACGTCACTTTGCATTTCACGTGTAGCGTTTAAAAAAAAGCAGCATACGGCCTATCTGATGGTAAGCAGATAGCCTAGCCTATAAGGACGCTGGTGACACGAAAATAATAACATGCGCGCTGCCGACCCTTTATTGATTTGAGGATTCATTGTGTAGATCGCTAGAGACAAATGTAGATCGTGAACCTACCCACCAGGAACTACACCACATACCCACAGAGCAAGTAGTCGTATAATTATGGCTGTGGTCTGGTGTAGGGAGGTACTTCCCCAACTGGGCTGTTCCCAATATGAGCGAGATGGCATTCCACTGAGCTCTGCCTCTCATATAGCTCAAAATGCTGGTACTTCTCAAGGATGGTGTTCACTTAACTTATACCACTAAATGACTACCCTATCGTGCCTAGCCTAACGCAATCATTAGTCACGTGGGGAAGTAGTGTTCTAATGCACGAAGACGCACTCAAAAGTCAAAGATAAATCCCTCCATACTAATACTCCATACTTAATATTATAAATGCGAAAGTGTGTCTGTCTGTCTGTCTGTCTGTTACCTCTTCACGCTTAAACCGCTGAACCGATTTGGATAAATTTGGTATAGAGATAGTTTGAGTCCCGGGGAAGGACATAGGATAGTTTTTATACGGAAAATCCTCTCTTAAGGAGGTGAAATGGGGGGTGAAAGTTTGCATGGAGCTACGATATAAACGAGTTCCACGCGGACGGAGTCGCGGGCAGAAGCTAGTTTATTATATTTGCAAAAAATGCCATCATTTCTAAAGAATACCGTTGTACAATACGAGTTGACAGCAGTAAAAAATAATCACGAGAAACGTTTCCATTGTTATTTACAAGATTTTTAAAAAAGGTAGGTACAGAGCAAAAAATGGACACTTACACTCTTCAGCCTTATACCCTCAATCGACTTGAAACTTCAACGGGAAGAAAGATCCCCCCAACGCGAATATATCAGAAAAAAATCACTAAAATCGGTCGAGAAATGTGACCTGTACAGAGCATCTGCGGAAATTTTTGCCCAAGCTGGAACGGGGAACTTCGCTTCGCTCCGCTCGTAAGAGACGTATTGCGTAATATATGTTCCTTTGCATTTATATTCACAGACCATGTGAGCAACAGAGGACGTAGTTCAACCTTCGCAGTACCGGCCGGGATGCAGCTAATATTGGCCATCCCTGTCTTGCAGCGGACACCCGGCGTGCTCCTGATTCGCAACAATTTAGTATCTAGTCGTCGAAACGAGGATTTGCAAACGAGTTGTCTCACTTTACGATTTAGTTTCGAAAATGTATATGCGAAATATAATTGGATATTTGGGTCATTTCAGAAGGTAAAGGAAATGACAGAGGATGGAAACGGCTGGCGATTACTCCACCGACAAGAGTGCTACTCTTAAGTTAAAGAAGACAATTGTGGCTTTTCGGTGAAGGAAAACACCGTAAGGCATCCGGTCTAATTCCAATTTTTTTCACAATCAAAAAAGTTACCGACCTTTTATTTATTTAAGGATTCGTTGTGTTGATAGCTAGGGTCCCTCACTCTCAACACAACTTACCCTCAGGAGCTCTGACGACCTTACTCATTACCAGGAAAACAACACCACATATATCAATACTTAAAAAGTACTGCCTAAACTTAGATGAATAAGTGTAGGTAAGGAGTAAAATCATCATCATCATCATCATATCCTACCCACGCCGCGCTTTCCGGTACGTGGTCGCCACTCGAGAACCTTTCCGCCCCAACGGCCATCGGTTCTACGTGCTGCATGCACATAGCACGTAGAGGAATAAAATGGTAGTCAATAATAGAAACTTAAGTAACGCGGGATGAATCGCGCGATCTCGCCAACTATTGCCTAAACCACGTCTACCATGAGACGGCCGCGACATACTCTCGAGTTTTACCTCTTGTTCTAATAAGAAAGAGACGGATAGTGCGAGAAAAATCGAGAGTATGTCGCGGCCGTCTCATGATAGACGTGCTGGTTACAACTATTTGTAAAGAAATTAGTAATAAAAAATGAAAAAAACATATAGAGCAAGTAGTGGGGTTATCATGGCTGAGGTGTTCTGTATTACTTTTCTGAATTCAGTGACAATGCAGTGTTAGGGCACCCCAAATTGCACGCCAATCGGATTGTGTCTTAAACACAGTTTACTAATTATTAATGAAGTACAACTTCCATACGATACGGGCGGTGCATGTTAAATAAAAGCTTGTAATAATGAGACAGTACGTATATATTCATCATGATCATCATCATATCAGTAGAAAGATGTCCACTGCTGGACATAGGCCTACCACAAAGAGGATGCGGGTGGCACAGAACCGATCACTTTAGCACGCGACTGTACGCCATCAGATATTTCGGAGCGGCCAAAGTGCTCACACATATCTGAACACGTCTCTATTGACAAGGCATTAGAGACGTGTTCAGATCTTTCTGAGCACTTTCGATATATCGATATATCTGATGGCAACTGTACATATTAAGTAGATGGTGGTGTGTGCTTAGAACCACCCCCTTTCTTCTTGAACCCTCAAGGAGAAAGGGACCGTCGTAAGAGTCGTACTAAAGGAACAGGGTTAAAGAGTGTTTTGGGCGATGGGCTAGCAACCTATCACTGCGGTATCACATTTAGTCGTTGGAACTGCAACATAAGTCTCATGTGTTCTGCCTACCCCTATTGGGAAAGGCGTGAATCTATGTATGTATGTATATTAAGAGGCTGATCTTGACACGAAGAGGCTGACAAGACCTAATTTGGTGAGATTGATGTTATTTAAGCAGTTTTTTAAGAAAAACTATTTGTTCTAGCACATCAAATAAAATATATGTTAATATTCACTATATTTCAAGGACCGTGGACGGACTCGATACATATTTCGACGAAATCGGCTCGATAGAAAATAATTGCAAAGATTGGTCTTAAAATCACATTAAACGGTTCTATGTCTTTATTTCTTTGACGTATGGGTCTGCAATTAAAAACATGAAGTCAACATACATATTCTACCTAAACCGCTAACGAGTCATATTTCATAAATAATCCACCCTTTTTTTTTATAGTTACGTAATATTATCTTCAAATACCGGGCCACCCAGTAACACTCGCTCTCGTTTACTCCGATACAAATAGACAGTGTGCGCGCTATCCAAAATCCTCAAGGGCATTTTGGTGTTGACAGCGTCTTAAGTAGATCTAAATGTAATGTTTTGTAAGGGCAAATGGCAGTTGAGTTGCGCCTAACGCTCCGCCTAAAAGCTACAATACCCCCCTGGAACTGGAACGCCCTATTTACTAGGTATTCATAACACAACGACGAAAGCCAAACCAGCACCACACCTGACTCCATACATAATGTATGAACTTAAAGAAATGCAATGAAATAAAATCATCTTCCTATTGGAGATAAACGGGCCATTTCCACCGGCACAATTGGATGATGACTACCATTATGACTATGTTTAGAGATCCTGCGTCTAATGCGACGATAGGTGCTCTAGGTCTATTGGCCACTTATACGTATTATGGCTTCATTGGGTCACTTTGTGCGGGGATTTCGTATGCAATTTTGCGGTATCATCAGTCGGGCCAGTTGCGGAATATTTTCAAATACAGGTCAGACTCTATCAGTAATAATAACCTTAATGTACTAGTCTATTAGAGCCTTATCACACTTGCGATTTGCGAGCGTGTTTTCTATACAATTATCAGTCGCGGCGAACACGCTGCGTGATCGCCTTCATACAAAATACGCTTGGAAATCGCAAGTGTGATAAGGCTCTTAAAGACTTTCTAAACACGAAAAAATTAACTCTGTAAATAATTTAATTTTTAGACTTAAGTTAGAACTATTATATATTTAATCTGTGCTTAAGTAGTTAATTGTTGCATGCTTACCCAAGCCGAATTTGGCGCACTGTTAATAATTTATATACCACCTTGTATGTACCCATTTTGCAATAAACATAATTTCATTTCATTTCATTTCAATGTAATGTTTATTATTTTAAAACCTTTTTAGTGACGTCTTAGCTATTGGCTAAGAGGCTCCCCTCTTGTGTCTTGTCCGGGACACAGTGAGACAAATATGGAGATTATTGCTGATTCACACTATCAATCTACATCGCTATAGAGAGAATTGGGTAGAATAGAAACAAGGAATAATTCCTTCAGCTTACAACATCAAAATATTAAAAAGAAGTCCATCATTCAACCAACTGCTTACCATTGACTAGACCAATCATCGCAACAATGCAAAATTATACCACAGCACGTGCGCTCAAATCCATTCTTAGACTAGCAAAACAAGCTAAAATGACCTTTATCCACTTCATATAAAGCGCACGGAACTGTCCACTATCATTTCACCGACTGCACGAAGCTACTCTATTAAACATGTGGATTATATTGACCCGCGGACTGCGTTCCGCAACCTTTTTTTTAATTCTTTTTTTTAAATAAACTACGAGCGAGCGTCTGTCTGCCATGTTCGTTTGTATAGATGTGCTGTACTACAGAATTTGTTAGAGAGGATTGCAGTTTCAATTTAATATTTTATTAGTATTGAGTAATGTTTTTAATTAAATATGTATATAAAATAATGCCTACTTAATACCCGATCCCCAATAATATTTAATGAATATGAGGGATCCCCCCTCATTTTACCGAATAACGATTCGCCGAATGCTTTGTTTCATCGAACTTCATGTTCTCAGAAACAAATGCAACCCATTACGTTAGGTTAGGTTTGTTTAATAACAATCCTGAAAAGTTTAGATACTGTTTCTGAAAAAAATTGTTTTCGATGAAATGAAAATTCAGCAAAACATCCTTTCGATGAAACATTTGTCGGTAAAACAAGGGTAAACTGTTTTTCCGCCAACTGTCTGAGTAATAGAGAAGCTAAAACATTATACACATCCATTTCATTTGGGGAGCTAGTGCTTGCAATAAGAGTGTGACGTGATTAATCTCTAAGCTAGGATATATTCACACCAATTGGTCAGCCACGCTGTTATTAGGATTTCCTTTTTCATTGATATGGCAATCATCATCATCATTATTGTCAGCCCGTAATCGCCCACTGCTGAGCATAGGCCTCTCTTCGGGTACGCCACCCGTCCCTATCTTGAGCTAATCTTATCCAAAAGCCGCAATCTTCCTTATATTGTCCACTCATCGAGCTGGTGGACGGCCGACGCTCCTTTTACTCGTACCTAGAAGTGGCCACCAATCTGACACCTTTTTGGTCCACCTACCATCATTCTGCCTGGCAAGGTGTCCTGCCCAACTCCACTTGAGTTTGGTAAGGTATCTCCAACGTCGCGTACCTTAGTGCGACGTCGGATCTCACCATTCCCCACTCGGTCTTGTTTAATACCGAGCATGGCGGCTCCATATGGCAATAATATGGTTCAAATCGTTCTTTAGAAAATCACAGTAAGACGCGTAAGGACTTTTCTTCGGACTGTCAAATATGTTTCACTCATGTCGTGACATTCATTCGAATTTAAACTTTCATGTGAGATGTGACTCACGTATTAAATGTCACTACGGGCGACATGTTTCGAATTCTTCGGGAGTTCTTCTTCAGGATGAGTGTTTGCTGGATCACATAAGCAGCGTGAAGAAGACGGATGTTAGGAACTCGGCGGTAGCAGAACATGCGTGCGATACAGGCGCGTCGCATTTAATTCGATTCGACAAGGCGAGATTGCTGGCACGGGAGAAATGTTATGTGCCACGCAAGATTCGTGAGGAGTTGCATGCGTCTGTAGGCTGCGGTGTTCGCTTACCATCAGGCGGGCCGAACGCTTGTTTGCCACCGTAGTTGTATAAAAATAAAATAAAAAAACTGCCCTCCCCCCGCCCTGTCGGCGCGTACGTCACGGGCCGAGCGGCGTTCGGAGCGGGTGCGGGCAGCGAAAACACTCATCCTGAAGAATAACTCCTGAAGAGTTCGAAACATGTCGCCCGTAGTGACATTGAATATAAATAATTTTAATAAATAAATTATTTATTTATTAAAAAAAGAAGAAAAAATAAGGCCCTACCGGGAAACAAAAAAGGTATTTCGTTCGTGTATCTCCCTCTCTGTCGCACTTGCATATTCGAGCGGCAGAGAGGGAGATATCAAACGAATTTCTATTTCGTTTCCCGGTAGCGCCCCTGCATTAGTCTCTAGCTGTCCACAGTTAATTCCCAAAAACGGTCGTTAACGCGCTTGGGACTTCTCAGGAAACGCAAGTCGATAGACTACGGTGTACGCTTACCGTAAGGCAGGCCGTATGCTTTTTGCGACATTGTATAAAAAATACGATAAAAATCTCTCTCGCGATGTCTACATTGTCTACATTATGAGCATACGTCACAGACAAAGAGGCGCCAAAATCTTTTAGATAAAAAAATAAAAACAGATCCGTGCCACCGGTTATCGACAACTGGTACGACGTTTAAATTACGAGCGGGGCCTATTTTTTGTCCGGTTTTTTTCCAGCGGGCCAGGGGTGGCGGACGGTTTTTTTTTACTTATCTTTTATCGAACGCTCCGAATGGACCACACTTCAGTGGGGTTAAACGGGGAATGCCGGTTCCCGTTTTAAAACTATCGTTTTAAGAACAGTTGCTCTTGGATTTGGAAGACACGGTGTGTCTAAACTAGCTAGACTGTCTTAATTAAACTGAAACAAAATCTTAAGAAAATTTTATACTTCGGTAAAAACGCGACCATAAACAGATAGTAAAAACCTGTAAAGCGCTATATGTTATGTCCTGTCCATTTTACCTATTTCGTGTCTCTGTCGTCTTCATTTTGAAAGACGAGACATAAAGCTGATATCCCCGGGGTGATGGCAAGTTTGAAAGTCAAATCGCGCCCCTAGCCCGATTGGTGATACAAAATCATAGCGATATCCCAACTTTCATGCCGCTATCTTTCAAAATCAGAATGACGGGGACATGAAACAAGATTCCATTTCTCTTAAGACTGAATATCGCTTATTCAGTCTTTAGACAAATGGAATTGCGGGACTTTCTTTCTGATGGTACCTAACTTAAACGTGGCAATACATAATCGGTAAGTGTCTGCCTATTTTTAACCGACTTCGAAAAAGGAGGAGGAGAGGAGGTTTTATTTTTATGTAGGTATGTTCCCTTATTACTCGAAGACAAGTGGAAAATATTTTTTTTGTTTGAAAGAGTATTTTTCCCGAGTCACCACCATGGTCTTCACGTCAGGATCTAATGATGTCATTCTCCAGAAACAGAGGGTACCTACCTCCTCTTCAAGATTCTAGATTATAACCAATATATTTTATCTTATTTTTCCGCCTGGCGTTATTCCCGTTTGTGCCCCTAAAGGAGCCTGGGGTCCGCTTTGACACCTAATCCTATGATTTGGCATTTGCACTAGTTTTACGAAAGCGACTGCCATCTGACCAGCCCAGAGGGAAAACTAGACCTTATTGGGATAAGACCGGTTTCCTCACGATGTTTTCTTCCACCGAAAAGCTAACGGTAAATATTCCGTGCATAAGTTCCGAAAAACTCATTGGTACGACCCGGGATTCGAACTCACGACATGGGCCATGGAAAAAAATGAAGGAGGTTTATGTATGTGCGATGAAAATCAAACAAAATGCGGATAACGCTGACATGATATTAATGAAATTGACAACAGTTAAACATGGGATTACAAGGGCCCTATGCAATTGAGGTGAACCACTAGGCTATCGCAGGTTAATATAAACAAACAAAATACTTATAAGTAGTAAGTAAGTACCTAAGTAAATTATTATTGTATTAAATGTGGTTAACAAAAGGTCTTAATTATTATAATTTAAAAGGATAACACATTTAGCTGACCGCAGCGTGCAAAATGTACATCTTAAATCTAAAATCTCTTGCAGCATGCAACATGTACTTGTACACAATCTTATATTTAAATTGAGATGTCTGAGAGTAGAGAGCAGGAAAATATAATTATAAATCTTTAGTAATTATGTCATATTTAAATATGAAATTATGTAAATTTTAACAATATGGCGATGTTTAAAACTAGTTGTCGAAATATATATTACGAGTAAATATGTCAATCTAATTACCTACTATTATTATTAAAAAAAAACATTTAATGAATAGTAACATTCTTCAATTAACCATGTAAGCTTTGCTTAGTTTGGGACTAGGTCGTTTTGTGTAAGATTGTCCCCTAATATTTATTTATTTATTTATGTCTTAAGATTTGTATAGAATGAACAGAAATAAACAATATAATATAAGTTAAAATATCAATATGTTTCATTACATTACATTATATTATGTGACACACACATTATGTGTAACTTGTATTGTATTTTTACTCCCTTTGTCTCTGTGTGTCTTTTGCGTAGTGAATAAATGTCTTCTTTCTTTTATTTCTTTCTTTATATTCATAATTAAATAACTAAATAAAAAATCTTCGAATTTTATAGGCACTACTTGAAGCTACTTGGGTAGGTACTGGGGATTAGGTCAGTTAAAACTTTGTGTTTAATTAAAGCAAATTATTATCCATGTTTTCGGTTACCTTGGTTCTGCTGCGGATAGACTCATTTCTGATGCGATCGCGCAGAAAAACTCCCAGCATAGCCCTCTCCATAGCTCTTTGGGTGACTTTGAGCCTTCTTATGAGCCCTATAGTAAGCGACCACGTTTCAGTGCCATATGTCATCACTGGCAACACACACTGGTCAAAGACTCTCGTCTTGAGACACTGCGGAATATTGGACGAAAAGATGTGTCGTAGCTTCCCGAACCCTGCCCAGCCGAGTCGGATTCGACGATTGCCCTCTGGATCCGGGTGGTGCAGGACCGGTCATTGTGGCACTCTTTGGGGGAGGCCTATGTCCAGCAGTGGACGACTTGCGGCTGATATGGTGATGATGATGATGATGATCCATCTTTTGGTTTAGCCAGTGAAAATATATAATCGTAGTGATGCTAAATGGATAGTAAACCATCAAATTATCGTAATAAAGTATAAATTATAAAATGTAATTAAAATCATGAAAGATGAACCTTGAAAGTTTTGAAAAATGATGCATTTCTTTTATTGTCCAAGAGTAAATTTAAAGCTGCCAATAGAATCCTTACGCTTTTATAGAAACAAAATTGTACAACAACTATGTACTAATTCATGAGCACGCGCAGTATTTCGCGACCGAAACAACAATTTACCGGATTTTCCATACAACGATACAACTACTTTGTACAAGTGACGTCATACGTGGGTATCTATCAGTATGAACCGATTTCCGCTGCCACCAGCGACGTCAATATTTGTCTGAATTTTTTGGGTATTTATGTTCTTTCATTGTAGTTGCTCCCATACAAACATTTGTTCCTCTCCAAAAACTGGTTTGAATGGCATCGTAACAAAATCTTAGTCCGCATCCCTATTTTTAGGCTCGCGCGCAAACGAGAAGCTGTGGCAACGCAGCTCCTAAAAGGATGACCCGATTTGAGTGTAATCGAAAATATTGTCTGTCTAGATAGTTCTTAGCTATGTTTGTTGTATGGAAGATTATTCAAACTTGTGTTGAAATGTCCGTCCAACGAACGTGTGTCCCGATTACGGGTTTCCCGCAGTGCGACTGTTCTGCTCTGCAAATCGCATTTCTTAACTGATTCTCGTGAAATTATGTGAACAGTTATACCTATACGTTTTTTTAGTCTATTCAGCAGTTTCAGCACGCAGCAAATGGTGTTTTTTTAATTAGATAAGCGGTTCGGGTGATTACTTAAAACATACAAACTTGCGAAGCTCTTAAGTCCCGTTTAGTAAAAACTATGCGTAATCGTGAAACTTCAAATATTACAATGAATACCCATGCACCCTTTTCATAAGGATATGAGGTAATTCTCATAAATGTAAAAGCTCCGACCGTCGTCTGTGAGAACGTTTCGCAATTAGGCTGCCGTTCAACATTGTATCCAATCACAACACCACAACCTAACCAGACTGCTTGCTTTCATGTTCGTTGCATTGACAGTTAAAGGGCGACTTAGGGTTGGCACTAGTTTCCATAATTAAGTATAATTTATTAAATTAAATTATACATAAATAAGTATAATTTAATTTATTCCGTATCATTTGTATTTCGTTTAATTTAATTATTCTGCTCATATGGACTTGTTCGGGATTAAATTATTTTCATTTCATAACAAAATATCATCCTCCTAGCGTTTTTCCCGGTTGTGCCCTAAATGAGCTCGAAGTCCGCTTTGGCACTTAATCACAAGATATTGCGTAGGCACCAGTTTAGAAAATCCAGAGACCAAACTAGACCTTCTTGGGATTAGACCAGTTATCTCACGATGTTTTCCTTCACCGAAAATGTTCAATAAAAGTATGGGTAAGGGTCAAATTCTTGGCGAGTAGTTAGCGTGGTTAGTCATTAGTTAGCCATACAAACTGAAGAAGTGAACAAAGTTCCATTGTGACACAAAATTTTACCATAGAATTGTTATTGGTGAGTGAGGATGGGTAGTATTCATGTCACAACGTAATACTTTCATAGAAAGTTTAATTGAGTGAGTTTAGCTGGCCAAGACTTTGGTCCTTACCCGTATCTCTTGGTGTTTAAGTATGTGTTGTTGGTGGTGAGTAGGCTGGTCGCCCTCGGTCAGTCCTCACTCACCACTAACAACTAATAAAGGTCGAGGGACCCACATTTATCTCTAGTTGTCAACACAATGAGTCCTCAAATCAGGAAAATCGTTGCGACATATCAACTGCCATTTCCACCTTTGAAAATGACAGTTGATATGTCTTAACAAGCGTCTGAAAAGTTACGCGTTTACCCTGCTGGTTCGCCATCTATTTTTTTTATACAACGACGGTGGCAAACAAGCGTACGGCCCGCCTGATGGTAAGCGGACACCGCAGCCTATAGACGCATGTAACTCCAAAGGAGTAACACGGGCGTTGCCGACCGTTGCTATGTTCGAGGATTCGCCGTGTTGACAGCTGAAGGAACAAATTCCCTCGCTCTCAACACAACGCATCCTCGGGAGCTCTCGCGACCTTGCTCACCTCCAGGAACACAACACTATCTACTACAGAGCAAGTAGTAGAGTTATTACGGCTGTGGTCTTCTGCAAGGCGGAGGTACTTCCCCAGTTGGGCTGCTGCACATTCGAGCGGGATGACATTTCGATGTGCCCTACCACACCAAACTCTACTACTCTCATCTAGCAGGCTCTGATAAAAAAAACCCTTTTTTTCTTGGTCTGAGAATAAAGGGTCGTTTTACGTCAAGCCAGGGCCAATAAGTAACTTATCGCATGCGCGTTTAAGACTAGAATTTTTGGACGGGAAAAGAATTTGAAGTTTCTCTAATGTTTAAAACGTTACACAATTGCCCGGCTGATGTTGGCAACCCTAGCGTCACAAACACATGCACAGTAGCTATCGGCTCTCCTTATTAATAAACATGCGCTAACAATAAATAATTGTTTATAATGAACTTTATAATATATTAGCGCAGATACTTCATTATCTCGCACGCACACTACGGTTCACGCGAGATGCGTTTAGTGTTGTCACAACATTTATCGATTAACAATCCATACTAATATTATAAATGCGAAAGTGTATGTGTGTGTTAGTTTGTTTGTCCGTCTTTCACGGCAAAACGGAGCGATGAATTTACGTGATTTTTTAAGTGGAGATAGTTGAAGGGATGGAGAGTGACATAGGCTACTTTTTGTTTCTTTCTAACCCCCCACTTCCCTAAAATGGGAGATGAGAGTTTGTGTGGAGCTACGATATAAACGAGTTCCACGCGGACGGAGTCGCGGGCAGAAGCTAGTAATTTTATAAAGAAAACTCCCGTGAGAATCAGACATATTAAAATATAATGAAAACTAGTCACTCGCGATTTAATCCGCCACCTAAGAAACGTAAATCGTTTTCATTATATTTTAAACGATAATTTCAAAAATTATTCCATTTACACAAATCGAGTTCATTCTAAGCCTAACCGTTTGGTATCTTTAAATAAGAAGTAAATGCATAAATATTCAATGAAACAAAATAGAGAGACATGGAAAAACTTTTTATTATTCTTGTATGAAGTATATGAAAATAAGTTTTGAAAGAGCCAAGACCTTGAAAAAAAAACTGACATGTTAAAGTGCCCTCGATGCAGAATAGATATATGAATTTATTTATTTTTAAAATATGTAAAGTCTTTGTAGTCGACTTTACAATAACCATTCTATTAATTTATGTTAAACTAGCTTGCGCCCGCGACTTCGTCTGCGTGGACTCGAGATAAAAGCTATCCGATTTTTTAATCCAGACTATAAACTATCTTCGTGCAAAATTTCATCCAAATCGGTTGAGCCGTTTAAGCGTGATTGAGCAACACACATCCAAACATTTAAACATCCAAACATCTAAATATCCAAACATCCAAACTTTCGCATTTATAATATAACTAGGAAGTAGGATTACCGACAGTATAATTAAATTCGGTCATTGGAATATTTATAGTATTCAATTATTGGGTAATGCTTGTGCCAGTGTCGTCAACAGCAGGTGTCCTAATTAATCCTCTTAATCCATATCGATATCGAGGGTGACCACAATCGTCCCAACCCTATCTGCGCAGGAGCATCGCCGTACTCATTTTCTTTTATCGACGCATTGATTAATGCGGCTTGATTTGAATAATAATCTCCAGATACAAACCTTATTGTATGATAAATTTAGTGCAAATTGTAACGTAAGAACAATTGTGAATTACGAGTGGCAACCAGTTCCATTCAGTTCACTTATTCACGTCTTGTATATACTAGGGTTTAGGGTTCAGTAGCCAAAATAGCAAAAACGGAACCCTTATAATCTTGATGTCCGTATGTCTGTATGTCACAGTTATTCAGTTCAGACTTGTGCATTTCGCAAACGCTGTCGATAAGATATCCGTCACGTTCTGACAAATATAAGCCATAATACTCGCCCATTAGAGTGGTCCTAAGGGCTGCGAGCCTATCAAGAGAAAACAGGGGGGTCGCTATTCGTAGCGGGAATATAGTTGAAAGATACGCGACTTCAGTCACTGTCTTTGTAGCTTAGTGGTCAAAGCACTCTAGCGTTAATTAGAGAGATCGCAGGTTCGAGTCCTGTCGGGGGCTACAGACGAAGAGATGGTTTATTTCCATTATATTATTTCTCTCTGTATCATATCGTTTAAGTATAAGCGAGTGCGAGAGTGACCGATCTCTTCCATCCACAATGATAATTAATAAAATAGCAACCATCTTCAGCCCGCAGATGTGAAAGAAAGGAATATACATTTATACACAAACACAAGATAAACAAAAAACCGATTAAACATGAAACAAGTGTGTCTCTGCGGCAGTGAACCGGACACTGGCTCGGCATTATGCTGAGGTGTCAGACGGCTACAGCGCTATTTTTCAGCCAGCACCGTCGGTTACTCACGGAAACGTCATACAATTGTAATATGCATATTATTATTATGAACTACCTATATTGTTGGGACAGGCGAAAGAAAAATAAACATAAATACAAAGTGAGATAGTACACACTACCTAGATCCAGCTTCAATAAAATAATATTTACATCACACATTAAAAACAAAAACTAGATTAAAAATGAGCAATTGGCATTTATTTCTTGCGGTCACAGGGCTGGGTATTAGGATTTTGATTTATGAAGCGACAACAAAAAGAGTGTAAGCATGCGCTCGCAAGCAAGGTGTATCTGATGTGACCTGTTATTTGATGTGACCTGATATTTGATGTGACCTGATATTTGATAGCGTTATCACGCGATAAGTGACAGGATAGGCGCGTCGTCTCGTTCTATCGAACGGTGTCAGCCAGGGACGGAAGCTCTATCCTGTCACTTATCGCGTGATAACGCCATCCATGCTACGGGGCCTGATATTTGATGTAACCTGATTTTTTACGTCACGAGCCGTTTTCAGCATGAAACGTCGGGATGTATTTATTACACTATTATACGCCGCAGAAACTGAAAGTCCATTTATAAAAGCTTGGTCAGGATGAGGTGATGACGCTTGAGGTGTATTCGAATGAAATTTAAAATATTGTTTTTTTTATTTTTTGTTTTTTTTTTTTATTTATTTTTTGTAAGCTGCTGTGTAGATTCTGGCCAGAGAGTCGTCTCGCAAACATTTTCTCTGTTTTGAGTACCTATGCGCCGCTATGCGTTTCATGTGATAATTCGAATCCCGTTTCTGGAACGGATCTTATCTTTACATTCATCGGTACAACATTACAATACAACAATATTTGTATCATAACTAGTGGCTCTGTGCGCTGCAGAATTCGCGAGCCATTTTTTTAAATTCATTTTCGAAAACGTGACTCGACAAAAAAACATTATATAATTAACGGTTGAGAAATGCGACCTGTAGAGCAGAACACGCGGACAGCGTGACAGACACCGGACACACACATACGAAAGATTTTCGGCCCAAGCTGATTTACACAGAGAGCCTACAACGCTATTCGCGTTCAATACAACAACATCCTCAGAATGTTGTTGAGGCTGCCGAGACACTGCAGTGCATCCGGAATGTTCTCAGAGGCGCGAACAGATGAATTTTGCCATCAGGCGGAAAAGACTAGGGTCACTGCGGAAACGACGTATGGAACGGAAACGTGGTAGCTTACTATGGGCCTCATAAGAAGGCTCAAAGTCACCCAAAGGGCAATGGAGAGGGATATGTTGCGAGTTCCTCAGCGCGATCGCATCAAAAATGAGGCTATCCGCAGCAGAACCAAGGTAGCCGATATAGCCCTCCGAATCGCTAAACTTAAGTGGCAGCAGGCGGGGCACATTGCACGTAGAACCGATGGCCGTTGGGGCGGAAAGGTTCTCGAGTGGCGACCACGTACCGGAAGGCGCAGCGTGGGCCTACAAGGTGGACTGATGACCTGGCAAAGGTCGCGAGAGTCGGCTGGATGCGGGTGGCGCAGGACCGGTCATTGTGGCACTCTATGGGGGAGGCCTATGTCCAGCAGTGGACGTCTTTCGACTGATGTGATGATGATGATGATGACTGCGTGGCAGCAGCAACGGTCTTCTGAGGGTATTGGCAGAGCATTTCGACTGCCCACTCACTCGCCACTGGGGGGAAGTGGTTATTGGCAGGGCCAAGTAGAGCAGGTTGTTTGCTTTGCATGTTCCAGTCAATGGCTATTCAAGCCTTTTTATCTAGTCGTTTTTATATTATATATTTATCTTGAATATTATAGACAATTTAAACTAACCAAAAAATAGATTATAACATTATTTATACTAAACGGGACTTCATCGCGTATAATTAACTTATTTATTTACCTCACTGAGGTCTCCCGACGTTTCGGAAAATGCGAGTAGCCGAATGCGGGTAGTTCGGAAAACCCGCGCAGCAAGGAGATGAGCAGTTAGGTAAATAAATAAGTTAATTATACGCGATTAAGTCCCGTTTAGTATAAATAATGTGTGAGAATCGTGAAAGTTTAAATCAGTAGATTATAACATTTATTTTGAGAAGCTAATTATGTTATGATTTTTCTGATGTTTCATAATTTTGTTGGATTTTGCCTATAGGTAATTGTTTAAATAATTAAGGACATACATGTCACCACTATCATAAAATTACATATTTCCGTATTTTTTTTCATACCTACTGGTTGTCAGTCAAATTACTAGACCAGTTGGGCTGCTCCAAATATGAGCGGTAATAATACTGCGAACGAAAAAACCATAGAATGCGATCTCCTTACAAATTTCTACCCAAACACATGCTTAAAACCCGGTATGCGCTTGTTCGAACAAAACAGCTGCCTGGCATCGTTTGGACACCCCGCCCTCATCCCCGCATAATGCCAATGGCACCCATTCTGTGGGCCAATTTTGCGGCGCTACTTAGACTTCTATGGGTTTTTCGTTCGATGTAATAACAGCATCTGAATACGACCTCTTACTTTCTCATTTATTTACACATTTCATTTTATTGTTAACTACGTCTGAGTTATTCTAACGCACCTCACAATTTATACACGCACTTGAGTAACGGCGCCCACAATAATTAGCTATCTCACAGATAACTAGAATAACTCTGATCTCATATCGAATCCTTTTAAATATCAACTTTACACCCACGCCCTAAGATACAGTCAGAATTTAGTTGTAAAGAGATACGAGGTTGCGGAATATAGTGGACATTTAATATGCAAATGGTTTTATAGGGTCGTTTTTATGGATTGGAGCAAGCTTTAACTATCTGTATGTAAATATACCGTGTTTTTGTTTAATCGTAAGCCGCTAACTTTCTATACAGCATTAGTGGCGGTGCACTTATAAACTATGATATTGATCTATTTTAAACTTTATTGCGTTGTGATAAGTTTTACTAATGGCTGTCATATTTGAATATTTAAACTTTATGTCTACTAATGTGCTTATGTAAGTACTGCCACGGACGGTTCACTCTGTGATTTCATCGCGCCACTACAAGTACAAGCCGGCCGGCCGTCTTAGAAGGTCTATCTAAGATATTGGTGTTTGCCGCGCGCTGCTACGGAGCGCACGCGTTAGCGCTTTGCATCGTTACCATAACGACACAACAACCACTGTCAAGCGGAAGGGAGCAACAGAAAAAAGAAGATAATCTTTATTTCCAAAATCAAACATACTGGCCACAAAGTAGTATAGTAAAAAAACAATGAAAACAAAACACGTTCAGTGAAAATGTATGCATATGAGATGTATAAATTCTGATTCGCTGTCAACCTGTGTCTGTTTAAAAGTGTAGTATTAACAGTGTTAAACGACGTGACTTAGAGATTAGTTGACTGAACGTTGATCAAAAACCTTTAGGCCTGGTTTGACACACGACTCGCAACGCATGGCGCGTGCTGTGAAGCGACTATGTAAATTCGCACGCCTGTACGTAAACACTGGTAGGCGACGCCATATGTTTCTGTTTGCAAGAGTTCCTCCCCTTTTGTCCATAGACCTGGCCTTTGAGCTGTTACACACATGCAAATTTTTTGCAGCGTTACAGTACCGATACTGCGACGTATGGCTAGTGTTGCGATGCAGTCGGGCATTCATAAAACGTGCCTTTCTCATCATCCTTCTAGCGTTATTCCCTCTGTAAAGGAGCCCGCGGTCCGCTTTGACACCTTATCCCAAGATTGGGCATAGGCACTAGTTTTACGAAAGCGACTGCCACCTAACCTTCCAAGCCAGAGGGAAAGCTAGATCTTCTTATGGCTAGATATATCTTAGACCGGTTTCCCACGTTTTCTTTCACCGAACAGTCACTTTGAAATAACAAATGATATTTTGGTGCTAAGTTTTTTTTAAACCCAGTGGGTTCGAACCATGACCTCAAGATTGAAGGTCGGGTGCCTAAGGTACTCTGATGATATCAAATTCGCGTTTGTATCGCTGCGAAAAGTCGCCGTGTGTAACCGCTCTTAGAAATAGCCCATTGAAGCGTTCAACAAATCATTCCTTCCAAGATACACCACAGCTAAAGTAATTAAGTACCCAAAAGCAGACCACAAAACCTACACTTACTCATTCACAAAACCGAACACAACTTCCCGCCCGGGCCCCCATCTCGGACACGTGAAAAACAAACAAAACTCCTTTAGCGAAAGGAGGTCGGCCCGCGGTCCGCAACGGGAGGATTCCGAAATAAAACGAGTGGGGTCAAGGTCGTGCTTACGGGTGCAGATAGCTACTTGGAAAAAGGATGTGGATTCATATAGAGCTGTGCCACCGGCTTTTAAGCGGTTGTTGAAGCGTAGCTAAGGACCATCGCGAATACAGCTTTCAGACAAACCGCGTTAAAATCGATCCATCTGTTTAGGAGCTACGATGCCATATACACAGACACGTCAAACTTATAACCTCTTTTTGCGTCGGGGCGTGGGGAGGTGTTCTAAGTTTTTAGACAGTGCTTAAGCGGATGATTTTTATTTTTTTAATACCACGTCGGTGGCAAACAAGCTTACGGCCTACCTGATGGTAAGTGGTTACCGTAGCCTATGGGCGCTTGCAACTCCAGGGGTGTTACATGCGCGTGGCCGACCCTTTAAGAGTTTATACACTCCTTTTTTGAAAAACCCCATACTGTAGTCCCTCGGGAAAACCTCGGCAGGGAGCTCATTCCACAACCGTACAACCGATGAACCGATTTTAGTATGTCCCTCTGTAAAATTCTACCAGTAGATGGTAAGACTAAGTATTTGATTGCTTTGGAGCACTACTATTCCGATCAGTATAAACTCAGTGTTACAAATACTTATAGCACTAAAAGTGTAAGGGAAAAAAAACTTGTACAACCTAGGGCTAAAAACTATTATGGGCAAAGAGTATCAAACTTCATAGTACCAAAAACTTTCAATCAGATTAGTATATTAAGACAAACTCCTAAATTAAGTAAATCTATTTTAAAATCAAGATTAAAGGACTTGCTCCTTAACGACAAGTCGATGTCAACAGATGGACATCCACAGAGTAAATAAGAAGGTAGTCCTACTTATTTACTCTGTGGATAGGATACCTGTGCCTACATAGTAACTAGTTAGGTAAGCTGTTGTCGTCCACTGTCGCCGGAAGTCGAGCCATAATACGGTATTTTATTATTACTAATATTTTTAATTGCCATTCTACCTAAATCTGTAAAAAGTTTAGAGAAGAGATTAGGTTAGTAATAAAAGCAAATTAGGTTAAGTTACAATAGTTGTAGTAAATGAGCGCGTCTCGCCATCAAACTTAATAGTTTGGCGAGTGTATATTTGTAATTTATCATGTAACTTGTATTTGGAAATAAATAAATAAAAAAAAAAAATGTTTTTTAAACGATAGCCTCGTATGTCTTGTGGGTTCATTAATTCTTAAGATATGATTGTTGTGTTGGAAAAGTTTTAAATTGTTAATTTATGTCGTCAATTTATTGATATTGGCAGATAGCTCATTGATTTCGATATTATCTATTCTTGATTAAGTAGGTTTCCTTGCTGGTATTATGTTTAAGAGCCAGACGCACGTAGGTAATGAATTAAGTCGCCAATATCACATGATTGAATAGGTAAAACCAGAAGTAGATTTTTCCTTATTTGAAAAATGTCCAATCTATCAAAATGATTTTAAAACGAAAAGATCTTAATCCAAAAGCAGTGAATTGTGTAAAGCATTATGATGTTGTTTTATGTTTTAACATTGAAACTTACGCTTCACTTTAAACATGTATGGCCGTCGGCAGCAATTTTACATGGCCTCAGTTGTTTGTCTGTCAGACTCAATAAATTAACATTAAATTGCTAACTCTAGCTCGCTAAGTCTCGCTAAGTCTAATATGATAAGTGTAGACTAAACGAACAAACAGTCAAGAACAGTTAAGGCGGGGTCCTACGGCCCGTGTAATTACAGGCCAAGCCATATCGTGCCATACCAGTGGATGCCTGTGCCTGTGCCTAAGTCGGGGTCTTTCTCACAGGTCAGATCGCACCAGGCCAGACCGACAGGCAATGGAACCGTCGCATCCGACGATCCATATCCTAAATCAAAAGATCCGCCAGACTGACTGCCAAGCAGTTTTTTGGCAATGCGCTCACTTAGTGGACCTTGTCTCAATTGAAAGATCTACTAAATGTGTGAATCCACTTTCACGTCTATTTATCACATCATTTATTAATTAAATTATTTAAACTTTATTGCACAATAGAATAACCTATTTATATATATTTTATGACTCCTAATTTAATTAACAAGAAATCATCACGTTGAATGCAAGGCCTCACTTGTAAACCTTACGCTCAATGACATACGAATTTGGTATTGTAAATATTTTTTTACTGATGATATACATAAACTAGATTGTCATCGGGGTAACTTCCTCGTTAAAAATAACACGAAACAAAAATATTTAATTCAATAATTTGTTTCGTTATAAAGGTAAATTGATAATGTTAAAGGACTTGAGACTTCATTGTCACACCGAACTTTCCACTGTCACACCCGGGCCACACTCGCAACGTGAAGCACGGTGTGGTCCCATATTTCACGTCGGCTGCATTCGAACAGTCTTCCCGCGTATTTTACGATGTTATTACATGTTTGTTACAAGTTACAAGTCGCGGCTGCCGGTAGCATTGAAATGAATGCAATGTACAGTTACAAGCAGTGTAGTACACTCTACTACTAATACTATTACTACTAATCTATATATCTTTAGTTACTACTACTATAATAATGTTTTTAGTTAGGTACTCATCGGATCATCTACAGTGGCCTCTAAACTTCCTAATTTTATTTAGGTGTCGCTAAAATACTTCGCTATTCTATGAGCAGCTGTCATATTCAAATGAGAGCGCTAATTTGAATCTGACGTTTCTGATTTTAGGCGGTCTATACCACTTACTTAGCTGCCTAAATTTTTAATCTGCCGCCTAAATTATGTCTATAAATTAGAATCGGGTCCAATATCCTCCTAGCATTATTCCCGGTAATGCCCCGAAAGGAGCCCGGGGTCCGCTTTAACACCTAGTCCCAAGATTTGGCATAAGCACTAGTTTTACGAAAGGGACTGCCATCTGACTTTTCAACCCAGAGGGAAAACTAGACCTTGTTGGGATTAGACCGGTTTCCTAACGATGTTTTCCTTCACCGAAAAGCTAACGGTAAATATTCTGTACCTACATAAGTTCCGAAAAACTCATTGTTACGAGCCGGGATTCGTTTTTAGTTACTGTCAAAGTATAATATTATAGAGGGCCATATTGTGTAATTGTCAGAGCCCGGAATTTTCACGGCAAAACAATATGTCGCAATCTTACTAGTGTTAGAAACAATTTTTTATAGATATCGAGTAATTCGCGACGGTTAGTTTAAAATATAATATACGAGAAATATCTGAAAAACTTACTCAACCTGAACAACATACCGATTACAATGAATTTTATCACTCGACGTCAACCTTGACGTCGAGTGAAGTCGATCGATCAATTAGAATACAGAAATGGCTTTGTAACGAAACGGTCTACTCCCAGAGAATGTCGAGAAATTAATGATTATATACTCATAAAACTAGACTCAGAAACCAAATAAAATGTCATGTGCTGCTGTGTGTACTGAATTCGATTTCTAAGAAGAAATTGTATCTGTTTCTATGTATTTTTATACAAACATGACGTATTTTTTTTCTATTCATTTGGTGGACCGTTTTGTTTTCTTCTATTTCACAATTATCGATATCGATAAATACGTTTCTAACACTAGTAAGATTGCGACAGTCTTTTGTTTTGCCGTGAAAATTCCGGTCTCTGGTAATTGTACAATTATAGGTATTGGTTGTGTTGTATCTATGTAATGTAAGTATGTTTTTAGAAATTGCTACACCCACCAGCGTCCATGAGAAGCTGTTATTTACTGTAACATCTTGTATTTTAAAATGAAAAAAAAAAAAAAAACTATAAAATGAGATTATGATTATTAATACTACGATAATCAATTTCAGATTGTAAGATTCCGGTGACAGTTTATGTCATCAAATGTCAAAGATGACATTAACTGCACTGATTTACATGGTCAAACGAATATATTTATAACTACATTCCTAATGATACATATTAGCGGCGTATTCTTAATACTTAATTAACAATTTACCGGCCCGGATTTTCCCGTTACTAAGTGGATTTTCCCAGCGAGATTAAACTATAAAATAACATACTTCCTCAAATGAATCGTGATTATAAAATCATAAGAAGGTACCTACTAGGAATAATCATTGATCTTTATTTTTGTACATACAGAGTTACACATAATTTACCATATCTGGCAGTTCTTCTCTACAGGTCGCATTTCTCAACAGATTTCGTGAAATTTTGTGACGAGTCCAATAATGAATATAATTTTTTCGTCGATTCAGTTTTTCACATTTTTTTTTCTATAAAGGGAGGCACGCGAATTCTAATGCTCACAGAGCACAAGTCTGGCCTGTTTCCTGAAGGAGTTTGCAGAGATCACGGATTGCCACTTGTTACCATCTTGACATAACTCTCTTGCGTCATTAATTTTGATTTTGTGTCGGACTCGGAAGAGATGCGTAACAAGTGAGGCTAGCAATGCTATTGGTGGATTTCCTCGCAAATCGCTCCGATACCTCACACTGGTGGATACTCACTCCTGCAGCCTCTCGCGTTTGTTGAGAGGCGACTAAGGAACGAGGTAGGTCCAGTTCCAGAACCATTTGGGACTCTCGCAGGGAACCACAATTTCGGCCTTTAAAACCTACGCCAAAACCAAACACCAACACGAGTGGAGGAATGAGGCGGGCTTAAGGCACTCTAAGCTCTTCATAGAAGAAGTGGACGCGGGCTGGACTAACAAACTGGAAATCCAGTAGGAAGCAACTCAGTATTATATCTGGGGTGTTTACAGGTCACTTCGGGGTCAAGGATCTCTTGGCCAAGATGGGACTATCGGATAGTTTAGACAGTAGAATGTGTGGCGAGGAGGATGAGACTATGGAACACTTATTGTGTGAATGTCATGCCCTTGCCAGACAAATAATGAATTACTTTGGTAACGGCTATCCGCAACCAAAGGAATTCAAGGTGCTTCCGCTGAGCTGCATCATCCGTTTTGTGGAAATGATGGAGCGAGCTTGGGAGTAGGCATATCTTAAGGCGAGGGTAAAGGCACAAAAGATCCCACTGGGTCGAAGTGCATCCAAAAGGGCCCTCATCTAGATAAGATAAGGAACGAGGTCATCGGGGTAATTTCGTGGGGGCCATATGACTTGGTTTAGTACCCCGAAGAGGGCAGTGATTTCCCAGAACGAGCCTGTCGAGACATGATGCGAGATCTAGAACGCTAAGTGCGTTTAACCGAGATCCTAGAATCCTCCGGACGACTCAGCCATGGCGGTCGGTGTGATGTTTTCAGGAGGTAGCATAGCAACCACATGATTAGGATTTCCTACTAAAGCTGGGTATCTGTCTCAGAGGATTATTTAAAGAAAAAAGGTATATTAACAAATAGTATGTACCACATTTATTTAACTTATTGTTCATTATCTAACCGCAACTCTTGCCAGCAAATGATTCAAGCTAATAAACACTTTATCCCTGTACCGTTAAAGTCGAAATATGCAGAAACACGCATCAACGCCTCATTACTTGGCAATGCGTAATAAAACACATTACGTGCATAAATACGGTTGTAAATTACGCACTGTCGCCAAATAGCGCATCGTGAATAGTTCGTGTGTTTCCACTGGCGTCGACACATTTTACGTTGTCACATTCAGAGCTCATCATCATGCTACTTTTTTTTGTATTGAGTGGTTTGAACGCACGTCCTTCTGTTAGAAAGTCGGCCTTACCGCTTGGCTACAGTGGCTGTCAATTTAAAATCTAACTTAAACTCGAGAGACAGAGTCGGAGATACACGAGATTTGGTGAGGGAGGGCACAGCGAAATGTCATCCCGCTCGAATTTGGAGCAGCCCAACTGGGGAAGTACCTCCGCCTTGCAGAAGACCACGGCCATAATAACACAACTACTTGCTCTGTAGTAGTGTTGTACTCCTGGAGGTGAGCAAGGTCGTCAGAGCTCCCGAGGATGCAATGTGTTGAAAGCGAGGGAATTGGTTTCTTCAGCTGTCAACACGGCGAATCCTCAAACATATCAAGGGTCGGCAACGCCCATGTTACTCCTTTGGAGTTGCATGCGTCTATAGGCTGCGCTGTCCGCTTACCATCAGGCGGGCCGTACGCTTGTTTGCCTCCATCGTTGTAAAAAAAAAAACACGAATTACCAATTTCCGTGGCGCTGCAGTTCTGATACGAACGGTATTGTTTATAGAAAACTAATTTCTTCGACGGCAGCAATGAATTAATTCAATTTTATGCTGACAGTATGATTGTGCGTTCATGCAAATGTCTCCATTAGGTAGAATTTGCCCATTTTCATTGCTCTTGGGTTTTTTTATACACAAACGAACATAAATGACAAACGGGTAATATACATTTTTCAAGTACCTAGGTTGAGTTTTCTAAACACGTATTTTATTTTACTGACTGATTTCACATTCTCCGTTTCATTTGAGATTTTGAATATTTATGCTGGTAGTTCGACTCATATCTGCTTCAGGATGGCTCAAAAGTTCGACACAGTGTCGTGTCACGGTTCTAAACAGTTGTGTCGACAGCATTGACCAACGCCGAAGACTGGGCGCGAACTCTCCATTGTGCGCGCCGAAACAATGAACCGAACTCCTGTCGTAATGAGACAGAGAGCCAAGAGCTGTGTTTCAGTGGACGTGCATTTTAAATCAGACGTCTCATTTAATATCGAAGCGGTAGTTAAAAAAGATACAGTAATCCTGAATTTAGCAAAACTTTAGCGGATAAATTCTATATACTAAGGGGGGGTTACAACAACTTACGATTACTGACCGATCAACGTTAATATGGCGCGGCAGCCGTCATTCCATGGAAACTTGACAAACTTCCCATACAAAATATTGTATTAATTACTATAGTCGACGACCAGTTGGACTAGTAGTAACGCTGCCTACGAAGCTGAAAGTTCTGGGTTCGAGTCCCAGTAAAGGCAAATATTTGTGTGATGAGCATGAATTATGTTTCCGAGTCTTGGATGTTTAGTTAAAAACGGCCGTATTCATAAACATTCTACAAGCCTATTTTAACTAAAATGGCGTTAAAATTAGTTTGTCTTTATCAGTCACTTTGGAACTTGTGTGAGCAGAGGCATTTTAAGTTTTATGAATAAGGGGGTAAGCAATTAAGTATTTATTCTCTCTATTAAATATATCCGCGTCGACTGCCCATAACATAAGCCTTACTGAGCTTACTCTGGGACTAATTCCATTTTGTGTAATCTTGTCCTCTAATATTTATTACAATTTTTATAGTGCTCATATTAATTATGCCCTTATTCATAAATGTTCATCAAACCCAATTAAATTAAAGTGCCGGTAAATTGAGATTCGAGTCGTGGTAGCCTTGCATTCTCTTGTGTCAACAAGGAATCCTCAAATCGATAAATTTAGGCGCTCTGGTAAATCCTCTGAACGGGGGCTGGGGACGTCCACCGCGAGATCGCGACAACACAGACACATATAGTCCCTATTCGTCCCGGTACCGCCGCATACCGGGTAGAGTCAGTCAGACCCAAGTCGGGCCTTGCTGAGTTTCTTGCTGGACTCTTCTCAGCAAGGCTAGGTTTTAGCGAACCAGCGATAAAACTCACAGTAGTTCAACACCACTCACACCCCAGATTCGGTTGATACCGTTCAACCAATCTCACCGGAGCGCAAACTCGTACAGTATTCCAGTGCTTAAACTGTCCTCGCGTGCTCGTGCCGCCGGAGGTCTCCCCTGGATTTTTCCCAGACTACCCTCAAAGCACGCAATTCGTCCGCTGGGTTCGTGCTATTATAGCAACAGTCAGGTATCAAAAAAAATCCTCTTGAGTCAAAAACGTCACTTCGCTGTGCCTTCTTACCATCAGACAGGCCAAATGCATGTTGATCCCAAGTAGCATTGCAAGCTGTATAAGAGCTGTATATCAGTTTATTTGAATACTATAAGCTGTACATTTAGGCTGTACTACAGCTGTATAAGCGCTTATACAGCCCTTATAAGTTAAAAAAGGGCCCCTATTATACAGCTTTTCGCGTTATTAGAGCTGTACAGTAGCTGTACAGTAGCTGTACAAGCAAAAGATAAGCTGTATAATAGCTGTAATTCGGTGTAAATGGAAACCTTAGCACTACAGATTATCTCTTATAAATATGATTTAAGAATATAAGTTTTAAATAGGTTTTTAAGAAGAATTACAATAGAATAAAAAATATTTAAGTCTAAAAATGTCTTTTGTTCATTCGTTATATATTTGTAATGGCGACAAATGACAAATATAAGTGGAAAGTAATAAAGTGCAGTTCAGATACAGGATCTTGAGAGAAGTTATATTACTATTGGTAAGTGCCGATTATTATTTATTGTGAACATGTGTATCTTTTCTGGCAAAATATTCACGCCCCTGCTTAATAATCAAGAGAAACATAACAAAAATATCTAAAAGTCGTACATAAGTTTAGTTTTTGTTTTTAAGGTTAAGGTTTTTTTTTCTTTTAATGTTAATTCTAAGGCTAAAGTCAATTTATTTTAGCTGGTGATCATAATATGACAAGTTTTTGTTAAATATTTGCAAGTGTATCTTTAATTATATTTTCAAATATGTTTTTATTCATAGTAAAATGGCGACAGTTTTTAAACAGCCTATAGGATAGTTGGAGAGCATTATACTCTTAGTAGCTGTACTATGTAATTAATGGAGTCACTTCTACAGCTTTTGGATTTAAATCAGCTTTGTAATAGAATATTTTTATACAAATAGATTTGAGCAACTGTCAGTAATAGACTAAAGCTGTAATATGACTGCCATTTATTCATTTAGTTTTATAATACACTCCTTGTCAGAAATCATAAAACTACTATACTTATATGAGTGCAAAATTACGCCAAAAAAATACTTTAAGCGACTTTGGTCAGAAATACAGACAAAAACTGTACTACAGCTGTCATTTATTCTTTTAGTTCTATAATAACCTTACAGACAGAAGTTATAAGACTATTATACTTATAATAGTGTAAAATTACGCCATAAGAATTAGTTTTAAATCGGAGTTGACAAATACTTTTGTACAGCAACAAGTGCCAGGTGATCCTACACTATAGCCTCTATACAGCTTTAATGATAGAATAAGCTTGTAGCGTCACACAACACTTAAAGTTTTATAACGGAGTTTACAGATACTTTTTTACAGCAACAAGTGCCAATTGATACTACAATACAGCCTGTATACAGCTTTAACGATAGAATTAGGTCGAAGTGTCACACAACACTTAAAGTTTTATAGTAGATTTTTTATATTCTGATATAACACCCCATGCGTACGCAGATTCCTTTATAATGATTTTATACAGCTAGAGCTCAGGTTAGTTTTCTCTGACACTCTTATAAGTCCCTTAAAACACTCTAAGTTCTAAATTGGCTGGTATATTGATTTTACCGACACTTAAATGCTACTTGGGATGTTGCCACTGTAGTTCACAATCCCTCCTCCTAGCTTATCCCGGTTCTGCCCTAAAGGAGCCCGGGGTCCGCTCTAAAAAAACTTATCCCAAGATTTGGCATAGCCACTAGTTTTCCGAAAGCGACTGCCATCTGACCTTCCATCCCAGAGGGAAAACTAGACCTCATTGGGATTAGACCGATTTCCTCACGATGTTTTCCTTCACCGAAAGGCTAACGGAAAATGTTCCGTACATAAGTTCCGAAAAACTCATTGGTGCGAGCCGGGATTCGAACCCACGACAGCCGCATGCCTGAACCACTAAGCTACCCTAGCTTGCTAATTGCAGTTCAAGTTGTTGTATTAAAAAAACATTTCATGATGACGCGGCCACTGTAGCTCGCCCGGGAACTTCCAGTTTCTTACAGCGTTTCACAAGCCATCCCAATTGCTTAATCGTTCGCACCCACCAGCTCTTGGCAATCCAACAATGCTAAATAGCCGGCAATATTATAAGACTAATGACGTCATTTTGGCTGCAGTTTTACCCCCTCATTCATAAAACTTAGATCTTGTTAACTGACACGTGTTTTGTCAAGGCATTGAGGCAAATGAATATTAATGTCATTTTAGCTAAAATAGGTTTGATGGACGTTGATGAATAAGACCTTACGTTTAAATGTACAATAGACAAGAATATACAGGCAAAGCACTTTAAAGTGAAAAAAAAAAATTAAAGCGTAAGGTTTTGGTGAGCAATAAAGAATATATAGTAAAGACAAATAGAATAGAATAGAATAGTAGTTTATTGCCACACAAAATAAAAACGAAATCTAGTACTTATATTGTGTGTTATCAAATTGCATAATATAAAAAAAAAAAACATTTATTTCAGACTAAGGTTCATACATGGTTAGTAAACAATAAAATCTTATTACTAGTGTTAGTATGTCATACAGACTTAATTAAAAAATGACTGCATGCAGTCTCTGCCAGTGGGTGAGCATGGGACCATTTTCGCGCTCCGAAAACACGCACAGAATGCACAGGCGACGCATCAGTGAGGCGCACCTCTTGCGCATTATCGCCGCAAAGCTGTCAGTTTGTGCCGCCGCAAAGTCGCAAACATACCAGAGGCACTACAAAATCGCGGCAACCCCATAAACACCCGGAACGCGTTATTATATTGAACAAGTAGGCCGTTGTATGCTTTCTGCGTAAAGTTGGTCCACAGGCTGCATGTATAGAACGACTGACAGTCGTACGCTTTGAAAAGTGTAGTCTTCACTTGTACAGTACATCTCGCGAACCAGCGGGCCAACATGTTGCATCGGACAGCCAACGACCTACGCTCCCGCTCAATGTCTAAATTATCACTTAGGTCGTCTGTTACCCAGTGACCCAGGTACTTGAACTTAGTGACAAAGTTTAAAGGGACATCGTAGTGTCACTAACGGTACAGTCGGATAAGTTTTCCTGCCAGCTTTAAAAGTCATCGCTTCGCTCTTCTTCACGATATAGACACGAGTATAGACTGACAAACATGTGATGTAGCCAGTTTTGTCCTACGGATAAAACTAAATCGTAGGACAATCCTGTAAGTAAAAGAGGTGAAAATATTGTAGAGATTGTATGTTCAAACTCTACAATGCTGGTTATACCGCACTATTTTTATTTTGAATCAAGCAGCCCTCAGGGTTAGCACAAGACACCGCGCTAGCTGTCTCGGCGTGGTAGACTTTCCGTCTCTTTCTAATTAGAGCACTTAGAAAGAGACAGTTAGTCTATCTTGCAACGAGACAGCTCGCGAGCCGTCTTATACTAACCGTGCTCCAGCTTCGGAATTGAAGCAGAAAGACGCCAAGCAGTATACTTCTCACTATGTAGTGAATTAAACAGTTTCGAAGTTTATCGTCTTCTTTATTCCATCCCCGCTGAGCTGTCTCCCATTACTATATGATTTACGCCGTCAATTTTAAACCCCACACTATGTTTGGTAGTGAAAGTTGGGTGTGGCAGAAGAAACATCAGAGTCAAGTGAATGCAGTGGAAATGAGAGCGTTGCGAAGTATGTGTGGCGTAAGTTTGAGGGATAGAATAAGAAATAGTGTGATAAGAGAGAGTTGTGGAGTGACTGAAGATGAAGTGACGAAAATTGAGAAGGGTATGCTAAGGTGGTATGGGCATGTAGAGAGGATGGATAAAAGGAGATTAAGACGCTGTCAACACCAAAATGCCCTTGAGGATTAAGGATAGCGCGCACACTGTCTATTTGTATCGGAGTAAACGAGAGCGAGTGTTACTGGGCGGCCCGGTTTTTGAAGATAATATTACATAAATATTGAAAGAAAAAAAAGGGCGGATTATTTGTGAAAGATGACTCGTTGGCGGTTTAGGTATGAATATGTTGACTTCATGTTTTGAATTGCAGACCTGAATGTGATTTTAAGACCAATCTTTGCAATTATTTTCCATCGAGTCGAGTCGTGTATAAGCCAAATCTCGCTTGAGTTTTAACCCCCTAAAAAAGAAGGCAACAAAACATTTCTATTTTACTCACGTCAAGAAGACCTAGTGACCGTATATGTATACAAATCAACCGTGCTCAAAAAGGCGACATCCCGATCGATAGCTAATACGGTAGTCGGAGGGTTAATTAATAATAACAGCGTATGGGTGATTAATGAAACGGTACCCCTTCCTAATTTATAGTTGGACTTAAGCGCGCCCCGCCGGCCCAAAGCAAACTAAATATCCGATACCTCGATGTTGAGTGCGGTTCGAGCGGTCTTGATATTTGCGTTTCTGAATTTAACATTTTTTACTGCCAGGAACCCGCTCCGCGGGTGCCTACGCTGTAGTCACTTTCCACGCGATCGGCTACGAGCGTAGCGGGTAGCGATTCTTAGCAGTGAGTGTGTTAACAAATATTATGGACAGTTTACCCTTGCAATGTACCTAATCTCCTGATTAACATCATCATATCAGCTGAAAGACGTGAATTGCTGAACATAGGCCTCCCACAAAGAGTGCCAAGGTGACCGGTTTAGCGCCACCCGCATCCAGCGGACTCCCGCGACCTTTACCAGGTCCTCAGTCCACCTTGTGGGGAGACACTGATTACCATAGCCAACGTCAATCACAAGATACGTGCATAAGAGCGCTACTGGCGCTTTTCGCTACATGGACATAACGGTGCTACGGACAACGACGTAACGCTACAAGCGTAGAGTGGCGATGAATAGGTTATATGTACTTACTTATTTTGTTTTAAGTATCATGTTATTGAGAATAACAAACAAACAAAAGTATTTATGACCTGTTAATACATATTTACCAATAAAGAAACTGAACGGAACTGAACTGAATACATATCAAATAAAGGATTTTAAATATGATATTGATCACGGTTGAGCTGGATGTAGAGAGGAGCTTCCTAATATTTCTATTCGGATTTTGAAATATTAATACCGCTTCCCGGGTTTTCTGTACCGAATAGACAGACGGAATTAATGAACAACGTCGCCAACGGTTTTTTGTAGTGTCACGTTGTGAAACAGCAGTGGGGCTACCGCGAAGTGAAAACGAACTTCGTTCGAGTATCTCCCTCTCTGTCGCTCGAACTAGCGAGTGCAACAGAGAGGGAGGTACAGGAACGAAATTCGTTTTCGTTTCGCGGTAGGGCCTCATGCTAGTGATGGTTGTCATTTCATTACTTAACGTATATGCTGTGGATAGACATCCGCCACTCTGGTACTCGCCTTCGGCGTCTTATCCACAGGGAGAGCTGATAAAATGCCACCCATTAGAGTCATGGTCAGAGGCTGAAGGTACGAGTGAATAGGTCTAACGATTTTGGCCTTACAGTCTGTTCTGATCCAAGTGAGACTATTTTAATTATTTACACGGATCTAACGCGATAGTTATTTACCTTGTGAGTGTACCAAGAGAGACTAGTATTCATTGAACAACAGTTTTCAAGTTTATTGTTTAACATCGTCCACTAGCTTCCGCCCGCGACTTGTCTGCGAGGACCCGGAATAAAAACTATATTTTAATCCAGGCTATGAACTATCTTTGTGCAAAATTTAATCCAAATCGGTTGAGCCGTTTTAACGTGACTTTCGCATTTATAATATAAAGTAGCATTAAAACGTAAGTTAAAGTATCAAACCCGTTTACGCCTCCCACATTATTATGAAGACAAGTACGAGCAGTGTATTCGGACTTTGGAAATCTAATTACGTAGCCAGTACCCTTACCTCGATCGCCCCCTCCCACCCGCGCGTTCCGTTCCACGGTATAATATTACCGTATTCACTTGTTCAAAAGTAACAAATTACGTGTTTGAGTGCTACGCTTTGCGTTTAGTTGTTGACGATAGTAAGTTGTGACTTTTCACGCTATGGTAACTTTTGAACCAGCTGCGATTCGGGCCGGTCCTGTTTAACTAGTTAATGGGTCAATGACGAAGTTGCGGATTGATCTATTGTTGTGCGTTTGTATTGTGTCGATGCGTCTTGCTGAGTCACTGTACCCACCTGACGAAGCCTAGTTGCGGATTTAAACTGGTCGATTGTTGACCATATTTAGAAAATAAAAAATATTTTGCAGATTTAATGAACAAAATATTACTTCTTGACATAAATTTACGTGATAAAATATCATACGTATATTCGGCAAGGTTATTTTGCATGTATGTACTTATGTATTTTTTATCTTGTCTTTTTTGTTAAAAAGATATAACAAGAATAAAAAAGTTGCTATATTTATATTTTTCCTTACCTCAATAAAGTAATATAAAAAAGAGATACGTTGTCGTGTGTCGACAGCATACGTTTCCATTGACGACGTGAAACTGAGGCGAGTTGGGGCAATTGACTCAGTTTCAGTGTGGCACTTTTGAAGCTTTTATAACCTATCAACCTTCTGTTATATTATATCATTGCCTTAGGTACCTCTTGAAAACACTGATACATTTTAGTTTCACCCCGAACAGTATTCCACGTTGCGTATATCGGAACGTTATCCCAAGCAAATCATACTTGCCGTCCTAATACCGTTCACTATTGCTTGTGAAGTTTTAATTCGATAACCCCCCACCCGCCTCCCCGGCGATAATGTATTTATGGGCGATACCACAGGCTAATGAGCCTTCATATGCCTCTTTATGTCTTCACCGGCCCTGGTAGGTTGAAGGTAAAGTAATATTAAATTTGTTTTGACAGTGTATTTATTATGGATCGGTCAATGGGTTGACCTTTTCAGGCGTGGATGTAAGTTTGTGTTAATGTAAATATTATTCACGTGGTACAAATCCCAGCATTAAGTATACCGATATCGGAAAACATCTGACGCCCCTTAAGGTCCTAGAGTCACGATCTAGTGAGCGTCATAGTAAAATGACAATCGTTTCATATGAAGGTGCGAAAAAGGATAAGGTGGGAAAGGGATAGAATATACCCCCTCTTAAAACTATGGACATTTATAACTTTGTCTATGTAATGTGCTTCACTTTTTTCTCGATTTGACTATATTTTTAAAGATATTGCTAACCTACGGTGGTTTGCATCAAACTGTCTGTAATAGTAAGCATAAATTTGAATGTATGGAAAGTTTGACAAGTTTCTATGGAATGACATGACAGCAGCCGACGCCATATATAACGTTGATCGGTCTGTAATTGTAAGTTGGTGCTACCCAGGCATAGACGTACCCGTATCTACAGCGTGGAGTGATGCAAGCAGGTCTTCGATTGTTCGTTATCTGTTTCTCGTAAACGCCTCTAACGATTTCGATCAGATTAGAAATCTTATTTTGTACGGTGGCGAAAAATCGGTCTATGTAGGTCTCATTTCCGTGAAAAAATGTTTTCTGCGGGTTCTCACGATACCTCGTTAAAACTGACAGTTGATAAACCTTACGTCGAGTCGCGGGCAGAAGCTAGTATTATTTTATCATATGGGGATATCTGATTAGCTGTTATTAAAGTGATAGCTTAGCGAGCAAATGTAGTCAGATGCATCAGTGTTTGAGGGTGACTTGTAAATAGCGAAGATTAACACATTACTTATTTTTAATTGAATGCTTGAAGCATGGGTAAGCCTGACCTCACTGGCAACAGAGTTTAATTTGTGAATTAAACTCTGTTGCCAGTGAGGTCAGGCATTGTGTAGCTCACTACACCATGGTTTTAGTAGAGGTGTAGTTAGCCATGCACGGGATGGGTTTATTAGGGTTTATTCTGCATTCTGTTAAGATTATTGTAACCAAATCAAATTTAGTTATTTGTAGTTCATTGTAATTACCGTATATGCTCGATATATTTTGTGTTATTAATTAATCCACCGACAAGAGTCAAGCTCTTAAATAAATGATGATGATGATGAATGTTAGGTCATTTGGGGTCACCGGAATACGCCTGAGGCTCTAGTATAAGTTTTATCGAACTAAAACTTTACGATCGCGTTTGCGTTTTACCCTCAATTTGTATGGGATTTGACAGCTAAACGCGAACGCGGTCGTAACGTTTTGTTTCGATAAAACTTATACTAGAGCCTCTGGTGAGATCCTGAATCCTCACAAGAGTAGTTAGGTACGCAATTTCAATATTGTATTATTCATTTGTGCGTTCATGTTCGTGTGTTTATTTCAAATCGATGATGGCTGCTACTAGGAGTACATAATGCAAGGCAGTTGTTCCTTTTCGTCGTATCAGAGTTAAGTGGAAACACAAGGGCTCTTTTTCCATAGAAAAGTAGTCCCATGTTTTCTACTTGGATAATGGTAGTAGATAATGATAGGACATCTTCTTCGTCACGATGACTTCATTAAAGTTATAATAGAGGGAAAGAGAAGGAAGAAGAAAAAGAGGATGACCACGAAGAGCTTACATGGAGCAGCTAAAGGAAAACATTGACGTTGAATCTTATAGAGAGTTGAAGGAAAAGGCAGAGAATAGAACAGAATGGAAATTACTCCACCGACAAGAGCCAAGCTCTTAAATAAATGATGATGAATGGCAGTAGAGCAATATTTTTTTCCATAAATCTATGGCTACTATTGACATGTTCCTATGTTTTTATGTTTTCCTTTGTTTCATAAATTTATTCTTAAAAGAGTAATATCTCTTTTAAGAATAAATTTATTCTTAAAAGAGATATTAACCTTTAAAACGTAAGAAAAATGCTAGATTTTCCGCTGTGTTCAAACTTCTAGAAAACAATTTTGACTAGATTATTTAAAAAAAAGAAAACATAGGAACACGGCCAAAGCCTTTCTTTTGGTTTTCAATAAAAAAATAGTTAAATATGTCAAGTTTTGGAGAATAAATCAGGGGACTACGAAACGTTGATTTTGTGTACTTTTAATAGTAGTTTATGCAACTGATACATAATCAGAGGCCTTAAAATACGAGTGTGGTTTTATGAAACGAGCGTGAGCGAGTTTCATAATAGGATCACACGAGTGTTTTAAGGCTAAATTATGTACAGTTGCATACACTACGTACTTATGATATGTGTTTAGATAAAGTACTTTATCTAAACACATATCATAAGTACTCTAAGATGGGTTCAGAAGCCGTAGGAAAATGACCTGCATTGCTACTATAGTGCTACCTGTAAAATGTCTTTGTTGCAATCATTGCTGCATTTACGATATCCGGCGGAGTGTTCATATCGTTCTCGGAGTCACTACTACTCATATTTTCAACTAAAATGTGAATTACAAATAACTTTTCACAATTCTACTTTCGTCACAGCAAAAACCAACAAAGAAATGACAACAGTAATGGCGGCAATTCAATCCTACGTCAAGACGAATGTTTTTTTAATCATAGACAAACGAATGAAGTCCCTATTCTCATGTCACTCTTAATCAAATGTCGTGCGGTTTATATTAAAAAAACATACTGAATTGACGTTTCGCATCGATAACTGTTTTAATTTTTTTTTTTTTTTTTTAATTTATTGATTAAGACAAAAACAATGAATATCATTACAAAGCCCATCTAGGCAAAACCTTGGAATATCTATGGATACTAGAATAGAGACCCACTTGAGTTTTGACAGCTGTTCCAAATTTAAACTCATAACCTTACAAAAATCTGTACTGTAATGACATTACAGTACAGATTTTACCTACTACCACAGACAAGAAAGTTCTCATAGTAAAATTGGTTGTAATAATGCTGATCATTTCCTACGGTTTCTGAACGCATTTTAGAGTACTAATGATATGTGCGTAGATAAAAGGTATTTTCGGTCCAAGCTGCAGTTGGCTCTATCGCTCTCTGCGGGGGAGGCTTGAGGTTGGCGCGTCAGCAATACATTTTACAAATAACTATTTCTCAATTATCTCGCTCTTAGTGTTTCCTTTTAAAACCAAGAATTTCGTAATGGAAGATTGCTGATTACCTCCTGGTATAGAAATGATGGCGCATAGAAATCTAGGTGATAGTGTAGATTTTATAAGTGTTTATGTAGTGCGTGCGAGTGTGATGTGTGGTATGCTGCCTGACTAGGTAAATCCAATTTTAAATTAGAGTTGTTTTTAGTAAGCATGGAAAAAATAAATTTATTTTTATTTTTTGTTTCGTGCCTTTGGGGGTTGAGTCGATACTGCACGGGAGGCATAATTTATCTTGTCTTGATTGTTCTCCCTCAAGTCACTATTCTATGGCCTTTCCTGGGACTCAAACTATCTCTATACCAGATTTCACCCGTACAAACTTCCTAGCGCAGATTATAATTATTCAATACTTTTAAATAAAATTAAATAAAACTGAATGAAATAAGTGGCACACGTAAATTAAATCCCATACAAAACATTTCATGTAAAAAAAAAACGGCCAAGAGCGTGTCGGGCCACGCTCAGTGTAGGGCTCCGTAGTTTTTGTAATTTTTTTTAAAAACTATTCAACTTTCAAGTTTAAAATAATTTTCCTAGAAAGTTTTTATAAAGTTCTACTTTTAACATTGTTTTCATATTTTTAAAACTCATGGTTCAAAAGTTATCAATTATCTCCGAAAATATAAATATTATCAAAAAATAATTTTAGTAAACCCCTATTCATTTTTAAATACCTATCCAAAAATATATCACACGTTAGGGTTGAAATGAAAAAAAAACACCCCACGTTACGTATAGGGGAGGTACCCAAATAAAATAAAATAAATAACTTTTTATTTTACCACTTTGTCGGCGTGATTGATATACATATTAGTACTAAATTTCAGCTTTCTAGTGATAACGGTTACTGAGATTATCCGCGGACGGACGGACAGACAAAGCGAAACTATAAGCGTTCCTAGTCGACTACGGAACCCTAAAAAGAGGCCAAGTCTCGAAACTCTTCCACCGTAAAAAGTTACGAGATATTTCGTAGTACCAAGTCTCAGGCAGTCTTATTAATCTTTATTTGCTAGCTAAAAAAAATTCTGCAACTTGGCAATCACACAACTTTACTGCATTTATGGATTTATGCATACCTAAAACCTAAAACTATGTAGGTATAGTGACTATTGTTCGTCCAGCCAGCAGTATTTTGTAGGCATTTGAATTTTTCAGCTCTCGAGAAAGTGCAGGCGAACAGCCTGCGGGGTCAGTTAATCAGCGACATATATTTGACGACCTCTGTAGCCTAGTTGGTAGTGACGTTGCCTAGGAAGCCGGAGGTCCCGGGTTCGAATCCCGGTAAGGGCATTTATTTGTGTGATGAACATGAATATCCTGAGTCATGGATGTTGTTCTATGTAAGTATTTAAGTATTTATTTATCTATATAATTATGTATTTATCGTCTTCTAGTATCCATAGTACAAGCTTTGCTTAGTTTGGGACTAGGTCGATTTGTGTAAGATTGTCCCCAAAAAATATATATATAAATAATAATAGATAGGGCGTGTCTGGGCTAACCTTGAGCTCCAGGTGTTTAGCACTGAGGTGATCTTTTCTTTTAAGGTTGAAATCCTTAAATTTTTTGAGTAGGTAATTAATTTTTGACTAGTGTAGAAGTAGTTTCCAGTATTCACAAACACACAGGACACAAATATTAAATAATAAAATAAACAAGAAAAGCACATAAAACATGAAACAACATGAAACAAGTGTGTCTCTGCGGTCGTGATCTAATATAATTGCATAATGGGGCTTCTAAACGGGCCACATTATCCTGCAATTTCTGGCCGGCAACTATTGCTGTCTTACGCTTAGTTTGTACGCTGGAGCAAGATGCACATACTTGCCGGCCACAGTACATATCGCCGTAAAAATGTTTCCCGTTTAGAAGCTCCATAATGTACGCACATAGAGCGTCGTGCTAGAACATTTAAGTGGCATTTGCTTGTAAGCATTTGTCACTCAAGTCAAGTGTTTAGAGTAAGTACTTATTCAAAGCTTTTTTAACACGTTCACGAACACAAGACCATCTCGAATTAGGTACTTGTGATACGACACAGAAATTCTCCATACAAAATGGCATTACATCTGGGGACGGATTGTCGTATTACTCCGTTTTGAATGTTTGTGTTGCGGCAGGAACGGTCAGAGACGACCGCCTGTAGACGGACATTCATATCAAGCGAATACTAAGACTTGTGTTACGGCACTGACGGCCACAGACGAAATCGGCTATAGAAATTGTCCGTCCACAGACATAGTGTCACAACACGTGTTTTGTCAATGTGTGCGTGACAGAGGTAACTTGTGTGCAAAAGTAGGCGTGCTTGCTGTTGCACTGGCGGCTTGTGTTACAGCCAAAAACGGCACAGTCATATGCTTCCTATAATAAATACTATGAAAAATAGTCGGCTGTGGACGGAGCTCCACTTTTGGTGACATTTAAATTCCCGTCTACAACCGTAGTGCCATATTACGAGGGTCTTCATTCACGTCTCTCGACGTACTGTCCGTGAACGTGTTCAATTTAAGCTTATTTAGCTCGTGTCGAATGTCTTCGGGCAAGGTATTCAGTTGGATATTTGTATAATAGTAAACATGACTGTTCGCTAAGACGGTTACCATCTTTATCACTTATCCTTGTGGATCATCCGTCACTCTCGCACTCGCACACTTGTCAGAACGCGACGGATGTCTTATCGACAGCGATTAGTGATAATATGGAAACCATGTTACGCCCGCTGAATTTTAAATTCTTGAGCTGCCGTAATAAATAAACAATACATAAACGCTTCTATTCATATTTAGACATTACTATTTTACATATTTCCCACAGTTAGTTGTACGTACTTTATTATAAATGCACTTATTTAAGTACACGCATCGCCACTTTACAAATAAGTTCACTTAAACAAAGTAATTGTGGATTGTTCCAAACCACTTTAATTTATGTTAATGAACGTATTAACACTTTTACATGTTTATTGTACTACAAGTGTGCTGCTTGTCTGCTTGACGTCCGTTTCCATTATCTAACGTCAACTTTAAATAGTTAAATTTAACTTGACAGCGGCAACTGTGTCGGAGGTCAACTGGTCGATCACGTAACGCATTGTACGTACATATCATAGAAAACTTAACACAGAAAGTAGATCTAAATGTCACTTTTTGTTTACTAAAATGACAGCTGAGTGTTGTCATAACGTGCGTTCGAAAAGTTACGTGATCACCCCTTCTGACTCGCTTTGGGTCGGTGAGCCTCCTTTTTTTACCAAAATTACACCCGAGAAAAAAGTAGAAGGTACACATTTTACTTTCTTCTCTGATGTATGGAAAGGAAGGATCCCTGTAATGTACAGCCGAATAATCGGTGTATACTATCTCTTTCTCTTTACCATGCATAAAGAGAGAGAGAAACATACATACGTGGATAGGATTATTGGGCCGGACTAAATAAGGAATCCTATCGGAATACTTATCATCAGAGGTGGTGGATGAAACGAGACTGTATGTTAGAAAGATCAGAATGGATTGTGCGAATGAAGATATTAATAGGAAGAGTCTAACGGCCTTATTCATAAACGTTCTACAAGCCTGCTTTAACTAAAATGGCGTTAAAATTCGTTTGTCCTTATCTGTCACCTTGATATTTGTGCTCGTTAGAAAGAGACAAAGCACATTTTATTTAGCAGGGGCATTTTAGTTTTATGAATAAGGGGGTAAGTGATGAGACGAGATGATTTGAGATAATGAACGGTAAAAAAGTATGGAAGAAAAGACGTGCCGTCCGCAAGTCGATGGTCGGAGTGTTATGGAAACACGTTAATGAGACAGCAAACTTCCGGAATAAAATAGCCATGAAATTAATATCGTGTTGAGTATTCTCATTAAACAGGTTTTTAATTAGTTTCCTTATCACACGTTAAACATACCATACTTGGGTTAATTAGAGGAGTGGATTTTCAGAGCTGTACTATCAAGGTCATAAACATACCTATTTGTATATTGAAGGGATAAATACTCGTATGTTGTGCTTTGTCACCGATGAAGCCACGCTTAGGGGCAAGCGGGACGTGTGACGGCGTGGCGCCTGTTTCGGAAGTCGCCCAAACACAAATATAATATGACGTTGCTTAAGTGTTTATGTAGAGGCGTGTTTCCATACTCGCTCGCGCCGCCTCCTGTCCATAACACGGTCCTAACGGCCGTCACAACTTTCAGCAGCAGTGGCAGCATCGCGCCATGGATATCGAAACGTGGCTTTATCGTACGCATGATGCAGTAGTAGTACTTAGCGGTGCCATGCGTAACGCATCGCTACTGCGCCGCTGCCGCGCCGTGGCCATGCCCTTAGAGCCTTATCACACTTGCGATTTCCAAGCGTATTTTGTATGAAGGCGATCACGCAGCGTGTTCGCCGCGACTGATAATTGTATAGAAAACACGCTCGCAAATCGCAAGTGTGATAAGGCTCTTATTCTCGAAAATAAAGTTTGGTTCAGAAATCTTGTTGTTTTATCCTCATGGCCTTTGCGTTGCCTTTTACGTAAACTATTAATGAATGGTTGGCGACGAATTGGTTCAAATGATTTTGTTTAATGAGCATGGAGCGTAGCTTGCAAAGGCTCGAAAACGTTTTATTGAATTGATAAAAAAATATGAAAGTATATAGTTTAAGTGACACTGAGAAGTAAAAACGATTCTAATAAAGTGGACCTCGTCAAATGAAAGTCAAAAAAAAGGGTTAAAAGTAAATATATACCTACTTAGATCGTTTACTGACGCTTTGCGTTCTTAGGGTGACTATCCACCGGAGCTGTGCGAGGTAGTGGAGCAGTATGCAAAAATAATAGCGTGTCGCCAATAGCGTAATACGCGGAGCGAGGCTAGCAATTCTTTTGGTGGTTGTTTGTTCGCAAACCGATCTGTTTCTCGCGCAATCTGATGGATAATCACTCATACAGTGGAAAAAGCACTTATGCCTCATTAACGCTGTATTTTCAAGTTTTAATAAAAACCCCACTTTCATTAACAATCTGTCTCGATCTTAGCTCGCCGAGTGCATCCTTAACTTCCAACATCAATATTCAAGCAGAGCGTTTATTATCATATCTCATTATACAAGTTAGTGCTTGTAGCGGGGTAGGACCCCTTCTTAGGTTATGACCTTACAAGTAAGCACTAAAATTCGCTCTTAAAACAACAACAAACTAACAACCTTATTAAATAAAGCTACGTCTCAAAATCGATTGGCGTTACGCAGTTGTAAAGTCGAGAATCAGTTTCGAAATGCAATTTGGAAATGAGATCTAGAGGGTTACCCCAAGGGTGGAGGGTGGGCCCGCTATTATTTATAAGGGGGTCAGCGAACGGATAGTTAGCCGGCATATAGGTTTTGTCTTGCAGGCGTGACGACCAAGTGCGTCAGATAAGTAGATTTGAATTAGACGGCTGTTGTGTGTTGGTTTGTCTGTTGGTGTGCGACATGTCCAACCATGATATCTTGGTCTCGAGATTCTTGAACTAAGCGTGATCAGAGCCACTTGAATTTTACTGATTGGCTTAGACTAGTAGTGATGATCCTGCCTGCGAAGCTGACGCTCCCGGGTTCGAATCCCAGTAAGTGCGAATATTTGTGAGATGAGCATGAATATTTTATTATCCGCTATTCATTGACCGAGCATATTATAGCATCGATGAGTTCATCGGATAGGTTTGCTGACTAATAAAATAAACTAATTAGAGTACCTAAGTATGTACCCAAGTTAATGAGATACCTATTGCATACTTAATTAAAATTCATTGAAATTAAAATTGATTTAAAGTAAATGTAAATAATTATTATTTACGTTGACATGTAAAATACAACATTTTATCAATAAATAAATGAATTTGTTTCTGACTCTTGGATCGTCTACCCGTCTCCCAGTTTATTCGCAACGTTTCTTGAGCACATCGACTCAGGTGAACCGGCATGTATACTTTGAGGACCTGTACATATTAAAAGGAATAAATCATTATGGATCATCCTTTCGATCGGTATAAAATACAGGCTTTTCCATTTGCTTGGATGATATGAGCCACTTATTGGAATAGTTTAAAGCAATTTGCATTATTATACATTCTAGAACAAGTTTTTGACAAATTAAAGTGTTTTCTGGATCTTGGATTATGCTGTTCTCTGTATGAGTTGTGTAAACGTATAGAAAAGTTTCGGATAGCGCACTGATACTCAAATGGAAATGATATCAAACTGATCTACATTATGGATATACCTGGTGACTCAATGGTCCCTATAGATGTCGCTAGTCGATGTTGTCGGCCGCGATTAGGCGCCGCCATAAAAGAATTAATTGCACACCAAGACGATGTCGTGCGGAATACAGTATACGCCAGATGTTCACATACATCTTTTTCATTTAATTAGGTACTACGACGAAGGCTAAAAAATGTTTCTTACGTATGCACGTAACTCATCTAATAAGGCAACCATAGCTAATGAAAAGCGGACAGTGTTAAAAAAAATAAAATTGAACTGTTTATTTAATTAGAAAAACTATGTTACATTTCTAGCGATCAGGCTTAATCTTATTATTTTAAGATTTTAAATTGCCTTATCGAATTTTTTTAGGTACCTATATGGACGTTTGTGACTCCAGAGCAGTTATGGTTTTTGAAGAGGTAGGGCGCTGAAAGGTTCTCGGGAGTGGCGACCACGTACCGGAAGGCGCGGCGTGGGTAGGCCCCACACAAGGTGGACTGATGACCTGGTAAAGGTCGCGGGAGTCCGCTGGATGCGGGTGGCCCAGAACCGGTCACTTTGGGGGAGGCCTACGTTCAGCAGTGGACGTCTTTCTGGTGATATGATGATAAGGGCGCTGAATGTCATCTCGCATTTGCATTTGGAGCTAAGTAGATGAAGATGTAGAAAGAACTTTACAGAAGACCGCAGCCATAATAACACAACTACTTGCTCTGTGCTCTGTAGGTATGTGGTGTTGTGTTCCTGGTGGTGAGTAAAATTGCCAGTGCTTCCAAGGATGCGCTGTGTTGAGTGAGGAACCCGGATTACTCTCTAGCTGTTAACACGAATCCTCGAATCAATAAAGGGTCAGCAACGCGGTTGTGATTCTGCTGAAAACGGAAGCATCCATAGGTTACGGTTTCTGCTTACCATCAGGCCGCATGTTTGATTGCTAGCGTCATGGAACAAAACTAGCTGGAGAGCATGTTATTTTTAATTATCTTTTTTGAAGAAGTTGCTCTACACAAAAAAAAAGTATAATGAACTAGTCTAGTCCGCGTGGAACTCGTTTATATCGTAGCTCCATACAAACTTTCACCGCCCATTTTAGGGAAGTGGGGGGTTAGAAAGTGACAAAAAGTAGCCTATGTCACTCTCCATCCTTTCAACTACGAGTATCTCCACTTAAAAAATCTTGTTAATTCGTCGCTCCGTTTTGCCTTGAAAGACGGACAAACAAACACACACACACACTTTCCCATTTATGATATTAGTATGGATGAACCTGCTCACAAAATTTTACGAGAATCGGTGTAGAAATGCGACCTGTAAAGGAGAGAAGTGTGTAAATCGGGACATCCGGATATCTGGACATACAAACGATTTTCGGCCCGAGCTGAATCATAGAACTTGGTTCGCTTCGCTCCCTCGTTCCTAAAATAAGCGCGTTGACGAAACTCATCCTCACATCCTAGAACCCAAGTGGTCGCGTACGGCATGGTTTCAGAGACATTTCCTCCCTCAAATGCTCCGGAATGCTTGTGGAATAAGCGCGCTACCTAAGTTTTCCCGAGGGACTCCAGAATAGAGTTCTTCAAGAACGGAGTAAAAAAAATAAAGGGTCAGGAACGTGTATGTGACTCCCCTGGAGTTGCAAGCTTCTAGGCTATGGTGACCGCTTACCATCAGGCTTGTAAACTTGTTTACCACCGACGTGGATAGAAAAAATATTGATAGTTCGCAGTGTCGACAGCAAAAGACGAACGAAACTCTCAATACAAGACATAGATCAAATGGAATCGTGTAGACCCCATTTCATAAAATACAAAATTTTGACTGTCACGTCCATGTACATTTTGGAGTCGAGTAAATTTGTTAGAAAACATAGATTTATATTCACAGATAACCCAAAACAAAAAAAATAACCGAAATTTAAATAAACTAAGATTACCTTTTTCAAAATTAAAGTCCGTTACATCCAGCCCGCATTATATGACAATAAAAATTTATAACCACTTACCTAATTTTATAAAAAATGAGACCGAACTAAAATCGTTCTGTACAAAATTAAAAGCTTATTTAGTCGATAAATGCTACTATAATATAGACGATTTCTTTAATGATAAAGTGTAGAATCTGAAGTTCTAAAAATTTGTATGTAAAACTTACTTAAAAATAATAGTTATTAAGCTGTAGATGCCCTCTCATATTGCTGCGCCCTATTCAGGGTATCACATGTAAAACTGCCCTATATTGTACCTACCTTTATAGCTATGTGATATGCAATAAACGATATTATTATTATTATTAATACAACGTTCATTCAAAGTTCCATCTGCTTTATTCCCTTGTCCGCAAATAAGCAACCATAACAATTAATTGATATAAGTACTAAGAGGCGCGGCGATGATAATTGCGGCATAATGCCAGCGGGTGACTCATCCCGTGGCGTAGATTAGGCCATATACAACTGTCTAATCATATGCTCTGTCAGTGTACAATGTTACTACCTATTGTGAAATTAATCAGTCTTGGTGAGCGATGGTGTTTTGTTTTTATTTGACAATGGTATTATTCGATTGCGACAGGCTTTAGAATGGGAGAGCTGTCTTTGACGTAATTATGGTGGCAAAACTGTCACTTTCATTCCCAAACTTCGCGGCCGAGTAGTGTGTATGTATGTATGTAAATACTTTATTGTACACAAGACACAGGTAAAAATACAGACAAAAAAAAAATCGGTACAAAGGCGAACTTATCCCAGTAGTATGAATAATGCGGTTACAAAATATAGCCAATGGTACCGGTGGCCATAGAACAGCGAACGAAAACACCTAAGAATGCGAGCTCCTTACAAATTTCTATCCAAACACAACCACACGGCTGTCTGGCATCGTTTTGACACCCCGCCCCCAGCCCCGCATACTGTCAATGGCATCCATTCTGTGGGGCCATCTTGCGGCGCTACATTAGACTTCTATGGTTTTTTTCGTTCGCTGACACAGAATGAATTACTACTACGTACAGAAGGGGTGTGAACCTATCAAGGGCATAACAGGTGTCGTGTGCTGATAAGAAAAAACTAAAAGATTTTTTTTTTGACGCGATTTTTTTTTCATTTGTTTGGACTTTGGAGCAGGTCGCCGCAGTCGGCCGACGCTGCAAACAAATGTAAAAAAAAACGCATAAAAAAAATCTCTTAGTTTTCCTACTGGACGACTGTAGGAATCCTACAGTCGTCCTTGGCACCGTGGCACGACACGACAGATACGCAACAGCTTTAGGTGTTCCAGCCGTCCAAAGGGTTAATAATACAATAGAACAGTAGAATTATATGTTTTAAAATTTCGATTCGGTTTTCGTCTTGATAAAGGCAAAGTAATTTTGCTGCTGAATAGTTTTACTATGACACAATATTTTCAGCACGGACTGACATTGTGTTTAATTCGGAGAAGTTTGCTAAAGGAATTTGTATAGACAGTGCAATGATTGTAGATGCCTTTGTGTACTAACCTAGTAACATTATTAAAATGAACGAGAAACAAACAAACATGGCTGACGACTGCCAGACAATAGGAGGTTCCATCTAAATTTTAATTATAAGTAATAATGATTAAAGCCATCAGTAGAGCGACAACGGCTGACCCCGCCAACTCACACCCTTCCGCGCCATTCAGGAGTAACGGATGCGGTATCTTCGAAATATTTACTTCCTGCTTATCTCAGTTGATATATAGCAGTCAGGCGACTGTTATATATGTATAATTTTACTTACTTAATCCGTTGGCTCAGCGACCCAAAGTGAGTCATGGTCTCTGACACAATAGTGCGCCACTCTTCTCGGTTCTGCGCTAGCTCTTGCCAGTTGGTAACTTGGAGTTCACGCATGTCGCTCCAGCGCTACCTAGGTTGCCCAACAGGGCATCAACGTGTTGGACTACCCAGGTAAGCTCTCTTCACTTTCCGATCTACCTCCAATCTTTCCTTCCCCTGGCTGGGGGATAAATCTCTGACGATCATAGCAGAAGCAAAAGCTATAAAACCTGGAGCGAAATGAAGCGTGAAGCTCAAGACCGATCGGGTTGGCGCCGCATTGTGGGCATCCACAAGTCTGCCCCATTCCCCCTGGATTACTTGACGACTTAGGAACTTAATGCATTGATGGACAGTAGACGTAATTCTACTGTGTCTGGAATAGTGTCCATTAAAGTGTTAAGTCAAGTAACTCATCCCTGACTACTCGATCGATCAGGCCCCTATTTCACCAACTTGACAATTGTCACCTGACACTGACAATTCGCCGTACATTGCTTGTTCTAGAAATTAAGGTGGTCGCTAGGTTACTTGTGGATTCAGCAATGTACAGAGAATTGTCGTTGTCAGGTGACAATTGTCAAGTTGGTGAAATAGGGGCCTGGTGGCAGAACCAAATAGCATAGGGAAGACAAAAGCTCACAGACTACGGTAGCTTGGCCACCTTGAAAGAATTAAGGTAGATCGGAAAGTGAAGAGAGCTTGCCTGGGTAGTACAGTCAGCATCAAAAGTAACTGCGCAATTGAAGACGTCAAAAGCTCTTATTCCCTTCTAATAAAGACTTTTGACGTCTTTGTTTGCGCAGTTACTTTTGATGCAGACTGTACAACATGTCGATGCCCTGTTGGACGACCTAGGTAGCGTTGGAGCGACATGCGGGAACTCCAAGTTACCAACTGGCAAGAGCTAGCGCACAACCGAGAAGAGTAGCGCACTATTGTGTCGGAGGCCATGATTCCCTTTGGGTCGCTGAGCCAACGGATTAAGTAAGTAAGTAAGAATCCCTGTCTACTGTTTCCGAGCCAGTCTGTTTGCTAAGGAATCCAAAAACTTGTCAAGCAATTGTTGTAAGAGGTGTCATATTGTTTTGAGAGAGGTAGGGCACAGCGAAATGTAACTTCGCTCATATTTGGAGCGGCCCGACTGGGGCAGTATCACATAAAATTTGAGACATAATTATGCCACTACCGTAAAAGGTTTTGTGTCCATATATTTTTTGACATAGCACTGGTAGAAACGTGGATCTTTGCCTGGTAGCTGTAAGTCTTAATCTTTGTCTGATGTACTTCATCATCGTCATCATCATATCAGCCGAAAGACGTCCACTGCTGGACATAGGCCTCCCCCAAAGAGTGCCAAAGCGACCGGTCCTGCGCCACCCGCATCCAGCGGACTCCCGCAACCGCGTGGTCGCCACTCGAGAACCTTTCCGCCCCAAGGACAGCCTCATTTCTGATGCGATCACGCAGAGAAACTCCCAACATGGTCCTCTCCATTGCCCTTTGGGTGACTTTGAGCCTTCTTATGAGGCCCATAGTAAGCGACCACGTTTCAGTGCCATATGTCATCACTGGCAACACACACTGGTCAAAGACTCTCGTCTTGAGACACTGCGGAATATTGGACGAAAAGATGTGCCGTAGCTTCCCGAACGCTGCCCAGCCGAGTCTGATTCGACGATTGACCTCTTTCTTGAAGTTGGACCTACCTAACTGGATAGTCTGTCCTAGGTATACATAATCGTCTACAACTTCGAGCGTAAAGTGTCCGATTGTAATTGGAGTTGGTACTACATGGGCATTTGACATGATCTTCGTCTTATCCATGTTTTGGATGTGTTGCAAGATCTAGGGTCTCGGGACAACACTTTCTAATCGCATAGTCTCAAGGAAATACAGTTTATGTAAATAAATAAGAGACACACACAACAAGACCTTTACGAGGAAACACCATTGTAAAGGAATAACAGTCAGTCAGTGTCTTTTGAGCAGTGGCGTGGTCAGTCTTTAATTAGTTGTCTAGATAATATCAAAGCAATAGATGTGAAAATTGGTATAATTTCCAGATACCACCTCCGAATTTCGTGGAAATCAGCAGTCACCCCACCGCGCCCCCTCAGTTCGTCTTCAACCAACTTCCTATAATTAATTACACTTATTATCATTATTGTTCGGAAGGCAGTTTTGCTTCGATAATGAATTGTCCGCTCCCATCATTAATTAGTTTATTATAATAAGAAGGAAACTTCCTTGGATTAATCAACTTTATCTGATGGTCGTTGCTTTAAATATTTCGGTTGCGAATCTTGAATATTTGAAGAGTTGTTTGATATTTTGGAAGTTTCCGTTTTGCGGGTATTGAATTTTAAGCGTTCGTTCTTTATTTAATTTTGGTACTTATTTCAGTTTCTTTTAAACTAATTTGTTACAAGAATAATGCAGATTCGTCCGAATTTGCTCTACAGGGCAAATGTCCCAATCCTCACATGCCGATACCCAATTAATTGCCCACTGATCAAATACTTACCGGTTATGGTGAAAACTACGTAACTTCACGGTTAATATTGTTTAATGTGTAAGTGGCAATGTGTAATTTTTCTTGCGAAATAAATGTATGATTTCGTCAGGTGACAACCAAAACTCACTAAGTAACAAATACCTAGTTAAATAAAAGGTCGTATCTCGATATCGACTACGTACCGAGATACGAGGTTTTGAAGAGCAGTGACAGTTTTGGTAGTGACTTTTGGTTGTCAACAGACGATTTAATGTAGCAGTTTTTATAAATCGGTCATTGGAATTGGAATCTTTTACTTCGGACGGTAGAGGTGCTTTTGAATCGACTACTTTTGTTCAATTCGGTCAACTAAAATAATCTCAAGTATTTGTGTCCGAACGCATATTTTTACCGAATCATTAATTTCGAATACTATGTAACTCGGGACTTTAAGATTTATCAGGATATAGTGTTTATCACTACACTAGTTACTTTAATTGTTAATCTGCCTACAAAATTTTATTTGACAGAAAATGGGTTAAGCTATTCTCTGTGGAATTTGTATTTGTGTTCATTGAAGTGTTATGAAAATCACTGCATTTGAAATATTAAATGCCATTCTATGGCCTGGTGACGTCAAAGGTCTTATTACATTGACATAAGGTGCAAAACGGCTAAACTGAGAGTACATTTATCTTGGTCGAAGTGATCCTACTACAGGAGCCGCATTTAACATGTATAAATACGGCTTGCGATATCGCCTTTTTGGCTATATTGCCGGCAAAGCGTTATTTTTGTAATAATATGTACGTAATTATTGAATCTCGTAATGTGTGATTCTGTAAAGTGTGCCTAACTAAGTGTACCTACTCTGTGTGTGTGTGTGTGTGTTTTGCTTTGTAAGGTAAATTAACAATGCTAACACACAATGTAAATTATCATGTTCCGCTATAAGAGTGCAGTGCAGTGCCATCAAACTGCTTACTACAGTTTAATTATTTAGTAATAATAATAAATACATAAATGTTGTGATATTTATACTTATTATCACTAAAATATTTTCACCTTAAAATGTAAAAGGAGTGGGAATTTGAAGTTAGTAGTTATGTCTAACAGTCACTTCAGTACAATAGTTGAGATATTTTTATATGGCAGACTTTTTATAAAACTGTCATTGCAATATGAATCTTCTCCTTGGACGGTAAGGTTGCTTTTTGAATGGACTACTTTACTGCAATTCGGCTAACTCAAATAATCTCAAGTATAGCTACAGAGCAAGTAGTGGTTATGGCTGCGGTCTCATGTAAGGGGGAGGAGGTACTCGTAGACCGTAAAGGTAAGACACAAAATGCGATTTGTCAGGAGCGCGCCAATGTTCTATTCGAACTAAACGGACGGAACAGAAAACCTTTTTTATTTTGAACCTTTTCTGGGATTGCTTTTACAAAAAGTCGTAAATAAAAAATAATTTACCATAACGGGTTATGACGAAGATTCATGGGGAAGTAAGTAGCCGTTGCCGGCGTATTAATTCAACAATTATTGCAAAATTACACTTACTACGCGGGCGAAGCCGCGGGCAAAAGCTAGTATAATAGTATGTAGCGTATTTTGTGTATGATAATTTTATAATCACGCCACTCATATCAATTTATTCGCCTGTTGTGTTGCATTGAAGACAGTGCTGTCCAACATTAATTTGCCTCTTGCTAAAAACAAATTGGAGATTTCCTTAGGTACCTTAAGGGGCTACCCGAGGTTTTCATCGATTTTTGACAAGTTTTGAATCGTATCTACTACTTTTGCACTACAGATAGAATCATAAATCAAACGGCTATCGGTTCTTCAATCTTTTATCTCCATTTTGACTGACTGGATTTTGAAACAAATTAATACTTAATTTTGTATGATTTTTTTAAACATTGTCTAAAAAAACACTTATTTCGCATCTCTATTGACGTGAAAGATCTAACATATACGAAATCTACTTTGGGTTCGTCTATGACGTCTCTAAAAACTGGTAGAGGGTTTTAATTTTAAACCAATTAACACAAAAGTTATGGCCAGAAAACCAGTTTTTTGGCCTAAAATTGTTCAACTTTGATGCCAAATATCTCGAAAACAATGAAGTTTGAAGTAAATATGGGATACTATATTGCTTAAAGCCGTTGTTGTTAATATAATAAGCTACAAAAAACATTAGAAAACTAAGGGATTCAGATCGAAGGTCATTGGCGTATGGGAGCCTCTTAATCAAATTTGTTTCGCGAAGGTACTCACAAAATTTGTCAATTACATCATTATTGATTCCTTGATTTGTTATGGGACTAAAAATGTGGTGTAACGGACATTTTAGTCAAGATATATTTTTGAAGTCAAAACTTCTTTAGCGGCGCTGAGCACTTTTTGGGATGGCAAAAAAATGTTAAATACGCGACAGAGTTTTGTGACGTCAGATGTGAAGGAGGTCACTTTTTGCTGCTAGCCGATTCGACTTCATTCAAAACTGAACGCTATTCGTAAGAGTATAAAGCCGTTATACACTTTTTGCAATAGCATATTCTGCAAATAAATTTGTAATAGTACCAACGCGTCCTTCACCGTTTTGCTATTGAGAAAATTCGAATATTTCGAATTTGGGCGTTATTCCTAAAGAGATAAAGCTTAGAAAAATATTTACGAACGGCAAAAACAAATTGATATTTTGGTCGCCACCGTGCACCGCCGTCTACTGTTCTTGCAAATTCGAATAGTTCGAATTTAGACGTTATTCCTAAAGAGATAAAGCTTTGAAAAATATTTGGAAATGGCAAAAACAAATTGGTATTGTGTTTGCCGCCGCCCGTCGGCGCGCCGGACTCCGGCACCGTTGCGCCGCGGCGGCGCGTTGGGCCCGTCGCACCCAATAGTCCTGTCAATGAACTTACAACTCGTATGGAACAAAAGTCAAATTTGGAAATAATTTATAATAGCTTATTTTTAATGTGTAACGGATATATTATCAATTACTTAAATAGTTACCCAGCGACATCCGACAAAATTTCAGACAAAAAAAAAACGATAAACTAACTAGCTTCTGAAAAGTCAGAAAAAATATTGATAAATATTTTTGTCTTTATTTTGGTTCATTTACATTTGCTCTATAATATTCAAGATAAATCGTACAAAAAAGACAATGCATGCTTCATTTAAATCTACATAATTACTTCCGCGTGAAAGGTTTGTCGGATTCTTGAATTAATCATAGTAGAATAACATTTTAAAATGAAATCAACAAAAAAAACGCTATTATAAATTAATGTTTTTCAAAACCGTATTTTGCCTGGAGTACAACGCGCCCGCGGGCCGTCCGCCTAAATAATTGATAATTGTTTATAAATTTGCGTCAAATTCATTTTTAGGGTGACACCGTAAGATGTCACGTGACCTGATAGAAAAACTGTTACAATGTTATTGAGTTTTCACTTCTGCCGGCACTCCCGGAGTGCAACCCGGTCTTTTTTTTTTACATACACTGATCGAAGGAGCGGAAAATTCTGATCGAAGCTGTTTACTTACTAAGGTACTTACTGCTGTGACGTAACGACGAAGTTGACCTTGGCCTCCGACACTAAAGACAGCCAGGCTTCCCTGTTCAATGCCGTTTCTGTCCAGTCGACGGCCCGGAGTTCGTTCAGGCCTTTTTTGACTTCGTCACCCCACCGGTATCTAAAAATGTACACTTAACTTATGTACTTTATCACACATTCACTGCCAAGAATCGCTACGCGCTACGCTCGTAGCCGATCTTGTGGTTTTCCTCGTGGGTATGTAGCGGAAAGCGACTACGGCGTAGGCGCCCGCTAGGCGGATTCCTGGGAGTGAAGGTGTTGAACCTACTGTGGCGACATGGTGCATCCTTAGTTGGGCTGTTGCAAATACGAATGAGATGACATTCCACTGAGAATCGCTGTGTAGCGACGCTTGTAGCCGTTCCTGTGGTGTTCCTTGTATGTAGCGGAAAGCGATCTCGGTGTAGGCGCCCGCTAGGCGGGTTCCTGGCAGTGAAGGTGTTGAACCTACTGCGGCGACATGGTACATTCTTAGTTGAGCTGCTGCAAATACGAATGACATCTCATTCCACTGAGCATCGCTGCGTAGCGACGCTTGTAGCCGATCCTGTGGTGTTCCTTATATGTGGCGGAAAGTGATTACGGTGTAGGCACCCGCTAGGCGGGTTCCTGGCAGTGAAGGTGTTGAACCTAATGTGGCGACATGGTGCATCCTTAGTTGGGCTGCTGCAAATACAAATGAGATGACATTCCACTGAGAATCGCTGCGTAGCGACGCTCTTAGCCGATCCTGTGGTGTTCCTTGTATGTAGCGGAAAGCGATTACGGCGTAGGCGCCCGCTAGGTGGGTTTCTGGCAGTGAAGGTGTTGAACCTACTGTGACGACATATTACGTTCTCAGTCGGGCTGCTGCAAATACGAATGAGATGACATTCCAATATGCACAGATTTATGACGCTGTGCTTTCATATTTAGCTGTCAAGCATGCGTTGTACCTATTCAGTATATGAAAAGACATCTTCGCACATCTGTGGTGTGGATATTCATGTTAACTCTCGTATATGTTCACTAAGGTTACTTTGTTAATTGAGAGAGCGAGCGAAGCGAACAAACTCCGTTTCAGCTTGGGCTAAAATTCATTCGTATGTCTGGATGTCCGGCTGTTCTCCTCTAGGGGTCGCATTTCTCAATAGATTCTCGTGAAATTGTATAACCAGTTTCATCCATATCCATACTAATATTATAAATGGGAAAGTGTATGTGTGTGTTTGTTTGTCCGTCTTTCACGACAAAACGGAGCGACGAATAAACGTGATTTTTTAAGTGGAGATAGTTGAAGGGATGGAGAGTGACATACTTTTTGTCTCTTTCTAACCCCCCACTTCCCTAAAATGGGGGGTGAAAGTTTGTATGGAGCTACAATATAAACGAGTTCCACGCGGACGGAGTCGCGGGCAGAAGCTAGTTTAGTATAAAGATATTTATGCAGATTCAGTATTTCGAAATAAAATAAAAATTGTGAGTTCTGTAGAACAGCACGGCTATCATGCGACGGCGCGCGAGCTCTCTTGATTTTTCTCGCACTATCCGTCTCTCTCTTATTACAAGACTTAGAACAAGCGGTAGTGCGAGAAAAATCGAGAATATGTCGCGGCCGTCCCATGATAGACGTGCAGAGCCATTATTAGTGTATCCTAGGTACAGTCGCCTTTAGATATATCGGAGTAGCCAAAGTGCTCACAAACAACATCTGAACATGTCTCTATTGTAGAGGCATTTAAGGCGTGTTCAGATATTTGTGAGCACTTTGGCCGCTCCGATATATCTGATAATTTATATTTGTTGTGTTCATAACTCGCTACGCTATCGCATTTAGAAACTGTATTCAATTTAAGATGGAGAGCTCTAGTTATTATGATATATCCTTACTAATATTATAAATGCGAAAGTGTGTGTGTGTGTCTTTGTTTGTCCTTCTTACACGTCGCAACGGAGCGTCGTATTAATGTGATTTTTTGTATGGATATAATTTAGAGGCTGGAGAGTGACATAGGTTACTTTTTCCAGCGCGAAAACATCTAATTCGCACGGGAAAATTCAATATGTTACATTTTCCTATAACCACGCGGGCGAAGCCCCGGGCATCAGCTAGTAAATAAATAAATGTTCAAATGTTAAGGGTATTCTCATAACAACAAACCTTCTTAAAGTCGTGTCTAATAATAGCGGAACGAAATGGCAATGTATTACCTTCAGTAGTGATTCTATCCGAACCAGACGGCGATACACGGCAGACGGTCTAGTACATGTCGTGGTACGTGTGCTGATAGCGATAACTCTATGGACAACTCTATGAACATTACGAAAGTTTTGATCATAGTGGAAAATTGAAAAATTATTCGCCACGAGCGGGATTTGAACCCACAACCTCTGGAATCCGTCCATTGGATTGGAGGTTGTGGGTTCAAATCCCGCTCTTGGCGAATAATTTTTCAATTTTCCACTATGATCGAAATTTGAAATTTCGTCAGCGGGCGTTTCTGCATAATAAAACATTTAATATTACGAAAGTTGTTCAAGAATATTGTCCGTGTAAATACATTGTTATCGGCAACAAAGCCATGTTTTTTTCTCCTGTTGACATAATCTCTTTAAAACTGTGAAGTTTTGCTGTAAATCCGAAACACAATCACTTCACTCGTTATTACACCCCTCAATTAAAAAAAAAATGATCTTAATTAATACAAGCACAGGCTTACAGCTGGCGGTCTTATCGCTAAAGAGCGATCTCTTCCAGAAAAAATTGGGGTATCACCAACAGCCATCAACCATGATGGAAACTGGACCACATTAGGATTCGGTTTTGTAAATTGTAACACATTAAGAATAGGTTTAGTGAGTGGACTTAAAATTTTCTAGCACTGCTTCTTCCCGCCTAAATTCATAATTTTGGAAATGCTAGTAGTTAGCCTTCTATAATTTATAATTCGTTTATTGCATCCATGGTTTACATTTAGGTTTTACATAAGTAAGTAGGTCTCTCATGGACCCTGGTAGGGCACAGCAATTTGATGTCTTATCTAGCATATTTATTAGTCTTATTTTATCATAGATTTTTTAACATGCTTACAAAAATTATAAATGTCTAATAATAACGTCAAATAATGTCAAATAATAATGATAATGTTCTCAATCATTTTGCTCAATATACAAAATAATTGCTAGACAAACAAATTCCTTCGCTCTCGACACAACGCATCCTCGGGAGCCCAGGCGACCCTGCTCACCTCCAGGAACACAACACTACTACAGAGCAAGTAGTATTTTGGCACTCTTTGGGGGAGGCCTATGTCCAGCAATGGGCGGCAGCTGATCGATGAAAAGAAGGCCACTAGGCTATTGCCAAAACGACACGGAATCGGCCCCCCGGTTAAATATTAAAGTAAAAGCCAACTTTCGGCCGACTCAACTTGGACGGATTTAAAGTTGTGACGTCATTTAGCTATTTACAACTTGTAACGGGATCGACGTCTGAAGCTCATGTATTCTCGGAAGGATAGATGTTCTAGAATGTTCTAGAATGTTCCCACTTTTTAGCTCTGATTTGTGTCTAGGTCGGTTATTTTAGCTTGGTGACTATGTAAGTTAAAGTTAAGGTTAGTGAAAATTTAGGTATAGCTATGACTTCGTTTCAAGTCCATGGCTGTGATGACTGAATGGAATATACTTGAAAACAAACCCACTGACTTTATCCTTAATCCTTCCAGAAGCTGTAGAACGCAAGGCCGTCCTAAAAAAAAAAACTATAAACACAAAGAAACTTATTTCGATTTACGAAATAAGTTTCTGTCAAAAAATTCATTTTTTTACAAGCTCTTGTTGTCGACTGTACTTTTCTGTATACCGTCATCAACTACTCATTGAGACGATTCTAACGAGCCCAAACTCAACGGGGTTACGTCGGTTAAGTACTGAATTCCCATGGCCACCTTCTGTCTCCATCATCAGATCAGGTCAATGGTAAAATAATATTGAAATGTCATCCAAACTATACCTTTCGTCAATACACAGTCGTCGAACTGCAAACTGACATAGACATTTGTCGTCTCTTCTTGTTAATATTGCGTTCAGAAATCAATGAAAATATGTTTCAAACGGAACATTTTGCACAATCAAATATATGTCGGTTTCGATCGATTCCTGGATCGAAGTGATTTTATTTCGTATTATCGTGACAGTAATTAAATAACACACTGTTATTTTCCTATTCACACTTATTTGATTCATACCGATTTATTTCTAAATTGACATGCAATCGATTGAAATTAAAAAAAAAGTCGTAGGACGTAATTATTCGCATACCCTTTTCAATGCTAATTTCTGCACAAATAAGCCGTAAACAAATATTACAATCATTTTATAAGTGCTAAAAAGAGATGGAGATTGAACTTTATTTCGTAACTCGTAAGCTATTGAAACTTTTTTTATTATTTCGATGAGCAGTGCCAATTTACGTTATATGGGTGTCGCGATGTGTCAAAAGACGAGTCGCTTTTCTCGTAAACTGTAAATAGACTAACTTGGCTAAACGATACTTTGTATCAATAAGCTAGTTTACTTAAGAGTCCGCAGTAAGCTCGATTCTCCATACAGAAGTAGTTACGCTCTCATTTTAAAACTACGTGTTGGATTGTAACGAAACTTTGCATTTACAATGACATGAGGTATATTCAGGTTTCTAATTAGTTTATGTAGCTTCAGATACCATAGTAAAAAAAATACAGCGAACTTAAGTTTTTCAAAAACCTGTTTATGCTGCATTTCGTTTGTTTTATAAACTGGAACCATATAAACTAATTACAGACATAGATATACCTCATGTCACTGTATATGCAAAGTTTCGTCACAATCCAACACGTAGTTTTAAAATGAGAGCGTAACTACGTTTAGGTAAGGTGAAATTCGGCCGAGCTTACTGCGGACTCTTAACTTTGCCAGTGCAGGACGTTTACCTTTATGAATCTCATCAGGCCAGCCAATAATTAGCTTAGCTAAACGTGCATCACTTTATTAGGCAACGGGTAACGACCTCAAAGCGATGGTAACACTGTTACAACCGGCCTTTAGCCTTGATGTTATGGGAAAATTGACGGGAACTTAGAAATTAGGATGCTATCATATTTTATTAACCCACTTTTAAAACGGCGGAGGTTCTCAATTCATTTGCTTATTTATTTTAAGGAGAACCAACAGCTATAAAAACTTATTACTAGCATGAATACAAAAAAGCTATTTTAAGTATTTTTAACTTAGTAATTTGAAACAAAATTAAAATATGGTTTTTATTCTTATGATAAAACATATAGGCACACATCCAAGACGAAGATTAAAAAACAGGCGGTTACTTAGTACCTGTTTGCCTATGAACACGAAGTTATGACTTTTCTACTTCGCACAATAAGTAAACTTAACAAAATGACATGAACTTATGCTTGTCTAAATCCTAGTTTATTATTGATATCCTAACCCGTGTGAGATAGAAAAATCACATTTTTTTCCCCGAGTCCGAGACATTTAAAAACTCAATTTTTGTCAAAAATTGTCACTTATGGTTTTTCTCCTTAAGGGGGCAGAGAAGCTTTTATTCCCTTTTAATAAAGACTTGACGTCTTCGTTTACGCAGTTACTTTTGATGTTGACTGTACTATGAAATATGCGACACTTTTTACTCGTACTATGAAATATGGGACACTTTTTACTACTATTAGAATGAATAGGCCCTTCCTTTCTGTGTACAGATAACATACACAACTTTTGATAAAATGGCCTACCTGCGGGAGGTGTTTGCGTGACGTTAGAGCTCAATTTAGCGCGCGTTTCGCTGGTTCTGTCACCCCTCTTGCACCGCACAGCTATAGCGGGAACCGCACGAGTTAAACGGTATGACTGTACGCACTGAGAAAACTTGCGACGAGTATTCATGGATTGACCGATCTACCAGTGGCCTTGGCTTAAGGGGCTCCCGTCAAAAATCAACGAAATTTAGTAGTTTTCATTTCGACACTCGTCCTCGGTTTATTGAAGCTAGCTTTCCAGGTGCAGATATGGGAAAGTTTAATTCCTGTTTAACATTTTTGATATTGAATAACTCGAAAAATATTAATACAGAATTAGTTATCATTTTTTAAAGAAAGGTCTGTAAAAATACAAAACCCGACACCTCATCCTCATTAAAACTTGTATACACCCGAAACTCATACCTACTCATACCTACTGAACTTACCTATAATTTTGGGTTTACTAATATGTGGCCGAAAATTATGTGGCAATTATTGACTTCCCAAACAACTTATCCCATAGTTTCATTTGGCAAACTTTTAGGTAGCATACCAATGGTTCGTATATATAACATGTCCCAAATGATTGTTTTAGCAAAATGTTAGTTGGCAAAATATTTAGTTGGTCATGTTTTAAAAAGACTTTATTTGTTATGTCGAATGTTTTGATTGGCATGTATATTTTTTCCATATTATTGTGATACATATTACTAACATACCCTAACCATGTAGTTAATATTATTACATTGATAAAAATACCTCTTTGGTGATGAGATGCGGTTTAAAATAAACGGGTCCATATTGGCTCATATAAACTTGATGTGTCGATTTTTTCTTGTAATACCGCTTTGTAATCATAATCATCACTCTTCATAATTTTTTACTTCCTACCTTTTATGTTCCTACACTTCTGTAACTATTATCGGAACTCATAACGGACAGTTTTCATAAAATGTTTCTTCATAATGTCATTACTAAGAACAGACTTGAACTCATAATTTGGGTTTTCATAACAGTTTACTTCATAATGGACCTAAGGTACTATATCATAATTTTGTTAGACCTAATATCATAAATCATAACTAAGAATATAACTAGTTAAGTAATATTTTTTTGCAAACAAGTTTTTCAGCTCTTTTATAAAAAAAAATAACCGCGAAGACGAAAGCGGGAGCGAAGCTCCCGCTTCCGTCTTCTAACCTATCCGCGATCCGAGTCGGTTTTGCCACTAAGTCCCTGTTCCCTACTGCTACTTGAACTTATTCACCACTATCTTGGTATTAGTTGATCTCAGAGAGAAGTTTATTAATACAAAATTTAGCAATAACTACTAGTATGTATATAAATAAATGTGATATTAAACTATATTGCTAAAAACCACTATGATATAAAAGTTTATAAACATAGATAGTAGTAACAGAGATCCTTATGTTGAATAACATTATGAATATATAGACATTTCCAATCCATTTCCATTTCCATTTCAATTTTTTTCCAACCGATTTTACTTATAACCTAAATTATACATTAAAAAATCAAGAAGTAGTAAACTACATTAAACCTTTACCGAATGTAAAGTTGTGTCAATAAATTCTGATTAAAAAACTACTACGTAGTATTATTTGTCAAATATAAATTATGCGAAGTTAAAATTTGGTCAAAGGTTATTTGACAATAAATAGTAAGCTCAAATAAAACATTTGCCTATTAACTATTTTCCGAAATGATTCTTGGTAAAATGAATATCTGCAAAATATGATTGTGATCAAAGAAAAAGTATGCTAAGTAACATTATGCCAAGCATTGGTTTGTCAACTAAAAATGTTGCAATCAGTTGGTTGGGAAGTGAAATTAGGCGAAAAGTATTTCGGCCAGATGGCAGTACACCATAATTTTGATATGCGTTTTTATAATTTTACTAATTAACACAAAAGTTATGGTCAGAAAACCAGTTTTTTAGCCTAAAATTGTTCAACTTTGATGCCAAATATCTCAAAAACAATGAACTTTGAAGTAAATATGGGATACTATATTGCTTAAAGCCGTTGTTAATAATATAATAAGCTACAAAAAACATTAGAAAACTAAGGGATTCAGATCGAAGGTGATTGGCGTATGGGAGCCCCTTAACATCCGTAGAATTCGATCAAAGCTTGTCAAGAATCTCTACGCGCTAGCCTCTTAGCCGATCCCGTGATTTTCCCCGTATGTAGCGGACAGCGCTTACGGCGTAGGCGCCCGCTAGATGGGTTCCTGGCAGTTTATGTGTTATAGAACTCATCATCACCATTGGCTTTTGTAACATGTATAAATAAATGATGATTTAAACAGCGTTCATAAAAGTGCCTCTTTACACACGCCACGTAGAGCTGACTAGAGCAACGGCGAAGGCCGCATATGTGACATGTAAGGCCACGGTCTGGACGCCAGCCGGCAGCGGGGTGACGAGCGGCTGGCCATACATTGATGTCGCTCAAAAGCCTCAGTCACAACGTCGTAGGAAGTGCCGCAACGCGCATCACGTCCAGCACAAGTTGCTGCCAAGTCGCGTCGCGCGACTCAGTGAAAGCTGTCTCACTCGCACTGTGCAAACTAATAACTTTCTATTAAAAAAATATTTTTTGGGTACAAGCTTTTATTGGCGACTTAACCGTACTTTTCTGTATCGTCATCAACTGCTCATTGAGACGATTCTAACGAGCCCAAACTCGATGGGGTTATGTGGTTTTATTACGGAGTTCCTATAGCCACCTGCTTTCTCCATCATCAGATCAGCTCGATGGTACCATAATATTGAATTATCATCCAAACTATACTTATACCCAAAATTTCAGCTCAATCGGTCACCGGGAAGTGGGTCAAATTTAGCTTGCAAGATTCGTCCCATACTATTAGGGCAAGTTAATATAAAACTCCTGTCTCCATCATCAGATCAACTCGAAGCGATGGTACCATAATATTGAATTGTCATCCAAACTATACTTTGACCCAAAATTTCAGCTCAATCGGTCACCGGGAAGTGGGTCAAATTTAACTTGCAAGATTTGTCCCATACTGATAGGGCAAGTAAATATACAGTTTGTAAATAGAGGAGGGTTTCTCGTTTCCCATCGCGCCACGACGTCAGTTGTGCTAACCTCGCTGGTGACTCAGTTCTCGTTTGTAGGACAAGAGGTCAAACCAGGCGTTGTTATGTAGTATCACGGTTTACCCCTCGTTCACCGACAGACGTTTCATCGAATGAATGTTTCGCCGAATTTTCAAAAATTTTTTTCAGGCAGGAAACTTTTCAGGGTTATTATAAAACAAACCTAACCTAACCTAATGAGTTCCACACAATTACCTTTTAGGTTTACCTAAAAAGTTATCGGTTTCTGAGAAAAAAAAGTTCGATGAATTGAAAATTCGACGAAACAAAAGCATTCGGTGAAACGGTTGTCGGTAAAATGAGGATCCCGTAGAATCACACCTTCACAGTGTCTTCCTCCGAAGGTTTCGGTCCTCAGATTGCTTTTCCCAGTTTGCGGGCTGGAAGCAATTAGATCATAATATTTATAAACTTGGCGCTTGTAACGGGCGGAAAGATTCTCGGGTGGCGACCATGTACGGGAAGGGGCAGCGTGGGTAGACCCTCAAAAGGTGGAGTGATGACCTGGTAAAGGTCGCGGGAGTCCGCTGGATACGGGTGACGCAGAACTGGTCATTGTGGCATTTCGCAACGGACACACTCGAAAAATATTATAACTCCTAAAGAAAGAAGGCAAAAATATGCCAATATGGTTGTTTATATCGTAGCACCATACAAACTTTCATCCCCAATTTCACCCCCTCCGGGGATAGTTTCCGGGATAGAAGCTATCCTATGTCCTTTCCCGGGTTCCAAACTATCTTCATACTAAATTTCATCTCTATCGGTTAAGCGGTTTAAGCGTGAAGAGGTAACAGACAGACAGACAGACAGACAGACACACTTTCGCATTTATAATATTAAAGTATATAGTATGGATTAGTATGGATTTACATACCTATTCATAAAAGCAGTATTTGTCACTCGGTAGCAAAATAGTTTCCGTTTTACTGTAATATGGTCCTTTTCAGACGTTTAAAACGCTACGTCATGAAGCTTTAGGGAGATACTTTAAAATGACGTCACGCTTGTCTGTGGTCAAACAGCGTCCTTTCTCCCCGACTATGGCAGATCCGAAAGGAAGGAATAATATTAAATGATTTTAAATAAAATATAAAATTCGTTTAAATTAACCACCAAGGGTCCGGTCCACGAATGTTGAAATTATTAAAAATAATTTTAGCAGTGTATGTTTTGTGTTCCACGGCAGCATTTAAGATACTGAACCGATTTCAATCAATCGATTCGAAATTATGGTCCGGGTGCCATAGGTTGCCTTTTGTATGTTATTTTTATCAGTTAATTAAGTAGTTTTCCGTAGTCAGAATACGGTTTTTTTAACATTTTATGCTTGTATTTAAAAATGTTTAAAATAGCAGAATCAAGTACAAATACAAATACGAGTATTTCCTCAAGTTTTATCTATTGATAATGAAAAAATAATTAATTTTTACTCATCTTCATCTCACTCAGTCGTCAAATAACGTATTGTGGACAATATGCTAGCGATTAAACAAGTTTTGCGTATAGCATAGAATGGAATATACATTTATTCGGATAACACATCATTACATAAACATTCACATAATGCACCTTAAGAACTAACAAATAGGGATGTTCTACCGAAATGGTCTCCCCACAGCAATGCAGTTGACACAGCAGTGCCAACGGCGCTGGTTTTCTGTGGATCCAGTGAGGTGTGTGTATTAAGGGCGGTATAAATACATAAGAGATACAAACAAAATAATATGAAATACATATAAGTTAAAACGATAGAACAATTAATTCAATATAATTATCCTAAAGTCGTATGTGCGTGATCGTGGACGGAATTCCCATTTAACTACAAGTGAACTGTAGAGTCGCTAACCGGCTTTTTTAACATTTTTATTTCATTCGAAAATCTGTATAGACTACAAAATCGATACACTTTATTAATGAACCCGCTCACAAAATTTCACCAGAATCGGTTGAGAAATACGACCTGATCCCCGTATCATGGCCTTATCACACGATAAGTGATAGGATAGAGCGTCCGTCACTGGCTGACACCGTTCGATAGAACAAGACGACGCTCCTATCTTGTCACTTATCGCGTGATAAGGCCGACCATGATACGGGGTCTGTAGAGGAACAGCTAGACGTGGACATAAAAAAGAACTTGAAGGCTGAAGCAGAGAAGAAGAAGCTTCCTCGTTCAATGTTCAATTATTGTCTCTGATCAAAACTGATCGAAACAGATAATAATAGCAGGCTCACAAGTTTTACAGCTCACAGACATATGGTCCTACAGACCGGATTTTTTTCGTAAATTTTAACGATATATTTGACATGCTTAACATTCTTTTTCACCCATACTTTAATGGTTCAAAGCATTTTTGTCTGTAGTTACCAGTTACATTACAAATTCAGGCAAGAAAATTGAACCATTGTCACTTTATGCCTTATCGTCATTGTGACACGAAACAAAGTTTGTCTATTTTTTCTCGATGGTACAATCCTGACATTGTGAACAGTTCATTTACGTTATATGACAACAATACAAATAAATTATTCTGATATGTACCAATAATCACAACTAACAATGTAGGCAATACTCGAAAACATCACGCTTCAAATTATTTATGCATTTCTTTTATAAAGCTCAAAAAATTCATCAGTTCAACAGTCAATTCAAAAGTTGATGATTTCAGTATCAATTGTTTCTTATTTTTTCTTTGTGTACCTAAGTTAATTCTGGCTTGGCAAAGCGCTTGTGAACTTTTACATAATTTTTTCACTATTGTACCTATTTTTATCCATAAGCAATAGTTTAGTACATTCAAAATTAACACAAAACTTAGGAAAAGTTTTAAACAATATTTCTCATTATACTTATACGATTTTTAGGATAAAATTCCTTTTTAATTTTTTTATTAATTATTCATTTATAAAAAAAGGTACCTATGCTATATAGTTTTTACTGGTTTGGGAAATCTACTACAATTTCCAAACAAACACTTTTTCGAGATATAAACGACTAAACTGACTATATCAGAGGGTAGGTATGTATATTATTCAACATTCCATATAATAGTTTTAACACAGCAAGCATTCCTGGTCAACGAGACTTTCGGCACTCATAAAACAATAAGGTTTAAGTGCAGCGATAGTCGATTCCGTTTGATTCGGCCGGGCAAGGATGCGTCGGCCTACGTAATGCATTGTCCGTGCACCCCCGAAATACAGCCGCGAAAAAAAGTCCGCCACCTCCCAGTAATGTCCCCCCACCGCGCACTAAGCTTCTTTTTTTAATACATAACTTTTTTTCAAGATGCATTTTTACATGTTTCGGTCTAAAACTTTGCACACCCAGCAGCACGTGTCGAGAGAAACGGGAACGCCTCTCGGAGAACGGATTTCTCGCTCGCGCGCGCATGAAAACGGCGCCGGACGATAGTGGCGCGAGCGGGACGCTAGCATCCGTGCCCATTGCTGCGTCTTCAACCAAGATTAAGGCTCTATTCCGCTTTCCCGGTCGCATGTTCTTGATCAAAACGCATCGAACGTCAACATTAACCCCCCAGCGCCTTATCCAAACGCAGACACTATGCAACCGCTTAAAGGAAACAACTAATCAGCCTTATTAAAAAGTTGCCCCGTATGAATGGAAGGCGAACAGTACGTCTCACTCTAGCGTCCACTGCAAAGGCATTTGCGCCACGACAATTGAGTTGAGTTGAATTGAATTGAGTTGGTTAAACCGTAAAAACTGTGCGGGCGGGCATGGCGCGAGAGCGAGACAAACAAAAGGCGGGTCGGTCGAGTCGAGACCGCTGCCTTCTTCTCCTCGACTTACGCCGACTCGCAACTAGTGAACGTCAGCGTACTGACGTGGCCGGCCGTGTTTCTGTTCGCGCGTTTGACAGCCGCAGTTTAAAAAAAAACATTCGCGCGTCTTTCGAATTTAAACTTTTAAAAACTGACTGGGTTTTTTATGGTGGCGTCGCAGTGCAAGGATTGAGTTGTTTCGTTGGAAAACAAGTTGGGAAGCAGATTGCAGTGAACTAATTGCCGGTGGTATTGGCCGTTGAGACGCTATAAAGTGATGTATCAGCGACCGCCGGGCAATTAGCGCGGACTACGAAAACAGAGCCTTAACTGCAAACTCTTGGATAATATTGTAAGTGTTTTGCCGTCGAACATTCCTGCGCGTTTTAAGTTTGCGTAATTTAGAACTTTTTTGTGTAGAAAAACTTTAGAAACTTTCAGAGTAGAACCCATTGTTTTTTATTGAAAATTATTCATAAAAAAACTCCATAACATTAACGTAGCGCGTATATTAAATACCCATTTCTAAACTGCCAGTCACAAACGTTCGAATTTCGGAAATCGTATCATTCGATTGGCAGGAATCATTTCGAGGTGTATACTGATAATTCTGCGAAACAATGTATGATATAAATATGTATTAACTCCCACGAAATGGTTTATTATGATTTTGAGGTGCGAAAGAGGAAAGTAGCCGCTGGGCGGAGCGCCGAGCCCAACAAACAGCCGATTGGTTCAAATACTTGTGTTGCATTTTCTGTAGGTATTTTTTTTACTTTTTGCACGCGGGAAAACTTTTTGCCGAACCTTTTTGTTTGCGCATCAATATTCTTTCGCGATGGGCTTCGGGTGTTTCGTTTAAGCACGTGTTTTTCGTAGACACAGTTTTATAAGAATGGTCATTGTTATAAATTGTCGTGCATGACTAAGTAGTTGCGAGGATTACTTGATATCTACTTTTGATTGATATTACTAAGCAATCTCAGGAGGAAGAATAAAAATAATAATGTATGCTATAACTGTTTTTAATTACTAGTTAATCGATTTTGCAATTATGTGAGTTAATTGATAAACTATAATGACTTATTAATTTATGGAGCTCGTGGAGTACAAATAGTTTTATTTATTTATTTAACTAAAAATAACAGTCGTTTATTTGTATTCATATTTTTTGTCTTATTTTTGCCAATTAAAAAAAAACACAACCTAGAGTGTACCATGGCTGGGCAACGCCTTTGACCATAAAATAAAATATTTGAATATTTAAATTTCTGGACTGGAGTAAACTTAATTTTAGAAGATAAAAATCAATAAGTAAGTATAATTCCATAGTTTATGATAACCCGGCTTTTCGCCGCGACTAGATTTCTACTTCACCCGTGAGAGTTCGTCAATCGCTCTCCCCTCCCTCCGCCACCCCACCCCCTCGGCGCATGTAATAAGTTCCGATGTAAAAAGTATCTCACGTCCTTTTAAAAAAACTTTTCTCTTGAATACCTTTAAGTCTGTATCTAAATCGGCTCAGCGATTTAAAGTGTGTTAAAACGCTAATAGACAGGTGGTACTTTTAAATTACAATATTAAACATGCTTTGAGATAAAAATGAGAAAGTTAGTTACTAGATATAAAATACGAAATAAGTGATATTTATTGATTGAGCATTCTTCTTGTTGCAGTTTTTTTTTTAATGTACTTACGTTACTTAGCACTCAATTAATACTACTCAGAGACAAATAAAACGACAATGTTTATTTGTTTTATTCCGGCTTACTTATAACAATAACCATATTAATTTAAAGTAATTAAAATGTATACCGGACACACCAAAATTAATAAAACAAATTGTACATTAAACAACGCTATTTTAGTTGAGCACATACAAAAACTGACGATTTTTTTTTATTCCACCAAATTATCAATTTTAAAATCATTGAAAACTAAACTACAATTTATAAACGGTTTTTAGAAATTTTGCTAGTGATACGAGGGCGTTTCATAATACTAGAGTAAACATAAACAAAATGTTAAATTTATCCTCTTGACCACGTAATTTATAGGTACCTAATGTAGTGTGTGTCAGCGTACCTAAAACACACAACACAATACATTTATAAGGTCTTACTCACAAAAAGTATGTTTCAAAATAAAAAAAAGGACAATTTAGACTCAAACAATAATTGTAAGTAATTTAGTTTAAATTAAATCGTCAATCAGATTTATTATCATTATCAACATTTTTAACTGCAATTCGAACAAATGTAACATCTCGCCAATTATTTCCGGATATATCTCATTATAAAATTGTCTCATTGATTAAAAAAAAAAATGTTTGCTTATTTCCTTCTAATCGTGACCTAATGTAAAAAACCTTACCTTTATTGTAAAATGAGCCAAGAAATGTGTAGAACAATTTTCTACTCTGTTACGAGTATACGTTTAGTTTCAAAAGTGGTTGAAAAACTGACAATGGTTTAAAAAAAGGGCAAGATTTTTTATGGTACGTATGTAAGACATTTTCGTTCGTTAACCTGAACGGATTTAAAAAAGTTTATAAATATCTCAACCCGCCCTCGAGATATTTATAAACTTTTTTAAATCCGATTAGGTCCAGGCAATGAAGATAAACAGATTCTAATAAAAAAATATTCACTTTTCAAAGAACGAACGAAACGGTCGCGTCATATAATGGCTTTTATGGCTTTTTGATAAAATTATTTGAATTATTACTTTTTTTTACTATTCTTTTCTTGGTATTTTTGCTATACTCGCGGTTTCAACCCTTAAAATACTGGCCAAATTGAACAATAATTCATATAACAACTGTATTACTTACCTAATAACATGAAAAACCTTTAGTTAAAGAAAAAAAAATCGATTTTTAACTAGGATCTCAAAAAAAGGCACAACTTAGTATAATTTAGGTTATCCCTATCACTGAAGCCTAAAAAACAGCTCTTCAGATTTAGATAGATAGGTAGTTTTTATTCTAAATAGTTCTAGGTATATCATATATACAATAAAAACATGCACACAATATTATGATCGTCAACAAAACTTCAAAAAAATCATAATAAATATTTAATCATAAGGATGTTACCAAAGTGGTGACATAACTTAACATGGATATAATCCTTTTTAAGTACATCTATTTGCAACAAAATGCACATTGTTGCCCTAGAACCAACCCCAGTAGCCAAACACCCCCGAGGGCAATATATGTGTAGCTTCCGCTATTTGGTGCAGTCAGACAAGATACCAGTGGTCTACCACTTTTGAACCTTATATTGCTAATAATAAGGTCGAAAAGGGGTACACTACCTCCTCGGGGCGCTGTATCTGTTAGCAGAAGGGGTTAGATTTTTTCATAGACTACGGTCCTAAATACTGATTTGTCATACGATAAATAAATTGACTATGTTGCTTGGGTTTAAGGAGTTTTGATGTAGCTATGAATGATTTGCATTATAATATATAGTTTTAAACATGGACTAAGAATTTTATTATTCTTGCACTATATCTGATATACGGTAATTGGCTCTTTGGTTTAATATTCATGTTTTCGATATAACATGTTTTATAGCAATTGATTCCGCTGTAAAAACATATAGCAAAAGAAACTAAAAAGTGCCGCTAAGCTTCAAACATTAATAACATTATATAAAAGTAAACTTCTTATTCCGAATCGTTAGACTTTAGTAGCAGTGGACATTGCACGTAGAACCGATGGCCGTTTGGGCGGAAAGCTTCTCGAGTGGCGACCACGTACCGGAAGGCGCGGCGTGGGTAGGCCCCCACAGGATGGATTGAAGTCCTGGTAAAGGTCGCGGGAGTCCGCTGGATGCAGGTGGCGCAGGACCGGTCACTTTGGCACTCTTTGGCTATTTCCAGCAATAATTTAATGCTAAACTATGATTAAAAATGCGTGTAATTCTTAGGGGTCCATATTGGCTGCCATAAAATTCGATGCCCTATTTTTTTATACTAACGTACTGTAGTAGTCATAATGATTGCTAGTCCTATTTTTTTTCCTACTAACTTTTTTGTTCCTACATTACTGTAACGATCATCGGAAGTCATAATGATCAGTTGTCCTAAAATTTTTCTTCATAATTTCATTACAAAGAACTTGCTTGGAGTCATAATTTTGTTAATCATAACAGTTTTCTTCATAACGGACATGCATCTTAATTTTGTTAGTCCTAATATCATTACTAAGAACATACTTAAACTCCTAATCTTGATTTTCCTAATGAATAAACGCTTTCGCTAAGTAAATTAAAAAAAAAACTGGTTCTGGCGCTTCGCCGGCCGCTACCGCGGCACGCTTGCTTCGCTTGCTCAGCTCGCGCGCGTAGGGTCGCGGTGCACCTAACACTCCTCCTCGCTTCGCTCGTCGTCGTACCTACACGGACCTGCCTTAGGCTACGTCCGCACAGACAGGCGGCTTGCTTAACGACGACGCTTGCTGGACGTAGCCTTTGAGTAAAATAGGTGACTCGGCGGTTTCGACGATTCGGGTAATATGATTATTCAGTATTAGACTATAAAATCTAAGTAAAAACGTTATCCGTATATAGGATAAGTATCATTTATGATGAAAAATATTATGAAAACCAATTTTAGGATTAAAAATGTATGACTTGTGTCATTATGTATTTAAATAAAACGGACAAGTGAGTGTAATGATGAAAATAAATATGAGAATAAATATTAGGATAAGATAAATTTATGATTATTGTCATTATGATTTCGAATGGTTAGGACTAACGATTATTATTGCGTAAAATTGTATGAAGAAGAATTTCGGACTTCCAATAATAAGACGCCCCCAATTCTTAGACTAGCTGAAGACTGTCTTAAGTACCTGGCATTGCATGCTGTAGTTCTGATATTTACATTGTCAGAACATTGACATTGCATTCGGATTCTTATCACTTCGCTTAAACATAAGTAATTGACGCACATCTTGTATTTTGTATTTTTTTATTGACTGCATGCATACTTACTTACATCTTGCATAAATTCTAATATTAAATGCATCACTTTTCATGCCACTAGGTGGCTGATATGGATCTCAATATATTACTGTTAATACTAATGTACCTGTTCTAGGAAATAAATGGATTTCATTTCATTTAGTTTTTTTTTCGTGCAAATGTGAATAGTAAGTACACAACAGTACAGTAACAACGTTGATGAAATAATATAATCAATATAGCAATAGTAAGTTTTGATCTTGAAGACAATGGAAGCGTTAGATTAATTATTTACTTAATTACTTTTATTTTTAAAGAGTCATTGGTTATTGGGTTCATAGCTTAATGTTAGTATAAGAATATGCTGATTCACATTACCACATTTATCACATTTTGTCGATCTTTTATGAACACATTTATGCTAAAAGTGGCACTGGAACAAAAGTTTTTTGTGCTGTGTACCTACCCCTTTATGTATCATTATGTGAATTGAACTTTCGGGATGGACTTACACTAGGTATATTTTATGATATGGTTCTTTGTAACCCGCGAAGTGCACGGAGGCAGCTAGCTTTTCTATAAATAAATATCATAATATATTCAGTAAAAGTTGGTACACTAATAAAAGTTTAATAGACGCTAACAAGTCCGCCATTATTACTAGCTAACATAGAAAATAAATTGTTGTAATGAAAGGCTATTATTTTAACTATTTCTTAGTTTAATAACAAGCCGTTAATTAGAATGATAACCTTCCCGACTTTTATAAAATGATTCTTATCATTTTAGCTTGACTTAATTTTAAATTTACCAGGAGCATTGTTTTTACTAACTTAAACTTTTTTATGCTAATTTAGTATGTACAAAATACATGGAAATAATGCGTAAGTATAAGATATATTGATATTAATAACTCTATCAACACGGCCGGAAAAAATACATTTCACTGTGTTATTTATTTATCGTATGGCAAATCAGTGTATTTAGAACCGTGAGATCTTTGAAAAGACACTACGGTCGCCAGGTAACCTATGTAAAAAATTGTACATAAAAAATATATTGACGCACATATACTATGGAAAACATATACGATTGTGTCTGCTTTGGGCATAGGCTGACTGTAAGAGAATGCCTACAGAATTAAACTCGCCTTTTGAAGTAATGGATCTAAAATCAGAAGGGGGTCATGATTTTAGATTCAAGATTTTTATTTGCAATACTTAATACAAGTGAAATAAAGATTGGATAAATAAAAAAATTAGTTCCTCAGGCTCAGAATCTTAAACAAATGATAATATCTAAAAACAACTCTTGACCTATTATCAAATGAAGTTTAAAAATTGGCGCCCTCTAGACCTGAAATGACTTTCCAAACTTGCAAAGCGTGCAAAGACAAGCTGCGCGTGAGCAACTCCTTAGCTCAGGGGTTCCCAAAGTGTGCGCCGCGGCATCCTGGGCGCCCTAGAGGGTATAGAGGGGCGCCGTGCGACGCCCTTGTTTGCCATTATATAAATGTACAGCTAGTAAATACACTAGGCAATTAAACAATTGACTATAGTTTCCCTTAAACTGGAACCAAACAATTGCGCCTTAACTACTTGTGATTACCAATTTAAAAATAATCACGTATTTGGCGGCTCAGACGATTACCAATTATTTGGCGACTGAATTGGTAATCGCTGTAGTTTCACACAGTTCATTTAATAAGATGATATTAATAATTGATGTCAGGCGTTACTTTGCGGAATTCCATGATAAGTTTCCAGAACTATTCCTTTGCTAAGCAGCTAAAGAACGTGCAGGCTGCCAATTCCCGGGCCGATCTAGATGATATCTAATAGACATATCTCGAAACAAAAATGGTGGACGTCGAACGAAAACTTATTTCCGTATTCTCAAAATCATACACTCGAGATATAAATTATAAACTGACTAAACTGAGTCAGAACAGTTTTTATGCGTTCCTTTTCATGCACATTCCCCAGCTCCTACAACGGCTGTCACTTTCGGGTGAAATCGTATATCCTTACTTCCTTACTAATATTATAAATGCGAGAGTGTGTGTGTTTGTATGTTACGGAGCGTCGTATTGATCTGATTTTTTGTATGGAGATAGTTTAGAAGCTGGAGAGTGACATAGGCTACTTTTTCCAGCGGGAAAACATCAAATTCCCACGGGAAAATTCAATATGTTACATTTCCCTATAACCACGCGGGCGAAGCCGCGGGCATCAGCTATATAATCAGCTAATCATAAGAAAGTGTAATCTAGAGCAAGCGAGAGATAGATATAGACCCGAATATCATTCTTAGTGCTCACAGGCTGTAAGTAAGTACTTAATCAAGCAAATACTTGTGATGTACCACTTATCCGATTTCAAAAAGTCCAGCAATGTCCACTCTTTTGGCTGATATGATGATGATGATGATCATGATGATGATCATGATGGTGATGACAGCCTAATTGCAGTCCACGGCTGGACTAGTAGTCCAGGCAATGAACTGACAACTTGTTTGGAAAAAAGGCCAATTTTGGAATTAATTTATAATAGCTTATTTTTGTGTGTAACGGACATATTTTCAATTAAATAGTTACCCAGCGACAAAATCCGACAAAATTTCAGACATCGAAAAAATGATAAGTTAACTGGCTTCTGAAACAGTAAAAATATTAATAAATGTTTTTGTCTTTATTTTGGTTCATTTACATTTGCTCTATAATATTCAAGATAAATCGTACAAAAAAAGATAATGCATGCTTCATTTAAATCTACATAATTACTTCCGGGTGGAAAGTTTGTCGGATTCTTGACTAAATCATCTTAGAATAACATTTTCAAATGAAATCAACAAAAAAAACGCTATTATAAATTAATGTTTTTCAAAACCGTATTTTGCCTGGAGTAAAGCCTCACCCAAGGTACGCCAAAAGACCCGCTCTGCACGGTTAGCACAACACGGCAGCCGTCTTGTGCTAAATGTGCTGAAGTGGCAGTGGGCTGATCACGTCTGTCGCAGAACCGATGGTCGGTGGAGTAAGCAGGTTCTCGAATGGAGGCTACGGCTTGGCAAACGTAGTGTTGGGCGCCCTCCGGCCAGAAGGACCGATGACTTGAGGGTAGCTCTCCCGTTTTCGCCATCCAGACACTATATTGTTTATATTTTTTTTGACTATTGACAATTTATATCTAGGATGCCCTAGCTTTTATTAATAATTTGACATTTAAACACATTTTACTCCTTAGACATTTGTATCATTTTAATATTATTTCAATTGTTCCTTATTATTATTTTTGTTTTTTCATTTTGCAATGTACATATTTCAATTTTTGACTTTAATTTATATTATTGTTATTCTTATACACTCTGACGATCTTTTTGTGAATTCATGCTATTAAATTTTCAAAAAATGACATGTCAATTTTCAAAATGAAATAAATGAATCTAATCTAATCTATTCTGGATGACGAAAACGGGAGAGCGGGTCTGGACGAGTTATCAAGGGGATGCCTTGATTCGAGTCGACCACGCCCCCTTGACAGAGACACGCTTATGCCTTCCGTGCACGAGAAAAAGAGATGGCGTTTTTGGTCAAATTTTGATAAATACCTAACTTAGTGAAGTTTTATTAATATTTCAATAAGTGAGATTTTAGATGAGCTAATGACTAATAGTAGTAACTTGATGGTGTCGTAAACTAATGTATTGTTTGAGTAGGCTGAGTAAAAAAAGGAAAATAAAGACCCTACTTTGGATTTTTTTTCTGTCGAGGAAATTTTAGGCAATCATGTATCGATTAAATCAGATAAACAATCATGTAGTCAAAAATCATATAACTGAAAATCAGACCTTATTGTTTCTTAATCTAGTCAGAACGGCGTTTCGAAGCACGCGATAATTTCCAATGCACCCCCTTAATACCCAAACTTACCATCTCACAGACTTTTCCCCTTTATGATAGTAGAGATGTATATTATGTAGAAGTATTATTATTATTATATCGAGCCCCTTATATCGCACAGCTCAGCAAAGGCATCACCCCTCTTTTTCCATTAATTGGTCTTGAGCAATATCTGGCCAGGCATTTAAAAAGCGGCCAAGTGCGTGTCGGACCACGCACAACGAGGGTTCCGTGCCTATTAAAAAGGTCGTATCGTTACTGAAATCTTATGACACTCCTTCGTCCTCGTCCTTTTCTTTAAGGAAGGCAGTTTTTTAGGAATATCTCAAAAACCTTTGAACCGATCTTGTTCAAAATAATTTTCGCTGAGAGAATTTAATAAGCCCTATGAGCATGTTTTTTTTCATATTTTTAAAATACACGGTTCAAAAATTAGAGGGGGGGGGACACAATTTTAGTGACTTTCGAGGCGAATATCTCTGACTCTATTAACTTAATCAAAAAAAATGCTAAGAAACCTTATTTATTTTGAAAGGCCTATCGATTGATGTGCCACACGTGGGCTTGCAATGAAAAAAAAAATGTTGACTTTCACTTTTATGTATGGAGTGCACCCCTAAAAAAAATGTTTTTTAGTAAGTGAATTACAAAACTATGTAGCGGTTAACAAAATACACCTATCCTCAAAATTTTATTCAAATACACCTTATAGTTTTCGAGTAAAATGCCTGTGACATACGGACGGACAGACAGACAGACAGACAGACATGACGAATCTATAAGGGTTCCGTTTTTTGCCATTTGGCTACGGAACCCTAAAAAGGAGTCCATCCATCCCGCCATCGCCGACTAGATCTACCGCGTCTCGTAGGAGTACTTAAAGATATAAATATTCTATCACCGAACATATAAATGGTCCTAAAATGCGTACGTATCTCGTGACTCACCAGTATCTCGACTCATTGGTATGAATTAGTTATTTTAATTGATGACTATCCTAATGAAATACCTATTAAAGGTTAGCTGGACCAGTTTTAATAGTAATATTAAAGGAAAATCAAAGTAGGTAATATACTTTTCCTCAGGTATCTAGAAAAATCCGGTATAGCACACAGAATAGAAATAGGTATTTAGACATTATAATTATAAGGATGTTGAGACACCGCAACATCGGGAAGCATCAAAGATGTACATAATATAAAAATAATGCGAGAGAAACTAATAATAAATATACATAATTTAACCATAAAACAATAAATAAATTAATGGAATTAACGTTTTTCTGCAAATAGCCGCATGGCAATCTTACAAGTCGAAATCTACCGGCGCTCCAAACTTGGAGAGGAGGCCACTGTCAAGAAGACAACTCAACAGTCAGTCAATTTTGCAAAAATGTGTAACAATGACGGTACTTGATCACTTACACGATGGACTCATCGACCTGTCTCAAGAATTCTACCATGTTATGAGGAACGCGATGCACCGGGATCGAAGGGTCCCTCCTGTCGTGCTCAAACGAAAATTACCAAATTGACCAACCACTATAAATTATCAGGCTGGACCCGACTAAGAAGAGTGATAGTATTTAAAATAAGTAAACCCGTGGCCCGTTTCGTGAAGCTAAGTAACAAACATACATTAACAAAACTGAGGCGTGCCTGACGTGCGTGGCTGTGCTGCCAGCTCAGACTTGTAACTTGTACCTTCGTGATTGCCACTGACCATGACAAAACATAATCGTATCTTTTCTTCTTCCTCATAGTATCCTCATGGGTGAGGAGCGTGACGGCAGAGGGCGCTCTTCTAGTCCAGTCATTTTATGTTTCACTTTTTAGGGTTTCGTAGTCGACTAGGATTACTTGGAACCCTTATAGTTTCGCTTTGTCTGTCCGTCCGTCCGCGGATAATCTCAGTAACCGTTAGCACTAGAAAGCTGAAATTTGGGAATAATATGTACCTATATCAATCACGCCAACAAAGTCGTGTAATAAAAAGTTTATTTTTATTTTATTTGGGTATCTGCCCTATACGTAACGTGGGGAGTGTTTTTTTTTTTAATTTTAACCCTAACGTGCGATATATTGTCGATAGGTATTTAAAAATAAATAGGGGTTTGCAAATATCATTTTTTGATAATGTTAATATTTTCGGAGATAATCGCTCCAGAAGTAAAAACAAATGTGTCCCCCCCCTCTAACTTTTGAACCATAAGTTTTAAAAATATGAAAAAAATCTCAAAAGTAAAACTATAATTTTTTTCTAGGAAAATTATTTTGAACTTGATAGGTTGAATAGTTTTTGAAAAAAATTACAAAATAATTTCTGAACGAAAAACTACGGAACCCTACACTGAGCGTGGCCCGACACGCTCTTGGCCGGTTTTTTCTAGTAAAATATTTCCCTGGCTTGACTCTATTATCATCATTGAAATAATTACCTGTACACAACATCCAAACATCAGATAGATATCAAAAAAATATTACTTAGTTACACTTAGAAGCGACAAATTCTGATTCAAATTCACAATTTGTGTAACATTTTTGTGAATATTCCTTTGTGTTACGTACATTTTTTTTGCAATCCACAAACAAGTCGGATAAATATGAATACATGTTTTAATCTTTTATGGTTAGTGATTCAAGATTTGTCATAATAAGTTTCTGTCAAAAATTTCATTTTTGGTACAAGCTTTTATTGCCGACTGTACTTTTCTGTATACGCACATTGAGACGATTCTAACGAGCCCAAACTCGATGAGGTTATATGGTTTTATTACGGAGTTCCTATGGCCACCTTTTGTCTCCATCATCAGATCAGCTCGATCGTACCATAATATTGAATTTTCATCCAAACTATACTTATATCCAAATTTACAGCTCAATCGGTCACCGGGAACTGGGTCAAATTTAACTTGCAAGATTTGACGGACAACTTACATACATACTTTTATACTTACATACGAACAAGTCAAGTTAATATAAAGCTTGTAAAAATAGACGGTGAATTTTTCATAAATCTATTCTATACTTACTTGCGCGTGGAATGTTTGTTGGATTCTTGAAAAAAGTGTCTTAAAATATCATCTAACAATTAACTAAACAAATAAAACGCTGTTATAAATTATTGTTTTTCAGCCATATTTTCCCTGAAGTAAGTATTTTACCATCAGTCTACTTATTGAAAGAAAAAAAGCTACGAAGGCGAATTTACCTTATAAATATAACTTTTTGTTGTTGTTTTAGTTCAGCGATTTGTTTTACAAACATCGCAAGCGACTCAGTTACGTAACTGTGTTTGTTTACAGCAAAACAGAATCTTGAGAAACCTGGACTGCTGCAATCCCGGTTTCTCATGGCTTTGTTTTTTTTATGTAATCATAGACCTAATACTTAATAAAAACTGGATAGATTTGATCACAGGAATATTTTCATTTAAAATTATTATAATAAAGAGTTAAAGTCTGGAAATAAACGTTTGTAGTTTTGATAGTTTGTAAATAGTGATCTTTGACATTAGGTTAACTAGAGTAAGTAGGTGTAAGTATATAGACAGGATCTCCTGGATAAATATAAGCTATGTTTGACCCCGTGGCTCTGCGTGGGTTAATCTATATATAAAACTCTTGCGTTACTAATCTATTGACAGGCAGCGCACAGCCTAAACCGCTAACGATATAAGGATGAAATTTGGAACATATATTCTTTACAGTACGTGGACGTGTACTAAGAATGGATTTTTTGAAATTCAACCCTTAAAGTTAGCCATTTAAAACTTAGTTCACAAGCTCCTAATGTACAGACAAACACATTGATAAGGGATTTTTTTCTAATTTATCCCTTGAAGGGGTTAAGGTAGGGGTTGAAAGTTCACATTTAAGTAATGTGTGATTTTTAATGATAAACTGTGGCTAAAAACATGAAAGCAGGACAGCAGGTTTATTTTATAATATGTAGATCTCTCTATCCGGATTTTTTTTTTTTACTTTCCCCCTAAAGGGGTGAAATTGGAGTTGTACCGAGAAGACGTTCTTTTAAAAACTTAGAAATGTGAAAGTTATTATATACGTTCTATATTTATAAACCTTATATTTGACATAGTGTTTTCATCAAAATTCATGCCCTAGAGGGTGGAAATGCCATATATGGAGAACATAATATGAGAGTTGAAACTTTGCGCATTGGCTCCTTTTATATAAGTAGTCAAACATGCTGAGTACTTACGGTAATTTCTAAAATTCATCCCCTAAATGCGCTATGGGGGGGGGGGAGACTTAACACTTTGTAGAAAGATTACTTATTAAAATATAAACAAGTACTTCCAGCGTTTTAGAGCTGGAGACTTTGTCGAGTCGACGTTGACGAGTCTTGCATGAAAGGCAGAAGCACGATTTTGAAATAGCCTTTAAATAGCTTTTACCTCACTAATTTCAGTCACTTATTTCATATATCACACGCACCACATTGTTCAAGCGCGCGCGCGCACACACTCACACACACACACACACACACACACACACACACACACACACACACACACACACACACACACACACACCGAGTGGGGGCACATTGAAAATCAGCGCTGGTGGTACTTACATTTATGTGCCGCCAGCAGTTGCTGAATGTGCTCCTTTTGCCTTTATATAACGGTTTTTTTTATTGTTCACTGTTTAACATATTTATTTTGTAGTTTTTATGTCATTAAGTTTTTTTTTTCTTTCCTTTTCTGTGTACCAAATTTCTGTTGTAACTAAAAATATTTGTGTTAATTGTTTTTTGTTTTAAGGCAATAAATATATTTTTCTTTCTTTCTTGTATAAAGATTTCTTATCAGAGTAAAAAAAAAACTTTCACTGTTTTGGAAAAATTACACCCCTAAGTCAAATCAAATCAAATCAAAATATTTATTCCGCAAATAGGCCACGAGGGCACTTTAACAAGTCAAAATGTCTATCTATAGAAAACATTATTCATTATAGAATTAACTAGGTACATCAAAGTTAACATGTTAAAGGGTTTAAACGGCATTTAAGGTTTATGGCGAGTAAGAAAATGTTATGGTAAGATATTTGTAACTTCGGTCTTAGCCTGTATGTTAAAATACTACAAAACTGATTTCAGAGTTTTTTGAAATTCATCCCCTATACATAGCTATGGGGTTATAGGGGGTTCAAAGTTTGTATGGAGAGCAAGGCATTTTTAAAGTAAGAGATTCGTAACTGTCTTAGACTGTTTGAAATTGATTACATAAGGGGGTTAAAAACATTAATCCTCTAAATGGTCTAAAAGGAGTTGGGTGTTTGTACGGGGAACAAGACAATTTTAAATTAAGGGATCTGTAACTTCGGTTAAAGACTAGGAAACTAATTACAGCGTTTCTTAAATTTCATCCTCTACGGAGGTTAATAAGGGTTGGAAGTATGTATGAGGAATAAGTATTTTTTGAAGTAAGGAAATTCTTAGGTTATACATGTACTATATGGTAAGCCATTTATTGGTCAAAATACATAATTCGACTGCTAGCAGAAAAGTAGGTTCGGTTAAGTTAGAACTACGATCCTTACAGAACCGAACAGCTACCAGAAATGTAGGTTAGGTTAGGTTAGAACTGTGATGCTCCCAGAACCGAAAAGTAGTATGTATGTATGTTTCATTTAACATGCGGATTATTTTGTCACTTTATAAAGTTTTTTTTTATTAATCAGAATAATATCAATCTCTATAACACCGTTAAATGGGGACAGCGGAGATGGAAAGTTCTACGTCTTTTAGCATTAGAACGTATGCTTACGAAACTATTTTCAGTAATGTAGCTTTCTTTAATAACTATATTATGAAAAATATACAATTTAAGCTGAAACGTCTGTTGATGATTCTTAAGATATTTGTAAAAACGGAGTTTTCAATTTTAATTAAGCAATTTAAACTAATGAACTCATCGCACTGTTACCTTTATCTCTTACCGGAATTAGATGAAATTTTCCGTACAGATAATTTGAGACCCGAATTTGAGGATATAGGATATTTTTTTCTCGGAAATCATCCCTTAAGATGGTGGAACTTTGTTAAGGTCAGCGATACTTAAGGTTCCGCCTAAAATAATTTAATAGCAATCATTTCTAAGACGGTTCCAAGTTCTAGGCAGAAGAAGTCACGGGCAACAGCTACTTTAATATAAAGAACTGTACTTACGTAATTTAATGAATATATTCAATAGTTTCTTAACGAAATAAATATTTTGTTTCGTCTTATTTATAACGAGAGATATGATACAGAGAGGTAGAATATAATTAAAAAAATAAACCATCTTTTTCAACCATTCAATCAACCATTTTTTTCTGCCCCCGACAGGACTCGAACCTGCGATTCATTTAATGCCGGTAGAGTGCTTTAACCACTAAGCACGTAGACGAAGATGGTTTATTTTTCCAATATATTATTTCTCACTGTATCACATCGTTTAATATTTTCAATCTTAAAAGCAAATTGTCCACTTCAAATCAAGATAGATGTCGCTAGCGTCAGCAATATGGTCCATCTTAATTATTCCGTCATTAAGTAGTTAAGAAATTAAACATGGCCACTGATGTCACCTCAAGGAATACAAACGAATAATTAAACAGTGTACCATCGCTTGAGATTCGAATAAATTGAACATCTCGCTATTTTACGACAGACACACGGGTTCTGACAGACAACTTTTATAACCGTCCCAACAATTACATCTAATCAGGGTTTATCCTCCGCACCGCTCGCTCGCAATCTATCAAACGCGAGAAGAAATGAGACAGGTATGATGACTTAGCTTCGCCCATCAATGTCTAATTGCTTTTATTATTTTAAGGCATCGTAATCATTATGGCGGCAATAAAAATTGTAATTACTTCTCATTAGTTCAATTAAGAATTTTCTAGATACGGTGTTAGTTGTTATGTTGATTGCACGGTTTTGGTATTGTTCGTGAAAATACAGTTTTATTGGTATCTTCGTTATTTCCTGTGAAATGGGTGAATTCGATAACCATTTTTTATGATCGCTGATCAGCTACGCCTCGTAAAGGTATAATTTTGATGTTCGTATCGAAAATTGTAATTAAAATGATGAATCTTAAGTTGCTTAAACACCGTTATAAATGTTATAATGTGCCTGTGCGGTGCAATGCCCTTTCACATATTATGATGTCTAGAAATTTCTCATTAGAACTTTTTAATTCCGAATGAATATAGACAATCCCACATTTTATCAACTTTAGTCGGAGGAAAACGACAAATTATAACAAAAATGGGCTTTAAAAACGTTATGTTATGATATCCCAAAGATCTGCAGCAAAATGCGATCGACATCTTATTGCATTCCAGTAATCCGAAATATAACCCCAAACTTCTTACAAAAAAAAACAAACGCATTGAAACGAAATTGAAAAAGGAACACCTTCCGGAAACGCCACCTTGTACACGACATATTAAAGAGTGTTACTGCGTTGGAGTAAAGTCTATTTTAGCTTGATTTATAGCTTAGATAAGTTGGTACGCGGAAGGAAGGAAAGTTCGTCGGAGGTTCGTTGCACGCACGTGGCAGCCACGTGGAAAATCCCCGCCTTTCTGGACGGGGGAAAGATGTGGTCTCTCGCGTTCCGTTTTACGATCTATTATTTATTTTCTGCGTTCGAGTCTCAATGGAATCTGAGGTTTCGCACTTCTTTCTTTGTAATGTCATTAGATTAGATACAATGATTACTGCATTGCCCTAATGTTTTAGTTATTTTTAATGAATTAGGTCTCTAACCGTCAGTATCATAGAAATGAATTTTATGATTTTCTTGACAAAGTATTTTTTATATTTTATTGTTAAATGAGTATGAGTATACATGTATGAATATTATTTAATTAACATGTTATGTATTTTGTTAACATATTTAAAACGATTGATACGTACACGGCAAAATACTGAAATAAAGAATAGAATTTGATGAAACATATTCAGATGATTCCCTCGAACCAAGATTTTTTTTTGGATGAAGATAACTTCGCCTCATCCGAGATAGTTCAACATCTCCCACCTGGATCTTGGTTCAAGAATATTTAGCAGGAATCAAGTTTTTCTTCTGTGTTTATCTAACATTCACGGTATACTTTTTACACTAAAAATAATCTTCAGACTACATGCTTAATTACAATGCAACTTCACTTTTAGCAAACACATACATAAGTTGGTTTACAAGTATCGTATACATCATTTCAATACAATTCAATTCATTTATTGCAATAATCATGTTCATTCAGGTTGTCCTAGTTTTAATAAATGTCTTTTTTTTAACAACTATTTGAGACACGTTGTCTATCTATGTGATAAAATACAGCCTATACGAATTTTGAAGTAAAAACTTCTTTAGCGGCGCTGAGCACTTTTTGGGATGGAGAAAAATTGCTAAATACGCGACAGATTTTTGCGACGTCAGATGTGAAGGAGGTCACTTTTTGCTGCTAGCCGATTCGTCTTCATTCAAAACTGAACGCTATTCGTAAGAGTATAAATCCATTAAACACTTTTTTCAATAGCATATTCTGCAAATGAATTTGTAATTTTGTCCACGCGTCCTTCACCGTTTTTCTATTGAGCAAATTCGAATAGTTCGAATTTGGACGTTGTTCTTAAAGAGATAAAGCTTTGAAAAATATTTATATTTTATTTAATATTTAATATTTTTTAATAAATAAATAAATAATAAATTGGCAACGGCAAAAACAAATCGGTATTTTGTTCGCCGCCGCCGTCCGCTGTTCTTGCAAATTTGAATAGTTCGAATTTGGACGTTATTCCTAAAGAAATAAAGTTTTGGAAAATATTTGGCAATGGCAAAAACAAATTGGTATTTTGTTCACCGCCGCTGTCCGCTGTTCTTGGCGCCGAACATTCATTCAAAATGCATTTTTAGGGTTACACCGTATGATGTCACGTGACCTGATCGAAAAACTGTTACAATGTTATTGAGTTTTCACTTCTGCCGGCACTCCCGGAGTGCAACCCGGTCTTTTTTTTAAATACCTTTACATGTATATGTGTAGTCACTCAACTAAGCTGTATATTGTCCACAGTCTTTGCGGCAGTCTAGAGCAGGCCAGCAAGCTGTTTTACCCCTACCTGAAGACGTCCTCCCTCCACAGGGACTTCCTATTTGCCAGTGGCTCCGGTAAGTGCCAAGGTAGAACGCTTTTTATTACTAATATAATTAAATTAATCATTATTATTTATTGTTAGACTTGTCGTGGTGTCCAAAAATGTTTTCATTAGCACCAGTGTCCCTGGTAAGTGCCAAGGTAGAACGCTTTTTATTAGAATAGCATAGACATATATTTATTCGGATAACACATTACACATACATTCACATAATGCACCTTAAGAACTAACAAACAGGATGTGCTATCGAAACGGTCTCCACTCAGCAATGCAGTTGACACAGCAGTGCCAACGGCGCTGGGTTTCTGTGGATCCAGTGAGGTGTGCGATTAAATAGATATAAGTTTTTAGATAAAATTATGGTTAAATTAATTTTAATCTCTTAAGTTTGGCAAGCAGCTATGATTATTATTTTTAAAAAGCTATGTACGAAAAAAAAAGTTCTGCTTGAACCTACCTATAAGGCCCTTGGTAATAGTACTTTGCGAGTCCATGATATAGTTTATTAACCTTGCTTTAAGAGTTCCGATAGTGCTGCTTAATATCGGCTGTAGAAGATTATTTCAACACTTCGCAGCAGCATACCGAAAGCTGCCACGGAATGCAGCAGTACTGTGCCTCGGACATATTATTAGTCGTGACACATGTCGTATGTGACGACGTGACTTATATCTTTACCCCTCACTGCCTCGGAAAGCCGTCTTTTATCCTTTAAAACCAGTGAGCAAAAACTCATTTTATTCACTACCTAGTGGGGAAAGTAATTGACCTTGGAGCGCGTTTACGTATTAGCTTTTGACAGATAACAAAACGCAAAATGCTCATAATACAAAATTTTCGCAGATGATGTATTTCTGTTGCCGCTATAACAACAAATACTAAAAAACAGAATTAAAAATAAATATTTAAGAATATTTAAAAATTGCTTGTTGCCTTCATCAGGCGCTGGGTACAAAATGTATGGGAAAACTAAAATGCGACTCGCACTTGACCAACATTCTACTTGCTATTACTTAAACGTTACTACTACTGTGAAAAATATATATATATATATATATATTTAAATGAAATAAAGTTGTTTTGCATGTTGCACTTTTATCGCTACAGTGAGGTGAAAAGTTTTGTGTTACACACTCGTGCAAATGTATTTTAATTCTCGTGTGTTGAAACACTCGCTACGCTCAGAATTAAATTCCACACTCACGGGTAAAATACAACGTTGCACCGTTGTATAACAAATAACTATTACATCTTTAACTTCATCATTATTCTTAAAAGGGTAAGGACCAAGTTCTTGAACAGCATTACTCACTCAATAAAATTTTCTATGAAAGTTTTCTGCTGTGACACGAAAATTAAACAAGGAATTGAAAAAATCCAGCAATAGGAAGAGACGCATGAGCGAGATTAGCAATTGCTCTGGTGAATACTCAGCCTTATTGCGAGTTGTTACATTTCTAAACGTTGTATCCAATAATATATTTGTCTTAATTAGCACCTAAGTATGTGGCAGCGAACGAAAAAATACGGTTTTGAAAAACATTAATTTGTAATAGCGTTTTTATTGTTAATTTCATTTCAAAATGTTATTATAATATGCTTCATTCAAGAATCCGACAAACTTTCCACCCGGAAGTAATTATGTAGATTAAAATGAAGCATGCATTGTCATTTTTTGTATGATTTATCTTGAATATTATATGTTCTTAATCTTAATTTTAATATAATTCAAATTTGCATGGCTTTTTAAAGTCTAAATGTGTACGGCTCTATAATGTATCATTGTAAAACCATATTATGTGACGACCGGTTAGCCTAGTGGGTAGTGACGCCTACGAAGCTGAAGGTCCTGGGTTCGAATCCTGGTAAGGGCAAATATTTGTGTGATAAGCATACATATTTGTTTCTGCGTCATGGATGTTTTCTATGTATTTAAGTATTTATATCTATTATATATATCGTCGTCTAGTACCCATAACACAAGCCTTACTGAGCTTACTATGGGACTAAGTCGATTTGTGTAAGATTGTCCCCTTATTTATTTATTTATTTATATGTATATTATGTATACCACATTTAATAGCAAATAAATATTTCTATAGAACAAATGTAAATGAACCAAGATAAAAACAAAAATATTTATTAATATTTTTTCTGACTTCAAAAGCCAGGTAATTTATAATTTTATTTGTATATTTGCAATCGCGTTCTCGGAAACTTCAAAAGTCCTTCGTCAGAATTCAGAATGAAATAGTTGACCTTATGGCATTCAGACCGCCATTTTTAATTTATCTTGTATTGTGCAATAACGTTTTAATAAATAAATAGATCTTCAGGATGGACTTTGTCTATATTTATTCCTCTGGCTCCGTCTGGGTTATTTATGAGGATTATCAAAGAAAAAGTTTCCCAAAAACATGTGGGGTAGGCCAGGCCTCATTCATTCATTTTTAAGGCAACAATAGGGTATTTGACAACAGCGAAAATAAATTGATTTTTCATTAGCAACAGATGAAAATTACGAAAAGACTCGGAAAGTATCAATATTTCATTTATGTTTGATATTGTAAGATTTTTAAATTAATAAAAACTAACAATAAGGACGTTATTTGACTGTGACGTCACATGCAAGTAATCCCTACAAATTTCATACTAACGTAGCGTTTTTGACGTTTCATAAAAAGAAGCTGATTAGATTTTAGTCAAATACCGTATTGACTTTGTACCCTAGAGCAACAAAAATAAAACCGTGTAAACCGCTTTTAAAAACCAGAAACCGAGAAAGCACCACACATGGTTAACATAATAATAACTACGATGCATAAATTATGAGAAACATAATTATGGCTTTGCAGCATCTGTGAAATATATCTAAAGTTACGTATATCTGTAGATATACATATCTGTGGTTTAATCTCTGTATGGTACTTAGGGGTTATAAAAACTAATAATATTTAAGTGTATGTTTGTGTTGTTTAAAGAGTAATGTTTAAGGTCGTAACGATTTAGTTTGAATTGTTCATTGAAACCATTAAGGGATTTTAAACGAGATGTGGATTAACGTTAACTTGGTTTAAAGCGAGTTTAAAGGTAGGAATAACTAATAACTAAAGAGTAGCCGTAGATTATTTTGTTGCTGGAAATAGGACCACCCAATATAAATTAACTTTTTAAACTTTTTTCACATAGCATAGTTGTAAAAAATGAGAACCGCCATATTGGCTAGAGACAGCTACTCCGGATATCCAGTAGTTATCTATAGAGGGTTAGTAAATTTCAAAATCAAAGGTTTTTATCTTCAATTTAGGAAAGTAAGTAAACATAGTGACGTAAGTAGATTTTTAGTGATTTATAAATGACGCTTTATTTAGAAGTAAAACTAGATATTAATTCAAGTATAACAAAGAGACAATTAAATACTCTTTATTTCATTTTTTTTATAAACAATACTTACATGAAAAATGCTTTAATTAGGTTCGATTTTGGGGAGCAAACTGTCGACAGAGTAACCTCAAACTTGGCCATTTTTGTAATGACGAGTTGCAGCGTTTACTATCCTGTTAAAGATTGACTAAAACAATTTGCATATGTTATAAGGCGAATTAACTATACGTGTTACAGCGAACCGATACAAGTGGCGCCCGAGCCCGATTAGACGCTCCGAGAATCAGCCCATAAATCCGAACCTAAAACAACCAAACTGTTTGGCTTGGATAGAGCACCCCAGTAATTATACAATAATTCATACTTTAATAAATACTAATAAATCTACCGCTCCACTCGCATTATCAACCATTATTACACGATGTAATTACAACCAATAAATTACCGAATAATACATCAATCAGATGTGTTATAATTTTCTCGTTTTTTTATTGTTTGCCGGCCGGCAATTTTATTAAAATTATAATGCATCGGCCGGCTTTAAATTGGGGTAGCTCCAGGCTAAGCAAGTCTTTAATTATATATGTAATGTTTAATGATATATTCTTATAATAAGCTACCTGTTGTTCTCGGTGGTTATAAATCAAATATTTCATTAAATTTCCAACGGCGCAACCCTTTATTTCGAGCTGCTATTAGGTGGCTCTGCGAAACATCTAAAAAGCGTAATTTTTTGGGAATAGCGATTCGCGATGATGTATGGCATCGATTAAATGCTTATACTGTACTTAATTATGTTATGCTTGCAGATTTTCCATTTATAAGGGCCCTTGATTATGTTTTAATTTGAAAATGTATGCATTCAGAGCGTAATTGCTAAAAATGGGTTGTTAGCGTTTTAACTGCTTAGGTTTTGGTCTGTCATTAATTACTTTTTGATTTAAAATGTCTGTTTGAGATGCAATGGGTAGCAAAATCCAATTCTAACGTTTTTTCTCAGACAATTGTTTAATTGGAAATATTTGTTTTAATAATGCAAAAACCCGTGTGAACTATGTGTGCGGTGTGAGGATGTCAAAATTATCCATCTTTGGATTCGCATACCCTGTTACATATAAGATTAGAAAAATCGTCCGTTAATTGGGTGAGGACCAAATTCTTGGCCAGTAGTTAGCGTGGTTAATTGGTAGTAGTTAAAAAGTTCCGTTGTGACACGAAAGTTAACCATAGAATTGTATGGCTAATGTTCGTGTCACAACGGAACTTTTTAACTACTACCAATTAACTAGGCTAACTACTGGCCAAGAATTTGGTCCTCACCCAATTGTCATTCGATTTCAAGGAAAACCAATTTGAAACGCAAAATTTGCAATGTTTGAAAAGCACGAACCCCTTAGTACAGTCGCCATCTGATATATCGGAGCGGCCAAAGTGCCCACAAATATCTGAACACGTCTCTATTATCAAGGCATTAGAGACGTCAGATATTTGTGAGCACTTTGGCCGATCTAAAAATAATAATAATAAATCGCGACCCCCCATCCTATACGCTGCTCCACATACATACAGCACTTTAACTTTTAAAATAAGAGTAGCCGCGACCCCTTTTAAAAGCCTTGGTGACCCACAGTTTGAAAAACACTCGAAGAAACGTAGACGCATTTGTCTGTTAAATTCTAATGTTATATGGATTGATTTGAGGGTTCACTTGACAGCAAGAAACAAATGCAGGTCACTCAACACACCGCAGCCTCGGTAGCTCTGATAATGAGATAATAATTCCACAGAGCTCAGCTAGTGCGTTGTATCTGATAAATTAGCCAATTTAGTAATTAAACTTGATCAGACTTGCTGTAAGTGTACATTGCACTCTATTTGAAGGTGTTGAGTGCCTTGCCCTGGCGGCCATTCTTTAGAGATTAATAAACTCAATGTGATAGGTAACTAAAGTTTTCGAGCATTGAATTTGTTAATTGACTAGTTAATAATAGTTTTATTTGTGTTTATTTGTATTGGACTGATGACCTGGTGAAGGTCGCGGGAGTCCGCTGGATGCGGGTGGCGTAGGACCGGTCATTGTGGCGCTCTTTGGGGGAGGCCCATGTCCAGCAGTGGACGTGTTGTGGCTGATGTGATGATTATGATGATTTGTATTTGCTAATTGAAAGTAATTAATTGTATGAAAAAACGCATATATAGATCCAGATTCAAATAAAATTACAATTAATTTTAGCTTATTGTCAAAGTTATAGTATGTCATTATAATGAACTATGGTTACGAAGTGAATTACATTTTTTACGAACATAGCAAAGGACAGTCAATTTTTATTTTCGTAATTTTTTCGTTTTAATTTTAATATTATGTTTCTTTGTTATTTTTTAATATTATGTTTGTATTTCATAAGTTAGTTATTATATTAATCATTAAAACAACGCACAATGAAATAAAATAAATAAAGTCAGAATAGCTAATTATCTTTACCTTTTTCTCCGGAAAACAGGTATATGATATGCATGTGTGGGTATAACAAACACATAATATTATTAACTAAAGAGCTGTAACGGCGGCTTTGTGCAGCGATACAAACGCGATACGCGCGTGTTAACGCTGCAAAAAGTCGTTGCGTGTAACTAGGGTTTGCAATTCGAATATTCGAATATTCGAGAATTCGAATTATTCGCCACAAATATTATTCGAATTCGGCAACATTCATTATTCGAATAAAACGAATATTTCGAATAGTGCAGATTTTTGTCTGACCTTATTTACCTTTGCGAAAATCTTAAATAAAATGCTAGCAATATCCTCCACATTAACAATTTCGTGGAAGTAGATTTAAATATTACAAAAAAAGCTTTAATCATATTATATCACATATGTACCTATACCATATTATTTTCTTTACTCTTGCCAAAATCAAACTACGAGTATAATAAGCGGTTATTAGGAAAGGCCTCAACAGAACTTACAGTACGTCTCGTCTAGCACAACTTGCTGCTCAGTCGCTTCCCGCGCGACTGAGCGTCTCTCATCTCACTCGCACCGTGCAAATTAGAAAGAGGAGGGTAGATCTTTCTCAACTCGCGTCGCGGCGCGGCGTCAGTTGTGCTAGCCCCGCTGAACCTAATTATTTCGTGAAATTCTAATAAGGCAGCTACGAACTGTTTTGTCGTATACCTGCATATTTGTTTATAGTATCTTTATGTATAGATGAATTATCGAGAACATGGAATTGCATTTGTAGTGGTAGTACGAGAAAATAGAAAATTCAAATATAGGATGCCTGTAAACATACAATACTACTACATATGCAATTCCATGCTCTCGTTAATTTATCTATAAACAAATTAATATTTCATTAAGTCATTACTTTTATTTTACAATACGGATAAAGATACCATTTTGACTTTTGCTTTCTGGCATCTTCACCAGATATAACCATTAGCTCTTTAATCTGTGCCATTAGGTACATTAAGATTCAGTTATGATGAGTCTGTTTACTAATACTAAACCCATCATTAAAATTGTTGTGTTTGTACGTATTCATATACGTGATACGTTATGCTAACTCGTTTTTTAATACATGGAAAGTTTGTTTATTACTGATTTAATTTTACTGTTTCTTGTAATACACAAAGTAAGATTATTTGGTAACTGTGCTGTGATTTATCTCAAAAGTTTAATTATTATAATGCAAAGTAATACTGGCTAATTATAAGAAAATACCACAAATGTTCTATATTTTTAAATTTTACCAGTCTGATATTTTACAATTAGGTACATAATTTGTAAAATAAGTTATTTTTGTTAGTTATAGTTTTAGTACCTGTTCATTTTTTATAAAATTTTAATTTTGTTGCTCACGATTCTCGCGAAAAAGTTGATAGTCATATCATTATTCAACCTACACACGGAAAAAGTGTTCCTTATTGGTTTGGTTTTATTGAAACTTATAATAAAGAAAGTAAAATTGTATTATAACAGCTGTGATTAAATTAGTAATTATTATTTCAGAAGTTTAATTGTTATCATCGACCATAAATGTTGATATTTTTTAATTGTAACAACAATTACACAACTTTAATCATTATTTTATTTTATTTTCAAAAATATTCGTTTTATTCGAAATATTCGAATATTCGAATATTGGAAATCGAAGTATTCGTATTATTCGAATACTGAAATTGGACGAATATTGCAAACCCTACGTGTAACCTCTCAAAGATCGATACATAGTGAGACTACAATTATTACGTTTAAATAAGAATAACGGTTAAAAAATAAATGCCATCGCAATTTCAATCTAACTAAAACACAAATAAAGTTTAATTTCATCCACATTATCTCAAATAGGATTGCTTCCCTGTCCACTCGGAAGACAGTTCGTTTAACTCATTACGCTATCAATTCGCTAGTTTTGCATCAAAATAAGAACATCATATAGCATACAATTATAATAGTGACATATGACGTTTTCGCTCTAAGGTGGATTGTAACTACCAATAGAACAGAGTTGTAAAGAACATAACCTCAATGTCACTTATGATGTTTTAGCTCCTAACCAGTAAGTTAACATTTAAACAGGTCTAAGTAGCGTTTTCCTTTACCAATTTGAATGTAGGTACTCGACCAATCGTTTTGGACAATGATCAATTTTAATAAAGCATTTGTTTTGATTACTAATTTCTCAGGCGTGGGAAAGGCCCAGATAGAGAATTCAATTTGTCTTAATTGACAGGAGATACCCCTGCGATGTCGCTTTTGTTTCATATTTCTTTAAATACGAGTAGGCGCGCCTTATTCCGACTGCATTACGTTTCAAAATTTTAAATTATTAAGTAGTTGTATTAGATACCACTACTTCACTAAGGTTTAGTAAGTAAGGTAAGGTTTGTGATGCATTGTATAGTGCTACCAGTTGCTTTTTTTGTATCGATATGTTATTACTGGTGAGAACCTGTAATTGTCTTTTTTTATCTCATGTTTAAATCTTATGTTAATTATTGTAGCTGTTGGTTTTTTTATTTTACAAGTAGGTATAGCCAAAAAAAATGTTTATTTTTACAGTGACACAAATGAAAACAAAACATGGTTTCTTCTTTCAAATTTATTAAAAAAGAGCGTCATAATTTGTATATCTTAACTTTACATTGTGAATTAAAAGGTTGAGGTATGAAATACTAGTGAAAGAATTTATCAAATTGGACAAGTAGTTGCCCACATACAAACACACTTACAAACTTAAACTATCTCACAGATTCTTCCTTATTATATTATAATAGATTTGAAAATATAGACACTATTATAAATATGTCTGTCCAGTAAATTTTGTACCAAGAAAAGCTTTGAGAAAAATGAAGCTTTGCTTTTGGCCTCTTGTGGACAAATATCAGGTATATAGGTTGACAAATATCCTCCAATAAAAAACCGGACAAGTCCGAGTCGGACTCGGCCACCGAGCGTACCAATTACAAATGTATAGTTTCAGATTTTTCCCTGTACTTGTAGTATAAGACGATATTATTTCCCACATAGTTCTAGGTCAACGGAAAGCACCCTATAAATATTGATTCCCTTGAGTGTCGAAATAAACGTTTTTAGCGGCATAAACGGCCGTATCTTTTTTGTCCGTTAACTTAGAAGTTAGATTTTTTCACAGCTTCAAGGAACAGATCTGTGCATATGGTTTTAATTTCAACTTGATACCTCCTATGTGTTCCCGAGATAGAGGGGTCTTAACAGACAGACAGACGGACAACAAAGTGATCCTATAAGTTCCGTTTTTTCCCTTTGTGCTACGGAACCCTAAAAAAGACATTTATTTAAACAGATTACACAGTATTACAGTAAGACACCTTGACAACCGTTCCTCCGAAAGAAGGGCTGTCATTAAAGTAGGACCATAATCAATGTACTGTTCTTTGCTAAACGGATTACACACGGGCACAGTAAATATATTAGCCAAGGCAGTTCCTCAACTGGAGTCTCTTAAGACCTTTTTCTACCTGACCTTCTTAAAGCAGTTCTATGCACACATGCGCGGCGCGCGGGCTAATGTACCGCCGTCTACCCCAACTTGCACTTAAGTTTATTATGCGTCGCACTGGTTAGTACGGATTTGTTTGACTGATAAATCTACTGTGACACGGGGCACCAGCCCCGCTATTTTGTAACTGGTTTTAAGCTCACCCACAAATATATCTTGACGCCGTGATTCGTAGTAACTAGGCGTAGGTAGAGTTCTAGTTTCATTAGACGTGACGTGTGGGATGAGGCGCATGAGCGCATAAAGAACAACCCGGCACGGCTATCACGAGACTGCGCGCGAGCTCTCTCGATTTTTCTCGCACTATACCTCTCTTTCTAAGTGTTCTAATAAGAGAGAGAGGTATAGTGCGAGAAAAATCGAGTATATGTCGCGGCCGTCTCATGATAGACGTACGTCGGGTCATGGTGTTTGCTGGACAGCAACGCTACTTATCGACTCAGCAATGTCATGGACGGCTCACTCCGTGATTTCGTTGCGCCGCTAGTGGTACATGCCAGCCTACCGGCCCGGGCCGGTATGGTATCGCTTCTACGGCCCGCACGCGTTCTATCGCAGTGTGTTGCATGCGATAGAAAGGGATGGCCACGTTTAGGCTCGTTACATACCTAAACAGACCCCGTATCACGGTCGGCCTTATCACGCGATAAGTGACAGGATAGAGCGTCCCGGATAACCTACTGTATGTAGTACTACAATCTATTCTGGGACAATGTGCGTTGAATTTGTCAGGTGACACTGATCTAGTTGTGAAGGGGCCTATTATTAAAGTTGTACATAATGAAGAACCAGGAACGCATGTTGTGTTTTTATTGACCGCTAATTAGGCGTGTTTACACAACACCGCTAATTATGTACGAACTTAATAGCTCATTTGTGAGATAATTATAATTACTAATTGCGACATATAATTAGTCGGCAACTGAACGGGATTTAGAATTCTCATGCATGATACTTGTACAATATAAATATAATTAGGTTATTAGAATTCTCACGTCATGTTACTTGTAGGATTAAGTATATGTATACCTATTTTTTTTATTTTTTTTACAAGTTACTAACATTTTTCCGCAACGCCTCCCTTGAAGGATGATGTTGGTGATATAATAATCCCATTTTTTATTCCAACTTATATATTCTATCAATTTTATGTAATTTTACGTAATGTATCAAAAACTTTTAAACGTCCAAACTTTCATATTTAATAACATTAATAGTTGGAAAACTTCTAGTTAGTACCTACCTGACAGTTCGAGATTTGCTCGGCGTCTAATATTGCTTATTTAATAGTAGGTCTATAATAAGTTTTCTAATAGGTTTGCTATATTTAGTCGAGCATTAAATAAACTGTTATCCACTTTTGCGCATGATGTTACCACGCCATAATCATAACAAGGTATTTGTAATTATGGGCCATAGATGCTTTAATTAAATAGTTTATTATTATTATGTATGTCTTCGCCATATCTCGGGACCAGGGATGTTGCAGACATCCGCATCCGCAGAAGTTCCGCATATTTTTCAACGCCGCAAAAATTGATGCGGAGTTTTTGCGGATTCGGATGTAGTGCAAATCACGACAAGAAAGAACGCTTACCACGCGCGTTTCAGATATTTTCGCCATTACAAAGACAAACTTCATTTTGTTTCTGTGACCAACCAAGACCAGACGCGCCTTTTATTTATTCGCTATTATTGTACTTTAGTCTCAACGTGTTTGATGATTGCGTGATATCATAAAATGGACGTTTTTTTACGTTTTATAGTGAGTGACCCCAAAATCCGCATCCGCGGATGTGTGCCCCCAAATATCCGCATCCGCGGATGTCAAAAAAATCGCATCCGCGGCTTCCCTGCTCTGAAGGCTAGAGGTCCGCGGTGTCGCCACTCACCGTCATATCTTTGAATGTAATCCATGGTCCCATGTCAGCTCGCCACAAGTTGCTCCCGCGGGCTTCTTAAATATTATAACACTGTGAACATAGATCATTCATCTCTTTATATCAAGCTATATTAAAAAAAATAAGTCGCCGTTCAATCGCGCGTTGCCAATGCAACAAACAAGCTAACGACACTGACACTCCTGTGAGAGCGAGATAGATGTATGTTCTTGATTTCGTGCCTTAACGTATCTGTATCGCTGCAAAGCCTCTATGATTACCATAAAGAAAATGACCCTAACTACTTACCTGCTTCAATTTCAACGCCGATTCTTCCTTATATATGACTAAAACTACTAATATTAACCAAACCCGTGTTTTAAAGCCAATCATTGTATTTATTACTTTACGCAATAAAAGATTGATGCAAGTATACAACAGGGCTAAATTGTTCACTTTGAATTAAGCAAATGTAGCATACGGCTGTGCCAAAGCACTCAGTTAATACAAGTCAATTTATACCTTTACGCTCGCCCTCATAGCTTTTATTGATCTACGAATAGAACTACAACATTCAAAGCACATAATTACCAACACAATTAGCTGGCACCCACACTAGCGAGCTCTCCAAACAAGCATCATACACTGAATGTTTCCAAAGAAAATGTCCACGGGTGCATTAAAAGAAAACGCACTGGATTAGCGACATGGGAAATGATCGTCACACGGAGCGAGCGAAAAAACAAAACAGAAACGCGAACGAATGCCAAGTTCTAATTAAAATGATTAACTTAATGGTCTTAGTCATTAGCCATTTTAATTCTGTATCGTCTATTTTTTCGCCCGTTGAAATTATAACCCGGCCACTTTTTACGATTGGTACCGCGTTTCTTCGGTTTTACGATCGATCGTAATACGTTCAATTGCTATTGTTATGTATTTTATTTTGTTTTATTTATATTTTGTTGTAAGTATAGCCCTTTGGCGATTGTTCGTTACAGTCGAACGCGGGAGCTAAGTATGCGATTGTTTGTTTATGATGGCGGTCGGCGTTTAGGCGCGAAAACGAAACTTCGGCACCCTTTACAACTTGAACGATTTATGATGGGTTATTTTGGGACACATTGAGAGATTTAACAGAGCACTTTGACATAACGTGGCTGTTTGACTGGTTAATTAAATAGTTAATGAACAATCGATATGAGAGTCACATCATGACAAGGATATTTTCACAATACTATTCCTATAGTCCCACCGCATTAAAAAAAAATTGTTTATTGCAATAAAGTAGACTTATTTCTGCATTCATTATAGTTACAATCTATTACATTTAAGATTTTATGAACTATGAGGTCCAGGGGGAAACCCCCCGTTTACAAATAAAGATAGTATCCTTCCCAATAACATTCATCAGTTATTTTAAATTATTACAAGTCTGGTGTATGGTGTCGGATTTGATTAGCTTCTCACAATCAAGTTTCTTCAAGATTTAAAAAGCCTGACCTTCATTTGAGTAGCTTCTCAAATTAACAACCGTGAAACACTTTGCCCGCTTTTTTCGGAAAAACACGAATATCTCATATTTTTTATATAGTAAGATGATATTTTCATCGATTTTGATCGCGGGTAAAGTTATCTGGACTTTTGCCAACATTGACCATGTCGAATTATTGACGCAACTATAGCTCTTACGATGTGGAGACAAGACACAGTTCAAAATTTTGGGCAAACATGGCGTTCCATTTTAACATCTTGGCCTTAACTACGAAAGGTTTTACACAGTACAGATAGGCAATGTTACCTAGCCATTGTCAACTTTGCCATACAAATCCATACATCTCACATTCCACAATGTGCTGCAAGCTCCTATCTGAAGTTAAAGACATGTATGACTCAAAGTAAAGTCTTAAATATAATCTAGTTTATACTAAAAATAGTAAGGTTGCCATATATATGTTGTGTTTTCGTTCATTACCAGATTTATTTAAAATTAACTTTTCGGGCAAAGTTTTGCCTGGTGGCAAAGTAGGCATGTTTCACGGAACATCTTCTAACAATTACTGATCAACAAATTCTAATTAACCATTTACGTTAAACTCCGTCCGAATGATGAAACCCGGCCAATGAAGAGTTATATTTCACGGTGCCTGATATTGCAAGAATAAACAGCGAGCTACGAAAACATACAGATATGGTACGATCGAAGAGTATAAGGGGACGCTACACGGGCCGATATCGGCCGGACTGCATGCCGGCCGATGCGTGATTCGGCCCGTGTGGATACGTGTCGGAAGCACGGCGGCCGGCCAAATCAATGTCTCTCCATACTAGATTTTCTACAAAGAATGATATATACAGGGTGAATCCTAAGTCGTGAACAGAAATATGTGCTTCTTACTGTTTAACTTCAGTTTAATCATGTGGACGTGACAACAGGTAAAAACATGTAAACGTTGTTTGTTAATTCGTTAATAAAAAAAAAACGTTTCAAATTTACTGAGTCTCATGGTCACCCTAACACGTTGTCTAATGTCTATATATACGAAATTCCGTGTTTAAAAATGGCAACCAAATCTACGCATACGTTTCCATTGACGACGCGAAACTGAGGCAAGTTGGTGCAATTGACTCAGTTTTAGTGTGCCACTTTTGGAGACCTATCTACCTCTTTTTTATATTACATCATTGTCCCTGCCTGTCACACTTACTGAGATTTGTATACTACCATCGCGCTTTGTCGTGGTATTATTATTACCATAGCTTGTCCTGAGTACTCATAGGTCGATGGGTGAAATATACTTTTTACTCATGTAGCCCAGGTTTCCTTACTAGTTAGTATTACATTTGTGCAGAGCATTCGTACCGCGCTTCCGCGCATCCCGCCCTAATCAGAAACGCGCATGTAAATGTAGGCATGCAGTAAAGAATCTGCACGAAAAGCGAGCTGCGCCGTCTGAACTATCTGTATCTCGGTAAGCGTTCTAATTAGAAAGAGACGGAAAATCTCTCGCCGTCTACACAGCTCGCAGGCCGTCTTGTGATAGCCGTGCAGAAATCACTATTTCAATGTAGGCATGCAGTAAAGCTGTACTGACTTGGCCGACAGTTGACATTGACACTGACAGCTGACAGCGTACTGACACCGATCCTTCACTGCCAATTGGCCTCACGTTTTGCGTTCAAATTTGAAGTCAATATGTTTTGTGATCAAGCGTTGTTCGTGCGTTAATGGATCAACTAAAGAGAAAGTTTATGTAATGTCGTATCAGGAGCTCAAACCCGAGGCAGAGACAAGAACAGAAGCGATAACTCCACCGACATGAGCCCGGCCGTTAATTTTATGATGATGATTTGTTTTGTGGGCTTATGTCAGATTTAAACGTAACTAGCAGATTGACCCCTGTTTGTAAAATCATTAATCGACTGAATTGCTACTAATTGATTGATCGCGGGTGGTGGTACTATTACAATATGTTGCACAGTCAGTCAATGTTAATATTTTTTATGTTTTTAAATAACGTTCTCATAAGCTTTTGAAGAAACAACAAGTTGTGTTATGAAAAAAAAAATGTTATGTGTATGTTTTTTTGATACGCAATGACGGTTTTTACGTTTTGTTTGTCATACACAAGCAATGTAAACAACAAAAAAAAAATAAAAAAAATAGAAAATTTTAATGTTAACAAAAACAAAACAAACATAAAAAAAAACAAATGTTTTTTTAGAATCGCAATACGCTACCAAACCTGGCCAAGATGGGTTTACACCCCATTTTTGATACACCCTGTATACTACAAAGCTTATTTGCCACCATTGACCATATTTATACTGTAGAACTCGCGAGCCTGTCTTATATTCATTTTATTTTATAATTCCGAAAATATAATCGAGATAAAATATAAGTATAATTGTTGAAACTGCTCACAAAATTTCACGGGAATCGGTTTTGAGATGCAACCTGTAGAACGAGAACAGCCGGTCATCTGGGAATCCGGACAAAGAAAAGAACGGAAACCTTCGTTCGCTCGGTCAAAAAGTAGAGTATTTTTTCCTTTTGATGCAATAAAGAGTTGGCATTTTAAGCAGAACACTCCCTTGAGATACGGTGAAGGATAAGAATGAGAGGAGTTATGAAACTTAGAGGAGGTAGTTTAGTATAACCCTTACAATTTGTTATAATTTATATTTTGTTTATTTCTCGTTCTTGTGCGGTTGCGCTAGTGTGTAGCATTATAGAAACTAAAGTTAAAATACAATGAGAGTTCCTATAATTGGTTCTTTGTAACTGTCAATGTTTATTGGGTGAATATAGCTGTGTTCTCCTAATAAATAAATCAATAACTAAAAAAAATTATTTGATGAGGGCCCGTTATTTTGCTTTGGCGGTTAAGAGAGCTGTATACCTACAAAAATAAATCTACAAAGTTTCCGCTCGCACACTCATTAATAAAAAAGAAATTAATTATTTTCAGTATTTAAATTCATGAGGACTATTTCTATGTAAAAAAAAAGTCAAAATAGCATTTATTATTAATTTTCATAACATCGCTTAGCCTGAATTATAACAAAAAAAGTATAGACTAGGCTGCCCGCGCGGCGCCCACGCACTACACAAAACGCGAGCGAAACCGCGGGACAAAATATGGCCTATTCCATGCACATGTATGCGTGAAAGTATTTTCTATGCGTCCAAGCTACACAGAAACTTTACATTCTTATAATAGTTTCGATGAATAAGTTTAGTTAGAATTGAAATCAGATAATATCAAAGCACTTATTGAACGATCGAGCGAAGCGAACGAAATTCGCTGTTTCGGCTTGGGCTAATATTATTTCGCTTTTGTTTTCCTCTATAGGTCGCATTTCTCAACCGATTGTCATGAAATTTTGAGCAGTTTAAATTATAGGTGTAGATTTTGTTTGTCATTTCAGTTTTTCGAAATAAAACTTTTTATAAAAGCCTGTATTTTTTATTACGACGAGTTACCATTAGCTCACAGATGAATAAATTTAGTGAGTTTTCAAATCAGTGAACATCAAAGCTAAACCTACGATTAGCCATATTTCGTCATAAGAAACGGTCGGACTAATCAAAAAGAAGATTCCGAATCTAATTATGAACTAAATGCCGCCTCCACCCTTCCAGCATCCTTGCTCAGACGGACATTTGAATAGCAGCTCATTATCCCTAATTATATATCTTGGCTCGTATTGTGCTATACTATGTTTATTGGCGCAAAATACCTTAATTGAGCTAAATTTAACTCATTCATGGCGATCGGGGAGTGTTTGGCTGTTTAAAGAAGGTCTGTATTATGCACACTGCATTGAATTTGCTGAGGATCCTATGGAAATTATTACGATAGGTGTAAAATATGGAAACACAAAAATTCCGAAGTCATTTGTCCGAACGCTTAACGGAATTTTATTATATCCTTGTATATCCTGAAAGATCAAATAAATATCTGCGAGACATGGTTTTCGGAGTTATGAAATTCGGAAAAATATCGGAAGCTATGTGGTGTACCCCTAAAATATAATGTACAGTCAGCGTCATATAGTTAGTAGCAGCCAAGGTAGCCAAATATCTCGCTACACGTCTTTATTACTGTAAGAATAAGGGTGTGTTACGTAATATTTGGCTACTCTGGCTGCTACTAACTATATGATGCTGACTGTGACTGTACAGTCAGCGTCATATAGTTCGTAGCAGCCAAGGTAGCCAAATATTTCGGTACACGTCTTTATTACTGTAAGAATAAGGGTGTGTTACGAAATATTTGGCTACTCTGGCTGCTACTAACTATATGACGCTGACTGTACATGTTTCCATTGATTATGAATTTGTTTTTAGATGCACGAGAAATGTCTTCATTATCTACTTGTTGGAGAATCAAATAATGACTCACACTGTACATTTTTGAAATGATAAATCAAATAAAATAGATAAGTAAAGATCGAATGTGTGAAAAGAACTGTTAGATGGTACTGTAAGTACAGTAAAGATTAATACATAATATGTATGTACATCTAATAAACACTTATTCTTGAACGAACAGGGACTATGTTCATGTAAGCAATAGGTATAACAAAAAAGCAACAGAATTTTACTTATTATATACCAATTAACTTTTTGTGTAGACTACACTATCTTTCAAATGGAACTGCGTGGACTTTCCTTACAAACGTTACGGACCTCATTATTAGCCGGTAGAAGACATGGCCGGGCCGATAATAGTTATTTGTGCAACAAGAGAGCAAAGTTAGTATTATTGTTAAAATTCACCGATTTTACTAATATCTTCGAGATATTTTAGAACTACTTATCGTTATCAAAAGGGCACACATTAGCATATTTTAGGTGTATCGTACACACCAAAAACTAGCCGTAGGTAGGTACTGTTGTTAAAATACTGCCTTCGTCACGTCACTGACTTCACTATATTTCCTAGTTAGATAGAGAATTGATTTATCCCAGTAGTTTTTATACTTAAAACCAATGTCTCAAGAATGAAGAATAATATGCCTAATAAAATCTGAAACAAATTAACAGCGCGCATTTTTTTATAAGGGGCAGGCGCCGCGCTTGCGTTTGGAAACTGCATCTGTGGTATACGTTCATAAAATTTAAGATTGTTAAACTACAATTATTAATTAGCTAGCGTAATAAAATTCATGTTTACCTATATAATTATTGAAATATTCTTCAATTGAAAATTCCTTTATATAATTATTTTGGTAATTTAAACTTGTTCATTTGATAGTTTTCGAACGTGTTACTTGTTTCGCGCTTTTTTGGGGGTCTACTTTGAAATCCGATGGTCAAACTATGGATCGACCTGACTGCCATTTTCTTTTTTCCTAATGGAATGAAAGGGACAGCGCTAATAAAGTTCAAATATTCTGAACTTGTAATAGACCCCATACGACGAAATGTCAGTGCTCCGCATCAAAATCAAAAAGCTACTTTGACTCACGGAGTGAGCAAACTTGCATTTAGCACACTGTTTTCACGCAGCAAAATATGCTTGTTCGAGCTGATGAGGTCAAAAAGGATAATTATGTTTGATGCACATACGTAATAAATATCTTGCAATTACATTGCAGTAAACAATTGTGCAGGACGAGTTACATGTTCGCATAAATTAAATTAATTAACATTATCATATAATAATATCAATAATGTTACAAAATACTTGTGGAAAAAATAAAATATATGCTACTAGCTTCTGCCCGCGACTCCGTCCGCGTGGAACTCGTTTATATCGTAGCTCCATACAAACTTTCACCCCCCACTTCATCGCCTTGGGGGATGATTTCCGGGATAAAAACTATCCTATATCCTTCCCCAGGACTCAAACTATCTCTATACCAAATTTCATCCAAATCGGTTCAGCGGTTTAAGCGTGAAGAGGTAACAGACAGACAGACAGACAGACAGACACACTTTCGCATTTATAATATTAGTATGGATTATGCTCACACATACATTTCCTACATTTGTAACTAATAATTAACGTACATTTTATACACCGATAAATCACCATTATAGATCAATAGATCGGAAGCTAAATTATAAGGCTAAACCACACATTAACTATCATTCCACATTCGATCTAAATAGTAAATCTTATCACCACCACTTAGGGGTAAAAAGGGGAGACAGGGGTAAAAAGTGTAATTATGTTGATTATTTAGCTCGTAATGCTCGACTGTCCCGCACCTCCCCGCGTCATTAACCCCCGTCTTTCTCCCTTTATTATTTCGTTTCAATTATTTTTGTAATTATCTTTTTATAGCGGCGGGCATAAACAGTAAAAATAACTGGACATTAAAATAATAAGGATCGAAATTATGAGATGTCACCGCTGTTTTTTGATGGAATCGTTCTGATATCGGGTTTTTTCGGCGACGGGCGGCATAACTACACCGGCAGACTAATTAGGTGTACTTTTAATTAGACGCCAGTTTCCATAGACGTTCTAAAATGGCAAAAATCGCTGCTGTCCTAACTACTCGTAATACCTCCCTGAATACCCAAATATGAAATCCATTGTTTTTTTCGAGCAATAGAAATAGATCACCCTTGATGACCAATAGCTAAAATATTATTTTTCAAATAAATATAAAGATTTCTAGTAACCTTCCGTTCAATTAGTTTAGCCATTAATTACGTATGACTTTGTATAAGAATCTCGCATCCGCACAAATGAGCCAACGCATTAAAAAAAGACTAACGCGATCGCTGTGATAAATAGTGCGTGTCAAATAAATTCGCCATAGAACTCGGGGTCAATTTGAGACCTAGGTCTCGCAATCTTATATGATATCAATATCTACCGCGTGCTTATTCTGACATGTTGTATCAGCACGCATTGAAGCAAGCACGCGCATCACGTTTGAATCAGTAAGGAACGCGATGTGAACGTTTCAAATTGATCCCCTAATTAAAACACCTAATGTGAGATTAGCGTGAGATAATAAGAACTTTAATTCAGTCAATTAACGTTAAGTCGTCAAGGTTTTATTTGACTGGAGTCTATACACAGAAAAATACATTAGATACTTTTACAGTAGCAGTAGAAGTACTGAACCCCCTTATTTATGAAACTTACGAAATCTATTAACTAAAATGCGTTTTGTCCCTTCCACACTAACACAAATGCTGAAGTGAAGGTCAAGGAGAAACGAATTCTAAAAGCTGTTTATGAATAAGGACGTATCTATAATAATGTATACTTTTCGACTCAATGGTGGTGAAGCTGATTTTTACGTCCAGCAGTCGCAGTTAAGACACTGTCAACAACAAAATGCCCTTGAGGATTATGGATAGCGCGCACACTGTCTATTTGTATTGGAGTAAACGAGAGCGAGTGTTACTGGGCGGCCCGATTTTTGAAGATAATATTACATAAATATTGAAATAAAAAAAGGGCGGATTAATTGTGAAATATGACTCGTTAGCGGTTTAGGTATGAGTATGCTGACTTCATGTTTTTAATTGCAGACCTATACGTCAAAAAAATTATGACATAGAACCGTTTAATGTGATTTTAAGACCAATCTTTGCAATTATTTTCTATCGAGCCGATTTCGTCCAATTATGAATCGAGCCCGTCCACGGTCTTTGAAATATGGTGAATATTAACATATATTTTATTTGATGTGCTAGATCAAATAGTTTTTCTTAAAAAACTGCTTAAATAACATAAATTTCATCAAATTAGGTCTTGTCAGCCTCTTAACTAGCTGTTTTAGGTTTTATTAATGAACTTTACTATACCATTGTAAAACTTTAACTGGAGTTGACGCTAAAAGCGCTAACTGGATTATGTTTTACATTTTATTACTTAACCTGTTGCTAACTTATTCGGTGCTTTACTCGATTTGGTTCGACACATTCGCTTCACAATCGCATTTCAATGTGTTTTGACACGTTAGACCGGGGCGGGTGGACGCGCCATACCCATTGATCTGAGTTTTGAAGTTGTTCACAACAATAGAGCTCCTTCTATTGTTGCTCACTACTTCAAATCTCTCTCGCAACATCGTCCTTCGTCCGACTTCCCATTCAAACACTGCCCTCCCCTTGGGGATGAGTTCCGGGAAAAATTATGTAAACTATTCCAGAACAAAGTATCAAACATATACGAAACATAAACTAAATAAGTTCTTGTATCCGATTCGATTTCAGTGGAAAGATAAAACTATAAAGATACTTTACACCAAAGAGTCGCTGGTTTTAAAAAGAAATTATTTTGGAAAGAGTTATTAGCTGGCTACTTCATCATTGAATTCATTGACAATCAAATAAATTTCGAACATAGTCAAAATATATCCAGACTCCTACTTCAAGTATATAAAGTAGATATATTTTACGACTTAGATTAAAATGTACATAATCCCCATTGTCTGCTAATGATCGCCCAAACTATTGAAGCTATTCCTATAGCAACGGAAGCATTAAACGCAATAATATAAGTAGGCGCGTGACTCCCAACAATACAACTTAGATTTGCCAACCCTTTTACAAAATGAATAGTTTCAATCGTCCAACGTGAATTATACTTTACGGCGTTGTTGTTAGGTTTAATATTAAGTGAGATAAGTTAATGTATGTTAAGAGAGTTTTAATGGACGGATAATTTTTATGAGTATGTTGAACAGATGTTGGGTTATCAAAATTCGTTTTTATGTATATTGAGAGATCGAAGTTTCGATATCACGCGAATGGTTTGGTTAAGGAAAAGATTTGTAGTATGCACTAGCTAGCTATCGACTTATACATGTATCGTTCAATCCACGAGAAAAAAGCTCTGTTTTGAACAATCACGAGGAATACGGGCGAACTTGGGTTCTTTAAAGTCTTTAAATCAATCGTGTTCTTTTAAATTTAATGACCGGTTTTTATGAGCATAGTGGGTAGTGACGTACGAAGCTGAAGGTTCTGAAATTTGTTTCTGATTCTGAGTCATGGATGTTTTAGTTTTCTATGCAATTAAGTAGTTATATCTATTATATCTATATCTCGTCTTCTAGTACTGAGCTTACTATGGGACTAAGTCGATTTGTGTAAGATTGTCCCCTATTTTTTTTTTGAACAGCCATTCAGTAATGTGACTATTATTATGTCACACCGTTAAAATAAATATAGTTCAAATATTTATTTATAATATCCAAGTTTTAGTGATAAATAAGTGCTTATTTATATTGTAATTGTTTTCTTAGTATTTTGTAGTTAATTGAATAAACCTAGTATATCTAAAAAAACAATGAAATGTTTCGATTTAAATAAAAATATCTCAGTTCATAATAAAATAAAAAATAAATTGTAACCATAAAAACAATCGGTATGGATGTTGGTGGAGCTCTGTTGATTCTAACCGATCTATAACCGAAAATATTCAATAAAATTTAACGAAAAAAGTATTTTGTTAAAATCCTTTTTACCTGAATCCATCCATCCCTATCACTCCGCAAAATAAAATAAACACTGTAAAACAAAAACGTTAAAACTACGGATACGCCAATGGCATCGATTATTAAAGTCTCTGTAGGTATTTCGTTCATTCATTAACTCACTAGATCCATTCGATCGTGAATGACTGTGTCCACTTCTTTCTATTGTTAACACATATAGACGACGAAACTGGCACGATTGGATAAGTTTAATAGCACATTTCACATGACTCAATGAAGGCCGAGTATATCAAAAGGGTGGGCAACGCGCTTCTGTCTCTGGATCAGGCGTCTCTAGGTTACAGTAGTTTGAAAGACTATCCAATTGTTCATAACAACCGTGCAGTGTCAGCAATAAAAACAGAATATATATGTCGGCGGCCGATCGTAAAATCCGCCAGATCACGAAATTCCTAGGCATATCGTGAAACGCCGCCATTTCATGATTTGGCTAAAGGACATCCGCCATATCGTTCAAAACTTATCGTTTAACGATTTGTCTAATGACGTTTAGGCAGATCATGAAATTCCTAGGCATATCATGAAACGCCGGCATTTCATGATTTGGCCAAGCCAGTGACGTTTAGGCTGATCATGAAATTCCTAGGCATATCATGAAACGCCGGCATATCGTTCAATACTCACCGTTATACGTAAGTAGGGTGTCCAAAATTGAATTAGGTAAATTAAAAAAATAAGAAGTGCGGACTGATAATCTCCAGCGAGTCGACGCCACCCCGCTGCGCGGGGTGTCTATTTCTGGTCTGAGGGACACAAGTGAACCCTAACCTAACCGACCTAAGACAGAGTTCGCTTATGACAAACCATTTTTGTCCGCCCTGATTATTAGCCCCCAACAAAAACGGCCGCCATCGCATGTGCAGCGCCACCAGTGGCCAAGAAAGAAACTATTTTACGATGTGCCCGGTATAGAGCTAGGAATATCGACGAATGCGTTGCTCTAATCGATCTGCCGTATTGTTTATCAGGCACATCGTGATAAGCCTAGCCGACTTTTAGGCATATCATGAAATGGCGCCGTTTCACGATATGCCTAGGAATTTCGTGATCTGGCGTATTTAACGATCTGCCGCCGACATCTATATAACAACGCGTGTGCTCATGACTAAGAACCTCGAGTCGGTTCGAAACATGTCGAGCGATTTTCGACCATAAAAACACGAGTGACCCGTTTTCATTACATTTTAAAAGACATAATGTTTAATCCTCCATTTCCTATAAACAAACTCTGTTAGCACACTACTACGAGTATAAGGGCTAGTTAACTCCACTTTAACCGACAGTTAAGCGTACAAACGTCCGATTGTACAACTAATAATAAATGAACCGTCAATGGACACCGATCACTTTCGATTTCGAATGGAAACATTGCGAACCGTGTTGCGTTTTCCCGCGCTTTATTTTACTCCGCCGTGTCTAAAATAAGGACGGGATGATCAGCCACGCTTTACAGTAAACTTTAAATACGTCATCCTTTAGAAAACTGTCAAAATGCCCATTCATACTCGTACTATCTCTACTAATATTATAAATGAGATACTGTGTCTGTCTGTCTGTCACCTCTTCACGCTTAAACCGCTGAACCAATTGAGACGAAATTAAGGTTGGAGATAGGTTGAATCCCAGGGAAGGACATAGGATAGTTTTTATCCCGGAAATCATCGCTTAAGTGGATCAAATGTCGTAATGCATGTAATTTATTTCTTGTACTCCATTGGTCCAGGTAAGGTTTAAGACGTGATAATCCTCGGTAAATATACTTAGGGCAAGTTGCACCAACGATTACAGACCGATCAACGTTAAAAATGGTGCCAGCAGCTGTCACTTCATAGAAACATGTCAAACTTTCCATACATTCCAACTTTAAGTGTAGGTTCTGACAAGAATAAGTCTACGGTATCCCCCGCCTGTCATAGAAGGCGGGGGCTAGGGCAAGAACCCTAGGGAAGGCGACAACATCTCTTTGCCATAGGACGAGCCAAATATGGCGAGGCCCGAGGGGGGCTCCAGTGCGTTCAGCATGAGATCCCGGAGTCCCCTGCATGAGAGCGCAGGTGCAGGGCACCGTGGAGTTTTTAGTGGATAGAAAGCCCCGAGCAAATTCGTCTTTAAGAAATCTGTGCGTAATTTATTTGCTGGCAGATCCGAGTAGACTAAAGGTTACAGGTTTGAAAATTTCGCTTGTAAGTATGTATGTAGTGTATATTTATGTATATATATTTATTTGTGTATGTAAGTATTTATTTTATTTATGTACCTATATGTATTTGTGTAAATATGTTGTATATAGGAATACCGTAATGTTATTTTTTTTAGTTGTTATTTGCACTGCCCCACAATCTTTTCCGCTTTGCCTTAAGGTTTGACTGGTAGAGAATGCCGTATGGCATTAAGTCCGCCTTTTGTACGATAAGTTTTCTTTTGTGCAATAAAGTTTAAATAAATAAATAAATACCACACACACGACAACCCGTCATCCCCCGGTGATTGGGTACCAGGCTCGCAGTTTTTCTCCACGTTAAGAAAAAAAAGCTAGCTAACATGATCACGTTTATGTCGGCCATCATTCGTCCCTCACTAGCCAGTACGTAAGAGCGAGAAGGACGAATGCTTTATGTCCGACATTGATCACGCTGCTAAGCTAAACGAGTGACGCAGTTTTTCATCCAGTGTAAATATTTTGTATCTGTGCTGCAAACAATTGCGAAATATGTTTACCCTTTAGTTACATAGCTGTACAAAAACTGAAAGCTTAACTGAAAATATGATCACTTTCATGGTATCGGATCAAAGCAAAGATTCAAGCCGATTTTAAAACAATCGACCCGACTAAAAAAAGGGACGCAATCTATACTTCTATAGGTTGCAAGTGTGTAGCTTTAAGTTTTTATGTAGGTGTAATTTCCGAAACTACGAATCTAATATCAAACCCATTAAGGTCTAGTTTTCCCTCTGGGCTGGAAGGTCAGCTGGCAGTCGCTTGCGTAAAACTAGTGCCTATGCCAAATCTTGGGATTAGGTGTCAAAGCGGACCCCGGGCTCCTTTAGGGCACAACCGGGAATAACGCTAGGAGGATGATGGCTAATCTGATATCAAAAAATCTTTCACCAATGTATATATAATAAACCTTCAGGACCCATTGAAGGTATACTGAGTATACTATATCCTAGCTATGTATATCTAGCATAGCTAGGATATATTTTATGCCATGACTCTGCTGTCAAACGCGGGCGGAACCTTATTAATAAATATAGACGTTTTAGGTGGCATCTTCGCGGTAGATGTCGCTACCAGCCTCGCTAAGGTGTATTTAGAAAAGTGAAGGGATCAAAAGATTCGTCACTACCAGCCTACACTACGGTAGCTTAGTTGGTTCAGAGCGATGCACGGTATGCAGAGACCGTGGGTTCAATTTTCCGTGGCGATCAATTTTTATTTTTTTTATTTTGATTGGTATTTTAAATGAACATTATTATTTCAGTTAATAAATTAGACCCAGCATAACCTCATGAGGGTGAGTAATACAACATGAGTTTGAAAAAAATGGAATGGATTTAGAAATGCATTCGGAGTTAGACAATTGAAACTTTGGCAAAAGGACTAGGTAGTTCTGGGAAACGAAAATTCAAAACATCGATAATAATCACGTTCCCAGTCAAACTGTACGCTTATCGACAGTGGGTATTCGACTGTCGATATCATTCGTATCGGAATACGTTGCAATTCAGCGAGGTAAATGCGTATATTAAAACCTTGTTTGAAACTGAAAGTGGCTGCGCGCGACGTCCGATGACGTGCTAGTGAGTTGATCTATTATTATATTTAGCGGGTAAGGGCGAAAGTGAAATCGGATTGTGATCGGGACCCGATATTTGTTGGTAAGTTAATTTGGCATTCGCGTTTTGCGCGGTGTAATGGCTCGAATTTCGAATGATTTTGAGTGCATTTGGGGTATACGCTCTTTATACGGCTGCACGGCTGTTTGGAGTAAACTTGTCACTGTTGTTCATTGTGATGCAATTTGTAGCGCTGCTGGGAAGCGATTTTTGACTTTCGAGTGAAGATTTTTTTCAGTCGGAAACTGCCAAAAAGATGATATGCTATCGTGAAATAGCGATAGAAAACTGAAAAACGTGTGGTATTGACCACTCCTATTTAAGTCTTTAGATAGAAAGTAAAGTACTCGTACCTCCAATTTTCGAGCGCTCGAAAGTCAAAAAGCGTAATGCTTTATACGTTAGGAAGAACGTAACGTCACTTTTTATATGGGAAAATGACAGTTTAGTTGTCCTAAAGCTCGTTCGGAAAGTTACGTAATTACTCTTCTAGTTGGATGATCACAGGTGATTTTTTTTATGGATTATAATATTCACGGATCTTACCCAAAGGTAAAAAATAATAATAAATCAGCCTATATACGCCCCACTGCTGGGCCTGGTTTCCTCTCACGGATGAGATGGAACGGACAGTAGTTCCCACCACGCTGGCCCAGTGCGGGTTGGGGACTTCACATACACCTTTTGAATTTCTTCGCAGATGTATGCAGGTTTTCCTCACGATGTTTGTCCTTCACTGATAACCTAACAAAAAAATACAAATACAAATAGTTTATTTTGCAAGAAAAAGGGTTGTAATGGTCTTATTACAAAATATTCAGCACCTCCTTCAACAGCCATTACATATGGCATGCAAAATATTAACAGTCAATTTATATATTAATAACGGTAAATATCAAATGACATTCAGTACATAACTGCCGAAAAACTCATTGGTACGAGCCTGGATTCGAACCCACGACCGCCGCTTGACAGCCGCATGCCTGAACCACTAGGCCACCGTAGCTCTAGAGGTCGTCCTGTAGAGACTATCAGCCAAAATTAATTAAGCCAATTAATTTCTTGCACTGTATCCGATTGAGTTGAGATTCGGCTTATCTACTAATGTACATGTCTGGAAAAATTCGTTTTATCCTTATTTTCTTTGTTTTTACCCGAGCGGATTGAATTTGGGCTTATTGGGATCCTCTCCACGATGACTGTGCAAAAAAGTACAGTGAACACTAAGAATTTGTATTAAATAAAACGAAAACAAAAAGCTAGTAGCACTAAAAATATAATATTTTGCATTTATGTAAATATATCCATACTAATATTATAAATGGGAAAGTGTATGTGTGTGTTTGTTTGTCCGTCTTTCACGGCAAAACGGAGCGATGTACTCGTATTGACGTGATTTTTTAAGTGGAGATAGTTAAAGGGATGGAGAATGACATACGCTACTTTTTGTCTCTTTCTAACCCCACACTTCCCTAAAATGGGGGTGAAAGTTTGTATGGAGCTAGGATATAAACGAGTTCCACGCGGACGGAGTCGCGGGCAGGAGCTAATACATTTATATTATTAGAAAATGTATTTTCATTACGTAGACCTTTCATTACCTAACCTAACCTATCCTTTTCAATACTGTTTTTTTTTTAGTCTGGCAGCACCTATAAGATTTTATGTTTAGCCCTGACTGGTAGAGATTGCCTTAAGGCATTTGTACTTTTTGTTTGCGCATTGAAGTTTAAATAAATTAATAAATATTTGACCGAAACATTTTTTTTGTATAAGCTTTTTCTTTCGTCGAATCGACTTTTACAGGTGCATTGAAAGTACCAGAAATTAAATTTAATGAGCATGTTAATATCACAAAGACTGGCGTGTCATAACCTTTATTACTTTTTTCGTTACTATCATCAAATATCTTAAATACAAATGTACATACTTGTCTAAACATTACTGCATATATTACAGAGCTAAACTATAATTCCTCTCTCATCAGACGATAACTCATAAACATAACAATGACAGTATTTATCCATAATTCATCCTACCAAGTCATTAAATCACACATCAGCATTGCAATAAACTTTAACACTATTAATACACTAGTTCAAAGACTGTCACCGGTTTATAATGGTCATAATATGGTGACAAAGGGGTGTTTTATTAGTGCAAAAAGTAGGCTGTAATGTATGCCGGCTGGGCAAAGCGTGCGCATAGTTAATACGACGACATTAAGAGTATTAAGACGGAAATTAAGGGTTTATTCGTAGTGTCTTGCATTTAAATAAATAAATATTCGTGGACAATCTTACACAAATCGACCTAGTCCCAAACTAAGCAAAGCTAGTACTATGGGTACTAGACGACGATAAACATACTTATATAGATAAATAAATACTTAAATACATAGAAAACATCCATGACTCAGGAACAAATATTCGTGCTCATCACACAAATAAATGCCCTTACCGGGATTCGAACCCAGGACCTCTTGCTTCGTAGGCAGGGTCACTACCAACTAGGCTAAAGCGGTCGGTATTTAAGGTCTAGTGTTAGGTTTAGCTAGACTTGAAGTCAAGTTGCAACTCATCAGCCACCGTCAAACGAAGTCAAAAACAATAGACTTGAAACTTGCGTGGCATTGGGGTGCCAATTTGCATTATTTTCATTAAGCGTTTTTGCAAATTATTTAATAATAATGAAAAACTTACAAACATTGATATCTTTAACTGTACAAGTACTTCTCTGAAAAAAACATTTAAATTTAATTAAGGACAATTCTACTCTAAATTAATAGTTATGTATTACTGCTCACTTTAATCAGATATGTTTTTCTCCTAATTTTATCAAACAGCTGCTACTGTACACTTAAACTCTTATAAATATATTTGTTAAATTACTTATAAAACAGTATGTTTGCTATTATATGTTTTCATATTACACTAATATATTAGCCACGTATTTTTTTACTCGTACTATAGGTCTGTTTTTCTGTTACTTTTATCTTACTCAAGATTTATGTACTGATGACTGTTTGTGTCTTTAAAAAAAAAACCGTGGTGGCGAATGGGTTAAAACGATACCAATAGCCTAATCATGAGTTTACACTGAACGTAATCGCTAGCGACTGCGTAAAGGATTTGTATAGCGCTCCTGACGGTCACTCATAGAACAACAGGTCGGTACTCTACGAGTATAGTACGAGTCCCACGATAAATTACACATTAAAAACTAATCGCTAGCGACTAAAGTTTTGTTCACCCGAAGTGACACCAGTGACAGTGACACTTATCGTACTGCGGCCGACGAACAGTCAAGTGCTAAAATATGTATCGATTTAATCCTCTCATAAATATGTACCCAAACCGAGTCCGCAGTAAGCTCGGCCGAATTTCACCTTCCCATACAAACGGAGTTTCGTTCTCATTTTAAAACTACGTGTTGGATTGTGACGAAACTTTGCACATACAATGACATGAGGTATATCTATGTGCGTAATTAGTTTATATGGTTCCAGTTTATAAAACAAACGAAACGCAGGAAAAAAACAAGCTTTGTATGAAAAACTTTAATTCGCTGTTTTTTTTTTACTATGGTTCATTTCATTGTACATGCAAAGTTTCGTTACAATTCAACACGTAGTTTTAAAATGAGAGCGTAACTACGTTTGTATGGAGAATCGAGCTTACTGCGGACTCTTAATCCGCTGACATAAGAGCGAAGGGAGAGATGGGACATATTTATGAGTAGGTTGTATGCACCCATATTTTTACACTTAACTGTACGACGATAGTAACCCGCAAAACGCAATAAGCCGTACTAAATAGAAGAAAGAGCACGTGTTATGCGGTAGAATAGGATGCCACATGTTAAGTTTTTTCACTGTCAAACCTTAGTTTTGTTAGGATCTTCTGTATACTTGAGATTATTTGAGTAATACTAACAATTACACGGTTCAACTCACGTATTATATGTCACTACGGGCGACATGTTTCGAACTCTTCGGGAGTTCTTCTTCAGGATGAGTGTTTTCGCGGCGGTGTCGCTTGTATCACACAAGCAATACAAGCGACACCGCCGCGAAAACACTCATCCTGAAGAAGAACTCCCGAAGAGTTCGAAACATGTCGCCCGTGTAATTGTTAGTATTATTTCCACATGTCTCACGAAAGTTTAAATTCGATTATTTGAGTAGGTCGAAGTGGGACCGTGCGCGACGACAGCGCCACGTGACAGGTGGCCATTATGGATAATATTGTCACAGCTATCAAGCGAGATGTAAGTAAATATTGTGAAAAAAAATAATGAAATCATGTTTTATTTTACTATATTAGACAATTTTGGACTATGGCAGTCAGTAACATTATTGGCATTATTGCCAATAACATTAAAATTGTTGTTTTCGGTGAGTAATGAGCCTACTGGTGACTAAAACGGGGTTTCGTGCCATTATCACCCACGAAATCATTTTCCAACCGGAGACGATGAATAAAGGCAAGAAATTGGTGCCAGCTGGGCATGTCCTTGAGGTTGAAGACATTCGCCAAGGAGACATGACCTGTATTATCAAAGCCCGAGTGGTTCGCCAAACTTCTGTCACGGCAACGGCGTACAAGTTTTAGAGGTCAGGTGACTTCCTTTTTTTTCTTAAGGCAATTATCCACTTATGTCTTTGGTCTCGTTTCCACCACGGTCTTGGAAATTTGTAAAATTTACAGTCGCTATTCTTCTTATGTTATTACAATTCACAATAACACATCTTACGAGGACGATATTAATCTCAAAAACGAATAGAAAATGAATACTGCAATATGGATTTGACAGCTCAAGTCAGCGACAAAAATGTAGTTTTTAGCCGTAGAGCTGTGATCGTTTAGGCTACTCCCTCCACCCGCTTTGCACCCTGCCAAATACCGACCTGGGTAGAAGATTTCAATTCCAATGGCAGTATAAGAAGTATGCCATATTAAATTAATTCTATGCCCATACTAAAACTATTGGACAAATTAAACAAAAGGACAAGCAGATGGATGGTTAAAATCATTTTTCATAAACAAAATAACGAAGAGTAAAAAATGCTAAAATGCGTTAGCCTGATTTAAATTGTCTGAAGCAATTAGGCCGATGCTGCTTAAATTAATTTTGGTAATGTTATTGTAGAAAAAATCTATTGTATAGCGGGTTCGCATTTATTAAATAGACTTCGTTTCGTTCATCAAACTCTCCTCATCCTTGCATTGCTTTTTCTCGGAATCTGCTATAATAATAATAACCATTTATTTCAGGCATGTAAGGCCTATAAGTTACCTTGAATACATACAATACGATTTTATAATTAAAACACTTATTATTATTTAGGCGACGAAACAGCGTGGCTGTGTTGCGTCGACAAGTCCGGTGTAGAATTCGATAGGTTGCTCCGGAACCGCGGAAACACGACACCCTTCGGCCAGAAGTCAGCACACGCGATGGTCTCCTGCAGCGGCCGCGGCACGCGCACCACAAACGAGCTGAAGTGCACATAGTGGCGCGAACGCAGCTGGAACACCCTCAGCGAGTAGCCAGTATTCTGGTGAATGGTGTCAAGTGATGCTACAAAGTAAATGATTTCCCTAACCGCAGTTATTTCTCCGAAGACAAGGGTAGAGTTTTTGACGCCATAGCTGTGGCGACTGAGGCGACGGCAGAAGTGAATTCGAACCCCTTTACACACGATTTAAAACCTAATGAGCCCGCAACACGGTTGCTTTCCGCACATCCCACAACATGCGTGCTTGAGAAAATACGAAATTCGAAATAATTAAAAAAACCTCCGGCCAGAGGTGCTTCGAGGGCCCTTGTGCCCGGATAGCCCTCGTCATTGCCCCACGAGTGTCCCGATCACTTCTTGTTTCCCTCTTATTGTGCCTGAATTTCCTTCGTTCTATATTTCACTTTTTTAATATGTGCTTAGAACACGGCTGCAGGCTGTTTTTTTAATGGAAATAAGTAGAACGGTACCTGGAGTAAATCAAAATCACTCAGGATCATAATGGAATTTCATAAAAAAAAAACGAAGGCGCGCAAAGTGCCTTTTCTTTTGTTATAATTATAACATAGAAAACTTGGAGTATTTTTTAATTCATTGCATGTTTGAGACTAGCTATATCCCTAATATCTTGCCGAGAAAGGGGTTTGCCAGCTACAGTATCCCTCTATCCGCTTGACTTTTATATCAACTTGACCGGCAATCCCTATTTTCCCGGCCGCTGCAGACTTAGTTGTTACAGGTGAAGTTAATGAGACATATTTAGATGAGAGACGTGGAAATCAAAGCTTGCAGAGGTTTTTATAAAGCACTTAAAGTGATTTTGACTTTAGGACCTGAATTATGCAAAAGGTTATGTAGACAAATATAACGAGCTGATTAAAAAATCAACATATTCACAAAGCTCGCGTTTCCAAACGCAACCCTCGTTAGAAATCAACCGTCACTGGCCGAAAAAAAATAATTATAAAGCGCGCGTAATTCTTATTTCGAATTCAAATTAAAGCCGCTTAATGCGCGGGAGCGACCGTTAAAAAAAAGAGTTGACGAGAGCTCGCCGAGGGTGGTAATTTTTCATTAATTTAAGTTCACCATTCCCTGTTTTGTTTGCTTTTAATCGCATTTCTAATTAATCCCGCCGAGAATAACGTGACAACTGTCGACTATAGCGGCCATTTTTTTCGAGGCCCAGTATAGCAGATGTCGGCCGATTTCCATTTGTTTCTGAGATTAATGATTCGTTGCGATTGTGAATTTTTCCGGTTGACTTTTGTTGTTTTAGAAGCAATTTGTACGCTTATTTTTGAAGCGTTCGTTAAATCCGCGAATGATATTCGAAACGAAAGGAATAGAACAAAGAGTTTGGTGGTGAAGGTTTTTTATTTGTCGGGCCGATAATAAAATTCTTTTTACAATCGGCATGCTAGCACCCGACGTTTGTTTTGGTTATATTGTCTTTCAATTCAGGCAAACGACGTAGTCCGATTAGAAATGCTATAAATCAGCAAACCGATTATAACGCGTAAGCCTCTCTTGGTTTTTTGTAAAAAAAAACATCTAAACCAAACACAGATGGACCAATATACAATTAAAATAGAGCTAGAGCTGTTTGTCTTACCGCACATGTACAATAACATTTTCGATATTATAATCGAATGTGCTGTCTGCTTGGTTATTCTATGAAGCAGGGGTGCGAAACCCGTCGTGGACACATTAACACATTAATCTATGGCACTGCTCAGAGCACGCTTCAATCGGCAGCGCAGTCTAATGTAGCCCGGACCACTAAACTTATTATTTATACCTGACTTACAGGTTTAGTGTGTTAGCAGTAGTGTTTTCCCAGGTATTTGTCTTCGTTGTATTGTTGCTATGTACTCGTGTCACTTAAGGATACCGTTGTTATGATCTTTGTAAGTTCTGACATATACAAGAGCAAAAGACTCTTACTTTCAGCTTTATTTAGTTTCACCTGTCCCGTTGTCTGTGTGTCTGTCTGTCTGTAATCAAATCTTGCAAGTTAAATTTGACCCAATTCCCGGTGACCGATTGAGCTGACATTTTGGGTATAAGTTTAGTTTGGATGACAATTCAATATTATGGTACCATCAAGCTGATCTGATGATGGAGACAGAAGGTGGCCATGGGAATTCAGTACTTAACCGACGTAACCACGTTGAGTTTGGGCTCGTTAGAATCGTCTCAATGTGTAGTTGCTGATGGTATATAGAAAAGTACAGTCGGCAATAAAAGCGTGTACCAAAAATGAAATTTTTGACAGAAGCTTGTTTCAGCTTTGCCTATACGTAAAGTGTTATCAAAGAAAAAATAATAATTGGTTAGATAAAATTGGCACAGTTCCATACCAATTTACCTTATAAATCCCATAGCAATATAAACCAAAGTTTTTTTGCGCTAGTGTATCGATGCCGATAAATGCTACTATGATTTTTAGTTATACGTTAACTTAGTTCTTAACTAGTCTGATTACGTAAACACATAAATATGAAAAAAAAACCGTCTAAAATAAATACAAATAGATAAAAGCGAAAATAGTTAGGCCTAATATGTTTACGTAACTAGGTAGTAAAATTTCAACAGAATTGTATATTTTTAAATAAGGCTTACCAACAGTAAAATTTTAAAACAACATGCATCGAACTGTACGTTTTCATAAGCGTGACCACTCTGCACCTTAATCTACGAGCGCAACGCGTCGTAGACACATTAACTCATTAATCTATGGCACTGCTCAGGCCAGCCGGCCGAAAGACCTAGCCTGCTAGAATTGATAGGTGACTCGGCTTAAATGTTGAAAGGGACAAATGACAAGCTAGGAAGTTTGTATGGTAACTGAAAAGCAAGGGTATGGTGTTTGACTGATAGTCGAATCAGCAACTTTTTATGAAACGTCAAAACGGTTATTCTCAAATGAAATTTATTTTGCTTGACACATGGTTAACAGTTATATGAAACAACTTTGTTATAATCAGCACATCTCGCCAACATTTGGGCATCCAAAACTTTAAAACTTTTGACTAATAATATTGCATATTTAATAACAATTATTCTTATTATTTCAGTTTCCATTAAATTATTCTAATACATTAAAATCTTGTATTCAGAAAAATATTTGTTGTCAGGTGGAAATACAAAAACTCAGCAACATCGTTAGGTCTTTGTAAAATACCCTTAATCTTAAAACAGAACTTTCAGTCCATTCCTATTTCAAATGTTGTGCCTGCGGTTGTGTCTAATTACCACGACCCTTTACGAACATTTTATATGGAGTCGTGGCAATTAGACGTAGGCACAACGCTAGAGATTGATCGAAAGACTCAGTATGAAGTTTGCAGGGAAATACAGAGATTCGGAAACATATTTAAGTCTTTGTCAAAGTACTCTTAGTCTTAAAACAGATATTTTCAGTCATTTCCTGTTTTAAAGTTGAATTAAATCATTATAAATTAATACATACTACTCAGGGAAGACTAGGCTATAAAATTTTATCGCCATTTGAATCGTACGCATACATTTCCAATATTATATTGAAGTTTATATACCTACTACACTAGCTGTGCTCAATAAACAAATTAAAAATCAAATTTACCCTCGAACATTGGGCACAACAGAATCTGGACACACGAATTCAATGGAATTAGACCTTATACAAAATATTTAAATTTATTTTGCTTCATTAAATTTTAGGACAAACTAACTCTACTTTCTAAATTGTTTATAACTATAAACGAAAGCATAAAAAGGGAAGTTATTATGTAAGAACACCGCCTCTAGGAGGTCAGATTGCGGCATGGACCCCATTACGGTGGCATCATTACCTCTGAATCGCAATGGAAATTCGTTGCGAGAAGTAAGCGCCAGCTCTGGGGTTTCCAGTTGCTTGAACCAGCCGCGAAGACAAGGCCTTGAGGAACTTAAACTTAACTTTCTAAATTACACTATTCAAATTGCGTTTACCAGATTTCTATACGATGGACAGCACGTTGATACCCGTTACAAAAAACTGTCGCCTCTGCGCCTCAGCTACTCTGTGTCGCGTAGGGGTGGCGAAACGCAAAGGTAATGTATCGTGGATACTGTACACGCATTACGTCATTAATCTATGCGGCCAGTGCGGGGATGCGCTCAATCAAATCAAATACAATACTGGCCGGATACAGGGCACTTACAACTACAGTCGTGATACTTACACTAACTTAGTACTAATATACCGGTACTAATATTCGAAAGAGGACAAGTTTATGAGTTGCAGGTTTCTAAGTTTGTATGTCGGGAGAAACCTACGGAACTACAGACCCAATTTCAAAAAATATCACCATTAAGATAGAAATAGTTCATTACTTTTAATTCATTTGAACTTTTCTGGAGACAATAAATAAACAGAGACACGCAAGGACATTCAAAAGACGTGAAAAACCTTTGCTTCCGTTTTAAGATAAATCGGCTTGAATACGAAAATCTTAAAGATTAGTTTTCGTTTGCAACGTACAGCTATTCTTTAATGTCGTTTCAGACAGGCACGTGAAAACATTGAGGATGTCATCTCACCCTTACTTCGTGAGGTCAGAGCCAGTACTTGTGTTCCCTTCCTCTCCCGCTGACCCCGATCGGCGTCAGCATTTAGTATGGACTTGCGAACAAAAAATTTTTAGCGCGGGAGAGGAGCCACCTAGAAAACGCCTTCCATTCGCTGTACACTGCAATGTCTACATGTTCGTTCATGATCTTATCGATACCCTAGTTCACAGTCGTACTAATTACATTTTTTTTATCACTGAAATTGTAACTTTATGATTTGAGCACTATCGTATTTACTAATTTAATTACACCACTTTTTTCCCCGTAATTAGTACGATTGTGAACTATGGTATCGTTATATGAGTTCGTGTGGAAAGCTGACGATAGAATGTAAGAAAGTGATAGAAAGTGAGATGCCTGTAAGTACCATAGTTTAATGTTTGATAATTTCTTATTATTATCTGATTCTGTATTGTATATTTTTTGTCATATCTCAGTGCTAAGTGAAATGTAATTCTACAATTTGTTCCGTTTTGGCTTTAGCTGTTAAGTTGCAAATTTCGTGTGTAACAAATATACAACGTGTTAATAAAATAACGCAAAACCTGAAAACTGTTTGTTCAGAATCGAGAGTAGAATGCAAAAAAAAAAAAAAAAAAAAATTTTTGACGCGATTTATTTTTTACATTTGTATGGAGCAGGTCGCCCCAGTCGGCCAACACTCCATACAAATGTAAAAAATAAATCTTGTCAAAAAATTTATTTTTTATTTTTTTCGCATTCTACTCTCGATTCTGAACAAACTGTTTTCAGGTTTTGCGTTATTTTATTAACACGTTGTATAAATAAATGTCAACATAGTCGCTGGTCACCATCATTACTTATCGTCTCAGAAATGTACGTCGTAATCGCATAGAAAAAGATTCGTTTTCGTTTTCAACAGCCAGCTATCCTTTCACGATGTCGTTTCAGACGGCACTGCAACACTGTGAGGATGTGACCTCCCCCTTACCTTGTGGGGGCAGAGCTACTTGTGCCGGCATGCTACGCACCCCACTAGAAAACACCTTCAGTGTGTGACGTACTGACGTTGGATTATCAAATGCCACAGTATGCTTTGTGCTTATTATTACTCATCTAGGGCGATAAAACAAAGAATGCCTCAGATCGCAGGTATTTGTCACAAGACGAAGGCAAGGGCGGTAAATGTGCGGTCTGCGGCTTTCTTTGTTTTGTTTTGCCCGTGATAAGTAGAAAATTTTACCTCTTCCCTGGCCAGGATGTAGCTGATTCTTCAGACGTGTAGCGGGCGGTTGTCACTTTGTGCCTAGCGTGACGTAAAATATTTTACCTTCATTTGTTGAAAAGCTACTTCAATATCAAAATAAAGTCTTGATAATTTTTTTCGGAAAGCATCAACGTAATCCTCAACTAAGGAATTACGCTAATGAAACACCAATTACGAACAAAGCTTCTAACCTTAAATCTTGGTCAAATCTCTATTTACATAATACTGAGACACGATTTACTCGTAATTCTACTCCTAACAGGTATGCGACAATAACTATTCGATGGACTGGACCAAGGCAAAGCAAGATTCATCTGTCCGAGCGACTACTATTTAGTGAATAGGCAGGACTCACAAAGTCAGCCTGAGAGCCCTACGTGCCCCTTGCCTTCTCCCCCACGCTTAATTCGCACTCAAACCATTGCGATTGGAACTCTCGGTGACGCCATTTGATTGGGGATACCTTCACTTAGGAATTTTTAGTCTCACAGCTGGTCGATTGTGTTGCGATTAGTACGTACGTTAGATGAATCTGATGTCATTTTTTGTATGCGAAAATGACAGTTGAGTTGTCCTAAGGCTCGTTTAAAATGTTACGCAATTTCTCCTCTAGCCCCTATGTCACCAAAATGACTATAGGCACTTGAATACCGTTCTTTGTTCATTGCTGAGTCGAGCCGCCATCGTTACTATTTCAAGGAACGAACGCTTACAAAGCTAGAATCTCACAGACTTTTCCTCTTTATAATATTAGTATAGATTTAGAACCATATTTCATGATTAGCTTTAACAAATCGTGCTATTAAGCTAAACAATCACTAATTTCTAAGTAAAGATGAAGGTTGAAATTCAACCATTAACTTTGACGTTTGATACACGAAAATCAACCTTATTATCATCCCACAATAGGAGCAAATTTCGCGATTGTTAATAGTTAATGCTACATCGACTGTGAATGAATTATCGTATGTATTTCCTAGTATCGATATTGTGGAGATTCTGCGGTGGAGAGATGTGTGGTGATTTAAACTAATGATTTGGTGCTACTGAGAAAACTTTAATACTTAGGTACTTACAGTGATAATAGTGATCAGTAGAAAGTGTTTCTAAGAGAGGTGGTAAAAGAGCCAGTCTAATATGAAGCGAAAACTATACTTTGCATAAATGAAATTCGTACATAATTTTATCTTTTCATTATTTCTTACATAATTATATGACTCGTTGGGTGACGTTTGCTAGGTTAGTTGTAAAAGCACAAAACATATTTTTTATTATAGGCTATCCCAAGAATATCTATTGTATTTGTAGTTCCTAATAATTACCGACATTTATCAACACAATTTTTTTTGTTGTTATAATTTCCCGGGGAGACAAAGAATCATATTTTCCTCAATGACTCATATAAAACCAGTTGAAAATTATCTCCGAAACTTACACTTCATTGATATAATCCAACACAAAGACATCGCTTCAGCGTGAATGCCTTTAAAAAAAAATTCAAACTGTGTACATTCCGCTTTGCAACTACAGAATGACCGAGGAGACCAAAAATCGTCAATCAAAAGTAGTTTTTCGTATATTAATTTACTATTATCTGTCAATAAGTTTCGCCAATTTCCATACACAATACAAGCGAGAATGACGCAAGTGTTTATACATACGCTCTATACATAAGTTCTAATACTCCTATACATAAGTTAGTCGATCATAAAGCCGGTGCTGGCCGCCTGTAAATTTTCGTAGCGCCGATCCTGCCGGTCTTTGTCCTATTAATTTGTAATGTCCCCCCAGCCTAGATGCATGGGGTGGTACCAACTGCACCTAAGGGCTGGGGCACACTGCTGTAAGCGAGACACTAAGTTGACTATGTTGCCAATTCACTGCTGATTTATTGCCTCATTCATCATTAGTATTATATTTTTTATTCTCTCCTGTCAGTGAAAAGACAATACTGACCTAGTTGCTTACCTTTTGTTATTTATTTATATAATATGGACTTCCAACATACTTAGGAGTTGGAAAACGGGTTCACGATCATCACAATAGCGTTGTTTGGCGGGTTTATAAACTGCACTCAAATTGATTATACACATGTTAAACATAAGACACCGCTCTTTTTAGTCGGGGGAACAGATAGTTTTAAATAGTTTTCGTAGGGACCTGACTATGGAAACGAGCAGCGAAATCTGGGGCGTCTTTTTACGTACTTACTTTCAATATAGACACGTCAGGTTCTATGTAATGACACAGATAATTATACTTCTGTGTGGTAATACATACTAGCTAACACTGTTTTGGTGAATTTTCTGGTACAGACTAACATTACTTGGCCCTATTAATCACGGATGGTTCTCCTGCCTAGATGGGGTGGTGCCGGCTCCATCTAAGGGTATGGTCGCAGTGCTTCAGTAGCGGAAAAGTTTCAAATATATGTATTTAGCGCTTGAGCTATCCTTTTTTTAAAGATGAAATATTCTTGTTCATATTTCATTTATTGCGATCGTGTTCATTATAGGTACACACAGCAACACACCTAACTAACCATACCGTGAAAACCTAGAACCTTATTACAATGCACTTAAGGTCAGATTAGATTTCCGATGGTCACTTAGCTGTGTTGTCGACTGTACAAGTTAAACGAAAATATTAAAATTATATTTAAAAAACATCCAAACAGTTAAATATCCACAGCGCAGGTTTCGTCAAAAATGAGCACAGAGCGAGTATCCGCAACAAACTTCGTCCAATAATATATATTTACAACCAGTGATCAGCCACAAGGTACAATAGGTGTTAATATAACAGTTGTCAGTGACACATGAAGACCCTGTAAGGGTACTGCAATTGTCTTACATACTAGAAAGAAAGAAAGGAAGAAAGAAAAAAAATATTTATTCGTAGCAAAAAAAAAAGACAAACTGTGCACACATACGCACATACACATTTGTCACAAAATGGCCACAACTCAGCGTAATGCTGGCAACGCCAGCGCTGGTCTTCCGTTGTGGCCCTCTGGTAAGGTACGGAACAATGACGCCACAATCACACACAAGGACACATTGCAAAATACAAAAACATTAAAAATAACGAAGAACACAAACTCATTAAAAACAAAAATCAATATATAAAAACATAAAAAGACACCTATAAATTACAATAATATAAAATGGACGTATAGCAGCCACTTAATTTTTTTAAAAGAAAAAAGGTACTAAAACTATGGCTTATCTATGGTAAATTTGACATTCGATTATTTCGATTTGACATTACATAACATAACTATAACTAACTAACTAACGCGTGTTGATGCAAAACAAAACATTATCTGTGAAATCAAGTAAACAAGTTGACCATTAAAACTAAAACTATACTATGAGAGTTACTGCTAAACCAAATACTAAATAACACGGAGTAATTATTCGAAAAATAAAACAAAGAACAATAACAGCTAACTACTAAGACTACTAAGTCATTGAAAATAAGATAGGGAACAGGCGTTATGATGTGCATTTATTTATACGAGTACATTACACAGAAAACATGCAGACTCAGGATCAAATACTGCTGCAGTCGTGCTCACTACACAGATAAATGCCTATACCGTGATTTGAATTTTGAACCCAGGAACTTCAGTTTAATATGATGGGTCACTAAAGTAAGCTACAGTGGTTGTCAATCAATGTTATGACGGTCCCGGCTTTGAATCCCGCGAATCCCGAATTCCCAAGTCTTGGATGATGTATCTATGTAGGTATTCAAGAACCTATTTATCTACATAAGTATTTTATGTTGTCGTCTAGAACCCATAGCAAGCTTTGCCTAGCTTGGAACTAGATCTATTTGTGTTAAGTTGTTCCACTATATTTATTTACGTGCTTTCCTTCTAGCGTTTTTTTCGGTTGCAACCTAAAGAATCCCTAGGTCTGCATTAGCACATAATCCTTTGGGATTGACGTAGACGCTTGCCTTAGCCGAATAACATTAATTTATTAATACGTTTTATAACACTTTTAAATATACTAAAGGACCACGTAATAAAAAGTCAAAGTATTTTTTGAATGCCTAAATAGTGTCCCATTTCTAGGCAAAGACCTCCCCTCTCGACTACCACTCGTCCCGGCTTTGAGCAATCTCTAATGTTCAAGTTATGCTGTATTATCAGTTTATCACGTTCCATAACCCATTCTAAAACGGCTTCAAGAATCGCCACGCCACGGCACGGCCGATCTTCGACGAGCTAGTTTCCGATAGGATTAAGCCAGACTTACTACTCGGTCATTCCCCCTACCCCCTTCCCCCTGGCATTAGACCAATCATACCCGACGGCTAGATGACGTTTTCGGTCTAAGATGCGTTTTCGAGCTGAACACGAATTGTTATGAGGGGTTGTGTATTTTGCGTATGTGGGTTGAAGCATAAATTGCCGACGTTTTTATAAACGGCTCATACACATATTTACTTTAGATTACTTTGGATAGATTAGCTTTTGTGAAGTAAAACATACATTAACAACATTAACATTATTATTAACATTTATTGACATCATCATATCAGCCGAAAGACGTCCACTGCTGGACATAGGCCTCCCCCAAAGAGTGCCAAAGTGACCGGTCCTGCGCCACCCGCATCCAGCATTTATTGACATGTTAATTGTAATTGACTAAATTCCATTGTATTTTTAATGTTTAATTTAAATTTATGCTAATGTTTGACATTCTCATTATGTTTCACCAAATTACCAAATTTTCGTACGCCACACAATTCTTCTTATAACTGTCACCTATTTTACCTATGTCTGAGGAAATAAATTATTTGTATTTGTAAAACATCGTGAGGAAACCGGTCTAATCCCAATAAGCTATATTTTCACCTTGGAAGGTCAGATGGCAGTCGCTTTCGTAAAAATCATCATCATCATCATCATCATCATATCAGCTGAAAGACGTCCACTGCTGGACATAAGCCTCCCCCAAAGAGTGCCAAACAACAAAAAAAAAACCTAAAAAATAGTCTACGTCAAATCTTGGGATTAGGTGACAAAGCGGACTCCGAGCTCCTTTAGGGCACAACCGGGAATAACGCTAGGATGGTGATGATGGGTCATAAACAGAGTAAGGTTCGCTTTCCTCTGGATATTGTCAAAGTTAAGGGCTGGAAAACCTATTTTTTGGTTGGACTTTTAATCCGCATATAAACGGCACGGCGGGTAAGAGGAGTCTTTTATATCATTACTAGCGACCCGCCCCGGCTTCGCACGGGTACTATATTATACATATAAACCTTCCCCTTGAATCACTCTATCTATTAAAACAAAAACCGCATCAAAATTCGTTGAGTAGTTTTAAAGATCTAAGCATACATAGGGACAGATAGCGGGAAGCGACTTTGTTTTATACTATGTAGTGATGCGATAAAAAATATTATTTATATGCAAGTAAACTGACAACAGGAAATACGTATTTTATTTTAAATACGGTGTATGACCCAAACTCACTGACATAAAACATACCCGATTTTCTTTTCGAGAATTTGTTATATACAGGGAGGAACATTTCCTTGGACTAAGCTGAAAGGACAGTGTTATATAAGTGACGTACAAACGATCTATTATAAATGTTAAGCTGGATTTAAAAGAAAAAAAAAACATAAAAATCGAAATATTTTATCTTAGTGACAACCCTAATACTATACATAGTTATTATTTTCATTTGAAATTGACACATGTCACAAGTCACAAGAATCTTGCTGACTTCATTGAATCTGCTGGATAGGGTTGAAACATACAGTTTTTTTCACCAAAGTTTAACAAGTTGTATCTCGGTAACAGTTAGAAATATTAATATGGTTACTAGGTGAGAAGTAAAGCACTAACCCTGATCTATATCCCATTTGCTTAAAAGTCCATCGATCTGTTCCACCCAGTATACTATTACAATACACTAATTCTAGTGAAGGATTTTTTCAAATTGGATGAGTAGTTCCGTGATTTACCAACAACATTTACATGCCAACCAAATAAATGTTACCAATACATTGTGTGCCGAATTATTTTGTATGAAAAATATATTTTTTTTTTACTAGAGATACCAATTTACGTTCATTAGCGCTTATACTCTCAGCAAATATATGTTCTTATGGAAGTCACACACTGTATTGTAACCACCTAGCCAGGCAAACTAACTTTTAGAGAAAAAAATAAACATGTACTCGATTCTTGGTATTAATGAACCAAGGAATGAATTACGAAGATGTTAAAATAGTGGGAGGATAACCTTTTAATTCAAGATGTTTTTTGTTTCATTCAAGGTAATGGCAGCCTTCTTGATTCAAGTAATTATTTTTTCTTGCTCGCTTTATAGTATTTATCGATTTAATACATGAAAATATTTTTGCAACACATGCTGTTCCCAATAATATTACCGGTGGCAGTATGCCTGCGAATAGGAATATTGACAACGGCACATCAGTGTGCATAAATATTTCCAAAGCATGCAATGCAACTTTTCAGTACTTTTAAGTTAAAACGAAATGGACATTGACGATTTCGCGGCGTGAATTTACGACAGAATTATAAAAATGATTGCTGTTTAGCGACCTTGTTAATATTATTTTATAAGAAAAAAAAAAGGAAAAATGTTTCCAAAAAGTAACAAAAATATTTTTTTGCCTTTTAATTAATCACGCACTTTTAAGTTAAACACAAAGATTAAGTCAATGTATTTTAAAAGAAAAGTATCTGTACCTCATGTCAGATCCAGAACATGAAAGGGGAATATTGTACTAGTTTTACTTATTTCGATCAATAGTGCTTTTCAAACAAAATAATACTAAAAGCCTTTGCGTTTCTAAATTTACAATGGTATTCCTTGAAATCGCATGACGGTTTACCCACGATTTTTCTAATCTTATGTGGAATTGGTTATACACCGTGTTTTTTTAACCGTCTTAGAGCCGAAGCCCACTTAAAGTATCCAAAACGTACTAATCATTCGTGAAAAAAAAAATTATTAGTCAAGTTTGTAGTAATAAAAGTAAATAAATTAAGTTTGAAAAATCCTGTATGGCGCGCGGTGCAAAGTTCATTCACTCGGTTAGAGTTCCTATCTACATAAGATGGCGACTAGCGATCACTGCGGTCACTCGGCTGGATGATTAAAATTAATATTGATACAAAAAAAACAATATTCATACATTAAAGAAAATACAAAAAAAAACTTTTTTTAGGTTCTTTGTAATGTATACATTAACTGGTCTTCGGCTCTAAGACGGTTAAAAAAAAACCGTGTATACATAACTGTGGTTATTCTCACCTTACACGGCCATTTCGCTAAAATCTCCAGAGGCTCAAGTATAAGTTTTACCGAAACAAAACGTTACGACCGCGTTCGCGTTTAGCTGTCAAATCCCATACAAATTGAGGGTAAAACGCAAACGCGATCGTAAAGTTTTGTTTCGGTAAAACTTATACTAGAGCCTCAGGCTGCATTTTGGCACGCAGTATTGCTCATGCAGCCATTCCCCGGACAATGATTGGTGGTGTCTTAGCCCGAGCCTAGTTTGGCCCGTTAAGGATCAGTTTCCCTCGTACCCTCTTGATTGGGTTATGTATTTTGTTGGTCGTGCTAACTAAGTGTTATGTTGTTCGATACCGTTATACGTTTGTATCAGTTTCCTTATTTTGATGGGATAAGCGGTGCGATATAAACAATAAGAGACACTCTAGCCGAGTAAGGTACGCAAGTTTCTATCTGCAGGTCCAGGGTTCGAAGCCTGGGTACCTTTGTGTCAAAAAATTGTATGTACCTACAAAATGTCATTAGTTATTGTACAGTACGTAGGGTATACCTTTATAACGAAACAAATTATTTAATAAAATATTTTTGTTTCGTGTTATTTCAAGGCTGTGAATGAGGCTTTCTAGTCGGTTTCATAAAACTAGTGCCTATGTCAAAGCTTGCCTTTCAGGGTACAAGCGGGAAAAGCCCAAGAGCATGATGACCCAAATATGTAGATTTCGTATATGTTAGATCTTTCACGTCAATAGAGATACGAAATAAGTGTTTTTTTGACAATGTTTAAAAAATCATACAAAATTATTTCAAAATTCGGTAGACAAAAATGGAGATAAAAGATTGAAGAATCGATAGCCGTTTGACTTAAAATTCTATCTGTAGTGCAAAAGTAGGAGATACCATTCAAAACTTGTCAAAAATCGACGAAAACCTCGGGTAGCCCCTTTAAGAGTGAAGTATACATTTGGAATACCTCATACTCGTCCATACAAAAGGAGAAAAAGTTTTTCCACTTCTAAATATTTTCCAATCTCAATGATTTTTAGTACGTTATTGACACGATGAAAGAATAGTTTATAGGTTTTCCTTTTTTCAAACTTTGCACCAATTTTTTTTTTAAAGCGAAACCTCTTTAACCTAGATTATATTATGCTGAAGCGTTCGACATCAAAATTAAAGTGATTTGTTAAGATTTAGAAAGTGGACAACGTTTGCTCCCGAAATGGAAATTTCATATAAAAAGTACCTATTGTCAGTCGCAAGTTGCTAGCTAGGCATACTTCCCTCTTTATACGACCACTTTTAGACGACGTGTATTGTATCCGTTTTGTATGACTACTCCGCCCGTGTACCACGAAGATCGCGGGCAGAGCCGCGGAATGTATGAAAGCCCTTGTCCATCCCAAAAAACCATTCTATAGAATAAAAAAATAATCAGGTGACAATTTCTAGAACTACCCGTAACATACAAACTACATATTCTTGAAGTCTCAAAGTATATATTGGTGATGTAGATGTGATCCGAAAGAAATACGTAATACAAACGACAGACGTTTGTTTATCTAGTTTCATTTCATATCAAACGAATTTCAACACTATCCCCCTAACAACTCGACTCAAACTCCTATGTCGAACGCAGAAAAGTATGGCCGAAGAGGAAAATCGTAACGGTTTTTCTCCGTAAGTACCCGACCTGTCTCAACATGCTTGCGAGGCAAGGTCAAGTTTGCGGGGGAAAACGCTGAGAAAACAAATGTATGTAGCCTACATAATGTAGGTGAATGAGTGCGTGGGTGAATGGAACGCCCGTCTCATTCGTTCAGGAGCGTTGTTCTTTTGTTTTGCTAGGTTAGGAGATTAGAGATACGTTTTAAAACATAGGTATGCATTCTTCGGATCTGTGTGCGCATATTGAGTGGTTTGTATTGCTGTTGACAGTAAAATAATGGATGAGTAGTGGACATTTTTTCGGGCAGTTCAGGGTAGTCAAATGTTTTGTATTTATAGGTATCTCCGTTGACATTTTGCTGTCTTTCTTCTTAGACATCCGAGCCAATGTCCGGTGAAACTGCGTTAAAGTACCAGAAATAAAGTACATAAATAAGTCTCGTGAAAATTCATCTTTTAAATATCACATTTGCACAGGTTCACAATTTAGATAGTTTATTAAACCAGTTTTTGAACTGTTTAAAACTTTGTCTTGTAAATCCTTGAAGTTTAATTTTTACTTAAGTTTATAGGTTTAAACGTACCTAAGTAAAGTTCTCTTTCTGGAAAACACATGACATTTTGAAGTGGATACTTCTTAGCTCGCGTTCTTGTATAGGGGTACAGTTCAAAATGTATCACGTGAGTTCCGGAATAACTTTTTGTAGAGAAGCCTAATCTGATTTCAAATAATTGTTTGTTACATGTTTTAATCCTTCTTTATTTGCCATTAGTTGTTAATCACAAAATGTTATTTAGTTTATGTGGCGGACATGAACATAATGCTGAAATGACCGCCATTTTCAATGTATCGCGAGTCAAATGAGCTACGTCAGTCAATGTTGCCATATATACCTATTTATCTGTACTTATACAGATTTTAGTGAATTATTTCTGATATATATTTTACGGGTACACCATAATAGCAGATTCCTTTTAATAATCAAAACACTTTGAATTTAACAATAGCACACAGCATACAAGGTTCCATAGCAAACAAAGAAGTATCCACTTAAACTTAATTAACGGTTGTATCCGACACAACCCGCTTGTTTTTTTTAATTTGCAAAAGAAAACAAATTCGAATAGGTCACTACTCGGGTTGTTCTTAAGTTTTTTACCTATGCTTTTATTAAAGTGTACGCAGTGTACTCGTTGTTGTAACGCTATACTTACTTTTAATAAAGTGTGTACATGGTGTATCGTTGTTGACAGACGAGTCGGGATGCGAGGCTGATATGTCGGAGGGCGCGGATGTGGGCCGCCACTCGTCGCCCCGGCCGCAGCAAGAGCCCATCAACCTTAAGAATGAGGTGAGTTATAGTACACTTACCCTACTCTATGTTTGTATGCGTACACTTACCATCCTATCCACAATAAGAGCCCATCAACCTTAAGAATGAGGTGAGTTATAGTACACTTACCCTACTCTATGTTAACACGTAGTTTGTTTGTACGTTACTGTGTGCGTAGACTTACCACAGTAAGAGCTAATCAACCATAAAGATAGGCGAGTTAAATTACTCTTACCCTATTTTTTACTTACATGTATAAACCCATTCCCAATAGGAGCCCATGAACCTTACCAGTATTAAGGATCCTGTATTTTCATTCAAGTTCGCCAATTTTACTTTTTTATATCTGTGCAATAAAGTTTAAATAAATACGTAAGAATATGCTGAGTTACATTAAACATACCCTTTACTATGTATGAAGACACTATTATACTCAATCCTGCTAAACGTATTGAATTGGTGTTCATTTTTGTATATATCGCGCGCTTAATCTGACACATTAGACTTGCGTACGAATTCCCTAAGTACACGAGAAACACAAATCTGATTCCTTTTTCAATACGTTTACTCGCATAGGGCCCCTGCTTATTACGTGGCTCGGATGTGAGCCACTCTTGCCTCACGAGAGCCTATCAACCTTAAGAATGAGGTGAAGCCCTATTGTTACTTAACCTAAAAATAGCACGTGTTTAGCAGTGTCTTTATCAGTCTTTATGCAAGCCTGGTCAACATGGAGCACTAATGTCGAATTCCAAATTGATTTCAATGACACGTTAGCTCAGCGCTATAGATTGTTGGGAGAAACTCATTTTCATAAAGACATCTCGGTTTACCATCTATAAAAAATCTAATAGCTCGAGGAAAACCTTTCGCAAAAAATACCTGCGGAACGGATTTTGGCAAAACTTTTCAGCAGTGAAGGTAAGAAATCGAATAGTACAGGATTTAATTGATAAGCATACAATGTCATCGGCAGTGGCTAGTCTTTAATTTTCATACGTACATTTTATTTCGGGAATCGTGCGTGTTTTTTTGTTAAGTACTTATTTATAAGTTCACTACTTTCGTCGAGTTCAGTAGAATAAATTGGTAATTTCACGACGACGTGATGGAGTCGCAACGTTTCCGTCCGGCCTTGCTGTCAACGGAGGCTGCGTGGATTGAATATTATTTTAAATATTTAAATAAAAAACTTTCAAGTTAAATTATGAAATAAGCATCAACCTCTTATAACTAAATCAAGTGTTGGATTACGTCAACGTTGATCTAGTCTCAAGCTAATTATGATTTTTACTATGGGTACCTATATACCCATACACAATGCTAATAAAACATATAGAATTAAAACACATCCAAGACTCAGGAACAAATATCCGTGCTTGTCACAAATACCTTACCTGGATTCGAACCCAAGACCACCGACTTCATTGACAAGATCAGGGTCGTAATTTAGACTTGTCAACAAGAATTTGTATAATTATAATTTCCTTGTTCAGTCAGCCAAGGAAGTTGTCTACCATTTGTGAACTTCAACATACTAACAAAAGAGTCAATACCTAAGTTTAACAACACCCTTAAACTTTCTTGGCTGGCTGTAGCTGTACGACCTATATAAGTCGAGTTAAACTGTCAAAACCATCGCGAAAACATATTGAAATCCGAATGAGATGCGAAAACGATAAACCAATTGCACACTTCTTTTCCCTTAGTGTTTTCCGTAGCTCACGCGCCAAACATTCCTTGCATACCAAAAAACGCTACGACGTCGTAGCCGCTACGCGTCTGCTACGCCGCGCGAATATGCTCGCTCAAGTGTTGCCATTGAGAGCCCAAAAAAGACAGCTCAAAGGTCCCAAGACTAAAAACAACATCACAGGTTCGTTAGTCCTACGTAAAAATGCGAAACGATTTTCCGCCGACCAATCGACGTAGCGCAACCTACTTGCCTCAGAATCTATAGTATCGATTAGTGAGCTTTTTTACCCACACGCACTCACACACTCGCGCGCGGGGGCCTGCCTTTTTAACAATCTTTTTTTCGACCACCCCTCTCCACCGAAACCACCATGTCCATTGCGCGGATGCAAAGACCACCCCGCACCCCACCTCTGATATAGCAGCATTGAAAATGGAATTTCCATGAGTGATGGAGTGTCAAACGGAAAGTGGAAAATGGAGAAAAAAGTATATTATGTTAATTATTGAGCCTGGTCCGTCGTCGGAGTTTAAATTGAATGTCATGTCGCATTGTCGTGGAACCGTACGTTTTATGTTCGGACCGGTCGCGTGAGTTTTCAATTTTTTACCAGTTTTGTACAATTTTAATTTTGGTGAACACGAGGAGTTTTTTGGCGTTAGTTAGCGGGGTCGAATCGGACAGAGGACAAGAACCCGGAAATTCTGATGATGGCATCAGATTAAATATATAATCAAATAACTGCAAACATACGCACATGCATACATATATGCCTTATATTTTTCTTCAAATAAATGTGAACATAATCCGAAATAATTACTCTGATGCCAGTTCCGTATTTGTTGGGGCGGAATTGATATGCGGTAATTTGTACTTTACCTAAAGCTTAACTGACAGTCCTAAAAAAAACGTGCAAAATCTTTCTCATAAATACCAAAAACCGCAATGCTCCAACCAAATACAGGTCACCACTCAAAACCCCGTTGCCACAGTCATACCTATCCAATCAAGCCCCACGAAAACGAAACTATTGAATCTTTTACTAAAACCAAACCGTCCAATTTAACCTGCTACACCACCCTACAAAATCGCAAAAACCCACCCGCGTATCTCTAATAGAAACCCCGAAACGCAAAAAAGTTCCAAAAAACGCGAGTACATTTGAATGAAAATCGGCCGGCCGTCCGATCGTCCATTATTATTATTATTACTTGCATTATATCTGCATTTTTTTCACGCACACTCTCGCGTCAGCCATTTTTCCGTTTCTTCTTCGTTTTTTCGGGAAATCGGCGGGGGGGTGCCACCACACACGACGGTGTGTTATAGAGGCTCCCGAACACTGAACTATGCGATGTCTACAAGTGGACGAACATTTAAATTGGCTCTCATCAAATATTGATTGCGTGTAGTTTTTTCATTAACCTGGGGACTTTTTGTGCTCCCATTACGTACGGATACAGCGTTTGAACACGCCCTCGTCGACCACGGAGCTTCTAATTAATAACTCCGTTCGCATTTTATTCAATAGGTTTCATTGATATTTCGGATTCGGAATTTCATCAATTGAATTAGTTGTGTTTTCAGCAAACTTTGTCTTTCAATTAAAGTTACGCATTCACTGCCAACAATTTCGTAGCGTCGCGCTCGTAGCCGATAGCTTGCGGAAAACCGTTTGTTGAGGAAAGCGCCAGGGAGTAGAAGGCCACCTATTGGCACTGAAAGTGTTACGATCAGTAAGATACTTTTGAGATAGCGATCACTCAAGCTTTTATTTAGCCTGTCCCGTTGTCTGCCTGTCTGTCTGTCTGCAATTAAATCTTGCAAGTTAAATTTGACCCACTTCCCGGTGACCGATTGAGCTGAAATTTTGGGTATTAGTATAGTTTGGATGACAATTCAATATTATAGTACCATCGAGCTGATCTGATGATGGAGACAGAAGGTGGCCATGGGAATTCAGTACTTAACCGACTTAACCCCGTTGAGTTTGGGCTCGTTAGAATCGTCTCAATGAGTAGTTGATGATGGTATACAGAAAAGTAAAATTTTTGACAGAAACTTGTTTAAGATTTGTTATTCACTTTTTATGTAGCTATTTGTATCAGTATACAATAATCCTATTTATACCTAGTTTTTATCTCCTTAAATAAAATTGAGGTCCAATATCATAAGAATGATTACAATACTTACATCATATTTTTAGTAGCAGCCAAAGTAACCAAGTATATCGTAACACATCCTTACTCCTATAGGAATAAATATATGTGTTGCGATATATTTGGCTACTTTGGCTGCTACCAACTTTACAGGGTGGAAACGAAATTTTCTCACTCAATTGTTTCTAAACTATACAAGATATCGAAAAACCGGTTACTGATCCCGAAAGTGCTTCACGAGCTCTATCAAACCGTATCAATAACAGGTTACAGAATAAACTGGATCTATCCGAAAATTCAATGTTTCCAGCTTCCATACATTTAGTACAGCCACAGAGATACTAATTTATAATTTAAGTAGGTACTTGAAAATATACTAATGCACTTATTAATAACTAGATTTGTATTTTATCTGTATCAATAATTACGATAGATAGTAGATACACGTGTTTCCACTTCACATAGCTTCATGGTTTTACTTGCTATGGTATGTATGATGCTAACTGTACCAATAAAATCTGCCCTTGGAGAATTTAACAAAACTTGCATAAACAAGTATCTTCAAGCCTTAATTTGAAACGTGCTAGCTGAGCCACGATGCAAGTAAACGCGTAAGCGAGTCGAGTACTCGCGCGAGTCAAGTACTTGCGCCAGTCGAGTCGAGCGCGGTGAAAGTTAGCGAAAGGTGTAGATTGTTCTACACCCTTTTAAGGGGGATAGCGCAGACAATAATGTATGTCGTGTTTATTTTCGTCGTAGTTACATGGTAGTGGTAGTATTTTGTTTCCTAAGTGGGTTTGTAGTATGTACTGAGTTAATGAGGATGTTTATATTTGTTTATTTTTTAGTGACTACTTAGTTTGATAGATAATTGCTCAATTATCGTGAACTAATATGACGCAATTTTAAAGAAAGAAAGAATGAAAGAAAGAAAACATTTATTCGTGGCAAAAAATAAAAAAAACTGTGCACACATACGCACATACACATTTGCCACGAAATGGTCACAACTCAGCGTAATGCTAGCAACGCCAGCGCTGGTCTTCCGTTGTGGCCATTTGGTGAGGTACGGAACAATGACGCCACGATCACACACAAGGACAAATTGCAAAGTACAAAACATTAAAAATAACGAAGAACACAAACTCATTCAAACAGAAATCAATAAATAAAAACATAAAAAGACACCTATAAATTACAATAAAATGAACGATTTTAATACAATAATTATATGTCTAATAAAATAAAATTGGTTAGCGTCGATTTTATATTTTACAATATAGATAAACACCGTATTACTCTAGTAAATTAAGCTGCGATGATAAATAATGAAATATTTTTTTCCTTTTATTGGATTGAGCTAATCTGAAGTATACTTTTAATATTTTTATATTTTTAACATTTACTTTTCCTTCTGCTAGTCAATAGATGAATGCTTAACAGCTACTAAGCTAAAGAGAAAGTTAATGTAATGTCGTATCAAGAGCTCAAAACAATGACAGTGAGAAGAACAGAGTGGCGATTACTCCACCGACAAGAGCCCGGCTCTTAAGTTTATGATGAGCTACTATACCAAGTAATTGATTGAAACACATGTTTTTTTGAAGTCAATGATAAGTTACGAGAAATATAGTCCTCGTAGCTACTAATTGGCAAAGAAAACATCAAATTGATGTATAGGTAAAAGTTTCATTTTAACCTTTCCCTTCCCTTGTGCACACTGGAACCAATTTTTGTATCATTTGTCACACGATAGGCGCAACACACCGTCAGAATAAAATACTTCTTTTTTAAGGACTAGGTTCTTGTCGGTGTAATTTCCAACTTATTCTACATTCCACCTTTCTTTTATTTCTCTATAAGATGAAGCATTCTTTTGTCTTTTATTTGCTCCTTGTAAGTATCCTCGGTTTCATTTTCCTTTTACTTCTTCTGTTCACTCCATTTGTTTTCATCGTCATCGTCATAGACAAATTGATGTATAACAGATTATTTCAACCTTTCCGTTCCCCTGTGCACACTGGTGCCGATTTCCAGTATTTTTGTCACATGATAGCGCAACACCCCGCCAGAATAAAAGGTGTAATGAACGCCCACCCAGGGAATTTATTATCATTAAAAAATGCAAAAAAATCATAATTAAAGGGGTGGTGGGAGGCATCCCATTTTTTATTTTAATTGGCTTGTAAATTTCGTAAGTTATAGTGAAAATGTCGCTGGATGGTGGCGACATTATGCGGTTTAAATGTAGCTTTTTCGTTAACTGCGATAGTTTTGGTAAGTTTTTACATCTGTTTTCGTATGCGACATTTTAGATTACGTTTTTTTGCACTCTTTTTTATTCTTTGTAATGTATGAATGGTTTACTATCATGATTTGTATGTCTATAAAAACTCCTTTACTTTTTTGATCTATTTGTTCTTACCTTTCTTGTTCAATAAATGTATAAAAGTGTCGAATCTTGCTATTTAGATCACTCGAGTTCTTTCTCGACATTTTAGTCTTTCTGTTTTAATTTTGCGTGGACTTAATTTTTTTTTCATATTCATAATCAAAATCAAAATAATTTTACAGTACATATGGTGCTACTTTCCCGCACTGGTGCGGAAAAGAGCACTTTTCGTGCATATGTCGAAACTAAGAGCCATATGTACAGTAAAACGTTGTACGATACACGTGCGAATAGGTAATTCGCAACTCGTGTCGATTTAAAACACTCCCTACGGTCGTGTTTTAATTTATCACCACTCGTTGCGAATTTCCTATTTTCGGTACTTGTATCGTAAATAACTATTATTTCAAATAGACTCAAAGAGTGCTTGAAAAACGATTATTGAATCGGTCAATTATCATATTCCTCATATAAAGTACTTATATGAGGAGTATGATAATTGACTGAGTAGGTAATTTTTTTAATATATTGGCGACAAACCTACAGATCAAAAACCCTATGTTATAGGTACTAGATGACGATATATTTTACAGATACGAAATCTTAAATAAATAGATAACAGCTCATCAGACTCAGGAACAAATAAATATTTATGCTCATTTGCGCTTAGTCGGGATATGAACCCCGGACCGAAAAGGGAACGTTTTGTTTAAAATTGAAATGATTCGTCATCATTAACAGTATATTTTGTCCCACCGTTGGTTGGGCACAGAACTAGACAGATTTTGATAAATGGGACTAAATTATATTCTTCTTTAAATTATTCAACTTTAAATTCCACTATTATTACAAATCCATTTCAATATTAATAGTTCTGCGAACTAACTTTGCATACATATCTTACAATTACGTATTTAAAAGTTTCTTCGAAACCAATTACTTACGTCGCCAACCCTGCCTAATTACAGACTGGCCATACATTACTGCCAACCCTACATTAAACTAGTTAAAAAATATGAGTCCCAGCGTCCCATAATTATAACTAAACACATTAGACCTCCAGAATCATGTGCTAATTGTAGGGCTACCACGCGACGCGAGCTTGACAAACGACTTTGATCAATCACTAGCAACCCTGGCTGGTGACGTCACATTTATTTGTAGCCTAGCCTTAGGCGGTATTGCGATGAATCAATTCCGCAAACTCGTATAAATAATCTTCCCTCCAAAAGAAAAGCACTGTAACACCATCCGTTAAAGCTGATTTTCCAATAAACTGATTGAGCGTGATGCGGAAGTTCGGAAGTTTTACAGCGATTTGCCACGGTTATTGTTTTTTCAGGCGATTTTCGATCTTGCTCAGTTGAGATAGGGTGGCGAGCGTTAATTTTGAAGAATAATGTTTGTTGGTTACTCGTTGCGCGATTGTTATTGTTTTATGTAAATTGTCCTGTTACGAAATATGTGTACTAAATTTTATTTCAAGAAATTCGCTTATATAATATATTATACTATGCACCTAGGTTTGTAGGATCAAATAAGAAACTACTTGTATTGCTGCTTATAAGTTCATAATTTCAAACAATAAATAGGAAAACATAAATAAATAAAAAAAAAGACCAGGTTGCACTCCGGGAGTGCCGGCAGAAGTGAAAACTCAATGACATTGTAACAGTTTTTCGATCAGGTCAGGTGTCCGTCTTACGAATTTTCAATCTGTCGAATCTTACGGTCACGTGACCTGTGGCGAGTTTAACAATTTTTCCCCATCACAAAAAGTGCACAGCGCCGCAAAAGAAGTTTTCACTTCAAAAACTACTTAAATTAATATAACTACTTGTTGGAAATAATTCTATAACGTCTGATGACGTGAAAAACTATTCACATAGCATTGGCAGATTCCTAGGCTATTCTTACGTAATCTGTATTTTAGTCTTTAAGGTATTTTTAACTATTGGCCTCAAATAATTGGTTATTATTGTTATTATCTACTCGTATACTTAGATTATGATTATTTGGCGTCGAGATGGTCACCCAAAAGTTTACTAAGGTAAATATGTATTCGCAGGTTAGACCCGTTTTACGAAAAAAAGAAAAAAAAATACAATACACATAAAAACACAAAACAAAAAAAACACAAACACAACAACAACAATCAATAAACAAACAAAACACAAAAACAAAGCACACAAAGCAAAGACAAAGCTAGAGTTTGGTTTGAGATATAGTTACCAATTTCGTGTAAGTTAAGCGCTTGTGGAAGCGAGCGGACTCGCCACATTGAAATAAAATTCGTACGTTTCGAATCCATCCTTAAGAATTTGAAACGATTTGAACTACAAGTAACAACATTACATTATCTTAGCACTGGTTTTTTGAATAGAAAGTTGTGAAATGATTGGTATCTTTTGGAAGAGCGTTAGGAGAGTATTGAATTTACCCGACTTCAAATCTTGGTCAGGGAGGAAAGTTTCTGATCCAATTCAAACCCTTTCGTACCAATGAGACCTGTTCAGCCACATAATATCTATGTTTCTTACTAAACCAGTGAGCTTCATATTAGGTCACTCACCATTAGAATTTTTATGAACCCTTTAGAATGCGTCAAATATTTTTGAGAGCTTCGAAGTGCCAAGTATAATTGCTAGTGACTTAGGTTGAAGAACCGATATAGTATAAATACTCGCGTATTCCACATGTCATAATATCTATGTTTCTTACTAAACCAGTGAGCTTCGCGTTTCCTGATTCGCGTTTTTCTAGCCATGAGGCGTTTTTCTTGGTTGTATGTGTACGTTTCGTCACTGTGCCGTGACATCACCAAATGGTCGCAACGGAAGACCAGCGCTGGCTCCGCCAGCATTACGCTGAGCTGCGACCATTTCGTGGCAAATTACGTTATTGTTAATGTTTGTAAATTGCCTTGTGTTTGTCACGAATAAATGTATCTTTCTTTCTTTCTTTCTTTCTTTCTTTCTTCATCTTAGCTAGGTCAATCACCATCAGGTGAGAATAGGGTCAAACAGTGTCTGTAAAAAAATATGACAAGATGCTTGAAAAAATATCAAACACAACCTTTTTATGAACCCTTTAGAATGCGTCAAATATTATTGAGAGCTTCGAACTTCGAACTTCCAAGTATAATTATTGCTAGTGACTTAGGTTGAAGAACCGATGTAGTATAAATACTCGCGTATAAATGAATCGAATAATCTACGCATTTTACATAAACGAAATACTTTTTATAGACCGTCAATATGAATATATATAATCGTTTTTGCCCCGGGTGTGCTCGGCACTTAATAAGTACACGCGATCATAGAAAAGCGGACATAATCATAAAAAAGGGCGACATTACAGTGGGATTAAAATGCGGAATCACGTACATTACTGCTTGTTCGGATCTTTTTTGTTCAATACACTTACAAATGCGGACAGGGGAAGTCCTGGAGTCGCCGTAGATAGTTATTTTTTATTTTTATATTTTTAATATTGCTACCTACTCGTAATAAATTATTGCAATTCGTCCGCTACCCAGAGGTTGTCTGGAAGAGATCGCTCTTTAGCTATAATACTGCCTGTTGTTACATCTACTTCTAAGTTTATTTATTATATGTTTTGTATTAGGTTAATAATATATTAAGCGTGCCATAAAGAGCATTTGTATAGTATGTTATTGTACCGTACTTCTTAAATATTGGTGTATAATAAACTTTCTTTTTTTACAATTACGCAAGTGAAACGTAAGAAAATTTAAAACACGAAGATGTATACATAAGAATTGCCTGGAAAATGTAGAGTGGTATATACCTAGATAAGTATAACTTAACCTAGCCAGTACATATATCTTCTATCTACACTCAGAGGCAATGAAAACGGGTCACTTACCATGGATTACTTTACAAAGTGACCCGTTTTCATTGCCTCTGAGTGTAATGCCCAATGTGAACTATGAAGGTACGCTACCTCAGAGGCAATGAAAACGGGTCACTTTGTAAAGTAATCCATGGGAAGTGACCCGTTTTCATTGCCTCTGAGTGTATTAGTATTTTATCTGGGAATGTAATAATATAATAACAGTGAAATCACAAAATGAGAACTATCATCATATCAGCCGAAAGACGTCCACTGCTGGACATAGGCCTCCCCCAAAGAGTGCCACAATGACCGGTCCTGCGGCACCCGCATCCAGTGGACTCCCGCGACCTTTACCAGGTCATCAGTCCACCTTGTCTGGCCTACCCACGCCGCGCCTTCCAGTACGTGTTCGCCACTCGTGGCGATTATGGCATGTACCCCCCATGGAAGGCACAAAACTCAGAACCATAGTCCGAATATTTTTGGTTAGTAATACTATTCGGAAGAAAATCAAAGTAATTAACTTTGATAAATTCTAATCAACATTCTCCACAACTCTTTCTGTCCCGGTGAGTTGGTTTGCAACATTAAAATTAATGGAAATTCGGTTAAATGGCCGGTTCTAATTCGCTGTTTATTTACACACCTTCGCTTGTTTCGTTCCTTTGGGCATTAAAAGGAAAAACAGTTGAGCAAATAATGCCTGTCTTTGTTTTAAGTAATTGTACGCAGGTGTAAGGTAAACGAAACATTGTTTCACATGTTAATGCCTAATAGTTGACCTATTGCTCACCTGTATTGTTATAAAGTAAGATTGAAAGTGCCATATTGGGTTAGTATCTAGATACTAACTATCTGGGACGTTTAACTTACTTTATCATCATCATCATCATCATATCATCCGAAAGTCGTCCACTGCTGGACATAGGCCTCCCCCAAAGAATGCCAAAGCGACCGGTCCTGCGCCACCCGCATCCAGCGGACTCCCGCAACCTTAACCAGGTCATCAGTCCACCTTGTCGGGGGCCTACCCACGCCGCGCCTTCCGGTACGTGGTCACCACTCGAGAACCTTTCCGCCCCAACGGCCATCGGTTCTACGTGCTATGTGCCCCGCCCACTGCCACTTAAGTTTAGCGATCCGGAGGGCCACATCGGTTACCTTGGTTCTGCTGCGGACAGCCTCAAGGTGGATTTATTTACTTTATAATAATGTATGTTATTTTTCATTTAAAGTTAAGTCCAAAAAATATGTTTTATTTTTACAGAAATCTGTTTGGTACATATTAGTATTATGTACAAATTTCACCCATTCAAACGATTTTATTTCATGTCTTAAAATAAATAGTAATCAGCTTGCAATAGCAGCTTAAGTGTTAACCACTTTAGTCCGCGGTTTGTTTTAGTTTTTATAGACTAGTTCCTAAGTAATAGTATTGTTACAATACAATACAAATACTCTTTATTGCACACCTAACACAAACAAAGCAGTTAAAAAGAGAAACAATACAATAACATGTAGGTAGAGGTAAGATTAGATATAAGGTGGTAGGATTGTTTTGTCTAAAGTACGTGTATATTTAACAATTTTATGTACTTATATATGTCATTTACTATCCGTTATCAATGTTGCCGTAGATAGGAGCGCTCTCTTGTAAGGGTATCCACGGAAGATCAGCGTCCAGATGTTAACATGGTACCTTGTCATTAAGCTGAGTGGAGTCCTTTTCTCTGACGCTTTTGTTAGATTAACATTTCGCGTTAGTTTTAAGCAATTTTATTTTCCATGTGTTAGTCTAAGTAGCGTCTGGAATATTTTTTTTTTCTTTCTTTCTTATAATAAATCAGCCTGTTATATAAACGTCCCACTGTTGGGCACATGCCACCACTCATGGAAAAGAGGGAACGGGCAGTGAGTAATCCCTACGCTGGCCCAGTGCGGGTTGAGGACTTAAAACTTACTTTATTCGGGTAAATTTAGGCCAATCAATTACATGTATGTTAGAGAAACAACTATACATTGCCAATTTGAAACGTTATTTAGGTATCTCGATTTTCTTTTGAACACGTATCTTATACTAATAAAAAAAAACAGGTAAACTGTTAGTGACTATACGTTTGTACGTTACGGGAGGAACTCATTTGATTTCCAATATTTTTTCATCAGCATGTCGCAAAGAGTGAATAGGTTATTACTGAACTAGTGAGCGTCATCTTAGGCTCTGACATCGCTTAACATCAAGCTAGGGTCAATCACTGCACAGTCAACTATTAAAAATAGGTTCCAGACTATTTACGATATGGCAAACTTTTTATTGAGTAAAAACAGGCCAACGAGATTCCAACTCTAACATTAACATGTTTATAAAATCTACTTCCAATAAACCAAATCGTCGGCAAATGAACACCTTTTGTTATCGCGATATCAATGATAAACAGTGCTTTGTGCTTTTAAAAGCACAAATCGAGCGACCTTTCATCAGGTAATCACATCAGGCATAAGGGAAACAAATGCCTGCCGCACTTGGGTGCACAGCGATAGGCACCCAGTCCACCCTTTGTACTAGATGTGCTGTCTGAGACCAAAAAGGTCGTAAGTTGGTATCAAAGTCGTAAAGATACGGTTGATGGGTGAAAGAGTTCGAATGTTAAGTGTAATATCGATTTTAATTGAGTTTTAAAAAAGGATTGTGAGTTTTTGAAAACACTTATTCAGAGCAATGACGCGTTGTTGCAGTGCCCAAGATGCAACCGGATGGTTCGCGGTATTTGGGGAAATTACGCGTCATTGCTTTAGCTATTTAGATATTCACTAATATTTATTAGGGGAAAAATCTAACTAGATTAATAAGCTCATTATAAATGGCTCAACAAGTAAGTCCTTGACCGTACCTACCCACTAGACGACGATATATCTGATAGATATAGTATACTTAACATTTAAGACTCGGAAACAAACATTCATGCTAACATAACATTCAGACGTGAAATGCAGATGTATTTCGATTTCCAAATGTTACCATACATACCTACACACTCAATAGTTGTACAGAGAATGGGAGTAAAGTTATTTTTACTACACGGGACTAAATTGCGTATAATTAACTTATTTATTTACCTCTTTGATGCTTCCCGACGTTTCGAATGTGTCACAACATCCTTGGTCGCGTAACGAACTGTGAAAATCATGAAAGTTCAAGTCAATATATAGGAGACAAAGGTTCAAATTTGTATGTAGTACTTAATACTTATGTATGTACCTACATGTATATTTATTTAATTATTTTGTATGCTTAGTACCTTGAGTACCCTTATCTAATGAAAGTGCTGACAAAAGGCTGCGCCAATTCCACACACTAGAAGCTCAAATACAAATTAGTTCGCGAAAATGTTCATTCAAAATATCTACTAGGTACAGTCGAGTTCTCCAATATCTACACAGACAACCTTTCAAAAATATCTATACAGATACTTTATTGTTACTGACACTTAACACATGTGTAGATATTTTTGAAAGGTTGTCTGTATAGATATTGGAGAATCAAGTTAACAATTTTACACGAGTACAGTCGCGGAATGAAAAGGTTGACCACTTTTAGACCTTAACAGCTTTGAAATAAGGCCGAAAAGTGGTCAACCTTTTCATTCCTCGACTATACATAAACCCGAATAGCGTCTGACTAACGCTGCTTATCAAGCGATTCAGACGGGCGTTATCTAAGCGATTAATAAACCGCTTCCATTCCACCGACCTTCCCGCGCCAACCCTATCAGAGACAACGAACACCTTAGTCGGCGCGTGATACTTTAAAAAAAAAAATACAGCCGATCTTAGGGTCATCACGCCCGGCTGCGGTCCCCGGGCCATCTGAAAATGGAACGGCCGATAAAAAAGGTAACGAATTATAAAAAAAGCGGAGGCACAATCGCGAGCGCGGACGTGTGGGGGGTGGGCGAAATGAAATGAAATAATGAAAAAAATGGGCAAAAAGCAGTACAAACATGCATTGTCCTGGCTCGCCTCCCTTAATGAGAGGGGGTGGGCGGGGGTCGCACGCGTGGTTCTGAAGTGCCTGATTATCACCTGATTCCATCTGTGATCGCGCGAATTAGCGTCCGCGGACGCGGAGTGACGAAGCTATAGCTGTAGCATCGTAGCAATGAATAGAGTAACATAAGATAAATATAAATGCAAGAAACTTGATAATACTTATACTTAAAGAAATTCTGAGTCTTGATAGATTTCACAAAATAGCAGAAAGCTATCGCAGCAACGGTAATAATGAGATGTAAATGTTTTCAATCAGGGACAGTATAGGACCGCCTTTTAGTTTGAGGACGGCAGTTTGCTTTTCTTAGCGACTGTAATATAGTGCGTCAATAAATGCCTTTACCTATACCACGATCGCCACTTGTTTCAGCCCAGTAACAACGTTCTAATTTCAAACGGTGCGTCCGCGCGGGCTTTCAGAATTCGAACATATTAGACGTCGAAAAACGGAGGCCCGAAATTAATTTGTTTATGCGAAACAAAGGTGGGTGCTGGCTGCATGCACCCGTGCCTCGCCCACCTCCCGAAAAAAAGAAAAAAAGCAGGAAAAAAAGGGGGGAGGGGTGCCCACACCCTCCCGCGGCGCGATCGGCATCGGCCTTCTTTTTTTAATCGCGTTGCATTCAGCATGGTCGTTTTTGGTAAGCACACACTGCGCGTTGCCTATTTTCCAATTTAGATTGCTTTGTATTACCGGCTGAGCGATGCGCAATAGTTTTTGAGGCTCGTGACACGTCAACTGCGGAAATTAAATTCTCTGTAAAATAAAAATCCCCACCAGTGTTCGTGAAAATTGTGCCCGAACTTCCAAGAACGCGCCCGTATAGCCCTATGTAGTTTTGTTCTGATTTTTAATAAAACAATTTCCGAAACTCTATAGCCCGGTTCTGAAAAACGTTCTCTCACGAAATCAAGAGCACTGTATTGTAACATGCAAAGGACTTATTGAACTGCTATTTTCTAAAAATAAGATATGTTAAAAGTTGAAACTGTGATAACTACTTGTGCTATCCTGGAGTTGTAACAGTTTACTTATAGTGTACTAGCTTCTGCCCGCGACTCCGTCCGCGTGGAACTCGTTTATATCGCAGCTCCATACAAACTTTCACCCCCCATTTCACCCCCTTAGGGGATGATTTCCGGGATAAAAACTATCCTATGTCCTTCCCCGGGACTCAAACTATCTCCATACCAAATTTCATCGCAATCGGTTCAGCGGTTTAAGCGTGAAGAGGTAACAGACAGACAGACAGACAGACAGACAGACAGACAGACAGACACACTTTCGCATTTATAATATTAGTATGGATATGGATGTCTCAACTCGAGGAATACCTAATATATAAAATAAAAAAATAAAAAAAAATAAAAAAAATAGAAATAGGAATAGGGAAATAGTTTAGGTGACTCTTTTTAGTCTATTAGAAATAAGTACTTATAAATTATGTAGCAGTACCAAGACGCAAAAGCGCTGTGTTCTCGTTTGGCTTTTGCTCACTTATTTTTTGCATATTTATTACGCTATCGGTGAGGATCTGTTATTAGCTCACTGTCACTACTGTTTTAAGCTACTGTGTAGTATTTAAGCTGATGATCTTCCTATATAAATAAATAAATAAATAAATAAATATCCGCTATTTTGGGCCTAAAGGAAATGAAGGTTAAAAACACTGCCTGATCATAAATTATTAAGTGACAGGAATACAAGCTTATCAATGGATATTATTTATGGGGAAATGGTATATAAGTATTATAGTTTGTAGTAACAAAAACGACGTAATAGAAAAAAAAACTCTAAATCCAACTCGCCGTTGGCAAACCGCAAGAACCAATAATTTATAATATTCCCCATTAATTAGATCCTCCGCATAACTGCTGTCTTCCACGATATAATTACAAATAAATAAACAGGGACATAACTCAAGTATCAAAATCCCTGATAATTAGCAAGCAAGGGCAATAAATATTGCCAAGATGATAATTATGCGGCTACTCCAATCAATAGGAATGGGAGCCAGGGAGAGCTGGTTCTGTAATTATTTGCATTGAAGCGACGAAAACCTTAGTCTATTTTATTTGTAAGAAAAGGCAAATTAATAATAAATTACATGTCACGTAAATGTGTGTTTGAAATGCTTGAAGTAGCACCGATTGCACTGACAGGATACTTTAATTATTTCAGAAGAGTTATTATAAAATCACCCTTGCTTGGCTTACCAAAATTCGTTTAGATTCTAAGTCGCTCTAATGTGATTTCAGTATTTTTTTTAGCACGTACCTTCATTATTTTCTGTAGTAATATAGTATTCATGATATAATATAATAATACAAATGGTAAAGTTTAGATGTCTGTTACTCAATCACGCTTAAACGGCTCTACCCATTTGGATGAAATTTTGCACGAAGATAGTTTATAGCCTGGATTCAAAAATAGAATAGTTTTTATCCTGGGTTCACGCAGACGAAGTCGCGGGTGGAAGCTAGTATCTACATACATGCTAGTGGTCTGGGAGTTGTATAAATCGCGAGACTGTCTTTAAAAAAAAACAATCAGAGTTCGAAAATGTGAATCGACAAAAAATATATATTATTTTTGTACCCGCTGCGGTTGCGAAATGCGACCTGTACGAGAACACAGTCGGACAGCGGGACACCGGATATACGAACGATTTTGGCCCAAGCTGAAGCATAGAACTTCGTTCGCTTCGATCGCTCGTTTAATTTTTTTTACAAATTTATTGTTATTTAAAAACGAAACTCCAAACTATGAAGCAAGTTGCGTTATAACACAGCCGCAGCCTCGAGCCCTATGTAATTAACCCACTGGTAATTAGTGGACAAAGAAATCGCCGGGCGATACCATCGTGCATAAGTAGCTCTAATTACGCCATTGTGTACCACTGCTCACTAACGCGATTGTGTGTCACTTGGGATCAATATTTTGTATTAAAGTAAAAAAAAAATGCCCTTATTCGTGTTTGAGGGCTCAAAATATTGAAGTGGGCGGTTCAGACTCTTTTGAGACTCCAACATGGGCTTATAGTTCCTAGGTTTCCTAGTAGTCAAGACCAAAGTAAGTAAGCATGCATGGAACAAATTGTCAATAAGTTTCAGAAAACCAATACTGTACAGTAATTTCACATTTAAAGTATTTCTACAAAACTATCACCTATCATCTACCTTCTACTTTTCTTTTGGATTTTATGAATTTTATCTCATACCTTTCGGTTTAATGAATTCCCCTCAAATTTTGTCGGCTCTCTGGATACTTTGACTACATTATAACAAAGAATTTATATTTAAAATGGTGTAATTAAGGAGAAATCATTGCCACGGCCGTCTGATAGTATCGCATTAGGCAAAGCATGAAATGGCCTACATGCTCTATAATAAGCTATTAATTGGTATGTAAGTGTTTCTGTAATTACGACTAATGCGTTTGGAAATATTTCGTGTAAATGTCAGATCACTATCGAGTTACTGTTAGTATATTACGTAAAAATTGTGTGGATAATTTTCTTAGTATTAACAAACTTTTGTATAAGTACTTTATTTGAATCAAGCATTGATATCAAATGAATGAATTGCAAATAAATATTGGTAAAAACGCTTTCAATTTCTTACGAGTCTTAAAGAAACTAAGTACGTTGGATGCCACAGCAGCACTGCTAAGAAAACATTATCATGACGAAGAGAGACGTATTTCCGAGCGGTGAGTAGGTATCTAAGATGGGACTCAATATTGAGAATTTTTTGGCCGTCTGTAGTTAGAGAAGTAGGTCGCGGTAGAATGTCATCTCGTTTTGTATCAGCCTTTCTGGGAAAGTACCGTCATCTTATGGAAGACAACACCCATAAAACTTAATGCCACAACTTTTGTTCCTGGTGGTAAGTAAGGTCGCCAGAGCTTCCGAGGATGCGATTGTCAACCCCACGAATCCCTTAATCAGTAAAGAGGATTGTGACCCCTCTGGCACCTCCAAAGGCTATGTCTACTTACTACCAGACAGGCTGGCTTGCTTCCACTTTCGTGGTTTAAAAAAAATGCAGTATTTTCCTACTTATCGATACTTCCTTCAAGCTTAACCTCCCTTAGTTCAGCGCTCGCGTCAGATGTCTCTGGAGTTCGTTTACTGGGATATTAATGAGGCCATTCATCCTCATAATTAGGTCATTAGACGCGATCGGGTGGCCAGAGAATGAGTTTTTTACTCGGAGTAGTTGCAGCCAACTTTTTAAAATGTTATAATGCTGTGCAAGTGGATATTTTAAACTAAAAAAGGAAAGATAAATATTGCTTTTTTACTTATCTTACCTACTTAATTTGTACATCATTGAGCTTGGAAGCAGTTTGCATAGGAATCCTAGACTCCATCGATATTTTTGAGCCTTTTAATTAACATGTAAAGTAGCAACGTACGTTGCTCCGATGGCCGTTGGGGCGGAAAGGTTCTCGAGTGGCGACCACGTACCGGAAGGCGCAGCGTGGGTAGGCCCCCCACAAGGGCCGGTCATTGTGGTACTCTTGCGGGGAGGCCTATGTCCAGCCGTGGAATTCTTTCGGCTGATATGATGATGATGATGATAGCGACGTTATACGATAAGTGGAGTATTTTATTACATACCACTTCGGTGCCAAAAATGTATTCATATGTATTTTTGCCACCGTTTTGTCTGACGGTATGCAGACACGTAACCTCAGGAGATTCACAAGTCGGTTGGCGACCCTTTATTAATCATTTCGTTGTGTTCACTACTAGAGACAAATGCAGGTAACTTACACAGCGGATCGTTATTACGGCTGTGGTCTTCTCGTCAGCTCAATTCATGTCGATATTATGCTAACCTTTGAGGGAAACTAAGAAATGAGCTTAGCGTATGCCGTGTGTTATATTTTACTAGATTATTCATTCAATCCTCGAGAAAGCACTTCACTCGTTCTCATTGCGTAATTTAGTTTGTGTTTTGACCATTATGGTCGCTGTAGCACTCTGATAGTGCTACAGCGAACAATTTACACGATTGGACTCGCTTTCTGACATCACTAAACAGAAAAAGATGAGTATGGGACCTGCATTTTACTCTAGCTATGAACACATCGAATCCTCAAATCAAAAAAGCGGCCAAGTGCGTGTCGGACCACGCACAACGAAGGGTTCCGTGCCTATTAAAATGGTCGTATAGTTACTGAAATCTTATGGCACTTATCTTTAAGGAACGAAGTTTTTAAGAAATATCTCAAAAACCTTTGAACCGATCTTGTTCAAAACTATTTTCACTGAAAGAATTGAATAAGCTATGTCCATGATTTTTTTCATATTTTTAGTAAGTAGGCGTTTTTTTTTTAGTAATTTAATTACAAAACTATGTAGCGGCTAACAAAATACACCTATCCTCAAAAAAATATTCAAATACACCTTTTAGTTTTCGAGTAAAATGCTTGTGACATACGGACGGACAGACAGACAGACAGACAGACATTTTGCCATTTGGCACGGAACCCTAAAAAGGTGCGTTTGTGATTATTCTAGTGTCATCCATAGCCGACGATGAACGTTCGCCACCGTCGTAGATTTAAAAAAAAGCGATTTTACCACGTGTTAAAACACGGCTCGCAGTTGAACTAGTTCTTATACTTCAATGCGATTCCGTCCGAGTATCTTGTTTTTACTAAAGAGTTTTTTTCCTCTAGCGGTTAATTGAGGCAGTACGTTCATGATTTACAACCAGTTAATTATATCATAATGAGGTGAACGGCTAGTGGAGTATTCTGAGAGAAACAGGTCGTTACAACCAGAGAGTTAATTCAATGAACCAATAGATTGACACTTTCTCACTAAAATTGTATGTGCAAAAAAAGTAACTTGGCCGGCAATCCTTATTTTTCCGGTTATGTTCTATGCTAGTTCGCTTATCTTTTAGCGCGGATCTTTTAGCGATAATGTGATTGTACCAATACTCGTGTAGTTTTTGCATGCGCAATCATCGATATTATATACGGATATATAATCTCTTTGTTCCCCATTTCTCCTTCTGTCAGACTCTGAGAACTATCGGTTCTCAGAGACTCACTAGATAAATACAGACTAGTTCTTACTCTGTAAACGGCATATAAAGTAAGTAGCCGGCCATCCCCATTTTTGCGGCCTCCAGAGTAATGTACTATTGCTATTCCGCTAAAGAACATGTACATCTTTTAGCGATAATGCGATTACCTTACGCATTGTTGCATGCTGCCAACAATATTCAATACGGATATAGGTACAATAATTTCGCTACCCTTTCCTTCTGACAATTTTTGTGAGAACAATTTCGTTTCCCATTATATCAAACCGAATATACGCACTAGATAAATACAGAGCTAGCCTCATTAAACGGCATATAAAGTAGCACGGTGCATTACATTAACGCGCGTAATACCACCTCTGGGCAGCTATCGGGAGCGGATTGTAATAAGTCCCCGTAATTTATGTTGCACGCTATTAAAGTAAGATTGTTGCGGCGGCAGTACACAGACAAGCGACTTGGTTGTAGTACGACAAGTTGCACGAATAGAAATGTATACACGGGAATGTTAGTTGTTCGCGCTCGTGATATACCAGCTACCGTTAACTTCCAAGCAGTCGTGCTCATATTTTGTTAAATAAAAACTTGTTTAAATAAAATAAAAATATACGCTGCTAAGTTTAATCTTTAGCTCACATATTATTTCATCAAGATCACGTTATATAATACGCACATACCTAATCATCATACAAATATTTCGAAAATGCTGTCTGAGCCCCGACATTCGAAACGAGAGTGCACGTGGTTTAAATTCTGGTTGTGAAATAAATCATATACCTGTCTTGTTCTGGCCTGTTTAAATTATCTGCTGCTTCTAATTCACTTAACTTAGGTTTTAAGACACTTGAGTACACTTAGAAACATTTTAATTCTATTAATTCTATTGCTATTCTGCCGAGGCAAACGGATTTCCATTTTCCCGTCCCATTTGCTCCTAGCAGACAATCAAAGCGAGGCGAGATCTGGCACAATCAAAGCAGTTACCCCCGTTGCAAGCGGCACCATGTGGAAACGCCAAGTACTTTTCTTGAAAATAACACGTCCGAAGGAGCGCAGTAAAGTAGAAAATTGAAAAAGTATTCACCACGAGCGGGATCTGAACCCGCGCCCTCTGGAATCCGTCCATCGCGAGGTCGATCGAGATCAGGATCGAGAGGTCGCGGCTTCATTTGATCGAAATTGCGTTTACTCAATACCCAATAGAATCTAAGTATACCCTACTGTTGCAAACATGGTGACTGCGGACCGCAGCGATAGCGCGGGAGTCTGCGCCGTTGTTTTGCATTTTGATAATGTTATTGCGAACTATCGTAGTGTAATTAAATCTGTCAGTGCGGCGACGGTCGGGTTGATTTACATGTATGGAAAAAGTATGAGCATTGACACTAGCTAAATTATAGTTCCTATAGGCTCACGTGAGAGGTTTAAGAATACTGCAATACGGTATTTGACAATCGCAATGATTTATAAATCCCTATGAATAATGAAAAATAGACGCTGTTTCACCTTAAAAAATCGAGATTAATTCTGTATGACATTGTCTACCAGCCTAACTTTATAAATGCGAAAGTCCGAACCTCTGTCTGTATGTTACCTTTTAACACTTAAACCGCTAAACCAACTGATGTGAACAGTAGAAAGACGGTTTGTCAAGATCGTAACAAGAGAAAATCCGTGATCTCTGCCTACCCGAGAAATAGGCGTGATTACATTTATGTACGTACGATATAAACGTCAAAAGTCAGTTTCTCGAGTGCTAAAGTTGTGACAAAAGCTAGTTCCTTGCTAAAGTTGTGACAAAAGCTGACTTAACTCTATCTAGCTATAATTTTATGGGCATATCTTTATAGTGGGTAGTCTGGTCGAGTAGCTGGGCTATAACAATCTTACCTGGTCATGTAACTGTCGATAGTTGCTACCGCTCCCGCTGTTATACAGCTCTGCCGTAGGACCTTAAGGATCATACAAAAGCGGTACCGATATAGAGCATAGTTTTCTAATTGAATACCTGTAAGTATACAGGATGTTAACGGGGTCATGATCCGGAATGACAAAAAGCGAATAAGATGATCATACTGAACAACCTTTCCCATGGGACCAACCACGAAATCGCAAAAAAAAACCAGGTATTCCATACATTAACTCTTAATTAAATCGCAGTTAACTCACAGTTAACTCTTAATTGGCTCTTTTTTTTTGCGATTTCGTGGTTGGTCCCATGGGAAAGGTTGTTCAGTATGATCATCTTATTCGCTTTTTGTCATTCCGGATCATGACCCCGTTAACATCCTGTATACCAATCCATACTTCCATACTATACTAATAAAATAAATGGAAAGGCACTCTGTCTGTCTATTTGTTATCTGTCTGTTACGTTTTCACGCATAAACTGTTCGACATTCAGCACGTCTATCATGAGACGGCCGCGACATACTCTCGATTTTTCTCGTTATACCTCTTGTTCTAAGAGAGAGAGAGACGGATAGTGCGAGAAAAATCGAGAGTATGTCGCGGCCGTCTCATGATAGACGTGCTGAATGTCACAGATAGAAGCATGATTTGGTCCATTTTCTTAACAAACGGGTCGGGTTTTATCCTGAAGACGTTAATCAAATGTATTTTAATACCATTGTGTGCTGTGGTCACCAGCCCATACAAGCCGATTCCCAACGGTATGCCTTATATTCTTGCTATAAATGACCAAACTCGTAAATCATCAAAAACCAGCCCTTTTTTGCTCCGGGTTGTCCAATGAAATTTCTCACGCTTCGCCACTGGTCACTTAATGTTTCCACACCCTTAACGTGTATCTCACGGTTCCAAATACACTGATTTGCCATACGATAAATAATACTTGTCTCGATCACAAGACACGTGTGATGCAAACTTCTGGTCGGTAGAAGTGCACTGTCGCAATACTTCCAGAAGCCGAGTAACTGTCGATATTACCTACTAGGTACATTGTTTCTTGAACGTTTATTACAAACATACCTTTAACGAAACGCTTTACTTACCTGCTTTCGATTGCGTAACGTATCGTGCGTACGGTAGGTACTTAGATCTAAATGTATTTTTGGTTAGGGAAAATGACAGTCGAGTTGTTCTAACGCTCATTCGACAAGTCACGCAATCACCGTTCTGGTCTTTTTCGGCCTGACTGATGGTAAGCAGACACCCTCGCCAATGGACGCTAGGGTGTTATAAGTTTGACGTGTGTCTGTCTGCGGCATCATAGCTTCTAAACGAATGTACCGATTTGAATGCGGTTTTTGTCCAATCGCTGACGTGATCCAGATGGTTCTTAGCTTTCAACAAAGTCGATTCAGCCGGTTTTGACATATTGAACTTTGAACCGAAAATTTCGGCGGTTTTCCAACTTTTCTAACTTGTTGATTTTATGGCTTTTTTGCAACATACAATTCCATTTCAATTTGAAAATTCAATTTAAAATCTGTTTATTTAAGCGACAGATTTGGCTACCGCTAAAGTTATAGGCGAATAGTATGTAAATGATTCACTGACAATTTGGTCAAGTTAAATACAATTATTGTTCCTTGAAAATGATTCACTCAATCTGATTCTAAACAAGGATGTATCATACATTCTGACATAGACCCAAGGTGGACTGATGACCTGGTAAAGGTCGGGGGAGTCCGCTGGATGCGGGTGGCGCAGGACCGGTCATTGTGGCACTCTTTGGGTGAGGCCTATGTCCAGCAGTGGACGTATTTCGGCTGATATGATGATGATGTCATTCTGGCATTAGTATTCATTTAGTTTCCGTGGAGTAGCAGTTGGTTTCACCCTTCCAAGGCGGCTCAATAATTCAAAGTTTTTTTTACAATCTCACAAAATTGTCCTCTTAGTTATATTAAGGCGCCGTAGGTTCAGCGAAGTTAAGCGAACAGAGTTTTTGAAACAATATAATGCGTCTGTTTATAATAATATGGTTTCAAAAAAATACGAATAGTAATCTTGAGGTTTTTCTGCAGGTAAATCAGTGCTTCGAAACATGATTAAGCAAATTTCGCTCGATAGAAAAAAATCACGAACATAGGTCTAAAACACACAAAAACACACTTCAAATATTCGTAACAAATTATGCACAAAAGCTATAAATATTAAAAATGCTTCTAAAAATCGGCAATATCATGTTTGAGAGAAATCAGTGTTTACATTTTTATTTATTTAAACGGCCAAAAAAATTAAATTAAAAAACATGATATCCGCGCTTCCGAGCACGCACTTCCATCTCGCTCACGCTTATGCTCAGTGAGAGGGAGAGAAGATCATGAACCTACGGCGCCTTAAAATAGAAGCATAGATTTTGTCATTCAGCAAGTTTGAGAATTATCTCAAGTAGCTTTTAGAGCCAGTCTCACAACTAGTATAATTCTAGGCTTCCTGCGTAGCTCATTAAATTCGAGGTCTTGCAACACTTAATGATATATTAAGTTAAAGCAGTTTGATTACTTAATATCCTTTCTAACCAGCGCAATGAATCATGATCGTAAACAATTTAATAGTTTGATATTATTTCATCTTTATTTAGCCTAAATATTTCTTTACTAATTTTGTATTAAGCGTAACGGTGCTAACGATATTATAAAAAACTAAAGGTAAAATTGATTACCGGATTCGAACCGGCGACCACGGGCATTTATGGCCGGTCGCTACTAACCAACTGTGCTATCGGAACAAGCTGTCTCGGCCACTAAATCTTTCAATCAGTTCCTTACAAGAAGCTTCTAAAATTTATATCTATACTCTCATACGTGTGGGAGGCCTATATACAGCAAACAGAGGGTACCTTTTACCTTGAAACAGCGGAAGAAAAAATCATAGAAGTCTAAGTAGCGCCGCAAAATAGCCCCACAGAATGGATGCCAGTAGTCCAGGCAATGAACTGACAACTTGTATTGGAAATAATTTATAATAGCTTATTTTTTATGTGTAACGGATATATTATCAATTAAATAGTTACCCAGCGACAAAATCCGACAAAATTTCAGACATCGAAAAAATGATAAGTTAACTGGCTTCTGAAAAGTCAGTAAAAGTATTAATAAATGTTTTTGTCTTCATTTTAGTTCATTTACATTTGCTCTATAATATTCAAGATAAATCGTACAAAAAAAGATAATGCATGCTTCATTTAAATCTACATAATTACTTCGTGGAAAGTTTGTCGGATTCTTGAGTAAATCATCTTAGAATAACATTTTCAAATGAAATCAACAAAAAAAACGCTATTAAAAATTAATGCGGGCTGGGGGCGGGGTATCAAAACGATGTTTAGTTTGAACATGCGCATACCGGGTTTAGGCACGTGTTTGGGCAGGATTTAGTAAGGAGCTCGAATTCCATGGTTTTTTCGTTCGCTGCCTTGAAATCATACGACATCAGATTTACCTTATCCACTGCTAAGCTACGCTCGTACCGCTACGCCGTAGACTGTAGCAGCTTAATCTCAAGATGTAGTAAAAATCGGCCGTAACACTGCTGCATTTGAGTGTATCTCTGTTCTTCAAATTGAGAACGACAGAGACATCAAACTGGGGACATGTTAAAATTTAAAATACGCAGATGGAATACTTGCCCAGAATGAGACATGACATAAAAGCGATATCCTACGTATCTCCTTCTGTCAATGGAATCGCGGCTTCCTCCAAACGGAATCAAAAACAAATGTAAACCATTACCCAGGCATCCAGTTAAACGCGTACGTACATAATTCTCACATTTTTCCCTAGAACTTGCTCCGCGAAGATATTTGTCCGAAATTACACCTTATTATGATAGGCGTAAGGTCTATAAATTCACGTATCTTCTCACACATGGCATAATTGAAGTATGTAAGGCATTCGCAACAACGCGGACTAAACACCCGCTCACTGACCGGTTTGAGTCTTCGGAAGTCAAAAGGTCGTATATTTCTATGAGATTTATACAGAGATACGACATGTTCAAACCGCGGCAGTGAGTCCCCCGTCAGAAGGTTGTAAGTTCGTATGAAACTTGTATCAAGATACGACGTTTTGGAAGGCATTGCATTCGGTAGCCGGGGCGCAGATCGCCGCGGCTTCTGCACTTTTTTTAATTAAGGCGAGTGGGCTGTTAGTTTTTATATGCAGCTTTGAATAATGGCGGTAGAATTAGAATTATGTGTTAAAGTCTTGTCATATTAATTTCTAGTATCCCCCGCGACTTTGTCCGCGTGGACTCCCGTATCAACTGTCAACCTCATCATGTCTACCTTTTTAGAGGATGATTGTGGGGATAAAAAGTTGTCTATCCAGATTATTAATATCTCCATGCTAAATTTCATCTCAATAAAAAAAAAAAAAATCGGACAAAATCCATATAATATTAATTATTAGGTATTTAATTAAGTACATAATACTTAAGCTATGTAAAGCTGGAATTACATTACGAAATTAGTGGCGTGACACTAATTTTACCAAAACATCGCGCAGGGCACGAAATTGATTTTCATTCATGAAATTAATGCATGCATTACGAAATTTAATTTTACGAATTTATTATTATTATTATAGATAATATACAGAAAGATCTAGGAAATATTAAGACTTAGGAGATATGGTTGGGTTAGAACATGACCACCCCCTTTCTTTACATGTCCTAAGACTCGACTGTGTAAATAGGATTGAAATATGTTGTATGAGCTGCCATCCTCACAGCAATGTCACATTTAATGAAAACCGGCCAAGTGCGTGTCGGGCCACGCGCAGTGTAGGGTTCCGTAGTTGCTTGTCTTAGTTACATCGACGTGCGGTGCGGTTGCGTCGGTCGAATTTGTACAATTGGCCTTTCCAAGTACACATTAAGTTCGTCGAGTATTACTCGGTAACTACTTATGCCTTCTTGTCCGTGATAGTTTTCCTTTTAAATTCATTATATGTACTACTACCACGATCTCTCATCTGCTCAGAAAAAATCACCTGCTCTGACCCTCTTTGTAACACAGATATACGGCTACAAAACAGTAAATTTAAGTGCAAGTCGGGGTTGTCGGCAGTACTTGTAGAACTATTATATAATCTGTGGCAGTACATCAGTGCGCCTGCCGCTCGTGCGCCTCATAAAACTGGTTTCAACAGGTGTAAAAGGTCTTAAGTGGAGCTAGTTGAGATAGGTACCTCTTTAGCTATTAAAGTTACCGTGTCCAGCACGGCAATCACAGGATGGCCCGCGAGATAGACTATCTGACTCTATCTTAGAAGGTGACGGATAGTCTATGTCACCGCGACATAGCTCGCGGAAGGTGTCAGTTGTTAGCACAACTGCCCCTGCTGGCAGCGCCCACAGGCGTGAGTTTATGTATGTATGAGACCAAAGGTTGCAAATGACGGTACGCCTTAAAGTGAGGAAGCCGTTCCGTGCAGGTATGCGGTCTTATCGTGCGATATCGCAGCCGATAACCGATCGACTTTTTAATTTTAACCGCAATTGATAATCAATGGATAATTTATTTGAGAAAGGTTTTGTTGGTGATAAACTTAACGAACTATACAAATACATGCTCTGTAGGTGTGTGATGGTTCTTGGTAGTAAATGAGGTCTCCAAAGCTCCAAGTGACGAAAATCCCATTCAGATATCCATGCTAATATTATAAATGCGAAAGTGTATGTGTTTGTTAATTTGTATGTTTGTCCGTCTTTCACGGCAAAACGGAGCGACGAATTGACGTGATTTTTTAAGTGGAGATAGTTGAAGGGATGGGGAGTAACATAGGATAGTTTTTATCCCCGTAATCATCCCCTAAGGGGGTGAAATGGGGGGGTAAAAGTTTGTGTGGAGCTGCGATATAAACGAGTTCCACGCGGACGGAGTCGCGGGCAGAAGCTAGTCTCAAATAATTATGAAGCTACAACCGTTTTAATATTGCTTGTTAGGGAGAGAAAACGCTCGCAGATCGTGACATCACGATCTGCGAGCGTCATAGTAAATGACGATCGTTTCATATCCAGGTGCGTTTTGCGGAAACGGGACAGAATATAACCTCTTTTAAAACTTTGGACACTAACTTTGTCATTATTTAATTCCCTGCTTTACTTCATTTGACATAATTTTTAATCCTTTTTTGGGAAAATTAAACATTAGGTATAGGTTATTTTATTTGGTGTCTACACTCTTATTTGTTCATCCTGGCGCAAGCTACATGTTTATTTACCAACATCGCAAAAGATCAGACCAACTAAAATGTGGTGGCTAAAAACGGCTGCCGTGCCAAAGTTGAGTTGAACTCTCTAGTTATAACTCATCCCATTAGCATACTTAAACCCTCGTAACCAAATCAAGAATAAGATAAGATAAAGAAAAACACGAAGATTTAGACCGGGAAAGTAAACACGCGAATTATAATACTTAAATGAAATCGCCAATCAACGCACTTATTTTTTTTCGGGGAGCCGCGGGCCAGTTGGCACAGGTATTCAAATAAATAAAAACTTGGGGGCAGGTTCCTTCAAATCAACCTAGTCTTAATTTAAGCAAGTCCAAGTTTCCATATTCTATTAGTTATAGCCGTTATATGTACTAGACTGGAAGAGTTTGAAATGTGGTGTTGGAGACGGATGGATACGCTGGACTGAGAAGAAAACAAATGAGGACGTTTTAAGAAGGGTATAAGAGGAGGGATCTTGAACAGTGAACACCACCAGCACTAGAAGGGGGAAAATAATTGGTCATTTGATACGGCACGACCACTTATTTAAATCTATCATGGAAGGAAAGATAGAAGGAAGGAGAGGCAGGGGAGACCTCGGCGCAGTTATATGGACCAAATAAAGGAAAAAGCTGGAGTCGCGTCGTATCAGGAAAACAAAGAGCTGGGGTACGAAAGAAATGGAAAAAAATTAGTACACCAACAGAGGACAGACACTTAAGTTTTTTATGATAATTAGACGATAATGCCTGCTTTATTATAAAGAAAAGGTAACGAAATCTTAGTCTTAAAACATAAATTTAATAAGCCAATAATGTAATACGTTGTCTTTAAGAGTGAGGGTAAAAAAATATGTTAAAAAGTCAAGCTTTTCTGGTAATTGCCCTGTCGTTACGGACTCCAAAAGTATTCTGAGAAAACATAAGACTGGAATCGTTTTGGTTGGTGCACTCTCGCTTATGCCGGTGCCTTTCCTAATGCGTGTGAATGGAACATACTGATGATTCATTTAATCAGATAATCAGACTGCATTTGATCTAAATATCATTTGCATAATTATGTTTACCAAACAAGTCGATCCAGCCACTAGGTTAATATGCGAAAATCGATTCTCAAGACGGTTATTTTACTTCACACCTATCCATAAAGTGTCAATTAGCGCCCACTAGGCGTGCGGAGATCGATTAAAAAATTACATTCTTACTGAACGAGCGAGCGAAGCGAATAAAGTTCTATGCTTCAGCTTGGGCCGAAATTCCGAAATTGTATGTCCGGATGTGCCGTTCTCCCGCTGGCCGGCTGTTCTCTACAGATCGCATATGTCAACCGATATTGTTAAAATTTTGTAAGCAGCAGCAGTTTACTTTCAAGTTTTTTTTAGTCGAGTTTCTGGATTTTTTTCAATTAAAGTTTTTTTTTTTTAAAGGCACAGTAAGAAGTTACGGCTTCTGTAAGCTGTAAAACTTGCGAGAGTGTATTTTTTTAGCCACTAGTTTAATTTGTAGAAACCTTAAAAATGATTAGAGTAGGTTGAGAAAGGTTGAGAGCCACTGTTTTGGATTCACACGCGTTCATACTTACGGACGGCGGGCAACCAGGGTCGCATACTTATTACGTATGCAATTTTATTAATTAATTTCGCGATGCATTTATCTTCCTTGCGTGATGCAGGCGCTTAATAAGGCCGCCATCATGAGATTGCGTTTGAGGAGACCCGGGGTGAATGGTCACTAGTTTAAAATGTTATCGAGTTTTTTTACTGAATACTAGGAATTTGCTGAAACTGTCTGAACTTGGTTTATTTAGTTGCAATCTGTAGTCTGTAAATATATACTCGTACATCAAAATAAGGTACTTTGTGGGATTAGTACCCTGCAGATACTTTAAATATAATTTAATAACTACACGTACCCTTTTAATTAAATTGGTTAAAAAGCCTAACCCCCAGGTCTAGTTTCCCCTATGGGTTGGGAGGTCTGACGGCAATCACAACCGCAAAAACTGGTGCCTACGCTATTACTTAGCAAACGGACCCTGGTCTCGTTGTCTTTCTCGCCCTAACGCAACTATAATATGTAATTATATCTGAAATAACTGAAACTTTTATTTCGACGCCGACTTTCTTTTTAATTTCCAAAAGTCTGCGAATTAAGCCCGCTGTGAAAAAAAGTGTTAAAATTCAAAGGATTGTACAAACACTAGAAGTTTCACAATGGATATAATTGCGCAATTTGCTTAAAAAGTAGAATTGAATTAATCCGTTGGCGTTAAGCGAACATAATTATATGATTTTTTCTCAATTCTACAAGCGTCCAATTAGTATGAAGGGTTTTAAGACGGTTGCCAAAAGGCTTCGAAAAAGTAAAAAGAATCTCTTTAGTGTGCGTCACTATTAAAATATACGTTTTTATCGACTTCTTCAATGATTACCCATTATTGTTTGTACAGAAATTAAGAATGAAATATGAATGCAATCAATTTTATAATTGAGCTTTAGCATTCTGTACCGAAATTGGTCGAATGGAACACTTGTGTGACTCGGTGTCTGTCCGTCTGTCACAAACAGTTATTTATAAAAAAATATATATGGAAAAAGAAAAAGAGGAGAAACTTAGCTAGGACATTGTAGCAGAATTATCGCTTCAAATCCTTGTCTCTGAAAATACGAATACTTATTGACATAAGCATTAAAAAAACAATATTATTGAATTGATTTCAGCAGCCCTGCGGCATAAATAATAACCAGCCAATTTCATAATCATCCTTGCAAATAAAAAATCAAATAAACTTCACTTATCCCAGTCAGATTTATAACCAAAACCTTATAATTAACAGTAAGATCGTCTTCACACAGCCGAAGTAATAAGCATTCTTAATATTAACATACTTTGGAATTAATTGGGCCCCTGGGCTTGTGGTAGCATTATATTTATCGCATGCTTTAGGTTCGACCCCGCCCAGCGACTGAGAACGCCGGTGTGGACAAATCAGTACACTGAAAAAACCTTTTACACACGCCACGTGAAATACAACCTTGTATCCATGTCATAAAGACTATCAGTAAAATCGTTGCTTAGTTCATCTGTATGCTGATTAAAGATTTTGATTTTACTGTAGAGTTGATTGGTTTCGGTTGTGTAAGCTACTTTTATGATACTATAATATTGGTTGTTTAAAATATGTCATTATAGCCAGAGCTGTAGGGGAGAGTGGGTAACAGTGGATACACTTTTGTTTGAAGCCCAATATTTCTGGAGTTAAGTACAATTTAGTCCTAGCATTTGAATCCATCGGTTTGTAACACTACCAGGGTATACAAAAAACAGATGACAAACATTCCAACAGCCATAGATTTTAGTCAAAAGATTTTTTTTTTATAAATGGGAAATTATCCATTGTGACCCATGCATGGGTTACATTGGATAAGCCCTTGGGGTACAGTGGACCTCATGGGTCACAGTGATTTTTTGCAGGATTTATTAAGAAAAACTCAATTAAAAAATATTATTTATTTATCATTTTGTTTCATAAGACCACGTTTAGTAATTAACAGTAGAACAGTGTCTGAAACTACATCTAATCAACAATAATTATATCACCTCTGAGATCAAGAATTACGTAATGTTTCAAAACATTTGAACCATGGTATAACAAAAATATTAGGTATTTATTAAGGTAATTCAGTCTCATAATTACTAATAGTAAGTATTAATAGAACGGAGTGTCCAAAACTATAACTACTCAATGACAATTACGTTAACTTGGAGATCAAAGACTGTAAACATACAAACGCACTTTGTACGCTACCTGTTATTAACACTAATCAGCCATCTTTATATTACACTTAAATAATTATACTTAAATATCACAACAAAGTCATGCAACAAAAAAATCACTCAAAAAAAATTAAAACAAAAAAAAAGTAAAGAAACGAAATGTAAAGAACAAATATACGGGGCACAGTGGATACTTATCCATTGTAACCCAAGTTAAAATTATCCATTGTGACCCAACCACCGTTGCCGAAATCAAAAATTCGGAATAAATATACACTCTTGTTATGAGCAAAATAATAGCATTTTAGGCTAACCGAAACACTGCACAACACTAAATAATCCACAAACACACAAAACCCTCAAAGAATTTGACACTACACACTTTTTAAAAACACGTAATTATTTTATTTGTTACTTACTCTGGCGGTACGCTGCCGGCGCGTGACCTCCCGGCGTGCGAGCGTGGCAGCCACTGGCGCGGCGTGGGGGGAACACTCGCGGCGAACGTTTGACAAGAGTACAAGTGTTTGTGTGCGTAAATACACGGACAGCGGCATTTTAGTCACCGTGCCCCGTTAGTCACTGTTACCCACTCTCCCCTAATGCAATTTTATGCTATAATTTATTTGGGTCTTGTTTAACGATGTGTATTAAATTATCTACTCACACTTATAATATGTTAGTGTGTTTTGTGGAAGTATATAATAAAAATGATGGGTTGAATTCTAATAGATTTGTTTGTGTTTATCTTTCAGTTTGACATTTTATGTACCTACGTGGTCAAACTTAATCACAAACTTGTATGGTTTTATATATAAAGGTTATTCACAGCCTATGAAGTAAATTGTACTATTAACTTTTTTATTTAAATTATCAAAATGAATTATTGAAAAGTAGCTGAGTTCTTTTAAGTAGATTAACTCACACACAATGTAATCTACCTACACTAAGAACAATATATTTTTAACTAATCCAATTTTATTATGTTTCAGGTAACGTACCAGTAACTGTAAGTTAATTACAAACAAAGTACCAGACACGTCTTCAATCACAAATTATGAAGGGAAGTGGGGGGAGCAATTAAAATCCGTTGATTAATATGTAAATGTAATAAGATTACTCTCCTGAATAATGTAGCAGGGACGAGGTACGATGGACGCTCATTATGTGTGTGTGACGTAGCAAGCTGTCTACAGTGTGAAAATGTAACCATTACTAAACACTAGCGTGTTTTAAACGTAAAACCTTTCGTGTTAGTAGTTAATAGTTCAATTAAGTAATTCTTTTGAACTAGTTGCAACACAAAATACTAATATTAATTTTCAAGTTGTGGGCTCAGTATTATTTCATCATTTTATTTTTTCTAGCCTTTTTTTCTAAAAACCTTGTTTGTATTGCTTTGCTGAATGCACGCAGATTTTGGGTTAAATCTTTAACATGATAGAAACTTGTTCATTTCTTATTTAAGACGAATTAAACTGATCTTATACCTGCATAACAACCGATTAATTTAATACTCAAATCTAAAAATCTGCACTTCCCGATTTCTCCCGTATCGGCCATGTTGTTTCGTCATCTTTATTAAATACGCATACCCCCTCCTACCGTTGGTCACCGGCCAGCAAGGCGTTAAAGGCATCAGCTATACCTCCCGCCAACAACTATTGGTCTCCCCTGCCTCCTCTAACCTCAACAGCTATTCACAAACTTCCTCAAACCTCACCGTTCCCCTTTAGTATATCATGACTGCGACCCTCGTAACTGCTACGCGTAATCTCAGCCCAGAGTTGCGCTGGTTTACTCGAGTCACAGTATAGGGAAGCCTTGTGAATAGCAGCTCAGCATTAGCTTGAAGAGGGGAGCGTAGGGCGACTTTCACGGGTCCAGTTATTCTGGTTTTAGATGTTTGGCTCACTTGTCTAATGGCTTTGATTAAACTGGCAGTTTATTTGACGGTACGATGCGTGCGTCCGGCCACGTATGAATTTATGCTTAGACGACAGTCGGGGTGGCGAAGATTTTGCACAATATCGCTGGTTAGGCTGTTGTTCCATTAATTGGTACACGTTCGACCGGTTGCTTGCTCTGAAATTGCGTGGCCTTTTATAATGCGATAGTGATATGCTTTGGATACGTACGTGCAGCCAATTTGAGCAGAACTTATGTAAATGCATGGAAAAAATACTCTCAAGGGGGGTGGTGAATTTGTCACCGAAGCTGCAAAGTGACGTAAAATACATTTATGCCTAGTTTATTCAGTATCTCAAGGTCTATTTTTATTTGAGTCTGTTTCTTCGCTTCGCATCTGTTTCGCATTTCAATATGTTTCACGTATGCCGACTAAACGAGTTAGAACGATTGGAATGAAATTGGAGGTGCAAAAACAATGAACTAAAGATGCTCTGGAACGTAGACAACGGTAAAAGATGAGCATCGTTCCAAAAGAGACGAATTTTATTGGAATAGTTTCACAACATTGATTCTTCAATACTTGTATATATTCTTCTTCAGTTAAAGCCCTTTTTAAGAAGTTTCTGTACAGAAAGATCAACAAACCGTAAGTAACTGTAGGCTTTGCGCTATGCGCCAGTTTACAGAATAACCAATTCCGCCATTAAAGGTGCTTTCACTTTGATCAAGTTACTACTACTAGGTGCTCTTTTTGGTATGAGAACAATATAAAATTAATTAATAAATAATTATTTGGGGACATTCTTTACACAAATCGACCTAGTCCCAAACTAAGCAAAGCTTGTGTATGGGTACTAGACGACGATATACATACTTATATAGATAAATAAATACTTAAATACATAGAAAACATTAATGACTCAGGAACAAATATTTGTGCTCTTCACACTAATAAATGCCCTTACCGGGATTCGAACCCGGGACCTCCGGCTTCGTAGGCAGGATCACTACCAACTACAGAGGTCCTCAAAAAATTTATATTTACTTTGACTGTTGAATATTTCAACTCGATCCTCCTACATCTCAGTTAACCGTAGGAGTGTCAATTAAAATGACAAAAAAGCGATATCTATCACCACCAATAAAAGGCAAAATATACTCGTAGTTACGACGGCCAACATCTCTCAATGAGGTTGTAGCTTTGTAAGAATATCTCCAGAAATACTCACCCGGTTTCAAAAATTATTTCACCAGTAGAATGGACATTCAGTATGGACAAAGGCTATATTTCATTCCGCGGCTCCGTTTAGGCTTTTTGCAATCTGCTGGCAGATAGTTTTACATATTTCGCAACAATAGACATTTTAGCTGTCCAAAGTTAATTCCCCGAGTACTAGGAGTATTTCAAAGATGGCTACCATTGACATCGACATCACCACTGGCGCCAGTAGCTGGATCACTGTAAATCTGCCCGAAGTCCACTCGAGTCAAATCAAAAGCGACGTTTCTAATCATCAGCTAAGCCCCTGGGCTGTGTCGACGTAAGTCAATAATATTGAAATCCCATCCAGAGGCTTCTGGAAAATTCTAGCGGCCTGCAGTTGTTTGGCTAAGAAAATGGGATTGACGTGCATTCAGGATGTACATAAACACGTTCTCCTGAAATGCCGAGGAACAGGAATCAATACGCTTTATCAAGATTGCTTGGAAGTACGGTCTACTCGAATATCTTACAGGACGAGTACCTACACGCAATTTTTTTTGATACAACCAGCTGTCTGTTAGAGCGAGTCAAATGTATTTGCGCTTCTTCACGTCAGATGTTTTTGCAGGATACCTAAGAATATATTGATTAGTTTAAATTATAGTCAAATTGGGTCTATTGGCCAGATTTGGTACCAGTACGAGCACATGCTGCTAATATCAAAGACAGATTCAATTAAAAAAATCATAAAGCGATTCTGTTGTGGCTTATCCCTATACTTGATTGTATTCAAACGCTCCTAACACTCATTTTTCGAAAGTCAGTTGTCTTCTTAAACTAATCTAAATTGTACGTTATACACCCATCACGATATCAAAACTCGCTTTCTCACAATATAGACACTAAATCCGTTCCAATCGTTAGCAAATCTTCCGTAGTGGTCATATCTATCCACAATAGTACGACTGGGCCCTGTTTCTCCAATAATTAGGGTAGTGCAGCACCCACCTAAATAGGAACGTCTGAATGCGTACAGACTCCGTAGATACATAGTGCGTTCTCAATTCAGAAGGATAGTGCATCTCCGTTTACCGAATGAGAATAAAGCCTACGTCTTTGTGGGAGTGGGGGCTGTGTGTGGGTGAGTGTGCTTGTGTGCGAGGGGGTGCATCGACAGCCGTGTTTGTGTGTGTGTTTTATAGTGGACGAGACTTTGATGGGGATCAATGTGGGCAAGACGCAGTAGATACACTTTTGGGTGTTAGATTAAAGTCGAGCGTTTTGTTAACGGTGAGACCGCTTTGGTTTTTAGTCTAATTCATTGTAGTCCAGAGGGGTAGGTAATCACGTAACGTTTTAAACGCGCGTTTGGTCGATCTAAATGTCATTATACCATATAAAAATTGTCATTTAGATCTCCCTAACGTACGTACAATACGTTACGTGATCGTCCTGCTGCTTCACTAACGTTCTAATATTCAATAAAAAGATTGAAATTCTCTCATATATTTTTTGCTGTTTTGACATTAACACACATATACGAAAATCCGGCAACTAATACCAAATCCAATAGGTAGGTACAATCTATGACGACGCTAATTTTAATTCGGATATCTTTTTACCTTGGTTTTGGCAATTACAACTACTACTATTTTTAGGTTTTTTATTTTATTTATATTTTCAATACAGTTGCTGAACCTTAAAAAATGCGTAATGTTCCAAAGTAAAAATTGTAAGTGTGAAATCAACACGGAGTCAAATCTAATCAATCTCCTATTGAATCAATAAGTCTTCTATCAACTCTTTGTGTACGTAGAACGAAAAGGCAACGTGATTTATTATTTAATTATTTAGGATTAGTAAGTACCATGGCCCAGCCACATTTTAATTTACCCCACAAATTGGCAAGACATCTTTAATTTGCCGCCATTCCAGTAATCAGAATCCTTTGGAGAGTTTAATTTTTTTTCTAAAGAAAAAATGGCGTCTCGTTAATTAAACCGAAATCGAATTAATTTGGCAAAAAGTAAATTATTCCACCCCTTTGGGGGGTGCCGTTACATTTTGCGTGCCATAAACTAATATTCGCTTGGACACTACTTGGAGTTATTGGACAATGTAAATGAAGGCTCCTATAATGCCTTATGCCTCCCTGCGGCCGCCCACCCCACCCCCGTCTCATCAGTAAGGATTGGACCCTTTAATGTATTCACGGTAACTTCGGGATGAGTCTTGTATTAGTGTTATAATGAGACGTGGCCCTTAGGAATTATGGCTATACTTGGTCCTCTCGGGTCGGAATTATCCCTAACCTAGTTTCAATTTCTATCCAAATGTGTAGGCTTCGTAAGGTCAGGTAGATTGTATCGAAGACATCGGGTCATTCGTGAGGTTATCTTATACGAATTAGGTTAGTTAGTTTGTGTCGGAGGGGATTAAGGTTTGCGTATCGGAGAGCTCGAACCGTAATGCCAAAGACTTCATAGTGAAGTTGGCTGTAAGTGAGTTACAGTAAAGTAGCTGTTATTGGCTTGAAGGCGGCAACAGATCGATAATGCTGCCAATTAGTCGGTACCAATTTTCCAATAAAACTTCAAACTGTTTTCCATTCCATTATCTCCCACCCTTTATTGCTGGCAAAGTTAAGCCGCGACTTCCATTCCGTCCTGAAATTATTACAATAATAATATTATTATATTAATAATTATATTGATAAGGAGGCTCTGTAATAAGGGTAAACCGTCCCCTTTCTGCCAGCCATCCTCAATAGGAGAATTTATGTAACTAATGAAATAAGCGAAGGCGCCCCGCTCTACCCCGGACACCCACCCTTCATTATCGGAAAGTTTGAAATATAATTTGAAATTATGCTCAATGTTATATTGAAGATAAGAGAAACACAAATTCCTTTAATTGGACTTGTTAAAGTGACTCAAATTAAGTTAACACTAAGTTGATGGTATTACTTTTGGAGCGAAGTTGCGTTGGGCTGTCCGTTGCTGCCGGCTGGCGATGGCGGGTTATTCTTTTGGTAACCGACACCTTATAATGGTGACTTTTACGGGAATATACTGCGGTTATCTCGGTAACTTTGGGTACTTGGGCTCTAAAGCGTGGTTTAGAGATTGTAAGTTGTTAGATACTTTCGATAGTCAATTATACCTCATTCCATTTAACATTAGAATTTTAACGGGCTAATGCGTCTACGTTTCGTTGCTTATCTAGGACATCAAAAGGAAATATTGTACTAGTTTTACTTAAGTATTTCGATAATTAAGTACTTATCAAACATAACAATACTAAGTAATGTTTTTGCGTTTTGAAATGCATTTCCTTGAAATCGCATGACGACACCAAACGATTTTTCTTATCTTAAATATCTGGAATAGGGTGTTCGTGATAATGGAATTATTGAATCGTGGGGTTAATTATGACTGTCCGATATAGATAGCAGGCGTTATAATTAGTAAATATTATAAAAAATAAGACACCGATAAGTCTATATCAAATATAGAAAAGCATATTAAATGTTGAATACGGAAAATATTTTGCGAATTCAAATAAACTTTTTATTCAATTCCTGCAAGTTACTTTAGTAAATTAGTACATAATTTCGAGATAGATTTTATAGTTTGGCTTACTATCTCAATAGTACCAATACAATTCCCCGTGTGGTGTCGGGTTAGAATTTCACCACCCCCCTTCTTCCCGTGGGTGTCGTAAAAGTCGACTAAGAGTGCAGGGTTGAAGTGTGTTGCGGGCGATGGGCTAGCAACCTATCCCTGCGATATCACATTTGTCTTCTATACCCACTTTAATGCTAAAATTGGCACTGATATTGACCTGTATTACATGTAATTTTACCAATAAAGTTCTGAAACTGAATCTGAATCATAAGTTTCATGTGCTCTGGCTAGCCGTGGGAATGAAGGCGTGAAATCTATGTATTTGTACAATATCGGCATGATATTATCAAATGCCCGCAATGCAACTATTCCAACACAGCCATTGCTACTCTCAATATTCTGATCTAGACCTAAAACGCGCTATCTACATTGCAGCACAAATGGGCCCCACATTGCCCTTACAGTGCGTTGCCTTTACCTTTGGTTTTCGCCTAGGCCCAGACTGACTCAGCACCGAAACGACCCAAGTCCATTGGTACCAATCAACACAGAACCTTAAGCTTGCGGGTCAACTATCGATTCGACCCGCGACCCCGCACGAGGGGGTCGCAACTTGAGACCGCCACAATTAGGGTTCCGTATCTAATTATATTTCTGATTTACGGACTCGACTGGGATTTGGTTGGTGACGTCATTAAAAATTGACGATATGTGATGTTGACGGAGGTTATATACTAATAATATAGAGGTTAATGTTGTGAGTGAGCTTTGTAAAGATGTTACTTCGTAAGTTCGTTAGTAGTTCTCAGCGGGGTAATGGCGTGACTTTTCGAATGTGTATTAGAGAGTATTTTTTTGAAGGAGCGAGCGAAGCGAACGATGTGAATTGTGAAAGGGATTCTCGTGAAATTCTGTGAGCAGGTTTAATAATTATATACACAGTGTTTTATAACCGTTTTAGAGCCGAAGCCCAGTTAATGTATACATTACAAAGAACTTAAAAAAAAAATGATTTTTTTGAAATGCATTAATGTTTTTTTTTGGATTAATATTAATTTTAATCATCCAGCAAAGTGACCGCACTGACCGCTAGCCGCCATCTTATGTAGATAGGTACGAACTCTAACCGATTGAATGAACTTCGCACCGCTCGCCATACAGGATTTTTCACACTTAATTACCTTTTATTACTAAAAACTTAACATTTTTTTTACGAATTATTTGTACGTTTTGGATACTTTAAGTGGGCTTCGGCTCTAGGACGGTTAAAAAAACACGTTGTATAGAACTTTTTAGTAGATTCAGATATTCATTTTTTTTAAAGACTCGACTTCTACAGCTCACTGAGCTACTAGTAGAATCTCTTTTGTTTTAGAAAAGTTTCCGCTTGTTAAACAAGTTAGCAAGTTTATTAAATCAGCATTTAACTATCTTATGATTTTTATTTATAAAAGCTTTTGCACAATATATATACCTACAACAGAAGAACTTAACACCTCAACGCTCTCTAGGAGTCACCCAACAGCCAAACAGAAAAGTCCAATTAATTTAACTACCTTAAACATATCCGATCACAAACATACAGGGTGTAAATCAAAACCCCTCCAGACAATATCGACCGAAAACAAATTACGGCTTTCCAATTATATGCAAGATCGAGATCTAATTATTCTACCCAAGCACTATTCTGACTGTCGACAAGCGATTTCGGAAATTACTAAGGCGTGGACGTAAGGAGGGGGCAACGTCGGTCAATCGGAGAGCACCCTGTATAAATTTATACGGGATGTATTTTAGTGGGGCGAGCGCGTCTGTTTTATGAGGGTTGGTTAATTTGATGTTTCGGTTTTAAGGATTTAGATGTTTGTGGATCATTTTATTGATCTAAGTGTACGATATTCATTTCGATGACATTCTAAAATGTAATTAAAAATAGATTTTGCTATTGCTTTTTCTTTTGTTTATCCTACTAATATTATAAATGCGAAAGTTTGGATGCTTAGATGTTTGGAATGTTTAGAAATTTGAATGTGTGTCACACGCTTAAACGGCTCAACCGATTTCGATGAAACTTTGCACGAAGATAAGAAGAAAGAAAAAAGATACATTTATTCACCAACACACAAGACACACACATTAAACGTATTCATTTATAAACTTTATCCAAAATATATTATTTGCTTTTGTTCTTGTTCTGTCAATAATCTGGTTCCTTAGTGGAACTTTTGTAGCGGGATTGTTAGACAGTGGATCTTCTGTACATAAGTATACCTACTCTGTGATAGAGTCACTGGCGTCGCAAATATTCGCCTCATTAGCATAGCAATTTAATTAATCAAGTCTTTAGCCGGGTAGCTATTGTTTGTCTGTGTCCGTAGACGTTTGAGGAGGATATAATTTAATACAAGATTCTTACTTCATATTGTGAGTACGTATTGCTTAAGTGTAAGTATACTAGTTGCCCTGCGGTTCCGGCTGTCTGACCAGAGAGTCGTGTAACAACAAAAAAGCGGCAAATTTGAATAAAACACTCGTAACTCAAAATGCATATCGGCGTTATAGGTATTTATTACTGAGCTTATTGTTGCATTATAAGGGATTTTCAAATAATGCTTTTGAAACGAATCATTGGTCACACTGCATCATAGAGCCGTGACGTAAAATATGACCTAAGATGTCAATCTTTCACGTTTGTTATAATAGTACGATTATTTACACCTTTTGCTGTTATACAGTTTGCTCACAAACCGTAATAACATAAACAAACAAAACACACACACACATCCTTTTAAGGGCTACAATAGTGCTAGCGCAAGAAAGAGACGGCTCGAGTTTCGCAACTACTGTGACGAATAGCCAGACATTATTTAATCTGTGACCAAAGTCCGTTGGAACCTAAGCCAGGTGCACATCGGCGCATCTCACACCCCGCACAAGACTCCCCCTACATCATCTCATTTGAATTTCTAACCAGGCAACCTCCATGCAATTATTGGATTAATGTAAATTACGCAGTCTACAGCGACTGTGCACTATCGGGAACAGGGCTTAATTAGTATCCGGCTAAGACTGATCATTTAAGCGTAAAGAAAATTCAGTCTTCAGTGCCAGATTATAGGGTTAAGTTTTGAGGTTAGCTTTTGTTTTGAAGTTTTGTTTATTGTGTAAATTTGGATGCAAGTGAGCCTAGTGTTCCTGTTTTATCGATTTCAGGTAAATCGAGGTTAGAATAGCTAAGTAATTTAGGTAGAAGCCTATTTTTTAAACTAAAGCTACTTATACCATGACATAACTCAAAGAATGTTATTTACCTTAAAATATGTTAGTTAGGTACATAATCCCAGATAAAAAAGGAACAAAAGCATCATACAAACCGTGTAAAAGGATTCGCATCAAACCCCTCACGAAAACACGGTGCACCAAACATCACTAAACTCAAAGTAACACTCAACGTCTGAACAAAAGTTGAGGCGAGAGCGAAAAAGGCAAAACCTCAGAACACGCCGTGACCTCGAAAATGCACGTAGGTGAAAGCCCTCGGGTTCACGTAAGGGAACAAAAAATACCCTCCCCCTGGTAAGGAGGGGGGGGGGCCGCCCGTGAATGAACGAAGGAGGCACGCGTCCTTGAGGCAAAAAAGTCACGTGACCCAAGCCAACAGGTGGCTCCGTGAGTGTGTCCTTGCCGGCTTAGAAAAACGCGTTCGAGATACGAATTTCGCGAGGCGACTTTCACTTGTTCCTGTTGCGAGCGTTGGGTGTGTTCGAAATTCGAAATTTTGTTGAGAATTCAGTTGGTTCATTTGTTTCTTTGGTGTTCTATGTTTAAGAAGAGTTTTCTGTTTCTGTTGCTTGTGTACTAAGGCTGAAGTTCTTGGCAGATTAGAAAACTGAAGATATCTATAATATTTGTTATCTGTATGTTGTTTGCTGCCGTGATTTCTATTTTATTTACTTCTAAATTATAAAGGGTTTTAGACTACTGACGCACAAATTTTCTTAGGTTTAGTTGCACCATTATGTTTTATTTAATTCCACTGTTACTTTATGATTCTTAGGACAAAAGCGGTCTAAAAGAACAATCAATATAGAATAATTGTGTAAACTAATATATAGGTTATGTTTATAAGTTTGGGAGTAGTCTCTTGAACTACCTACGCATATGATTTAAAAAATCTTTCACCCCTTGTTTAGATTGCACCTTCCAGACAGAAATGGGCTATATTTGATCCCACGTCTCCGCGTGTAGCCGCGTATTACAGACATAAAGAGAGACCAGACAGAGAATACATAAAGTATGATTAGGTACAAAGTACAATTAAAGTTAAAGTAACTTTAGCTAAGGAAGCCCGCTGACCAATTTACCGCAAACTACGCTCGCAAACTCGTAAACTTCACGTATTAATTAACAAAAGTCGTAAATCAGCACCAGAATGTAAAACAAAGTGCTAATCTAGCGAGCGTACAACCGAAAAGCTCCGTACCAACAAGTTTACTTTCAAACAAGTACGTCCTTTATGAATGGCGGCCCAGCTTAACACAAATGTCACGACGCCCTGCCGAGGCGGAAAACTCTCTTTTCTTCCTGAATTACACTTCTAACCCCCCAATCAAATACCAACCTTATTCCGCACGGATGCGGTTGAGTTTCGATTGGGAGCGGCGAGAAAATTTAAGGAATTTTCTAGCCCGCCGCCTCACTCTAATTTGAGGCGTGTTCGGTCGTGTTAAGGTCTAAATTGCCTCGGTTAGGAGCGTGAATCTTCCAGTCTCCTGCGGCAAATTGTTTCCTCGCCCGGCGTGTTTGTATTTTATTATACATTTTTATTTCTCGATAACATTAGCTTAACCGACTTTTCATTGCCTTCGCTAGGGTTGGCGCTTGGGATTTATCGTTTTATTGCGTTCTATAAGTTGTCTGCATTTAAACATGTCAGTTTGTCAATTGGCATGTTTAGTTCAGGCGCCATATTTAACGTATCGCGGTCTGTAACCGTAAGTTGATGCAACCCGCCCTTAGCCTTCTTTTGTGTAATTTTCGTAATTGTGTTTTTTTATTTTAGTTCTTATCACGATTACAGTTCATTAACCGAATCTGGAATAAAATTTAGACAATACGCTAAAAAAAAAAAAAACGTTTAGTTCAGCAAAACGATAAACAAAAAGAAAGAAAGAAAAACCATTTATTCTATAAAGCACACATAATAGAATATAATAGAATAGAATAACATTTATTCATGACAACAACACATACATGCACATAAATCAAAATACAAAATAGAAGACAACATTGCCACAAAACGGTTCCATCTCAGCGTTGTGCTGGCCTGGTAGCCAGCGCTGGTCTTCCGATGGAACCATCCGGTGATTCCACGGCGTAACATACATTTTACACTCGCAAAAAATAATAATAATATGAATAGTAATATAAAACAAAAACAATACTGTAAAGACAAATAACATAACAGGACAGGATTAATAATCCATACTAATATTATAAATGCGAAAGTGTATGTGTGTGTGTTTGTTTGTATGTTTGACCGTCTTATACGGCAAAACGGAGCGACGAATTGACGTGATTTTTAAGTGGAGATAGTTGAAGGGATGGAGAGTAATAGGATAGTTTTTATCCCCGTAATCATCCCCTAAGGGGGTGGAATGGGGGGGTAGTTTGTATGGAGCTGCGATATAAACGAGTTCCACGCGGGCGGAGTCGCGGGCAGAAGCTAGTAATAACATATGTAAACCAACCAATACTAACGTAAGAGGCACAGAAGAGGCGTGCACCCCGCACAAAGAGTCCAGCAATGTGTGCTATAGAGAAAAGGCTGCGACTCAGCATGCATGTGTTGCTATTTTGCAAAGTATGCAAATTGCAACGCTGTTGTTTTTTTTTATACAACGACGGTGGCAAACAAGCGTACGGCCCGCCTGATGGTAAGCGGACACCGCAGCCTATAGACGCATGCAACTCCAAAGGAGTAACATGGGCGTTGCCAACCCTTGATATGTTTGAGGATTCACTGTGTTGACAGCTCAAGGAACAAATTCCCTCGCTCTCAACACAACGCATCCTCGAGAGCTCTGGCGACCTTGCTCACCTAAAGGAACACAACACTACTACAGAGCAAGTAGTAGTGTTATTATGGCTGTGGTCTTCTGCAAGGCGGAGGTACTTCCCCAGTTGGGCTGCTCCAAATTCGAGCGGGATGACATTTCGCTGATGCAAAAACTAACTCAAGAAACGTATGTTACACAGCGGTTGAAAAAGGGCTCGTTTGTAGCTAAAGATCCATCTCTTTCCGAAACCCTTTGGCTAGAGGAAATGGCATAAAAAGTTTATAAATTGACTAACCAATTTTTTTGTATAAAAATAAATACTTCGAAATTGATATCAAACAATGATAAACATAATTTAATATACAACAATAGAACTGCGCTGTGTTTAACTTGAATTCCCTTTTTGTTGTCTAATCTGTGTTTGTATTGAACCATACTCTCAGATAATTATTTTTAGTATTATTTTTATCCCAGTAAAAGTCCAACAAAAGGAAGGCAACACAAACAAAATCGCGGGCAAGATGTAGTAAATTATAAATGCGAAAGTTTGGATGTTTGTTACTAAAGCAGGCAATAACGGCTTAACGGTTTAAGATGAATTTAAGTATACAAGCCTAGATTAACATATAGAATACTCAGTACCAGTCCAACAAAAGGAAGCCAACGCAAACGAGATCAATGCAAAAGCTAGTTGCAAATATGGAGCTGTTGACAGCCCTGGCCAAGTTAAAGCTGATCGCAGTACAACCGTAACAACCCTTAGAAAAGTTGAGGCGAGGTAGGAATGTCAAAAACGTCGGGTGTGAACAAATATGTGCTCGGCGCCAGGCCGGTGGCACGGGGTTTAAACTGCGGGTAACTGACGGGTTTGTATGATACGGTGATTTAATATTTTTTGTACATTTTCGATGAATTTTTGCTTAGCAATTCTCGTTGACTAGTAAAATTACTTGTTTAATTTTAATATTATAATAAAACATTTAAAGCTTCTTCCTATGCTTAATTGCATATGTATCTATGTATACATTAAAATTATAGCGTTTATGTTGTGGAAAGGTACAAGGTACTGGAAATTTATTTTACATATAAAATAACTACAAACATTCAAGCATGCTTACAAACATTCGCTAATATAACATAAAATTTAATTTTAGTTTTCATTAACTACTATGTGGGGAAAATGCAGACACACATTGCATAATTTAATTTTACCCATTCGAAACAATAGAATGTCCAATGAAAAGTATAAACTTATGTCGTAAAATTTTAGCGTGTTATTGTATTGTTAGAACTATATTATACAAGCAGATTTGATTAACGTTACCCCATAACGTTTTCAACCGTGAAATCAAATATTTACGTCTGTTTTGCAAAGGTAACGATGTTCGTCAGAGCTCGTAAAGATGCGCTATATTGACGAGAAACTTGCTTATAAGCATTATGCTGTGAACGCAGTCAACCCTCATTTACGCTTACATTTAAAGAAATAAGTTGATGGAAATTGGTTAATACGAGTATGGGCCGAGCGCTTGATTGCCCCAAGCATATTAGCACAAAAACCTTTTATTTTATTATTTAAAGTTTATTAGTATCTGCCAAAATACGATCTTTTACCTCGTTTTTGATAGCTAACGCTCACTGCTAATATTAAATATCACCATTAACTAAATAACCAGTCGTTCCAATTTAAACTAATCTTTAATCAGCGTCTAACTAACAGCGTGCCACCGGACCGGGACCGGGACCCTGAATGAATCCTCTCGCCGTCCCTCTGCACTTTTCAGCTCCCATGTTGTCTTTTTTTTTTTAGTTAGACGCCTGGCGCTTCATGCTTTACTTTATTTGAATGCTGAGTGCCCGTTCTAACGGCTTTGGGGTGTTCCTTTTTAAAATGTGAGTGGTTTTCACGGTCTTCAGCAAGTTATTGTTGCGTTATTTTTTTCTGATGCGGTCGATTACATTCTTATTCACTTTTAATATGATTTTAACGCTATTTATTATACGATACTTATTGTTTTTAGGTATTATGACCAACCATATTTTAGGAGATGATTTTTGGGGTCTTTTCCCAAACCGTTTTACCATAAATAAAATTAATTAACTGGTCTTTTGGTTTAGCACAAGTACTCAGTGTATTAACAAGAATATAAATCGCCTACTAGCGCCCTCTATTGCAGGGTTTCTTAAAGTGTGGTCCATAGACCCCTTGGGGGTCCGTGACATGATTGCTAGGGGCCCACGGCTATACTTCGTTCACGCTTATCGTAGGTATAGGCTATTCAGGTACACATGAAACATGAGACATTTTTTCATTTTTTCTCAAAAGGGGTCCGTGGTATTTTTGAAATTCTGAAAGTGGTCCATGCCTAACAAAAGTTTGAGAACCCCTGCTCTATTGGATTTTGAGATCATCCCTTGGTTTACATAAAATGCAGCAATGCAACGTAAAATAAATCCATCAAATTAAAAAATATACATTTCGTCATCTTTTTAACACTGATAAACTTACAGGTGTTCAATAAGTTACGTCACTATTAGGAAAAAAATCTTTCGGTAAAGAAAAGGTCTTGTACGGTTGTGAACTGTTTAAACTAAAATAACATACGTACTTACAATTTGTAACACAAACAAAACGTCTATTCAGAAAAGAACTTAAAACAAGAAATTCATCAGGAAGACCGCCATCATCTTGAATGAAACAAAATCATCTTGAACGAACCAACAGAAAAAAGTCGTGGCTCAAGATAACTTCGCTTCCTCTGTGATAATTTATCTTCCTAATTAATTTCTTGGTTCAAGATTTACCTCGTATGGCGATTTTTTTCTCTATACTATGTACTGTTACACACATTCGCTTTAAGGTTTTTTTCTCTGTATTCCACAACTACACGCAATTTAGTTATTTATTTTTGCAATGTAAGAGGCCTTACCCATTGCTGTAGCAATACTTTAAAGTAAACAAACAAGCATCTCTGTCTCAATCCTGTTCACCTCGATTTAAGTCTTTTTCCGTTCATTCGAACAGTCTACAACAACAAGATGCCTCACTTAAGTTTACCCGTTGCTGTAGCAGCAGGTCTTTAAAGTCTTAAACAAACAAGCATTGCATAGTATAGCAAAAAGCTATCTCAATTCAATTTTAATAACGATACCTAGTGGTTTATATACCTACCTAATTGTTTTTCTATTTCCTCGTTATTCTGAACTTATGAACAATTGCTGACATTGTTGTCTTGATATTTTATTTTTATTTTTGTTCGTGTTTGATGATCGTGATACAAAAATCTTATTTTTTACATGTATGCTTGTAATGTATTTTTTTATCTTGAAATAAACAATCTAATTTAATTTTTATTTTTCCGTCTCAATCCGGTGCACCTCGAATGGTTTTTTGGTGCGCATTCGAATAGTATACAACTACATGCAAGTGGCCATATTACCTACTGCAGTAGCAGTTCTTTAACTATAGACAAACAAGCGTCGTATAGCAAAAGGCTATCTCAATTGATATTTAAGCCCGTCTCAGTCCAGTTCTCATCCCAAATCGATAGCCGCCTCCCCCAGTGGGGACTTCCTAATTCGACCCCACGTATGCCGATCTTTGTCGTCTGCGGGTAGCTGACCCGTTCCGTTCTGAAGATTGGCCCAGTGTTTGAGCGATGCGTTTTTTGGGATTCCGTAGCGAAAATGGCATATGGAACTTTTATACTTTTGTCAAGTCCGTCTGTTCGTATGGCGCAGGGATTTTTCTTCAAACTAAGTGTAAAAATATGAATAAAATTACGAATTTTATTTAGCTTACTAAATATTGTACATGGCTGTTTAGCAAAATTACACAAAAATATCGCATTGGTCTCAGTTACGTGTACAACTGAAAAAAAACACGAGTTGGTATGTGGTACAATATGTGGCACACTGATCGATAGGTCTTCCACTATAAAAGTTTCTCAGGAACTGATTCGGAGATAATTGATCCAAAAGTCACACACATTGAACATTTTAAAGTATTGTAAAGACTTCAAGTAGACATTACATTACAAGCTACAGGTATTACAATATTACCTGTAGCTTGGAGGTATAATTTAAAAAATTAGGCCTTGTGCTTCCTCAATTGCTCGGGAGGCGCGGAAGAGGATACCGCATGTTTGCGCGCTATACAACTGCGCAAAATTACTGACCGTATACCAACAAGTAAAGAATACTGGGCAACATCAATGAGTTCTCGGTAAGGACCAAATACCGCGTACTGATTCCGCCCCGCCCATACGGGAGTAACCTTAATTGCGTCACTTCACAAAAAAGTCTTGAATTAAGAAAAGTCATTACAAAGACCGCCATTACCTTCAATGAAACAAATATTGAAGTTGAAGGCTCTCGAACCAAGAAAAAAACTTCCATATCCATACGAGATAATTTAACATCGTCCTAATTTCTTAGTTCAAGAATTACCTCGGATCAAGTTTGTATTTTTTCTGTGCATATCACTACGTAAAGGCGTTGTTAGTGTATTTTTTGAGCTTAAACTTTGGTTCTCAATTAACCAAAGCCCTGCTATAGTTATTTTAAATAGGCCCTCGTAAATTTATTAATCACCCCTACACTATCCTATCGATTGTAACCGTTACCTACTTATCCAATTGCCTTCAATTCCGCCTGGCTTGTTTAGTTTGATAATGCGATCAATCGATTAGATTTGGAATAATTTATTAATAATATCACGTGGAAGACTATTATTTATATTTATGTAGGTATAACAAGGTTTAATATGGTTACTCCAGCCACTTTAGTTTAATACTCTAATATAAATGATTACCAATAATTTGTGTCGATCTTTATTTCAATTATAACGAAGTAAATTATTCTACTTTAATACATATTAATACGAAGTGAATTATTCCACATTGATACATATTATGAAAATTGCGATGATAGAACATCATGATTTCCATTATTTCATTAAGCCCTAATATAAGTTTATTTTTGAAGGAGCGTAAGAAATATAATTACAGTCCATTTCATTGTGAAAGTAACATAAAGAGTTAAAAAAACTATAAATACCCTAACTACGGAAAACTAAGTAAAAAAAAAAAATTTTTTTTTTTTCATAATAAAGGTAGTCTATGTCACTCGGGACATAATCACGGATAGGACAAACGCCCGTCATTTTGAAAACTTAACCCTGTTCTGTACAGTAGAGACTTCCTTATATTAATAAAAAAAATTAGACGTACTAAATAAGAATAAGAATAGTTTATTCGTGACAATACAAAACAAAGGACAAAAGTAATGTTTTATAAATTTATTTTAAGTACCATAATGTATATGTTTCCAGTGACAAATTATTCAAATGACGATGATTAAGGCGATAAATCACTTTCGCCAATGGAAAAGAATGACCACAATTTTTTCCAAATTTTAAAATAAAAATTAATTAATCATTATTTAATTTTATTTTTAAATATCATTAGGAAGTCTCTACTGTACAGAACAGGGTTAAGTTTTCAAAATGACGGGCGTTTGTCCTATCCTTGGACATAATTAAGAATCGATCAGTATAATCGGCTCAGTATAATCGGTTCAGTATAATAAACGCTACAGTGGAACACACGTAAATAGGTACTAAATACAAACATAGACTGCTCAAATCATATCCCTTCCTTTCGGCTCTGCCGTAGTTGGGCAAAAGAAGACAGAGGATAAATTGTAATTTCTGTGCATTCGAATTTAAGTATTATACTGATAACTACAACTTAGAAAAGTTGAAAAACCCCCTACATTTTCATTTCAAAGTTCAATATCTCAAAAACGGCTGAACAGATTTTCATGAAACATGGCTAAGAACACTCGGGATAAAATTATCTATGACCCAAAATAAAACTAAACGAAAATCGGTTCATCCGTTTGGGAGCTACGATATACAGATACACAGACAGACACGTTAAACTTATAACACCCCTCTTTGCGTCGGGGATTAAAAATAGTTTTAGTTCGCCAAGCTCTATCAAAGAAATCCGTTCTAAACGCGACTTCAGCGCTCCAGCCAGAACATTCAAAACTTAAAAGTCAGTATCCGAGCCCGTAATCTTCATGCCGATGACATCAATTTGAATTATTATAAGTATAAGTAATCATAGGAGGGTTTCGGCCGGGATTTACGTATCTGACGTTTCGCATCAAGTTCAATGAGACGAGCGTCTTCAAAGTTCTTTACGCTCAGCTTAACACGAGAACCCCATTCTGGCCGCTGTGAAGCAAACTCCTCCCATTTGTCAGGTGGTATACCACAGGCAGTTAGGTGGCGCTTAAGCACGTCCTTGTAACGTAGGTGCTGCCCACCTTGCTTCCGTTTACCAGCTGATAGCTGGGAGTAGAAAACGGTTTACGGTAGTCTGCAATCACTCATACGCCAAACATGCCCACACGACCTTAGCTGACCCTTCACCAAGAGCGCCTCCATGCCAGGTATCTTGCAACGACGAAGTACTTCAGTGTTGGGGACGCGATCTTGCCATTTTATACGCATAATGGAACGTAGACAGCGTAAGTGGAACGTGTCTAGCAAGCGAATGTCGCCTTTGTACAAACACCATGTTCCCGAAGCATACAAAAGAATCGGAAGAACCATGGCTTCAAAAGTCAGTATAATACAATTTCATACATCTAATGTCAACCAGTCAACCAACTTATTTGTTGCCTGACTTTGGCAGACACGAAAGGAAGGGTTGATCTTATGTTTGTGTTTAAGTACTTTTATGTTCCACCGTAGCGTTTAAGATACTGAACCGATTTTGATTACTGAGGTGCCAACCCATTCGAAATTATGCTCCAAGCGACATGCTGCCTAACTTTAGTGTTGAAAAAAAGTTTTTGTTTCTTAACCGTAGTCGTTTTTAGGGTTCCGTACCCAAAGGGTTTAACGCGACCCTATTACTAATGTATGGAAGCTGGAAACATTGAATTTTCAGATAGATCCAGTTTATTCTGTAACCTTTTTAACCGACTTTAAAATAAAGGTGGAGGTTCTCAATTCGGTTGTATTTTTTTTTTTTTATGTTTGTTACCTCAGAACTCCGTCATTGATGCGCCGATTCGTAATTTTTTTTTTGTTTGTAAGTATATGCTTCCAGGTGGGTCCCATTTTTTTTAAATTCATTTGGAGGATGGGGAAGGAAACTCCTCAATTATATTAGGCACGCGTGTAGTGATTTTGGTATTTTCTAGTATAGATAGATATATCTCGTGTATTTACACCCGGAAATAATAAATTTGGTGGAGTGGAATTGATGATGAAGACGACAGAATAGATGACTTATGGAATTCCTCAATTATGTACTTGAAAGTACAAAAGTACGTCACAGATTCTGATAAGATTCCGTTGAAATGGCAATTAATGAAGTCCCAAAGGTGATCCTTGTGGAATCGACGGAAGTCCTCAAATATTATCGGCCCACATACAGCGATTAGGTTTTTTTCTCTAATAATCAACGCAATTGCTTTCGTAAATCAGTTCATGTGGTAAATTGGAAAATAAATGTTCTCGTGGCTTGGCGGAGTGTAAATTGAAGTCGGTTAAAACTTTGTTTTTAAAGTAAATTATATTGATACCGTTTGATAGAGCTCATGAAGCACTTTCAGGATCAGTAACCAGTTTGTCGATATCTTGTATAGTTTAGAAATAATCGAGTGAGATCACTTATCGTTTTCACCGTGTATAATCATTTTACTTCCTTGGAACTGAATCTACTATTCGTTGAGGTTATACGAGGCGCGCCGCGAAACCTCTACAAAAAATTGTCTATCACCGTATCATAAACTGTGCGAGTTATAAGTACGACTTTTTACTCGTGACGTAAATAATGTTGCATAAGGCCAACGTATGCGATCATGGCAGCATTCACTGAATGTTTGAAGGGGTGTTTGTTCGTATTGACACCGGCAGTGACGCGTATTCCGCGGCCGCGGGGAAACTACGGATGATTCGCATAACTCTTTGTCACCTCATGTGTTTGATATAATATTTTAGTAATATTAAAGGTTGAAGACCGGTGTAGCTTAGTGGGTAATGACTGTTTACGAAGCTGGCGGTCCTGGGTTCGGATCCCGAAACGGGCAAATATGTGTATGTATTTGTAGGGTGAGCATTAATATTTTATTCTGAGTCTAGTCGTTCGGTTTGAGTTGTGTCCAATCTACTGAAAGGAACAGTGCCTTTGTTGACTGAAACCGCAAAACACCAAAATTACCATATTGTAAAAAGTCGTTACAGCCACCTAGAAAGTTCAATTGAATATCGACTCTATGTCCCTAAGTAATAGGTTACGAGTGCACTAATAGGAAAATGGCAGTCCAGGTGCCTTTGTACTTGTTCCGATTCTCAGTGCTCAGGTAAACGTCAGAAACGTCACATTTCTATTAAATCAATTTAAACTTTTGGCAAAGGCCCTAGAGTTGAAAATCCAGTAAAATGTTAATGCATGCAGTTTTATTCTACGAAGTGTGCTTATCTTTTATGAGGGACCATAATGAGGTAGCAAACCCGCACAATGACTACAATGAGACAATGGATTGGACACAACTCAAACCGAACGACTATAAGTACCTATATACAAATCCACTACCCATATAGCAATAAATGAAGTTTATTCTGAAAGTACGCCGCAATGGGAATTTTACAAGTCAAATTCTACCACCGTTTCTGAAAAAGAAGGCTGTCAAGAAGAAACGCCGAAACTGAACAGTCTATCATTTTTTGCCTAAATTAAGCTTGTAACATTTTTTTTTGCCTATTTATTTAAATTAAGTAATCGCAAGCCTTATTAAGCTGACTATGTGGCTAGTTCGACTTTTGTAAAGTTATCCCCTAATAAACATTTTTTCAAAATTTTTGGCACTTCGCTTTTTTTTCAAAGGGGTCAATATGTTTTCTTTCCCATTAAGTGAATATGTTTCATAGCATTTTTTTATCTTATAACAACTGTCAGTGTAACAAATAACCGCAGGCCGATCACTTAACGCATTGTACGCGCGTCAGGTAAATATAAATGTCACTATTTATATGGAAAAATGACAGTTAAATTGTCCTAACGCGCGTTAGAAACGTTACGTGATTACCCCTCTGGTCATAAAGACAGACTCGGAGACAGGTAAAGCTCGTACTTACCTTAATATAGTTTGAATAGATTAAGTTACCCATCATATTTAATATAGCCTTCTAACACGGCATATCAGAATAAAATGACTCGGTTTACAAACATTAAGCAAATAAAATGGATAGAATAATTTACCCTACAGTGTAAAACGTAATAGTTTATTACAACGTAAAACCCTCTTTAAGCCCAACCGAAGGTAATATCTCTGGATAACATTTCTAAACTACATCGGACCCTAAAAACTTACCCACCCACCTCATTATCTCTGCCCATAGTTTCAAATCGATACACACACACATACAAACCCACACAAACGCAAACCTAAAAGTCTACGTTACGGTAACGCGCGTCAACTTAAAACTTAATTATAATTAATTAATTCCAATTGGTACGCCTTCCTTTCTAGCACACACGATCTTGTATAAGTCCGTCCCGTTCCATTGTACGGGCGAAGGGTAGAGCGGGGTATTGTGTTTTCGAAGAACCTTTTATCACGCAGGCATTTCACAAAACGGAGCAGTTGGTTCGATTCTGCCGTTTTATTAGCAATTCGAATTTAATTGGCATTCTATTACGCGAGCTTTTTTAATTTACTCCTTTGAATATGAACTCTAGTGGGTTTTCTAATTTCACCGCGAATTAATCCCAAACTTACTGAGACTCCATTAGGACTAAGTTGTGCCCGTGACGGCGACCTTCTTTTATTTAAACATTGAGTTGTTTGTCGTATGGCATTTATTAATTTCAGAGTCGCTTATAGAAGTTATCGAGGTTAGGCTATCTTTTTTAATAGTTGAACGGCGTTGAGTTGGCTTAATGTAGTTTATAGAAACATCTTGGTCCCAAACAATGATATTTATAAACTTTCCCTACGATTTGTCCACAATGACTAAAACTAAGTACCTACACTCTGCGGTCTTTTGCAATAATGTCTGAGTCCATAAGACGCAAAGATGCGCCAAACTTTATTGAGCGTCCTACGATTAAGTATTTTATAAGAATACATTTGCACTTTTCATTTTACGTCAATATAATTCATGCTTATTTATATTTCTCGTTCTTACTTCTGAAACCTTAGCCAGAGACTTAGGTTACCCGATAACAAGTTATTACGAATTTGTACGATGTTTTAAACTTATTCACAAGGTCTGGAGAACGATATAGCTATCTGATAAAATTGATTTTGTAGAACTTCATATTTTTATAACTTAAAGCTTCGATATAATTATAAGCCAAACAAAGACAAAAAATACTTATTAGCCTACAACAATTGTAGCTAAATCACATTAACAGCTATTAGGAAAAATATAAAATACACAATGGCACATTAAAAACAATTCAGTAAATAATCTTACGACACTTCAAATCCATTTTAGCACCAAACGCTCGAAATCAAAACAAAATGGCCGTGCCCCGAACGGCGTATAATTTAATTGTAATCATCACTACATCGAGCGGTGACGAGCATCACGACGGATGCGACTAGAAAGGCCCTCCCTCCCCCCGACTTACCCCCCAAGAAGGGGTTAACACCCTCTCATTACCATATTTCATTTACTCAACGAAATTATGCTAATTACTTATATTGCTTTGTGTAAAAAGGAAATTTATAAGGATTAAACTTACCCCCTCCTCCCCTAAATCCGGACATAACTAGTTGGAGCAAGTTCATCGAATGAATTATTTAGGAGATGATTCTTTGAATTAAAAACTTGAGCGTTCGAAGGGCTCGCGTAATTTTCGTTCGCTTGATTATAATCGTTCGCAATTAAAATTCAAATTGGGGAATTTTTAATTTTGTTATTGATGACCCTCTTTCGCGGACGATTCGGGTTGTTAAAAAGTTCCAGGGAAGTTAGAGCTCTGCTTTCCGAACGAATTTCGCTTGTTTGTGCCGATGTGATTCGCTCAATCATTTTATTTGCTGATATTAAAACGCGTTTTCGATATTTAATCTGAAAGTTGAGTTTTAATTTCGTTCGAGTCTAAGATAAGATCGCAATTTAAATGCAACAAGCCCATGTTTAATATGTGGTGCAAAACAAAGAGTGCAGTCATAATCACCTATATCTGTGGTCATAATCAAAGACACTGATTAAAAAAAATTGTTCGTAAAGTATTTCGTCGCTGAATCTTTCTTTCTCTCCTTCTCTGGTATTCTAGTTAAAAGCGAACGAAATAGATTCAACGATAAAATGCAACGGCTAACGCAATTCCATCCCATTTTTCGTATAATCTTTTCCGATTTGTGAAACAAATCATCTATATCACAAATATAAATTTACGTGATTGCTAAAACTAGAATTGAAAGCTAATGTGACTTCGATTCACTGCCGCTGTTGTATCACATTTTTCCTCGTGTTAATTCGATAGAGGCCATATTTATGGGCAAGGGCACTTATGCAAATTCTCCCAACTGGAATAGAAGCACGAAATGTTCCACTTATTAAGGCGATCGACTGGCTTCATTACGCCGATATTCATCGAAAACAATCAAGCAACGTCGGGTACTTAATAAATTATTCTCTCGGTCTATAATTATGTATAAGCGTTTCAATTCAATTATAGTAATGTAATACCCCTTGCTTTGGGCAGGACGCCTCGGGCCGCTAGTTTCGCGTTCGCAACTTATCCCGAGTAAGGCAAGCCTTATTTAAATGTAAATTAGGTTCATTTCACGAAATTAATGTTGAGGAGGCCCTCCCCCGCTACGGTGGCCAGCCCGCGTGCCCTTTTTAGGACGAGTCCCGCCGTTTTATTATTGTGTCAGATTTAATGTCACTTTATGGCCCTGAATAATTATTGGATGTTCGATTTTGGTGGGCGTGTAATCGACGTGGTTGTGTATTTTTGACACTTCCTTGAATGTTTCAGGGGATTGACTTGTATGATTTTTTTGCTCGGTACCTGCACTATAAACATACTAAGTAGATTTATTATTGATATAATATATTTTGTAATTTAGACATTATCAAATATATTATATTTTTAATCGACATAGATATCGATTAAAAAGTGTTATTAATTGGGGTAGTTTGAAATGTAAGAGATATCTAAATGTACTAATTTCAACCTCGATTTTAGGTTTCCTTTACATTAGATAGCTATCAGTATATTAAACTAATTACTATTTTAAATTGTAAGATTACTTGGAAACGCGCATTAAGTACCTATCTATTTACTACCTACATATATCTTCTTTTTTCTCAGAACTCTTTTTATGTTGGTGTTTTTCTCTCTATGTGGCATATTCATTTTCAATGTAAGAGGCCGCAGATCAGCGCCCTTAGCCAATATAAACCTAGCAAGAGTTACACCTAAAAAGTACCCAATTCATAATGTTTTTTTCTAATACACGCAAACAAACATGGCAGACTAAGTCTAAAACCAAAACCAATCTCAATCTATGCTTCAAACATCCCTTCACAGACCTAGTCGCACGCCAGATACACTGTACGCGTCAAAACGTCTTCAGCACGTCAACGCCCGATTGTCCCGCCTCCCCACGCAGCCTGGGCACCCTACAAGGAGGCGGTAATGGCTGCTCTATGATTATATGGACAGACGACTCATTACTCCTGTGTAAGTGCTGTAGCGACTTGCTAATGCTAAACAGTTTTACACACATTCACTGGACTATATACCTCATTCCATATTATTCAGAGCAATGACACGTAGTTGAATGTCCAAGAAGCAACCGGATGGCTCGCGGTATTTGAGCTCCCGAAGTGTTGTGGAACTGCCCTGTGCAACCCAAATTGAGCCAAATTGGACTGGGGCGGACATAGAAAAAAAATTTTTTTTTTTGCAGCCGTTTCAATCAGCGTTTGTCTGAAAGTGTGTACGCTGTTTATACAATGAAATGCTGGTCTAAATCGAATACCTGGTGACTTTTTTTTTTTACCCCCCCTCCCCCTCCAATTTCCGCTCCAGTCCTAGTTGGCTTAGTTTGGGTAGCACAGGGCAGTTCCACAACGCTTCGGGGGCTCAAATACCGCGAGCCATCCGACTGCCTCTCGGACACCGAAATTACGCGTCATTGCTATTAAGAATAAGAATTTATTTATTTTGCGCACTAAACACGGAAAAAAATAATTACAATCAAAAAGGTAACCTTTATAATGTGCTAAACGGGAGCCTAATTCAGCATGTTGTCACGAGGGCCGTGACGCTGGTTAGAATGTTAACAACATATTTTCAAGAATCCCTTCTTAGTGGGTACTTACGTCATAAACTACCTAATGTGAAAAAATCTGCTTTCTAGGTTCAACGTCGATTTAAGTGAGTGAGCCAGTCGGGACTTTTACGTTTATATAATACTAGCTTCTGCCCGCGACTCCGTCCGCGTGGAACTCGTTTATACTAACTATCTCTATACCAAATTTCATCCAAATCGGTTCAGCAGTTTAAGCGTGAAGAGGTAACAGACAGACAGACAGACAGACACACTTTCGCATTTATAATATTATTAAGTAAGTATATATAAAATATATAATATAACTAGCTTCTGCCCGCGACTCCGTCCGCGTGGAACTCGGTTATATCGTAGCTCCATACAAACTTTCACCCCCCACTTCATCCCCTTGGGGGATGATTTCCGGGATAAAAACTATCCTATATCCTTCCCCAGGACTCAAACTATCTCTATACCAAATTTCATCCAAATCGGTTCAGCGGTTTAAGCGTGAAGAGGTAACAGACAGACAGACAGACAGACAGACAGACAGACAGACACACTTTCGCATTTATAATATTAGTATGGATAGATTAAAAAGGCTATACTAATTTAATTAAAATCGATAACTGAGAGCTTTTCAAACATGACGACACTACTGTTTTTATATTTATTATTTTACACGGGTGTAACGCGACATTTATTTACCTTTATTTCTGACGGTTCGACATGGGTGGCACTGTCGTCCCAGAAGGTTGTCTGTTTCTAATTTTATCTGGAATAGGGTATTATGGTATTAGGGGTTAGCGGAAAGTCTGTAAGATGGCCGTTCTGTAAGTATGGAATCCACGAAACTAATCATCTGATTACAAGAACTCAAAAATACAGGCTACGTTGCCCGTCTGTCTTTGATACATCGACTCGCGCGATCAACAATCACCCAACTTCACGTCATGGTTGCGTTGCCACTGAGCAAAAACAGTGTTTTTTTATTGTTAAGTAATACAAACTCTTAACGACATCATCATTTACGTTTCCATAATGCTCCAAGGTTCACAATCTTATGTTTACTACTTGCTTGACACCACTAACAATTTCACCTTAATTAAGGTGAAATTGTTAACTGTTCTCATGTGAGTAACGACAATTACCCATGTAAAATGTATGGGTAATTGTCGTTACTCACATGAGAAAAGTTAAAGCGTAGATTAGATTAAGGCCCTTAACTATGTATTTTTTTTTTTGATTTTCAATCTAATCATTTTAAACAGAATTTGTGCGACTGTTTTCCGACAAGAAACTTTCGCTCGAAGTCACGGGCAAAACGCAGTGCAAAAAAAATCAAACCTGGGAATTTATAATGTTCCCTTTTTTTCCCTAGTTGTTTTATTATACAGTACTTATATTACAAACGAGTGTGTAAAGAGCAGAATGCAGTGACGATGCGTGTCTTACTATATCAGAAAAATATATATTTTTTGTATATTTCCGGTATCGTAACACTAATAGAATAGTCACTACATACAAGAGAAATGAAACCGGGTCTTTTGGTACGGATCATGAATAAAAACTGTATCTGTACCTGCAGGTCGATCACGTAACGCATTGTACGCGCGTCAGGTAGATCTAAATGGCACTTTTTGTACTCGTCGATAAAAAAATGTGTATTACGATTTCACAGAGAATACTGCAACGTCACTCTTTTCATCGTATCGAAACAACCGAAATAACTTTTTCTTTTTATAAAAATTTAAAATAGAACTTCGTATTTCAATAATATGTGGCCTTGTTTAAGGAGACTCGATCCGATACAAAATTGCCAATCTATGGCGTTTCGTTCGGCACGTAGCAGCGTCGCATCATCTGTCAAAAATCTACTTAAACTTGCTGCTGTATCCAGGGCATAAAAAAAAATAAAAAAAACTACGCTTTGTGATTGGCTAGTATTTTGACAATCACAGCACAGTACTGCAACATTACGAACGCCTGTGGTGTGATGTGATAACTTTTCTTTTCAAAGCTAAACTTAAAAAGTTAAAATAAAAACTAAGAAAATGAGTAGTGACAGTCACGAAACATCTTTAACTCCTCAAGAAATAATTAATATGGCAGAGGAAGCCAACTTACCTTGCTACCTGAAAAGTCAAAGAGCCTTTACAATAGTAGAACTAGACAATATAGTACTTACGATAATTAGTTTTCTTATATACTCTTATTATGACTCTTATTATTAATTTTAATGAACTCGTACAAAAAGTATTGTTCACAATAGTGTCATAATCAAGCGTTTTAATCTCGTACCTTACTTAGGCCACTCAGCAAGCTTCGTGGCCACGGTACACGGTACTCGACTACAAAGCTCTCTATTATAACACGATTGTGAAAAATACTATTTTATATGGAAAAATGACAGTTAAATTATTCTAACGCGCGTTCGGAACGTTACGACGACCGGTTAGTCTAGTGGGTAGTGACGCTGCCTAAAAAAGCTGAAGGTCCTGGGTTCGAATCCCGGTAAGGGCAAATATTTGTGTGATGAGCATGAATATTTGTTTCTGAGTCATGGATGTTTTCTATGTATTTAAGTATTTCTATCTATTAAATATATCGTCGTCTAGTACCCATAACACAAGCCTTATTGAGCTTACTATGGGACTAGGTCGATTTGTGTAAGATTGTCCCCTAATATTTATTATTTATTTATTTATTTATTTATGTGATTACCCCTCGGTTTCCATTGCTTTAGGTATGTTAGTAGAATTGGATATATTATGTGAAAATGCATGCCTAGCATTCATGATACAGCGGTCATATGACTGGTGACACAGATATGTATCAGGAACAGCACGAACTGCCAAACTGTCATGCAGTTTGGCAGTTCAATTGTTATGTAACCATTTCATGTGTCCTTTTCAAGAAATAAACGAATAATAATAGTGTTTATCCTACTTATATTATTAATGCGAAAGTTTGGATGATTAGATCTTTGTTATTCAGTCACGCCCAAACGGCCCAAACGATCTGGATGAAACTTTGCTCGAAGATAGTTCATATCGCGGACCAAAATATAGAATAGTTTTCATCCTGGGTCCACGCAGGGAAGTCCCGGGCGTAAGCTATATATATATATATATGCATATATATATATTTAGTTAACAATATACGTACCCGTTACACTCACCAATAATTTAACGGGTTTAAATGTGGTGTGGTGGTGAGTTACCCTTTGTATAACTTAAACTATGCCGAACAGACACCGTTCAACTATTTATGCAGAAAATAATATGAGGTACAGTAAGGGCTACTTTACGCTTTGCTCTTATAAATGTGTGTGTCTTATTATTGTGAAAGGAGAAGAACTTATAGTAAACCTTTTCTAATGAATATTAGGCAGCAATGTGCATTATTTAGCATTCTTGTTCTTAGAAATAAATAAATAAAATAAATGATTTTTATTCTGCAAGTAGGCCGTAATGGCACTTACAAGTCTAAATTCTACCAGCGTTTCTGAAAAAGAAGACCACTGTTAAGAAGAAACGTTTAACTAAACTCAACAGTCAGTCATTTTTTGCCAAAAAAAGCTTATTACAATGATAGTTCTTAAGCTACTTAAAATAAGTCAAACTGAATATGAATACAAAGAAAAAAAATCTTCATAATGCGTTTTTCTACAAGAACACATGTCCGAATGAGCTATTATGAATGATTAAGCTATTTTAGACTGGTTTGGGCCATGCATTTGTCTGCAATGCAGGATTTACGCGTAGATACGGCCTATGTGACTATGTTACTACAATGTAGTATAGGTACTTAGTCCCTGGGCGATCGAGCTCTGCTCGGATGAAGACAAGGAAAATACTGAGAAAACGAATTTTCCCAGACATGATACCTACCCAGCTAGATCGATTTTTCGCCCCCCTAAAACCCTCTATATTCCTAATTTAATTGAAAACCTTAGAGCCGTTTTCGAGAACGTGATTTCAAATATAATTATGTACAAATATTGCTCGTTTAATAGTATAGATAGGATAAGCACAATATAAAGCGTAAAGCTCTAGCAATAAATAAAGAAAACCTGTTTTTTTCCAAAGCGTACCAGAATCATAATGGCGGCCGTCTATTTTGCGCCAAATCTAATGTGCAAAAGCGACGCTTTCGATACAATTTTGGAGCAGGTTGCCTCATTCGGCTAACGCTCCATACAAATGTTAAACAAACGCATTTTTTTTTTCTTTTTTGTTCTTATCAGAACACGATACCTGATATGCCATTAAACGGATCGACGCTATTTATATTACACTTTGTATAAGGTTCTTGATTGTCGAATAGACACAGTCATTCTTACACTTGCATTCAACCAGCCAGCAGTCATAAATCTAGTCAAACTCAATTCCAAACCTGTCCAATAATCAGCCTAATACCATCTGTAATTCCAAAAGAAAAAAACAGTCAGCACACCAAAGGGTTACCCCCCTAACCCGGCATAATTACCACCCACACACGCACAGAACATTAACACAACGATAAAACAAGGCAACTACTTAGCGTTTTCAAATTAAATACACTAATCACTTATACAAACTTAGTGTGTACGGATAGACCGGATCGATAGTGTATGTGTGTGTGTGGTGATTATAATGAAGGGTAGAAGGGTGAAATTAAGTGGCTCCATCGGTGTGCCCTCGCCACTACTTGCTGTGTAGTCATGCCTTTACCACTTCGAGGCTCTAACCGATAATTTCGATGCTTACATATTTGATGCCGTCATTGCTTTTGGTCACACGGCGGTTGAATGAAAATAGTTTTACCGCACTGTTATTTAGTTCGTGTTGCGTTATGAATATTGTTTAATACTTACATGTAGATTTTCTTTTAATTCTAGTAGACCGGTAGATTGATTTCCTCGTCGTAGCGTCTTACCGCCGCTTGCGGGTGGCGCAGGACCGGTCACTTTGGCACTCTTTGGGGGAGGCCTATGTCCAGCAGTGGACGTCTTTAGGTGATATGATGATGATAGTGAGCGTCTTACCGAATTTAGCTACACTAAAGGAGTCTAGCGTCCGCTTTGGCACCAAAGCCCAAGATCCGGCTTGGACACTAGTTTTACGAAAGCTATTGCCATCTGACCTTCCAACCCAGAGGGAAAACAAGACCTTTTTGTGGTTAGACCGGTTTCCTCTCGATGTTTTCATGTGCCGAAAAGCTACTCTTAAATGCTGTTTGGATATCATCATCATCATATCAGCCGAAAGACGTCCATAGTTAGACATAGGCCTCCCCCAAAGAGTGCCAAAGTGACCGGTCCTGCGCCACCCGCATCCAGCGGACGCCCGCGATCTTTACCAGTTTGGATAATATATATGATATTAAACAAAGTTACGGGGGTTATATTTGCCTTAAATGCACGGTCACGGCCGTCATCTCTAAAAATATGTGTACAATTGTGACTTTCGTACCTCATTACATTGTGTTTTTCATACCTTAATTAAGTTTCAAAGTGTCCTCGTATTTGTTTTAAAAGCGACTGTACTTTATTACTCATTATACAATCATAGAGACGACACGGCGTAGGTGTCTCCAGCATAATTAGCGCCGCATCCGGCATCAAACGGTTAATTAAGAAAAAAACTATAAATCAACACATCATTATGAGGTAAACTAAGCGTTGTTATACTAGTTCGAACTGCACAACCTATTAAATACAAAAAACAAACTACTACCCAGCAACTCTCATAGGAATTTCAACTTTATAACCTTTAGGTATTGAAGGTAGAGCGTTGAGTGGCGAGTCTGGGCGGTTCGGACGTTTCGGTCCGGTCAAGTTGTAGAAGGTTGTAAATGTGAAAGAGCTCGATCAATGTTAACATGAATTAGTTTATAGTTGCCGGCCATAGTTCTTCCGGCGGAAATAAAAGTTGAACCAAGACCAACATTAGGTATGATTATTAACACACTCGCTACGCTCGTAGGCGGTCCTGTTGTTTTCCCGTATGTAGCGAAAAGTGACTACGGCGTAGGAGCCCGCCAGGCGGGTTACTATCTCTTTAGCCTATCTCTATGTCATGCACAATTTGCGATGGGTTAGGAATACTTTGGGATGTTTAACAACGAAGCCTCAAGTGAATAAATGGTCGGCAACGCGCTTGTGACTCTTCGGGAGGCGCAAGCGTTCATAGGCTACGATGTCTTCTTACCACCAGGCAAGCCGTATGTTTGTTTGCCACCATCGGAGTAGGTATACCATGTTAAATATGCGGAGTTTTCTGCATCGTGTCGCGGCCTTGAGGTTTCAGGGGCAAACACACAAACAGACAGACAAAATCATATCCCTTCCTTTTGGTTTTCCGTAGTCGGGCAAAAGGAAAGACAAAATAATATTTGAAATATCGAAAAATTTACCGTTGACCCCGATATATCGCGATATGTAGGGCTCGCGAGCTATACATATGAGTATGTATGTATGTGTATGTAACACGTGTTCACATTTGGAAAAACCTCATGTCAGAGGCTCGATCGATTAATTAACGTTATTACACACAGCACAGCGATCCATCTGCCGTAATTAGGCGAATCCCTTCCCGGGGAAAAAATAATGACGCGCCCTAAAACACTTTCTACTTTTTTTCCCATTTTTAATCCAATTTGCTGAGGATTATGTTGGTAATTATATTTTTCCAATTGCCGCCCGGAGCGGTAAGGCTGATTGCTATCCGAAATCCGAATTGTTGATTAGGCTTTTTAAGTACGATTGTGTTAGGAGGTTGACAACGTTATGTGATTCTGTGTTACGCTAAAAGGCCAACATTTTTACAAATATTTGTAATGGGAATTCTATTCTCTATTGATGCACAATTAATTTCGTGGGTTGCATAGGCAATGGCGACTACATTAACCCGGACTCATTTGTCCAAAAATTATGGTAAGGTGGATGTTAATATTATTACTTATATACCTACAATTTTTGATTCTTTTACCTCCAACTTTTTCAGCTCTACCGTAGTCGGGAAAAGAAACACTCCCGACACAAGAAACATAGCCAAGAACCATTCGCCACAGACGAGATTTTCGATTTAAAAATCTGCTCTCACATATGTTCATCCGTTTCGAGCTACAGACAGAAACACAGTTACAAAACTATACCACCCATCTTTTTGTCGTAACTTAAACTATTGAATACCAGTTTTTTTAATACTGAGTTCACAGTACAGTCTTCTATAAAACTTGTACAAAAACCAAATATAACCGGTCAGAGGTGATTATCGCTAGGAAAATCTTAATAGCGCCATCCAGGAATCGACCCCAACGGTACAGCGCCATCTAGCCATCTAGCGGCCAACTCGATGAACTTATGTACGATAAACGGCTCAACAAGCAGTCCTATAAAAGCGATATTCAGAGCAAGTAGCATTAGAGGCGTACATAGTCACATTACCGCTGCAAGTTATTGTCATTAACGTAACGCCGATGCCGGCACCTCCGAAATGGGGCTTGTTTCCACGGTACACTGCATGGAATTTTCAAAATTGTGTTACCCAATTAGCGTGTCCTAAAATAAACTTGTAGAATAATTTGAGAAATAAGTTTGGGACGTGAAACTTTGAGAAAACTATATTTCTCAAATTATTCTACAAGTTTATTTTAGGACACGCTAATTGGGTATACTAGAATAACTTGAGAAATATAGTTTTGCCAAAGTGTCACGTCTCAAACAAATTTCTCAAATTATTCTAGTTTATAAATACATGTGTATTCTAGGAAAGGGGGAATTTCGCGCAAATTGAAAGCCAATCTATGAAAGTTGTATATATAATTTTCTCAAAATAACACGCCGTTAGCCTGCGAATGTCAAAAGACGTTTTAAATGGAAAGAGAACCACTTTAAACAAATATAAACTCAGTGTCGCTTTAGTAACGACAATTAAACATAGAAATTATGTAACAATGAACATGTATCACATTTAAATAACTGTCGTGATGAAGATGGTTCTTAGCTGCGTTTCAATAGAATTACCCGGTCCACCCGGTTTTGAGATGAAAATGTTACCCCCCACATTACCGGCTTGTGAACGTTTGCATACAAAATTGTGCGTTGCGTCGACGCCGCGTCGTCGACGTTCACAAGACGCCGGTAATGTGGGGGGGGCCTAAGTATTTAACGTGATAATGACGTGCCGTTAGACAGTGGAAACACTCCCGATCGTATGCGGCGGCACCCGCATGCTTAGAACCATTAGGCATTCGACTAATGAGCGCTCATGACTTGACCGTCTGCTGTCTGCTATACTTACTTACTAATACGTATTCCATTTTGTACCTTAACTAACAGACATAAGATCCGAAGGTTAATACTGCCTGTAGCTTTAGGTTGATATTAATGCGCTTCAACGGACAGGCATTTTAGTGCTATGTAGTATGGTTATGGGGCTTCTAATCGGGCATCATTTTTACGGCAATGTGTGGCCGGCAAGTAGTGTATCTTGCTCTAGCGTACAAAGTCAGCGTAAGACAGCAATAGTTGCCGGCCAGAAATTGCAGGAAAATGTGGCCCGTTTAGAAGCCCCACTATAACAGCGTTTTGGAAATATTTCATCATACAGAGTCAAATAAACAAAAGCCTTCTTCTATGGTCAAGGTTATACACTATACAGGGTGTTTTTTAACCGTCTTAGAGCCGAAGCCCTGTTAATGTATCTTAAATTACACAGAAATTAAAAAAAGGTTTTTTTTATTTTATTTTATATATTAATATTGGTTGTTTTGTATTCATATTCATTTTAATGATCCAGCCGAGTGACCGCAGTGACCGCTAGCCGCCATCTTATGTAGATAGGTACGAACTCTAACCGGGTGAATGAAATTCGCACCGCGCGCCATACAGGATTTTTCAAACTTAATTACCTTTTATTACTAGAAACTTAATTAACTAATACATTTTTTTCACGAATGATTAGTAGGTCCGTTTTGGATACTTTAAGCAGCTTAGGCTCTAAGGCGGTTAAAAAAACACATTGTATATAACTAAACACTGAAATTGTATCATTTTATCGCATACAGTTATCTGCGAATTGTGCTTCTTTGATTTGTATTTCGCTACCCTGAGATTGCCTAGAAGAGATCGCTCTTTAGCGATAAGACCTGTTGTTTGCCTCAATTGATTATGTTCTGTACTGTGTTCTTTAATTGATGAAGGCAATAAAGAGTTTTTGTATTGTAATGTATTGTATTTATTTAACACGGATTAGACTTTGGCAATGTCCACAAAAAAAACAGAATCTACAAACTAACAAAGCTATATACTATACGTCTTTATAAAATTAGTTGAGTATACAGTACGTTACCGGAAAGTGGGCTTTTTTTAAGTAGGGTAAATTAACGTAGGTCTTGAATTTAACTATGACCTTAATTCTAATACTAAAATTCCAGCTACATAAATTTCCTAAAACATTTTAATTGCCAGCAATGTACAGCAAAGTAAATTTACAAGTAAGTGTAAATGACAGCTCTTCATACTCCTTTTATTACCAGGTCATGCACCTAGTTAGTACATTGAAGGTTCGCATTTTGGAAAAATTGTGCAGTTCATTTACATACTTAAGTAATTATGATTTGCTAATACATGCAAACAATTGCTAATGGAACAACTTATTGTCAGTTTTAATAAATGCCCTCGTGCGGGTAACACACTGTAGAAAACTATTATCATTTAAAAAATCACTTCAATTTAAACATTAACGCTAAACCAGTACGAAACGATCGATACAGAACACACCTATATCGAATGTTGGATAATATACTGCAGTTCAACTACAATAACCACAATAACAATGCGGAAAAATCAAACTAAACCCTACCTTCATCCAACGTTATAAGGACCAAGACGCGCGCTTCAATTCATGAGCATGACCCTACATTAGCTACTCCATCTGAATAGAAGAACTAACACATTAAAAAATCGAATCACACTTAATCGAAGTCCTTAACGCCACGGAATACGACCCATTTCCGCTTAACCAGCTAACGGTCGTATAGTAGCTGAGTAGTGTGCGTGAGCCCTAATTGCTTTTGTCATTAATAGTGGCGAATTCTTAGCAGCATTGTACAATTAGTAGTAATGATGTATAATTAGAACTGTGTATGATGTGTGTAATGTATTGGTGTTATTTGTCAAAGTGTGGGTGCTAATAAGCGTTGAGTCATATTAGAATGGCTGCGAGAATAAGTAAAACATAGCCAAGTGTAATCTCGGATAAAAAAACCAATAAATCTCTAATACATGGAATAGATTCATCAAGGTAGCTACATAGTTCATTAGAAAAGCAATATTCCTGCTTTTTAGGGTTCCGTAGTCAACAAGGAACCGAGGAGGTCCGTCTGTCCGTCTGTCCGTCTTCGGCTTAGCTCAGTAACCCTTACTACTAGAAAACTGTAATTTGACTTGGGTATATATAAATCAATCACGCCGACAAAACGGTAGCTAAAATCTTGAAAAAAAAATTTTTTTGGGTTCCTCCCCTCCACCTAAAGTGGGGATGTAATTCTTTTTTTTCGTTACACCCATAGTGTGGGTATCGTTGGATAGCTTTTTTAAAAATATTTTGGATTCTTCAAGACCGTTTTTCAACACAGTGATTCGTTTGCGAGATATTGGGCTTTAAGGCGCCGTAGGTTCATGGTCTTCTCATCCTCTCACTGAGCATAAGCGTGAGCGAGATGGAAGTGCGTGCTCGGAAGCGCGGATATCATGTTTTTTAATTTTAATTTTTTGGCCGTTTAAATAGATAAAAATGTAAACACTGATTTCTCTCAAACATGATATTGCCGATTTCTAGAAGCAATTTTAATATTTATAGCTTTTGTGCATAATTTCTTACGAATATTTTAAGTGTATTTTTGTGTGTTTTAGACCTATGTTCGTGATTTTTTTCTATCGAGCGAAATTTACTTAATCATGTTTCGAAGCACTGATTTCCCTGCAGAAAAGCCTCAAGATTACTATTCGTATTTTTTTTAAACCATATTATTATAAACAGACGCATTATATTGTTTCATAAACTCTGTTCGCTTAACTTCGCTGAACCTACGGCGCCTTAAAGCCCTAATTTTTGTTCGAGTCATTTGTCCCCCCCCTACATGGCTACTACTGGGGATGCGAATAAATTCGTGGCAGTAGTACATATAATGAATTTAAAAGAAAAACTATCACGGCTAAGAAGGCATAACTAGTTTCCAAGTAATAGTCGACTAACTTAAAAGGCAAACTTTCAAACAAATTTGGCCGACGTTTGTAACAAATACAGACAGACATATGGAACCCTACACTGTGTGTGGCCCGACACGCACTTGGCTGGTTTTATTTAAATTTTAGTGAAAAACTAATGCTAGGTAAGTACATAAACAAGAAACAACCGCCAACTATGTGAAAATCAGTATAATACAATTCGTAAGGTCAGTTCGGGTATGTGTGCCCCCGGGGAAAGTGCGCCTAATTCATCATTCAGTCATTTAAATCAATATAAATTCGCTGAAATCCATGCATTATTGCATTAGTTTGTTGCATGAATGTAAGATGTCGTTATTTGTGAAATATCTGTAGATCTCGATATGTTTGATAAAAGGCGCACTTACCCCGGGGGCGCACTTGCCCCCTCTGGCTTTATTCATACTCTTTACTGCACCTAGCACTCATAGAATAAACAAAGATACAGAAACACAAAGTTTAAAGAAGCGGTCCTATAGTTGATTTTCGATCTCGTCCAACCAACCTATGGATAGCGGATTAAAAACTATTACAGGCGGGACAGATACGCAGCGTTCCGTTGGGACAATTTCGGTACGGGAAACTAAAAATTAGAAAGATATAAGTAAATTATAATTATTTGGTGTAAAATAAAAAGTAGACATAAATGAAAGAAACTACCTAATATACCCTATTTGGATAGGTATTTAAATAAACAAAAAAAACACGTGTCTTGCCCATTCTGCTAATAATATAATACCATAGATACAAAAGGTGTCTATGATTCATTGAATGAACAAGTCACGTGGTTTTTTTTCTTTACATTTAGTTAAATACCTATCCAAATAGGGTAAAAAAGAACACACCATAATGGATCCCACTAAGCATATTATGCTAAAAGCTAAAGGCGCTGATTCAGGGCACCATAAAAAAATTGTTACCTTTATCCTGCTGTTATACGTCTATTCCTTAATTTCCTTTTGCAACAAAAAATCGCTAAACTTAAGTGGCAGTGGGCGGGGCATATAGCACGTAGAACCGATGGCCGTTGGGGCGGAAAGGTTCTCGAGTGGTAACCACGTACCGGAAGGCGCGGCGTGGGTAGGCCCCAAAACCCACAAGGTGATCTGAGGGCCTGGTAAAGGTCGCGGGAGTCCGCTGGATGCGGATGGTGCAGGACCGGTCACTTTGGCACTCTTTGGGGGAGCCCTATGTCTATTGTCCAGCAGTGGACGTCTTTCGGCTGATACGATGATGATGATAATGAAAAAAATTACCAAAACAATGGAAGAACTTATCAGCTAAATTATACAATAACTATACTGAGAAAGGTACTCATACTCTGCATAATGCCAGGTGCTACAAGAGTACCCGACGCTGGTAGGAATTTTGTTACGGAACACTAAAAAAACAAGCAGTACCCAAAATGCATTTTCTTAAATAAAGCACACTGCATCGAAGGCATAAAGCCGGCACACAATGCCGCGCTAAAATATGCAACGTCGCCGCGCGATCATAATCGAAACGTAATTAGCTGATAATGTATGCGGTGGCGCGATGGAATTTATTACGCGCATAGCAAGGTATAAGCGACGGAATTTCATAATTTGTTACCGTTATGCCACTGTTATACGACTAATCTTTAATATCCTTATGCATTCCTTCGAGGGTGAGTGCTTATATATATATATATATATATATATATAGCTATACTTACTAGGTGTCGAGAACTTCGTCATTCGTTATCGTAATGCCGCTGTCATACGACTATTCCTTAAGCACTCCGTTTAATTACCTGGTACGATTGTTAGTAGTATCTCTAATTTTTAGGAAGGAAATATGTAGGTGTGTGATACCTAGGTATATGCTATGACACAGTACACATTTTTAGCAATAATTATAAGCGTAAAAATGTTCCTCATTGGTTAACGTTACGCCACTGTTATACGACTATTGCTTAATTTCCTTATGCACTTTTATTAATAAACCTATTCAGAAGATCTAATAGTTTCGCAAATTGAGGACACCGGACTGGCCAAGTCAAAACTGCACTCAATGGTGCACTCCACGAATGTACCAGCTCCCCTATTCTATAACTTGTTTTTAGCTCACCTCAACGCTCGCCCATCAGGTCAAGATATATTTGTATCTTGACCTGATGGTCGTCTCTCGAGCCCCGGGCTCGGAGAAGCCTGTCGCGGCATTGCCGCATATCATATGGGGGAGTCGGGCGCCGTCCGCTACAACGGACGAGTAGCTGGGTTGGGCGCAATGCCCGTCAGGTCCGATGGGGTGGGATCATCTGCGGCGCCCGTCGGCGTGGTCAAGCCCAGCCGGGTGAGACTCCGTTAGGAGAGGCCCGGCGAGCGACCTACGAGCCGACGGCACTGCAGGAACGTCCAGTCTGGTCCGGTGTGTTAGGGAGCTAGCTATATCTTGACACCGCGATGCGTAGTAACTAAGCGTAGGTAGAGGTCTAGTTTCGTGACGGGCGACCGGTGGGGTGAGCCGCATTAGCGCGTAGCGAATTGTTATTCGCTTTGCACTGTTCGGCTGTTGCCCAGAAAAGCAACAGTGCGGAAGGACTGGCGACGGATTGTGAAGCTGGCACCTACTCCTGAATTGACGATCACGATCACTCTGCCAAGACGAAGATGAAGATCGAGTTAATATTTATTTCGACAATTACAGTATATGAAGTAGGCTTTAGTTAAAATTAGTATGTAGCTTTTGTAGAACTCATATCAGCCGAAAAACGTCCACTGCTGGACATAGCCCTCCCCCAAAGTGCCAAAGTGACCGGTCCCGCGCCAGCCGCATCCAGCGGACTCCCGCAACCTTTACCGGGTCATCATACCACCTTGTGGGGGGGGCCTTCCCACGCCGCACCTTCCGGTACGTGGTCGCCACTTGAGAACCTTTCGGTCCCAACGGCCATCGGTTTTACGTGCTATGTGCCCTGCCCACTGTCACTTAAGTTTAGCGATTCGGAGGGCTATATCGGTTACCTTGGTTCTGCTGCGGATAGCCTCATTTCTGATGCGATCACGCAGAGAAACTCCCAACATGGGCCTCTCCATTGCTCTTTGGGTGACTTTGAGCCTTATTATAGTAAGCGACCACGTTTCAGTGCCATATGTCATCACTGGCAACACACACTGGTCAAAGACTCTCGGGAGCGTTCGGGAAGCTACGACACATCTTTTCGTCCAATATTCCGCAGTGACTCAAGACGAGGGTCTAACACAATTAATGTAGACTTCCTAAAATTAACCTTTAAAGTCCATTATCGAGTAATAAATACTTAAACCAAGGTTGTAAATTAATTTCAATTATCTCAGCACATTGATTTCAAAGACTTGTTTATAATTTATAATGATTATAAGTCTACTTGTGACAACCTACTGCAAAATTGTCCTTAATGTAACTGGGTCTTAAGTCCCTTAATGTCTGATATGTATTCAAATAAAGTTAAATACGACGTAAGCGCCTTTTACGATACTTTTTATAAGTTGTCCATTATAGCACTATATTATAGCTACTAAGTAACACACACGGACACGATAATTGTGTTCTAGTTGTATTTTAATTACCTTATTTATTCTCGATAATTACTTGAACTAGCATTATAGTTACCTGTATTACAGATAAGACAGTTTGTTTGTTGATACTTCAAGTCAAGATATACTTAATCGAGGCAATATTAACATTGTTATAAAAGGAAAGCAGTTTTACTGTTTATTTTTAATATTTAAGACTATGTATATTGAAGTTATAAGTTGGCCAAATACAAATATTTAAATCTTGTACAGCCCTACGCGTACGCGTTGTTGTGTGTACTTACTTTGCATACTTATTTGTATTCAGCAGCTCTATATACATTGTTACAAATATTATTAAAAAAAAAAAATTACTACAGTATTACGCAGATATAATTTCACTATAAGGCTTGTTTTATGGGTACTAGATTAGATAACATGCAATTCAGTATATGTAATTATTTACTCAGGTACAAATACTCATCACACACATATTTGCGATTACCGGGATTCGAACCTAGGTCCACTAGCTTTACAGGCAGGTCAGTACCAACTAATCTTAAGTGGTCTTCGTAAAACAAAACTAAAACACGTAAGGTCAGGCGGGGCAAGTCCGCCACCGGGGTAAGTAAGATTTCATCAAACATATTGAAATATATTGATATTTTAGTCCTATAGACATCCACCGACAAGAGGATAACTCTTAAATTAAGAAGAAGACATCTTAGATGATCATCATTATCATCATATCAGCCAGAAGACGTCCAGTGCCAAACATAGGCCTCCCCCAAAGAGTGCCGCAATGACCTGTATGATAGGCGCATTTACCCCGTTGGCGCACTTGCCCCGACTGACCTTACTGTGTACACAGGCACAGCCATAGCCAGTGGAAAAAGCGAGTCAACAATTAAAAGCAATCCACGAATGTGGGTCAAGACGGTTAAAAGGAATAAATCAAGTGTACCAACCATGATCTCATGTTTAATACCGATCATTTAGCATTTACACACAGCCACACACTTATCGCGCGGATATAAAGTCGTATATCGGCCGCATAAGTGCATTTTCTAACGCTGTTATACGACCAAAGGCCGACGACGTCATTACATTTATTTTAAGGTCATTAAATTGCCACATTGTACCTAATCGTGATTGAAATTACCAATTAAGTATTATAAGTATTTAAATGGTTATGGTCTAATAGCTAATGCAGTTAATTGTGCATTAGACAGAAATGCTCGAGATAAAAGTTAGACGCAATTTAAGTATTTATCTACTGAGAGTTAAATATTTTATGATTTTGTAGAAGTAACTTTTTACGAATAGAAACAAACTACTTCTCGCCCTAAGCGTTCCGTTCCGTCGTGGGTTTAAATAAAGAAAATCACAGTACACTTGACAGACGATTGATACGACTAGCGTATGGTTGAGATAATTTTTCATGTGGCTGTCTTTTTATAAAACTGACATTGGAATTGGAATCTTCTACCTTTGACGTTAGAGTTGCTTTTAGAATGGACTACTTTGATGCAATTCGGCCAACTCAAATAATCTCACCTGTACATAACCTTCTTAAATGCCAGGATATCCATAAACAATATGCCGCTTGGTGGTTCTACGGGCTTTGACCTGACTCAGAACCTTTTCTTATTTTTAATAGCAAACTGACTTCATTTTAGCGTAACTTAACACAAATAAAACATATAATCAATTTCAGCCAAAGACAGCGCTACAAGTAATACGTTCTGAAAATCATCTGCTGTTCTATCAATGACCATCGGTCATGCTGACAATCTACTGATCTGAATAACGCTTGATATTGTTCGACTGACATATAGAGTTATATACCTCCCCACAAGGTGGACTGATGACCTGCTAAAGGTCGCGGGAGTCCGCTGTATGCGGGTGGCGCAGGACCGGTCATTTTGGCACTCTTTGGGGGAGGCCTATGTCCAGCAGCATGATGATAGAGTTAATTCGTTCAGAAAAACGATCAAAAAACGTATACCTCCTACAACTCTTACAAGTCTGTTTTAACTAAAATGGCGTTAAAGTTCGTTTGTCCTTATCTGTCACTTTTACATTTACGTTTGTAAGAAAGAGACGAAGCACATTTTATTTAGCAGAGCCATTTTAAGTTTTATGAATAAGGGGGTTAGAATTTATAATTTTTACATTTGTAATGTAAATAGAGGAGTGGCACTAACGTTCATAAGTCGTAAGACTAAGGGGTTGGACGTCACGCTGACCATTTGAAACGATCGGCCCTAATACGGAGAAATGACAGTATTTACCTACCTAATATAGACAGAAATTAATACTATCTGTAAGTCTACCACAACTTTCGACCAAAACGCGACGCGACATAGGGAAATCTGTCACATTCACACTGCTCAAATTAAAAAGGGAAGGTTACCTTTTATCGTCTCGCGTCGCGTCGCGGTGACAGTTGTGCTGAATTAATAAATTCCACCAAGACGCGACGTACAAAAGTGACCTATAAAGACGTAATCACTCATATAATACGAATATAAACCTCAAGACGCCGACTTAGCACGCTATTATCGACAATTAAAACGATTACCTAATAATTATTAATATTATTTAGTTAAAAAAATCGAATTGCTCTAATCGACTAAAAAATGTGTTAACAATCAATTCCAACTAACGATTGAATTGAACCAATCAGGCAGTAAAGGAGTCGATAAAATTACAACACAAATCTAATATGAAAAGACTTATCTCGATACGAATTGCACGGCGCTTAAAACATTTTGAACAAAGGAAGGATTACAATGAAATCAATAAAATAATGAAATTTTCTAATCGTTCCAATTAGTGTGAATTTATGGTTGCGCTTATTAAGGCCCAATGCAGCTACTATAGTATAGGACATAAGAGACGTGAATTCCAGATTAAGTTACACCCTATGTATAAAAAACGGCGACTTAAAAGGAGTGTTTTAGAAGTTCTAAATAGAACTAGTTAATATACTCTTAAATTTTGATTTCGTCGTACACAAATTATAGTACTTACTTTAAGCAGGGTTAAAAGATATACATCTCTAGACTACCTATTATTACGAAATCAATGCAACATCAAGTTCAAGTCAATCATACTTATCGCAACAAATAACGTAAGCATACTTCGTGCAAGTGACATGCTACCGAACCGTGAAAGCCTCAAGGCAGACGATTATTTTGAATAGGAAAACAGTAATATAGGTATGCCTCGAAAGTTTTAGCGAGTTACACGAAAGCAACAATGGATGGTAAACAGCAAAATGACGCGCGAGACGGGAAAAGAGGCTCTAGTATAAGTTTTACCGAAACAAAACGTTACGACCGCGTTCGCGTTTAGCTGTCAAATCCCATACAAATTGAGGGTAAAACGCAAACGCGATCGTAAAGTTTTGTTTCGGTAAAACTTATACTAGAGCCTCAGGTCACTGACGTTGGGGCAGCCGAGTGTCAATGATCAAGAAAACAAAAATCTTGCTTATTTGCATTTCATTTTCATTTTTTTTTAATGATTGGTTTTAAGGAAACCTTTCTTCCTGTAGTATCTAATACCACTTGATCCCATTTCGCGATAAATGATTTAAAATCGTTTCAGTTTTCAGTACGATGTCGCTTACACATTGTATAAATGTCATAAAAACCTTTTGAGATAAGTTCTTATACAAAATAGTAAATTTATATTTAAGTGACAACTCGAATGAAGCATTGCTTGACAAGGGCGCTACGTTGCATATTGTTAGTTAGTGAAACATACGTAGGCAACCTTTTCAATCTACGTTACATGAAAACATGATATACTTACTAAATGTTAATCTACACTAATATTATAAAGAAGAAAATTCTGAGATAGCTTTGTAGGTTTTTATGTTTTGGGTAATCTCCGGAACTACTTATCCTATTTCAAGAACCCTTTCACCTGCTTATGGAATGGACTATCTTTGAAATACGCCGGCGAAGCCGCGCGGACAGCTAGTAGGTAATCATCATCATCGTCATATCAACCGAAAGACTTCTACTGTTGGACATAGGCCTCCCCCAAAGAGTGCCAATGTGACCGGTCCTGCACCACCCGCGATCAGCGTCCTGCATCAGCGAACGCAAAAACCATAGAAGTACTTATAAGTAGCGTCGCAAAATGGCCCCACAGAATGGGTGCCAATGCCATTATGCGGGGGTGGGGGCGGGGTGTCAAAACGATGCCAGGCAGATTTGGGTAGAAATTTGTAAGGAGCTCGCATTCTATGGTTTTTTCGTTCGCTGGATAGTATAGGGTCATTATTCTGGTTACGCGACCACCTTCGGTTAGCGACCACCTGAAGGACGAGGTTTCTATTGAAGATAACAGCAATTCTACAAACCCTATGAGACAGTCAGTCGTAACGTGTATTTTTTTGTAGTTTTATAATACAAATATACCTTAAATACCTTTACAAACCAGTCTATAACACGATACAGAGGGCGCTAGTCTTAGCGGGAATGTAATGCAAGAATACACAGCGTGAGTCACTGTCCTCGTAGCTCAGTTGGTAGAGCAGTCTAGCGTTAATAGAAAGGTCGCAGGTTCGAATCCTGTCGGGGGCTACAGACGAAGATGGTTTATTTTTCCATTATATTCTTTCTCTGTATCATATCGATTACAAATATACCTTCCTTTCAGTTCACCGACTAGGCTAAGTGGTCGCTAACCGGCACATGAAATTCGGCGACCCTAATGACCCTATACAGTGTTTATAGTAGGTAATAAAGGTGCGTAAATGTCGCAAAGAAATTACTTAAAGAATAACTACGCGTACATAATAACCCAGACACAATGTAACTGCAATTAAGTTGTTATTCTCTTTACAAAAAATATCAAAAGAGGCGCTGACAATAAGAACCCGTGAAGCATCGACAATGATAATGAGGTGTTATTTAGAACAATAAGGAATCACTAATCGTGTATTAATTTCCTTGTGATATTTTTCCCGCGTAAAAACACGTGTTTAAAAACGTCACAATTGAGCTGTCTATGAACTAGTTTTTATGTTCGCTATATTGTACCTAGCCTGTACGCATGACTTTTTTTAAAGTCTGGCGAGCAACGCCAGTAGTTTTTTTTAATGTCTCACATCAGCTTACTAATCTTACTTGCATGTGAACACTGGCGACCAATGAATAGATAAAAATTCAAAAGAAAGAAGGCAAAAAATATGCCTAGTGGCTAAAGGGACAGAACATACCCCCTCTTAAAAGTTTGGACACTTTTAACTGTGTAATTATTTAACCTATTGCGTTAATTTCTCAATTTGACTACATTTTTAATCCTTGTTCCAGAAAATACAGCATTATTGATTATATTATTTAGTGTGTACACCCCTATTGATGTTTATTGAAGAGTTTCCACCTCTAGCTTTATCATCAGATCAACTTTACGGAACCAAATTATTGTATTGTCATACTGGTCATCTGCGTTAAAATACAAGGGTACTAGTGAAATTTCAAATTGATTTGACTGATGGAAGTAATTAATAAATAAATAAAAAATATTTGTGGACAATCTTACACAAATCAACCTAGTCCCAAACTAAGCAAGGCTTGTAGGTACTATGGGTACCTACCTACTGCATAGACAACGAGACGAGTTCATAATAAACTTGCTAGATTTCATTTCCTACACTGTTACATACCTACATACATTTTATACCTAGTAACTTAACACGTAAAGCTAACATAAGAAACTTAAAAATAAAAATACCTTTTTAAAATTAAAATCATAATGCAGGCTGAAAACCGAGTAAACGGCCGTCAATTAAAAGGAATTCAATTTGAAAATCGAATTCGAATTTCGCGCGGCACTAGCTAACGCTAACCCTCATATTTGCTGACAAGAAAACAAAAAAGAAAAAAACGGGTGGCGGTCTAATTAGGTCGTCGACAGAACAAGCGATCGTCAGCACAATAATAATTAACACTGGCTGTAATGAAGCGTACCATAAAAACTAATTGGAGACCCTACAATCGCTGTGGCGGGGTAAGCCGTGCGGACCGGTTTGATTTCGATTCAATCGATCGACGAATACTTCATTTTAGCGTAATCATTGGAAAATGGCCCTTGTGAGGATGGAATAAGGGCTTGGGGATTGAGTTGAGCTGTCAAATGGTGCAGACGCGCGAGAGACAGATATTGCTACTTGTTCGAGACGTTGCGTACGGTTCTGTTACATTTTGAATTTGGAAATACATTAAGAATTCCTTTAGATGACAGTTCAGTATTTTTTAAAGCAAGGTCCATCAAAAGCAAATGTCCAGGTCGATTTATGGTATTTGAGATACGATTTTCTATCAATCTTACTTTATATAATAACCAACTCTAACGGCTCGGCCACGACATTGCGCGACGGCGGAAGCGGCAGCGGTTTTACTAATTCATTGCGTGTGATCCCAACTATTCGCGCAATGACGTGGCCGGGCCGTACGTGTTCGTAAACCGGCACACTAGATTAGTTGATCGCTAAATCGCGGAATGACCCTACTAGAATAAGTATCGTGAAGAACGCTTACTAATGTTGCCCGCATATTATTCTTACTACTTAGTCGGTAGGTATATTGTCGGTATTACATTTGCGAAGTAGTATTGTATGTACTGCACAATCCTACCGCTTCCGTGCATCCGGTGCCAATCAGGAAGCAATCATTTAAACGTACAAGTATGCGCCCAGGAAAGAATCTTTAGTCAAGTCAGTTGATACTGACAGCTGACAGGTTACAGATATGGAACAAATAAAATAGGTAACGTACTTGAGATGGATTATGTTGTCTTCGCCTGAGAATATGAACTATAAAATGTGGATACAATCAACTCTACGCCACGCTAAGATGGTCATGGTAAGACGACGCGTGGACTGATGGTATGTGATGGCGGGAGTCCACTAGATGCGGGTGGCGCAGGACCGGTCATTGTGGCACTCTTTGGGGGAGGCCTATGTCCAACAGTCGACGTCTTTCGGCTGATATTATGATGATGATGATGAAGGCGACGTGTGTGGCGGTGTGGCGCGCGGGCTCTCATGCGAACACTGCTAAGCAGCGCCATATTAGTGTACGCTGTGAGCGGGGCTTGCAGTTTCCATATAAAACAAATGCAGGACGCGCCACGCTCCACTTGTAGCGGAGCGTGGAGCGTTTGTTGTAGTGTTTGGGCGGCTTACGAAGCGGGTTTGACCTTACTCGGCCTCAGTACCTAGATTATGTAGGTACCAATATTATGGTACAACTTATTACCTATTATTAGCCGTAGACCGGTTTTCTCTCGATGTTCCTTCACTGAAAAGCCGCTGTTAAATATCAAATGATATTTCGTACATTAAGTTTTTGAAATAACATAGTGGTAAAAAAACACAGGGTTCGAACCCGCGGCCTCTGTTTAGACCTATATATAACCTAACCTACGTATATTTGTTTAAATTTAGATGTGGTATGGAGATAGCTGTATATCTGTTTAGACCTATATATAACCTAACCTACGTATATTTGTTTAAATTTAGATGTGGTATGGAGATAGCTTGAGACCCTGGGAAAAGACCCTGGGAAAGACATAGTTATCATCCCGAAAATTATTCCAGAAAGGGGTGAAAACGGGGAGAAAGATTCCGATAGTTGGTGCTGCATTGTGGGAAGTCTAATAGCATACTCGTCATTAACGATATATACGCGGATGAAGTCGCGGGCTAAAGCTAGTTAATGCATATACTTAGTAGTAGATATATGCGATGAAGTCCGTTAGTTGTTTAATTAAATAAACAGCTAACTCAAATACTTCGGACCTTATAATTTGTAATCGTTGTATTAATTTCAAAGTAATTAAAAATAATAATTTGTTTTCTCAAAACCGCGTGGGTTTATGGAAACACTCAATTAGCATTTTAAAACTAAAATTATATGTTAATCCAAGCAATTAAACTGTTGATAATAACAACTTAACATTATGGATGAAGCATAGCAAGTTTGAAAACAGGCAGAACCAACCTAATGGTGTAAATAGACGAGCTAGAGTGGTGCCAATACCGAATAAGGTTTTTTAATCGGTTACAGTCTTACACGGTTTGACATTATCGTGTTGTCGTGCGATAAAATGTCAAACTTACTTAGTAGGGTCATATTGGTGATTGAATATTTTAATTTGCAATGAGTGTTTTATTTTTGATTGGAAGCTACATAAACTGCGGGCCTAATGCCAAAATGGCAACCATGCCTACGCTGACTGGACAGAGGGAAGAACAAATGGGCTTGAGCCCCTTGGAACAGATATGCAAAAGGTTGGTTTTGCGCTAAGGCACTTAAGTAAAACAATTCATGCGTTTCAATATTATTTATTACCATTAAAAATTCTACTAGGACACTAAGTATTCTGACAAACCAATTCTTGAAGAAACTCGATTTTCAACTTTTAACGTGCATTCACGACATACAAGTAATATATTCGCCATTCTTTAAAAATATATTGGTTAATCAGATATCGGAAACCTGTACAATGCTTATTACGCAATAATCATTTATTAAGACGATATGTTTTTTAACAAAATGTCGTAAGTTGGTCCATGCGGGCACACAATACATATCGAGCTAACATAAGCGAGCGAACCAGACAAAATTTTGACGCACACAGTCCCCTTAAACAGAAGGTATATCGTAAGCGACCAACGATTTGTCGGACCTAAACATGGCGTTTAGGTTAACTAGTCAAATCGATCACCGACAAAAACATCGACACGCGACAACTCTACTAGGTGTTTTAAACGGAGCACCCGGCACGAACTGCCTGCCGACTAGTTGGCGGGAAATCAGTCAATAATGCACTAATTTCCCCTCCTTAATGGCCTGGTCCGGTCTGCTCAGACACTATTACGATGCAAGTGTTCGTAATGCAATAACACGGTAAAATGGGGTAAATTAGTTTTTTAGTAACTTTCTAAGGCTAGATTGATATTGAGTGACTTGGAGATTGTAATTAGGTATGACAAAATGTGAAGAAGATGGTATTGATTTACAATTTCACGATTCTACACATTATTGTTACTAAACGGAGTTAATCACGCTTAATTATTTACCTCCCTGAGGTTTCCCGACGTTACGGGTGTGTCACAAGATCCACGGACACGTGACGACTCACGAGACGACACGTAGACGAACTGTTTACGCGATTTGGTTCCTTATAATAACAATAATGTGAATATGGTCATACTGAACCACCTTTTCCGTGAGACCACGAGGAAAAATACGAGTTAAATACTAAGAGATAACTTAACTATGAGATAATTAGTCTAGAGGTTGATTATATTTTGTGTTCTTTTGCTTTTGGTTTGTTTTTTTCTATTTCCTTGTTATTGTGTTCTTACATCAAACCAATCAATCAACGACCAATCAATCAACCGATCAATTGACGACCGCTTTAGCCTAGATGGTAGTGACACTGCCTACTAAGCAAGAGGTCCTGGGTTCGAATCCCGGTAAGGGCATTTATTTGTGTGATGAGCACGAATATTTGTTTCTGAAGTCATGGATGTTTTCTATGTATTTATTTATCTATATAATTATGTTTATCGTCGTAGTACCCATAGTACAAGCTTTGCTTAGTTTGGGACTAGGTCGATTTGTGTAAGATTGTCCCCAAATATTTATTTATTTATTTATTTATTTAGATGTTTTCCCGCTGGAAAAAGTAGCTTATGTCACTCTCCAGCTTCTAAACTACCTATGCAAATCTGTAACGTATTTTTTTATCATGAAATAAATAATTTGATCTAATCTAATTGAGATAATACATTGACGTATTGAATTGCAGGTTTATTTTGTGACTTAATGGTTGGTCTCATGGAAAAGTGTTTCAGTATGACCATCTCCGCCTTTACGTAACGGTAAGTAAAGGTACTTTAAGTTTCAAAGAACTTATTTAGTAAGAAGCATTTCAAGCAAATAAACAGAGGTCGCTAGGTGATAGTCGGTAGTCATGCAAGATGCGAATCTCTTCTTCAGCTTATTTAAGTGCTAAGCTTGTCGGTGTAGCTCAAAGTTGGCCCTCCATTTACTCCAAACCCAGGCAACCTCTTTGACATCTCGATACGACCTAACATCAACTCCTTTTTTAACCCCCGACGCAAAGAGAGGGGTGTTATAAGTTTAACGTGTCTGTGTATCTGTCTGTGGTATCGTAGCTCCCAAACGGATGGACCGATTTGAATGCGGTTTTTATTGTGTCATAGATAATTTTATGCCGAGTGTTCTTAGTTATGTTTCATGAAAATCTGTTCAGCCGTTTTTGAGATATTGGACTTTGAAAGCCGAAATGTCAAGTAGATAAGAATAGAATATATTTATTTCGAGAACAACATCAACAACACATTTCGCAGAGCTTAAAATAGGAGGTAAAAGATTTAGAGTTAAGGGGTGTCTCCAAAAAAGGAGCCCACTCATTATAAGTATCCAACTCACAGGCACACTTGACCGATTTTCTTAGGCACAACTTTATATATAATTCAAAGGCATACAACTAGCTGGCTCGTTACGTTTTTAATAAACCAAATAGCCTCTTTGGAGCTAATGGCCGAATAATTGAGGGTGCCACTTACGTGTATTGTTTATCGTTGCCTACACGATAAGGCGATAATACAATTTATAAGGATTTTTCCGTTCTGAAGTGAAATATGATCGTTAAGGCTTTGGGGAAAAGTACGCGTGCGATGAGATCAAAACAAGCGTGCAAGGTTTTAATCCATACTAATATTATAAATGCGAAAGTGTGTGTGTTTGTTTGTTTGTTTGTTTGTCCGTCTTTCACGGCAAAACGGAGCGACGAATTTACGTGATTTTTTAAGTGGAGATAGTTGAAGGGATGGAGAGTGACATAGGCTACTTTTTGTCTCTTTCTAACGCCCCACTTCCCTAAAATGGGGGGTGAAAGTTTGTATGGAGCTACGATAAAAACGAGTTCCACGCGGACGGAGTCGCGGGTAGAAGCTAGTGCAGAATAAATAGTAGTTAGTTATCATCCTCCTAGCGTTATTCCCGGTTGTGCCCTAAAGAAGCCCGGGGTCCGCTATGACACCTAAACCCAAGATTGGCATAGGCACTAGTCTTACGAAAGCGACTGCCATCTGACCTTCCAACCCAGAGGGAAAAGTAGACCTTATTGGGATTAGACCGGTCTCATCACGATGTTTTCCTTTTCTAAAAAACTCATTGGTACGAGCCGGGATTCGAACCCACGACCGCCGCTTGACAGCCGTATGCCTGAAACAATAGGCTACCGTAGCATATCCATACATAATAATTAGTAGTTAGTCGGATAAGACAATATTTGAACTGAAAATGTGTTCACATGTATGTGAACACGACTTTATTGTAAAGCGTAGCTCAAATATTTTTGAACTCTTTTGTGAGCGTAGGGACATAATATTTATAAACTCGACTGTTTAACTTTGCAAACTCACAGACTTTTCCGAGCGAGCGAAGCGAACGAAATTTTCCGTTTTGCTTGGGCTTTCTTATGTCCGTCTGTCCGACTGTTTTCCTCTACAGGTCATTTCTCAATTTTCGTGAAATTTTGTGAGTAGATTCAATAATTATATGGAATTTTTAGTCGATTCAGTTTACCGAAATTATTCTTATTCGTTTATTTATTTATTTATTCAACATCATAAGTCATGCGCATTACAAGGGATGTCCAATTAATACAGGTAGGTACATGACACCCTGTGACGGCACATAATGTTTTCTAGCGCTTACATTATTGTACAGTCGACAACACAGCTAAGTGACCATCGGAAATCTAATCTGACCTTAAGTGCATTGTAATAAGGTTCTAGGTTTTCACGGTATGGTTAGTTAGGTGTGTTGCTGTGTGTACTATCACAATAACACAATGTATAATTTTGATAATTATACATGCACAGAGAAATTGATAAAAATTCTTAATTACGCTGTCAAAGTGTGTTCATAATAAATAATACATTTAAATTAAAGCAATTACGGAAAAAATGATAATTACAAATAATAATGTAGAAGGTCAGCTAAAAAGTAATTGAAATTAAGCCATAATCAAAATTATACATTATATATTTTTATAAGTACGAGTATTAGTAGGTATTGACTTGTTATCACACATTACCTTAACAAACAAAACTATAGCAAAACTAATGCTAATAATTACACGGTTCAACTCAGGTAGGTATCAAAAGTGGTAAAAATAATAATAATAACAATAATTTCAATAGCATAATAAAATGATAAATAAGCTTCTAATTTCATGCCTCGAACATAAGTGCCAGAATGCGGTTAATTTAATTTAATGCATGTGTGTGTAGTAGTAGCTTTAATTCGCCTAGAAGTAGCTTTAATTTTAAGAAATACTTGCTGTGCCCTAACAGGGTTCATGTGTGAACCTACCCTAATGTAACACCTATTTGTACCACATGGAAACTATGCAATAAATGAATTATGAATTATGAATGTCACTACGGGCGACATGTTTCGAACTCTTCGGGGGTGATTCAAGCGACACCGCCTCGAAAACAGTCATCCTGAAGAAGAACTCCCGAAGAGTTCGAAACATGTCGCCCGTAGTGACATTTAATACGTGAGTTGAAATTTATTATTTCAACATGTCGCACGAAAGTTTAAATTGGATTATAGCAAAACTCTGAACATACGAGTAAGCAGTAATGCGAAGATCGCCATGAAAGAGTTAGCTTCAGCTATAGCAATTAACACTTAATGATCATGGCTTTATTGCTTATGTCCATTAGGCTGGCTTGTGTTAAATTAGCTAAAAAAGCAAACAGGACAAATGAGCTGACAGTGTAATGTGGCATTGTTAGTTTATACCGATATAACTTGTGCTGTTTATATGTCGGTGGCAGATCGTTAAATACGCCAGATCACGAAATTCCTAGGCATATCGTGAAACGGCGCCATTTCATGATATGCCTAAAAGTCGGCTAGGCTTATCACGATGTGCCTGATAAACAATACGGCAGATCGATTAGAGCAACGCATTCGTCGATATTCCTAGCTCTATACGGGCACATCGTAAAATAGTTTCTTTCTTGGCCACTGGTGGCGCTGCACATGCGATGGCGGCCGTTTTTGTTGGGGGCTAATAATCAGGGCGGACAAAAATGGTTTGTCATAAGCGAACTCTGTCTTAGGTCGGTTAGGTTAGGGTTCACTTGTGTCCCTCAGACCAGAAATAGACACCCCGCGCAGCGGGGTGGCGTCGACTCGCTGGAGATTATCAGTCCGCACTTCTTATTTTTTTTAATTTACCTAATTCAATTTTGGACACCCTACTTACGTATAACGGTGAGTATTGAACGATATGCCGGCGTTTCATGATATGCCTAGGAATTTCATGATCAGCCTAAACGTCACTGGCTTGGCCAAATCATGAAATGCCGGCGTTTCATGATATGCCTAGGAATTTCATGATCTGCCTAAACGTCATTAGACAAATCGTTAAACGTTAAGTTTTGAACGATATGGCGGATGTCCTTTAGCCAAATCATGAAATGGCGGCGTTTCACGATATGCCTAGGAATTTCGTGATCTGGCGGATTTTACGATCGGCCGCCGACATACATGTACAGCAGCAAAGGAAAACATCGTGAGGAAATCGATCTGATCCAATAAATCTAGCTTTCCATCATGGTTGGAAGGTCAGATGGCAGTCGCTTTCGTAAAACAGAGGGCCTAGACAAGGTTACAATCGACAAGCGCTAACGCCAATAGAAACTAATAAAATGTATGGGAATGACAGATGTTAACGATAAGTGTTTCGTCGGCATCTGTCATTCCCCTACATTTTATTCGTTTCTATTGGCGTTAGCGCTTGTCGATTGTAACCTTGTCTACGGCCCTAGGTATCGCAGCGAATCTAGATCCTGACAGCTGTCATCCGAGTACAATTTTACGTTTTGAGGTTATAAATTAGAGATGGCAGCTATCAGGATCAAGATTCGCCGCGATACGTATAGTGCGTATGCCGAATCTTGGGATTAAATGCCAAACCAGACTCCAGGCTCCTTTGGGAAGAATGCTAGGAGGATGACATAAAATAATGGCCTGTGGGTAATGTATGAGGATTTTTTCGCTCTGGAAACGTTGGGGTCTGCACTAGCACATGAGATAGTCATGAGAAAATCTATCCTCGTCTTTCAAAGTACGGTACGAGTGAGACAGCAATCGATGAGTCGCGCACAACGCGACTTGGCAACCATATTTTTTTATGTAAGTAAAGTGTGATCGTTATAATGCGCCTTAAAATTGTATTACTATAGAAGAATGTTGCCATAAGACACAAATTACTGAGCATTTCTAATAACTACAATGTGTGAAAATTCTACCAAATAGTATCAAAATAGACAATTTAAAAGTACGTACGCCCTAATTGACGGCCTCAGTTTTATAAGAAACGTTCTACTGATAAAATGTCCAAAGTATTCGAAATGTCGGATGCCTTCAAAGAACTATCGACAAAACACTCATAATTTATTGTGACAGTTGCTTTTTAACCCTCAAGGCATAATTTCCAGCACCTGTGTTCGCAAAGAAACATTACACACGCGCACTCAATGAATTCTTACAAAGCGTCAGCATCAATTAAGCCAATTAAAATTTCTAAACGTAAATATCGAGGACTCGTAATAACCATGCGATTCCTTCCAAGCCACGAATTAAAAAAAGCGACATTACATTATACTGTAGCATTAAATGTGTACATAGAAAGAAACGTAACGCATAATTAAGGTAGCTTTGCAATTAAAATAATGGCTGTCACACCTATAAGACAATTAGGTGGAATAAATTCTATGTTTTGGTAGACTGTGGTGTTGATTAGCGCTAATCAAAAAAAAACTTAATTTTTTGTAATGGTGAGTAATACTGGCGTGTTTTAACGTGCTCTGATACGGTAATGAAGGTATAATTACGGTGGCTATTCGTTTTCAGAGGGGTGGTGTATTGACGCGTTTTTAATGCTGTAAAATGAACACACGGGTTTAATATTTGAATAGCGGGTTGAGAAATTATGGTGGGCTTTCTCTAGTCGATGTACCCAACTACCCACATAATATTAGTTTTTATTTATTTTGGTGAACAATAAAGAATATTTGTGTTGTATTATAAATGTATAATATAGAACTGTTGGTTGGTGTTGACGAAGTACCACTTTGTAGACGCTGTACACCTTAATTATTAGAAAAATCTCGTATATTTTAAAAATAACGTGCAGATTTTTATTAGGCTTTTAACTCACAGAAAAATTACATGACAGATTAAAATAACATAAAAATAATGACAAGTGACAGCAACAAGGCAAAGAGGCCGTCGTCGACAGTTGGAACGACAATTATAAATAAGCTCGCTATATTCTTATTGGATACATAGCCTTATTTCGAAATTCGAATATCGTATTTCGGAAAGCACAAACCTGGGTTTTCCTTGAATAAAGGTACAGTCAAGGGTATTCATATACCTACATAAATAAGGGCATACATATCTGTGTACGCCTTTATATATAAATAAATAAATAAATATTAGGGGACAATCTTACACAAATCGACCTAGTCCCATAGTAAGCTCAATAAGGCTTGTGTTATGGGTACTAGACGATGATATATTTAATAGATAGAAATACTTAAATACATAGAAAACTTCCATGACTCAGAAACAAATATTCATGCTCATTACACAAATATTTGCCCTTACCGGGATTCGAACCCAGGACCTCAGCTTCGTAGGCAGCGTCACTACCCACTAGACTAACCGGTCGTCAGATATATAGAGTCCTGTACAGATATTATATTATCTGTACCTTATTTATGTATATAATACCCCTTTTTTTTAGTGGGTCACTAAATAGGCTCGAGAAAAGTGAGAAGCTAGCAATATACATATACTTGTTTGTAACCCAACTAAGATGAGTGATCAATGTTCAACTTACTTAAATACGAATTGTTTAAGTTAAAAACTAAATATTTGCGGACAATCTTACACATCTTTTCGGTGAAGGAAAACATCGTGAGGAAACCAATCTAATCTCAATAAGGTCTAGTTTTCCCTCTGGATTGAAAGGTCAGATGGCAGTCGCAATCGTAAAACTAGTGCCTATGCCAAACTAGCTCCTCAGGCTCCTCGGGCAACCGGGAATCCGCTAGGAAGATGATTAACAATCTTGCACAAATCGTCTTGGTCCCAATCTAAGCAAAGCTTCTAATTCGGGTGGGCAGTAGTTTTACAAATCATCCTGGTGCCACACTAAGCAAAGCTTCTCTTTTGGAATAGAGGAAGAATAAATAAAAGCTCGACAATTACCGTCACACTAAAATAACGTATCAAATTAAGGGGGGGGGGGGGGGGTCAGTCGACGTTATTTACCATACGCGGGCAATTTTTTCATAGTTTCGTTTCTTTTTTACCCCCGTCTCCACCCGGCGGGCGATTGGGGGGAAGCTCTTTTTTTAAATCAGTAAATTGCATATTTGAAAAACTACTGCGGCGCGCCGATCGGACAGATGTAGCCTGTTTGTATGGAATGTTTTTTTTAAACTGGCCAGTAGGGTTTAGCGGATTCACCGCCACGCTACGCTCGTAGCGCTACGCCGTAGTCCGTAGCAGGGTTATACAGTTTGGATAAATAAGAGACGTCTTTCTTGTGGTCAACAGTTAACTGTGGCAGTGAAAGGAAACGCCGTCTATGCAAAAATTTGGCTCGTAGCACTTAACTTTAACGCATCCCCGGGAGCTCTGGCGAGCTTGCTCACCTCCAGGAACACAACACTACTACAGAGCAAGTAGTAGTGTTATTATGGCTGTGGTCTTTTGCAAGGCGGTAGGTACTTTCCCAGTTGGGCTGCTCCAAATTCAAGCGGGATGACATTTCACTGTGCCCTACCCCACCAATAAAGGGCACTAAATGGATTAAAAAAAAACTTTTGATCTTGAATATTATCTATGAAAGGATTTAAGCCAAGTTGAAAACTTCTAACAGTCTAACATATATAAAATATTCGTAGTTTTCTTTTACCATAGCACCAATTTATACCCTTGAAATATGTACAGTAAAGATTTATTTTAGCAGATTTTTTTTCTCACGTTCATAATACTGACCATTAAACATTAATATCACAATCAATTCTATATCCATAGTTGGCAATAGACACAAAGTAACCGAAGTTCAAATGTTTCTGGTGCTGCACTTGAGTACGTATAAAAACCAGACTAAATAGAACTCAACATTTTTATCGTGTGATTCCTAAATAGATTTTTGCAACTCGAATTTATTTACATGTTATCATACTGATATTCATTGCTTGAACACGTAACAAAATAAAAAAAGAACTAAAACTCATTAGGGCTAGTAAACGATTGTTATTAATGTTGCCGCAAAGTAAAATAACGAATAGGTACTACACGATCTATAAAAGGCAGTAAAACGCATAACTTACGTCTACGTACAATTGTATTGACCCTTATATCAAAGGATTAAGACTTAAAATCGTATACTTATTCTTAGAGCTGAATACGCGAAGGGTGAAGCGCCTTTGCCGCAAAAAATACGTTATAGAAATAAGGTGATCACCTGGTAAAGGTCGCGGGTGTCCGCTGGATGCGGGTGGCGCAGGACCGGTCATTGTGGCACTCTTTGGGGGAGGCCTATGTCTAGCAGTCGACGTCCTTCGGCTGATATGATGATGAGACATGGTAACCCTTTGCTTAAGGGGGAGTAGCTCCGCCCGATGATCGTTTTTGAAACGCTATGGCTATATATGCGGTGAAGTTTTCAGATTTATACGGCCGTATCTTTTTTTTACTTTAACTTAGTAGTTTGATTTTTTACACAGCTTAAAGGGACTGTAGACCTGCGTATATGGTTTTAATTTCAACTCGACACGTTCCAGAAATAAAGGGTCTACACACAGATAGTGGGACAACATAGTTGTCCTATAAGGGTTCCGTCTTACCTTTTGAGGTACGGAACCTTTAAAAAAAATATCCTTTGATATTTAATGAATATTGACTGTTTGAATTTCTCGTAAAACATTATAGACTATCTCAAAAAAATCTGGAAGGAGGCTGTATTAAAACTTGCTACTGCTTCGAAACCACAAGATTGATCATTAATTTTACTAAAATCGGAACGTTCGGTATACCAAAATAAGCATTTGTTTTGACAATACGATTTTCTTATTCAAATTCCATAAGGACCAAACGAGCGAGACATTTTTACAAGCTTTTATAACAAGCTTTCATTTAACTTGCAATGTATGTTTGTCCGGGTGGAATCTTGCAACTGAATTTTGAAGCAGATATCTTCAACCGACAGAGCTGAAATGTTGGGTAAACGTATAGCTTGGATGCCAATTCAATATTATTGTACCATCGACCTGATCTGATGATGGAGACAGAAGGTGGCAATGGGATATCAGTACTAAACCGACGTTACCCCGTTGAGTTTGGGCTCGTTAGAATTGTCTCAACGAGCAGTTGATGACGGTATACAGAAAAGAACTGTCGGCAATAAAAGATTGTATGAGAAATGAATTTTCCTTGAGCTATAAAACAGTTTATCGTGGCACAAGGTAGCACAAGCAAAGCCGTGGAATAAGATATAACATTCCGGAGATTACCCCCTACTTAACGGATAACTATTATTGGCCTCCTATTTTGTAAGGAAACATATGTTTTTTTTTTATTATTATTATTTATTGATTAAGACAAAAACAATGAATATCATTAAAAAGCCCATCTAGGCAAAACCTTGGAGAGGTTTGTGTGCCGATAGGGAGTTCTTAGTATTATGTAAACTGTATATGTACGGCTGTTGTTATCATAAATACCAATAAATATATACATACAAAGCTACAACCACACTGATTTCCTTCTTTTTAACCCCGACGCAAAGAGCGTGTTATAAGTTTAACGTGTCTGTCTGTGTATCTGTGTATCTGTCTGTGGTATCATAGCTCCCAAATGGATGAACCGATTTTCGTTTAGTTTTTTTTGTGTCATAGATAATTTTATCCCGAGTGTTCTTAGCCATGTTGTATGAAAATCAGTTTAGCCGTTGTTGAGATATTGGACTTTTAATGAAAATGTCGGGAGTTTTTCAACTTTTCTAAGTTGTAGTTATTTATATTAGTTATTATATCTAGATTCGACTACAGATAATCGATCGTTTTTGATATCGCAATGTTCGGGTATCCAGGTATAGTTACTAGCCTTTCGAAATGATTACGCAAAAAGCAAAACACTACATTTATTAAATATTATTTTAATTAGCACAAACTGAGTTCAATGCACCGTTCCAAGAAGCATTAAAACTTTCTTAACTTTAGGTTGTACTTAATCACGAAACCTTTACAAAATAAAAGAAATTCCGAAGTACGAACACGAAGTGGAAACTCTTTGTCTAGCAGCTACAATATGAAACCTTAGCTCTGATGTTGAAAAGTTAGAACACCATAAACAATATAAAGGCCCTAAGGCACTGACAGCGATGGCTGAGAGGCGCGGCGCGGCGCGGAGGCGCACCCGGGTTGTAATGTTCGAACTGATACGAAAGGGTCCGCACAGAATACCGGCCGGGAAAAAAGCGTTCTGTATGGATCCTTTCATATTAGCTCGAACATTACAACCGGGACCGACTCCGCGCCGCGCCGCGCTGCTTCGCCACCGCTGTCAGTGTGTCAATGCGTTCGGGCTTAAAATTATTAAGAGTCCGCAAAGGGCACCAGAGCATGAGGCATAACCACGATTTAGAAAAAACCTTGAAATAGCTTTGAAATTAAATCTTAGTAACAATCTCAAATCTCAACATTGAAGTAACTTATCCATATTATAAATGCGAAAGTGTGTCTGTCTGTCTGTTACCTCTTCACGCTTAAACCGCTGAACCGATTTAAATGAAATTTGGTATAGAGATAGTTTGAGTCCTGGGGAAGGACATATGATAGTTTTTATCCCAGAAACCATCCCCGGAGGGGTCGAAATTGAGGATGAAATATTGTGTGGTGCTATAAACGAGTTCCACGCGGACGGAATTGCGGGCAGAAGCTAGTTTTATATAACACACGCTCCACATGCACACACACACAGTACACACACACTATAATGAATTTGACCATAGAATAGAAGACATCAACGAAATGCTGAGCCGCTGGGCTGCGCTTCGTTTCAGCAGGGCTTTGAATTTCAATAGATACCAAGTTTGTTTAATTATTTCAGTTGACTCATGGAAAAAGTAGTAACACACTATTTAAATCATTGGCGTCCAATTTTTCGTTTGTTGTTATGTTATGTTATGGCGTTCGAAATTTCACAATTTCAGGATAGTTGTGCGCAAATAAGTCTTAATTTTTTTTTAACGTTGGACTTTGTAACTTAATGTTCAACGTAGTCAAAATCAAGAGGACTACTTTTGTTTGCCGTTTCTGATTTCAATCGGTATTCAATGTGTTTCGCATGCTTGCCTTCGTGCGCCCTATCTAACGAAAGGGAACCGGATGGACATTTAAAAAATGCTCATAACAAAATGGAAGTTAAATAATTCGCGGAAAATATCAATATAGTCTCAAATCGCATTTATCAACCAAAACTCAATTAAATGCTACAATGAGTCCAGCAGGTCAATCAATCGCGTCTGTCAAAATACTAAATTCAAATAAATTCAAATAATTTATTTACGTAACTTAAGTTGGAATAAATAATTTATTACGTAACTTAAGTTGGAAAACAGTATCTGTGCTGGTGCCTCTTTGTAAGTATATACTGATACTGATATATACTCAACATATCTGATCAGCAGGTCGATCACGTAACGCATTGTACATACGTTAGGTAGATCTAATTAAACTGTCCTAACGCCCATTGAAAACGTTACGTGGTTACCCCTCTGAGGTTACTACGAAATATAAATTGCACGGCAGATCTAAGTACTTAAATGCAGTATTTTCAGATTAAAATAGGAATTTGTTTTTCGACATTACATCGCTGCGTCACAACTTCCAAATTCTCAAATTGAGAGGAATGTTTTTAACTGAAGCACATCCATACTCCATACTAATATTATAAATGCGAAAGTGTGTCTGTCTGTTACCTCTTCACGCTTAAACCGCTGAACCGATTGCGATGAAATTTGGTATGGAGATAGTTTGAATCCCGGGGAAGGACATAGCATAGTTTTCACCCTGGAAATCACCCCCTAAGGGGATGAAATGGGGGGTTGAAGTTTGTATGGAGCTGCGATATAAACGATATCCACGCGGACGGAGTCGCGGGCAGAAGCTAGTAAGGAATAAAAGTATTTACATCTATCTATACCCTATTCCATTTAAGATTAGAAAAATCGTCCGTTAATCATCACATGCTATCAAGGGAAAGGATTTTGAAACACATAAATGGGTATTGTTATGTTTGAAAACCACTTAAGAGTCAGCAGTAAGTAGGTACATCACCGAATTGTGAATTTTGTAACATGTTAGAAGATGTTCAGCACATATTGGCGGAACGTGTCCGGAATGAAAATCATAGGCAAGTATTGATTAGATCACTCAATCTTAATCAGTTAGATGTACCTACGAGTAGGTGCATTTCAATGTATATTAGCAGCGCCGATCTCAGTAGAAGCGAAATTGATATATTTATTTGTGCTAGAATACCTTACGCAATATAATACCAATACGTAGGTAGATATACATAGTTTTAGGTATCTAGGTTAAGGTACAATGGAACTTAAATGTTCCTAAAACAATAAAGAGAAAAAAAAAAAAAAAGGTCGGCCGAATTTCACCTTGCCTTACAGACGGAGTTTCGTTCTCATTTTAAAACTACGTGTTGGATTGTGACGAAACTTTGCATATACAATGACATGAGGTATAAGTATCTATTGTCTGTAATTAGTTTATATGGTTCCAGTTTATAAAACAAACGAAATACAGCAAAAACAAGTTTTGTATGAAAAACTTAAATTGGCTCTATTTTTTTTATCTGAAGCTACGTAAACTAATTACAGACCTGGATTTACCTTATGTCATTGTATATGCAAAGTTTCATTACAATCCAACCCGTAGTTTTAAAATGAGAGCCTAACTACGTTTGTATGGAGAATTGAGCTTACTGCGGACTCTTAATAATAGAAATAAGTAAAACTATTACAATATTTCCGTTTGTTATCCTAGATAAACGAAAACACTTGAACGAAGTTGTCCGTTAAAACTAATGTTATATGGACTGGGGTATCTAGTAAGCCGATGTTTAACAAATTAAAATATTATGAAACAAGTTATTCACGTCTTAGAGGTCGAATACCGCTCGAAAAGAAGAGAACAAGGCTCGCTGAGAGAATACTAAGGCTCTTAGAGCCTTATCACACTTGCGATTTGCGAGCGTGTTTTCTATACAATTATCAGTCGCGGCGAACACGCTGCGTGATCGCCTTCATACAAAATACGCTTGGAAATCGCAAGTGTGATAAGGCTCTAAGCGCTCGGGCATCGCGAGTGCTCACGGTTAAGAGGCAACACAAGGGCCGTTTTTCCCCTGTTGTCTCCCTGGATAATGGCAGTAAAGCTATATATTTTTTTCCATAAATCAATGGCTACTATTGACATGACACATTTTCCTTTTTTTCATAAATTTATTCTTAAAAGAGATATTAACCTCCAAAAACCTAAAAAAAAACGCCAGATTTTCCGCTGTGTTCAAACATCCAGAAAACCATTTTGATTAGATTATTTAAAAAACGGAAACAAAGGGACACGGCCAAAGCCTTTCTCTGATTTTTAATAAAAAAATAGTTTAATAGGTCAAGTTATGGAGAAGAAATCAGGGGACTATACGAAACGTTGATTTTATGTCCTTTTAAAAGGTATTTTCGGTCCAAGCTGCAGTTGTCTCTATCGCGCTCTGCGGGGGAGGCTTGAGGTTGGCGCGACAGCGATTCATTTTACAAATACCTATTTCTCAATTATCCCTTAGTGTTTCCTCCGAAAATTTTTCGCTGATGTGTTAGATGCTGAGGTGTTAGAACCAGCACCATTGGTGACTCACGGAAACATCATATAATACGGGTGTAGACTAAACATTTATGATAACTCCAAAAGAAAGAAGGCAAATAAATGTAACGAAAATCCCATTCAGATATCTCAAAGAATTACGAAGCTACAACCGTTTTAATATTGCTTGTTAGAAAGAGAAAACGGTCGCAGTTAGTGACGTCACAATCTGCAAGCGTCATAGTAAATGACAATCGTTTCATATAAAGGTGCATTTTGCGAAAAGCACTTAAAACTTTAGAAACTTATAACCTTGTGAGTATTTGACCTCTTGCGTTGCTTTTTTCTCCATTTTGACTACATTTTTAATCCTTTTTCGAGAAAATACAACATTATTGATTATTTTGTTTAGTGTCTACGAGTACACCCCTTTTGTACAATACAATACAAAATACAATTTTTTGCACATCTCACACAAACAAAGCAGTTCCAAAGAGAAACACTACAATAACATGTTAGTAGAGGTAGACAACAGACGGTCTTATCGCTGAGGAGCGATCTCTTCCAGACAACCTTCATCATACAATTGTAATGATTTGGATTGGCCATATTAACTGTTTCCTAATTCAGCAATATTTGGCTATAAATACATAGTCCTTAATAAAGTTCCTCTATATCGCGTCCATTCCACACAGTACGAAGCTTGTAACATAGGCATTTCAATCACTTTGTCCAAATCCTGTAGGATTCAAAGTGCCAAAGGAGGTCAAAGTGCGCCGCTATTTGCTAAAGCAAATAGCGGCTTTTATATTGAATAATTTCGATGAATACCAAAAACACAACAGATCTCATTAAAATGTAGTAATACTCGAGAAAATGCGTTAATTACAAGCAATTCAAATTCAACAAAGCGTTCGATTATTCGAAATTAGAACGATTATTAACGAACAATCGATTGAATGGTAAGTGCCCACGCGCCTGTGAAAGGGCGCTTTGTGACGTCACTTAACCCCCGCGTGGTCATGTGCAGTAAATGTGTTAAGCGATTGTTATTACATTTGTGCTTGAGAACAACTGCCGTCAGAAAAAAATAATTAAATGGAGTTTTATTGGCATGATTTCGTCGTTTATTAAAATTTTCGTTGCTGAGATAGGGTTGAATGAATAGGGTTTTCACATAATTTGTGTTTTTTTATAAATAATACTTAAATGTATCATTTTTTTCAAGAAATAAACAGTTCTTAATTATTATTTTTTTTTTTACATGGATACATTTATTATATATTTGTGTGTGCTTTTTTGTAAAGAAATTGAAACATGCGCTATGTTGTATGAGGGAACTGCATTAAGGGTCATTAAACGGTGCAACAACTCGAATGCAATTTTCATTAGGTACATTGCGAGGCTGCGCTAGCGGTATACGACGAATTCAACCAAGCCCTGCAATGTAATAAAACTCGCATGCGAGTTGTGGCACCATGCAGATGGCCCTTTAGTCTTTATCTGTCAGCACAACTAATCCTTAAATCAATCAAGGGACGGGAAAGTGCGTGTTACTTCTCTGCAGTTGCAAGCGTTTGCTTACCATAAGACCGTATGCTTGTTTGTCACCGTTACACCGTTGCTCATGGTATCAAAAAGCAACAATCATGTTCAAAGGGGTCCCAAAATGATACCACTGTTACTTGCTAAGTATATTGAATCAATCACAGAACTACCTTCTATAAAACTCCCAGAGCTCTTTCTTTACTCGTCACTGGGTCCTGCTCTCCTGCTTGGCCTTGGAGACAAGCGCGGCAGCGTACCTACATTAATTTTAGTGAGTCTGGGTTTTGCATTTCTTGCCGACTTCCACTTGGGCAACAAACGTCTTGAAATGCGTTTGGTAGAGCTCTATTAAAATACTCTTGCCTAAACAATTCGAAAACGCTAATAATAGTGACAGGCCAGAGGTCATTATCTCCGGAAAAATCTCTATAGCGCCATCCAGGAATCGACCAGAACGGTACAGCGCCATCTAGCGGCCAACTCGACGAATCTGAACAATTGTGATTCTGTTCGTGAGTTCTAGGTCTGATTCTGACCGAACAATGCATTGTTATTCTAAAGTAACTGCTGTTGAAAGTTTGTGAATAGGAAATGATTATTGGCTCGATAAATAGTTTAATTTAGAATAATTATGCAGTCTCGGCGAAGACCGTAGAAATCTCGTTTAGTTGTGGTGAATAAAATGATCTCGTATTTCGATGAAATGTCTATTATTCGCTTTTGTATGACATGCACGTATCCTTGTTTTAGGCCGAAATAGAAGTTACGCCTGAGTTTTGTAATTCTTTGCTGAGAAGCATAGAAAAGGTAGTTTTCCAATTCTTAGGATTAGTTAGTGTATTTTGCTTAATATCATTTCGCGAAGGTATTAATGAAATGTACTTTCTCCATCTTATGTTCTACCAAGATAATATAATTGGTACTTAAAGAACAAGTTGCGTTAAATTCTAACGGCGACTGTTAATCATTGTAATAAATCATTATTAATATTGCCATAGTGTATAATTACGTTTCCTCGTACAGTACAATATTAAACATAATAAAGTGTAATAAATTAGTTGAAAATTGAATACTAATATCAATATGTTATTTAATTTTAATTACTTATATTCGCTTGTTATGTTAATTCAACATACTTTTATTTTATCCTATACTATCAAACAAGTAATCCATACTATAGTATATACTATCCATATCCATACTATAATATTATAAATGCGAAAATGTGTCTGTCTGTCTGTCTGTTACCTCTTCACGCTTAAACCGCTGAACCGATTTGGATGAAATTTGGTATAGAGATAGTTTGAGTCCTGGGGAAGGACATAGGATAGTTTTTATCCCGGGAATCATTCCCCAAGGGGATGAAGTGGGGGGTGAAAGTTTGTATGGAGCTACGATATAAACGAGTTCCACGCGCACGGAGTCGCGGGCAGAAGCTAGTTTGAATATATATTTTAAATCACGTTCTCCAAAACGGCTCTAATGATTAAAGGAATCAGGCACACGAAAAAAGAGCGCAAACAGCAAAACTATTCACGTTGTGGTGCAGCCCAACTGGGGAAGTACCTCCGCCTTGCAGAAGACCACAGCCATAATAACACTACTACTTGCTCTGTAGTAGTGTTGTGTTCCTGGAGGTGAGCAAGGTCGCCAGAGCTCCCGAGGATGCGTTGTGTTGAGAACAAGGGAATTTGTTCCTTCAGCTGTCAACACGGCGAATCCTCAAACATATCCAGGGTCGGCAACGCCCATGTTACTCCTTTGGAGTTGCATGCGTCTGTAGGCCGCCGTGTCCGCTTATTATCAGGCGGGCCGTAAGCTTGTTTGCCACCGTCGTTGTATTTAAAAAAATAAAAACATGTTCAATACAAAGTCGACCAGTTAGCCTAGTGGGTAGTGATAGTGACACTGCCTATGAAGCTGAAAGTCCTGGGTTGAATATTTATTTCTGCTCGGGTATAAATTTGTGATGAGCATGAATTATAATGTTTCTGAGTCTTGGATGTTTTACATTTTTTAATAAAGGAAAAATTGAAAAATTTAATGTTCCGAGCCGGATTCGAACCGGCGACCACAGGCATTCATGGCCCGTCGCTACTAACCAACTGAGCTATCGGAACAATCCGGTTAGGGCACCAAATTCCTCAATCAGTTCCTTCCTACAACGCCTTAGGGAGGCGTGTAGCGACATCTACCAGAAGACTTAGGCTTCTTAACGGCACCAACGTCTCAAATTATATTGAGAAATCGTCAGTAACGATGCGCCACCCCATACTAAATTAATTTTGTATCTGTGGTCGCCGGTTCGAATCCGGCTCGGAGCATTCAATTTTTAAATTTTTCCTTTATTAAAAAATGTATAATTTCGTTAGCAGCGTAACTGCTTAATACAAAATTAACTTGAATGTTTTCTGTGTATTTAAGTATTTATGTCTATTAAATTATAAATCGTCGTGCAGTACCCATAACACAAGCCTTATTGAGCTTACTATCGGACTGTTTTTGTATATTTATTGTTTTTTTTTTTCTTCATTTGGCCTTTGTCCAGTCGAAACAAACAAACATATCTGTACAAAACATAGATACATGAGGTGTAATTACGTAACTTTTAGAACGAGCCTTACGACAACTCAATTGTCATTTTTCAAACAAAGACATTTAGATCTACCTTACGTAAGAGCATACGTACTAAACGTTTTATTTTCCCCAATGCGTGTTCAGATATTTTCGACTCGACTTCTGCTCTGTGTTTAAAAGTCATTATGCCGCCGATTCCGAATTAGACGTAAACATAGCGTCGCTGAATCGTATCCGTAATCACATTACTGAGCGATAAATGAATGGTAATTGAAAGGAAATTAAGCCATAAATGGGTGTTATTATTGAATTTATATTAAATTAATCGCCCTCAACATCTGCCGTGTGTCGGGAGCTTGACAATGATTACATTACGCCATTTGTGATTTTCTATGAGTGGTTTTGAGGAGGTCTTGTAATGAGTTTCATTTAGCTCCATTGATTGGTTATGAGGATGGTTCTAGCTAGTAATGCACCAACTAGAAATTTACAAAATTGACTTCTATTATTGAAACTTTGTATTTGGAAAGTTCTCGGTTATAATAACTGTATCCTAAAAAATGATGATGATGATGATGAAACGGAAACTTGCGTTAAGTTCTGGTTAGTGTTTCCAGAAATTGATAATGTTCTGCACCTTGTACATTCCTTCGGGTAACGACATAATATATGTGTCTCGTGTTTATATTATTTTGACGATTGATGATCACTTTGGCGTAGTTGGTAGTGACCCTGCCTACGAAGCCAGCGGTCCTGGGTTCGAATCCCGGTAAGGCTATTTATTTATGTGAAGAGCACGAATATTTGTTCCTGATTCTTGAATGTTTTCTAAGTATTAAGTATTGTATTCACAATATTGTTTTATTGAGAAAAGCATGTTAATCGCGTAAATCGCGTCTCGATGTTAAACGCGGTAACGTTTTTAAAAAGTATTCTAAGGAGTATAATCTTTTTTATTTTAATAAATCAATAGGTACTCCGCTGCGCAGAACAGAGCTCAGTACCTATTAGTCTAGATAAAGTCGGAAGTGAAGTTGATTTATAATATTCATTTATATTTATATCTAGTTTAGGTATATAATTTATAGACTGTGAGGATGATAACTACTGACAGAAACTGACACTGATTGCATACTGATGACAGACAATAAATTTCGTTGATTTGCAGACGTTAGGTTCAGATCTTAGTCAGGTATTTAGCACTAGAACCGTTGTACTCGGTGAGACAAATTGAATTCTACAAAAAAATCCATTATTTATTTACAAATTGACATTCAGTGTATGTACATTAGTCTCAAACTAGGTCTTTGAGTGGGAATCTAGATTAAAATCGACCTGAATGGCTTAGTTACCACGCACGGTAGTGCTCCGGGCGAGTTCGTTAGACAGTTGACACCGGCAGTCGGACAATTAATTAGACTAATAAACTCTAGACTGGAAAACATAGCGGTAATAACTATTTGCGCTAACTGAGACTTCTTTTTTTATGTCTGTAAAGCGATCAAAAAATATGTGTTTAATTATGTAATAAAAAATCTACAATAATTCCTTATGTCCGTTTTTCATAGGCCCTCTGGTGAATAGAATATAATACTTTTCAAGTACAAAACCCCACACATTTAATATTAAACTAGTAAAAGATAAAAATAAATAAAAAAAAAAACATAATAAAAATACATCAGCAGTGCAGTACACCTTGATAATGCAGGTGTTGCAGCGACTCAACTACGGCTATTACGCTTCGGCTACATGGACGAGAATTCAGACTGTGTCGATCATAGTATAGAGTAAGAGTTCGATATGCAAAGCACTATTTTAAATGTTTATTAAGCAGAAACGTCCGCTAACGAAATTCCAAATTTCGATCATAGTGGAAAATTGAACGGGATTTGAACCCACAACCTCTGGAATCCGTCCATCGCTCTTGCCAATTGAGCAACCGGGGGTCTACTAATGGCGACGAATCTTTCAATCCCTTCCACTTCCACTCGTGGCGAATAATTGTTAAATTTTCCACTATGATCGAAATAAGGAATATGTTGTTTAACACTATAGTATTGTTCACAACCTCGGTTTTTTGAAATATAATTCTGAGCCTAATGGCACCAGGTCTTAAGAAAAATATATTACCCTTATTACTCCTTTTTAAAATATTATCTAGCTATTAATTAAGAATTGTTATAAAGAGGATATTTGCACGGCAACCGCGCTGCATCAGTTGTGGGACCACTTAAATGGAGCTGATTTATACCGTCTTCTTTAAAGAGAAAACACCTGTCAAAATTAAAGAAAGTTGCTCCAGAGCCAATAAAAATATGTTTTCAGAATAGGACCCCAGACCTATAGGCACATTTGAATACTCTTCCCGAGGGATACCGAAAAGCGTGTATTCTCAAACTCAATCGACCACCGGCTAAACGCGCGAAAAGTGATTTGTCAGGCGGTCCCAAAAAACATACAAATATGTATCAGTTCAATTAATTTTTCTCGTCCATTTCGCCCGCCCGGTACAGTCGACGCGGAAAGTGGAATCGGATTGTTAATAATATTCGTTTATTAAAGAAAACCTTGTAGTGTGTTGTTGTTGTGTTGTTTGTTGTTGTTGTGTTCATTATTAGTTGAGAGGTGGTCTAATTTGTCGTAGAAAAATATGTTTAAGTTCTATTTAGCTTCGAATACCTACAAAGTGGAAAACTAATCGGAACTAGACTCATAACCCCATTGTAGTCCTCAAACTAGATTTTTTTGCGCTAATGTTACCTACCCGACAATGTTTCTTAGGACACAAGCCAACGACTATTTCTAGAAATTATTACATATGCATTATAAACACTATCAGCTTCGAGGTATCATTTCATACATCTTTTATAACACTAATGCCACCTTCTATATATATATATATATATATATATATATATATATATAACAAACGAACAAGCTGAACTGAAGACTGTGAAGAAACATTGCCCAACAGCTCTTTTATTCGCTTGTTTTACACATAACATTGAGCCCTAATTTATCATGAATGTTAATAACAACCAATAGTGAAACCTGTCAAACGGACTAACTAGCGATAACGAACAAAACAAAAGAACGTCACCGAGCCCCGTAAATGCTGACCGTACACTCGCGACGCGAGTCCTTCTGCATAATACATACGCGCGCTTGCTGTAGCCGGACTTTAATTATATATCTGGTACAATTTCGCCTTTTTTCGAGTATTTTTCACATTTTGTCCCCCTCCCCACCCCATTGGCGAGCAGCCGCAGAAAAAAAACTCTTTAAAATGCGTATGTGTGGACACAGCGTTGTTGTGACAACGATTACGGGCGGCACGGGAATTTTCGGGATAGTTTTCGGGACACCTTATACGTGCTTTGGGTTGAAGTGTGTAAATTGTGGTCACTGCATTAACTGTCTTAGTGTAGTCTTGAGTTTTATAAAAAATCGGTACCAGTACGGATAACAAACATCATGGAAAATAATATTATTGTACAGATTTTTAAGTTAGTCCTTTACATTAATGATATGTGATTACACAATTTATGCAGTGCAGCACATATAGATTAAGTAATATTATATTTATACTCAAGAGCAAAGAACAGATGCTTTGTACAAATGTCCAGCAGTGAACGTCTTTCGATTAATATGATGCTGATGATGATGAGTGAGTATAACGATATTAATAAAGAACATTACATGTTACTTATTTATTCATTACTTCCGAACAAACCCGTCCGACTGCGCCAGTAAAGCACAGCCACATCCAATAAGCAGGCATTGTTGTGACAGAGCTGCACCCTTTAAAAAAAATCACTCAAATTTTTAACAACTCTTTAAACTCTCATTAATTGTTTGCTCTCAGCGACGAAAGACAATTAAAGTTCGCGAATAATGAATGAGTTGTATAAAAATGTTTAAGCATTTGCAATTAAGGTTCGGATAAGCCCTCCAACTTTTCCTGTAACAGGCTGTTATTTCACGATCTAAAATCGGTTCTCAACCCGTTAATGACGCGAGTACAAGTGCAGATCGACGGCTCCGTTCGGCCGCGGACCAATCTATTAAATAACCCCCGGTGTCACCCCCGGCGGCCATCGCCAATTCCCACCCGCCGCCCACCCCAGTCCGCCCTGAAAAAAATCCGGAGCGTTTTAAAATTAATGAGTAAAAATCTACACACACACGCGTGGACAATGCCACACGTACGCGGCATACTTAATTCCCGCGCAAACCAATAATCAGACGAGTCGAAAAAGTTAGAGCTATTTTCCATTATGCCAACTATCCGGCAAAAATGGAGTACAAATTGAAATTTCGACGGCCACTAATTCGGTACGGAGCGGCGCCGCGGCGCGAAACGAACGCTGTTAGATAACATTTGGAGGGGTGGGGTGTCCCCTACGCACCGTTTTTATTTTGGCCGGCCCTTACCCCCTTCCCCCTAGCCCGTCCAACTTCATCTGAATAATTACTGATTTTTTTTCGTGTACTGCTGATTATCCCAGTGTTACTTGTTGACGATAATTTCGCTGTGTTCATTAGGCTCGCGCTTTTAGGTTAGGATTTCGCTTTTCGATTTAACTAGCGCGTTCGTATTTTATCGTTCAAATTGTTCAAGTATTTTTTTAAATATCTGACAGTTCTTCTGTATCTTCGAAACAGCCACCGCAAAGTTTAACGTCGCTTCTGTCATCCCTCGTTTGACCAACGCATGTCCATTCAAGAGTAAATACGCCTTTGATTCTACCTAGTTGTTTATGGTACCGAAGTTTGCTTAGGTCCGATTTGTCCTAAAACCTTAACATGAGGTATCTGGTCAAATTATCAATTACCCTTATTAATATTGTTTTCAATCATGTTAGTTATATACAGAGTAGAACCATGAATCGTATAAGAAAAGAGACTCCTGAATCCAATAAAATGGGCTAGATTTAGGATATTACATATTATGAGTCCTATATGTGTAGATATAGAGTCGAGATTACTGTGGCGGTGTTCCGTATCGCAAAGCTTGCAGTTAAATGCATTGAAAAACGTAAACAAATAAAATGAAAGCGCGTGCCTTACCGGTGTAAATGTTATTCGTTTTGATTCCAAAACTGTAATTCTATGATGTGATGACACTTCGTCTAGGGATCTATTTTGCTAGGAGTATCGAGTTAAAATCTACTTGGTATTTATCTTGCACTTCTAAGCACGTCACGCCTTTAAGTGTGAGACCGAGCGGGAGTTTACGTGAGATTATCTGATTTGGCTGATTTTTTTCAAAGTAGTCAGATAGTATTCAGATCTCAACTGTAACGCCTAGGATATTCCAATCCAAACATTTGAATTGGAATATCCTAGGCGTTACATTTGATATTTGACAGTTTCATAAAAAAGTCGGCAACGTTAAATAATCTCAACAATACACGAACCAAACTAAATATAATTACAAAGTCTAACAGACCCTCTACAACAGTGTTTCAGCCTAGTTGAAAGCCGTCCAACGGCTTGAGAAGTTCTACGAGCCAAGTCCACTTAATCGACAAATTCTTAATACCAGTAATGTCTAGATTCCACGCAGGGGCGTTGAAAGGACAAATGGCAGTCGCTCCCGCAAAAACTAGTGCCTACGCCTATGATTGGGATTTGGTAACAAGTGGATTCAGGGCTCTAGGATGCAACACAATAAGCTTCCGTTACGAATTTCATAACTAACAAGGCAAGTTAACATATTAGGCAAGTTTACCTTTAACCTAACTTGTAGCTCTGTGAGCTGTAGAACTGACACCCTGTTCTGTTTTTTTTTATTTCTAAACAATGAGTATATACAAAAAAATACTACATACTAATTATTATAGCTGCTCACAAAATTTCACGAGAATCCGTTAAGAAGATCCCATGCCCCAATGACCTTCGATCTGAATCCCTTAGTTTTCCTATGTTTTTTGTAGCTTATTATATTAACAACAACGGCTTTAAGCAATAATAATATAGTATCCCACATTTACTTCAAAGTTCATTGTTTTCGAGATATTTGGTATCAAAGTTGAACAATTTTAGGCCAAAAAACTGATTTTCTGGCCATAATTTTTGTGTTAATTAGTTTCAAATGAAAACCCTACACATGTTTTAGAGACGTCAAAGGCGAACCCAAATATGTAGATTTCGTACATGTTAGATCTTTCAAGCCAATATACATAGATACGAAATAAGTGTTTATGTTTAAATAATGTAAATGTTTAAGAAATCATACAAAATGAAGTATTCATTTCTATCAAAATCCGGTAGACAAAAATGGAGGTAAAAAATTGAAGAACCGATAGCCGTTTGATTTATAATTCTATCTGTAATGCAAAAGTAGGAGATACGATTCAAAACTTGTCAAAAATCGATGAAAACCTCGGGTAGCCCCTTAAGAAACGCATACGTAGAGGAATAATAGCCGTACCGTAAAAATTATGTCCAACCTGAAACGGAGACCTTTGTTGGATCTCAGATCATTCAAAAGTGAGGAGAGTCATCGAGTCAAGTCGAGAGGGCTGCTGGACATACCCTCCCTTTCTTCCACCCATCTTGATATACAGCACTAGGCCAGTTCAGAACCCCGTATCATGGTCAGCCTTATCACGCGATAAGTGACAAGATAGGAGCGTCGTCTCGTTCTATCGAACGGTGTCAGCCAGCGACGGACACTCTATCCTGTCACTTATAGTGTGATAAGGTCGACCATGATACGGGGTCAGATCGTTCAAAAGTGAGGAGTAGTCATTGTAGTCAAGGAATCATACATGTTCAATGTTCATCATCTTTTCGAGTCCAGTCCAGTCGGGAGGGCTTCTGGACAAACCCTCCCTTTCTTCCACGCATCTTGATTGACAGCACTCTAGGCCAGGGGGGCTAGCACAACTGACGCCGCGCCGCGACGCGACTCCAGAAAGATCTACCCTCCTCTTTCTAATTTGCATGGTGCGAGTGCGACAGGAGACGCTCAGTCGCGCGTAAAGCGACTTGTCAGCAAGTTGTGCTGTTCAGAAGTAGCCGGAATTTTCTTTGTCGTAGTACGTTCAACTATCACGGCGGTTTAAATGTGGAATTTGTTAAAGCGACAATTAAAGTGACAAAACTTGTATAAAATTTGTACTTATGAAATTTTCTGTTTTTATAAAACTAGCTGTTTTGAATTTACGTATTTATTATATGGCGTAAAAAATACTGAGTAGGTACTGGATTAAAATATTACTAGGATTAGATTCTAGAAATTCCGTTCAAAAGGTTTAAAGTTTCGATTTTATCATGCAAACAACTATTTTTTGTCAATCTCTTCAGCGTAATTTAGCCCTCATTAGTCAACTTATTGAGTATGTATTACATTTTTGAATGAAACTGTGGCAGAAGGAGGGTTATAATTTTAGAGTGTAAAACAGTCGGATTTCATAAATCTTTTAATTTCACTTACTAATAAAATAATGCGAAAAGAGAAGGAGTACTCTTTTCGCATTTTTATTTTATGCTCAAGCACGATTTTTTTCTTAAATGCGAAACTCCGGTTGACTATAATCCCTAAAGTGGTTTCGAAATAACAATAAAGGTAAATATTATTTGTTTCTATGAAAACAGTAGGGTGGTGTGTAGTAAAATCGAATGATGATACAATAAAAATATATGATAATAATACAGCATACGCAAACAACTCACGAAAATCGGTCTAATCCCAATAAGGTCTAGTTTTACCCCAGATGGCAGTCGCTTTCGTAAAACTAGTACAGTCGCCATCAGATATATCGGAGCGGCCAAAGTGCTCCCAAATATCTGAACATGTCTCTATTGTTGAGGCATTAGAGACATGTTCAGATATTTGTGAGCACCTTGGCCGCTCCGATATATCTGAAGGCGACTGTACTGAATCCTGGGATTAGGTGTCAAAGCGGACCCCGGGCTCCTTTAGGGTAGAACGCTAGGAGGATGAGAATACAGCAAACGCAAAATGGGTGCAATTATGACGTCGATCTGCGGAAACCCAGCCAGGTAAATATTATTTGTTTCTGTGAAAACAGTACCTCAGTCCTATTTGTAATAAAACCTAATGAGGACACAATACAAAATATATGATAATACAACATAATAAAATAAATAAATAAATAAATTGTATGACTTTGGCGTGAGTCACCAACGGTGCTGGCTGAAAATCAGCGCTGCAGGTGTCTGACACCTCAGCATAATGCTGAGTCAGTGTCCGGTTCACTGCCGCAGAGACACACTTTTTTCATGTTTTATGTGCTTTTCTTGTTTATTTTATTATTTAATATGTGTGTCCTGTGTGTTTGTGAATAAATATATCTTTCTTTCTTTCTTTCTAATAGTTTTTTAAATTTCACAGGATTGACCGAAAATACCGAAATAGTGGCTCATCCGTCTTTTGCGATGTTCCAAGAATACAAATCGTCTCTGCGGAAAGTACACCACCTGTTGCATAGTGCCAAATTATAAAGATTTCGTAAAATTATCCATGTCATGACTTTCTTTATTGCAGACCTAAATAAAATAACACTGTACAGAATAAAATAAGGCAATCATGATTTCAAACAATTAATGAGAAAACAAAAACGAATTAAAAAACTACTTGAAAATATTTGCAAAACCTTAAAACTAAACTTAGGAAACATCTATAAATAAGGCCAACGCGGCATCGACTTAATTAACTTACTTTTTTTAGTAATTTTTTTTTCGCTACACCTTTTTTAGTGTAGTATAATTATACTGCGAATGTGTGCAACATTAATCAATTTTTTTTTCTCATTTTATCATTAGTCATAGAAAAACTCATTTTCTTTTCGACGGTCTAGATTGCTTTTGTCGGACAAGGGTAAAAAATCGACTGCAATGCTAAATATAAAATATTGTAAGTTTAAAACAATACATTTATATTGAGAAAAGGTAATGCTGCAATTTTTTATTTTTATTAATTCTATGATATTTTGTTCGTAACCCATTCAGGGCCAAGAATCGCTACGCGCTACGCTCGTAGCCGATCCCTTGGTTTTCCTCGTATGTAGCGGAAAGCGACTACGGCGGTCTGACGCATATGTGTCGTCATTGGCCCTGAATGTGAGTGAAAGGCAAAAAAAAATTACCTGAACGGTGAGTTTTATTCTTAGATGAAAATGATTCCGTGGAAGTACATATATAAGCAACACCTGATCCAATTTATTTAAGAAGGACAAGTTAAAAAACATTATTCCAATCGTACATATCGTAAATAAAATATTTCAGTCCTTGGGAATGGCATCTTCATACTATGTATGCAACATTAATTGTTATTAATAATGAGTTTAATTTGCTGTTGTAAGCCAAGATAGTGATCTCGGGATTAGGCATTGATTTTGATTATGCACGACATTCCGCAGGCACTGGATTACCGGCCTTACATTAATTATCCCAATGACAAATAGTCAATCATGACAATCATGACTTCCGCGTCATTAGCTGGCTAATTATTTATTGATTAATGATGATTATGATGTGTATTTACTAATTGGACTTTAATCCATTTGAGTGTATACAATATACAACACACGACATTATTAATGTATTTTTCTGATCAGGAAATTAATGCATTTGATTGTAAACCATGTCAGTTCATTGGCGTAAAACATAAAACTTTAGCTATAAAAAATATATATTATCAAATATATGTTTATCTAGAAATTATAAAACTGCGAAATTAATGTGATTTTTATTAGAAAAACCCGATCGCCGACAAGTATAAATAAATTACACAAAATTTTCCATAAGTTTTGACAAAGCCAAATTAAATTTGAGTTATGATAAACCTAAAAAAAATCCCATCGCGCCGTTCACAGCTCCCCAAATCCATCGCGCCGTCCGAATTATAATTAAAAACTAAATTAAAACTTATTATTATGCTCATTCGGCAAGTGACAAGTCGTCCGGTGGCGATAGCTTGGCAAGGATTCGGTGGGGCCACCCACCTCCCCGCGCCGCATTTTTTCCAGCCACCACTGAAGGGGTTGATTTTTTAAACTGATGACGCGCTTCCATTCCACTCCGTACAACTTTGGAGCGCGGATGTATGTACCGGCTGATAGATAAAAAAAAAATAAAAAAATATGGACGCTTTGTCGATAGTGCTCGGTGTTCCTTTTGCGCGGTATCTATGCAGCTGATGTAAAGAGCGGAAAAAAACTTTTAACGAACAATACTTTTCGGTTTAGCGTGGTGTTAGACGTTTTTCGCTGCCACTGGAAGTTTGGCGAACTTTGAAGAAAGTTTGATTCGTGTTTGTGTGTTAAGTCTAATAAGAATGCGGTAAAGTGCGGTAAAGTTTTTCGCGTACAGATAACACCGCCGTGGACGTGGGGAGAATGACATTGTCTTTTGTAAGTAGAATATAATTATTTAAGTGTTAGTGACTGAAAATATCAGTGTATTAAAAACTTGTCAACATAAATCCAAATGTGTATTTTTTTGTTAATGTGCCTGCGGATTTAAAAGTTGTAGTTAATATAGGTACATACTTATTTTTAAAAGATTAAATAATGTTTTGTGCACATGTTTTACCCGACAAAACTTCTTGAACTATTGTGCTCGCTAGTTAAGTAAATAATATGAAGTTTGTATTGTGTATTTTTCCCGTGAAAGTGTATTATTATTATTCTTTTTGAAAAATAAAAGTCCGAATCGAGTATGTAAATCGAATTTGGTAACAATCCAATCAGATTTGGATAGGTAAAGCAACTTAGATATTTCTACATTTGGCCAAGGGTCAACCTAATAATTAATTTTGAAATATAGTTTTGTGTTAAATTAAATAAATTATAGAACCATCTGAAGTACCGCCGTTGTTAATATTTTATTAATAAACCAAAGAGATAAAAAAAAACAAGACGATTTATTAGAAATTTAAAGCCTTGGTGATTTTTGAATAGGAAATTATCTAATTGGATTTTTTCTTGTTGGATAAACCTTGTATGACTTCTAATATTATAATATTATAGTAATTCCATTATAATTAGGAATAATTTATCTAATACATATATTTATGAAATTAAACTTTTAAAGCAGTTAAGCAAGTACTATTATTTAAGATTTTTACTGATGATTCGCATAACTTAACGTATATTTTATACCTCATATAAATGAGTTAATTATAAGCGATCAAGTCTCGTTTAGTAAAAAATATGGGGTAAAATCGTGAAACCTTAAATAAATAGAAATGTATAATATTTATTTTATTTAAGCCTTTTATTCCATAACATTATAATTTATTTATATGTGACGCGAAAATCCCGTATCTACTTACCGTGTCTAGATTTGACCTTTGTTACACGAATACCTACGTATATCAAATACAACAAAACAACGCACGCTATAATATAACCATTATTTCTAACTCAACACAATATAAAGCATCGATCCAAAAGCAACATAATTACCAATTAAATTAAAACTTTCAAAAGAAGACCGGCATTCGTTCAATTGTTCATAGAGAAGCTTCTAAACCCTTATTAGGGTCCTGCTAATGCAGGATGGGGGTGCAAAACTGCCCTCCGCACCCTTGGTTCGGCGGCTGAAGTGGAATAGCACGAAACACAATGGGTTTAGAGTTAGAGTCGAACTGCCGTGCTGTGCGACCCCCTTCATAGCGCGCTCATTTAAAAATGCTGATTAGTCAAAATAGTTGAATTTTAGTTGGAGTCAACGAAGGGTTGTGTGTGACTGATGATTATTATGATTTTCTTTTATATCGACTTCTTAATGTTATAAATAAATCTTTGAAACAATCTTACACTAATCGACCTAGTCCCAAACTAAGCAAAGCTTGTACTATGTGCTGTATATCGTCGTGTAGTTACCCTATACGACGATATACATACTTATATAGATTAATTGAGTTATATCGTTTGTATTTTTTTTTAAGAATAGTGAAATTATAATACGTAGTATACAATATTAGAGCTGAATAGAAAAAGAAATAGTCTTTAAGACAAGCTGTTTCAAAAATAGGGCAATGAACGCCGATATTTTATTGTGGTTTAAACAATAATGGAGAATATAACTACATTTTTGTTAATATTTAATCGATTAGATAACTGTTTCAATAAATTTTAATTGAACCTCATGGTTATTGAACATTTCCGAAATTTTATAACTTAATCCTTTTTATAATTGTACCTAATAAATAATGAATTTTTAAAAAAACATTTCTGACGAGCTCGTGCGGAAAATATTAATAGATTTTTTATTTCATTGTTCAGTTTGGTATTTAAACATTTTCAGTTTATTTTTATATATAGTTTAGCTTATTGATTGATTGATATAAAATTATTATTATTATATCCAGCCCGTTATGTCCCACTGCCGAGCAAAGGCCTCCGCCTCTTTTTCTAATCATCGCGGTCTTGGGCAATATCTGGCCAGTCTTTTAAAAAGGAGATATTCTACATCATCAACATCATTACGAGTATCATGTCATGATGATGACTATTTAAAAATAATATAAAAAAAATGTTACTCGGTCTCTTTCTAAATCATGCCGCGATACGCATCACAACTTAAAGTAATTTTGTTGTGTATTTGAAGACAGAAGTTTGTAATCAAGTTATAAAGTAACCATTTCCATAACTAACCAAAATGGCATCTGTGGGTCAATCTTATAACTCTTATAACTTCTGTTTCTTTTCTTTTGCGTTTATCTTTTTTTATTTTAGAAGAACGCGGCCATGTTTTTTAGTTTGAAATGAAACTATACGCCTTGGCTTCTCCCGCCTCCGTTTTTTTCACTTGTATAATATATAGCAAAGATCGGAAGCAGTCCATTTTCGTAGTCGGGCGAATATTCAGCGTTTGATGGCGTTTTTTTCGTCAGTGTCGTCGACAGCAAATTACCATTAAAAGAGACAAATTCAGAGTACACTGTTTATGAGCCTTGCTACGAGACAGGCCTAGCCTAGTGTAGGGGTCACAAAAACATGTATTTAATTTACTTTGTGTCATGCAATGTCTGTAACATTTTTTAGGTAATGGTGGTTTGATAATCTGTGTATAAATAAATACTTTTGTTTTATTTGTATTTTTTGTATGAAGACGTAAGCCAATACCTCTGCTGAAATAATCTCGAGCCGACAATGACGTTAGAACCGAGTGGTTCAAGCGCTGAGAGATTAGCCCAGTCACTTTTTTCTCCAAAATGTTCAACCTAGTTCAAAAAGCCCTCTAGGTAGAATTACTAGGAAGTACACTCAAATATGCTCGCTCACGTATATAACACAGTCGTTACACCAGTAATTAACGTGAACGCCCCAATTTTCGATACCGCCATGCCTAATTTGACACGCATTTTTTCAGCTCCAGAGCTATGAATTAAGATTGTCAAGTGTCACATTAGGTCCGAGTCAAGCATGGGGAAGTAAGTCAAACAATACCTACCTACATATCGATAATCAAACGAGTTTGTACCTTTTCATTGACATCAAGAAGCCGACGACTTTAAGATGGGGTGATAAATCCCGCTGCGTAATTCGTCCGCATATCAAACCGGAATTGCAGTGGCCTGCGGTGGCGGTCGATAGTAAATATGACACTAACCGTCAAGTTTACTATTGACCGCCACCGCAGGCCGCGTCTGTGTGATTCAAGCCTTCCTCGTACTGCATCAGCCACAAACCTCTGTATTGAAACTGCGCTAAAACCACTGCCAGTAGCATCCCATCAGGGCGAGTGGTGGTACTTCAACATTCTGAGCCATAAAATTTGTACAAAAGGCCATACATTTTGTATGGAGCAGTTAGGGTCGGAATCAGGTAGGAAGGCTTATAACAGGGTTGAGGACTATCTAACTGACAGAAATGCATGGCCAAACCAGAGATCAAAATAGTTAATCATTCATAATTGTATAGTCATTGTATCAGGCCTAGGGAGCTAGATGACACAGTTCCCACAAGAAAGCATACCCAAGGATTTAGTTAAAAGTCGCATTTCCATTTTTTTTTAATCTCTGCCTGGTGTTATGTAACACAGTTTCGGACGTGTTTTCTTGTAGAAAGACGCATTATGATAATTTTTTTTCTTTGTATTCATATTCAGTTTGACTTATTTTAAGTAGGTTAAGAACTACCATTGTAATAAGCTTTTTTTGGCACAAAAATGACTGACTGTTGAGTTTGCTTGGGCGTTTCTTCTTAACAGTGGTCTTCTTTTTCAGAAATGCTGGTAGACTTTCGACTTGTAAAAGTGCCATTACGGCCTCCTTGCAGAATAAAAATTCATTTATTTATTTATCAGCCCGGCGGTATTCACAGAATTCAGTCAGTATGACAACCTTATAACCTCAAGGAGTTTTGACGGGATTTGTGTACCTTGTCTCAACGATTATAAATATACCCTTTTCACGAAACAAATTATTTAATTAAATATTTTTGTTTTCGTGTTATTTTTAACGAGGAAGTTACCCCGATCATTTTTTTATAAACGATATGATACAGAGACAGAATATAATGGAAAAATAAACCATCTTCGTCTGTAGCCCCGACAGGATGATTATAAATATAGTTGCTAAAGTAGCATCTCAACTAGGGACGAAACCTTAAGACCTTTATAGACCTGCAGGTCTATCACCAAACGCATTGTACGAACGTTAGAGGGAAAAGTGATAGTTTAGTTGCCCTAACGCGCGTTCGGAACGTTACGTGATCACCCCTCTGAGCATCATTGTGACCCGTTCACTAATGCACCACCGATTACGCCGAACAACGCTTAAGTTTATTATAGTGCCGCGTGTTTGTGTGTGTACTGTGTGTGAAAACTTCTTTAGCGGCGCTGTGCACCTTTTGTGATGGGGAAAAATTGTTAAACTCGCCACAGGTGACTTTAAGATGTCACGTGACCGTGAGATTCGACTGGTTGAAAATTCGTAAGACGGACACGTGACCTGAGGCTCTAGTATAAGTTTTACCGAAACAAAACGAAAACTTTTGTTTCGGTAAAACTTATATACTAGATAGAGCCTCTGATCAAAAAACTGTTACAATTTCATTGAGTTTTCACTTCTGCCGGCACTCCCGGAGTACAAACCGGACTTTTTTTTTTACTTGTTTTAGCTTATCTACTGTCTTAACGAAACTGTTTCCATTGCCAGCAGGCGGAATCTGACCGGGAGAGCGGCGCGAGCTCGCCGGAGGGCGCGGCGCGTCAGCTAGCGGAGCCCCGCTCGCCCTCCCCCCGCACCCGTACCCCGCAGCATCTGAATGGCTCCAGTGAGTTCGTAATGCATCGCCCAGTATACCCTAGTTGTACTCTAGACATAAACTATTGACTAGATCAGGCGACAACAGATCACAACACGTCAAGGAAGAGGAACAGTCCTGCCCGTCTCGCCACTTCGGCTGAACTCGGGTCTTGCACACCTCCGAGGTGCTAATCCAACTGAACGCGGCTGACACCGCTGGACAGTGACGCTATCGTTCGCACATAGTCGCGCGGCCGCCGTTGTCACTGTCAGTGTCACACAACATCCTTAAGGTGTGTACAGAGCGGCCGCCGTTGTCACTGTCAGTGTCACACAACATCCTTAATACATTGATGGACAGTAGATGCCTATAGGCGTAATTCTATTGTTATTTCTATTGTGTCTGGAGTAGTGTCCATCAACGTGTTAAGGTGTGTACAGATTATGCGCGGCAGCCGCGCGAGCCATGCAGTGTTCGCGTGAACATTGGCTCGCGCCGCAAATGCTGCGCGAGGCAAGCGATCCAGCTCGATCAGCGCGCCAATTATTTACGTTCGTCGCAAGTTCGCAACACAACCGTCCAAACTGCGCGCGCGCCAGCGACTGAAGCTTCTCTGATGCGGGCTCAAAAACCGACTGCGCTCGGATCGCCGCGCGGCACGTTCGAGCGCGGCAATGTTCGAGCTGCCGCGCGCGGAAACCCCGTCTCCATTGCGCGCGGCCGCCGCACGATCCAATGTTTGAGTGATTGCCGCGCATTATCTGTACGCGCCTTTAAACTAGACCTGACTAGACGAAAGACGTGCTGCGTTAGAGAGGAAAGACATGATTTGAGTTTTCTAGCTGACAACCACCTCACCTCATACGCAGCACAAGTAAGAATACCTATTGTGGTGAGTTCCTAAGCCTGAATCGCAGTGACCTTCGGTGGCGATCAATATGACTAACTGTCAAGTTTACTATTGACCGCCACCGCAGGCCGCGTCAGTGTGATTCAGGCCTTGCTCGTACTGCATCAGCCGCAAAACTCTCAATTGAAATCTGCGCTAAAACCACTGCCTAAGCTTCCTATCAGGGCGAGTGTTGGTACTTTTAAACATTCTAAGCAAACGTCGCAAGGAACTGTGATTTATGTACGATGTATTTTCCAGTGAACATATGCCGCAAATATAAGTATTCACTTTTCGTTAACATCTGTCATTCCCCTACATTTTATTAGTTTCTATTGGCGTTAGCGCTTGTCGATTGTAACCTTGTCTACGGCCCCCAAGAGTAAGGTCACAGCTCCTGAGAAAGCGCCGTTTACATTGTCAAGAAGCCTGAATTTACCTTTAAATCTGACAACGTTTCTTCCATAAAAGGTTCTTCAGATACAAAGATGACGGCTTGTCTGCAGGCTCTTATACCTACGCAGAAAAAAAACCTTGAATCATGTAATTCATTAGGAAACCGCCTCTTCTTGAATTAAACGGAAATGATTGATTCTCTCCAACCAATGGAGAACATTCTTGGTCCAAATAATTTCGCTTTACTCCAAATAATTTCTCATCTACCGAATGAATTTGTTAGTTCAATATTTATCTCGCATCGAGTATTTTTTCTCTGCACGCTTTCTTGACCAAAATCCAGTCTTCTTTCCCTGATCTTAGTCTAACCCCTCTCTCTTCTCCACAGTGGCGTCCATGTTCCAAAACCTGCAGAACCTGGCGATGCAGCAGAACATGCCGATGTCCCAGCAGCTGCAGCAGCAGGTGTCGCAGCAGATGTCCCAGCTGGCCGCCAACCTGCAGGGGCTGACGTCCATGCCGACCAATCCGGTCATCAACTCCCCCTTGAATTTAAGTGTCAGCGCCCCAGGTGAGAAAAGTAATAATGGTAATACTTTATTGCACACCACTATTGCAATTGGTTACTTTTAGTTGCCCGCGTCACCCCTTACGTCCTAGATCTCTATTCCATATCAGCTTTGCCCGCAAAAATTACTCACGGCATACTTTTTTCAGGCGAGTCCCTAGTTTTTATAATAAGTATCTGATCGATATTGATCCTTTTCATCAATCATTGTTAAGTATCAAGTTGTTAGTAAAACGTAAGTTATTTTCTTAGTCCTTCCAGGAGTATTATAATTACCTAATGTAAATGTTACTCTTCAGATCTCCTTGTATTCTAACCGAAAAATATCTACCTACATTCATTTTTAGTTGCAAGATTAAGATTCCTTTTTTGTTAACACAATTATCATAATATTAATGAACCTAAAGGTCTTTAGCATTATGTCTGTTGGTACTCTATGTGTACCCCTTATATATTTGTTTAAGGGACTGTTTGTGTTTCTGATAAAAAAAATAAAAAAAAATTAGAAGTAGGCAACAACAGGCTAAAGAGCGATCTCTTCTAGATAACCTTTGGGTAGCAGGCAATGCATAACTCACAGCATTTAAAAGGTAGTGATTATTTGAAGAATCTTAACCTTCATAAGTTATGGCTTTATAGATGCTTTCGATGATACTTCTTTAAGTACGTCCTGGCGCTATCGCCAGGAAACTAACGTCGGCACAACAAACTTCAAAGAAATATAACGTCATGCCACTACCCAAAGTTCAACAAATTCACAGTTTACTGTAAAGAGTGTCAAGTATGAGCACTATCCAGCTACTCTCCTACCTTCCGCACAAAAAACAATATATTTTAATCATTAACTGTCACATCATTAGACCTGAATCAAAACCGAATTTACATTAAACAGCGCCGATGTGAACTAGCCACAAATAAAACGTATTTAAATTACCGTCACCGACCACTGAGTCATTTCTCTTTATTTATAGGTACCGAAAAAGTAGCCTTAACTTTTTTAACACATTAGCATTTCAAATAGCCCTATGCGGTTCACAATCCGCCTCACTACACCTCACTCCCGCCTAGTATACCTTAACTCCAAGATTCGTTCTTTGTTGAAGATCAGAATAGTACTGGTTAGTCTGAGACGAATTGCCGATCGTTGTGAACACAGGCCAGACTCGAGGGTCCACTAATTAGAGCATTAGAGTAGGGATATCCAGACACGGTTCGCGCATTAGACTCTTTAAAAACTTGGGAATCACGTGGCACGGTAATTAGGTGATTACCGAAACCAATCGATTTAATGAATTCAAGATAGCGGCTCCACTCTACCGCCATTAAAGCTAGCCGTAATGGACGAAAAAACCTATTTAAATAATGAGTATAATTACATATTTTTTCAGGAACTCACGGATATTACTGTTGCGGGATCATTAACAGTTTTATTGTCTTAATAGGCCTAATTATACATTTTTTTCGGTGCTTAATTGATGCGTTGTAGGAAAGAGCATTTATTACAAAATGTGAAATGTCATGGTTTAAATGAATACGTTATGTTAATGTCGATTTTAACGGGCTTGTAAGGTATAGAGATGATGTTTTAGATTTTTGTCCGTTTTGTTCGCGGTGAATTAGCCAAGCTTGGTTGCCGGTCGTGTAATTTCCCTGGTAGTACATCGGAGCGGTTTCTAAGTGCTATATTATTTTATTGTTTAATTGCATAAGAAGAAAGTTTAGAAGGGTTGATTAAGCTGTTGATTGCCGTGGCTGATGAGTATGAGAACATGTTGGTTTTGAAGAGTGGTACAAAGGTTAAATGAAACGGATAATTTAATTTATGAGACAGCTGGGTTTGATATAATGATCAAGTTTAATCAATATTTACATCTATATAAACACTTTTATGGTAGTTGTATTGTGGCGACAAGGTTAATCTTTCAAACGAAATTACACATATAGTAAAAGCAATGACGCGCCAGTTCAGTGTCCGAGAGGCAACTGGCTGGCTCGTGATATTTGAGCTCGCGAAGCGTTGTGGAACCGCCCTGTGCAACCCAAACTGTCCAACTTGGACTGAAATTGGAGGGGGGAGTGAAAAATTATTGTTGCCAGATATTCGATTGAAACAGCATTTCATTATATAAACAGCGTACACACTTTCAGGCAACCGCTGTTTCAATCGTCTGCCTCGCGACAAAAAATATATATTTTTTTCTATTTCCGCCACAATCCAAGTTGGCTCAGTTCAAGTTGCACAGGGCGGTTCCACAACACTTGGGAAGCTCAAATACACTGCAACTATGCGTCATTCTCTGAATAGTATATCTATTACTAGTACACGAGTATCGTAGATCGCTAAGAATTACAAATAAATGCGATTAGTGCTTAATAGGATATCGGCCATAGCCAACTTAGACCCCGTATCATGGTCGGTCACGCGATAAGTGACAAGATAGAGCGTTCGTCACTGGCTGACACCGTTCGATAGAACGAGACTGACGCTATATATGTGTTAAGGCCCACCATGATACGGGGCCAGTTCTGGCTACTTCGGCATTTGGCGGGGTGGAATCGGTAGGCGGTATTTTGTACCTTACTTATAAATCGGTATACCGGCAGTTTTGCATTTACACGGTAGTACTATATTGCGTGGACGCGGCGCGGTAATCTTTAGAGTAACGCGTTCATACCGCCCAACTTGCTTGAAAGTCTTATCTGGCAAGCTGGTTCTCATCTATATTTCTGTCAATTATTATTTATTTAGTTATTAAATGTCCCCTTAACCGACGAGCACGTATGAAGAATGTAATGAAAGTAAATGAAGCAAGAAAGGTTTGCCAAGATCGAGCAAGTGGAAATCCGTGAACCCATGCCTACTCCTCCGGGAAATAGGCGTGATTGATGTATTAATGTCGTATTTGATGGCAGGCATGGGGTCGCCGAATCCCGTGGGCAACAGCACCATGCTGCCGCCAGCCATGCCGTCACCCATGCCGCAGCTGATCCTGGCTTCAGGGCAGCTCGTGCAGGGCATTCAGGGAGCGCAGCTTCTAATACCGACGTCACAGGGTGAGTTTAGTTACACACGAGAGAACGATAATTAAAACACGACCTTATATTAGCCATTTTGGAACGCCATCCGAGCTAAAAAGCTAATGCTACTCCTTTAGGGTGAGTCTATCAGAGCTGTGCAAGGTAGCGGAGCAGTGTTTGAGGAAAAACCACCATTATAAGAGATGCGCGCGCGCAGTAATGCTATTGGTAGAAAATTTTATTCGCTTACCGCTCCAAAACCTCGCACAACTCTAGCGAAGACTAAAATCCCCTAATATAAGTTCAATCGTGATGTTTTCCGAGTATGTATGTGTGTTTTGTTTATTGGTAACTAGCGACCCGCCCCGGCTTCGCTCGGGTACTATATTATACATATAAACCTTCCTCTTGAATCACTCTATCTATTAAAAACCGTATCGAAATCCGTTGCGTAGTTTTAAAGATCTAAGCATACATGGAAACAGACAGCGGGAAGCGACTTTGTTTTACTATGTAGTGATTTTATTGGTAATTTAAGAATAAAAAGTTATTCATTTTTACGGTCATCAACTACCGTATTGTCGTGTTTACTTAAAGAACTTTGTTTCTGTCCAGGTATTGCGACGCAAACCATCCTCACAATACCAGTAAACCACGTCAACTCCAACGACCAGATGGTGAACCTGGCCCTCAATAACGGCCAGGTTGTCTCCACCTCGCTAGCGAACCTCCAGGCCATGGCGCAGCCTCACCAACTGCTGAACTCCAACCCTCAGCAGCCGCGGCCCAACATGCTGAACCCAACGTTGTCTAACGCGCTCCTGAATCCAGGGCTACCCAACTTCTTGTCCAACGGGACCGCCAGCGCGCAAGAACTCCTCCAAGCGTTCCAGCAGCCCCAACCGAACCACAACCTCCTTCAGACGGTGCAGCAGAACAACATGAACCAGCAGATGCAGGGGCGGCGGTCCTCGTCTCCAAGGCCTGACCGACATTATAAAGAGAGAGAGAACTTTGAGAGATACACGAGCAGTGCGAGGGAACGGAGCGAAAGGGAGAACTCTGGGAGTGTCGCGATGAATAGTATTAACAGGTGAGTGAATAATATAACAGTTTATATTTGGTAATTTCAGCCGTGCAAACGAGCTTGTCTTGGGCAAGGAGCGAGGACTTAGCTATCGCGTCTAAGCTTCCTACGCGCTGAGACGGTCAGCAGTATTCTGAGCTACCTTATGCCCTTCGCAATAGTAATGTTCACATATTTTGATCGCTTTATTCGTGCACATATTTTCGAACTGCACAGTATGCGCATGTTTTCAACAGCGTGTGACTGATCAAATGCGGTAGTATGAAAGCTGGGCTATATATATTTTTCACATATTTAAGTCATAATCACTTAATTTCAGTATTCGGAGGTTTTCCTTTCGTTATCGTAACTTAGCGATCATGCATAAAACTAAACAAACAATATAATAATCGAACGCACAAACTTTAAATACAAATCTAAGTTATCTTAAATATTAGCCTTCTCAATACCTTATTATTATGTATGATTCATCGCCGCAATTCTGTCTTATAATAAATCTTGTCCGCAACAAGGCTAATAACGGATAATCGGCGAAGATTATCCGCCAACAACCGTATTAAACACAATGCTTAGAAAAATTACAATCGATTAGAAGCCAACAACCCTTGATCATTAGTCGAACTAATTCTAATTTCAAAAATGCTTTCTTTGTTGTCTTAACACCGATCGAAACTCGACCCGACACTTTCAAATGTTAATCGATTCTAACCCTTAACACTTTGATAATAGAAGCGGTATGAGCAACCAGGCGGCTAGCGTGGGTGCTATGACAAATGTTGGTAGTAATTATGTGACAATGAGTGTAATTGCGCGTGTGTGTGTGAGTTACTAATCAACGGTTGCTGTCGGGATGGCGATGCAATAAAGCCATGTTTAAGTGCCAAGTGCTGATTAGATCTTTTCGTCATTAGGCTATTCTCTTTTGGCATGTAAATGGTGTTAGAGCTGCATTATGTTATCAAGCAATTCAAATAGGTTGTTCAACATTAATATCTGTCATAACAAAGCGCGCATAAATGTCTGACACGACTCTGTTTCTAGGGCCGTTAGGAGGTGTCAGATGTGCCAAGTGCTGATTAGATCTTTTCGTCATTAGGCTATTCTCTTTTTGCATGTAAATGGTGTTAGAGCTGCATTATGTTATGGTATCCAGCAATTCAAATAGGTTGTTCAACATTAATATCTGCCATAACAAAGCGCGCATAAATGTCTGACACGACTTTGTTTCTAGGGCCGTTAGGAGGTGTCAGATGTGCCAAGTGCTGATTAGATCTTTTCGTCATTAGGCTATTCTCTTTTTGCATGTAAATGGTGTTAGAGCTGCATTATGGTATCCAGCAATTCAAATAGGTTGTTCATGTTCAACATTAATATCTGACATAACAAAGCGCGAATAAATGTCTGACACGAGACACGTGTTTCTAGGGCCGTTATGAGGTGTCAGATATTTTTGCTGCCTTTGTTATGGCAGATGTTAATGCTGGTTTCTGTAGGTACTGCAAAGGTGAAAGGGAAAGAAAAGGTTTTTATTTAAGATGACTTTAACCCTCAAAATTTTGTTTTACTCGCTCGCTAATATTAGCTCCATCTGAATATTAGCTCTATATGATGTGCTAACCTTTTTTTCTTGTATGAAGGTATCTACCAGAGCTGCCCCGCTATTCGGTTACTATTGTAAGCGGACCTCAACGTTCACTCAAGAATATATCTTGAAGCAGCGATTCGTAGTACTTAACTAAGCGAAGGTAGAGGTCAAGTTTCGTTAGGCGTCACGAAACTAGACCTCTACCTACGCTTAGTTACTGCGCATCGCGGTGTCAACATATATTAGAGGGTGAGCGTTGAGGTGAGCTTAAAAAAAACTACAGAATAGGGGGTCTGTGCGAGGTTGCTAGGCGGTGAGTGAGGTAAAAATCCACCAATAGGTATATAGCATTGCCGGGCGCGCTCGCGCATCGCTTCCTATTGTACATATTTTCGCTCCCACAGCTTTGATGGATACTCACCCTAAGGATCGTTAGTAGCAAGGATTCTGAGTAAGAAGAACCAATAAAATCGAAACCTAAAGAAAAAAGTTCATGTACTTAAGTATAGTTTGTCTAAGACGGACTTCAAAGTCACAGTTATTTATTCTCTAATTTAGGCATATTATTCCTACATTCACCCAATGATGTATAATAAAAAAGAGGTAGATAGGTTATAAGCACTCCAAAAGTGGCACACTAAAACTCAGCCAATTGTATGACCTTGCCTAGTGGCTATTTTTAAACACGGAATCTCATATAGGCAACGTATCTTTTTATTTTTATATTACATCATTGCATGCACCTATGAATGTCGATAAGCTACCACCGGTTTTGAAAGGAAACCTCGGCCTCGAGAAGAGGCTTATAAAACTAGGCGAGGTATATTTTTTTCACATAGTCATATATAATTTCAGTATCAAAGTATTATACATTTTACATTGCTACAGTAGAGTGCCTATTTATTTATTTTGCGATAGATTTCTAGTGCAGGACTTAATCACTACCAAATATACAATTATCAACTCCAGAACAGTTCCTTTTGCCAAGCCTGCCTTTGCCAAGTCCTATTATAAACGCCAGCCTTTGGAAACTCTCATAGAATGAAAAAAATGTACGGGATAGTTAACGCATCTTAGCCAACCTACAAAACACAGAACTTTTGTATCTAATTACAAGGCAATAAAGTGCACTATTTTTTCTTTAGTAGACATAAGAGAATCCTAAAACAGTGTATGAAGTTCCGCCTCTTAAAACGTAGTGGTTATGTTCCCTTTGATAAATGCCATGACAACCATCTAGTAATTAATCATTACATCTCGCACTGGAATTACCCACTTCTCGTAACTTCCTTCTAAATTTATTAATTACAAATGGTTTTAATTAAATAATTAAGTGAGTAATTGCAACGTTGCATCAAAGCGTAATAGTGCCGTGCGAAGGACCATCGTTAGCGGCGTTTTTAGAGTTCCGTAGAACAGTGCAGTAGATCACGCGGTACACGGGCCCATTTAGGTAGAACAACTAGAAACTTATAATAACTAGGGGTTCTGTGAGCTGTAGAACCCACAAACCAGGCTTTTCTACAAAAAAATATATATTTTTTTAATTTCGAAAACTTGAATCGTCAATTTTTGCAAATATTATTATTGAATCTGTTCACCAAATTTCACTAGAATCCGTTGAGACATGCGGTTTCTAGAGGAGAACAAGTGTCAGCTAACATCTGGAAATCCGGAAATACGAAAGAATTTTGGTCCAAACTGAAACTCGTTCGTGCAAAAATACAAGTCTTCCGGCAAAAAGGATTCGTATTGCTAAAAGCGCCTGAGCAGCAGGGGCGGCTCGCGGCTTTACCTATAGTGCAGGGGGTGCGTTGCAACCGGGCGCACGGTCCTAGGGGGCGCCGAGCGCCACTCACAGGGCGCCACTCGCCTCAACTCGGGCGCTAGCGCGCGCTAGGGGGGGTGCTAGATGGCGCTACGGTAAAGATTGCACCCGGGCGCGACATGGTCTAAAGACTGCTGAGCAGTGTTACCAGGTTAGATCGCTAGTGACATCACGGCTATGTCAGGGACCGTCTTTATGACGAGCGTTCGCACATAATTGACAATTTATGATAACTTGACAGGTGACGATAGATATCGTGAGGATCAACGCCTTTCATATGTTTTTTGTTAATTTTACGCTTGACATTTTCCGTAACAAATGGTATCTATAAACATAGGGACTTTTTTATCATGACATTTTGACATGAGTACTTAGTGACATAGTATTTTTTACCCATATGTGTGAACAAAATTATATCAGCACAAAGACGTCCACTGCTGGACATAGGCCTCCCCCAAAGAGTGCCGAAGTAAACAGTCCTGCGGCAACCGCATCCAAGCGGACTCCCGCGCCCTTTACCAGGTCATCAGTCCACCTTGTGTCTTGTGGGGTGTCTACCCAAGCTGCGTCTTCCGGTAACTGGTCGCTTCTCGAGAACCTTTCCGCCACAACAGCCATCGGTGTACATAGCTTTTACATTCACTTATTTCCGGTAATAATCGAAACGTATTCTGGAACCGGAATGGTAACTTACCAACATAAGTAAGACCCTGAGATTTGTTCAACTTATACAAAGTTCCCTAGTAGGTATAGTTAGATTAGTTAGTATCCGTAGATACCGATCAGTCTTGTGCTAGTCATTATCTAGAGGTAATTAGGTTCAGTACTATCAGCCACAACTCGATGTGTCAACACGGATTATATATAATACTACATTTGGAATACTAAGAGTCCGCAGTAAGCTCGGCCGAATATCACCCTTCCATACAAACGGAGTTTCGTTCTCATTTTAAAACTACGTATTGGATTGTGACGAAACTTTGCATATACAATGACATGAGGTATATCATCATGGGGTCTGTCATTAATTAGTATATATGGTTCCAGTTTATAAAACAAACGAAATACAGCAAAAACAAGTTTTGTATGAAAAACTTAAATTGTACCTATATACAACGTGTCTCAAAAGTCAACGTCAAGCCGAAAATCCATTATAATTTTACATCATTATCTCTTATGAGGTAATGAGTTATCACATTTTATTAAAAAAAAAACAACTAAAAAAAGTTACAGGCATTTCAAATAATAAAAAATGGGCACCCTTTCTAAGCGTTATAATAAGAAAGAGACAGCAGTGACAGTAATGCCAGTTATGCTGATATAGGTTTCGTGACAAAACGCTTTTTTTGTCTCGAATGAAAGTTTGACTACCGGTTAGCCTAGTAGGTAGTGACGCTGCCTACGAAACTGAAGGTCCTGGGTTCGAATCCCGGTAAGGGCAAATATCTGTGTGACGAACATGAATATTTGTTTCTGAGTCTTGGATGTTTTCTATGTATCTGTAGGTCCTGGCCCCGTATCATGGTCGGCCTTATCCCGCGATAAGTGACAAGATAGAGCGTCAGTGTCGTTCTATCGAACGGTGTGAACATCATCATCTTAACTTAGATGGAAGCCATTTTTTAAAAGAAGAAGAACGGTGTCAGCCAGTGACAGACGCTCTATCTTGTCACTTATCGCGTGATAAGGCAGACCATGATACGGGGCCTGGGATAGCTATTCAGAAATAGCTGCTAGGGATTTGGATGCCCCATCTTGTGGTCATCTATCGTCATGTTAGTTTGTCATTTAAACTCGAACACGCCTCGGTCCACATTACAGAACAAGGAAAACAGTCCGTAATCGACGTAATGAGCCGCTCTATGCTAATCACGGCGGATGCCGTAATGCTTTGACATAATTACATAAAATAATGTATACGTTCATAATTTTCTGGTACGCGCGCATGGTTTCAAAAGGCCTGTTCTGCGTTTTCTATTAATGGAATCATTAGTGCGCCCTTTCGGGTGTAAAATAAGTCATTCAAGTTTCGTCGTTTTTTTAGGCTACTATTTCAAGCAACATAATAAAAACCTAACAACCTAAAAATCACTACATAGCTAAAATACTCATCCTTAATCAAAATTCGTTTTTGATGTGCATTTGTTAAATCTTGGTGCAGCTAAAGTAGCTCCGCGGGTGAAATGCTCAAAATGCCCTACACACGACTCTAATGTCAAGTGAATAAGGACTGACTGGATCATTTTGAGCGTGTTACTTAGCATAAAAATCTGCTATACCTACTACGACGGTGGCAAACGAGCGTACGGCCTGGCTGACGGTAAGCACATCGTCGCCTATACGAAGTTTGCTACACCAGAAGACTCCAAAGTGCTTCGTCGTCTATACTACGCGATATAAGATTCGGTCAAGTCAAATGTTTAATAACAATAATAAACCATTTATTTCAGGCATCTAAGGCCCATAGTAACAAATACCTTAAAGCCTAACATACATACAATACATATAAAAAGGAAATATTTAAGCGACGAACCAGCGTGGCTCCATTGCGTCAAGTCCGGTGTAGAATTCGATAGGTTGCCCCGGAACCGCCGAAACACGACACCCTTCGGCCAGAAGTCAGCACACGCGATGGTCTCCTGCAGCGGCCGCGGCACGCGCACCAGAAACGAGCTGAAATGGCACGTAGTGGCGCGAACGCAGCTGGAAAACCCTCAGCGAATAGCCAGTCTTCTGGTGAATATAGACAAACAACAAGGACAACTTACCTACTTAGGTATTTAGCATTCGCTAACCGGCACACTTAGGCCGGGGCCGCACTGGTTAAGGCGATTGGCGACGCGACGGCGATTTCAGTACAACTTGGGCGACTTGAGGCGACTTGATGTATGTAGATCGCCGTCGCGTCGGCAATCGCTCTACCAGTGCGGCCCCGGCCTTATATATGAACGCTAATCGGCGCAACGACCTTATCAACTATCTACTTAACGTAATAGATGACTACCAACTCAGGGTTCAAGTTGTATTAGTCACTAGCTTACCGTTGATTTTTTTTTTTTTTTTTTTTTTCTATCATTGAAAACTAGTTTTTATTCAGTCCTCAATACGAGCTTTCTCAGTAAGAACTCTTTATAATTGCAAAAGCCATCCGAAATGACTGCAAAATGCCAAATAATAGGGCATCGGTATGACGATAATTTTATAACATATGTTTGTCGTAGTCCTTATTCTTTGCTGTAATAAAAATGACAAAATTACAGGTGGTTCGTTCAAAATGAAGTTATGACTGATTATATTCATATTGTTATAACAAGTATAATTAAACAAGTAACATCTAACTTAATTAAGTGCAGAAATAAAAGTAACTTATTAAATTGCCATTTGCTGGTATTCAACCCTAGTGCTATAATAAGAAAACAACCGTATCTATTAAGAGGCTGCGTCGATACTTATACAGAGTGTACCAAAAATGGGGTGTCAACCGATCAATGGCATAACAGGTATCGTGTTCGGATAAGAAAAAGCTAATAAAAAACAAATTACGCGATTTTTTTTTTACATTTGTGTGTCGCGTTGGTTAACTGGAGCGACCTGCTCCATACAAATATCGAAAAAAAATCGCGTCAAAAAAAAATCTTTTAGTTTTTGAAGTGAAAATTTTTTTAGCGGCGCTGAGCACTTTTTGGGATGGGGAAAAATTGTTAAATACGCGACAGATTTTTGTGACGACAGATGTGAAGGAGGTCACAAACTTTTAATTTTTTTTCTGCTAGCCGATTCGACTTCATTCAAAACTGAACGCTATTCGTAAGAATATAAAGCCGTTAAACACTTTTTGCAATAGCATATTCTGCAAATAAATTTGTAATTTTGTCCATGCGTCCTTCACCGTTTTGCTATTGAGCTAATTCGATTAGTTCGAATTTGGATGTTATTCCTAAAGAAGCTTATAAAGCTTTGAAAAATATTTACCAACGGCAAAAACAAATTGATAATTTGTTCGCCGCCGCCGTCTGCTGTTCTTGCAAATTCGAATAGTTCGAATTTGGACGTTATTCCTAAAGAGAGAAAGCTTTGAAAAATATTTGGCAATGGCAAAAACAAATTGGTATTTTGTTTGCCGCCGCCGACGGGCGAGCCGGCCCGTCGCACCCAACGCGCCCGTGGCCCGTCCGCCTAAATAATTGATAATTGTTTATAAATTTGCGTCAAATTCATTTTTAGGGTGACACCGTAAGATGTCACGTGACCTGATCGAAACACTGTTACAATGTTATTGAGTTTTCACTTCTGCCGGCACTCCCGGAGTGCAACCCGGTCTTTCTTTTCTTATCAGAACACGACTACCTGTTATTCCCTTGATCGGTTCACTCCCCGTTTTTGGTACACTCTGTATATACCACGCCCCGTGTAAGTGACGCGTTTAAATGTCTTCCGTGCACTAGAAAACTAGATGCAATCTCTTCGGAAATTTATTTTAGACAAATACATACATACATACATATAATCACGCTTATTTGCCTGAAGGGTAGGCAGAGATCACGAATTTCCACTTGGTACGATCTTGACAAACCTTTCTTGCTTCATTTATCACTTTCATGACATTCTTCACACATGCTCTTCGGTTTAGGGTATCTTCACTATCTACTCTTCACGTCTTGCTTGACCTGACCCCGTATCATGGTCGGCCCTATCACACGATAAGTGACAGGATAGAGCGTCCGTCACTGGCTGACACCGTTCGATAAAACGAAACGACGCTCGATCTTGTCACTTATCGCGTGATAAGGCCGACCATGATACGGGGTCAGATCTTTCTTTAGGATTTCCCCGTTTGGTCGGAAAAGATTCGACGAGGTCGGCCCCTTCCAACTGTACCGTCTACTTTTCCCTCATACCTACACTGTCTTTAGTCTTCGTTAATTTTCTTCATTTTGGACAAATGTCGATACACATCTTAATTTATGTAGTTTTATTCATATTTGCTTCGAAGACTTTAGTTCAGTTAAAAAACCATCTTTTTAACTTGATGGTATAGTTGAATACTTAATCAATATATTGTTTGAGATGGGTGAGATTCAAAAAGGACCTTCTTTTTTTTCTGTCGCTGTATCTGTGGCTTAAGGCCTATCCTCGATTCTCGTACTACGCCACCATCAGCCGGCCTTGTCTTTTGCCACTGTGATGGTATAAAAAATGGTTACCGATCCCAAATTTATTTAATTTATCATTTATTTCAACCTAACCTAAACAGTTCGGCGCGATAAGTATAAAAAAAATCAAAACCTTTGGGGTCTACGAGAAAACTAGCTTTTTGCAGAAATTTAACTTCGGACAAACGATACACTTGGGAAACGAAGTTTAGTTATGCGATAGTATACCTAAAAGGTACATACACTCATAGGAAAACAGACCCACCAAATAAACACTTCAATAGTACGCATCATCGTCATCATCATATCAGCCGAAAGACGTCCACTGCTGGACATAGTCCTCCCCCAAAGGGTGCCAAAGCGACCGGTCCTGCGCCACCCGCATCCAGCGGACTCCAGCAACCTTTACCAGGTCATCGGTCCACCTTGTCGATAGTACTCAGTTTACGTTAATACACAATCGATTGACCTTGCATTTACCTTGCCCTAGAATTAACTATTACTGACCATACCTTGATCTCCCAGTTACCAAGGTAACATTGCCCGTTGAACCGATGGCCGTTGGGGCGGAAAGGTTCTTGAGTGGCCACGTACAGGCAGGCGCTGCGTCGTGGCCTGATGAAGGTCGCGGGAGTCCACTGGATGCCGGTGGCACAGGACCGGTCATAGTGTCACTCTTTGGGGGAGGCCTATGTCCAGCGGTGGACGTCTTCCGGCTGATATGATGATGACTACCAACTCAGGGTTCAAGTTGTATTAGTCACTAGCTCACCGTTAGTTTTTTTTATTAATAGCGACTGAGCTTTGAAAGCGTTATCTATGAATTAGCGATTAGCATAAGCAGGCTATGCTGTCTATCTAGTTTACTATTTAAAGCATGTGCTACCAATCAAAGCATTTTTTTGCTGCTTATGCAAATTCCGTATTTTTTGGTGAGGGTTCGGTACGGTATCAGTAAGCTGTCAACTGTATATGTATCGCGGCGAATATTGATCCCTATCACAGCTGTCTTAAGCTTAACCCTAAAGCCTCTGCTAAATAAAATGTGCTTTGTCCCTTTCTAACGAACACAAATGTCAAAGTGACAGATAAGGACAAACGAATTTTAACACCGTTCTAGTTAAAATAGGCTTGTAGAACGTTTATGAATACGGCCGTTAGAATCTGGCCCGAGAGTCAGTACCTATCACAATAATTATTTTCAAATCCATATTAATATGATAAATGCGAAAGTGTGTCTGTCTGTCTTTCTGTCCGTCTGTCTGTTACCTCTTCACGTTTATTAAACCGCTGAACCGATTTGGATAAAAGGTATAGAGATAGTTTGAGTCCCGGGGAAGGACACGGGATAGCTTTGACGACCGCTTTAGCCTAGTTGGTGACCCTGCCTACGAAGCAAGAGGTTCTGGGTTCGAATCCCGGTAAGGGAATTTATTTGTGTGATGAGCGCGAATATTGGTTCCTGAGTCATGGATGTTTTCTATGTATTTAAGTATTTATTTATCTATATAAGCATGTTTATCGTCGTCGCGTACCCATCCCTAGTAGCATTTTCGTTGGCATTTCGTTGGGCCAACTCGGTGATCAATGGCCCAACGTGGGGCCAACTTAAAATGCTACTAGGGATAGTACAAGCTTTGCTTAGTTTGGGACTAGGTCGATTACTGTAAGATTGTCCCCCAATATTTACTTAGTTTTTATACCGGAAATCATCCCCTAAGGAGGTGAAATGGGGGGTGAAAGTTTCTAAGGAGTTATGATATAAACGAAATACACGCGAGGCAGAAGCTATAGTTATTGATATGGCAACTATTTGACCTACAAAATAAGCTTTCAGTTTTAAGTAGGTACGCGGGTACCTACTTAAAACTGAAAGCTTACCTAATCACAGCGCTATTAGCACAACTTGCTGCTCTGTCGCTTCGCGCGCGACTAAGCGTCTCCTGTCTCACTCGCACCCTGCAAATTAGAAAGAGGAGGGTAGATCTTCCTCGACTCGCGTCGCGGCGCGGCGTCAGTTGTGCTAGCCCCTCAGCACGTCTCGTCTCGATTTTTCTCGCACTTTACCTCTTGTTCTAAGTGTTCTAATAAGAGAGAGACGGATAGTGCGAGAAAAATCGAGAGAGCTCGCGCGCCGTCTTGTGATAGCCGTGCTGAACGTCTATCATGAGACGGCCGCGACATACTCTCGATTTTTCTCGCACTATATATCTCTTGTTCTGAGTGTTCTAATAAAGAGAGACGGATAGTGCGAGAAAAATCGAGAGAGCTCGCGCGCCGTCTTGTGATAGCCGTGCTGCACGTTTATCATGAGACGGCCGCGACATACTCTCGATTTTTCTCGCACTATATACCTCTTGTTCTGAGTGTTCTAATAAGAGAAAGACGGATAGTGCGAGAAAAATCGAGAGAGCTCGCGCGCCGTCTTGTGATAGCTGTGCTGCACGTCTATCATGAGACGGCCACGACATACTCTCGATTTTTCTCGCACTATATATCTCTTGTTCTGAGTGTTCTAATAAGAGAAAGACGGATAGTGCGAGAAAAATCGAGACAGCTCGCGCGCCGTCTTGTGATAGCCGTGCTGCACGTCTATCATGAGACGGCCGCGACATACTCTCGATTTTTCTCGCACTATATACCTCTTGTTCTGAGTGTTCTAATAAGAGAGAGACGGATAGTGCGAGAAAAATCGAGAGTATGTCGCGGCCGTCTCATGATAGACGTGCTGTATGAGGTTTTGTCGAATACCTCATTCTTGTTGAGACACGACTGGCGGGTTAGACTCTAATTAGCTTTTGCTGGAGCAAGTCCTTAGCTCGCTGGGTAATACGAAGCAATTACGCATTAATGACTGCTTAACATTATCTCTAGGTTGCTTGTGTGTTAGTCTGTGTGTGGCATACACATAGGGCTGCCAATGTAAGGTTAGATAAATCTGGTTTGTACCGGTTTTTTTCTGAGTCATTTATTTCCTAAACTACGCGTGATAATAATAGGTAGGTACACATATAATTAGATTTTTTTAACAGCCGATTGTGGACCGGGTATAATAAACGTAAATGATGACATACATTATACTGGGATTACCTACAGCTGTCAAATATTGGATGTAAAGGCATTTTCACTTTAGTAACGGAAACGTCTACTTTCAATACAGGACTTTTATTTTTTTATTAACAGTACAGTCAGCATCAAAAGTAGCTGTGCAATCGAAGACTTGAAAAGCTCTTATTCCATTTGAATAAAGACTTTTGACGTCTTCGTTTGCGCAGTGACTTTTGATGCTGACGGACTGTACCTCAAAGTTAGTCAATAAATGTTATATTTTAAATTAAATTCGAGACGAGTGGCGGAAAAAAGGGGAGGGCCTTTGCCCATCAGTGGGACACAATATAGGCTAATAAAATAAAAAAAGAATGCGGTAGCACAGATATTATCGATATCCTTTTTAATTTATAACGTAGTGTTTGCTTATACAAATTTGACAGCATATGTAGGTAATAACTAATAAGTCGTAATAACACTCTCTCCTGAAAACTCGTAAACCTACGTCGCGGTATCAAACATTTCTTTAAATTCACTAAAACGCGCCGTCAATCCTAAAATCCTACGTTATCAAACTAATGCGCCCATATAATTACAGCGGGCATCAAGTATTCCAACGTATAATTACCTTAGCGCCCGTGACGCGTCTAATCCGGCTACTAATGGTGATAAATAGATCGGGATATCGCCTTGGAATATATTAGCGTTTAGTGCGCGATCAAACTTGCTGTAAACGGAGTTTTTAATTAAAACAAAGCATGGCTGACGTGAGAGATGCTGAGCCGAATTCGAATTTGGAACATGGAGTTCTTGATTCAAATCATATTAGCGGGTGTAGGTAGCTGAATGACGTTTTATGGGTTGCATCAAATCGTTTGTAAATTTAAGCGGTGTTCGTTAAGAGGAAACACAAGGGCCGTTTTTCCATAGAAACGTAGTCCCCTGTTTTCTCCCTGGATAATGGCAGTTAGTAGAGCAGTATATTTTTTTCCATAAATCTATGGCTACTATTGACATGTTCTTATGTTTTCCTTTTTTTCATAAATTTATTCTTATAAGAGATATTAAACTTCAAAAACCTAAAAAAAAATGCCAGATTTTCCGCTGTGTTCAAACATCCAGAAAACAATTTTGACTACATTATTTAAAATAAAAAGCGGCCACGTGCGTGTCGGACCACGCACAACGAGGAACCCTGCCTATTGAAAAGGTCGTATCATTACTATCTTTTGGCGCTTAAGTACGTCCTTTTATTTAAGGAAGGCAGTTTTAAACCTTTGAACCGATCTTGTTCAAAACAATTTTCGCTGAAAGAATTTAATAAGCCGTATGTCCATGATTTTTTTCATATTTTTTAAATACACGGTTCAAAAATAAGAGAGGGGGGGGGGGCACAATTTTAGTGACTTTCGGGGCGATTATCTCCGACTCTATTCGCTTAATCAATAAAATTGCTGAGAAACCTTATATTTATTTTGAAAGGCCTATCGGTTAATGTGCCACTCGTGGGCTAGCAATGAAAATTTTTTTTTGACTCAGTTTTATATACCGTATGTATAGTAAGTATGGAGTGCACCATTTGTTTGTTGTCTTGAGAGAGAGGGACCGGCGTTCGTCTCTTTCATTCATACATGGGTCTCTAGCTGTCAACACAACGAATCCCCAAATATATAAAGGGTCGTCAACGCACTCGTGATTCTTCTAGCATCGCAAACGTAGGCATATTGGCTGCGGTGTCTGCGTACCATCAGGCAGACCGTGTGCCGGTTTGCCACAGTAGTATGAAACATTACAAAGGTTATGGCTGAAGTCACATAACATAGTACATTAAATTAAGCTTTATTAGAGTTATTGCGTTATAAATAATCTCAAGAACTGATTTTATTACAGTCTAATAAGGAAAAATATACTATAATTCAAATTACCACAAGGCATCGTGACCGTTATAAACTATGTAGAACTTGAGGAGTAAACAAAACATAATTAAAAATAGGTAAATACTTTGTGTCACGTTAATTATTAATATAATGATTCATGAATTTGTAGTTAATTAAGTCACAAATAAACTAATTAGTTCAGTAAATTAACGAATAGCAGGCGTCAATTGAAAAACAAACCTATATGACGCGACAGAATATAGGTATACAATTGTTTGTCGCAATGGTCCCGCCGAGTTTATGTCAAATACATATAAACATTCGTCCCTCTCGCACATACTGCTAGAAAGGGATGAACACTATATGTCCGGAATAAACGCAATCATGATTTGCAAGGTACATGCAATATTTTGTCAATTTTAGTAAGAAATAAGTAAATATTATCATCTCTTAAGTTAACTCTGCATTCTCTCCAAAAGAAGTATTATTATTAAGTAATTGCTGTTTATCTTCACATTTAAATTGCCAGACTAAAGACATTCGTGAATTAGCCTGTTTAATTTATCGCGTATATACTTGCTAAGTATAAGTAAAACCCATGTGTGCTTAGTAGACATTAAAAAGCAAATGTCACTATTTTACTAAAAAATATCGTGAAAATTCATGTATCGTTGTCTATCAGTTTACCTTTATGTATGGTTGTATGTATTGTAAGCACTTTATTGTATGTAAGTACACAAAACAGGTTAAAACTTAAACATCTCAGTAAGCGACGAAACACTGTTATACGGCGTCATTCAGTGTCGCTTCCTGTAGTTGTTTGGATTCTAGATTCAGCATTTTGACTGCTTCCCTCCAATCCTTCGCTAAACTAGTCTACTCGCAAGGTAAAATAGGTACCTATAAGTACCTAATACGTGTGCGTCATCTCATAATCATTAAAACACGAATATCCTGTTCTCAGTTCAAATATCGTTATATTCGTGTGTCACTTTATACTTCGAAAGCCATAAAACATTGTTATATAAACGGGTAATTGTTTGCATTATATCGCCATTTCGACTTCCCACCTCGAATCCCTCGCTACGCTCACTACTCGCTAAGTATAAGTACCACTGTGTGCGCCAGCTCAAAGACATTAAGTTAATGCGACCTCATAATTACTAGTCGGAGGCATTAATTCCCGCATCCATAATTTAGTTTAATACGCCATGTTGGCCTACAATCTAAAAGGGTTAAGGGGATGATTTTAGGGACAAAAACTATCTCATGTTATTTCCAGAGTCTCAAACCCTCTCCATACCAAGTTTCATCTCGATCGTTTCAGCGGTATTAGCGTGAAAAGGTAACAGACAGATAGACAGGCGTAGTTAATTTCGCATTAATAATGTACATACTAGTTGCAGCCCGCTACCGCGTCCGCGTGGAACTCGCTAATATTGTAACTCCATTCTAAATTTCATCCCACATATCACCCCTTTAGGAGGTGATTTCCAAGAAAAAAAACTATCCTATGTCCTCCCCAGGGTCTCAAACCGTCTTCATTCCAAATATCATCTCGATGAGTTCAGCGGTAACAGCGTGTAAGGGTAACAGAAAGAAAGACAGAAAGTCCATTCTACAACGCAGGTGAAATAATTTTTGAAATATGGTTCCGGAGGTTACCTGAAATGTATCCTATTATATATTTATTTACTAGCGACCCGCCCCGGCTTCGCACGGGTACTATATTATACATATATACCTTCCTCTTGAATCACTCTCTATTAGAAAAACCGCATCAAAATCCGTTGCGTAGTTTTAAAAATCTAAGCATACATAGGGACAGACAGCGGGAAGCGACTTTGTTTTATACTATGTAGTGATTTATTCCTCGCACACCGCTACACTCTACAGTCATGTCTTTGTAACACTGAATTGTACATAGCTCTTTGTCGTCGACTGTACATTTGATTATTGACATTTGGCGCGTGCCTCATCCGCCAAAGTGTTCAATATCACCCAAAAAATTCCCCATACTGTTTATTGCATAAATCGATCAAGAAATGCATTTGGAATACAAGACTAGAACACCCACAAATCTATTTCAAATACTTTTTTTTATAAAATATATTTTTTATTTCCTGACCTTGACTTGAAAAAGTGATTAAATAAATTATGTAAGCGTATCTGATCAAGATAGTTCTTTGTGAGTAATACAGTTTGATAAAGGACTTTTAGGCGCATATTTCCTAGTACTTATTTTTGGAATTGCACCTCTGGTTACCGAGCTATTAATGTTTTCAGATTTTGGTTTTTATTTTTTTCCTCCAAAAAAGCACAAAAGTGCGACTCGTGACCAGCACCGAAAGATTGCTCTTAACTAGGTCTATCACTGATGAAAAAATCAAGTTCCATTATCGCAGCGTTTCGGAGATATCGAAATTCAAAATATAGTGGTAGGGTGTCATTCAAATTGCCTTTAATTTCTTAGTTAGATTAGAATAGACCAGTGGTTCTTAAACTTTTGTTGGGCATGAACCACTCAGAATTTCAAGCATTACCTGTCTATACCCTGTCCACGATAAGACGCTAGTACCTATAGCGGCCTCTCATTTGCACTTTTGTATGCAGATGAAAAGGACAAAAATGGGCAGTGGGCGTGAACAATGGCACCTCACTGTCAGGCTCGGTTTACATGGCGTCGCTCGGAATATTAATTTTTATATTTTTTAGGTATTCTTTATGATTATATTCTGGCAAGTTTTTAACATATTAAAGGACCGATATTTACCAATTGGTGGTTTATTTATTGCATAAGTATATTAAATATGGAAATTAAAATAATTCATGTATAATAAAACATATTTATTTAACTAAATAAATGAAACCAGATGTTTGTTATCAAAAATATTTCCGTCTGTCTTCGGCTTAGCTCAGTAACCATTACTACTAGAAAACTGTAATTCAGCATGGGTATATAAATCAATCACGCCGACAAAACAAAAGAATAAAATCTTAAAAAAAAAAACATTTTTTTGGGGTACCTGCCTACTTTAGGTGTAAAGTGGGGATATTTTTTTTTTCTCGTTAAATCCATAGTGTGGGGTATCGTTGGATAGCTTGTTCAAAAATAGTATGGGTTTTTAAACGACTTTTCAAATTAGTGATTCGTTTGCGAGATATTGGGCTTTAAAGCCCAAATTTTTGTTCGAGTCATGTGTGCGTGTCGATGTTACTAAGAAAGACAGGCAACTACGGAACCTTACACTGGGCCTGGCCCGACACGCACTCGGCTGATTTTTTGGTTCTACCACTGCTACTACGTGCTTCATGCATTTCTTCCACGACTCAGCGTTTACTTTAGAAATAGCTTCCTGGAGTAACAAGCCGAGTCCCAAAGTAAGCAGAATATAGTCCAGTAAAGAACCCGATTCACAGATTAAACCGGAAACAATAAAGAGAGAGCACTATAACGCGTCCGCACCGTGCAAGAGACGGATGTTGACTGAATTTTGACCGCCATGTAAACCCACACAATGCACATGCATCACCCTTATCGCTGACCAATGACGTGCTGTCTAAGTTTTCTAGTACGTACTAGCTCGTTATCGTAGACAATATTGAAAAAAAAAACTAATTTACAGAATCACGTTTATTACTTACTAGCTTCTGCCCGCGACTCCGTCCGCGTGGAACTCGTTTATATCGTATCTCCATATAAACTTTCACCCCCCAGTTCATCCCCTTGGGGGATGATTTCCGGGATAAAAACTATCCTATACCCCCAGGATTCAAACTATCTCTATACCAAATTTCATCGAAATCGGTTCAGCGGTTTAAGCGAGAAGAGGTAACAGACAGACAGACAGACACACTCGCATTTATAATATTACTAGCTTCTGCCCGCGACTCCGTACGCGTGGAAATCGTTTATATCGCAGCTCCATACAAACTCTCACCCCCATTTCACCTCCTTAGGGAATGATTTCAGGGATAAAAACTATCCTATGTCCTTCTTTGGGACTCAAACTTTCTCTATACCAAATTTCACCTAAATCGGTTCAGCGGTTTAAGCGTGAACAGGTAACAGACAGACAGACAGACAGACACACTTTCGCATTTTAAATATTAGTATGGATAGTATGGATATGGATAGTATGGATTTTTATTCACCTGTGTCATGCGTCTATACCGCTCGGCTATAACAAAATTAAGCAGAATAACAATGTACGAGTATGAGCGAATTACTGCATATTTCTAACAGAAACGTTAAGAGTGAACGAAGCTGGCCGTAGACCCCTTGCAATCGTGTCACTGACCCCTGAGGGATCCATGGAGCCCACTTTAAGAAACCCTGGAATAGACCTTCAGACTCACAGATATAGATATACACTAGATAACTTAAACACCTCAATCTGTATGAAAACCGACCGTGTCACTTTTTTCTACCTACTTTGATGTCACACGGACGAATTAGTGATCTGAATTCCCGGTTGTCCGCGGAAAATCGATTCTGCAATAAGGTATTTTGTTAATATTTTCGGACAACCGTTAACCGGCTACAACAACAGACGCGCGTGGAATGTAAGTCGGAGTCCGAATTCTGACACGCGAAGTACATGCATTTGCGTGATCTATGTATATCTATATCTGTGTTCAGTCAGACTCGAGATAGGTTATATTTCACCCCGTGTCTTCGATGCGTTCTTTGTTATGCGCGAGCGGAGCCGCAGCTATTTAAAGATTTAAAGATACAACCGTAAGCACATTTTATGCGTATTTTATATATATAATCGCTCTTGCAACATTAAAAAAATTAAAGCTTACAAACCGTTCACGAGTCGAAATCATAATAAAACCATTAAAAATGGCAAATAACAGTTGTAAAACTTCAGCCAGGATCGCTCCCAAAACATTCGTGAACATTAACTTTATTAAAATACAATTATTGTGGTCAATAAAAATTATACGTACAGCGCCTTATCTTTCGCAATCTCGCATCTTGTAACCCCAGGCAGTGGAAAAACGAACCTACCTTAATTGTTTTAAGTCGCTTTTCGAAGAAACCTGAGATTCTGATACACGCTTTCGAATGTAATCTGTCAAGTTAGTACCTACGCTTAATCATCGCCAGAGGGCGACATTATGTGCGTTCGTCAAAATATTCGCAGTAAATTGCTTTTTATGCGCATATCATTATTAATGCAATAAAGGTCATGTTGGATTGACAGCAAAATTAGCTGGCAATTAAACGACTGACTAATGTTCACTTTCGATTTTTAAACCCTAGAGTTGTGTTTATGTTGGGTTTATAGTCAACCCGTATTAAATTACTGCGTTTTAAAACATTTTTCAAGTTAATTAGGAAACCTTTCAATACAAACTCAAACTCAAAATGATCTTTATTCAAGTAGGCCTAGTTACAAGCACTTTCAATCTTTCTTACAGAGGTTATTTATACTTAATGTTGTTTTGTCTGTGCATTCTGTGATATTTATTTTATATGTACTTACTAATATTATAAAGTGGAAACGTCTGTAAGTATATAGCTTTGTAAAGTGTAAGTGTTTATGTAATGGGTAATCTCCGGAACCGCTAATCCGATTTCAAAAATTCTTTCACCTGCGTGTAGAACAAACTTTCTCATGTTACGGTTATCGGCTAGCAACAAAAAGTGACCTCCTTCACATCTGACGTCACAAAACTCTGTCGCGTATTTAACAATTTTACCCCATCCCAAAAAGTGCTCAGCGCCGCTAAAGAAGTTTTCACTTCAAACAAATCTCTCAAAAAGGCGTAGCGTATGTTTGATGAATTGAAGAAACAATTAATGCGCAAGGCATTGTATGTATAAGTTTGTAGATATCGACTTTATACTATCAGCTAGAAGGTTCACGTTGTAATAACAGTGTTTGTGTTTTTTTTATTTCGTATTCCTAAAATTTCATCAGAACTAAGTACTAAACCTAAATTAATAAATATTTTTAACCGTATTCTGTATTTGAGGCTGCTCGGGATGTCGGAATGGAGACGGGAGGCCCAGCCCCCCTATTCTGTAACTTGTTTTAAGCCCACCTCAACGCTCAACACAAATATATCTTGACACCGCGATGCGTAGTAACTAAGCGTAGGTGGAGGTCTAGTTTCGTGACGGGTCACCGGCGGGGTGAGCAGCATTAGCGCGTAGCGAATAACATCCCAGCATTGGGATACCACTGGCTACTAATAATATTGCTGTATAAGGAAATAGGTATGACTTTAAGTCATGTACCAGGGTGTAGTACTGCGTATTTCATGAAGGACCAACCTAAGTATATACTCGTAATTAAGCGTGCTTTCCGCTAAGCTGGTTTTTATCTCGTTTCCTCGCTCTCTCTCTCTCTCTTATCGTCCTTTGTTTAGTCATGATCTACTTATGAATAGAAGTGGTAGAATATACCCCAATACGTACGTATGACGTAGCAACTCGTCGCATGCCGACAAGTTGCTACGTCTACTAAATTACTTATTCCGTTATGTTATCATTCTATATTACTATATGTTTATTTGTATATCTCTTGTTGTGTTGCCTTCCGTTCCTTCACCAAATGGACTCGGCGGAAGACCAGCGCTGGCAGTTAAAGCCAGCATCATGCTGAGCCGGGTCCATTTCGTGACGCACATAATATTTTTTTTTTCTTTTCTATACGTATTAAGTAGTGGTATTTGCTGTCACGAATAAATTATTGATTTATGATTTATTTATGATTAATATTGTTTAATGAAGGTTATGAATGAACATCTTTTAGGCAGTAATTTCGTCTCACTTAATTAACGTGTTAGTGTATTTTTCGCTTGCAATTTAATTATCGCTCCAATTTATATGCAAAAATCCAATGATTGATAATTTTGTTGTATGCCAATTAGTGAGATACAAAACCTATTACTATTTAAATTCTGATCAAATTTTCCCTGGTTTGCCTGTTTAGGAAATACGTCCAACCATAAATGTTGAATTGTTTCTTGTTCCTCTAGCATTTGAACACGACTCATTTAGTTTAATCAGAGACTGGTGAATTTAAAAGACTGCCAACATCTATACAAGTATACAATGTCGTGTTCCTTTAAAATAATGAGCTTGCTGTACCTAGTTTCAACATAGAGAGGTCACTGGACACGCACATATTGGCACATTGGGCGCGTCGTACCTACTTACGGTGACACACCGATCAACTTTAAATATGGCGCCGGCAACTGGCATGTCATAAAAACTTGTCAAACTTTCCATACTTTCAGATTTTAACGGTTACAGACGGTTTGGTGCAGCCGACCCTTAGACATGGCTTAACACAATAGTGAACAGAATGAAAAGCCTCCTTATTTTCTTTTCTTGCTCGCGCTGCCTTTCTGGAGCATTCTTAGAGAGGTCCACGCAGTGCCGATTTTATCTGGACCGTCCACTTCGCTGGTGACCTTCCTCTGACTCTCAAATCGTCCCTGTCACACTAGTCTGTTACTTGTTTTAAGTTCACCTCAACGCTCACCCATAAATTTATCTTGACGCCTCGAGTCGTAGTAAACAAAGCGTAAGTAGAGGTCTAGTTTCTTGAGGCCTGATAGGAGATAATAAGTGCCTAAAGAACAACAGCCTTGCACTGCCAGGCATTCGATTCACGACTCGTTACATACCTTATAGATGGCGCCTTATGTATCCCTATCTACTTTGCATAATAATTCGATCTGTGTCCCAAAACTCTACAACCTTTCCCTTACACCAACAGTATTTTTATAATTGTCGGTTGCATTTAGCTTGCGCTCGGCGCCGGATGAAGCCTAATTAAGGGCCAATTACCGCTAATGTATGTAATGAACCCCATGAGCGTATTGTCGCGAAGAAGTGTTGTGTCACTGCGTTCCGTTGGGCGACAGTTATACTGGGCTGTTCACGCTTCACGCTTTATCTCATCTCAAGCAAACCAGTGTAAGTCAGACCTTCGATTCAACTAACTAACTATTTTAGCTCAGTTATCCAAGAGCAATGGCCTCCGAACAAGTACACGCCACTTATCCCGACCCTTCGCCAACTCCTGCTCTTTCGATTCAATGTTATTCGATTGAGGCATATCACGTGCACCTATGAATGTCGATAAACTACCAACGGTTCGGAAAAACCTCTGCCACAAGAAGCAGCGTAATAAAACTCGATGCCACGACCAATTCGTAAAACTGAACACATAGATACCTGATGTGTAGGGACGCAATATCGGTTTAAAGCGGCTGCACTGCACAGTCATTATAGCCACTGCGTAGTAGTTCAGCCATACCACCGCACAGAAGATTCACACTTATCTGGTCTGACGGATCCTTTTGTGACAGAGTAAGTTTGAATCCGGATTCACGCGTTGGTATTAGAAATCGCGGTCTCAAGATATACTAGGGGTCAACGGCGAGATGAGACGGGACAGACTGTGAATCACATAGCTGCCCGACAATTGCAAAGAGTAGTAACTGCGTTAAAATGCAAGCACTTTTATATCAGTGTATAAACGAAGTAACACTTCTAAAATGAAGCATGTACTCTTCATGTTTGCATGTTCTGGAAACTTTGAAATAGTAATGCGTGTAGCATTGCATAGCGTTTAATTGAATTGCGGTGGTAGTAGTATTAGTGCACTTTATTTGTTATTAACAGTGAATTTAGGGGTAAATGTTGTCGGGAAAAGTTCTTTAGTGGTAAGACGCCTGCTGTTTGCTGCTTATATTCGCTGTGTACTAGTTTTGTACTTTTATTGAGATATGTATTGCATTTAGACGACCACTCTAGCCCAACCTTTCTAGTGGCCCTGGGTTCGAATCCCAGCAAGGGCAAATCGTGTGATAATCAATAGTATTTGTCCCAGAGTCTTATACGTTTTCTATGTATTATTAGAATCAGAATCAAATATTTATTCATGACACAACACAACAAAACACACAGTATTACAGACATAAGATGAGGTAGATCTGTGCACTGTGCAGTGTCACGAAATGGGCCCAACTCAGCATGATGCTGGCTTTGCAGCCAGCGCTGGTCTTCCGTTGGGTCCATCCAGTGAGGACACGGAATGTAACACACGTAACATAAAACAAGGTAAAAATAACAAAAAGAAAAATAAAACAAAAGAACCAGTGACAAATTGAAATAAAAAAAAGCAAAAAGAAAATAATAACTAGCATAAAAGCACTGGTTTACTATGATCAATTTAACATTACAATCTCATGCCATCGAATCGTAGACTTTCTCGTGGACTTTGACGCGCAGACAGCTATCTTGATAGCTCCCGTAACTCATAAGGCACGTTCGGAAGCACCGCTAACAGTATTTATGCGGTAGGCCCCCCACAAGGTGGACTGATGACCTGGTAAAGGTTGCGGGAGTCCGCTGGATGCGGGTGGCGCGGGACCGGTCACTTTGGCACTATTTGGGGGAGGCCTATGTCCAGCAGTGGACGTCTTTCGGCTGATATATGATGATGTAATATTATGTTTGTATTTAGACGCTTTCCGGTACCGTCACACATATTCACAATCAATTAAAACAATAATTTCCCACAGGCTCGCAGCCTCCAACGGCGAGATCACAATCACGACGTCCACGCACTCCGGCACGAGCTCCGCGGGGTCTGCGCCCGCGCCGTCGCCGCACGCGCCGGTCAAGATGTCGCCGGGGTCCGTCAAGAGTTCGCATGACGACAACGACTTGCTCGCCGACTCACCAAGTAAGTGTCAGAACAGCTCGGTATACTCTCTACCATACCCACCCAAAGAACTATTAAAAGGCATAGGTACACGTTGCACTCCCGCTGGGTCAGCTTTTAAAGCCACACAGGGAGGTTGTCCCATAACACATCTGTTACTGGCCCCACTGCAGGCCAACAGTGAAAAGAAGAAAACGAAAAGACACTGGCACAAACTCCGCGGGATCTGCGCCCGCGCCGGCCAAGATGTCGCCGGGGTCCGTAAAGAGCACTCATGACGACAAAGACTTGTTGGCTGACTCGCCAAGTAAGCCAGTGACTATATAATAGAGAGAGTCTATTTAGGTCATACAGAGATTTAGCTTCCAGTCCTTCCTTTGGATATGCCAAAGTGACTTATGTTATGTGACGTAATATTTAGTTAGACTCATAACGGATAAACATGTGTTAAGTAATAGACAACGAAGGTAGTTGGCAAAAAACACTCGTGTCTCTGCCATGAATGTCCAAGAAGATGGGCCCAGTAAAGAGCTTGCAACCAGTTGCACGGTGTCCACATAACAAATACAAATACAAATATTTATTTGCCAGAATATGGTAACATAAGGTCTTAAAGCTAAGTAAGTTTTAAGACCTTATGATTTATTATCAATTACAATGTCAGTATTATATGATTAATTACAATTACAGCAGTCAATTATTCAGATAAATTTAAATAAAATAAAAAGTAAAAAATAATAACATTAGACACTAGTTTACATTATTCGTCATATATTTCTTAACACTATAAAAACATTTACATTGCAACCAGTCAGTTAATTTCCTCTTGAATATATTCCTATTTTCTAATTTAATGAGGTCAGGTAAATTGTTATATATAAGGATACACATGTTATAGCAGTTTTTTTTGTACATGGCAGATTGGCATGGAAGCTGTAATAACAAATTTCTGTATTGAGCCCTAGTGTGTCTTACAGTGGAGTCAGTACGCATTAGGAAGTAGTCAGGGTTTTCCTTCACAAAAAGACATGCGTCTCTAATGTATAAACATGATTGCGGTAGCAATTTAAATTTCTGAAATAGAGGCTTACAACTTTCCAAAAACCTAACGATTTGCTAGCTGACTTGCCAACTAAGTGAAGGTATAGTTACTAGGATCGGCCACTCCCTCGTCAGTCTCAACTCATCAACTCTTAAGTTGTCGGTCCAACCTTAAAATAATTGACACCTAAAGGTATCCGACACATTTTCCTCGTCATCCAATCACGAACTTACCATGTCGATTTATCAATTAATTAACCCAGCGTTCCAAAACATAGTTAAGGAAAAGTTCGCTTCATCAGTTACTTAAACAGAATTAACTGAACTAAACTACCTAAACGCTATTTTCGAGTCTGAAACTCTACACTACTTATCCAGAAAAGTTTTCATCTAAGCATAGCACAGATCCATTAGGAAAGTCTAGCGTTGTCCTAGCCTCCGAGGTACTGTTTCACCTAATGCTATAAAGAGTTAGTTGAAAGTTGGATGTGCGTCCAGCCAGTTACGGACTTAGTAGGCTGCATTCAGGTACTTTAATGTAGTTAGGGAAATATCTTGGTCATTTCCGATTTATTGTTAGCTAGTTTATTAACTACGTTGCAAGTACAAACTACGAAGTTGCGAGTAGTGTTTGACGCTGCGATGGGATGTTAGTGACCTGTTTTGATTATATTTTGTAAAATGAATAAGTCTGGCTACAGGTATAAGATTTTGTTCTGGTTGTCTGTTTAAAACTATAAGAGGAATATAATACATAATTATATTAATTTTCCAATGCTTCATTATATCTGTAAGATGAATCAAACATCATCTAAAAACCTGACGATAGGTATAAATAGATAACTTATATGTAGGTATCTATAACGTATTGTAAAACCGAGTTCTTATATAAGTGAATTCGTGCATTTCATTGGTGTATAAGTTTTCACCTCATTTCATTTATACAACTTTGCCGAGAGTCTCCGACAGTAAAACAGCTTAATCGACACATGTGGGGCTCGTTTGGCCCAATTTTTATATATAGAACGACGATTTTTAACCGTTTGCCGTTAAATAGCCTAACCTTTGACCTATTCCAGTCTAGACGTAATATTTGCGGCTCCGTCCACCGGATTATTGAATGAGACTCATAAGTAGAAAATACCAGATCTATTTTTGAAATATGGATAGTAAAAAATAGAATTCATGAATGAGAGAAAAGTTGGCTCAGTGGTCTGATGCTTATAGATCATACCCGGAATTAGGATTTTATAGTTTGAGAGTTTGGATGTAAAGTTACAACGTGTGGTCGCAAGACAGGGGTCTCCTAGATAACCAACAACACATTTTACCTATATTCAAACTACTTTCAAAAGAGTACTCTTCTTTACTTCGGAACTCAGTCATTTGTGAACGGATTTCGTACTAGCTGCCCACGACTTTTTACGTGTATAAGTAGCCTATGTAAAATCGATTTGAGCAATGTAATCCGTTCATTAGAGTCTGGCCAGGAAAAGATGAGCCCTTTTTTTATATGGCAACGTTTTATGTGGCAACAATAATATCATTGTCAAATGTGTCAAACGCCTTAAATTAGTATGATGTCCTAAAATTGATACTTGATATGGTCGCTAAGAAAGTAACTGTTCCATAATAAATTGGACTGTTTTTGCTTTTGAAGAGAATTGATTTATTTAATCATATAGCATTTTTTATTTCGCCTTTAAAGTTTGTCACTCTTTAGCACCACCCAGGGGACACGGTTGTTGGCATTTTAAGAAAGTTAAAGGGGGGCTTACTGCTAATATTATTAACATTGAAGAATATAATAAAAAGTTCAATTATTATGTATCGTCAAAAGTTTTATTTGGGATAGTGGTTTTGATTATTCTTTTTAAATATAAAGTAGAATGAAGTTAATCAGTTTTATTTCATATAACTGCATTGCATACTATCATATGCATAAGTGTATTATATTTTATATTGTATATTTATATATGTATTGGCATGTTTTTATTTGTCTAGGATTAATACCTATTAGGTTTTGTTTTCATTTTCTCTGTGTTTTTGTACACGGTATAAGTTTGCCTATCTCGTTCTACCTACCTTCCTCTGAATTGCTCAAAAGTTAGCTGGAACTGGTTCCCCTTATAGGGATAAGTTCGCCTTTGTACTTTGATCTATTGTGTGACATGTATATTCTTTAACCTGTTATTGTGTAAGGTATCTTGGGAGCACAACAACAACTAAGTGCGACCTAGAATCGGAAATAAATAGCAGAATAGGTGCTGCGGCTGCCACCTACGGCAAACTGCGAGCCAAGGTTTTTCGGTCCCATGATCTAAAACTTTCCACAAAAATAAGCGTGTATATGGCGGTCGTGCTACCAAATCTCTTGTACTCCTCCGAGACGTGGGTCGTCTACCGCAAGCATATCCGCATACTCGACAGATTTCACCTCAAATGTCTCCGAGATATCATGAATATCAGATGGACGGACCGCGTCAGAAATACGACCGTCCTGAGGCGTGCAAATGTCGGAGGCATCGAGGTGTACCTGATGAGGCGACAGCTGCGGTGGTGTGGACACGTGTCGCGAATGTCGGATGACAGAATGGCGAAGCGCATTTTCTTTTCAGAACTGAAAGATGGTAAGCGTAAGTGTGGTGGCCAGTACCTTCGTTACAAAGATGTTCTGAAAAGACACATGAAGAGATGCAAAATAGAGCCCTCTGAGTGGGAGGAGAAAGCAGCACTGCGGCCCCAATGGCGACGGCTTATCCATAAGCAGGTTAATAACTTCGAAACTGAGCGTCGCAATGAGCTCGATAAAAAGCGAGATGAGCTCAAGGCACGTCCACCAGCAGCCATCATTTATAACTACGTCAGTGGAGTGTTAACTTGCACCAAGTGCGCTCGCACTTTTACGAGAAAGATAGGGTACGTGAGCCACCTGAGAGCGCACTTGAGAGTACGAGTAGAAGAACAACATTGTTAATACCAAAGCCAGAATACGCAGTCGCTGTGACCGAAATCGGTCAGGACGACATCATCATCATCATCACATCATCATTGTGTACAATAAAGTGCTTACATACATACATACATACATACATAACTTTACTTCCTTTTGTTTGATCAGTTGCATTGTGTGATTTTGAGAAAAATTATAATTGTTCAAGTATCATCATTATTTTATCGCGTTATTCAAGGTGTTGCAACACGCTGTTTTATAATTTGCCGCTCTTTTCTAGACTCATCTTTCTCTGGCCAGACTCTAGTTTCGGCTATTAAGAGAAACACACTTTCGCACACACTTTCATGTTTGTACTATTTGATTTAGCGACTGCTGAGATTTTTTTGTTATTATTTGACCGGAGTCACAAGTGTTGTTACCAAGTGTATGGCTTGACGCTGCTAAAGAACACTGACAAAACATAGAAAAACACTGATTCATAAAATGTATGTAATAAAATGTGACGTTTTACAACAGGTCGATCACGTATCACGTTGTACGCGCGGTAGATCTTACCGCGCATGTTCACACTGCGTCCGTTTCCGTGTCCGGGAGATGCCTTTTTCTCTTTTGCGATGTTTCGCCCGAGTGCTAAAGAGACGGATGCCTCCCGAACACGGAAACGGACGCAGTGTGAACACGCGGTTAGTGTAATTTTCCCATATTTTCCCTGTTTCCTGGTAATATGACAAAAATGTCACATTTTGCAATTCGAATACGTCTTATAACATTATACGTAAATGCAAGTGCTAAGTGCTATAAAATGCTTTCAGCTATAAATACCTCTGAGCAATCCGCCGTGGAGGGACCAACTAGGCTAATTGTCGGTAATGATCGACTCCATCGATTCTGTGCTATTTCTGCATTAAGTAATGCTATCCAGCGTAATGAACGTGTATTTTACACGGCCTGATAAAAACTCTGTTAACAATAGTGTCAATGCAGTTAAGTTTATTGGGTCTGTATTTATATTTTGTAGCCATATTAGGGCTGATATTTTTTTGTTATTCTTTCCCGAGGGTAGACAATAGTCACAGGGTTTTGTAGGATAATTGATTGCGGATCCTATTTTATGACTTAATTTGATTAGAGCATAAAAAGGTTGATATAATTTTATTATCAGGAATATCTAACTTGATATGCAATACAAGTTTAGCAAATCTTTTACGAGAGCGCAATAGTATTCGAGATTTTGATGGAGTTACTAATTAAGTGTTCGGATTTTATCAAGCAAATGAAAGATTGAATAGGACTCGAACACATAGTGTTTTGGCGTCTCACGGCATCACTAATTAAAAAATAGTTACCTAAGTGATGCATACACGAAGTTTCGGCTGTGGTATGAACTGGAAATCAGCTTGGGCCTTTCGGATCGCTTCAAAGACGCGCTGGACGATCCCAAACTTACAAGCGATATCGAACCGTTGAGCCTAAGGAGAGACTTCGCCTCCTTGTGCATGTTCGCTTGTATAACGGGTGGTGCTCCGAAGAACTGTTCCACATGACGCCCACGGCTGCTTTCTACCAGCACCACTCGCCGTCGCCAGGGCATTCATCCTCACACCCTGGAACCTAAACGGTCACGTACGGTGCGGTTTCAGAGAAATTTCCTCCCTCGGTCGCTCCAGTTGTGGAATGAGCTCCCTGCCAAAAAAGGAGTGTGCAAATTCTTAAAGGGTTGGCAACGCGCATGTAACACCCCTGGAGTTGCAAGCGTCCATATAGGCTACGGTAACCACTTACCATCAGGTGGGCCGTAAGATTGTTTGCCACCGACGTGGTATAAAAAAAATCTACCTTTACCTCTAGCACAACTTGTTAACGCGTCGCGTCGCGAGCGACACAGCGGCCCTTGTCTCAGTCGCACTGAGCTTATTAGAAAGAGGAGGGTAGATTTTCACGTCTACAGTATGGGTGAGATAGACCATATGTCCCTTTCTAAATAGCCTTGTTTGCCACCGACATGGTATAAATAAAGATAGTTCGATCCGTCTTATTGTGTCCGCCACTGGATCGATGGCAAGATTAAACAGGACATCGGCTAAATGGTACCGGTCTCGGAACTTTGAGCCCTACTACCATTTAAAACAATGGCTACGCAATTCCGCAGAAGGCTTTTAATGGATGCGATTTTAGAAAGAGTTATTTCTTCATCCTAGCGTTCTTGCTTCCTAAAATTCTATGATGTCAGTCGTTAGGCCAAGTAAAGGATGAATCACAACTAGACTAAATAAAGTGTTCGCCAGTCACATATTTCACCTGTTAATTAACACGTTCTGTTTCCTACGCAACTTTGACGGGTGTGACCGCTTGCTGGCCGATGCGGGAGCGAATGTATGAAAAACTCATTGACTGGTGCCATACTTTAAAGCCCTTTCAGGCGAATTGAGAACTTCTACAGTAAAGTTCGGGCAATAGAGCCATTGATAGTGTCAACGCTCTTGCGGCCAATCACCTACAAGATGGACAGATCTCATAAACCCCACAACGAAGTATATTCTTTAACGAAGTATGCACGCAGTGCCACGGATAGAGAGATGAGGAGAATTTTGCAACCAAATTGGCAAAAGACAGCATGGGATGTCTTAGTATTACGACCATTCTGAGAACAGCACCCGACTGAGAATAATAATTGTAAACCTCATACTGTAGTCCCTTGGAAAAAGGGAGTTCCTTTCACTGCCAGAGCGTTGACGGCAGGAGTTTTCTCTAGAAACGTGCTGTGCATAAACAAAGCCTAAAAGATGAAAAGTTCCCTCAAATCGTATCGAATCCGTCTCGTGACGTATAATCCGTCGACATCGCGTCCCGGGGCCCCAGTTCTATTGATTACTATTTAATTCGTTGTTAGTGGAAACAATTACTAAATTACCCAGTTCCTCTCCTCTCCTGTTAGTACGAATTTATAGAATCAACTGATTCGATACGTTTGCTGGGAATGTACGCTTGGGAACCGGATTGCGTAATCGATTGATCGAGTCGTAGTTTGGTTGTCGAATTAGTGCAGGGTCAAGAAATGGTATAAAGTTTCTCTAAAGTTTGCATTTACGACTCCTGTTGCTATGAGAACGCCTGGATGGATTATCTGGATAAGTTTTATGTCGAGCCGTAGGTTTCAAAGCTGATGATCACGATGATATTACTAGTGGCATATAATTATTGAACGTGCTCGCAAAATTTCACTTGAATCGGTTGAGAAATGCGACCAGTAGAGAAGAACAGGCGGACAGACATACGAACTAATTTTTGCCCAAGCTGCAACGAAGAGTATCGTTCGCGACACTGACTCGTTCAATGAAGCTTCCTGAGAAACCACGTCAAAAATCTAACTCTGGATCCTGTATTTAATTTTATTGGTCCCTTGATTAGGTTATATGTATTGGATTTTTATTATTAATAAGTTTCTGTCCATTTTATTTTCTACAAACTTTTATTGCCGACTGTATTTTTCTGTATACCGTCATCAACTACTCATTGAGACGATTCTAACGAGCCCAAACTCATCGGGAGACGGTTAAGTACGATCTCCATCATCAGATCAACTCGATGGTACCATAATATTGAACTGTCATCCAAACACTAGCCCAAGATTTCAGCTCAATCGGTTGAAGATCTGCTTCAAAATTGAGTTGCAAGATTTCATCAGAACAAACATAGTTCAGGTTCATACATTGCAAGTCAATAGAAAGTTAATTTAAATCAATTATCAGGAGAGACTAGGTGATCAATCAGTGATCACTCATCTGTAAACAACCTTTTCAATAAGACGCGTCGCAACTTTATACAGTTAACCCGATTAACATAATTTAAATCTAATCTAGCCGGCTAGTTAAAAATTCCTCTGATCAGACAAATTTCACAATTAATAAATTTTAATAGCACTACCAATATCAGTAAAGTAAAGTCATAATCACGCATAATTTGATATATTTATAAACAATAAACAATTCCGGGGCCTTTTAGCGATCAAAGGGGCCGGTGGAGAGTGAACAATATAATTAATCAACTAATTAAGTCCATTACCAATAATTACCCGGTATCGATAAGTGGAACGGTCGATAAGAAAGCAAAGAGTTGTCGCGGGGCTAATTGGCAAACAGATCGTGTGGCGTTGTACTTGTACTAGTCGAGTTTGTATGGCGAAACTGTTTGAAAGCCAGGCTTGCCTAACTTTGAAATGATATAAAGAATCTTCGTGACAATACAAAAAAAAAAATATAACTAGATGAATAAGAACTGCGATAAAAGTAAATAAAACTAATCCTCCAATCGGCAGCGCATTTGTGGTTATTCTGGAGTCGAAGCGACTTTAGGTAGTATGCTCGTTTACCACCGCCATAGTATAAAAAAATCACAATAAGTAGTGTCACGAAATACCCACCATACAAAAAAAAACAATCGTTTCTGGTAGGAAATAGAATAGAGTTGTTTTAATATTGAACGAAACAAATTCCATTGAAGTGGATAATACGTAGAAGGCATCGAAAGGGGGCTTTAGGAGGTTACCAGTGATGATACGTTTAGAGATTTGAATATAAAATAAAAAGTCTCTATGACATGATATAAGACTAAACTTCACCTCTCTATTGTGAACTTCTGGAGTTCGGACTATAGAGGCATTATTTCAGTTATTTTTATGAGACTTGTCTTTGATAGTTCGGCATGAAAACGACAGAATATCCAGCAGTTCTAAATTTGTGATATAGAACTCTATTGTCCAAGTCACATGGTTTCTTTTACACTAATCTGATAGCGCATGATACGATCTTGAGAAACTAACGAGCCTTTTAGGACAAAATGCCGAGCCTTACTTAATTGCACCTAATCGACGTAATACGTAAATTGCTGGTGCTACCATTTGTTACCCACTTTCTACTAATACTTAAGTACCTAGTTGGTACTTTTGTAACAATTAGCTCTAGATTTACAATGGTTTGCTTACGATACAGCTACATACTGGTTAGTGAACAGATTATTTGATTATAAAGGTAGGTATAGACAGTACACATTTTACTATAAATGAAGTCAAATAGGCACACGTGGAGCTCATGTTATATCCTGTAAGAAGCATGAATATAGAAAAAAACAGGTGACAAGTTGTGGCTCTCTCAGTCTTGACAGTTGTATGGGCATATATGGTTCTTATTCTCTCACGCTTGGGTAACTACGTTTTACCTCGACTTTTCTTACACTTTTCCGTAGGGTGTATTTTTCCCATCTCGTAATATGTCCTAATTTTACCTAGGTACCAATGTATTTTGATTAAAAGTTGTCGCACCCCAAAAATAGCGTGAGAGTTAGAAAAATTGGTATTTGATGACGAACAATTTCGTTTGACATTTAATATGAACTACCAATCTCAAGTAATCAGTGTTATCATGTTTACGATAGGTTATTATTAGTAAATGGAAAATCAATATCGTATCTTTTGTGTAATTAAAATCAGTATTAATTACTAGACAAGAAAATGAAAAGCCCTCGATAATTTGGATAAAGAAAAGGTCAAACTTTTATCGAACTGCTTCAATTCTTTAAAGAAACTTGTTCAAAGCACTTACAACAGTTACGTTAATAATACGCGTTAATTATAATCGATATCGTTTTCGATTCTACATCGTAATCGTAGCACGAATCGACTTGATTCGGCGCGCGTAATTTTATCCATTATGCTTTCGGAAACTTCACTCGAAAACTCATTCCCGAACGATACTGCTCTTTGTTCCGTCGACTCAAGGAACCATAGTCTAAGATCGTGTTTAAAAGTACGCACACATAACCTGGTAAAACTGTGTCTTTCACCCTAATCACTCGAAAACTTTAATTAAGAATAATCAAGCGTTGAATATAAAATGTCGAAATAACGGCTCCGTTCGATTATTATGTCGATTTTTTCGGTTTTAAATATGCATGGAGATGGCATGTGAATTCGGCATTAGACGCTTCTAAACGCAAATCCGATATTAGAGGATAATCAAGTATTGAGGGAGAAATTTCGTTGATAGGAAATGTATGGGAATCACGCGCGTGGTCAACGAGGTTGGTAACCTTTTAACGTCTGAAGAAAGCATTGGGCATAATTGGTTTTACGCATTACATAGAAAATGGCGGACTGATACACGCGAAGTTTAATAGCTCCTAATTAATTTACTACATGTATTAAACAATTAACAGAGTGGTATCTTGATGCATTATTGTTATTGAATTTCGTCTACGCTTAGCCAATTGACTTTATCTTTAAAGTTAATTAATGGTGAGCCGTTATCACGCGATGTCGGTAATTGGCTGAAAAAGCCTTAGCAATTTCGAATTATGGTAACGAAATGCGAGATCAGTTGTTGAATTCGGGGATACTTCGGTGTTACAAATATAAAACTTCAACATTATTTTAGATGGGGAATAATTGAATTAGGTTACATTTCGTGGTTGAGATGTTATAAATTCATTTAAGGGGCTCCCATACGCCAATGACCTTCGGTCTGAATCCCTTAGTTTTCTAATGTTTTTTGTAGCTTATTATATGTATTAACAACGGCTTTAAGCAATATAGTATCCCATATTTACTTCAAAGTTCATTGTATTCGAGATATTTGGCATCATAGTTGAACAATTTTATGCCAAAAAACTGGTTTTCTGGCCATAACTTTTTTGTTAATTAGAAAGATTATTAAAACGCATATCAAAATTATAGGTAAGTTCAGTATGTATGAGTAGGTATGAGTTTCGGGTGTATAAAAGTTTTAATGAGGTTGAGGTGTCGGGTTTTGTATTTCTACAGACCTTTCTTTAAAAATGGATAATTAATTCTGTAATAACATTTTTCAAGTTATTCTATATCAAAAATGTTAAACAGGAATCAAACGTTCCCATATCTGCACCTGGAAAGCTAGCTTCAATAAACCGAGGACGAGTGTCGAAATGGAAACTACTAAATTTCGTAGATTTTCTCCTTAAGTCACATTGATTTTTCCACAGGAAAAAAGGGGAATTATAAGTTTAACTTGTGTACATGTGTGTCCTGGCATCGTTGCTCCCAAACTTTCGAACGAACCGATATGAGCGGTTTTTGTTAATCGGAAATCTTGACTGTCGAAAAAGTTCTTGGCAATGTTATATTTTTCGATGTAAATTTAAACATTTACCCACATTCGTTGGCGGTAACGTCTGTAGTCATACTTGCCATTTAGCAACGAACCTTTCGTTTTGGCAGTACGGCAATGACAGTAGTACTGCCGGCATACTTTTATTCATTACCTAACCTTAATTTACACTACACTACAAAAATAGACAGCAACTACAGTACATAACTACAATATGATACGTTACCGGCTAACTGACTTCGAAAATAAGTCGTAGTAGGTTATAAACCTGTCAATTGTCCGCAACAACCGCCTTCAAAGTAAATGAATTGAATGTTTGCTGTGTATTTCCATCTTACAGCTGCGTATCTAGGTTGCTGCGACAATTTCCTACCTGTATAAAAGCCTTTAACGTTAAATACAATACATCATATTGGTGCCCATGTATGTAGGCACCCAATACCCAGACAACCCACAGACATACATATCAATACGCACTTATTAAATCATCCCTTCATTACACTCCCCCTAAAATGGTTACTCGTAAGAAGCACAAACAATATCGATACAACAAAACGAAATTAGAAATCGTCTGAGCATTTTGTGCCGGTAAACGGAGGAACGATTGCCAATTTACCAACCCTACCTTGTCTTAATTGATGCAGACTACTACTTATACTAGCGGGGGAGATAGGGTAAGTAATTTGTCATCGGTTAGCCAAGCAAGGGAGCTGGAGCAAGCAAGTCTTAGAGGCGACGTGGAACTGATTTGAATGATCTGTTTCACGTTTCACACAGTTAACTATTTATCGCAATCACAAAATTTCATTTTGCAACTGTATCGTTTGACCGAACATTCAGTTCGGAAAAAACCCGTTTTTCTCTGCATTATACAGGGTGATTCAGGAGACATGAGCAGGATCAACCCTACGGATTCAATAGTTTATAAGCTACTCAGTCGTACCAGCATTGATTGGTAAGATTAACGTGAATTTTTTTTTAGTTGTGTAGGGTGACCATGATTTATTGTGAATGAAACTTGTACACAACATGTAAAAAAAAAACTGTGGGCGTTTAACTTAATTACGATGGTAAAAGATCCATTAACATTAACTGTATGTGTAGGGTTGATCCTGCTCACGTCTCCTGAATCACCCTGTATATTCAAGATCATTATAAAACAAATCTAAGTTTCACGCGATAAGTATAAAAAAACTGTGTCTGATAAAATTGGGATGAAATGGTGATTGTGATAGGATGTTACTGTTTAACACGTTAATTTTATTTGTGTTTTATTCGGCTTAAATTCGCGATAGTTTAACTAATCCTTGCACGCGGCTATATGTGTGCGAACGTACTTAAAAATAAGGGTTTTTTAGGCCTGAAACGATACAGGACTAACTAATCCATAGGAAATATCCGAACCTAAATGTCCATTCGATGTGGTATTAGGGTGAATGTCCAGACATATCCGAAGCTGTGTTCATATATTTGATACCTAGCTGTTAAACATGCGAGGTGTTAAATACATGAAAAGCACAGTTTCGTACATCTCTGGTACTCACCCCTGAAACCCACGGGGTCGGCTACGAGCGTAGCGCGTAGCGATTCTAGGCAGTGAACGTGTTAAGTCATTCCAGGCCTCACAACGCTTCTGTGTTACGCCGTAGCACGTAGCAGCATTTTCCAGCTTTGTTACGGAAATACTACGTAGAGGCATGACTCATATGTAAGTCATTGGCCTATAGGCGCTCTGCTTTTAGGCGCTTTCCTCAACGCTTCCTTTCGACCGTAGCGCTAAACTGTTGGCAGTGGATGTGTTAACTCTTTCACTGCTAAACAAACCCGCCTATCGGGCGTCTACGCCGTAGTCGCTTTCCGCTACATACGGGGGAAACAACGTGATCGGCGTACGTAGCGTGTAGCGATTCTTGGCAGTGAACGTGCTAAGCTGCTTATGAAGCTCTAACAGTTGTGTGTTCAGCGGCAAATCGTTCGCGGGGGCCGCGACTCTAATGACGTTAGTACGCATAATTAGGAACCACCACCATCGCCTAATTACGTGGAATTGCCCAATAAACTTGGCTATAATTTTGATGCCGCCTTAACGACTAAATGCCCCAGTTTTGAGGGATTCGGGTATCAGGAGGATGGTTTGTCGAAACAGAAGAGTGTCTGTGAACTCAAGTGTAATACAGCATCGATCACGTAACGTATTGTAACGTTTTGAACGCGCGTTAGGTAGATCCAACTGTAATTTTTCCATATAAAAATTGTCATTTAGATCTACCTAACGTACGTAAAATGCGTTACGTGGTCTACCTGCTGGATACACTGCGAGCGTAGCATGGTTGGCATTTTATTATCGCTGTCGATAAGACATCCATTGCGTTCTGACAAGTATGCGAGTGCGAGAGTGACGGATGTAACCATCTTAGGCCTGCTGTTTCAGACTATTAACCTGAATTGAAGAACATTAAAATTGTTCCTCGGATAATTTTAATAAAAATCTCAAGCTCTTAACGTGTTAAAAAAAAGCAGCAAAGTACTGTGAACATTGAGTACAGTCTGTATTAAAAACAATCTGCTCTTGTAGTAAACAGTCGTGTCTGTGACATCCGTTACAAATCAATCAAATAGTTGAGAATAATCATATGATTGGCATAATGTCAAACTCCTCGGTAATGAAGGATCGACTAGAAGACATAATATCTATCTTACGTCTAATCATTGAGTGTTTAAACTAATATTACTTTCTCGTTTTCAGACCAACCAACAATCAGTCAGTCATCCAGTAATGTCGTCGATGGAATCAACCTAGAAGACATCAAAGAGTTCGCGAAGGCTTTCAAACTAAGACGGCTTGGCCTAGGCCTCACCCAAACTCAGGTTGGACAGGCCCTATCCGTCACCGAAGGCCCGGCGTACAGCCAAAGCGCGATTTGCAGGTAAAAAAAGCATAATGTCTTACCTAATTAAGCTGATATGTTAAAGGAGACAGCCAAGTGTCGAAAATAAATTGTAATCGAGTAAGATAAAGTCGCACGCTTGTCAACATTTATACTGCCAACCCTAAGGGACAAAAAAGGTTTAAATATTCATCACCTTTTTTTAGGGGGACCTCGTCACGCGGGCAAAGGCGCTCAGTTATCACTCCAACTTTTTAATATCGTTAATTGAAGTGATTTGTAAAACAGCATGACTTCCTTTCATTGCTTACAATTCTTTTAATTAATTACCATTCGGACGGCTTCCGGCCCGCTCACTATGACGTGGTTTACACCATTTTTTACTCCGCTTGGCACGGGCGTGTTCTAATTATGAATTTCGGTGTCTTTTTTTTAATTCCTTGATCTATTTGTCGCCGAGCGTTCGGTTATTGCTAAGTAATAATTTCGCGGGTAAATCAAAATACGGCCGGCATGTAAATTGAAAGTTAATTCACCTCCGAACGCCGAATTACATGCTCATAATGTTTAATTGAATCAAATCAAATCGCTTGAAATGTCGTTTTCTGCGAACAAATCGAATTTCGATGCAAAACGGAACGCAACCGGCACGGGCCGAAGGAAATTTCAATTCAGCCACCCTCAACGACCTCCTTCGTATAATAAAATCATTAATCGTTACTTCTGTTCCAGTTAATTAATTATCTTGCCGTAATTACTTTTTTCGTGTAATTAAAAGAGTAGAATTCTCCTGTCTTTGTCCCGTCGTGATTTCATTATTTTTTCTTTTGACTCCCTCCAATTTTAATCGTGACGCTACATAGTAGTTACCCCTTTTGATTATGCTAGCCCTATGTACCCACCTAATGTACAGAAATAACGAAATCTTTACAATTGCCTCAACAAAAGCTTTAATACCTACTCTACTAAAAGAAATAGCTTTCGTTAAACAACGCGAACTTTAAGAAAGCATAATCGAAACTAGTTAGCCTAAGACGAGAATATTTATAGACTAGTTACTTTATTTAATTAGTTCGCTGTTCACTTTAAGTTTAACAAGTTACTGTAATAATTACATTCGAAACGCAAAACTGAGTGGCTTTAATCGTTTTGCTAAGTTATCAAACTATTGACCGAAAATTCTCCAAAAAACATCAAAAATCGCCGTTTCTAATTCAAGTATCTATATTTAATTAAAGACTGACCAGCGATTGGCCTCTCATCTGATGGTAAGTGACGACATGGCCTCAATGAAGTTTACTAGTTCAATAAAAGCCTAGTCACTGTTGATTTGAAGAGTTCCCTTTACCCTTCATGTTAACTTATATATAACAAGATGGGTCCCTAGCGCCTTTACGACCGTGCATTTAGAATGATAAACATGAATTTAAAACTTGGGCCAGGCCGGAAGCGATTTAAATTTCATATGGTTTGGTCGATGCAGTTGACAAGATAATAATATGATAAATCTTTGGTAAACGTGTTTGTTTCACATTTGGAGTAGATAACTGTTGTGACAGATGATCTGAACTTAGGTACTAGTTGCAATACTTCGGAAAAATGTTTAATGTGGTGGCTGTTTCGACCCTATGATGCAACGAACGTGTTAATATTAAAAAAAAAAATTCTTCATTGTTACAATAACACGTCATAACATATTTTTATTGTTAATAAAGTCGTGTCGTTACAGTCATTAACAGCAAGAAATGGGGTTGATTCAGACACTTATCCCCTAGGGAGCTTATTCCATGATCAAAAAGAAAGGAATTACGCCCGACGATCGAACGAACTATGGATTGATATGCTAACTTAACTGTAAAGCGTGCGGCTTTAAGGATGACTCACAGTATATCGTGCCGAGCCAGACGTAATAAGGTAACAGTCACACATTTCGCCTACTTATTAATTATTGACATTCTGCTTCCTACACGATTGACCCGTGTTAGTGTGAGGCCTGAGTGGCCGCCCCGCTCAGAGCGGGGCGTGGAGCGTCCATATCGACTGCATTTATTTTATATGGACGCTGCACGCCCCGCTCTGAGCGGGGCGTCCACTCAGGCCTCACACTTACTGTTTGCCGGCCGGCGAATGAACGCAACACGACGCACAGGCGAATGTACGAGAAACTCGGTGACACAGCGCAGTATACTATGAATCAGCCTACTCTCCAAATATCACTGTAAACTGATTGTTTCCCTTGGGAGACGCTTTGGATATGACACATCTAACATTTTAATTGTTACCCTCCCCAGTGCCCTGGCTTCGCAGATGCTAGCAGCTCAGTTGTCGTCACAGCAACAAAACATGTATGTGTTTTGTTTTTTTACCCCTACACTTTGTATCTCCAAAATCATCCTCATGGCGTTTTCACCAAAGCTTACTCCAGCGATGTAGATAATTTCGGAGATACAAGCACACGCCTCAACAACGGACCAGTCCACATGTAGAATGTCTTAAAATCAAAATGTTTCAACGCTGTTTAATCTTATCTCGATCATCGATCCGTGCATACTTCGTGAATGTATGCCGCACATAATTATATGTAATTACCGGTCTCGTTTGGACGTTTTTCTTTTTCCTTTTCACACGTACTGTATTTGCATACGAATAATTACAGAAAGGCGCCATGCATCATACGCCCGGCTCTTTCATTTTGATGTTAAGACAAACGCGATGTACATTAAGGAGCCCGCTACCAGACCGTATCGGCCCGATTCCAACTTGACTAATCGCTATGAGAAATTTAACACTTCTATTATTGTACTCATCAGTTCTAATCTAGCATGATGTATTATTTCATTACTCTTATTTTTTAATATTCATTTTGCGCAATTCAAAGCCAGGGCATTGGCACACGTTACCTTTCGTTTCTAATTGAATTCGTTGTTTTATTGTTACCGTTTGGTATTAATCAAACTGATTACCCCGGTCTAAATTGCCTATTGTTTTTTGTTTCTCTATAGTTAACGCGATGTCAATGTCCTGTAAACGCCATGTTTAGATAGATGCGTACGTCCTGGGAGTAACTTAGCTTTCTCGCGCGGTGCGTGCTAGTGAAACTCTAACATTAAATTTATGTTCGATACAGATTTGAGAAATTGGATATAACACCAAAAAGTGCGCAGAAAATCAAACCGGTGCTCGAACGTTGGATGAAGGAGGCTGAAGAGAGGTAACTATTGTTTGAGACTCCATGGTGTGCCGTGTACGTGACTATTTGGCCATAACGCTTAGCAAACTGAAAGACATTTCTCAAATCTGGACTAACTACCGCTTTACCGGCTAGGCTTTATCGTTACTAATACTTTTTTTTTTACTAACCGAAATTAGGAACATAGAATAAGCAGCTATAATACGTGCGGAGACGTAGCAAAACCAATCCATAACGCGAATGCCCTATTGGACTGCCCGCGAGCTGTGTCGCGTCGCGGCGAGATACACTACCCGTCTCTTTCTAATTAGAACGCTTAGAATGAGACGGATTGTCTATGTCGCCGCGACACAGGTCGCGGGCCGTCCCGTAATAGCCGAGCGGACGTCATAATTTGTTAACGATAGCTCCTTTTGGAGAGGTATTGCAATCCAATTTCGTTTATTATCAAAGCGAACTTTGGTTAACGAACTACATCGGGAGTCGATTCTGTCATCTCTATTGCCAAAACTCCTGACACGTAGTATAGATGACATAAGGTTATTACACATAATAAATTAATTAATTTAACATATGTTTTGTGTATGTTTAACGAATGTGTGTTTCTGATTTCGGGAACTCATGTATTTCAAGATGAAATTCAACTTTAACTGTTCAATTTAAACTTGAACTTCACATTGTCATATGGAATGGTCCTACGCTTTTGTTCATTAAATTGTCAATATAATAACACTTTAGGTATACTTAATCCTATGTATGTTTGTCCACATAGTACTTTACAAGTTGTATATATATCTAAGTAGTTGCTTAGCACTATTTTTGCTTGTTGCACTAATCTACATAATATTATAATACAGGGTGAAATCGTGATACAACATCAATGATGTAATATAAAAAAGAGGTAGATAGATAGGTTATAAGCACTCCAAAAGTGGCACACTAAAACTCAGCCAATTGTATGACCTTTGCCTCAATGTCGTGTCGTCAATGGACGATCTAAGCTGTCAGATTTGGTGGCCATTTTTCCTCCCTCCTTTTTATATTACATCATTGTACAACATAGCAAAATGTGAATCCGTTCATGATTCTGATCAACTTTTACTATGGGATCTACTTTGTATTACTTATGCCAAAAAAAGGTGTTCATACATTTTTGTCAGTCGGCCGAACGGTCCCATAGATCAACAGCAATTTCACATACTTTGCTCGTAAAAGTGTCTCGGAATCATGAACAGATTCACATTTTGCTATTTTGTCATGGATTAAATTTCAGCCTGTACCTATATATAATGCTCTTATTATCTTTATTAATTTGATCGTGGCATCACAGCCCACGTGTTTTTATTTATATTTAAGTACTGCGAAAAAGGGATATTTTTCAAAATAAAAACAGTCTTTCGTTTTTAACCCCTGACGCAAAAAGTGTAATTCGTTTTTCTGTGGAGTGTACCTGTGTGTCTGTGTGTCTGTGTGTCTGTGTGTCTATCTGTGGCATCGTAGCTCATAAATGGACCATGGAAAGCTGACGTTATCGAGATGGTTCTTAACTACATTTCAACAAAATCGATTCTGCCGGTTTTGAGATACAGAAATTTGAAATGAAAACGTCGGGGTGTTTTCAACTTTTCTAAGTTATTAATTATTAAGTTATGCAGGCAGCTACTCTGAATCTGAAAATCATAGTGATTTTGGTTGTTATGAAAGACTTCATTTATAGATTTGTCTTAGAGATGAGAGACATGAGAGAGAACAGAGATCTTCCAATAGCTAACCTGAAGGCTTTTATCCATTTGTGACCAAAAAAACGACAAGAAAATAAAGATCGGACAAAACATTTAAACTTCATGGCTGTTCAACGCGCTCATTCGCTTCACCTAACGAAACTAGACCTCTGATAGCGCTTAGTTACTACGAATCACGACGTCAAGATATATTTGTGGGTGAACGGTAACGTAAAGTTAAAACAAGTTACAGAATAGTGGGACTAATAAAACTTACCGTATCCTCCGGTCACGCGGCAAGCATAAAAAGCTCAAAAATCTGTAAGCCGACTAAAGAAAACTATAGTCCAACACACAATATCCCTTCCTTTCGGTCTTCCTTCGTAGTCGGGTAAAATGTCAGTCGCAAAGTTCGCAACACAGACCTGGAAGAACAGAACATTTTCATATTTGTCTTGTTTTAAGAAGCAACTCAACATTTGTCCATTAAAATGCATTATCCATTCAACGGCTCAGGTTTACATTGCAAATCTGGCAATGAATTTAAAATCGCGACTGGTGGTAATTTTAACGAGACACTTTTAACGATCCTTGACTTAATATTGGCTGAGCTCATTATTTTTAAGAATCTATTGTGGTGTCGATGGTTAACGATGGATGGAAAACTACTCAAGCAACACAATATATACACATAAAGTGACGAGTTCTCCGTCAGTCTTTATGACATTGATATTAAGACTGAATTTCACCTGGCCTGTACAATTTTTTTTCAGTGTAGTATTTCAAGTGTCCCATTTACAATTTAATCTTGGTTTGCTGCATTTTAAGTGGTTTTCAAACGAGCTATTAAACTTTTAAACGCACTTGATACATTCTGTTCATTTCTTTGGGCATTGGCAGGCTACTGATTCGTTATTTAAACTTTGAGGTGATCCGTTAATTATAAGTTAAGTATTCATATTTCATGTCTAATAAAGAATTAGCACTGCAGTTCAACTATATAAAATACAAGCTGGCCTCACGACTCAGCTCTCGTATTACATTGAATCCCAGCGGGTAGCGGGATAAAATATATACTAAATAAAATATAACCCTACTAGCTTCCGCCCGCGTTTTCGTCTGCGTAGACCCTCTTCGTGCAAAATTTCATACATCAGGTTAGGCCGTTTGGGCTTGATTGAGTAACAAACATCCAAACATCCAAACATCTAAATATCCAAACATCCAAACATCTAAACATTCAAACATCTAAACATCCAAACATCCAAACATCTATACATCCAAACATCCAAACATCTAAACATTCAAACATCTAAACATCCAAACATCTAAACATCCAAACATCCAAACTTTCGCTTTTATAATATTATAGTATGATGTCCGTCCCGAAAGTCCTATCTTTACTTTGGTAACATTGGATGTGTAGCTCCGAAGATTACCCCTCTACCCTACAAATAACACAAAACTACATCGTCACAATAAGCTACACACACAAACTTTGCCTCATCATCATCATATCAGCCGAAAGATGTCCACTGCTGAACATAGGCATCCCCCAAAGAGCGCCACAATTACGTATTTAAGTACTAGCTTCCGCCCGCGACTTCGTCTGCGTGGACCCGGGATAAAAACTATCCTTTATTTTAATCCAGGCTATAAACTATCTTCGTGCAAAATTTCATCCAAATCGGTTAAGCCGTTTAAGCGTGATTGAGTAACAAACATCCAAACATCTAAACATCCAAACATCTAAACATCCAAACATCTAAACATCTAAACATCCAAACATCGAAACATTCAAAAATCTAAACATCCAAACATCTAGACATCCAAACATCTAAACTTCCAAACATCTAAACTTTCGCATTTATAATATCAGTAGGATAATATTATGTGGTACAACAGATTTGTTGAGTAGGTATCGTGTGATAGTGCAAAAAAGTATAAGGCCAAAACATGTGTTGTGGAAAAATACCAACTTAGTGATTCAATAAATAACAAAATACTAATAAATACAATTACAATAAATATTAGGCACCGATTTACTCGTATAAATAAATAACACTACTTATAACTAAAACAAGGGGTCTCCCCGCGTTATGGTTCTTGTAGAAATGCATCTAACATAATATACTTATTGTTTCCGCTCAAGTGGAACCAAGCCAACTTATTCTGAACGAAATACTTATAGTATCCGTAATATGTTTCATTTGTTTCACTACCTAATAAATCCAGCACAAAGGACCTTTATGCTGTAGGTATCAGACGAAGATAAACATACAAATACAGATAAACAATTCAACACATAACATCAAGGGTCAAAAAATAATATTCTTAACCTTCACATAGGTAAATATGCTTTTACCAGCAAGCCGATCACGTAACGCATTGTACGTACGTTAGGTAGATCTAAAGGTCAATTTTTATATGAAAAAAAATCAGTTGCATTGTCCTAACGCGCGTTCGAAACGTTACCCCTCAGGATTCGAACCCGGGACCGGCAGTTTCGTAAAGGCAGGCTGCATCTCATCTCCCATCAGTCCCATCTCGGCTAAATAGCCGTCTAAAGAGTGACGAGTAAAGTATCTTCACTACAACATAGTATAAAACAAAGTCGCTTCCCGCTGTCTGTCCCTATGTATGCATAGATCTTTAAAACTACGCAACGGATTTTGATGCGGTTTTTTTATAGATAGAGTGATTCAAGAGGAAGGTTTATACAACGTGTTAATAAAATAACGCAAAACCTGAAAACAGTTTGTTCAGAATCGAGAGTAGAATACGAAAAAAAAAAAAATTTTTTTTGACGCGATTTATTTTTTACATTTGTAAGTATGGAGCAGGTCGCCCCAGTCGGCCAACACTCCATACAAATGAAAAAAATAAATCTTGTCAAAAAATTTATTTTTTATTTTTTTCGCATTCTATGCTCGATTCTGAACAAACTGTTTTCAGGTTTTGCGTTATTTTATTAACACGTTGTATAGTATCCGTGCGAAGCCGGGGCGGGTCGCTAGTTATGAATAAAAAGAAAATACACATTTTACACAGATTCATTAGCTTCATATACAAGTGCCTGTTTCGCGAAAGTTTCTACGAGTCTTACCTAAATAACCTGGAAATCTAGGCCAAGATCTAATCTAGAGAGAATGTAGAGGAACACTCATATGGTTTAAAAATACAGTTTCAGGTGCAAAGGAAATAGCTTTCGTAAATGGAAAATGTGCCTAGATTAAAATATCATAAATGTAGGTACCTACGTTATTTTTGCAACACAGGAATTAACAGCGTATTAAAATGTTACATTTACCTACGCTTCGATGTCTCAGAAGCGCCTAAAACAATTATACATATAATTGGATTCATTTATAAGAACAAAATGACTTCAATTAGTACCTACTTCAATATTTCATTTAGCATTTTCGTTGCTGCTTCGTAGTGGTTATCACGAGAACCACAAGGAACGAATCGAAATGAACCTTGGTCCAGTTTCATAATGCCAACGCTATTTGAATGCTGCTCCATAAGTAATGAGATGTCTATTGAATAAAGTGAAGGATTGTATGAATTGTTTATGGTACTCATAATAGTAATAGGGTTATTATATTGAATTAAATGTGAATTTATTTTTCATATCGTGACGGTGATTGGTTCTCTATGGATATTTAAGAGGGGGCGCTTCGCGAAATCGGGGTTCTTAGATTGAATATTTACCTATGACAAACTAAAGCGAATGCCAGGAAAAAGAACATACCAAAACTACATCATATTTGCAATTGAATCGTCTGAACAAAACCATACAAAACCAAAATTGCCTCGATAGAAAAGAACCGCCAAAACATGTCTTATTTTTACTCAATTTCAATAGTGTGAGGTTCCCGTGCATATAAATTAAGTAAAAGTTGAGTGTATAATAGCTTTTCACATTACCTAATGAAAGTACTAGCGGGGTATTTTTATGTAGTCCCTTTTCAGACTTATTGAGGTGAAACGTATTTGGCGTATAGGCCTTTTTTATTTAGCGCGATACCCTTTCTCCCGTCGCGTGTTTCGTGCGGTTCTGTATATCTTTTGTTGCCGTTCGCGGGCGGAGTCAGTCGTAATCGCTCCGCTGAGACGAGAGGACTACGTTCTGTGCTCTCACGACAGCACGATGAACATAATTATTTCAATAATATTGTGACCCAGTATATTCGTCCAGTGAATGAACGTATCATTACATTCCAGTAGATATTTTACTACATTCTGAAATAATATATTTAAAAGTCGACCTTAACATATAGATCTTAAAGTTCAAAATACAACTATAAGATTACGCAGCGATCGGCGGGTGACCGGCTTCTTAGAATAATTTGTGCAGTACATGCAAAACTAGACGAACATTTTTCTGTCGATCGTGTATTTACTTTATGAAAGATTATCACTACGAGTATCACTATCACTACATAGTATAAAACAAAGTCGCTTCCCGCTGTCTGTCCCTATGTATGCTTAGATCTTTAAAACTACGTAACGGATTTTGATGCGGTTTTTTTTAATAGATAGAGTGATTTAAGAAGAAGGTTTATATTTTATATGTATAATATAGTATCCGTGCGAAGCCGGAGCGGATCGCTAGTTGAGAATAAATCCGGTTATGCTCAAAATCGATGTCTGAGAGGTCTAAATACGAATTCATAGTCAGAAATATTTCTAAAAGTGGTCGCATTATTTAAAATTTTTGAAACATTCGTTGTAAATTAATATGCGCGTTTTTTTAAAGAACAACATACATTGGCAGGCTTCTCGAGGGTGAAGATTCTAGAAATGATGTCCATTTTGAATTCCAAGATGGCGGACATTGCTTTTCGAATTTAAACTTTCGTGAGACGTGTTGAAACAGTACTAATAATTACACGGTTCAACTCACGTATTAAATGTCACTACGGGCGACATGTTTCGAACTCTTCGGGAATTCTTCTTAAGGATGTGTTTTCGCGGTGTCGCTTGAATCTTGTCGTGATTCAAGCGACACCGCCGCGAAAACACTCATCCTGAAGAAGAACTTCCGAAGAGTTCGGAACATGTCGCCCGTAGTGACATTATTGACATTGTTTTTCTTTAAAGTCATCACGGGTGTCGCTTTTAGGGTTATCGAGAGTGCAGATTCCAACAATTATTGCCTGCGAACTTGGACATTTTGATATTAAAAAAGTGAACATAATTATGCACTTTTTCTTTAATATGTTCAAAATTGATAACTAAAGGGCCAAAGCGTCTCCATTGTCTCCAAGTACGAATCCGAGATCAGAATTGAAAAATTTGGCCGCCACACAGTAGTGGCCTCAAAATCTGACTTTCATAGACATGATCGAAGTTTTCATAATACTTATATTATAGTTTTTTTTTAATGCTACTAATAAATTCACGGTTAAATTCACGTATTAAACGACACGACAGAAAGGTTCTTCTTCAAAACAAACATCGAAAACACTCAATCCTGAATAAGAACTCCCGAAGAGTTCGAAACATGTCGCCCGTAGTGACGTTTAATACGTGGGTGAACCGTGTAATTATTGTCATTTTTTTTCTTTAAAGTCATCACGGGTGACGCTTTTAGATTCCAACAATAGGGGCGTAGACACTAAATAAAATAATGTGATATTTTCTCGAAGAAGGATAAAAAAAATTGTCAAATGGAGAAAAAATCAACGCAAAAGGTTAAATAATCACGAAGTTATAAGTGTCCAAAGTTTTTTCTGTCCCTTTTTCGCAAAACGCAACTTCATATGAAACGATGACGCTGGAAGAATGTGACGTCACAGAAGACGGCAACGTGCCGCGCGCATCGTGGTCGGCGACGCCGTCGACGCGGCCTGCCGGCAGCATCCTGTAATGTGACGTCACACACCGTTGGCGTTTTCTCTCTCTAACAAGCAATATTAAAACGGTTGTAGCTTCGTAATTCTTTGAGATATCTGAATGGGATTTTCATCACTATGCATGTTTTTTTGCCTTCTTTCTTTTGGAGTAATAATAATTTTCGAGTCTGCACCCGAATTATTGCCTGCGAAGTTGGACATTTTAATATGAAAAAAAGTGAACACAATTTTGCAGTTTTTCTTTAATACGAGTATGTTCAAAATTGATAACTAAAGGGCCAAAGCGTCTCCATTGTCCCCAAGTACGAATCCGAGATTCTGATCGGGGTCTGCCCCGTATCATGGTCGGCCTTATCACTCGATAAGTGACAAGATAGGGGCATCGTCTCGTTCTATCAAACGGTGTCAGCCAGTGACGGACGCTCTATCCTGTCACTTATCGCGTGATAAGGCCGACCATGACACGGGGTCAGAATTGAAAAATTTGGCCGCCACACAGTGGCCTGAAAATCTGGCTTTCATAAACATGATCGAAGTTTTCATAATAAATTACAGTTTTTTTTAATGCTACTAATAAATTCACGTATTAAATGACGCGACAGGCGACACGTTTCGAACTCTTCGGGAGTTCTTCTTCAGGATTAGTGTTTTCGATGTTTGTTTTGAAGAAGAACTCCCGAAGAGTTCGAAACATGTCGCCTGCCGTGACATTTACGTTAATTTTTTAACCGTGGATTTATTAGTAGTATTTTAGATATGTCTCACAAAAGTTTAAATTCGATTATAGCTGTTTTTTTGCTTTAGCCTTTTACGAGACATTATTATGCTAAATTACAACCCTTACGTGATTTAGTAAAAAAACGGAAGGTCATTTCAGTTATAGCTCTCGAAACTGACTTAGCTACTAGCGAAAACTATATCTTCAAATATAGGTACTTACAGATTTTGTCTTTCTTTCCACTTATTATAATTATCTATAGGTATTCATCATGTTTCATCTGACTGTCGGGGCATATACTATGCGAGAAGGAGCGGGGCAGCAATAGACGCATCAGCGCGGCAGGTACGGGGCGCGCGGGTGATTTCTGATTTTTCCCTGGCGATACGCCCCCTCTTAATGATAAATGCATGTGTCTTGAGCTACACGCATGTTATTAGTTTTAGAAATATAGCTGAATATTAGTAACACAAGGGCTAAGCCCTTGTACGCACTAAGCGGCTAGCCGCGTGCGGTTGCGGCCAACCTTAGTGCGTAGAGGTTTTGCGTTTGCGGTTTCATATGTTTTGTGCAACCGCACGGCAAGCCGCACGCGGCAGCCGCTTAGTGCGTACAAGGGCTAAGAGTGGGTTGCATTAAACCGTCTGTTATCGTAAGCGGTGTTCGTTAAAATCTGAATGTACGGAAAGTTTAACAATTTTCTATGGAATGACAGCTACCAACTCCGTATTTAATGTTGATCGTTCAAAGTTGATGCAACCCGCTAAGCCCACAAAGCGGAATCGGTATGCGGTATTTTTAACATTAACCGAGATCTTGTCGGTCAGATTATCTTGTCGGTATACTGTCGATTTGCGCGGACGCGGCGCGGTACGCATGCAGCACCGCTTTCGTATCGCCCCACTTTCCCGCATCCTGCGCCAATAAGAAAGCACTCATTCAAATGAGTCCGCGCATTAAAGAATCTGTACTGACTTGATGCCGCACCGAGCCCGCACCGACTAAGGCGGATTTGGTCGCCCCCCTGTGGACATCACTCACACTCCTTTCTGGAGCATTGCGGAGGACATGTCAGCACACTTCTTGTGCTCTGTGTCTGTTAGTTTGGTGTTACATAGGATAGATCTTTTAAACCACGAGGGAACCTAACTCCTCATTGACTAGGTGGGTTCAGTCAGCAGGAGAAGTAGCTACGCGTTTCAAGAAGTCAAATTGATATACACACGTCTTTACTATAGTAACTATAAGGTAATAAGAGCACGTCTTCACCATTTTGAACAGTTCTCCCTTGTAGCTACTTCTGCTTCTGACTGTACCTACTAGTTTGTTTTGTGCATATATAGCGTAGGTAGGACTGTAATTTGAGGATCAGTACGGTACATCCTTTTAAGACTCCGCAGTAAGCTCGGCCGAATTTCACCTTCCCATTGCATATACAATGACATGAGGTATATCTAGGTTTGTAATTAGTTTATATGGTTTCAGTTTATAAACCAAACGAAATACAGCTAAAACAAGTTTTGTATGAAAAACTTAAATTCACTGTATTTTTTTTACCATGCTATCTGAAGCTGCATAAACTAATTACAGACCTGGATATACCTCATGTACATGCAAAGTTTCGTTACAATCCAACACGTAGTTTTAAAATGAGAGCGTAACTACGTTTGTATGGAGAATCGAGCTTACTGCGGACTCTTAAGCTAAGTAGATTTAAGTAAGTATACTGGTGTAATAGCCGTTCGACCGACACGATATCTCTGCCTTTCAAAATCAGAATGACAGAGACGAATTGAAGACGTGAAACCAAGGCGGTATCCCTACTGTCAACTTAAATAAATGGAATCGCGGCCTAGTTAAGAAATTCACGTAATATTAATATAGGTATGTGTCCCTTTGACTACTGCCTGTTCCCTCATCTATGAGAGGAGGCCTGTGCCCAGCAGTGGGACGTTGTATAGGCTGTTTTTGTTTGTGTGTCCCTGGTTAAATAGGATATAGAGAGATAGGGATATGAAACTAAGGTTATTCTGTTCCCTATCTCACTTTGTCTTATGCTGGCCCGCGAGCTAGCAACAGATTTTCGTGACCAATCGACCCCCGTGCGATAACTTGTGAGAAGGTTCAGAATGTTGTATCATGAAGCCCCGTGCACGTCAGCTGGGGCTCCGTCGGTGGGTTGACCAGCAGCAGCCTCCCAAACACGTAAAAATAAGAAGAACATTTTGGCACTTACCCTGGATTCTATAGTTAATCCAATATTATGACTAAAAATAATCGTCAGCTGACTGTACAGTGGTGGAAAACCCGTCAGCCGTTAGGAAGCCGCCGCCGCCGCCGTAGCCGTGCCGTGCTAGCCGTTAGTAGGAATATATTTTAACATTTTCGTGTGACCAGCTGACGGGTTTTCCACCTCTGTACAGCCAGCTGACGATTTCGTTTTGTCATAATATTGGATTAACTATCACTTGATGATAAAATGAATCGGGGGTAAATGGCCAAAATTTACTTATAATTTATTGAATCAGGCGTTACTTTGCGGAAGTCCATGATATATTACGAGAACAATATTTCTTTGCTATTCCGCTAAAAAAAAAAAACGTGCTGGTCTATCAGTGAAGATAAGATGCAACTATTTGCGTATAAACATGCAAAAAATTACAGCAAACCACCACCAATATTGACAAAAACCTCGACACGTGTTTCGCCTCTCTACGAGGCATCATCAGGAGATGCTGGCAGGAGATGTTGCTTGCGCCACGTCCACTGAGCAAATCAAAAATCAAAAAAAAAATCAAATCAAATTTGCTCAGTGGACGTGGCGCAAGCAACATCTCCTGCCAGCATCTCCTGATGATGCCTCGTAGAGAGGCGAAACACGTGTCGAGGTTTTTGTCAATATTGGTGGTGGTTTGCTGTAATTTTTTGCATGTTTATACGCAAATAGTTGCATCTTATCTTCACTGATAGACCAGCACGTTTTTTTTTTTTAGCGGAATAGCAAAGAAATATTGTTCTCGCAAAATTTACTTTTTTTTTACGTGTTTGGGTTGCTGCTGTTGGTGAACTCGCCAACGGAACGAAAGCTGACGGCCACGGGGCTTCGTGGTACAACATTCTTAACCTTCTCACAAGTTATCGCCCGGGGGTAAGTGACTGACAAAAAAAAGGTCAATGCCGTCCGCCGCGCTGGGGCGTGAGAGATGCGCCAAATAACGAATGGCCGTTTTGACAACTAAGTTTACCTCATAGCCAAGCACAATAAAATGAGCTACAACTAAAGGATTCCGCTCAACCATTTCAGGTACGCGTCCGGGCAGAACCACCTGACCGACTTCATCGGCATGGAGCCGAGCAAGAAGCGCAAGCGACGGACCTCGTTCACGCCACAGGCCTTGGAGTTACTGAACGCACACTTTGAGAGGAACACACATCCGTCTGGTAAGTCAACGCACACTAAAATTTTTGAGCATTTCTAGAAAAGTAAACGTCAATTTAGTTAGCTTTTATTATTCCTTTTTTGTTGCCAAGTTTTTCAGTGTTTTTTTAGACAATGGTTTGGGATTATGTAGAATTAAGAAAGCAATACGTTTCATATAAAAACATTGAAAAATCTGGTAACAAAAAGGAATAATAAACGCCAACTTAATAGGGGGTGTATACAAAAGAAATATTATTACTTCAAAAGAAAGAAGGCAAAAAATATGCCTAACGGCGAAAATCGCATTCAAATATCTCAAAAAATTACGAAGCTACAACCGTTTTAATGTTGTTGCCGTTTTTTTCTGGTAGATAGAGAAAACGCTAGCAGATCGTGTCGTCACGATCCTCGAGCATCATAGTAAATGACAATCGTATCATATGAAGGTTTGAGAAAAGGGACAGAACATACCTCCTCTTAAAACTTTGTGCTTATTTAACCTCTTGCGTTGCTAATTTCTCCATTTGACTACATTCTTGATCCTTTTTTAAGGCGCCGTAGGTTCAGCGAAGTTAAGCGAACAGAGTTTTTGAAACAATATAATGCGTTTGTTTATAATAATATGGTTTCAAAAAAATACGAATAGTAATCTTGAGGCTTTTCTGCAGGGAAATCAGTGCTTCGAAACATGATTAAGCAAATTTCGCTCGATAGAAAAAAATCACGAAGATAGGTCTAAAACACACAAAAATACACTTAAAATATTCGTAACAAATTATGCACAAAAGCTATAAATATTAACATTGCTTCTAAAAATCGGCAATATCATGTGTGAGGGAAATCAGTGTTTATATTTTTATTTAATTAAACGGCCAAAAAATTAAAATTAAAAAATATGATATCCGCGCTTCCGAGCACGCACTTCCATCTCGCTCACGCTTATGCTCAGTGAGAGGGAGAGAAGACCATGAACCTACGGCGCCTTAAGAAAATACATAATTATTGATTGTTTGATTTAGTGTCTACACACGAATTGACGTGCTAACTATGTGCAAAATTTTCTAGATATGCTCTTTTCCCTTTCTTTTACAGTCCGTGTTTTTTTTTATACTACAACGGTGAGAAACAAGCATACGGTCTCCTTGGACTCTATGGACGCTTGTGATTCGAGATGAATCATCAGCGCGTTGCCGCCCCTTTATTGATTTGACGATTCGTTGTGTCGATAGCTAGAGACGAACGACGTACCCTCACTCTCAACCCAACAAATCCTCGGGAGCTCTAGCGACCTTACTCACCCTCACCACCAGGAAATACCTTAAGAGCAATAGTGGCGTTACAATGGCTGCGGTCTTCTGTAAGGTGGAGGGTGGTACTGGTACTTCCCCGGTTAGGCTGCTCCAAATATGAGCGATATAACATTCCGCTATAATACCCTTACTTCCTTAAAACAGTGAGCTCTCAGAACAGTGTTCTGGTTCGGGTGGAATCGTTTATTTTGATATAAGAACCAAGCGAGAGAAATATAGACCCAAATTCCCATTCTAATGGCTCACAGTTGATTGACGGTTTTCGAACCAGTTAAACTCCAAATTGCTCGTATGTTTGACCGACTTAAAAAGCTCTGTAAATCTCATGATCTGTCTCACGTCTTTATACATTGCTCGTCAAAAATCTGCAGGCGTTGCATTCCAGTACCTACTTGACACAACTACATTTTTGACATACTATAATCATATTTTTCATTTTCGTTTATTTGTTTTTCAGGCACAGAAATAACCGGCCTAGCACACCAACTGGGATACGAACGCGAGGTCATTAGAATATGGTTCTGCAACAAGCGCCAAGCCTTGAAGAATACCGTTCGAATGATGTCAAAAGGCATGGTCTAAATCCAACACGCCCAAAAAGACCTATTTACCTAGTTGGTACTGGCACGTAGCTATCCGCGCAAATTTCGAATTTGTTTGCGGAATAATTGGCGCGAATATCTATGGTCAATAACCACGAATATTAGAGGAATTAGTGTTGGGGTTACAGATTACCGATGATTTTGTTATGACAAATTCACAGCATTTCGTTTTTGATCTGTTCTGCGAATTTATAATATCAGGTAAATTTCTATTGCATTTATACGAACATCGACACCTACTGTCTAAGTTCAAATCCATATACTTATTTTGGCTGCAAACTAATTAGAATTCGCAGTTGATGTCGAGAGTTTTCTTACACACATTTCTCTTTTATAAGAGTCACTTCAACCCACCTACACTACCTGTATGTTTCTTTGCTAGATATCCTAAACTGTCCTAAATGTTTATTAAAACAATGTAGCGTTGTAGAAAAAAATAATTTATTGCACCATACATATAACGTCTTGCATTTTAACAATTAAAAACCAAAAAATTGTTTGTACGAAAATAACTCACAGGAATTTTGCTCTTAAAGTAAACATTCGTTATGGATAAGACTTTTGATAAAATATAAAGTTAAAACAAATTTCGACTGAAACATTCGTCTCGGCGTAGTTTTAACAATGAATGGAGTATTGTAGAATTAGGCATAGGTGTCTAGTACAAAATCATGAAATCATTACCTACCATCAGGTTCCTCTATGATAGCCATTTTTGCAAAATTATACAAAGCTTTCATAGCAGAACTAAAGGGGGTGCCTCCATTTGGATATATCTCAAAATCCAGTAAATATGTTCTGTGAACGCTTGGACCGCAGTTCATACGCATTTTAGTTTGATCTTTAAGAGCAGGGCAGCATTTTTATGTAGAGAAATATTGCATTTTGTAAATAAGTACAATAATAAATTCTCGATACTTGATAAAGTAGATGATAAATTAATTTATTGAAATACTCTGAGTTGTTCCGTTCTACTTAGCAAATGTTGCACTTTACAAGTTTTAGTAATAATCGATATTATGAAAGTACGTAGATTTAAATAACTATGTCGTCTGTCTTAGTGGCCTACTCAGATTTTTTTATCTAGTAGGTTTTTGTTGATAGATAGGATATAAAACGATATGTAAGTACCTACATTATAGTTAATAAATACGTCAACGTAATTGTAAATATCGTTTGTGTTTTCGTTTCGTATAATGTATTATTAATTTTAAAATTAAAGAGTAATTTAGCTTTGAACGATAATTTGTATGAATTGACAAGTTGGATTTTTGTGGCCACATTAACAATTAATTATTTGACAAATTAAAATACTTTAAATGATCACTTTGTCTTGCATGTTTCATTATAAATACATCTAACAGGGGGTCTATCAAATGCTATAATATGTTCTGTGCATATTATTTAGGGTGGATATTATTTAAAAAAAAACTATAAAATTGCCTCGCATTTGGAAATGTAGATTTTGAAGTACAATATTATATTAAAAGATTTTCAAAAAATGGTCGTTATAACATTGTTTTGTGCCCGAAGAATATGCACAAATTATTATAGTCCAGTAAAAATCATTAATTATTAATTACTGTAACTTGCGACTCTTTTTAATCAAATCAGCTAAACATGACATAAACTGTGGCCTGCAAATAACCAGGAATAATTTCAAAATAGTAACAATAACAATAACTAACAAATAACGAATAAAATGTTACCATTCCACTTACATCAGAAAAAAAATGAAGAAATGAAAAAATGTTTTATTGACATTTTTCATCACAAATGTTAATTTTCAAGAAAAAATGTATTACTAAGAGTGGCAAGTGTAAATAATTTAGTTAGAAAGTTTTCAACTAAGACCTACTGTTAACTGTATTACCGATAGAATAAGATGTAATTTAACGTATGTTAATGACCAATGAAAACCAACTTGTGATCATTAATATTTGTACTGTTACCTACTACTTTAAACAAGAGTCGTTAAAAAATAATATTATAATAAAAATTGAACATATTTTTCGGCTGTTGAAAAATTGTAAATACAATATTAAGGATAATAAAAACTATTTGGATTAATATTTAGGAACAAAAGGAAAAATATTATCAAAATTTATATTTTCAAAAATTATTACAAGTGCAAAAAGTGTATTTAAAAAGGGATGTTTGGCCATAATCAAAATTTTACACGGAACGGATTTTTTATCGACTTAAGCACAACACTCCACACACCGCAAGCAGTTAGGTAAACAGTGACTCAAAATTGTGCGGTGCGACTTTGAACCTTATCTACTTAAGCCGGAATCAGGTTTTTCGTCTCATTTCATAATATAATACAATGCTCTAGATGACTTTAGTAGTAATTTAACCTATTCAGACAACAGTTAATAGTAAATGTGCTAACAAACAAACTTTAGATAATACAACGCAACGAAAAACCTGATTCCCATCAAACACTAGTGTAATAGAGAAGGCATATAGGATGCTAAGTACAAAGGATAATTTAACTATTAAACTGCTAGTCCCGTTACGAATAAAATAATTAAATTTGTTACTGGGCAAACTCGCATCGCACCGGTTTTCATAATTCGCATGTAACTTGTAAACAATATAATAGTCTAAATACATAAAGTCTACACATAACTCAGCTGTAACACATATTCAAACCAAACTGTAACAATATGTAATAGTGTATTAATTTTTTCTTCCTGTAATGGTACCGAACGAATGACTATGGCTGCTGGTTTATGAAGAAAAGCAGAATAAAGGCAGATAACTGTTTGAAATATTTGTTTTATTATTTACCACTCTAACCCCAGCGGTGATATAATTAGTACATTACTCACCTAGGGCGGTAAAGTAAATAATATCTTTGACCGCAGGTTGAAGGCAAGGGCGATAAATATGAAATTTGACACTTTATTTACTACCGCCCGTGGCGACTATACAATGTCACGTCTTTCTCTTGCCGGAGCACCGTGCCCGGTTTGTTAGATGTATTTTCCGATATTTTTATTTTCTTGTATAAAAAAATCCGATCGACTTTTTTCCCTATAGACCAATTTCCGAACGCCTTCTTTCCATATATACATATTTCCTGGTATATTTATTTTCTTGTATAAAATTTTCCGAACGCCTTCTTTTCCTATAGACAAATTTGCCGATATATTTATTTACTTGTATAAAAATTTCCGAACGCTTATTTTTCCAGTAATTTATTTTACCATGCGGATAATTTCGTATGCGTACATTTCATCTCGTCTAAAACGCAACTGGTCTAAGCAAGTTCCTTACGCCTAGATAATAAGCAAAATAGGGGTCGGTGTAGGTACGACGACGAGCGAAGCGAGGAGTGTTAGGTGTACTGCGACCCTACAGTGCGCGAGCCGAGCGAGCGAAGCGAGCGTGCCGCGGCAGCGGCCGGCAAAGCGTCAGAACCGACTTTACGGATATTTTTTTTCCAATAAAGTTGCTCTCCTTCCCGTTCTATTAGACTACACTTATATGAATAGCATGTATATTCAAAAATTTTCTTCCGTTAAAAATCACAAACCGGTAATTATGCGAATGAGAAGTTTTGCGAGAGGTAAAATGTGAATCTGTGAAATTAGTAGTATGGTAAAATAAATTACTGGAAAAATAAGCGTTCGGAAATTTTTATACAAGAAAATAAAAATATCGGGAAATACATCAAAAAGGAAAGAAGGCGATTGGTTTTTTTTATACAAGAAAATAAATATATCAGGAAATTTGTCTATAGGGCAAAAAGTCGATCCGAATTTTTTATACAAGAAAATAAAAATATCGGAAAATACATCTAACAAATCCCGTGCCCCAGCCAAGACGAGCCAAGCGAAGCGCAAGGGCACTACATTACCTATATAGGTACCTTTTCTCGAATTTGGTCCTACACCACCGCAAGCCATTTCAGTAGGGTCCTTTTTATCGAACTGATATTATAGGGTAAATAATCAACAAAAAAATACAAAGGCTTGCATGACTGAATTAGTACATTACTTACCAAGGGCTGTGAAAGAAAGAAAGCCCGAAATCGCAGGTATTTGTGACCCGAGCCGCAGGCGAGCGCAGCGCTGGCTTTGCCAGCTTCATGCTGAGCTGTGGCCCTTTTGTGGCAAACAGTGTTGGTTCTATTTTTATTTTTATTTACTATTTATTTCTCTCTGTGTTTGTCATAAATAAATGCTTTTCTTTCTTTCTTTAAATATGCGATAGAGGTCTTTCTTTTTTACTGCCCGTGGTGAGTACACAATTTTACGTCTTCATCTGGCCATAATGCGAGTTTTACCGTACGCGTAGCGTGCGGTAATACTCACATTATGGCCAGGTGTGACGTAAAATATTTTCTCGTAAAAGACCTTCGCCTAATAAAAGTAGAAACCAGTTACTAAGTTGTTAATAGGAATTGATTAATACGCTACTTACAACATTACCGGTAATCACTGAAAAGGAATATTCATCCTGTTTACTAGGCACACTAATTCTACAACCATTAGCAATGCCGTGCAATCGATAAAAAAATAATTAGGAACGGGAAATTGTGCAGGACTTTTATCCTTCTCATTTTACAGCCTCTAAACTCAGAATTTTGAGATTTATTGGAAGGTATAATAGATAGTGGATTACTGAGATGATTATCAATTTAAGAGCGGGGCCTATGTCGGTGCAGCTTGATGCAGTTGTTTTCATCTTTGCCGGTCCCAGGCTTTAACCCGCGAGCTAGCAACAGATTTTCGTGACCAACTGACCCCCGTGCGATAACTTGCGAGATGGTTCAGAATATTGTATCAAGCCCCGTGGACGTCAGCTGCGGCTCCGTCGGTGGATTGACCAGCAGCAGCCTCCCAAACACGTAAATAAAATAATGCTCGCGGGCTACTAGCTTCTCAATGCCTGTTCGTCTAGCACAACTTGCTGTTCAGTAGCTTCGCGCGCGACTGAGCGTCTCTTGTCTCACTCGCACCGTGCAAATCAGAAAAAGGAGGGTAGATCTTTCTCGAATCGCGTTTCGGCGCGACGTCAGTTGTGCTAGCCCCGTTGGTACGACATGACCTCTACATGCTTCTTTACCTACTTCTTTTAAGTACCTATATACCTTTTTATTGGTCTTCCTCTCACTCTCTTTCCACTTTTCCCTTCTATTAATCAACTACTCCTTCTGTTCTTCGCCAACACCACATTTCAAATGCCTCTTAAATATTATTTGTCTCTTTTTGTTAGCGTCTATGTTTCACATCCGTACTATAAGGCAATCGACCGTGAAGATGTTTTTATAAATCTCTTCCATTTATTTAAGGATATTCGTGTTTCTAATAGATTCTTCTGAAAGAAACTGTGTGTCCATCGCAATTCTTGCCTTTATATCGGGAGTAAGTACATCTTGAATTTTCTGTTATGGTAGGTACTTCCCAAATATTTCAAACTTTGGAATTGCTCTACTTTTCTTACACTTATTTTTATCTGACTCTTTGTGTTATGGTTGCAATATCACTACATATGAGAGCTCGATTCCACAAGGCAGTGTTTTAGGCTGCGTATTATTTCACACCTACATAAACGACCTTCCGAAAATGACAATCCACAAAATAGTAGGTACCTAATATTTGCCGACGACATACTACTTAACTCTTATTCCAATGTTCTATCGACGATCGTAAATACGTACACATAGAGGAAACATTTAAGTCAATAACACACTGTTTACGAGAGCATAACCTCATTATAAATAACTATAAAACCTAAATTATATAATTCAGACCCAGACAAAAGCAAGCTGTTAACCTAAGTCCCACATAATTAAAATATCCAAGAAGTAACCGACTGTAGGTACCTACTCTATTAGGCATTAACTTAGATTGTCATTTAAACTGGAAAACACACGTAGAAAAAGTTAAAAATAAAATATCTTTTCGTTATATATATGGAAAACAAATACAGGTACCTAAACTCTTACGGCCGTATTCATAAATCTTTTACAAGCCTATTTTAACTAAAATGCCGTTAAAATTCCTTTCAACCAATCAATCTTTGGTTTTATGGCTCCATCGATATTCTCGATGATTCTGCCAACGTCAAGGTTCGAAAAGGCACGTATTATAATCAATATTTGACCGGTGACTGCAGATTACCAGGTTCACTCAGGGTTGAATCTATAACAAGAGACAAAACAAACAAATATTTTAAACTAACTACAAAAACAGGTTGTTAATTTTGATAAATTTACCTAAGACATATACAAAGGGGGAAAATAGGTACTAAAGTGAGCAGGAATTTAATGTTGACAGGGCGGGGAATTTCAGGAGGAAGGATATCATACAGGGGAGTGACAAGACGATTACATTCTAAAAATAGGTGCTCGAGGGTGCCTTCTGCCAGACCACACTCGCACAGAGAGTGGTCCCGAACACGAATTTTAGCGAGAAATACTGGAGTAGGTACATATATGGCCCAGGCGTAAACGAATGATAGCGGAAGTAATCTTTTTTGCGAGTGACCTACGAGAAAAAAACCACGGTCTAGAAGATGGAAGGTCTGGTTGAAGATGCCCATCATTTTTACCCGCTATAAGTCGGCTAGATTGCCAACGAGTGTTCCACGCATGTCGCATGTGTGTGAGAGTAAGAGCCTTAATGTCGCGAGGGAACCATCGGTTATAACCTGGATTACCACATATAATGGCTTCTTTTGCGCAGAGGTCAACAGTTTCATTGCTTTTTATGCCGCTGTGGCCCGGGATCCAAGCCAGGACCACCTCGATATTTTCTTTGTGGCATTTGAATAAAAGATCATTTATTTGCAAGGTTACAGAAAAGATCTCCTTCGAGTGGAATGGGCGTTTAACAAGATCCTGCAGACAGCTGAGGGAATCCGTTAAAATGAGAGATTTGTTAAGATGATGGGAGTAAACGTAGGAGACTGCTTCCAGTAAGGCAATAGCTTCTCCAGAAAATACGGAATTACCGGGAGGAAGTCTAAAGTTTAACACAATTTTGAACTTGGGAATCCACACGGCCGATCCCACGGGCCCCCCTTCGCACAGTTTATAGGCATCAGTAAAAATTGTTAAATAATCAGCCCACTCCTATCACATTATTAAAATTATTATCATCCCCAATCTGATTTTTGGAAATGCCTAGACTGAATAACGGATGGAATCTACTATCGTAATTAGTTTCAAAAAGAGGGTTTTTATAATTTTGGTAAACTTGTACAGGGAGGTCTAGAAACTTTTTGTAACTATTAACTAAGAGGGGAGATACTTTATGTGACCAATATGGGGAAATTTCTATAAGTTGCTGTAGGGATTCAAGGATTGGGAGTAAAGGATCCCAGACAGCAAGGTCACGTCATTATTGACGTGAATTATTGGGCATTTTAGACGTCACATCACGTGATTTCAAACGTCATGTTTCACGTGACGATGTCACAAATTTATCGTCATTATTGACGTCACCACTTGACGTCATTTTGATACATATGTTGACGTGATTTAAGACGTCGTAGGAAGACGTTGAGACGTCGTCATAGTTCACGTCATGTTTCACGTGGCGATGTCGCAAATTTATCGTCATTATTGACGTCACCACTTGACGTCATTTTGATACATATGTTGACGTGATTTAAGACGTCGACAGGTTGTCATAGTTCACGTCTTTTAGACGTAAGTACTGACGTCATGTTTCACGTGGCGATGTCGCAAATTTATCGTCATTATTGACGTCACCACTTGACGTCATTTAGAAACATATGATGACGTGATTTTGCACGTCCAGTATACGTGTCACGGCGACGTCTACTGGTCCTTATATATCACGTGTTTATTAGACGTCACACGACGTCGTTAGTTCACGTCGCATGACGTCGTTGCGATGACGTTGGTACAACGTCATTAATGGACGTCACACGACGTCGTTAGTTCACGTCGCATGACGTCATTGGGATGCCACTAGGACAACGTCATTAATGGACGTCACACGACGTGGTTAGTTCACGTCGCATGACGTCGTTAGGATGACGCTGGGATAACGTCATTAAAGGACGTCACACGACGTGGTTAGTTCACGTCGCATGACGTCGTTAATGGACGTCACACGACGTCGTTAGTTGACGTCGCATGACGTCTTTGTGATGACGCTGGGATAACGTCATTAATGGACGTCACACGACGTCGTTAGTTGACGTCGCATGACGTCGTTGGGACGTCCTACGACGTCATTAAGAGACGTCACGTGACGCCACTAGTAAGACGTCTATAGACGTCATCGGGTAGACGTCTGTCGACATCATAGTATAGACGTCTATCGACGTCATGAATTCCCGATGACGTCTGTAGACGTCATTGGAAACACATCCACCGACGTCATTGAAAAGCGCCAGCAGACGTCACAGTAAACGTGACGCCATGCCTAATGACCAAATGGTGACTAATAGTGACCTCGCGTAACTTTCGTGCTAGAATTTTCAAAGTCGTTAGTGGACATGTTCCCAAAGACCTAATTGTATCTGAAACAAAACAAAAGTGTATGCCATGAAAAGATTTATTAACTCAAAAAATAATTTAGAACCATTTTTTTTTAAATGTATACATATAAGAAATCTGCGTGTAATTTCAGAAATAATATTTAATGGCAAGCGAAACGTAATTTACAGTGACAGTAGGGAAGTATCTATAAGAAGATTTTTTCACATATAACACAGCAAGCACTGAATTTAACAAAATAAAAAAATCAGAACTGGCTTTGCGATTTTAGCCCTTAATAATGTCGTTGAGACCTTATAGACTTTGAAAAGTAGCTGATAGGCAGAGAAACAATCATATTATGAGACCCTTTCAACGGTGGGGGTGGCGGCTTCCAGGCTTTTTGAATATGATAAAAAAATTGACATATTGTCATACTCGAGCGCGTCACATTTTATACTGACGATTGAGCTTCATGCCTTATAATCTGACAATAATCTATTTTCGTATTCTTGGGCATAGTACTGAGGGGTGAATCAATTACAATATTTTTAGTGGAAATTATTTTTAGCTAACTTTAATTATTTATATTTATAATGGTTGTTTGGGTATTCTGCTTATTATTTACTATTGAACTAAATTAGTTTGAAATGGGTTGTAGTTTTATTTAATTTTAGGTGTAATTGGGCTATTGTTATTCTGGGTATTAGGAGGACGCAAGGGTAAAGGATTTTTAGGACGCAAGGGTAAAGGATTATTGTATGTTATTCTGGGTATTAGGATAGGTACAAGCAGCTCGGGAATTGTTAATAATGTTACGGGGTAAATAAGCGTTAGTCAGCAAAAGCGTTTGACTGTTAGTATTGTTAGCGTTAGTGGGAGTAGGACGCAAGGGTAAAGGATTTTTGTATGTTATTCTGGGTATTAGGATAGGTACAAGCAGCTCGGGAATTGTTAATAATGTTACGGGGTAAATAAGCGTTAGTCAGCAAAAGCGTTTGACTGTTAGTGTTGTTAGCGTTAGTGGGAGAAGGACGCAAGGGTAAAGGATTTTTGTATGTTATTCTGGGTATTAGGATAGGTACAAGCAGCTCGGGAATTGTTAATAATGTTACGGGGTAAATAAGCGTTAGTTAGCAAAAGCGTTTGACTGTTAGTGTTGTTAGCGTTAGTAGAGGAGTTAGGAAGCAAGGGTTAAGGATTATGTAGTGTAATGGGCGGATATATTTTTTGCTTTTTTTTGGTTATTTACGGGTATGTTCGTGGGCTGGGGAAAATTATTATGGTTTTATAGTAGGTATTATATAAGGTACGTGTTGATTAATACTGGAGTAGTTAAATCTTGATTGTTTATGAGTTTGTTTATAGTATTTATTTTTCAATTCCGGTAGTGTATGGGTTTCATTATTTATTACATATTCTACTATTATGTGTTGTCAGTAGGTATCGTAGGTAAATGAAGTAAGTTTATACTTTTAACCGGGACAGCCGTTGCCGGTTTATTAGTTTTTTGTATTTTGTAATGAATTGGTTAATTAAGGGTATCATATTTTTTTTTTCTTCCTATTAACTACCTACTTTTCAAAATCTATAAGCTCTCAACGACGCTCGGGAAAATCCCCCGCTCGGCCTCCCCTACTATAAACAGGACAAAACACACACACAGGTCAGGTTGTACAGTCCTATAACACAAATAGCTCACAAAATCACAAATGTGAGCTAACGGTAAAGTAACCATTTTTTTATAGAAGGGTATGCTCACACATTTATTTACAATAAATTTATTTAACAGGAACTATGCAAACACATTGTGAGAGTTCGTCAACCAAAAATATATTGAAATTTGAGGAAGGGCAAGGCTTTTTATAAAAATCTTCTTATTTTTTAAAAGCTATATACACCATAATGTTACCCGCAATATTTAAAAAAAATCTATAAATTAACAGTCTTGTTTTGGATCATACAATAACTATCAGCTTTAGAATTACAAATAAAGTTGCACTCGCCCAATGTCAAATCCTGTTGATCATCTTTTGCATTAGGAACCATGGTCGCATCGTGTATTAAAATCTCCGTATTATTTGTTGAATAACTAAGTGGCATCAAATTAGGAAAGCTTTCGAGATGATCAATAGAGGACTGCAGATTGCCATTACAATCGTGAGGGGTAGGTACTTATATTTACTGTTTCAGTATCAGAAGTGTGGTAGCTGAATTACATGCTGGTCTGTGTTCAACTCGAACTGTATATCAAAATGGTGCTGACAAGGAATTCTTTCATTTTGCAGTCTATAAGATTGAGCTATTCTTCTATAAATTTGGCGTTTACTTAACACTTTTTTACTTGACATTGTAGGTACACACTCGTAAGAAACCAATATAATTATTAAAATTGTCTTTGTTAGAAGAGCTATTCAGTTTTTTCATAGAACTCGTTTTCACCCGTTGTGGAGCGTGTTTGAGCCACACTTTCATGTCATTTTCAATAAATGTTTCAGCAGGTAATTTAAAGTGTTTTTTTACAGTTCCTGAAACAACAAAAGCATTAAAAATAATTGGTAATTATAAACATGATGAATTTAGACCGTATATTTTAAAAAAATATATAATTTGACTTCATGTACATATTTAGAACCTTATACAGAGAGACAGCAGTATAGATTATAAACATGATGAAATAAAACCGTATATATTATAAACTTATGATAAAAGATGTTATGAATTTCGTACGTTATGCATTTCGACTTTGTGTTTTTGTGTATGCAAATCGAACTTAAGTATAACATTAGATTTTAGATATTCTGCTAAGTCACCATTAAAATATAAATATTTCTTATTTTTAAAATCTGTTTATACGTATCATAGAAGGTGGATGGCCGTCAATGTTGGTAAAGCTGGGTACACATATCACCCGAAAGACGTCCACTGCTGGACATAGGCCTCCCCCAAAGAGTGCCAAATTGCCTCATGTGTCATGTAATTCTTATACGTAATTGTAATACTTACTTATCAGTATTAATTTGTTCAAAGGGACGCTTTCCTTTCTTCCCACTAAACTAAAATTGGATGTAAGTTCGTTACTAATCAAGTGTCTCATCAGGATTCAACTGACACAGACATTACAATCACACCAAAGTCTACAGGTGTGTTTATTGTATACCGCCCATACTGGATCTTTTGTTCGCTGCGGTAGAGGGATCTTAGACGTATAATGGGTTTACTTTACTTTAAAATATATGTGTTTGAGACATCCATGTATGCATGTATGCAAGATATGGTTTATTTTATTTTATACAACGACGGTGGCAAACAAGCGTACGGCCCGCCTGATGGCCTGATGGCTTGGTCTGATGCTGCAGCCAGGATGTCTAGCATTGAAAAATAATAGGAGATATTATGTCTGGATTATAATCAAGTATTTTATTTATTATAGTTGATTTGTGGGCCGCTTATGGCCGGTTATGCCGCTTCGACCAGCAAGTGATCTATTGTGGCAGCCCTTTTTTTAAAGGATTATTTGTAGCTTTTCAGTTTATTTTGATCTGATTGATTTTTTTACCTAAATTAAATTCATGTTTGTTTGTAGGTCATCAGCATAAAGTTATGCATTTTTTGACAACTCTGGTAGAACAGAACAACCTAATATTAACCTGGATTAGAAGCCAAAATGAAACTGATGAAATTATGAGAATAAAAGAACCTATAAAGCTTCCTGTACAGCTGCCTATTCGTGATGAAAATGAATTATCAACACTGGAAGAATATCTCAATAATGATGTAAATTTTGGAGAAATTGTAAGTCTCTACTACTACTATGTAGTACAGTCATCGTCATAATATAAGTTAACATTCATAGTTATCAAATTGTTCATTACAGCTTACAATTAAATTGGCGTACCAAACTATTTGAGCACTTTGGCCGTTACCTTATAATGTATATTATATTCAAATAATATTTGTAAACGGCTTGAACGATTTCGATGAAATTTGAAAGATAAAAGTTTGTGTGTATAATGTGACATAGCATTTTGAAATCAATTTGTTTGTTTTTAGCATTTATAGTACATATATATTTTTCTTGTAGGGCAATTACTTGATGTCTTTCTGTGGGAATTCTCGAACCAGCTTGGTGAATCAAATTATGAGACACTTGATTAGTAACGAACTTACATCCAAGTTTAGTTTAGTGGCAAGAAAGGAAAGCGTCCCTTTGAACAAATTAGTACTGATACGTAAGTATTACAATTACGTATAAGAATTACATGACACATGAGGCAATTTGGCACTCTTTGGGGGAGGCCTATGTCCAGCAGTGGACGTCTTTCGGGTGATATGTGTACCCAGCTTTACCAACATTGACGGCCATCCACCCTCTATGATACGTATAAACAGATTTTAAAAATAAGAAATATTTATATTTTAATGGTGACTTAGCAGAATATCTAAAATCTAATGTTATACTTAAGTTCGATTTGCATACACAAAAACACAAAGTCGAAATGCATAACGTACGAAATTCATAACATCTTTTATCATAAGTTTATAATATATACGGTTTTATTTCATCATGTTTATAATCTATACTGCTGTCTCTCTGTATAAGGTTCTAAATATGTACATGAAGTCAAATTATATATATTTTTTTAATATACGGTCTAAATTCATCATGTTTATAATTACCAATTATTTTTAATGCTTTTGTTGTTTCAGGAACTGTAAAGAAACACTTTAAATTACCTGCAGAAACATTTATTGAAAATGACATGAAAGTGTGGCTCCAACACGCTCCACAACGGCTGAAAACGAGTTCTATGAAAAAACTGAATAGCTCTTCTAACAAAGACAATTTTAATAATTATATTGGTTTCTTACGAGTGTGTACCTACAATGTCAAGTAAAAAAGTGTTAAGTACAAATTTATAGAAGAATAGCTCAATCTTATAGACTGCAAAATGAAAGAATTCCTTGTCAGCAGCATTTTGATATACAGTTCGAGTTGAACAGAGACCAGCATGTAATTCAGCTACCACACTTCTGATACTGAAACAGTAAATATAAGTACCTACCCCTCACGATTGTAATGGCAATCTGCAGTCCTCTATTGATCATCTCGAAAGCTTTCCTAATTTGACGCCACTTAGTTATTCAACAAATAATACGGAGATTTTAATACACGATGCGACCATGGTTCCTAATGCAAAAGATGATCAACAGGATTTGACATTGGGCGAGTGCAACTTTATTTCTAATTCTAAAGCTGATAGTTATTGTATGATCCAAAACAAGACTGTTGTTGAATTGAATCGTTGAAAGTTGAGTCCTTCCGGCTACGATGATCTGCTGATGTTGATGATGATCGCCCGTCTATAGGCTTCCGGTTAAGAGAAACTTCCTTTTCCAGAGTTTCATTGGATTGAAATTTAATGTAACAGGGTATACCTAAAAGCAAAAGATTTAATTACCACGAGGTATGTATATATGATAATTAAATATCAAACTCACAGAAAAATGCATAAAAAGTATAGCTTTGTATTTCATCGCTTGTCGGCTCACCTAAGCTGACGGGAGACGTGAAGAGGCGTGACGCGATGCGACAACTCGTTGACATCCCGTTGTCCCGGGTTGGGTTCACCACCTTGACTTCGTGACCGCTACGGTCACGGCCGGACGGCGAGTGGCAGTGCCACTCCGTCGTGAGCGCACCCAGCCACGCTCAGGGATCGGGACTGGCACCTGAGGTCTTCGGTATTGATGGTTGGTAGGGAGCCTGCGTTAAGCACCTCGGCATGCCGGCCTGCGCCGGTCATCTTAGGAGCGCGGGGCCACTACGCTGCGCCTCCAAGGCGAGCGCGCAGACGGGTCGCGAACCCACAGGCCCGTAAAGCTCGCAGCCTACGGTGAAGATCTAGCGCCCTTACGGCGCCATCGGCGCGACGCGCAAATACGAAATTGATTGTAACAGGGTATACCTAAAAGCAAAAGATTCTAATTACCAACAGCGTATACGATAAGGACTTGTCCGTAAATGACGTCATCGTTTTTTGTCGATTTTTGACCCCCCTATCATCATCCTGTTATTCCTTGAAATGGAAATGGACCCTCCCCGCCTAATAAAATGACTATCGTCATCCAATGGCCAGACCCCCCGCTTATTATGAAATGACGTTATATATGGACAGCCCCTAAGTAAATATCAAACTCACAGAAAAATGTATAAAAACATAGCTTTGGACTGGGATCATAGGTATATATGTATTTTGATATATCAGATAATTATGTGACAATGAATATTGCTTTGAATAAATATTTTATATTTTACCTTCAATGTTTTAGTCATTTTGTGATATTTCATTTAACTTATTTATTTTTTACAAAGCTCCCTGCTACATTACCTGAAAATTAAATGTAACTTACAGCCATAATCCCACTAATTGGGACCACTGAGATACACAAGTCTTTTATAAATTGCCTGATTAGAGTTTTAAATAAAACCAGACGGGGTATGACAGTCACCGGGGCAAGACTACAAGTTTCCATAATATGGACTGTAATATATATTACAAAGTACCCCGTCTAATAAACTATGTTAGTCTAACCCGACCTTACCTAATATATATAACTCAAACTAACTCACTAACCAAAACTACTGGCCACCAAAGAGCTACCAGCTACCTTGCACAATGCATTAGTATTGCTATAGAGCGAGGAAATGATGCCAGCATCTTCGGCACCATGCCGCGAGGGCACTACTTTTAAGATTTATTTTAGTTTTAATTAAATTTTAGTTAGAAGCAATTAATTGTAAATATATTAGGGGACACAATCTTACACAAATCGAACTAGTCCCAAACTAGGCCAAGCTTGTACTATGGGTACTAGACGACGATAAACATACTTATATAAATAAATAAATACTTAAATACATAGAAAACATCCATGACTCAGGAACAAATATTCGTGCTCGTCACACAAATAAATGCCCTTACCGGGATTCGAACTCAGGACCTCTTGCTTCGTAGGCAGGGTCACTACCAACTAGGCTTAAGCGATCGTCAATGTACTTTAAGTTTTTATATTAATTTAGTTCTTTTGTTTTTGGTAGTAGGTTCTTATTTAGATTAATGGCCGGTTCCAATAATCAATCCACCGATAGTTTTCCTTATCAACACTTACATTTTGACACATTTTCTACGGGTAATCTGTCAAAATGTAACTGCCGGTAAGGAAAACTATCGGTGGATTGATTATTGGAACCTTTCGTCTTGTTTCTGATAATAGTGATAATTATATTAAGTGTCAAAAAAAAAATAACTCACCAATCATACACAAGTCCAGGGCACTTTCTTCAGGTTCAGATGACAATGAAGCGTCATAGTCAATTACTCGAATTGGCTTCTTTGTATCGTCATGTCATCGTAATCATTCAAATCACTTGTTGACTCGGCTTGTTTTGCCTTTATACGGGCAGTCATTAAATCCGCTGCAAAGACAAACAGCACATATTAGGGTGAATTTGATGAAACATTGGCTTAAAGATATAAAATGAATAAAAAAACACGATTCGGGTCCTCCCAAAGCAAATAGGTTATGGTAAAAAAACTATGCGGGATCTTTAACGAAACGGTCACAAAAGTCTTACAACTACCTGTTTCATAAATTTTCTCTCAATTAAGGGTTATTAACTGCCATGTTTGATCGTCTGGTGCTTCGTGTTTAATCATTGAGTAGTTCGTTTAAATCTTGGCCAAAATGCTTCTTGTTTTCTTCATCATCTCCTTCCGCGACGGTATAAGTGTTTTTATCGTCCATAATACAACAAAATAAACCGCACAATTATTCGAGCACACACAACCTGAAATAATTTACATATAGACAAATGTTACAACACTTCACAAAAGACAAGACTCACTTACCCAGTACTTGATGTTTTAATTGATTGCGTTAAATAACTAAATTATTATCGGCATACTCACCAGTTTTCCGGTCAAAAACAACGAAACAAACGAAATTATGGAACTCCGACGCGACCCACGCCACGCGAGTCGCGACTAGTGCGTGAGAATGCGAAAAGCCATACCTAATTCGATATCGATATTAACGCTCGATTAACGGTCGTACTAGTAAGTATTTTGTATAATATTTATCCACCAAATACTAAGAAACAAACTTTAAAACTGGGTTTAGGTTTAAAATAATAATTTGCTCTGTGTAGATGTGACTTTTTATGCTACTTGTTTTTATTATGATTTCATGAATTATTATTATTATTACTAGCTGTTACCCGCGGCTTCGCCCGCGTGGTCAAGGGGAACTAACATCATAATGGATCTTCCCACGGGAATAATATGTTTTATCCCGGCAAAAAGTAGCCTATGTCACTCTAACTAGAACTATTCTCCACACACAAAAAAAGCAGCCAAGTGCGTGTCGGACCACGCACAACGAAGGGTTCCGTGCCTATTAAAAAGGTCGTATCGTTACTGAAATCTTACGGCACTTACGTCCTTTTCTTTAAGGAAGGCAGTTTTTTAGAAATATCTCGAAAACCTTTGAACCGATCTTGTTCAAAACAATTTTCGCTGAAAGAATTTAATAAGCCCCTAATGTCCAGGATTTTTTTCATATTTTTAAAATACACGGGTCAAAAATGAGAGGGGGGGGGGACACAATTTTAGTGACTTGTGGCGATTATCTCTGACTTCATTCACTTAATCAAAAAAATTGCTGAGAAACCTTATATTTAGTTCGATAGGCGATTGATGTGCCACACGTGGGCTTGCAATGAAAAAAGTTTTTTTGACTTTCAGTTTTATGTATGGAGTGCACCCCTAAAAAAAATTTTTTATTGTAATTTAATAACAAAAGTGTAGCGGCAAACAAAATACACCTATCCTCAAAATTTTATTCAAATACACCTTATAGTTTTCGGGTAAAATGTCTGTGACATACGGACGGACAGACATACAGACATGACGAATCCATAAGGGTTCTGTTTTTTGCTATTTGGCTACGGAACCCTAAAAAGGAGAATCAAACACACTTTCGAATTTATAATATTAGTAAGGATTTCCTTTATTCATTTTAAATCTAAGGCTATAGGTTTTTAGTGTTCCGTACCTCAATCGGTAAAAACGGAACCCTTATAGTATCATTCCCTTTAGAGTGTCGAAATCACAGATGTAAGAATATAAGTAGTACTAGCGATCCGCCCCGGCTTCGCACGGGTACTATAATATACATATAAATAAACCTTCCTCTTGAATCACTATCTATTAAAAAAAACGGCATCAAAATCCGTTGCGTAGTTTTAAAGATCTAAGCATAAATATTAGGGACAGACAGCGGGAAGCGACTTTTTTTTATACTATGTAGTGATAGTGATTCTATGCTCTGAGGTCGAAATACATTGTTAGGTACCAACAATAAAAATAATTTATGTGTCATAAATATACCTGTATATATCTATTACCATGCTTACTTGATTCATAATAAAACAGAACGGTAAAGTTGTCTAACAACCAATAATCTGTTAAAAGCGGTTAACCAACAAGTGAAAGGTTATTTGCAACTAAGTAAACCAAATTATCTACATTTATAAGTTAAGTTTAATCTGTTCTTACAAATAAAAGTAAAAAGCTCTTGTGGTTCATTTTCGCGAAAAAACATTTAATCTAATCTCCATTTTGCACAAAATTGTCAAAAACGAAGACGTTTAGTAGAAAACAATGGTCGTGATCTGCTAAATCACCGAAGGGATCACGGAAATCGGACACGAGACCGCCAGCCCATTCGATACAGAAAAATCTGCCGATTCTAACGTGTATGTAACTCAATATCACCAAAAATAACGCTTGTAAAATTTCCAGCGTCGATGTTTAAACGCAAAAGTTACCTAACACTATTATTAGCAGCGATCTCTTCGTTTTAATTAGAAATGTGTGCGAGTTTGGTGGTTAAATTTCAATGCAATGTATTTTTTTTACTTTCGAATATCGACTGACACCTAGCCCATCAAGTAAACGTGGGACATCCCTAAGTATGATGCAACAATGGCAGCGACGGGTTCGAACAGGTTTTATGACGAGAAAAAAAAACGGTGTTTGTAAATTCTATATTCAGCTTCTGTTTGCTAATGAGTAATATAATAATTATAAAATATTTGTTCTTAGTTTTCCATACTATTTTTTATACACTTGAGGGTATACAGGTTATAGTTTTACACAGTTATTAAACACTAAAGTGACTCCGGAAACGACTAAAGCCAGATTCACAGAACAATGTGACTGGCGCGAATTAACAACCGCGAGCTTTCGACCAATCAGAGATAGCGATTATGACGTGTGATTGGTCGGAACGGGAAAAATTGCTAGCGCGCGTTAAAAACGCCGCACTTTCATTGGTTGAATTAAGGGAACGGCAAAGTACTTTGTGTAATTGTTTAAGATTTGTACTGTATTTAAAAGTATTTGCAAGTGTGTTTAAAATAGTTATACTGATCTTTACTACTGCCTAAAACACAGAGGTCCTACCGCAAAACGAAAACTAACTTCGTTCGTGTATCTCCGTCTTTGTCGCACTTGCTAATTCGAGGAACAGAGAGGGAGATACACGAACGAAGTTCGTTTTCGTTTCACGGTAGCCCCTCAGGGTATCCTATAGTTCAAGCCCTCGTAAAATGTATACACACACAAAAACTGTCGACGTATTTTACAAAGTCATCTTTAAACCCCTGATAGACCGTGGGCCCACTCCCAACACCCCACAGTAGGCATCAACTCTGACGCCGTCTGCCAAGTAGGTTCTACCGGCCATTTCAGGACTGGCCGGCTTAGGTTTTCTCTCTCTACGAATAAAGGGCTAAAGGATGCTACACGTCTCGTACTGTTGTGACATGACGTAAATATCCCCATACAAATTTTGACCGGAAGTGAAGATCTAATTTTTTTTTTCCCTTGCTCAGCACAACTTTCTCGACTTGCTGCCATGCATTCTATCATGTTGTCATGAGACGTAGGTGTATTGGGAGTGGGCCCACGGTCTATGAATGTCATGTCATCAGCGACGTCACTTTTAGGCGTATGCCGACATACGGAAACTTTCGCCGCGTTTTACAACGTCATCTTTCAACCACTGATGAAACACGATATATTACGACGTTATTTGCAACGTCAACATCAGACCTCTGACGATAAACAATAATTTATAACGTGATCAGCGACGTCACTTTTAGGCGTATGCCGACATACGAAAACTTTCGACGCGTTTTTCAACGTCACTTTTAAGAGTCCGTATCGGCCCGGAAAAAGTTCGATTGTAGGTATCATTACCCGTCTCCGAGCGCGCCAGCGCAGGTATTGGTAGTGGGGATCGAGCGAGGCGGCTAGGTCGGCGTAGAGTAGTTTTGATACTTTAAGGCGCCGTAGGTTCATGGTCTTCTCTCCCTCTCACTGAGCATAAGCGTGAGCGAAGTGGAAGTGCGTGCTCGGAAGCGCGGATATCATGTTTTTTTTTGGCCGTTTAAATAAATAAAAAAGTAATCACTTAGTTCTCTCAAACATAATATTGCCGATTTCTAGAAGTTGTTACTAATATTTTATTCGTGATTTATTTCTATCGAGCGAAAATTGCTTAATCATATTTCGCTGTCACTATCACTGATCTCGCTGCAGAAAAGCCTCTAGATTACTAAACGTATTTTTTTGAAACCATATTATTATAATCAGACGCATTATATTGTTTCAAAAACTCTGTTCGCTTAACTTCGCGGAACCTACGGCGCCTGAACCGTTTTATCTGACTTTTTCGTTTCTTAATATTTATATGTACCTACCTACGTATACGTATACACATTACACGCCTGTATACGTATTTAAATAAAATATCAGGTAACTTAGAACTGTATCGTTCATTATAATGTATTTATGTAATTACTACAAATTAATTTAAGTAAGTACTTGCTTGTTTGACGACCGCTTTAGCCTAGTTGGTAGTGATCCTGCCTACGAACTGGAAGTTCTGGGTTCGAATCCTGGTATGGGCATTTATTTATTTCTGGGTCATGGATATCGGTTCTCAATGTATTTAAGTATTTATTTATCTATATAAGTATGTATATCGTCGTTTAGTACCCATAGTTCAAGCTTTGCTTAGTTTGGGACTAGGTCGATTTGTGTAAGATTGACCCCAACAATTATTATTATTTATCTTTACTCATATTAAAACTTAGGTTATTTATATTATTTACAAGTGGCTCTGTGAGCTGTAGACCTCGCGAGTGTATTTTTGCGTAACTCCGCCATTTAGAAAAAATTCCAAAAACGGGCTCGACAAAAAGTTCTATATAATTACCGAACCTGCTCGCCAAATTTCACCAGAATCGGTTGAGAAACGCCACCTCTAGAGGAGAACAGCCGGAAATCAGGACAGACACACGAAAGCATTTTTGTCAAAGATGAAACGGATACCTTATTCGCTTCCGCTCACTCGGTCGATAATTAATTACTGTTAGAGTTTTCAGTTTCCAGGTTAACAAATTCTAGGTAAAAAGGTTTTACCTGACTTATTCGTTTCTTTGTTTTAGTGTAGGTGTTGAAATAAAATACCAGGTAATTTAGAAATGTAGGTACAGTTTATTTTGGTTTACAGTTAATTTGGCTAAAGTATAATTAGCTTAATCACCAGATAAATAAGAATAATTCGTTAACCTTTCCAGATTCCAGCGTTGTGCTGATTTCGTTATAGTCTGGTTTTAATGTTTTAGGGTCACACATTTTATTTTTCTTTTTACTGTACCAAATGAACGGTTTGTCTTCCTAGGCGCCATATTTGAATCTAAAATAATAAAACCAATCAATTGATAAATATTGTATTATAGTATACTACTTTAGCGACATGAATAGTAAGAATTTGAGCAAGGAAAAGATGGGCGGTTAAAAAGATACGGAGATAAAACATGTTGCACCGTCCGTCCACAACTAAAGTGAAAGATGACACAACTTCATATTAATCTTTATATATAGTTGTATCATCAATTTCATAATATTTGCATATTATCACTATTAGGTGACAAGATGCAAAACGATATGCTCTTTAAGCGTGAGTTCTATACAAGTAGTGGAATGACACTGCAGAAATTACTAACAAAGGTGCAGAAGAAGAAGCAGAAATTGCGTTATTTTTTTTGTGAGGAAACCGATGATACCCCCCGATTTTAGCTTTATCCTTTAAAAAGAAAGCTGATAGGTACCCATAAAATTAGACTACCGTTGGAGTAATTTTTCAAATATGACCAATTATTACTGACAGATATGTTGAGACCTGTCATCGAAGCAGATGTTAGATAAAATTGCATAAATAAATAAATATGGTTAAAACCAGAAATGATTAAAAAGGCCACAAAAGTAGCACCAGAGGGTACGCTAAGTTTTATGTTGGACATAAACTATTCGACTATTCGTCCCGTTCTGGCCAATATGTGAGTGCAAGAGGGACAAATGCTTTATGTAGGCAGGACACTGCAGGAAGCAGTTTATATCACACAGATAAAGGCAATAGGAATAAGATTCCGTAAATCGGAAATATTACAAACGGCTGTCAAAATTAAGAAACTGCAAAATAACAACCTGAACAGTCAAACTAATTCAGGAGAGGACGTCTGTGCCCAGCAGTGGGACGTATATATAGGCTGATGATGATGAAAATTCAATGACATAAGTACTTTTAGAATCATCGCTACATGTATATATACACTCGCGGTCAAAGAAACCGGGTCAGTGACGAAAACCTCAATATTTTGTAAATCGTTGGTCGTATCTGCATGAAACTAACTCTGTTTTATAGAGAATTTAATATCCTTCTAAATCCAACCTTCAATGTTCTACGTAGTAACTGGAAAAAGGTTTAATTGAAAAAAAAAACCAATTAGGTACTTATTTGAAATTGCGTTCGTTTTACTTTTGCTTGTTTTTAAGCAATTGTTTTCAATCTGTCAAAGAACTATGATAAAAGGCTGTCATTGTTTTATTTTGTGGTCATTCTTGAATGTCTATCATGCCGCTAACACGAGATGAATGTACTCGTATCATCACTATGTTAGAAGAAGGAAGAAGTCAGAGGTATACAGCGAGAAGAACAGGTGTGTCACTTTCTACAGTGCAGCGAGTCCTCCAACGTTACCTACAAACTGGGCAGAACCTTAGAAGACCAGGAACCGGCAAAACAAGATGTACTACAGCTAGAGAAGATCGATTTATTATTACAACCATGCTCCGAAATCGGCACCTCACAGCAGTTGAAGTGAAAAATCAGCTTTTAGAGACCCGAAGGGACGGCATCAGCGAGCGGACTGTCAGGCGGCGGCTCAAAGAAGCAAATTTGACCCCACATAGGCCGGCCAATGGCCCAAAACTTGAAAGAATACATCGAACAGCAAGACGACTTTATGCCCGCGATCACAGATACTGGGGTGACGAAGATTGGGCAAGAATTTTGTTTTCCGATGAATCCAGATTTATGCTCTATGCAAATGACGGGCGGCAAAGAGTTTACAGACGGCCTGGTGAACGTTTTATTCCAGCATGTTTTGAGGAAAAAGTGGCGTTCGGCGGTGGGTCAGTCATGGTTTGGGCTGGAATCTCTTCAGAGAGTCGCTCGGAGTTAGTTTTAATAGAAAATGGATCATTAACGAGTGCAAGATATGTAGAAGAGATTCTTAATGAGCATGTCGGCCCATACTTAATTAATATGGGTGGAAATTCTATGTTTATGCATGACAACGCCAGGCCACACACAGCTCAAATTGTCAGAGATTATTTTTTGGAGGTTGGTATCAACTGTATGAACTGGCCCTCGAGGAGTCCGGACTTAAATCCGATTGAGCATGTATGGGACGAGCTTGGGAGGCGTGTAAGAGCTCGAAACCCCGCCCCAGCTACACTTAGAGACCTGAAACAGGCGTTAGTGGAAGAATGGGACAATATCCCGCAAGAACGCATAAAGAACTTAATAAACAGCATGCCGAATCGTCTAGAAGCTGTAAGAAGAGCCCGAGGAGGCAATACGAAGTATTAATTTTTATTTTTTGTGTTGTATATGAAGTACCTACTGCTTATTTTTGTACGTAAAATTGGTTGATTTTTTGTTTCCTATGTAATTTTATTAAACAAAAGAATTACGATTCCACCATTTGATGTTATTTAATTCAGTATAAAATTATCTACAATATGCAGTTTAATTCATGTCCCTAGCTTTATTATTTTAGGAGATATTACAGATTTTCGTACTGACCCGGTTTCTTTGACCGCGAGTGTAGATAAAACATGAAGACTAATATTAAGAACCTCCTTCTATGGAACATAGGTCAAAAATGTTAGTAGTGATGCATATGCAATGAATGCAATGAACATATTTCCATTAGATAGTACAAATGCAATTTCATATAAAAAGTCAAAAGTAAGAAAAAGCATCACTTACCAAATGATCAATCAAGACTGCCTCGTCGCGCTATAATTCCCGCTAGCCCAAGCGCCCATAGCTACGTGACCTTGAAATCGACGAGCGACCGCTCTCTCAAACCGCTTGGCGGTGACTGCCGCATCGAGCGCCGTGCACGGTGTTTTATTACGAATTTTAGGGTGATTTGAAATATTTTTTATGCCACAATTTACTTCTACACATAAATATTTTTTTATTTTTTCGAATAGCGCTTGAACTGGAGTTTCTTATTATGGTTTCATATTTTTGAAATAATGTGCTAAATGGCCATAAATACTGGCGATTCATCGTGTGTTTTTACTAAAAAGTTGTTGGATGGAAATACGGTTTTACTCAACAATTTAATATGGTAACTTATATAATGTTTTCCACTTAATCCTAAGAAGACTATCAATCCAATATATATTTATTTGTTTTATGTCGGTTTGAAATCAATTCATTCTTCAAATCTAAGTCGTTTTACACGTCTCCGAGCGAAAATTGAGAAAACAGCTGTTGGACTGAGCCAAAATATGGTAAATTGAGAGCTAAATGTAAACAACATTTCCACTTATTTGACTTGAATTGAAATGATCTTTCATATTACACAATAAAATCTGTAGGAAAACGAATATTTCATGAGATATGACCTCAATAATTCTAGCGAATTCAGCAAACGGCTGTATACGGACTCTTAAACCACTGACGAAACATAACATATTACGACGTGATTAGCAACGTCATTATCAGACCTCTCACGAAACACAATAATTGATTACGTGATCAGTGAAGTCAAATTTAGGCGTATGCCAACATATGTACGAAAACTTTCGACGCGCTTTACAACCTCGCCTTTAAACCATTGACGAAACACGACATACTACGACGTGATTTGCAACGTCATCGTCGGACCTATGACGAAACACAATACTTTGTAACGTGATTAGCGACGTCACTTTTAGGCGTATGCCAACATACGTAAACTTTCGACGTGTTTTACAACGTCGTATTTAAACCACTGACGAAACAGGACAAAATAACGACGTGATTAGCAACGTCATTATCAGACTTATGACGGAACAGAATAATTAACAACGTAATCAGCGACGTCACTTTTAGGCGTATGCCGACATACGGAAACTTTCGACGTGTTTCACAACGTCATCTTTAAACCACTAATGAAACACGATATATTACGACGTGATTTGCAACGTCATTATCAGACCTCTGACGAAATGCAATAATTTATAACGTGATCAGCGACGTCACTTTTAGGCGTATGCCGACGTACGAAAACTTTCAACTCGTTTTACAACGTCACCTTTATACCACTGACGAAACACGACACATTACGATGTGATTTGTAACGGCATCATCAGACCTCTGACGAAACACAATAATTTATAACGTGATCAGCTACGTCACTTTTAGGCGTATGCCAACATACGAAAACTTTCGACGTGTTTTACAACGTCGTATTTAAACCACTGACGAAACAGGACAAAATAACGACGTGATTAGCAACGTCATTATCAGACTTATGACGGAACAGAATAATCAACAATGTAATCAGCTACGTCACTTTTAGGCGTATGCCAACATACGGAAACTTTCGACGCGTTTCACAACGTCATCTTTAAACCACTGACGAAACAGGACAAATTAAGACGTGATTTGCAACGTTATTATCAGACCTCTGACGAAACACAATAATTTATAACGTGATCAGCGACGTCACTTTTAGGCGTATGCCGACATACGAAAATTTTCGACGTGTTTTACAACGTCATCTTTAAACCACTGACGAAATAGGACAAATTACGACGTGATTAGCAACGTCATCGTCGGACCTATGACGAAACACAATACTTTGTAACGTGATTAGCGACGTCACTTTTAGGCGTATGCCAACATACGTAAACTTTCGACGTGTTTTACAACGTCGTATTTAAACCACTGACGAAACAGGACAAAATAACGACGTGATTAGCAACGTCATTATCAGACTTATGACGGAACAGAATAATTAACAACGTAATCAGCGACGTCACTTTTAGGCGTATGCCGACATACGGAAACTTTCAACGCGTTTTACAACGTCACCTTTAAACCACTGACGAAACACGACACATTACGACGTGATTTGCAACGTCATTATCAGACCTCTGACGAAACACAATAATTTATAACGTGATCAGCGACGTCACTTTTAGGCGTATGCCAACATACGAAAACTTTCGACGTGTTTTACAACGTCATCTTTAAACCACTGACGAAACACGACATATTAAGACGTGATTTGCAACGTTATTATCAGACCTCTGACGAAACACGATAATTTATAACGTGATCAGCGACGTCACTTTTAGGCGTATGCCAACATACGAAAACTTTCGACGTGTTTTACAACGTCATCTTTAAACCACTGACGAAACAGGACAAATTAAGACGTGATTTGCAACGTTATTATCAGACCTCTGACGAAACACAATAATTTATAACGTGATCAGCGACGTCACTTTTAGGCGTATGCCGACATACGAAAATTTTCGACGTGTTTTACAACGTCATCTTTAAACCACTGACGAAATAGGACAAATTACGACGTGATTAGCAACGTCATTATCAGACTTATGACGGAACAGAATAATTAACAACGTGATTAGTGACGTCATTTTCAGACGTAAGCCGATATACGAAAACTTTCGACGTGATTTTTGACGTCATTTATTTCCATAAGACGTATAATTGAAAAAAATCACCAAAAATTCACGTCATAATTTACGTCATCGGGCAGAAATTGTTGTCTGGGATGCGAGGCTATTTGAAGTGTTTTGAAGAAAAATCTGTCAGCTAAGAATTGTCTACGGAGGTTATAAGGAGGGTCCATACACTCTACTTGGAGAGCATTCGTTGGGGAAGACTTCATAGCTCCAGTTATAATCCTGAGACACCTTTGCCTGGATACGGTCCAGTTTAGCTAGGGCCAGTTTATTGCATGGTTCCAAGACGAAGCTACCATAATAGAAATGGCTTCTAATTATTGCGTTATACAGAAGTTTCTGACTATACGGATGTGACCCCCCATCTTACGCCGGACAGTGCACGGATATACCTAAATCTACCTAAATACCTAAATGATTTACAAGCCTATTTATTTTAACTAAAATACCGTTAAAATTCCTTTGTCTTTATCTGTCACTTTAATATTTGTGTGCGTAAGAAAGGGACAAAACACATTATATTTAGCAGAGGCCTTATAAGTTTTATGAATAAGGGGGTTAGAGTGCGCCCTTGGTGCATACTGCATACCACTCACAGGCGGTCGCATGGCTGTGCTACGGGCACCCGCTGTGGGGCCATAGTACCTACTGACATCACGTATTTATAATACTAATTATTATTATAAGGGCCTGTTCCACAATCGCCGGATAAAGATATCTGCCAGTTAAAATTATTGCTATCCTTTTCTCCCGTCATATAAAAGAAAAGTGACAGCCAACATTTATCTGACGGATGGATTTAACTGGAGATGGTGAAACAGGCCCTAAACCTAGCACACACTATTATTATTATAATGTTGATTCTTGTAGTTAGATTCTAGGTACTTACAGCTTTAGAAATCAAATTAACTTTCTTCTGTGATTATTATAAAGCCATTACACACCTAGGAATTTGTCACAACAATTTGCCCTAGTTGGAATGGGACTGCAACATACCTTTCATTTTAACTATAGCACGTTAGTGTGATATATAGAATCGTTTGCAATGTGCTATTTATTATTCATGAATGCAAAATAAGGCCTATTGGAGGGTAGTAACTTGCAGTAACAAAACGCAACACCCCGCCTTGCCTTTGACGAACATCTGTGGAGATTCAATATGGCGACACTACACTTAATAAAAAAAAATAAACAGTAGCAAGATGATGGATGAATGTATTGTGTAAATGATGGTCAGTTTTATGGCTTCCAAGCTGTATTACACTTAATTAACCAATCGTTTAAGACGAAGTTCACTTATTATATGAGTCTTATGCAATACGTTACATTAATAGCTTTTAGCTAGCTGCCGCTTAACGACGGATAGGAAGGAAAATACATGAGTGAGGTCAAATGATTCACGGGGTTTACAACGATAATACGTAATTGTGCCGTGTCTGTGAGCGTGTGTGGTGGTGTCACTGGTCGCGGACCTGACCTGCGACCGAACCGCGAAGTGTTGACTTGTAACTTAAGAATTCAATCCGGTTTCGATGAGTAATCGATTAGATGAGATGATTGAGAGTGTTTCGCGTCGGGCCTTCAGTAGTTCCAGTGGTACTTACAATGTCCGAGCGCTAGAGTTGCAGAGAGAACGAAAACTCAATATATTAAATGTTGCTGTACAGTTCTTGGACGATACCCAACATTCGTTTCAAATTGAGGTAAGGACAGCTGTTGATTTGTTTATTTTATTTTTTCTTGGAAGTTCTGACTGCCAGTAGCTACTTAAGTTAGGATTAAGGACCAATTGACCTCTTTAATAATCACTGGGCGAGCTACAACTTTCTTGAACAGTTAACAGGTCTAGAAAATACCTAAAATGTTGAGGTTGCTGATACTCAAAAGTTTTTAGAGGAAATATTAACTTACACAGCACAGGTTGATTCCTCCTCCTCCATCTTATAGGATCTTCCTAGTCCACATATTTTCAGGTAATAATAGTCATCAACTATTAATTTTATATAACATTAAGAATAAAAATATTTGTTTACCATAAATTAATAACATATCTTACTCTCACTGTGATTGTATTTTATTGCACATAGCAGAACTTGATTTCCTTTTGATGTCTGTTCTACTTTTTAAATGAATCCACATGTTGAATCATGCATTAATATGGCATATAATGCATAATTAGGGGTGGTTGAGAGCTCTGAAGCTCGAAACCCTATAGCAGCGAGGTAATGTGGTGACCTGATTGAGACATACAAGATACTAACTCGTCACTATGATCTCAAAGATTGCCATAATATGTTTGAAAAGAACAATAACACCCTACTCAGAGGTCATCACCTAAAGCTGGTCGCTCGCCGGTCACACAGCAACCTCTATAGACACTTCTTGAGCAACAAGGTGGTGAAGGCTTTGAACAAACTGCCAGACAATGTGCTCTCAGCTCTCAATGTCAACCAATTCAAAAACAAATTAGACAAGTATATTTGTAGAAAAAATTAAATTAAAGCTCAACAATTATATACTTAAAGTTAATTTGATAAAGGCATCACCAGTTGTAAATCATTCTGTATATAGTCAGTTTGTTCCGGCATGTAAATGATTAACTTTTAATCAATTTTATTGACACAATCTGTGCTGAGACCCCCTCATGTAAACAATTATGTACCTATAAAACCTATTATAGCTTTACTGGATGGGGCGGGAGGGTATCAGGCAGCAACCTACCACCTACAATATTTCCATTTTCCTTTGGTCTCCGGTCCCTTGTGTCAAATTCAACAAAATATTTACTCTAAAAACAGGCCCCAAGGGCACTTTTACAAGACAAAATGTATATTATTCAAAAGAAAATTAACTAAATTATCAATGTTGCATGCACCATCTTCGACAATGGGCCTACAGCAAATGTATGAATAATATTCCCTCTTTGCGCTGCAATTAATGAAATCTTTTATTTTAGGTCTTCAACGACCCTTACAAGAGGTGTTCTTTACATTTAAATTTTAATTATTAGGTTAGGTTACACACTACAAAGCTTACATACAATTTAGCACACAACAGAAACTGACATACAGAGGACATACACTTACTTAATACAGTGCAAAGTAGATTAGACCTGCCAATCCAATACTAAAGTATTTTTTATTTTGTATAATCAAACACAAGTTATTAGTGCGTAGTTAATAACTACCATTAAGCAGGTAAAACTATCTGATACGGCCCTGGAAAATGGTTTGTCAGATATACATATATGCGCAGTTTTGATGTTGCAGATATTGATGGTGTGACTGTATTTATGTGTATGTGTATCTATAACCCTCTTATTCATATTCACTATCGTTGTATGACAGATATGGACAAACTTTTAATGGTTTTTTTTTATTTCAATAGGTTTGATGTACCCTTGTACACTTATTGCATTGATATCTGCGACATCAAATCGCGCATAACAACCCTATTTCTAGGGCTGTGTCAGATATTTTTACCTGCCCTGTTATTAGTTATTAATGCTGGTGTCTGTACATATATACAGGGTGGAATTTCATAAACTGTACATAATAAAAGGAGAAAAATTTCAGCCAATTTCATCGGTGAAACGGTGTTTTTTTTTTTTTTCTAGTCATTAGTTTTTTTTTTACAGAATTTTGAAAATTTTTGTAAAAACTCGGGTAATACACCTAATTCAGACGGTATAACTTTTGATCCAATGGTCCTAAAATGAAAATAAAAAATGCAGAGTATTACCAAGGGACAGGTTAATAATTCTTAATAACAATAAAAAACCAACTAGAAGAGAAAATCCGCAAAAAAAATTATTGTCTTTGAAAAATGGCTACAAAAATTACGAATTTTAAAAGAAAAACACAATTTTCTAAAAAAAACGCAGATTTAGTTACCATTTTTTTTGCTTAGTATTAATCCTCACTTAATGCCGATTCTAAAACCGTTTTTAAACTGTCTCAGACTTTGAAAAATACCACGCAAATGGGTACGTAAATCAAACCATAATTTTATTAATTTTAATCCTCTTAAAATCCTTAATGACCGTTTGTTCACAGGTAGTTGAAGGGTGTTATTGGGTTTTAGGTGGAAATAACAAATTACGTACTTAGTATTAATCCTCACTTAATGCCGATTCTAAAACCGTTTTTAAACTGTCTCAGCTTTGAAAAATACCACGCTAATGGGTACGTAAATCAAACCATAATTTTATTAATTTTAATCCTCTTAAAATCCTTAATGACCGCTTGTTCCCAGGTAGTTGAAGGGTGTTTTTGGGTTGAAGGTGGAGATAACATGAGGGGTATAAAGGCATTGGGCAATAGGTCAACTATTCAGTCGCTCGCAAATCGCAATTGCTTGTCTTTGCTCGCCACTTCTTTGATTACTCCAGTACTTGTTCAGTTTGAATCATCATGCCCCGCTTACGAGAGTTTTCGCCGTTACAAATAGCCAACATGCACTATTATTATGGATTGTGCCATGGATCTGCAAGAGCTGCGTGTATCGCCTATTTGGAGCAGTATCCTAATGACGTTCCAAGACCTGCTGCTCGCCACTTTCAAGAAGTTCATCGCCGGTTGTGCAATATTGGCCTGGGATACGGTGACCGAGATCGCCGAGAGCCAGGAAACATAATTGATGTTGCCATAGAAGAAGCAGTTCTCAGAGACTTGTACGCGGACCCAACCACGAGTCTAAGACGCTTGGCATTGAGGCACGGAATCTCAAAATTCTCTGTCTGGAAAATTTTGAAGAAGGAAGGACTGCATCCATTTCATTATCAACGGGTACAAAATTTGCAAATTGGCGATGCCCGCGTTAGGTGTGTTATGTCGACTTGGATACTTGGCAATATCAGAAGGGATCCGGAATTTACTAGAAGAATTTTATGGATGGACGAAGCAAGATTTACTCATACGGGAATAACTAACTTCAGAAATTTACACACATGGGCTCACGATAATCCAAACCTAGTAAGACCATCTAATTTTCAAGACCAATTCTCCATAAACGTTTGGGCAGCGGTACTCGACGATCAATTGATTGGACCAGTCTTCTTACCGAATACTTTGAACGCCGACAGATTTTTACTGTTACTGAGAGACGAGCTCCCAGAGCTTTTGGAAGATGTGATGTTAGATGTGAGACAACGCCTGTTTCTCCAAATGGATGGATGCCCAGCTCATTGGGCATTAAGAGTTCGACATTTTTTAAATGAGCAATATCCCAATAGGTGGATCGGCCGAGACGGCCCCGTTGGATGGCCTGCAAGATCGCCTGATATGACGCCGTTGGATTATTTTCTTTGGGGTGATATGAAGCAACGGGTATATCACAGAATCGTCAATACCGAAGCAGAATTGCACGACAGAATTTTAAATGCAGCACAAGAAATAAAAAATAATCCGGGAATGATTCGACGGGCTACGCAACAAATTCAAGCTTGTGCCACATTGTGCCTTCAAGAAAGAGGAGGTCATTTTGAACAATTAATACCATACAGGGAACGCCCTTTGCAACACTAGAATAAGTTTTTTCTTTAATAAAGGTTTATCAATCGAATTTATGACTTTTAATTAAAATACATGATTTTATTTACGCAATTTTTAGGACTACTTTTCTTCCTATTGTTTTCTCTACCTAAAACCCGATAACACCCTTCAACTACCTGGGAACAAGCGGTCATTAAGGATTTTAAGAGGATTAAAATTAATAAAATTATGGTTTGATTTACGTACCCATTAGCGTGGTATTTTTCAAAGTCTGAGACAGTTAAAAACGGTTTTAGAATCGGCATTAAGTGAGGATTAATACTAAGTACGTAATTTGTTATCTCCACCTAAAACCCGATAACACCCTTCAACTACCTGTGAACAAACGGTCATTAAGGATTTTAAGAGGATTAAAATTAATAAAATTATGGTTTGATTTACGTACCCATTTGCGTGGTATTTTTCAAAGTCTGAGACAGTTTAAAAACGGTTTTAGAATCGGCATTAAGTGAGGATTAATACTAAGTACGTAATTTGCTATCTCCACCTAAAACCCGATAACACCCTTCAACTACCTGTGAACAAACGGTCATTAAGGATTTTAAGAGGAATAAAATTAATAAAATTATGGTTTGATTTACGTACCCATTTTCGTGGTATTTTTCAAAGTCTGAGACAGTTTAAAAACGGTTTTAGAATCGGCATTAAGTGAGGATTAATACTAAGCAAAAAAAATGGTAACTAAATCTGCGTTTTTTTTAGAAAATGTGTTTTTCTTTTAAAATTCGTAATTTTTGTAGCCATTTTTCAAAGACAATATTTTTTTTTGCGGATTTTCTCTTCTAGTTGGTTTTTTATTGTTATTAAGAATTATTAACCTGTCCCTTGGTAATACTCTCTATTTTTTATTTTCATTTTAGGACCATTGGATCAAAAGTTATACCGTCTGAATTAGGTGTATTACCCGAGTTTTTACAAAAATTTTCAAAATTCTGTAAAAAAAAAACTAATGACTAGAAAAAAAAAAAAACACCGTTTCACCGATGAAATTGGCTGAAATTTTTCTCCTTTTATTATGTACAGTTTATGAAATTCCACCCTGTATATATAAATCATTTTAGAGGTATGCAATAAAGTAAATAAGGGCATACAGTACATTAGCACTGATGAATAATTCTAAAACTTCAAAGTACATGTGAATGAAGTGCATGATAACAACTTTATTGCATTTGTAAATGGACACAACGCTGATAAGACTTGCAATTAATTTTGAGTGAGCTAATAGAAGAACAGTTATCTGAAATCACTGCTATTTATTATATTGTATTACTTGATTGTCCTACTTCAGTCGCGTGACGTGACGTCTATACTTCCATAGATCTGGATCTGCACTGGGTTACTGATTTTAAAACAATTGAGTACCATATTCTTTTGGTATTAAAGAGAAAGTTAGACAAATGATTATGAATGATTATGATTATTGATTGATATTTGATGATGATGATGATATAATATAATATGATATGATATGATTATTGATTGATATTGATTATTCAGTTTTGTTTTATGCCATATCAATTTATTGTGGTACTGGGTTCCGGCCCGGCTTGGCACGGATTACCCGTTATCCCGTAGGAAAGAAGTAGCCTATGTTCGTCAGGGATAATGTTGGCTTCTGATGGTAAAAGAATTTCTCAAATCGGTCCAGTAGTTTCGGATCCTATTCAATACAAACAAACAAACAATCAAATCCTCCCTCTTTATAATATTAGTGCAGATTGATCAAAATGTCTCCCTTCCTCTTGTCCACTTTCTGTCCTTACATTCCAAAGGTTTTGAGTTATTGCAGAAAAACTGCCTTCCTTAACTAAAAAGACGAGTGTCATGACTTTCCTATGAAAACTTTTTTTAACTTACGGTATAGGAATAGTTATTTACGATACAAGTGGCGAAAATAGGAAATTCGCAACGAGTGGTAATAATTCAAACACGACCGAAGGGAGTGTTTTAAATCGAAACGAGTTGCGAATTACCTATTCGCACGTGTATCGTACAACGTTTTACTGTACATATGGCTCTTTAAAGTTTCGACATATGCACGGAACGTGCTCTTTCCGCACTAGTGCGGGAAAGTAGCACCATATGTACTGTAAAGTGATTTTTAATGTGGGTTAACGAGTATGGTGTGTGGGGTAGAAAGTACGGAACCCTTCATTGTGCGTCCGACACGCAGTTGGTCGGTTTTCTTTTCCGAACCCTTCATTGTGCGTCCGACACGCAGTTGGTCGGTTTTCTTTTCCGCTTAAATTCAGCTTTGAACTGATGAACACTTAATTTGATTCCAGAAAAAAGCAAAAGGCAGCACACTACTTGAGCAAGTGTTTCAACACATAGAACTGGTTGAGAAGGACTACTTTGGACTGCAGTTTACGGAGAATGGTGCTGCACCGAGTGCCACAAACACAGAAATCACGGTATGAATTGAGGGAATGTCCTAACACTTAGTTTCAGAACATTTTGATCCGTTTCTAAAAAAACTTGTTCCAAAATAACACTCACCAGGAACATACTGTATGGGCACAGCTCTTTTTTGGGAAACTGATATCACGCCAAGTGTATCTTTATTCAAATTCTGAGAAACACATACTTAAAAAAAAAGACCGGGTTGCACTCCGGGAGTGCCGGCAGAAGTGAAAACTCAATAACATTGTAACAGTTTTTCGATCAGATCACATCTTACGGTGTCATCCTAAAAATGAATTTGACGCAAATTTATAAACAATTATCAATTATTTAGGCGGACGGCCCGCGGGCGCGTTGGGTGCGACGGGCCCAACGCACCGCCGCGGCGCAACGGTGTCGGGGTCCGGCGCGCCGACGGGCGGCGGCAAACAATACCAATTTGTTTTTGCCATTGCCAAATATTTTTCAAAGCTTTATCTCTTTAGGAATAACGTCTAAATTCGAACTATTCGAATTTGCACAGCAGACGGGGGTGGCGACCAAAATATCAATTTGTTTTTGCCGTTGGTAAATATTTTTCTAAGGTTTATCTCTTTAGGAATAACGCCCAAATTCGAACTATTAGAATTTTCTCAATAGCAAAACGGTGAAGGACGCTTTGGTATTATTACAAATTTATTTGCAGAATATGCTATTGCAAAAAGTGTTTAACGGCTTTATACTCTTACGAATAGCGTTCAGTTTTGAATTAAGTTGAATCGGCTAGCAGCAAAAAGTGACCTCCTTCACATCTGACGTCACAAAACTCTGTCGCGTATTTAACAATTTTTCCCCATCCCAAAAAGTGCTCAGCGCCGCTAAAGAAGTTTTCCCTTCAAAAAAGGTTTTTTTAGGAAAGTGAAATGACGTGAATGAACACTTTGGGAACAGATCAAATGTTGCGATGCTCTGATTCAATATAGAAGTCTACTTCTTAATAGGTGTATCCTGGTTGTGCCTAGAGTCTGGTTGCCACCAAACCCATGTATTGGCGTAGACACTTTCTTCCATTGTTAACGAAAAGTGTTTCGTCGGCATCTGTCATTCCCCTACATTTTATTAGTTTCTATTGGCGTTAGCGCTTGTCGATTGTAACCTTGTCTAAGGCCTCTGATATCTCAATCAAGAGGTGAATTTAGATGTCATTGAAATGAGGCTTGTTAAGTTAGTGGGTAAATTTAAAGCTCTTAAACTGTCTGAATACCTAAATTAGGGTTTATCCTAAATGGTTCACCAGAGAAAACTGACCCCCTGTATACAAGCTTATATACAGGGGTACATACCAAACAACTTTGCTGACTGCACATTGATTTTCTTTTCATCTAATTAGGAAATTGCAAACTAAATTCAATAAAATTAATCATTAGGCCTCAAAGGAGAAGTTATATATAATCACTAGCTGATGCCCGCGGCTTCGCCCGCGTGGTTATAGAAAAATGTAACATATTGAATTTTCCCGTGGCAATTAGATGTTTTCCCGCTGGAAAAAGTAGCCTATGTCACTCTCCAGCTTCTAAACTATCTCCATACAAAAAATGACATCAATACGACGCTCCGTTGCGACCTGAAAGAAGGACAAACATACAAACACACACACACACTTTCGCATTTATAATATTATAGTAAGGATACTAGCTTCCGCCCGCGACTTCGCCTGCGTAGACCCGGGATAAAATCTTATATTTTAATCCAGGCTATAAACTATAGTCGTGCAAAATTTCATCCAAATCGGTTAAGCCGTCTAAGCGTGATTGAGTAACAAACATTCCACTGTCGAATTTATAATATTAGTAGGATTACTGTCTGTGTATTACAATATCCATCCAATAGGTACATATGTATAATATACCATATTGTAAGGGCCACATTGAGACATATTTAGTAGGACAATTAGTTTCAATTTGTATGTCACACTGCCATGCAACACACTGTAATGCCGGCTGTACACATTGGGCCAACGTTGGCGCGTGAGCCGTATGAAAACGAAATAAAGCCCTCTTCCCCTAACGCATAGCTGCATTCTGCTCCGCGCCAACGTTGGCCCAGTGTGTACAGCAGGCTTAAAGAGTTGGTCAATATCTTGGCCCACATATGCTTAAGTACTTGTACTTACAAATATGCCTTTGGCTTTAATTTTATATGGGTGATACACACCATTTACGTTCCAATTGGAGTTTTAGAGGCTTACGGGAATCACCCGAGACCTGATATACTTATGTGGATATACTCCAAAGACAAAAAATCGGTTACAATATTTTTGTAACACAATGGTACTTAATAAGAATTTTGAGATAGTCATTTTTTGTTTTCCAGTCTGTGTTTCACTTAGGCAATTGTAATTTTAATACAATCATTTTTAAAGTCTAAATAGGACAAAATTAAATTTTCGATGTAATTTGTATGAGGTCAAGCATATTTCAGGATTTATTCCGAGAGTTCTTTACTTTTTAGCGGTATCGACGTCAAATAAATTCCAAAGGCTCCTTTTAAACTTCCAGAAAATAGCAGTCAAATTATATGATGATTTGACCTGATACTAAGATTTAATTGGAATCAAAAAAGTGCATGCAGTGCAGTACATGTGCAGGTTAAAAAGAGCACTGCACTACTTTTGGTTTGTCTATTCCCATGCTATTAGAAGATATTAATACCCTGTCACTCTTGGGGGGAGGCCTCTGTCCAACAGTGGACGGCTTTCGGCTGGTATGATGATGATTAATATTCTCCTGTATTGCATAAGGCTACTATATAAACTGTTTAATAACTACGTAGTTATGGCATGGATCAGAAAAACCAACCTTCAATAACACAGAGGATAAATTTAACTGCGCAGCTTTAGATTCATTTTCCCCGTTGCCCCCATTCTGTCTTGGGAGTTTCCACTCGGATCGTAAAAGGGGGCTTGCCTGGCTGACGTAATTAGAACAATTCTGATATGACGTAGTTTTACGGAAGTATTGAACGTTAGCAGGTAATTGTGTTTGTAATAGGTACCTAATGTTTAATCTTTTAGTATTGCGTTGGAGCGTTGTGACGTATTTCAGGGAAATTACTGTTGTTGTTGCTGGATGCGGGTGGCGCAGGACCGGTCACTTTGGCTCTTTGTGGGAGGCCTATGTCCAGCAGTGGACGTCTTTCGGCTGATATAATGATGATGATGATGACTGTTGTTTAGAGCTATCCCATGTTATATCTTACATTCCTTTGATCCCGGTTTCTGTCTATGACATTGTATATTCGTTTTCGGGTATTAGAGCTTCTCTTTGGCGATTTCTCCTTGAGATTGAAATAACAGATGGCAGCGGCTTGTAAAATAAACTAGTGCTTATGCCAATACATGGGAGGTGGCAAGCGAATCCCAGGCTCTCAGGATTCAAGTGGGATAAAGCTATCCTGACACATGGCATACAAATAGAAATACAATCGAATTTGGACCTAGCAGTTTTGATAATGGGGTATGAATTTTATTTGTTAAAAAATCACACGAATCAAAGCAAATGCAGCTTTGTTACTTTAAAGTTAGACTGATATCCATGTATTTGGTTCTTTCTATAGAACGTGGGGACGGGATAGGATTAAAAATATGTACACGCCACATACGCTTGCATTTCTGATGTTAGCTACTGTTAGCGTCACAGAATAAATAATAGTACTACGTACATAAGGTTCCCTGTTATCAAATCCCCTGTTTAGGTATGCCGAACGACCCTAAACGTGGCCATCCCTTTCTATCGCATGCAACGCGCTGCGATAGAACGCGTGCGGGCCCTTGCCGTTGCCGTAGCAGCCCTAGCATACCCCCTGATGCCGGTAGGCCGGCATTTACTTGTAGCGGTGCGACCAATTCACGGAGTGAGCCTACCCTGGTAGCATTGCAAAGGTGTTAGCTAGGTTCGACGGGTGTACGGAAGGCTTGAGGCAGACTTATGTAGCGTGTACTGTAAATATTTTTTATACTATCCTGCTGATTCCGTTCTTTGAGGTCTATGGAAAACTTGCTATAAATTCCTCGTTCAAGGTGGAAAGTTGAAAAATTATTCGCCACGAGCGATATTTCCACTTCGATCGAAATTTAAAATATCGTTACCGGACGTTTCTGCTTAGTAAACATTTACAGTTAATATAGGGTAGCGCATTGTTACTAGCGCTCCTCAATGTAACTACACGTTGATGCCGTTTCAGAAGTTGTAATAACTTCGCGGTAGATGTCGCTACGAGCCTCCCTAAGGTGTAATTAGACGAGTGGAAGGGATTGAAAGATTCGTCGCCACTAGTGGACCCACGGTAGCTCAGATGGCAAGAGCGATGGACCGATTCCAGAGGTCGAGGGTTCAAATCCCGCTTGTGGCGAATAATTTTTCAATTGTCCACTTAAATTTGCCATAATTTGATCTTTTCATTTATCTCGAACACTTTTTCAGCGCTGGTTGGACCCAAGCAAGTCAGTCAAGAAGCAAGTAGGAGGCAACGCGCAGTTCTGGCTAGCGGTCCGGTTCTACCCTCCAGAACCTTCTAGATTAGCCGAAGAGTTCACTAGGTACCTCCTCTGCCTGCAGTTGAGGAAGCTGCTCCTGGATGGAAGGATGTCAGCTCCTAAAAATACTCTGTTGCTACTTGCTTCGTTTACCGTGCAAGGTAAATTGAACCTTATTAATTTTAATTTTTTTGCCCCCGAAAAGGGGTGTTATAAGCTACGTGTCTGTGTATCTGTGTGTCTGTCTGTGGCATCGTAGCTCCTAAATTTACCTATTTTAATGCGGAAGTTTAGTTCCTGAGATAACCCTGAACACACAAACTCACAAAGACAAAGACTGTACCTCTTTATAATAATAATATGATATGTAACTGCTTAATAGGTAGAATTTTAATTTATATTAACTAATTTTTACCACAATGAGACAATTGTTGCATAGGGAATACCAATTATTGAAATGATCTCACCGCTTGCCATTTTATTAATTAAACATACATTAATAGGAAGCCATCGGTACTATATATAGAGCATATATAATCATAATCACCAATTGGTTTCCACCTCTATACCTAATAAGTTCTACTTAGAGATCATATCAACGCGCGATTTTCCCATACCTACGCATTACCAACCTCATGACAGAACTATGTACCGGCTAACAAAATACCTCTATCCTCCAAATTTTATTCAAATACAGCTTATAGTTTTCGAGTAAAATGCCTGTGACATACGGACATGACGAAACTATTGGAAATTATCGCGTGCTTTGAAACGCCGTTGTGACTAGCGTAAGAAACAATAAGGTCTGATTTTCAGTTATATGATTTTTGACTACCTATATGATTGTTTATCTGATTTCATCGATACTTGATTGCCTAAAATTTGCACGATAGAAAAAAAAACAAAATTGGGTCTTTATTTTCCTTTTTTTACTCAGCCTACTAAAACGATACATTATTTTAAGGCTGTGCATTGGAAATTATCGCTTGCTTTGAAACGGCGTTCTGACTAGATTAAGAAACAATAAGGTCTGATTTTCAGATATATGATTCTTGACTATATGATTGTTCATCAGATTTTATGGATACATGATTGCTTAAAATTTCCTCGATAGAAAAAAAATCCAAAGTTGGGTCTGTATTTTCCTTTTTTTACTCAGCCTACTTAAACGATACATTCTTTTACGACACAATCAAGTTAATACTATAGTATTTTATCTCATCTAAAATCTCATTTTATGAAATTTAAATAAAACGTCTCTAAGTCAGGTATTTATCGAAATTTGTCCAAAAAAGCCATTCTCGAAGGGTGTTACATCTCTTTTCCTCGTGCGCGGAAGGCATCAGCGTGTCTCTGTCTAGGGGGCTTGTTCGACTCAAATCAAGGCATCGCCTTATGACACAATCAAGTTAATACTATAGTATTTTATCTCATCTCAAATCTCACCTAATGAAATATAAATAAAACTTCGCTAAGTTAGGTGTTTATCGAAATTTGTCCAAAAAAAGCCATTCCCGAAGAGAGTTGCTCTTTTTCTCGTACGCGGAAGGCATAGGCGTGTCTCTGTCTAGTGGGCGTGGTCGACTCGAATCAAGGCATCCCCTTAAATCGGTACACGCGTTTCGGAGCTACAATGCCACAGACAGACAGAGCTCCTGAGCTGTTGTGTTGAGAGGCTCCAACTCCCTATGACTTACTCGAGGGCCACCCTTTATTGATTTGAGGATTCATTGTCTTGAACACATTGATTGCCGTTGACGCGATATCTCGTCCCAACTATATTGAATATTTGCGCCTCGGCAAGTAATGGTTTAACTAAACGTCTCCAAGATTGTAGCGAATAATCATATGAGCATTTTTGTTGAAATGAGTAGTAGGTACTATATTTTCTCATTGATGTATAAAAAATTGGTAAGGAGTTTTGCCTGGGCTCCTTGACATCTAGTTCGCTTCGAGCTCTAGCGACTTTACTCACCACATACCTACTAAGCAAGGGTATTTTCCTATTTTTCATGATGCCTTTGAACCATTTTCAAAAGAGGATAATATATTAAAATGTAGGACACAACACCACAAACCCAGCAAGCTAGGCTAGTTACCTATTTTTTTTAATGATGCCATTTGAACCAGTTTTTAGGAAGGATAAATTATCAAAATGTTTATGTGACCAAATTCAAATAGAGTACATCAAAATAAGAGTAAAAATCCGACATTGCTAGCGCCCGTATAGGTATAATAACGGCCTAGTCTATCATACAGCCGGAAGACGTCCACTGCTAGACATAGTTTGTCATACACATTTTTTTTTATACTTAACAATAATCTTATTGATACCTTTTAAGTTACTCTTGGACGATAAAAAACGATCCTATGAAATCGCATATATTTTATGATATTGATATGTTTTTGTAACTTTAATGGTTTGCTATGCTATCCGTAAAGCAACACCATATTATACATTTTAACATGAGGAAAGTACCTAATTAGTAGTTTTATTATGCCTACGGCTGTTAGTAGGTTTATCGTTGGCATCATCATCATCATATCAGCCGAAAGACGTCCACTGCTGGACATAGGTCTCCCCCCAAAGATTACCACAGTCACCGGTCCCGCGCCACCCGCATCCAGCGGACTCCCGCTACCTTTACCAGGTCATCAGTCCACCTTGCGGTGGGTCTACCCACGCTGCGCCTTCCGGTACGTGGTCGCCACTCGAGAATCTCTCTGCCCCAACCATCCATCGGCCATCGGTTCTACGTGCAATGTGCCCCGCCCACTGCCACTTAAGTTTAGCGATTCGGAGAGCTCCGGTTACCTTGGTTCTGCTATCATTGGCATACCCTCATTAAAACATCTTTTTTTCCAGCGGAACTAGGCGATTATAATGTATCAGAACATCCGCCGGACCATCTGTCGGAGCACAGATTAGTTCCTAAACAGTCCTCGGAAGACGAGCGTAGAATAAAAGAACTACATAAGCTACACAGTGGGCAAGCCCCGTCCGACGCTGAGGCGAACTTTCTGGAACACGCGAAGAGGCTGGACTGTTATGGCGTCGAATCTCATCCGGCTAAGGTAAGGTTACACACAGAACGTCTGTGTGCATAAACAGCGTGGAAGAGGAGTACGATAAGAGAATCCCTGAGCAAAACCCTGAGCAAGGTATACAAACACTAGCTTTTTGCCCTGGAAAGGGGTTTGGCGTTTGGCGCTGCCCAGACAGATTTAATTTCGCATTATATTACTAATAGCTTTTGCCCGCGACTTGCGTCAGCGTGGAATTGGTTTATATCGTACCTCCATACTAACTGCCGCCCCCCATTTCAGCCCCTTAGGGGATGACTTCAGGGATAAAACACCGTACCAAATTTCATCTCAATTGGTTCTAAGCGTGAAAGGTAACAGACCGATAGAGTTACTTTTACATTTATAATATTAGTATGGATTGATAGGACGTCTACGACTAGTGTTTAAACAGTATCGGAGAGTAGCCTAAGTTAAGAGAGATACATAAGATTCGTATCGTCAAAATTAATCCAGATAGACTTCTCTAGTTGTGATGTAAAATAATCCATTGATTCTTTCCAGGATTATAACGGGAAAGACATATTTATTGGCGTGACTTCAATAGGTATAGTCGTCTTCCAGAACAATATAAGAGTGAACACGTTCTCTTGGAGTAAAATCGTCAAGATTTCCTTCAAGAGGAAACAGTTCTTTATTCAACTGAAGAGGGAACCGGTAAGGAATTAACTCTTCAGCTTTTTTATATATATTATTACTGTAAAAGCGATTACACACAGCCGTCCAGAACCTTAAGGCGTGTTTATATCGCTGCATTTAAAAGATAACTAATCACTGAAAATAATCTAAACTGAAAAGAAGCTTACTGAATTGATACACTTTCCCCACTACCCTAAAGTTGTCTCGACAGAAATCGCTCTAAAGCTGTTGTTTAGTTTTATTTTCTGTATTATCTTTTACTGAAGTCTGCAATCGTGGGTCAATCCCTGTCTATACAAATATTTGAAGAGAAAAAGTCTATGGGCTTGTCATTTTGCATGTACTGGGTAATCTTGGGAACTCCTCTGAAGGAACTCCAAGATGGATATAGGCTATATTTTATGCCTTAGCTTAGCTTGCGTTCTATTGTATAATGGCTTTACTTGCAGTCGGAATCCTACGACACGGTTCTCGGCTTCAACATGCGTTCAGGGCGCGCAGCGAAAGCCCTATGGCGCTGTAGTGTTGAACGCCACGGGTTCTTCCGCCTGCGGGCCCCTCGACGAAGACCCCTTCTTGGGGCCCTGGGCGCCCTAGCTGGGATCACGGCCCCTACGGTGCCTAGGACTGAAATACAAGCGTTAGAAGACGCGAGGCGGTCGAGGTCGAGTAATAGGACGTTTGTCAGGTAATTTGGGTTTTTTCAAAATTATTTTCATCACACTTACTCGTAAATGGTGTTATTCCATGGTGTATACAGAAGGGCAATGGCCTAAATTGTTCACACGGGAGTGATGGATTTTCATGACTCTCTAGGGAGTTATGACCTTGCGTGTGATCTAATTGGTTTAAGCAAATCTAGGTGGCCGCGCGCCACTAGGATTCTGCTCTGTGATTAGTTGAACAAAAACTAGTTGGCCACGCGCCGCAAGAATACTAGAAATATTGAAGCTGAGCGGTCCACTCGCACTGATCTGATGTTTGATTGGTGCGGCTGTATGAAACATAGATTTTTCTGTCTTTATTATTTCCTCTCAAAGGTAATGAAAAACATTGTGTATAACACGGGCGTAAGAATATAGCAAACGGGCGTAAGAGAATTCCACTTACACCCTCGTTAAACAATGTACTCTTCGGGGCTCTGGCAGGAATCACTGCCTACTGTTCCTACAACTTGAAACAGAAGTGTTAGAAGATGGAAGACGTTTAAGGTCTAGTAACAGGACCTTTGTAAGGTAGAGTTAAGACTACTTTAGACTAGGTTTCTTCTTCTCTAGAGTCCTCGAAGACCTCTAATTGTAGCTCTGCGGGCTCTAGCATCCACGGCTCTTGTCCGTTCAGTATTTTTATCAAGCATTCATTTTTTTTTTCGACCATTCCTTTTTTTCAACACTTCACTACTGCGTAAGTTAGGTGCAATATAGCGCGCGACATTAATTGTCCGTTTCTTTGAATTGGAAATAAACGGGTGTTTATCTCGCACGCGAGAACCCTGCGCGTGGTTGTGCTTTGTGCTTTGGGATTTTTCATATAGCCCGGTTACGGTGACACCTGCCATTTGCTATCCCAATATGATTTATAACCTTCAATCGCAAGAGAGCACTAAAATTGTGTTGTCTCGTTATGCCTCACCATCGTCATCAATGGCCTTTAAGTCTATCAAATCGACACGTCACGATCTGCGAGCGTCATAGTAAATGATACGGGTAAATGACAATCGTTTTATAAGAAGGTAAGGTGCGTTTTGCGGAAAAAGGATCATATCTTTTCTTATAACTTTAATTTGTGATAATTTAATCCTCTGCTTTACTTTTTTCTCCATTTGACTACATTCTTAATCCTTTTTCAAGACAATACATAATTATTGATTAATTCATTTAGTTTGTACACTCCTATTTACCACAAGCTCATTGCAAAAGTTATAGTGAGTGCTCACTAACAGCTCCTCAGCCCGCACTGGAAGCATCACACTACTTAACTCCCGCTAACCCCTTCAGACGCAGCAGCTCGCGCACGCGCTCGCGCTCGCCGGGCAAGCTGTCGCTGGGCGCGCCGGCCGCGGCCCCTCGCGGCGCGCGCGTCACCGCACACGACGAGCCGCCGCCGCGCGCCGCCTGGGCCGCGCCCGCGCCCGCTCCCGCGCCCGCGCCCGCGCCCGTGCCCGCGCCCGTGCCGGACGAGTGAGTTTATGAATTTAGTCTAGCTTCTGCCCGCGAACCCTTCCGCGTGGAACTTGTTTATATCGTGAATCCATACAAACTTTCACCCCCTCCCCCCCCATTTCATCCCCTTAGGGGATGATTTCCGGGACAAACTCTAGTCCTTTCCGGGACTCAAACTATTCTTTTCTTTTGATGAATTGATAAAATGAAGAGAAACCCTTTTTGGAGACTTTCGATTCTGACATTGTGGCATCTATAATTTCAACTCTCCTCAACCGACGTCCGTCCCACAGAGACGAGGGCGGGTTCCTCGAGCGCTCCCTAGCGTTGCTGGTCCCGCTGTCGTACGCGGACGACTCGGACTCGTCGGCGGGCTCGCACTCGCAGCCGGTCCGCGTGCGGCTGGCGGCCGGCGCGGACGGCCGGTTCGGCTTCAACGTGCGCGGCGGCGGCGGCGCGCCCGTGCTCGTGTCGCGCGTCGCGCCCCGGGGACACGCGCAGCTGCAGGAAGGAGACCAGGTAATACGAGTAGTAGAACAGGTTACCATCAGCCGGTCCGCGTGCGGGCTTCAAACTGCGCGGACCAAGAAATTTCAAAGGGGGACAAGAAAATAAAAACGCAATAATATGCATAAAACTACACTAATAACCCGCGATGCTAGCTCGCGAATTAGTTATTTACGATACAAGTGCCAAAAATAGGAAATTCGCAACGAGTGGTGATAAATTAAAACACGACCGAAGGGAGTGTTTTAAATCGACACGAGTTCCGAATTACCTATTCGCACGTGTATCGTACAACGTTTACATCTGTACATCTGTCTTTAAAGTTTCGACATATGTACGAAAAGTGCTCTTTTCCGCGTGCGGGAAAGTAGCACCATATGTACTGTAAAATATATTCCTACTATAAACGCGCGGTTAAAGCGACGACGCGATACTTTGCTATGCACTTTTAAGCAGATTACCGCCTGCTATAATAGAAGGCGTTAATTTTGCACATTCATGATTCGGTGTTTTCTAGCCGTCAAAAATATGGTTTTGATAGATATAGGACATTCTAATCTAGAACCACCTATATAGCTGCTTAAAAGTGAGAACCCCGCAATACGAACCAATACGGGTTACCATACCACCAGTGACCACATCATTGACTATTTTCACTCGCACTTTTTCTACAGATACTGATACCTATTTTTTCACTTTTTTCTCAGGTCATTTCCATAAACAACACTGACGTCGACGACTTAACACACGAACAAGTGGTACAAATCATCAGGAACACACGGGGAGTTTTGACTCTCGTACTTAAGCAGAATGGTAAGGAACACCCCGGCGTCCATGAGTAGTCAATGGAGGAGGCGCTCCAGGACTACTAAATATTATTAAAAAAAAAAAAAGTGCTTGTTCTCTTCTCAGAGAGCTAAGACCCTGATTTATAATTTTTATTTGAAAGTGTGGTGTATGTACAGTCAAGTGCAAAAATATGTATCGATTTCTACCTGTGTGTGTACATCGAGCGATGGGACATATTTAAGACAAAGTGGTATGCAATATGCACCCATATTTTTACACTTGACTGTACTTACTTAGCATCATCTAACCCCCTTATTCATACAAATTAAACCCTCTGATAAATAAAATATGTTTTGTCCCTTTCTTACGAACACAAATATCAAAGTTACAGATAAAGACAAAGTAATTTTAATGGCATTTTAGCTAAAATAGGTTAGGCAAGAGTATGATGGGATGACAATTTGTTCAAACTAATCAGTTTGATAATTTTCATTCCAACAAACAAACATGGCATTCATAAAATTCAATCTGCGGCCCAAAATGTTTCATATAATAATAAAAGACCGCATAGTCCATGAGTGGAACTCTTGGCAAGCCTTTTCTACGCCGTCAACAGAAGGAAAGTTTAATAATTTTCTTCGATTCCAGCCGTATACGAGCCAGAAGAAACCGGTCCCGAGGAACCAGCGGTATGCTTCGTCCCGCTCTGCTCCGGGCAGTTCGAGGGAGACCCACTAGAGCAGTCCATGCTGTTACTAGGCGACGGGCTTGCCAGTGGGGCCGCCTTGAAACAATATGAGACGCTACTGAGAAGAATTCCTGAAGAGCCGACTTCGGATTCAAGACTGCCTTGTAATATGAACAAGAATAGATATCGCGATATTGCGCCTTGTAAGTATACACTTAGACCCTTTGACCTTGGTATTACTTACTAGTAATACCAAGGTCAAAGGGTCTCTACAGCTACATCTAGTATAGTCGGACTAGTTCCATTGGCTCGCTAGCAGGGTCGCCGTGTAGCAAGAAGTGACGCTTATGCCTTATCCCGCTCTGCTCCGGGCAGTTCGAGGGAGACGCACTAGAGCAGTCCATGCTGCTGCTGGGGGGTCGCCTTGAAACAATATGAGACACTACTGAAAAGAATTCCTGAAGAGCCGACTTCGGAATCTAGACTGCCTTGTAATATGAACAAGAATAGATTATGCGATATTGCGCCTTGTACACTACAGCCTACCAGGAAACTGCGGTAGCCTAGTGGTTCAGGCATGCGGCTGTCAAGCGGCGGTCGTGGGTTCGAATCCCGGCTCGTACCAATGGAATTCGGAACTTATGTAAGGAATATTTACCGTTAGCTTTTCGGTGAAGGGAAACATCGTGAAGAAACCGGTCTAATCCCACTAAGTTCTAGTTTTCCCTCTGGTATGGAAGGTCAGATGGCAGGCGCTTTCGTCCTAAGTAAAAATGCTAAATGGGAATTCCTGCTAAACTACGCCTTACTTCCAGATGATTCTACGCGAGTCATACTAAAGAACGGACCGACGGGTGACTACATCAATGCGTCTTATATCAACATGGAAATACCTAGCTCTGATCTCGTGTTGACTTATATTGCTACACAAGGTAAGCTTTCCTTTACTTTGTTTTCAGGGTCCTCGAAAGGATGATACGGAACCCTTTATAGGATCACTTTGTTGTCTGTCTGTCAAGTCAAGTCCCTATCTCGGGAGTGGAGAAATCAAGTTGAAATTAAAGCCCCCCGTTGAGTTTGGGTTCGTTAGAATCGTCTCAATTAGTAGTTGATGGACGGTATACAGAAAAGTACAGTCGGAAAAAATGATTTTGACAGAAACTTATTCCATTATATTCGTTCTCTCTGTATGATATCGTTTAATATGAATTCAGTTACATAAACTAGTACATGAGTTATCTTTCTCCAGGTCCGTTACCATCGACTGTGGGTGACTTCTGGCAGATGGTGTGGGAGTGTGAAAGCAGTCTTGTAGTGATGCTGACTGTACTTGTGGAGAGAGGACGGACGAAATGCCACCAATACTGGCCTAAGGTATATAATACTGTTATTATTTTCGGTTAGGTTATTTATTACCTATGAAGCGTTTTTTTTTCACGTATTTTTTTTATAAGTACGTAATTTATTCATTTCTATTGCAACTTTCAAAGTATTTTTTAATTTCAATATTAGACTATGTAACTAAGGTTTTAAATACAAATAATAGGAGGTCCGAGTAGACTAAAGGTTAAAGGTTTGAAAATTTCGCTTGTAAGTATGTATGTAGTGTATATACATACATGTACATGTAGTGTGTATATATTTATTTGTGTATGTAAGTATTAATTTTATTTATGTAGTGTATATTTATGTATATATTTATATGTGTATGTAAGTATTTATTTTATTTATGTATATGTATTTGTGTAAATATGTTGTATACAGGGTGATTCAGGAGACATGAGCAGGATCAACCCTACGGATTCAATAGTTTATAAGCTACTCAGTCGTACCAGCATTGGTAAGATTAACGTGAATTTTTTTTTTAGTTGTGTAGGGTGACCATGAATACCATGATTTATTGTGAATGAAACTTTTACACAAAATGTAAAAAAAAACTGTGGGCGTTTAACTTAATTACGATGGTAAAAGATCCATTAACCTTAACTGTATGTGTAGGGTTGATCCTGCTCACGTCTCCTGAATCACCCTGTATAGGAATACCGTAATGTATTTTTTTTTAGTTGTTATTTGCACTGCCCCACAATATTTTCCGCTTTGCCTTAAGGTTTGACTGGTAAAGAATGCCATATGGTATTAAGTCCACCTTTTGTACGATAAGTTCTCTTTTGTGCAATAAAGTTTAAAGAAATAAATAAATAGGTTTTAATTTTTTACTTTCTCAAATTAAAGCTTCAAAACCATCCTTTTCATGTGCTGCCGGTTCAAGTGTTTCAATTACGTACTTATAGTTTTATGACGCGAACATTTTTTTAAGTAATTAAGATATGTGTAACGTAGCTTAAAAGTTTTCTATATTCCTACCAAAATTTTGTTTGGTTTGAATTTGACATTGAATGGAATAATCCGCAAAATTGAATGTATGAAAATTACAGTTTTCACAAAATTCTCCATACAAAACGCCTATGAAATTGTTTTTATTTTATGGAAACAGTTCCGAAAATAAATGATTTGATTTGATAGGTAAGGACCTACATAATATATAGGCGAAGACTGAACAGACCTTTAAAGTCGTCTTCTAAGTCGTAGATAGAAATTGTTAAAATGAGGAAAGCATTCGGCGTGCGTAATGGAAAGCGGAGACTGTAACCCATGGGCACTGCCAAGTCCGGGAGTCATAGACGCGTTGCCGACACTTTATTGGTCTGGGGATTCGCAAGAGAAAGCGATTGATTCGATACGCTATGCAACGTAATAAATTGCGCCTAGATGTATTTAAAAATATTTTAATTCAACCTCAAATGAAGACTGTTTTTTCAAGCTTCTCATTAACTTGCAAGTTGATGTTTACCTACTTCTATCAATAGGTGGGTAGACACTAAATAATCAATAATTATGTATTTTCTTGAAAAAGGATTAAGAATATAGTCAAATGGAGAAAAAATAAACGCAATAGAAAAATATAAATAATCACTAAATTATAAGGGTCCAAAGTTTTAAGAGGGGGTATGTTCTGTTCCTTTGCCGCACCTTCATATAAAACGATTGTCATTTACCTACTATGACGCTCGAGGATCGTGACGTCACGATCTGCTAGCGTTTTCTCTCCCTAACAAGCAACAATAAACGGTTGGAGCTCCGTCATTTTTTGAGATATTTGAATGTCTTCGACATTAGGCATATTTTATTCCTTCTTTCTTTTGAATTAATAATGCATTTTGAGTCTATTGAAAGTACAATAATTCGGTACCGCCAAGTTGATGTAGGAAGCCACTTCAATGTCTAATTGCAACCATATTATAGCGAAGTTATTTAAGTATATTTACGGTTGAATTTGTGTATGTAGATAATAATGATAATTACCTATCCTAATAGTGAAATATTTTTTTTAGGTCGGCACCACTCCGCTCAAAGCAACCAATTCTCTCACCGTCCAGACAAACAGTGAACAGAACTTGGGCCACTATACGAGGCGGGAAATGACTATAAAGGTAAGAATCACCAAAACAACAAAAACAAACAAACCAAAAAAAAAAACAAAAACACAGAAGAAACAGTACTTAGTTTAACTTTTCAATGTAAAAACACGTTTCTGGAACTCGCATCGCGACGTTAGCCATAGATACATCAGAGGCTCTAGTTAAGTTTTACCGGAACAAAACTTTACGATCGCGTTTCTCTCTCAATTTGTATGGGATTTGACAGCTAAACGCGAACGCTTAAGTCGAGTGGGCCTGATGGAATCCCTGCAATAGGGAATATGCATGTGATTTAGAAATGGATAAAAAAAATCACGTGTAATCTATATTGTTTAATAAATATACACACATGATTATTTTTTCAAATTATCATGTTTCTATTGATAAAATAAATTGTTTAAAAGTACTATTTTTCAAATTCCCTCGCAAATTTCCAAAACGCAACGCTATTGGCGGAGCGAAACGTGACGTCACCGTGCAGGTCGTTAGTATGATTATTGAAAGTTATTCGCATTGTTTGGCCGCTGTTTATGATAAATAATCAGTGTTTTTTGGTAATTATTAAGTGAAAAAAGACTCGCCACAATGACTGAAGGCGGTTTTGTCAAGGCACAGTCGGATAATCTGCCTAAAATTGATGTGTTCATGATGACTAAATTTAATACATACTTCGCAAATATTTGTGACTTTACGTCCGCTGAACTAAGAGGAGTAAAAGCTGCAAGGTAAATAAGTTACAGATATTCAATAAATTTTCATATTCCTTGTTTTTATACTCGTGAGATTGGTCAATTAAATAATTATAACCTATTTTGGCGATTCAAATAGCTAGACTTTTAAACTACTTCAAATAGGTGTCTTTATTAAATAAGTGGAATAAAAAACTAGTAGATATTTATCCATACTATATACTATTTTACTATACTATAACTTTATATATTATATATACTAACTTCTGCCCGGTACTCCGTCCGCGTGGAACTCATTTATATCGTAGCTCCATACAAACTTTCACCCCCACTTCATCCCTTTGGGGGATATGGGGGGAGCTACGATATAAACGAGTTCCACGCGGACGGAGTCGCGGGCAGAAGCTAGTTATATTATATATTTTATATATACTTACTTAATAATAAATTATAAATGCGAAAGTGTGTCTGTCTGTCTGTTTGTTACCTCTTCACGCTTAAACTGCTGGAATGGCTGAAATTTGGTATAGAGATAGTATAAACGAGTTCCACGCGGACGGAGTCGCGGGCAGAAGCTAGTATTATATAATCAAAGATATGTAGGTACCTATTAGGAATGTTAAATGTTGAGAACATCTTTATGAACTTTAACAAACTAGGTTGTTTTCGTCAAGGCTTATAAATAAAACAAATTTGTGTAGGTCACTCAGTAAAAAGGATTAAATTCTTTTAACTTTCTTCGATCAACAGTGCAAACAAAGAAACTTAGCTAAAACGTTTCTTGATCAAAATCAACACTCGTAGTCAGCTGTTGATCAACAAAAATCATAATATTTGTAACATTAATAACTAAAAAAATTGGGAATCAGAATAGTTTTATGAATAAGTATATAATACAATTTTGAGGTTAGGTTATTGTTTACCTATATTGTTCGCGAGTCGTAATAAAAAAGATTTTAGGTACATACATATTTAATACTCACGTCGAAATGATCTTCACAACAATATAAACTACTCAAGCACGATACATTATCTCTCCTCATCGCCTTACACCACTTTATCCTTATATTTGCACCTTTGGGCATATGAAAATATTTGCAGTTTTAATGTGATTTTCACACATAGGGACAATACAATATTTATAATAAGCTTTTGTGTGCTCTTCCATTACAATAAGTTGATCTTATAAGCTTTAATCACTCACATTTATTAAAAGTGTGAATCAAACACTTTGTTGTTAATTTGTTTAAGAACCGCCGTGCACTAAGCTGCACGGTGACGTCACAAATGAGCGCGCCAAAATGGTGGCGTTTTGATCGTCCGAAAATGATAGTAATTTTAATTATTTTTTTTTAGCTTATTTAATAATATTGTGAAAGTGTTATATTTTTTTCCGGTTATATAATTACTTATAGAATAGATAAAAAAAATAAAAAAATGTCATGAATATTCCCTATTGTGCTGAAGAGGTGTGCTCCCGAGTTGGCTCCGGTCTTAACGCGTCTCTTTCGGCTCTCTTATTCTTCTGGCGTAGTCCCGACCTCGTGGAAGTCAGCTTTGGTGCATCCGATCCCTAAAAAAGGCGACCGCTCAAACCCGTCCAACTACAGGCCAATAGCTGTTACCTCCCTTCTCTCGAAGATAATGGAGTCCATTATCAACTGCCAGCTCCTTCGGTACCTAGAGGACCACCAGTTGCTTAGCGATTAGGGATTGCAAACCGGACTGATTTTGAATCCGGCCGGATCCGGCCGGATTTTGGCCGTAATCCGGCGGATCCGGCCGGATTACACTGGCTGGTTTTAAATAATTAAATGTCACGTGTTTTATTTATTTTTTATCATAATTTGAGAAACGACGGATATTTTATCCTAATGGATTGTTAAAACTGCAGTTTTAAGTTTCAATTATTTTTAATAATCACAATCTGAGTAAGCCTAGGAAATATTATGTTATTTATAATCAGTCATCAATTGAGATCTTTTCTTAAATATCTACTGAAGGAGTAACAGAGTCCCTAGAGTCTCAACCGACAAATACATTTTGTTTGCCGACGATACGACTGTAATAGTTAGGGCGGACCAGGATGACTCTACAAGGGAAAGTAAACTCTATTTTAATAAAACTGGATGTCTAAAAATAATTTAAGGATCAACCTATCCAAGACTAAAATCATCCAATTTAAAACATGTAAGGCTAATCCGGCCCCTCTTATTATAGATTTCATGAGTGAGAGAATTGAAGACACGAATATGACAACATTTTTAGGCATAAGGCTGGACCAATTATTAAATTGGAAATCACATGTAAAATTTGTATGTGATAAATTACATAGATTTGTGTTTGCTTTAAAACGTTTACGACAGATTGTTTCACTAGAAACAGCCATTACTGCTTACTATGGGTACGTTTACTCCAGTCTTACTTATGGCCTAGTCATCTGGGGTAATTCCACTGAAGTAGTAGATGCATTTAGAGCACAAAAGAAATGTATTCGAGCCATCTGTGGTGCTGGGTACAGAGAGAGCTGCAGACCTCTCTTTAAATCGCTGGGCATATTGCCCCTTGCATGCCTGTACATCAGGGAGATTTGTGTATTTGTCAGCCAAAACCAGCAATACTTTAAATTACAGTCACAAGTCTCAAACCGACCTCAAAGGCATGCACATAAACTTGCAGTACTACCTTACCGCCTCACATGCTCTAAAAAAAATGTACATTCCATGTGTATACGGATATTCAACAACCTGCCAAAAGAATTGAAGGAACTTCCTATTAATATGTTCAAAAAGTATGTTACAAAGTGGCTTTTGCAGAATTGTTTTTATAGCGTGAATGAATATTTTAACTACGGGGTTGACTATTAATGATAATTAGCTTTTATTTATTTCTGACATTGTGGACATTCTGCATTATTAAAATTAAAGTTAAATTATTGAATTATATTTTGAAATGCGAATCTGAACATTATAATGATAAGTAGCCTTTACATTAAATTGTTGTTAAATCCATTTTCTAATTTTTGACATTGAGGACATTCTGCATTATTACATTTTACATTGACATCTAATTTTTAACATTATATTGACAAGTAGCATTTATATTAAACTGGCATTAATTCAATATTTCTTAATGTAAATGTATTAAAAAATAAAAAACCTTGCATGCTTAGTAAAGCAGAATGTACTGGACTTGATATGTTTATACCACCTTGTTTTGTAAACTACATTCTTGCAATGAATAAATTATTTATGATTTATGAACAAAAAATAAATCTAAGGTTATCTTTACCAACTTGACATAAAGTCAAAGCCAAGCGACGTTTGAATATCGACGGAAACATTCAATCTTAGCAGTGCTTTACGCTAATATTTCGTGTTTTAGCTGGGTGATTGACTTTACCGGATCCGGTAACCACAAAAAAGCGCCGGATCCGGCCGGAATTCCGGTCCGACCGGACCGGATTGCAATCCCTATTAGCGATCGACAATACGGTTTCCGTAGAGGCCGCTCGGCTGGTGATCTTCTAGTCTACCTGTCACATCGTTGGGCACAGGCGATCGAGACTAAGGGTGAAGCATTGGCTGTTAGTTTGGATATAGCGAAGGCCTTTGATCGGGTTTGGCACAAAGCACTTCTTTCGAAGCTACCATCCTATGGGCTTCCCGAGAGATTATGTGTATGGGTCAGTAGCTTTCTAGCAGACAGAAGCATTAAGGTCGTAGTTGACGGGGAATGCTCCGACTCCATGTCTGTGAATGCTGGTGTCCTCCAAGGTTGTGTGCTATCGCCCACGCTATTCCTTATGCATATCAATGAAATGCTGCAAATCAGCGGAATTCATTGTTATGCTGATGATAGTACAGGTGATGCCTCTTACACCGGCCGTACCAATATCTCTCGGGAAATTGTCATCGAGAACCGGAACAAACTTGTGTCTGAAATTGAGACTTCCCTAAGTGCAATCTCTGAATGGGGTCGACTTAACTTAGTCCGTTTTAACCCTACCAAGACACAGGTTTGCGCGTTTACCGCAAACAAGTTAAAGTTCGACGTGTCACCTTGTTTTGAGAGCACTCCCCTGACTGTCGCAGCCAGTATCGGAATCCTTGGCGGCGACATTTCGAGTGAAGTCCAGTTCCGCGGCCATTTAGAGGGTAAGGCCAAATTAGCCTCAAAAAAGCTCGGTGTGCTCAATAGATCGAGACAGTATTTCACACCGGCCCACCGCCTGCAGCTTTATAAGTCGCAGGTCCGCCCACACATGGAATACTGTTCTCATCTATGGGCAGGGGCACCCCAATACCAGCTTCTCCCTCTGGATCGCATCCAACGACGAGCAACTCGAATTGTCGACAGCGAGCATATTTCGGATCGGCTTGACCCCTTGGCGCTGCGTAGAGATGTGGCCTCTCTCTGCATTTTCTATCGCATGTATAACGGGGAGTGCTCCGAGGAATTGTTCGGATTAATCCCTGCCGCTTCTTTTCGCCATCGTCCAACGCGACAACATTACCATCCTCACCACTTAGACGGTTGGCAGTCCTCAACTGTGCGCTTCTCCAGAAACTTCCTACCTCGCACTGCTAAACTGTGGAATGGATTGTCGCCTGCGGTATTTCCGGACCGATACGACCTTCAAACCTTCAAGAAAAGAGCGTACTCCCATCTTAAAGGCCGGCAACGCACTCACAACACCTCTGGTGTTGCAAGTGTCCATGGGCGGCGGTATTCGCTTACCATCAGGTGATCCGTCTGCTCGTTTGCCTCCTATATCATAAAAAAAAAAAAAAAAACGCGGTCGTAACGTTTTGTTTCGGTAAAACGTATACTAGAGCCTCTGTATCGATACTACTTGAGTGATCATTTCGTATTTCACCTTCAACCTAAATATAATAAAAGCCAGTGTCTTCGTCTCCATCCTCAATTTGGTCACTGAATTAAAAACCCCTTAACATAAGTAGTGATAGGTAGGTAGGTACTATATAATATTATGATTCAAACTTATTATAGGAATGAAATAAATGAATTTGTATTCTGCAAGTAGGCCGTAATGGCACTTTTACAAGTCAACATTCTACCAGCGTTTCTGAAAAAGAACAGAAACGCCGAAACAATTTCAACAGTCAGTCATTTTTTGCCAAAAAAAGATAGTTCTTAACCTACTTAAAATAAGTCAAACTGAATATTAATACAAAGAAAAAAAAACATAATTTATAAGTAATGCGTTGTTCTACAAGAAAACATGTCCGAATAAGTTATCTGAATGCTTAAGCTATTTTGGGCTCTGGTTTGGGCCATGCATTTTGTCAGTTAGTTGTCAACCCTGTAATAAGCCTTGTTTTATTTATACCAAAATATGAATTAACAGTGAGCCTACATGAACTTTTCGCCAAAGTACTGCCATAATCATCATTTGCCTTCGAGTCGTTTACCTCAGAAACTAAACATTTCAGCATTGTTACAAAACAAACCGAACCTTACAGGGCTATATAAACAAAGTTCTCTTATACTAAAAACGGTGTCAGAGATGATCGCTTTTATGGCTACAATTATGTCCTTATCCCAAATGACAATATGGATAGGCAATATGGATGGATAAAATGCAAGCTCATTCTCGCGAGATCTTTGAATTCACAGCATACGCATACGAATTTCATACGTTTCATTGGCATACGTTTTCAGTGAAAACGCCACATCAATCCGAGAGACCATAAAGTCAGTCTCGCGAGATCTCACCTAGGTCTGAAATCTCGCGAGATTACATTCCTTAATCAGGACTCAGGATCCCAAATAAATGGGATATTATCAGCGAACGAATCAACCATAGATAGCGAGCTCCTTACAAATTTCTACCTAAACACGTGCCTAAACCCCGGTATGCGCATATTCGACCTAAACAGCTGCCTGGCATCGTTTTGACACCCCGCCCCCAACCCCGCATAATGGCAGTGCCACCCATTCTGTGGGGCCATTTTGCGGCGCTAATTGGACTTCTATGGTTTTTTCGTTCGCTGGATATTATGAAGTACGAGGGGTGTTCAATAAGTAGTCAGAATCGGCACCATATCATAATTTATGATTATTGGTCATACTGTGAACAAGTAAAAAAGTATAGTATTCATTTATTTTCTTCAATAGCTATACAAAGATGATGGTATAGAACAAATTCTGACGTCACTTAAATGGGAGGATATTTTGTTAAATGTTAGGGGGGTAGGTGTTGTAGCAAAGCTAAAATATTTTTCTAAGGAAGAGCTTATTTAATAATTAACAATTGATAGGACACCTTAACTTTGTTTTTCATACCGATTCTCAAAACTTGTTGAACACCCCTTATGTAACTTGACTACTAATAAAATATCAATTAGCGAACTGAAATACCAGTTATCCTGTTCCAATGTAACTTGGCACTTATGTTATGTAAATAAGGATAAAGTTAATTTCTTAGAACGAACAGGAATGTGGTGTGATGTTTGTATACAAACATTTTTTTCAAAGGAATTTTATCCTCATTGGGTTGTTTTGCAATGAACATTATACACATTTATTCGTGTTAGCATGACTGATCTATGACTTCATAGGATTCTAGGAAACCTGATCTTGAAGAGTCACATGGTTATGTTTGTTTACCTATATTCTTAACGTCAAGGTTGTCTGGAAGAGATCGCTCTTTAAGCGATAAGACCGCCAGTTGTTTTACTCTTCTGTCTCCCTGTTTCTTTGTATTTTCTTTTAGAGCTACGGTAGCCTAGTGGTTCGAGCATGCGGCTGTCAAGCGGCGGTCGTGGGTTCGAATCCCGGCTCGTACCAATGAGTTTTTCGGAACTTATGTACGGAATATTTACCGTTAGCTTTTCGGTGAAGGGTAACATCGTGAGGAAACTTGTTTTCCCTCTGGGTTGAAAGGTCAGATGGCAGTCGCTTTTGTAAAACTAGTAACTATGCCAAATCTTGAGATTAGGTGTCAAAGCGGACCCCGGGCTCTTTTAGGGCACAACCGAGGAGGATGACTGCTTTATCTGTGTCAAGTTTGCAGTAAATAGTATATGTATTGTATTGTATACTTTAAACAACAAGCGGCTTATAGTTGTTTTTGTCATTTTAACGCAGCTGTATTGGCGCTGGTTCATCTTATTGGTTACTTACTTACTATGCTGGCTCGATGGCCAAAGGTGGATCTTGATCTATTTATTTATTTATATTTATTAATTTAATAACAATATTACAATTGTGTCTGAATATCTCAATCTAATACCGTAAACACACTTATTTAACACACATAATCAGATTAATAAGTAAAAAAATCAAAATAATACAATACGATACAATTTAAATAACTAAGTGGAGATGTTTCCTTCTAGTACTCTCCCGCATATATATTTCATCTGACACAAGAGAACGCCACTCTTCCTTATTCTGCGACCTCACGCCAGCCGGTCAGATTTTTGGGGGCTTCGTCACTGCAGCGGTCCCATATTAGTTTCAAATAGTACCTAATAACAGCGCGCGATACTTAATAGCCTGCTAATAACGACCAAATACGAACGAAGATAGACGCTCCGGAGGGCCTACCGCGAAACGAAAACGAACTGTATCACCCTCTCTGTCGCACTTGCTAGTTCGAGATACAAAGACAAAGACTCGCTTCGCGGTAGCCCCTCTGAAATGTGGTGCTGGAGGTAAATGCTTGGAGTATCTTGGACTGGATTTCGTACCAAATGAGTCCATACTGAAGGAACTCGGCATCAAGCAGCGTTTATCACCTATAGTGCAGTCTCGCATCCCAACGTTTTTAGGGCACGTAGGACGTAGCTATCGAGCTACTCGTGATCCAGGGAAATGTCGAGGGCACCAGACCGCGAGGCAGGTCACCGATGAGATGATTAAAGCTTATTAAAGCTGCAGTAGATGCATCACTACACGAGCATAAGGAACGCGACTGTCAGAGAGGAATGACGTGTTGTGAAGCTTGTTACCACCTGAAATGGTGACCACGACCACTCTGTCAAGTGTGAAACGACGAAGACGAATAACGACCAGAGGCTCTAGTATAAGTTTTACCAAAACAAAACGTTACGACCGCGTTCGCGTTTAGCTGTCAAATCCAATACAAATTGAGGGTAAAACGCAAATCGTAAAGTTTTGTTTCGGTAAAACTTATACTAGAGCCTTTGGTCAGAATTAGATAACATGTAACAGGTTGAAGCGAGAAAGCAATAAAGACACTTCCAAGATGACTTTGTTTCAAGTACAAGGTAGAAAAAAACAAGGGGATGTAATTGCCGACGGTCTTTCCTACGTCACACAAATGTTACCGTTGTGCAAAGTTGGCACACTAATGTTACCATTGACTGACGTTTTCCATATAAACAAGGCGTTTTGTTAATGCATGATTCGTATTTGAAAAAATATTAGCTAGTTTAACTATTTGTTTGGGATGAAAAGGCGACTGTAGACAATATTTAACGTACGTAACTGAAGTAGTGCAATTTACTCGAGTAAATTACTTTAACTCAGTGGCACTGACAGTCCGCCATTTTAGGATACTGATGACGTAGCCAAGATTCGCCGACTTCGCGAGCTCACACGTTGTTTTTGTTGTCAAGGGAATGACATACCTTGTTTTTCTCTACCATGATTAAGTACAATCAGCAGCAAAAGTAGCTAAGCGGGTCAAGTGCTCAAAATGACCTACACACGATTCTAATGTCAAGAGGATAAGGACTGTCTAGGTCATTTTGAGCGTGTTATTTTGCGTAGCAACTTCTGTTGCTGACTGTACAGCGTATCAATTGTACGTGTAGGAAGTTTGGGTCTCTGCGTAATGGCAAGACTGAAAAACTGCCATTATCTAAAAATCACGCTTGTCGTATGGGAGCCCCCTTAAATATTTATTTCATTCTGTTTTTTAGTATACACCGTGTCCAATAAGTTCGAATAAACTTTTTCTAGCACTGGTTTGAAAAGAATAGACAACTTTCAGACAGTTTTGTCATTATAATTTGAAGTTTATATTGTCATGGACAAATAACAATATTTAAAAAATATTTATCTAGAGTCGTTAACTTTAAATCCATGATGAAGCAATTCCGGGAACCTATTATCTCAAAATTTCTTAAGGGAGATAGCGTGAGTGCAATTTTTGCGACGTTGAAACCTTTTGGAATTAAGCGTAACCTAGTTTATTAGAAGATACAAGGAGACCTCCACATTAGAAGACCGAAAGAGATCTGGTCGCCCGCGTTCAGCAAGAACGGATAGGGTCGTGAAACTCGTGAGAAAGCGTCTCCGCCGGAAAAAACACCGTTCGATTCGAAAATTAGCTGCAGACTTAAATATTTCAAGAGGATCAGTACACAACATTTTAAGAACAGACCTCGGGTGTCACGCTTACAAGAAAAGAAAAGTACACGGCATTTCCGAAGCTATAACGAAAAAAAGATTAGTTCGATCAAACACTATACTTTCCTGGCACGCGGGGGATGAATTCGTTTTTTCGGACGAAAGCTCTTCGTATTAGAGCAACCTGTCAATGTTCAAAATGATCGTTTGTGGGCAGCTAACATCCAAGATATTCCAGATAATCAGAGGAATGTGCCAAGATTCCAGAGTACACCATCAGTGATGGTTTGGGGAGCAGTTTGTAAGCGGGGTAAACTTCCTTTGGTATTTATCGACAAAGGGGTGAAGATCAATGCTGATTACTATAAAACAGAAGTTTTGGAAAAAAATGTTGCTCCAAACTTAAAAATGCTGTATGGAAACGATTACTATTGTTTCCAACAAGACGGAGCTCCATCCCACACGGCAAACGCAGTTCAAGCGTGGTGTCAGGCCAATTTAACGGATTTCTTGCCAAAACATGAATGGCCCCCGAGTTCTCCGGATTTAAATGTATTGGACTTTTTTGTATGGTCATATATGCTCTCGAAACTTAATAACTACAAAATAAAGAATTTGGAGCATTTCAAAAAAATTATCGTACAAATTTGGGACGAAATGTCGATGGAGGCAGTGCGTGCCGCGTGCGACGGATTCGAAAAACGTTTGAAGCTGGTGATGAAGGTTAAAGGCGGAGTTATCCCAAAACATTTATTGTGAATATTGTATATAAGAATATCTTTCATGAAATATAGTTTTTATTGCAATTGTTATTAGTACTTTGTTTTAATGAGAGTTTGAAACTGTATGCGAACTTATTGGACACGGTGTATGTTATATCAGCAACAGAAATACATCATCTGTGAAAATTTCAACTTTCTAACTATCACGGTTCATAAGATACAGCCTGGTGACAGACGGACGGACAGCGGAGTCTTAGTAATAGGGTCCCGTTTTAAAAACTACTGTTCTTTCCAGGAGTCAAGCGGGGCGAGTCGGAACATAACCCAGCTGCAGTACACGGCGTGGCCCGACCACGGCGTTCCCGAGGACACGACCGCCTTCATCAACTTCACCCAGCTCTGCTCGCGGCTCAGGAACCATCGCGCAGGTACCGACCAAGTACAGTACATTATAGGATTATAGTCAGCGAGACGAGGACCATAAACGTTACAATACCTGCTATTCGGAAAAAAAAAACAAAAACGCTCCGTTAGTATCGAATTTGTATGGATTACTGGATTCCAATCCATCTAAAAAACTACCTACCCACGCTGCGCCTTCCGGTATGTCCGGTTTGGTGGTTATAGTCGCCTTAATAATAAATCTATTTCCAGTGATACCAACCGTAGTGGAAGAGCTGGAAGGCGAACAGGAGCGGCTCCTCGACCCGCCCATGGTCGTGCACTGCTCCGCGGGCGTCGGCCGCACCGGCGCCCTCGTGCTCGCCGAGACCGCCGCCGAGCTGCTGCAGCGGAGGCAGCCCTTCTACCCGCTCGAGCTCACACGAGCCATGAGGACCATGCGGCCCATGTGTATACAGAATGCGGTAAGGACCACGACCACTCTCCACCCCCAAAAGTCTGACCAAGCTTACTCTAAAGACTTACCCCCTTAAACGATATGATACAGAGAAAGAATATAATGGAAAAACAAACCATCTTCGTCTAAGAGTGGTGCCAAGACTGTGAAACAAGTCTATAACTCGATACAGAGAGGGCGCTAGTCTTAGCGGGAATATAGTGGAAAAATATACAACTTGCGTCACTGTCCTCGTAGCTCAGTTGGTAGAGCAGTCTAGCGTTAATAGAAAGGTCGCAGGTTCGAATCCTGTCGGGGGCTACAGACGAAGATGGTTTTTTTTTCCATTATATTCTTTCTCTGTATCATATAATTTATAAAATGATCGGGGTAACTTCCTCGTTAAAAATAACACGAAACAAAAATATTTAATTAAATAATTTGTTTCGTGGAAAGGGTATAACTTACCCCCTTATTCATAGAAGTTAAAATTAGTATTATTATTATAAAGAGCCTTTTAAGTGTCCCACTGCTGGGCCTCCCTCTTTTTCTTCCACATACCCCTGTCCTGGGCAGACTCCCACCAGTTTTGGTCAAAGACGTCAAACTCGTCTCGCCATCTCCTACGTGGTCTACCGAGATGCCGTGTTCGGTTCTGTGGGATCCACTTGGTGGTAATGGTAGCCCACAACGCTTCCGGCATGCGGCAGACGTGCCCGGTCCAGTCCCATTTGAGTTTTGCGGCTGTGTGGGCTACGTCAGCTATCTAAGTTTAGGAACGCAGTATTGTATTTTTAATGCCATCCGTTAATTTCACGCCCAAAGTACTGCGTTCCATGGCTCTTTGGCAAACCTTGAACCTTCTGAACTTTTGTCAAAGACCAAGTTTGTGCTCCGTAGGTAAGGATTGGAAGAATGCACATGTCCATGAGTTTGCGTTTTAATGATATTGGAAGGTTTAGGTTAGGTATTCCGTCTCCATCCATAAACAACTATACTAACAATGAAATATTCTTTACAGAGCCAGTACAAGTTTGTATGCGAGAGCATACAATCGGCGTACTCCCAGGGTCTCTTCACCGAATCCTCCGAAAGCGGGTGCACCTGAACACTTGCCAGTCTAGTAAGTTAACCTACAGCGAACTGAAGCCACCGACCCTATTGTACACAGTAAAATAAATACAGGTTTAAGAGTACAGTCAGCGTCATAGAGTTAGTAGCAGCGGTAGCCAAATATTTCGGTATAGTTGAAATTATATAAGCTGTCCGTTTAGCACTTGAAAGCTTATCTTGTGAACAATGGGACATGAATGGGACTGTTGTGTTTGGTAGCCAAATATTTCGGTATAGTTGAAATTATATAAGCTGTCCGTTTAGCACTTGAAAGCTTATCTTGTGAACAATGGGACAAGAATGGGACTGTTTCCTATTGTATAAGCCCACCGCAAATCCTCCGACCAGATAAAATTAAGCAAGTAACAATAAAACTCATACAAATAGCTACCATCTCCTCTAAGTCACAAGGTTGAAATCGCTATAGCTTAACTCACTAAGAAAGTCATTTTGTTAATAACAATCTTTGTGGACGCACTAAAACGACGGTGACTTACCTGACTGCGGCTTCCAATGTCCAAGTGTCATTATCGAAAGTGTTATGCTATAGCAATTTCAACCTTGTGACTACCGGATGGTAGCTATTTGTATTATTTAGTATTTGCGGTGGGCTTATGCAATAGGAAACAGTCTCATTCATGTCCCGTTGTTCACAAGATAAGCTTTCAAGTGCTAAACGGACAGCTTATATCATTTCAACTATTATATGTCTGTATTTATTACTGTGAGAATAAGGGTGTGCTACGAAATATTTGGCTAATCTGACTGTATGTTGAGCCACTAGTTGCGGACGAGATCTTCAGCGCAATTTACACTAAGTTTGATTACATTGCGGGTTACCGAGGTATTCTGAGTTCAATTGATCTATCAAACCCATGCATATCATATGCATGCAATTTCTTGCAGGTGTACATTTTGTATAGCATCGGCGCCATGGACATATAATACTCATGACAAGCTATACGTGTTGCGACAATGAGGGACGGAAAGGCTCCTATGCAGCTAAATTAAGAACTGGTCTTAATGGATGATGGCTTACCATAAACAACCGACTTAATTTGGGCGGGTAATGACAAATTAAAAAGTGGAACTATGACAAGGACAACGAATATTTCCCTTTCCGTCCCACTTATCGAGATTTGTATACCATCTCGCTCGGACGTGGTATTATTTTTACCATAGCTTGTCCTGAGTATTATAGGGAGTTTAGTGGCGGCCACTAGGGACTGTAATGTACGGCCGCTCTAAGATTAATGTACGGTTCCCACGTCGTGCCCCGTCGGCAGCACCCGGCGATAGCAGCCGCGAGCCGACCGGACAAATCCATTCAAATATGAAATGTAACGTCTGTATTAAGGGGGTGCATTGGAAATTATCGCGTGCTTTGAAACGCCGTTCTGACTAGATTAAGAAACAATAAGGTCTGATTTTCAGATATATGATTCATGACGATATGATTGTTTATCTGATTTATGATTGCCTAAAATTTCCTCGATACAAAAAACATCCAAAGTTGGGTTTTTATTTTCCAGTTTTAACTCAGCCTAGTCAAACAATACATTATCTTACGACATAATCAAGTTAATACTATTGTATTTTATCTCATCTAAAATCTCACTAATGTCATAAATAAAACTTCAGTAAGTTGGGTATTTATCGAAATTTGACCAAAAAAGCCATTCCCGAAGAGTTTTGCATCTCATTTTCTCGTGCGCTGTAGGCATAAGCGTGACTCTGTCCAGGGGGCGTGGTCGAATCGACTCACTCAAATTGTAAAATGCGCCCAGGCGCGCTCCGACGCGGCCCGTTCGGTGAGAATCGTACGTTAACCTTTTGACCACCTCGTTTCTGTATGTCGGACAGCGAATAGAGCGCAGAAGGTTAAAAACAATATTTTCATGGGTATTAGAAATAAGTTTACCTATTGTACAAGTTAATGTTTGCCAAGACTGAACGGTGAAGTGGCCTTCTGAAGTAGAATAACGTGTTACCTTATGACTAATACGAAGGTGAGAATGCGTCAGGCGATTTTGAACTATACAGCTTAGTGATAGAGTTTAATATAAAACTCGGAATGTTCAGTCTTAATGTTTTGGACCAGAGTAGACTACATGTGTACATATATATGATAAAGAACTTATCTTTATTTTTTAGTTAATTAAGAGTGCATTTTTTTTCTACAAGATTATGTTACTCGAATATCAAATCTACTGTCCACTTGCTCTAACTTCTATCTTGTTTAGGTACAGTCAAGTGCAAAAATGTGTATTGATCTAATCCTTTCATAAATATGTATCGAAACCTAGCGAACGAGAAAATGTAGAAGTCTAAGTAAGTATGCTGCAAAATGGCCGCACAGAATGGGTGCCATTCCCATTATGCGGGGGTGGGGGCGGGGTGTCAAAACTATGCCAGGCAGCCGTTTAGTTGGAACATGCTCATACCGGGATTTAGGCACGTGTTTGGGTAGAAATTAGTAAGGAGCTCGCATTATATGGTTTTTTCGTTCGCTGATCGAAACTTCAAGCGATGGGACATATTTATGAGTAAGTTGTATGCACCCATATTTTTACACAACTGCACTGTAAATTAGTAATGCAAAATCAACCTTCATTGTTTCTTGTAAGTTTCAAAACAAGTACTTTGTTAAAGTAAGTTGCCGGTAGATGATGTATTAGAGCAGCTTTTTCGAATGAATTGAGAAAATTATGTTTTTTCGTGCCCCAAAATTTAACACTTAATCCGGTCTGAGAATTGCTTATTTTATACGCGAACGATTCGAGTAACTCGAATAACACCAACATATCAATGAAGTTAATTAAATCTTGCTTTTGTATGGTTGTACTTTTTTTCCTCGTCTATCTATTTATGTTGTTTCCCTCTGTGATGCTACACTGCAGAAGACCTTGCCTTCGTAACGAATTTATTAAAATCTAATTTTAACAACTAGTTTTAATATTTATTATCATTATCGTAAGTTTCATTTCTTGTGCCATTCACAGAAGATACCTATTATTTTAATAAGGCGTTTTAACCGTGTATTTTTTTTTAACCTTTTCACCAGGAGGCAACTATAAAACTTTGAATATGTATAGGTATTATTCTTTGTCGGTAGAAAGGTTAATTTCGAAACAGTATTAATTCTTTCATAATAAAAATGCATAAATGTTTTTGGTGTGTCATACAAGGGACCCTTGAGATATCATAAATTGTAAATATATAATAAAATGTATATCATTATGTGCAACTCTCTTCTCATAACATAACATAAAAAGGGTCAATTTATTATAACTATACGTTAAAAATATCGATAACTTCGTGTCAGCATGTACAAGAGTTAATATTGAATTTAAAGTACGTACGAAAATGACATATCATAACATACTTTAAGATTTTTTATAAACTATCAATTTATTTTGTCAAACATATTTTCGCAAAGGATTTGTTATAATTGTATGTCTTTGTAACAGCTAGCTGTGCCCGTAGAATAAGCGAAAATGCCATAGAACTTATATTTTATACCAATCTATAAATAAGCTAATTATCCCAGTCAGTCTCTATAAAGCAGAAATATACTTCGTTTTTAATTTATTAAATTAAACTTTTGTAATAATTTAATGTACCTATTTGGCCAAAATTTCAACCTGCATTTAAATGTGTCCTTTTAAAAGCAGTTGCGAGGTAGAATTGGCCTTAAATATAAATATTAGAAGTAGTAAGTTTTCTGTTTGTTGTTCATGATTAGTAAGGTAAAGTTGGGGCGAAAGAGAATGAAGTATCGCACTGTAGTTTGTGTGCCTTTTTCGTCCTATCTTGATATAATATGTCATCATAAAAATGTTAACCATGCTACAAGGAACGGAATACAGTACATTCGGCGTCATATAGTTAGTAGCAGCCAAGGTAGCCAAATATTTCGGTACACGTCTTTATTACTGTAGGAATAAAGGCGTGTTACGAAATATTTGGCTACTCTGGCTGCTACTAACTATATGACGCTGACTGTACCAAATAAATGTGTCTCGATAAACTAACATTCTACAGAAGCCCTTAATGTTACTATAATCGCCGGGGTCACATTGGTTTTAATTATGTATTTGTTTCTAGGTTTTATTTTGATCTTCTTGATATAGGAGTCTGTAGTTTACACAAGAATTCACGACGAAACACATACATAGTTCCACGCCTTTATTCCCAAAAGGGGTAGGCAGAGCAAATGAAACTTATTTTCCAGTGCCACTTTTAGAGCATAAATGAGGCTATAAAAGATCGACATTATGTGATATCACAGTGCTAGCCCATCGTCCACAACACTCCAATGTATTGAATGGTATTATAAACCTTTTAAGCATAGCAATGAAAGTTTATCGAGCCTATTTAATTGGTTATTTAATTGTGTGAATGACTGACATAAAATAAGTTGTTTTTAGAACACCTTGTTTTCATAGTATTAGGTACAAGGTGGATTTCCAACTCTATACTTCAAAAGCGAATGGGATCCAGTGGACATCAAAAATATGTATACACATGCCTTATTGCAAATACTCCAGGAAAAATACGGTTTTGAAAAACATTAATTTATAATAGCGTTTATTAAATTTCATTTAAAAACGTTATCTAAGATGCTACTCAAGAATCCAACAAACTTTCTACCCGAATGTGGTGAAATAGATTTAAATGAAGCATGCAATTTATGATTTATCTCCAAAATGAGGATAAAAACATTTATTAATATATTATTTAAATTTTGTTGGATTTTGCCACTAACTTTATAACTATTTAATTCATGATATATCGCTTAGATAGAGAAAATCTGCTATTATAAATTATTTTAAAATTTATCATTTTTTCCATACAAGTTGTCAGTTCATTGACTGGACTAAAGTGAATAGTGGAAGTGTCAACATATGTTTGATGTTGACTGTCCAAAGCTGAATGAAATACAGACCATTCGGTCTGAAGTAAAGAAACTTGTGATTTTGTTTTCGAACGTGCTGTGCATTTTGTTCTGTGACGATAAAAAAGTTTATTGATTGTATATGTTTGTTTTATTTGTGTCTAACCCGGGAGCGTACAAAGAACCTAGACAAAGTCACTTGGTAAAGTATGCGCTATCATGATCATAATTTCAGCCTTAAGACGTCCACTGCTGGACATAAGCGCCAGTGCATCCAGCAGACCCCCCCGACCTTTACCAGGTCATCAGTCCATGGCAGTGGTTCTTAACCGGTGGTCCGCGAAGCCGCCGATCAAAAATATTAAATGAGTGCCAACAACTCCACAAACCGACCACTAAACAGTAAGTGGTTCATGGCAAAACAATCAAATGGTCCCTCATCACTAAATGTTAAGAACCGCTGTCCATGGCCAACGTTCATGCCGAAAAACCAAGAAATATTGTTTTAAATACTGTAAACTTTAATTTCACAGATGGAACGAGCGAGCGAAGCGATCGAAGTTCTGAAACGGAGCAGATTTGGCCAAAATTCAATTTTCTCAACTGATTCTCGTGAAATTGTGTGAGCAGGTTTAATATTTTTTTCTCAAACATGCAATGAAATATTGACGTTGTGTTTTCATAATGGGCTTCGAAGAGTCACGTTTCGGGCGCAGCGAGACGAGACTCGTAATGGCATTTCATACAAAATTGGAGCCCTGAAAGATGGTCTTTTTTAATTTCCATTCCACAATTTGTGGCACAGGATCACGGCATTCAGCCATGAAAATTAAAGTTTGATTTCTTGGAGTTTTTTCAATTTATTTCATTGCATGTTTAAGAAAAGCACTATACCTACATACCTAGTCGTGAAAAGGCCGGCCTCTGTAGTAATGTTCTATTATCGTTTTTTTGATCCATTACTGAATGTCTGTAAACTGCTACAGTTTTTTTTTTAAAGACAGGCTCTCCATTTCTACGGCTCCCAGAGCCACTAGCCATTAGGTATTATTTGTGATTAAACGTTGAAAAATTCACATGGAGCCAAAGTGCAAAGTGACGTGGTGGTCCATAGTTTTTCCTACTTTGCCACGCTTGATTGTCTTCACAGGCAGCGGGCGGCCTCGTCAGCAGCGTCACACGCACAAAGACGGACATAATATAGGGTCATTTCGCCGGTTAGCGACCACCTAATTTCACGTGCCGGTTGGCGACCACTTAGCTGAGTTGGTGAACTGAAAGGATATTTTCTCGGTTTTTTAGTAGAATCCTATTCTAAAACAACAAAAAAAATGCATGTAAGTACAACTAATTGCCTCATTAGGGCCTGTAGAATTGATGTTATCTTCAATAGAAAAAAAACCAGGTGGTCGTTAACCGAAGGTGGTCGCGTAACCAGCGTAATGACCCTATCACATCGTTCAGAGTTGTCTAGATATTATTTTTCTTTCCCTTATCCTATCTACTTGGGGTCGGGTCTCCTTGATCGCGTGCGCCAGACATGTCTGTTCTGGGTTGTAATTTTGTCAAGATATGCGGCTTCCAAGGTCTTCTTGATACCAGTCCAGTGAGGAGAGAGGAAGACTTCGCCGTAAATCTAGCGCTAAGCTTACCCGAGAACCACCGAGGAAGAGGACGACCGAAATCCACATGGTGGACTGGTATCAGAGTACCATGTCTAGATACCTTCTAATATTATAAAGGGAAAATCTGTGAGATCATTCAAATAATAGTCTAGACCAGGGATGTTGCAGACATTCGCATCCGCAACCGCGGAAATTCCGCATAAATTTGAACATCAGCATCCGCCAAAATCGATGCGGAGTATTTTCGGATGCGGATATAGTGCAAATCACGACAAGAAAGGAGCCCACGCGGCGGTTACCGCGCGAGTTTTAGATATTTTCGCCATCAGTAAAAAAAACTTCTTGTCGTTTCTGTGGCCAACACACGTGCACACGTGTTTTTGGTTTGTCGCTACGATTGTAATTCATAAAAAGGCCGATGCGGTTTTTTTGACATCCGCGGATGCGGATATTTGCGGGCACACATCCGGATCTGCATCCGCGGATGTGTGCCCGCAAATATCCGCATCCGAGGATGTCAAAGAAATCGCATCCCTGGTCTAGACACATGCTGCTAAGTAAAACGAGATGAAAGTATATTTGGCTCGATGTATTGCATGTTGCGCGAACTCGTTTCGATACGTTAAGGTGCTGTTAAACTTGTGCTTCACATATAACAGAACGCGCTTTCCCGTAAAACTAGACGAACAGAGCCAAGCATATACCCCATCATCACTACGAACATTTTCACGATAATTCCAGGGAACGCTCTTAGCAAATGGAGTGCGAGATGTGTTGGCAGAGAGGAAACGCGGCGGTAGGTACAGTAGTGGTTATATTCTCTTTGGGTACAGTCAAGGAATTTAATTTCCGACCCAGCTAAGGCTCAATATTGTATAGCAAACTGTCACCATAAGAGCTAGCTAGAGCACGACGTTCCTTTGACATATCGCATGCATTGTTACATGTTAGTAACTAGGCAACCAGATTAACTACGTTGACATGGTGAACTGAAATTTTAAACGCGTTATCTTGTCAATCCCCACTTCCTGGTGTAACTCTGCTATTTCTAGCTCTTAATAGTTCACGATTAGCGGCAGGTATTTTATTTTTCAAATTAATAACGTAATTGAAAACAATTTTTCAGATTTCGCGATTGACACTGACACATGTTCGTAATTAGAAAAGCAAATGATAACTTTTCGCAAAGAGGTTATCTGTAATGTGAAGTGAAAAATAAATATGTATTGACAATTTGACATTTCAATACTATTACTGAAATAGAAGTTTCGACCTTAATACATTGCGAATGTCTAACGACATTTCAACGAAATGGGTAGGTATTTAAATTCCTTGACTGTACAATAACAAAATTGCTCGGCTCGGCAAAAAGTTCGATGCATGCTGTAGTTTCGCTAGATTACTCGCTAAAGCCCTCCTTTTTTTTTTTTTTTTTTTTTAATACCACGTCGGTGGCAAACAAGCTTACGGCCCACCTGATGGTAAGTGGTTACCGTAGCCTATGGACGCTTGCAACTCCAGGGGTGTTACATGCGCGTTGCCGACCCTTTAAGAATTCATACACTCCTTTTTTGAAGAACCCCATACTGTAGTCCCTCGGGAAAACCTCGGCAGGGAGCTCATTTCACAACCGGAGCGTCCGAGGGAGGAAATTTCTCTGAAACCGTACGGTACGCGACCATTTAGGTTCCTCCTGTTTTTTGAACATTTACCTGTAATGTAAAGCGTGCACTACGCAGATACGGTAAGATTTTATCTGCGTATAACGGGAGGGGAGTTAAACTGTCTCGCTATTAGAGCGTTATAAATGTTATAATATTAGCAGTGTGTAGCACTCTTAACATCCTCATGACAAGTGAACACTCAAATGTATCAGTAGGTATAGCAGCGTAACTTGCGCGTTGATCGCGTCGCTCGGCGCGCAGCGCGGAACCGCGCTTGAACGGTCTTACCACGTCGCCGTCGTTTAGTTTTTGTGTGTCAGTGTATGTGTTAGTGTACTTAAAATAAAGACCTTTTAAAACAAACAAAACAGAGTCGACGGAGTCACCTTCGGCGTGCCCTGGGCTGAGCGCACCTGAATCTATAGTCGCGTAACAATTGGCCCACTCGATGACTCGAATGACACGGCTGCGGTGGTGTTATCGCGCGCCCTATCATGATAAAATAAACTTAGCTTAGGGTTAGTTAGTTTAGTTTAATGTTTTGGCGTTGGCCTTCAGCCGCGCCGCACTGGCTCTTAGCTTAGCCGTGCAAAGTTAGGGCAATTAGTAAAGGGCCCCTTCGGGGCCCAACTTGAGAAGCCAGGTAGGAAAAAAAAAGCGCCCTATCATGATTCGAGAGAGCCTGGCTTATTTTTTTGTTTTTTTTTTTTAATTCAGGCATAAGGCCCATGGTTATAAATACCTTAAAGGCGTATACATACAATTATAAAATTAAAAACGAATTATTATTTAGGCGACGAAACAGTGTGGCTCCGTTGCGTCGTCTCGTTCCGTGTAGAATTCGGTAGGTTGCCCCGGAACCTCCGAAACACGACACCCTTCGGCCAGAAGTCAGCACACGCGATGGTCTCCTGCAGCGGCCGCGGCACGCGCACCACAAACGGGCTGCAGTGCACGTAGTGGCGCGAACGCAGCTGGAAAACCCTCAGCGCCAGTAGCCAGTCTTCTGGTGAATATACTCCACCATGTCATCAGCCGTGGCGGTGTACTTAATGCAGGCGCGACACGTACAGCGCCTTACTCGGTGTAGCAGCCCGCAGACCAGAACCAACCGGGTGTGCTTACCACACTTGAGTCTTTCGCGGTTTGCGGCTTTTTGATACCTCAGATGCGAACCGAGGTTGTAAGACTTGTAAGTCCCGAGTTTTTATACACGTAGGTAATACCTTCCTTCCCGGGGACCATGAATTTATCGAGAAATTAAACTTGGACGAAAGGATGAAATAAATTTTGTTGGAATGAACTTAACACGATTTCACAACTGGAATACCTATATACCTACTAGAAAAGTAACTAATACAAGATATGAGACTTTTTGTAATGTTTGGGTAATGCGTTTACGAATCCCGTCTTGTCCGAGGAGGCAGCACGGGTATTACTGGGGTCCCACGGCCCGCCTTCCGACAGCCATGGGAACCTTCGCGTCTGGCCTCGCGCGATCTGGCCTGTGAGAAAGCAGGTCGTGGGACCCCGGCCACAACAGGCGCCGTCGCGCCGCGCCTTTGAACTTACCGACTCCTGATGGATATGACGGGCGACAACAGTCCACCGCAAGCCTCATCGGATGCGACAGCTCCCACGGCCTGTCGGCCTGGCCTGGCGCGGTCTGACCTGTGAGAAATTAGGCCGGCTTGGGCTCGGGCACAGTGGGGCTACCGCGAAGTGAAAACCAACTTCGTTCGAGTATCTCCCTCTCTGACGCTCTAACCAGCAACCCAAGTAACACATCAAAGCAGTATAACAGCCGAGTTACAGCATTTGTGTATCGTTTTGGCATTTTGAGTTAGTTCTAAAGTAGCATTATAAACGTTTATACGGCTATTGTAGTGCTTATTTGGGCACAAATTTTACTGCTTTAGATCCTAAAAAGGTTCACAATAGTTGTTTAATTGCATGACAGGCGCATTATACAAGCATTATTGTGGTCAAAGAAAGTGTCAATCGCATTAAAGCAGCATTATTATGGTCAATGAAGTTGCCAATGACATTACAGAAGCATTAAGCCGGCAATATTATTGATAATGAACATGTTAATTGCATTACAAAAGCATTAGACTAGAATTAGAATGTACTAAAAGAATTATAAATGTTCACATGTAGGCCTACATCAGTATAAAAATTTCATCGATCGAATACATCGCTAGTACAAATGTTAATTGTCTCGCAATAATATATAATATATGGATGCGTGAGTGTTCAAAACTGACAGCAGTGACGAGTGTTTGCAAAATTTATGATAGATGGTAAAGTGTTTAACTCTTTAGTTATTTTATGCCTTGAAATATTACTGCGCAATGTAGTTTACTGTAAATGTCTATATATGTTTCATTCAATATTTTCACGCGCCTTCGATATTTTGTGGTTTTTATATTAAGTGTTATATAAAGATATTTGTGAAATAACCAAAACATTTTTTTTGTTGCTAGTATACAACGAATTTTGCATTATTGACATAATAGTTTTCGTTGGGCAGTATTAAATTAAGTTATATCATTATTATTCAGGTATATTACTTTTATAAATAGGTCCTCATGGTAATATTTTTTGGTTATAATATTAAACAAAATGGTGTCGGGCTATAGCAGCCCGGTGAGCCTTTAAAAAGTCCAATTAATGCCGCAAGCAGTAGAAATACTCACATGTGAACGATTATTAAGCCAGAGGCCAGAGAGAAGACTTTTGGTGAACCACTGTGGTGCCGTTGTCTATAAAGTAGTTATATATGGGTTCACCGGTATGCCACTAGACTTGATGTGGACTAAAATAGTGCCATTACTTGATTGCAATTTTGGGGATCCTTGAGCAAAACAATAAAACCCATTTCAGAATTTTTGTACAGTTGGAATCCGTTTGCCTATGAATAAAAAGGCTTTCTGATTCTGAACGCATTATCTACATAACTAACGGACACATCGTTTTACGAATACTGTAAAATAAATGTTTATATACAGCTTTACGCATTAAACGCACTCACGTGTATTAGATTAAAGAGCTGTTAGCTGTAAAACAGAACTCGGGTGACCTTTAATAATGCAAGCATTACATTGATTCACGTTTCTGCTGTTCAGCAGCATTAGGCATTATCTTACTACTTAAAAATGCTATAGTAGGCCCTAAGGCCTAAAAAACAGCTGAAAGCTGTTTAACGGATTTACATGGCATTATAATGGTTCACGTTTATGCTATTAAATAGCATTAAGCATTTATTTACTACTTAAAAATGCTATTATAGATCCAATGGCACTAAAAACAGCTGAAAGCTGTACAATTGCGTTGTGGTTTGCTGCAGTAAAACTAAAGGCTTTATAAAAGCATTTTGATATGCCATTATCTTACCGTTATACAGTGTAAAGCATCATAATGGTTTTGAAATGCCAATATAAAGCGTCAAGATGTTCGGTGAACTTATATAAGAGTTTATACGGACCTTAAGTTCTACATAAGTTTACTATTCGTGTGATAAAATGCTTTCTGTGTTACTTGGGAAGTGCAACAGAGAGGGAGATACACGAAAGAAATTCGTTTTCGTTTCGCAGTAGGCCCTCATGCATCCACAGACGTGGCACGATCCGGCCTGGCCTGTGATTACACGGGCCGTGGGACCCCGCCATACGCCTAGTTAGGAAGATATTTCAATAACAGCGTGTTACATAAATTTCTTAAGATATCACGCCGTTAGCCTGCGAATGTCAAAAAACGTTTTGTATGGTCGTCGAACCACCTTAAGCGAGATTATTCGAATTCTAAAGTTTTTTGATTGCTTTCGCTAAATATTAATTATCGTCTTCAATCGCCGCCCAGCTGGCTGAAGCTGGGAACATTGGCAGATATACACAACCGCGCAGCGGCGTGGCGTAGGTATCTCTCGTGACTAATCCTTAGAAAAAAAAGAAAGAAAGGTACCTACATTTATTGACAAACACACACTTTACATAATGTTGTTTCTAGGCATTGTTTACTTTATATTTCGATGTTAATATGGTAAGGGATACTCGATTATGGATTCTTTTACGTAGCATTGCGCTGTTCACGTAGGGTGGAGGGGGGGCGGGCGCTGCGGGGGTGCGTCCACAACGAGAGATTTTGGAATTTTCTCGAGCACGGCAATTTCAGGTTCAGGACAAATTAGTAAACTTGTCATTAGCTGTCAAATTTACTATTGACCGCCACCGCAGGTCGCGCCAGTGTGATTCAGGCTTTAACTGGCGATCTTCAATTATGGTTATCGATGTTAAAATTATTAAGTTTCAGACATAAAATTAATTTTAGCTTTTATTGCCGACTGTACTTTTCTGTAGTATACCGTCATCAACTACTCATTGGACGATTCTAACGAGTCCGAACTCACCGGGGTTACGTCGGTTAAGTCCTGAATTCCCATGGCCTGACTCGATGGTACCATAATATTGAATTGTCATCCAAACTATACTGAATACCCAACATTTCAGCTCGATAGGTTGAGTTTAACTGGTACAAAATCTAGTTCCAAGATTTCACTAACAAACAAATGAGCGCGAAGCGAGTCGAGAAAGATCTACCCTCCTCAGTGTAATTCGCACGGTGCGAGTGAGACAGGAGACGCTAAGTCGCGCGCGAAGTGACTATTTTTTTTTTTTATAGACGTACAGGTCAAGTTAAATAAAAGCCTGTAATGATAGATATCAGCTTCCAAAAAAAGTCTTCAATAAGTATAGCCTAAATAACAACGGAATACTTAGATCGTAAATCAACTTATTTATTGGGCGCAGGGCACCGACAAAAACTCACATGATTGTCGATTGAGCGACTTTATATAGCGACAAAATTGCATATCATCTCCTGAGTTGAGATGAGAGTGAGGAACGCTTTTATCTCTAGCTGCCAACTCAACGAATTCTCGAATAAATGTATTCAACGCATGATTCGTCAAGTCACAAGCGTCCACAGGCTAATGTATCGGCTTACCTGGCCTGCGAAGTGCGAACCTGGCTTATATGAAGTTCGCAGGTAACGAGGTTCGCAGATATTTCCGACGAATTGTACGTTAACCAAGCATGCGGACATGGTCTCCAGTGACAACAAAATGACCCGTCGACAATTTGACAGCTTGTCACTTATCCCACGATAAGTAAGTGATAATTTGTCGGGCTTCAAAAACTCTAGCCATAGATCATTTTTTTGGTAATTTTGGATGAATGCTTGCACAAAAATGTATTAATTGTGCCACCAAATTAAGATCATTTAAAAATTTCTTGAATTAACACACTTAAGTTACTTTTTAAAATTGCTTGCTTGTTTGTCACTGTCGCAATAAAGGCGGAAACACATTATTAAAACGCGACGCGACCCCATGAAACGCTGCGCGTGTTGAGTCGAATCAAATTGTATTATTTTCTATGACCAGAATCACACAATGAACATCCGATGCGAGACGTCGCGTTTCATCGGGTCGCGTTGCGTTTTAATAATGTGTTTCCGGTTTAAGTACTTAAAAGAAACTCACGCGGAACTCACTGGTTACCAGTAACGCTTCGACACCCGTAGCAACGCTCTTCAAGGCTAAGGTCTCAGTCTACTGCCGGCCTCCGTTTGGGCGGCCCGCCCTCGCCTAACCGCCCAAACTTTTACCGGGAAATTCCGAAATGGTTAAGAAAATTATCTTCTAGTATTACTGATGTTTTCTTCTAATTAAGCGCCGTTTGGTGTTCTTTTGTTTTATTTTATCAAAAAGCAGTGAATCAATAGTGAGTTTTAAGAAGAGTATATCCTGAATGTTGTTTTTCAGTGGTATGAACGACGGATTTGTTTTCTGCGATATTTAGGGTAAATAATATTCAATCCGATAGTTAGGTATGTCCTCCCGTAATGTACATATATATATTCTAGAATTCTAAACGCTAACTTGTTTAAAATGGAGTCACTCTAAATTTAAAATTTAAACACAAATATTCGACCCTATCCTATGACAAAATGAACATTACAACTACAACAACTACACTATTTAAGTTGTAGGTAGATAATATTATATTAGTATGTATGTATGTAAGCACTTTATTGTACATAATAATAATAACAGGTTAAAGAATATACATGTCACACAATAGATCAAAGTACAATGGCGAATTTATCCCTATAAAGGATCTCTTCCAGTTAACCTTTGAGCTATTGAGAGGAAGGTAGGTAGAACGAGAAAGTAAAGGCCTTATGTCCATAGAATTATTTAAGAAGAGGATATGCCAATTAAGAGTCCAACAAAAAAAAAATAAGTATCCCGTAAATAAGGCAATGGAGCCGATTCTACAGCGGCCTCTAAACTTCCTAATTTTATTTAGGTGTCGCTAAAGCACTTTGCTATTCTATGAGCAGCTGTCATAATCAAATGACAGCGCTAATTTGAATCTGACGTTTCTTATTTTAGGCGGTCTATACAACTTACTTAGCTGCCTAAATATGTCGTTTTTAATCTGCCCCCTAAATTATGTCTAAAAATTAGACAATTTCGTTTTAGGCTAGTTAAGCCATGTGCACGTAGAATCGGGTCCATTGTCCGCAGGGTAAGACGCGAACATATATTTCTGGACACATAAAAGCTGGTTAAAATTATGCAATAGAAACCTACCTACCTTTAACAACTAAGTAAGTACTTCCTTTTCGGTAATTGATTGCTTGAAATTTCATTTCCATTAAATTCCTATTAGCAGTGAAAGTACGTACCTCGCTACTTATTTTTTCGTCCCTTATAAAATTGGCTAAGTATTTCGGCGAACTAAAAGTAGAATTGAATACCCAATCAACCCTAAAAATAAACCTTGTTTCGGGCAACCAGAAATAGAATTCCTAATTACAAGATTAATCTGAACGACTTTTACGTTTAGTCTCAGATGTTCTCAGAAGCTGTGGGCAGACAACAATGAACTGGGTAATAGCTCTGTGAGCTGTAATGTAACTACACCTCCCAACAGTCTTTAATTTATAAAAAACCGGCCAAGTGCGAGTCGGACTCCCGCACGAAGGGTTCTGTACCATTATCTATAAAAAGAGTAAAAAAAAAAGTTTGTTGTATGGGAGGCCCCCTTAAATATTTATTTTATTTTGTTTTTAGTATTTGTTGTTATAGCGGCAACAGAAATACATAATTTGTGAAAATTTCAACTGTGTAGCTATCGCGGTTCTTGAGATACAGCCTGAAAAAAAAACGTTTGTTGTATGGGGGGCCCCCTTGAATATTCATTTTATTTTGTTTTTAGTATTTGTTGTTATAGCGGCAATAGAAATACATAATCTGTGAAAATTTCAACTGTCTAGCTATCGCGGTTCTTGAGATACAGCCTGGCGACAGACAAAACGGCAAAAAAAAAACACGTTTGTTGTATGGGAGCCTCCTTTAAATATTTATTTTGTTTTTAGTATTTGTTGTTATAGCGGCAACAGAAAAACATAATTTGTGAAAATTTCAACTGTCTAGCTATCGCGGTTCTTCAGATACAGCCTGGTCACAGACAGACAGAAGGACAGCGAAGTCTTAGTAATAGGGTCCCGTTTTTACCCTTTGGGTACGGAACCCTAAAAAAACAGAGTCGACCAATAAAAAAATATATAACTATACAACTTGACGTAACTGGTGACCGCAGAGCTGACGGCTTTCTTATACTTACTTTTCATACTTATACTTTTTCTCTAAATAGAGTGTACCAAAAATATGGTGTGAACCGATGAAGGGCATAACAGGGTATCGTGTATCCCATTTTTAGTACACTCTATATACTTAAATAACAAACAATAGGCTCTCCATTCAGAAATACCATTCTATACACAAGTTCTATTCGCAGTTGTGGTCAATCATTAGATAATAATATACATATATGGGTTGACTATGTAACGTTTTCGGCCGTGCGTAGGTGGGATTTATATATCACTTTCCATACTAAAAATTACAGTTAGACAGAGCGCTGCGTAGTCAACCCGCTGGTACATAATTGGAAGTGAGTGTACCATTCGCCGATAAACGTAATGTTTGGCGCAACTGAAAAAAAAATACGCAGGTGAAAGAATAAAATATGAAATTATAAAATTACAATCATCCAGCACAGACTTAAGAGGCTCCCATACGCCAATGACCTTCGATCTGAATCCCTTAGTTTTCTAATGTTTTTTGTAGCTTATTATATTAACAACAACGGCTTTAAGCAATATAGTATGCCATATTTACTTCAAACTTCATTGTTTTCGAGATATTTGGCATCAAAGTTGAACAATTTTAGGCCAAAAAACTGGTTTTCTGGCCATAACTTTTGTGTTAATTGGTTTAAAATTAAAACCCTCTGCCAGTTTTTAGAGACGTCATAGACGAACCCAAATTTGTAGATTTCGTATATGTTAGATCTTTCACGTCAATAGAGATGCGAAATAAGTGTTTTTTTAGACAATGTTTAAAAAAATCATACAAAATTAAGTATTAATTTGTTTCAAAATCCGGTCTGTCAAAATGGAGATAAAAGATTGAAGAACCGATAGCCGTTTGATTTATGATTCTATCTGTAGTGCAAAAGTAGTAGATACGATTCAAAACTTGTCAAAAATCGATGAAAACCTCGGGTAGCCCCTTAAGTTATCTAAACATTGCACCACGAAGGTAGTGAAGGGTAGCGTCTATGGGACGTTGAAATGATAGACATGCAGACCAGTTTTCAGAGAAATTGCGGTTTGCTCAGGCAATGCCTTGCATGTTCATTCTGTTGGTCAACGTCCTATAGTTCTCGACGTTACATGGTGCATGGGCACTTTTACTTACCAGTGGCATAGCTTAAATTAAATGAAGAAAAATCATCTTAATTTGTATTTAACCCATACTGCTTCGACATAAAGTACCCATGCCATACCTACACTAGTGAAAAGTCGAGGACTAGGTAGGACGCTTACCTTATAGATCTTTTCAGATGAAAAAAATCACAAAGGGTTTTAAACATCGTCCACATTAGTTAAAGGAAGTCATTGCGTCAGCGTAGTTTCACTGTCCGAGAGGCAACCGGATGGCTCGCGGTATTTGAGCTACCGAAGCGTTGGGAACCCAAACTGAATCAAGTTGGACTGGGGTGGAAATTGTAGGGGAAGTGATAAAAAATATTGTCGCCAGGTATTAGGGTAAATAGCATTTCATTATATAAATAGCGTACACCCTTTTAGGCAACCGCCGTTTCAATCAGCTGCCTCGCGACAAAAAAACTATTTTTCTTTTCTATTTCCGTCCCAGCTCTGAATACTAGGAAAATGGAAACTTAAGATTCGCTGCCGCGGCGTGTCTGCACCGTCATTTTGAGGCGTGCAAATTGTGCAATGCGTTGTCGATCGAAGATTTAGTTTTTATTTTTCGGTTTAGTAAGTAGGTATGTTATTAATATTATGTTTTGTTCTTGTATTAGGTTTGTTGTGTGGCAATAAACTACTATCCTATTCTAGCCGGTCTTCTCGCTTAGGCCGCGGACTGAACCCCAGCGGGCAGCGGGGCGACGAGAGGCAGTTCATATTCATACAATCGAGTCGAGCGACATCAATCTATGGGCAGCCGCTCGTCGCTCCGCTGCCCGCTGGCGTCCAGACCGCGGCCTTACTCTAGGGGCTAGTTTATGTGAGATTTTCCATGAATATTTAATTATTTACTTTATATATGTTTGCGCATGTTTGGCAATAATCCGAAACGAGACAGAGCAGAACTAATAAATATAATATAAATTGTCAACATAGGTATGGTCATGGCCTCCCAACTAGAACAACGTATAATTGATACTAAAAAGAACTCATAGATGGCGACACAGGTACCGAGCGAAACATTTGAACCAGTAATCGTGAAGATAGAATGATTTTTACACCTTAATAAATTCAACGTACCTTAATTATATCACAAACATACTTCCGCACATACAATAAATGTATATTTTATAAGTTTAGTAAATGCAATAAAATTGATACTAAATCCATGTAACTCGTACTATACGAGTCAGCTTTCAAGCTTGCTATGTATTATTGGGTACTGTCACTAGATGGCGCCATCACGGGTCGCGAAAGTTCTATGGAACCACAGGCTCTAAGCATTTGGTTATGTATATTTTTGTGGGATGTGTATAATATTGTCTCTAAAATACTACTTTTATATCGAAAAAATCAAAAATACTCTATTTGTTGCCCGGGAAGTCAACGCCATCTGGTGATATCTCAATGTATTACTAAAGGCTGACAGCGTCATAGCCGTGGTAGCTCGGATACTGCATCTACTGGTGTAGCTACGGGACTAAAATTGTATACAGAATTGCCTACATTAGGACGGTACGCTTTTGCTCTATGAGATTGGGTATCTGTACTTGTATTCTTTAATCTGTGGTATGGTTGAGATAATAGGTAAGTAGGTATATTGCCACGGTTGTCACAGCGCAACTAATGATAAGCCATCCCAATCTAAACACAATATAGTAAAATAATTCGATATTTCGATGCCTACCCTTTATCTGATATTTGATAGTAAATTGATAGCGAGTCAAACAAATTAGATTTAATTAATAGTAGTCAGCTTGACGAACTAACGTCATCCGCGATTTAGGATTAGGAAACAAATAACTGCCTACTTAGGTAGTCGTAGTTCAATAAAGAACAATCTAATAAAACATAAGCCTAACTTAGGATTTCGTTGCTTTAATTCATCTCTAGAAGTAGGTACATTAAATAAAACTTATGCGATCTTTGATGAAAATTGAAGGTAAACAGTGGATAGAATATTAGTATGTGAAGTGAAAACATTACAACAGTGTAATGTTATTTTAAGTGAAAAAGTGTGTGCAGCTATGAAATGGCTTGTGTCAATGTGTGTTGCGTGTGTGCTGGTGTGCGTGACGCAGAGCGGGACTGTGGGACCCGGGGTGGAAGGACCCGGGATTCAGGGACCCGGGGTCCTACCCGAGGTCCCGCCTGAGGATTTAGAATTTTTGGAGAGCGCAGAACTCGTCAGCGTTGAGACAACAAATTACCGCGTGAGTATTGTTTATTTGTGCTTTTTATCAGGGATTAGTAAATCATAAATACTGCCAATATCGATACAATGTAGGTAGTGTTCGTTTACAATAATGAGCCCTGCTGTAGCTAGTCTCACTTGTAAGGCCTCTGTTCCATTCCCTTCCGGTTCAAAAGAACCCAGTCTCAAATTACACTATTACACAATACAACTGATTCTCATTTAACACCTATGGTCATATGAACGTAAACTCAAAATAGCCCAGTGTCTATTTACCTTAGTCCCAAAATACCCTAAAACCAAAACGACTTTGTCTATATTATAACTATTACCAAGATTACCTAAAGTCATAAACGCTGAAGCTCAAAACAAACTATTCCCATAATACACTAATCCTGAAATACACCATTGGCCAAATACACTACTCTCAAAATACTCTAAATAGTTCAGGTCCTAATTCTATGTCGGCTTCTGGTACGAATTTACGCGTACACGAGTAAGGGATCAACTTTTTTGGCTATTATCAGTTGTATACCACATGGATCATAATAGCTCAAAACGAAAATCAATAAATAAATAATTTAGGGTATTTTGAGAGTAGCGTATTTTGTAATTAGTGTATTTTGGGAACATTGTATTTTGAGTTTATGCTTTGATGACATTAGGTGCTTTCGACATACTTTCTTAATAGAGATAGGTCGTTTTGGGTTTAACATTTTAGGGTATTTTGGGACTAAGGTAAATAGACACTGGGCTATTTTGAGTTTATGTTCATATGACCATAGGTGTTAAATGAGAATCAGTTGTATTGTGAAATAGTGTAATTTGAGACTGGGTTCTTTTGAACCGGAAGGTTCCATCCTTATCGAACGAAGTTCCATGCTTCAGCTTGTGCCGAAAATCGTTTCTGTTCGGTGGGTCCGCCTAAAGCAAAGGGGGCGCAAAGTAAGGACTTAGAAAATTTTTGATCCAAAGTGAAAATTGTATAGGAATCATAAAATACTTAGGAAAATTTTATTCAAAACGCTAAAATAAGCATGTTTTATAGAAAAAACTTTTTCTCTAAAATCAAAAATGGCCGAGATATTCGCCCTCAAAGATTGATGGTTTTCAAGGAAGCTGGGACAGAAAAATTTCGATGGATGTTGGTGTTATTATTTATAACACCTATTTATAGCCAAGCTGCCAGGTTTCGTCGACTTATCCGGGATATACACAGAGTATATCCTGGATTAGGTAAAAAAGCTATTAAGCTCATTGATTGCCGTTGTCGCAACTGCCAACAAAATGTATAAAACCTAATCTAACCTAATGTCAATAGTGACTTTCCCTATCTCCTCATGTCTTTTTTATATTGTGTCAGACACTGCCTTAGCTCCGGCGCTGCGGGAAGTGCAGCCCTTCCGCCCTTGCGTGACAAAGCACGGTCGCCCGTACTCCGCTTCGCAGCTTCGGCTTGTTGGTCGCCTTCGGCGACCAGCCTCAGCCGCTCCGCTCCGCACGGCTCCCGAGCTTTGTCACGGCGGGCGAGGGCTGCTCTCCCTCCGCGCCTCCGGCTTTTTATATACACTCTAGGGGTAGGGCAGACAAGACCACGTGGAATCGGGGTTGACAGCTTCGGTTCTGTGCCAAGTCTTATGATAATGCAATGCTTATTTTAGCGTAGGGTTTTTTAGCTAGATTCGGACTTTCGCAGCCTAATATTGAATACATAATATTCCATTCCATCATTGAAAAAATTACATTTTACAATCCGTCATGTATCTTGGTAATTATCAAGTTTAGAGAAAAGTTGCCCCAACTAAACATGCTTATTTCAGCGTATTTATTACGATAAAACAATAATAAATAGGTGTTAATGACACCAACATCCATTGAAATTTTTCCAAGTCCTAGCTCCCTTGAAACTCTGAGGGCGAAGAGACTCTGAGTTTCGGCTGTTTTTGATTTTAGAGAAAAAGTCTTTTCTATAAAACATGCTTATTTTAGCGTAATCTTTACGATAAAACAATAATAAATAGGTGTTATAATAACACCAACATCCATCGAAATTTTTTTATGTCCCAGCTCCCTTGAAAACCATCAATCTTTGAGGGCGAATATCTCGGCCATTTTTGATTTTAGAGAAAAATTGTTCCTATAAAACATGCTTATATTAGCGTAATCTTTACGATAAAACAATAATAAATAGGTGTTAAAATGACACCAACTCCATCAAAAGTCCTGCGCCCCCTTTGCTTTAGTCCAACCCGGGGGGTCGCATTTTCCAATTGACGACCGGTTAGACTAGTGGGTAGTAACGCTAACGAAGCTGAAGATTTTTGGTTCGAGTCCCGGTTAGGGCAAAAATTTGTGTGATGAGCATGAATATTTGTATTTATTTCAGTTCAATATATCGTCGTCTAAGACGACGCATAGAAGCTACGGTAGACATTATTTAAGTTGCACTCTTCGTATTAATATAAAAAAGCTACGGTAGCCTAGTGGTTCAGGTATGCGGCTGTCAAGCGTCGGTCGTGGGTTCGAATCCCGGCTCATACCAATGAGTTTTTCGGAACTTATGTACGGAATATTTATCGGTTAGCTTTCGGTGAAGGGAAACATCGCGTGAGGAAACCGGTCTAGTCCCAATAAGGTCTAGCTTTCCCTCTGGGTTGGAAGGTTAGATGGCAGTCGCTTTCGTAAAACTAGTGCCTTTGGCAAATCTTGGGATTAGGTGTCAAAGCGGACCCTGGGCTCGTTTAGGGCACAACCGGGAATAACGCTGGGAGGATGATGAAATATATCGTCGTCTAACCCATAACACAAGCTTTATTGAGCTTACTATGGGACTAGGTTGATTTGTGTAAGATTGCCCTTAGTATAAGCATATATTTTTTATTTTGTGTCTAAAGACACCCCTCTACCCCGCTGCCGCTGTATGTCGTGGCCAAGCCCTCAAACACTGGTTTGTTTAGTTGACATTCAATACTAAATCAGTAAATATTGGTATTCAATATGTATTCTTGTCCAGGTGATGTTTAGTCTGAATGCTTTATTTGTTTGCCTTATATTGTAATGGAAATGTTTGTGTTAAGCCTATTTTAGGAAATTGGTATTTTAGCTTGCTATTTAGAATCTCATTGCACGTAGATCCGTTGGGGCGGAAAGATGTATTTATATCTAATAAATATATCGTCGTCTATAATAGTAACACAAGCCTTATTGAACTAAATTGTTAAAGCGCGCACGCGTCGCACTTAGTTTCAGTGTCCGAGAGGTATAATTTTTTTTCGCCCCCCCTCCAATTTCCGCCCCAGTCCAAGTTGGCTCGGTTCGGGTTGCACAGGGCGGTTCCACATCGCTTCGGGAGCTCAAATACCGCGAGCCATCCGGTTGCCTCTCGGACGCTGAAACTACGCGTCATTGCTCTGAATATACCTTTCGTGACCGGGTAGAAGAGAACGTTTATTGAATCATATTACTTATCTGAATAAATACAATTTTGAATTTGAATTTTTGAATAATATTTTTGAAGTGAAAACCTCTTTAGCGGCGCTGAGCACTTCTTGGGATGGGGAAAAATTGTAAAATACGCGACAGAGTTTTGTGACGTCAGATGTGAAGGAGGTCACTTTTTGCTGCTAGCCGATTCGACTTCATTCAAAACTGAACGCTATTCGTAAGAGTATAAAGCCGTTAAACACTTTTTGCAATAGCATATTATAAACAATTATCAATTATTTAGGCGGACGGCCCGCGGGCGCGTTGGGTGCGACGGGGGCCGCCGGCTCGGCGCGCCGACGGGGCGGCGGCCAACACAATACCAATTTGTTTTTGCCATTGCCAAATATTTTTCAAAGCCTTTTTCTATCTCTTTAGGAATAACGTCTAAATTCGAACTATTCGAATTTGCAAGACCAGCAGACGGCGGTGGCGAGTTGGCGACCACAATATCAATTTGTTTTTGCCGTTGGTAAATATTTTTCTAACTTTATCTCTTTAGGAATAACGCCCAAATTCGAACTATTAGAATTTTCTCAATAGCAAAACGGTGAAGGACGCGTTGGTATTATTACAAATTTATTTGCAGAATATGCTATTGTAAAAAGTGTTATCGGCTTTATACTCTTACGAATAGCGTTCAGTTTTGAATGAAGTCGAATCGGCTAGCAGCAAAAAGTGACCTCCTTCACAGCTGACGTCACAAAACTCTGTCGCGTAGTTTGATAGATACGATACGATACGATACTCGTGCGCCGTCCGCCGCGCCGCGCGGACGTGCTCCGGCCGACCACCTGCGCCGTGATACTTCTCCGGCCGACCACCTCGGCCGCATCACTCAGGCTGTCATTGCGACATGCGCCCATCTTGGATGGAGCAATTTTCGAAGCAGATCTTCCCGCCTTGTTGAAATAAGGTTACGTGGGTCTGGGGTTTAGCTGTCATTTTCACGGCTCGGCATTAGTAGGGGGGGACCTTGCGCTGTCGGTTAGGTACGGCAGTCAGGGGAACCCGTAGAACGTGTCGGGCTGTGGGGGTGTTCGGTTGGACTTCGGGCCTGCTGGGACCCTCGTTTGGTCATGCGCTCGCGGCTCGGTATTAGTAGGGGGGGACCTTGCGCTGTCGGTTAGGTACGGCAGTCAGGGGAACCCGTAGAACGTACTGGGCTGTGAGTGTGTGGCTGGTCTTTGGTCCCGCCGACTGGATGTTCATCTTTGGCGGATGATCCTGCTTCTTTCTCGGACTGGACAAATAAACTGGCCCTCGTCAATCGGGCGCAGTTTCGACCTTTCTTCGTGTTCGTCGGGACTTCGCGCAGGAGACGAGGAGCTTCACTGCGTGGCCCTGCATCTTGCCGGGACTCACCACTGCAGCCATGGATGGCTGTGGAAGCAGTGCAAACCGCACCGTGAGGCCACGCCCCCTGCGGCGGGGGGGTTGTGTGCCTCCGGGTCGCCACGACATTCAAGATAGAAGAGAGTAATAAAGTAACTCTAGCACTGTTATGTTTGTGCCTTCTATGTAAAAATTTTATTTTTAATAAAGGCTTTGTTAGGATTAATGTAGTTTAGTTTAATGTTTTGGCGTTGGCCTTCAGCCGCGCCCTCTTAGCCGTGCAAAGTCAGGGCAATTAGTAAAGGGCCCCGAACTTGAGAAGCCAGGTAAGGAAAAAGAAAAAAAAAAAAAAACTCTATCGCGTATTTAACAATTTATCCCCATTCCAAAAAGTGCTCAGCGCCGCTAAAGAAGTTTTCACTTCTAAATATGGAAAACACGGATGTTTTATAAAGCAGCGCCTTGCCTAGTATTCGGAAAATACTCATGATCTCTCGAAATCCATCTACGACACTTCGCCACAATTCTCCTTCTCAAGCTACACAACATCCTACAAAGAAAAACTGCTACCAATAAAAGTGTCACAGGAACTACTAGGCTAGCTAATACGAGTGCTTGTATAATGTCGTCCCAAGTAAGGGAGGGGGGCGGGGTGCGCATACGCCGACCGCGCAAGCGTATAGCGCGTTCCGCGTGCCATACTGCGCGCTGCAGTACTGTCTGCGGCCGATCTTCCATCTCGCGGCCTACCCGGGACGATGTCGCACGGTAACTAGAAAAAAATATGTTAAGTCAACACTGGCAACACACACTGGTTAAAGATGTACCGTACCTTCCTGAACGCTGCCTAGCCGAGTCCATTCGACGGACAATTAAGAGGCTGACAAGACCTAATTTGGTAAAATTTATGTTATTTAAGCGGTTTTTTTAAGAAAAACTATTTGTTCTAGCACATCAAATAAAATATATGTTAATATTCACCATATTTCAAAGACCGTGGACGGGCTCGATATATAATTGGACGAAATCGGCTCCATAGAAAATTATTGCAAAGATTGGTCTTAAAATCACATTAAACGGTTCTATGTCTTTATTTAACTGTATAGTCTGTCAACTTCGAGCGTAAATTGTCCGATTGTAATGGGAGTACAATCACTTGGTACAGTCAGCGTCATTTAGTTAGTAGCAGCCAAGGTAGCCAAATATTTCGGTACACGTCTTTATTACTGTAAGAATAAGGGTGTGTTACGAAATATTTGGCCACTCTGGCTGCTACTAACTATATGACGCTGACTGTACTAAATGGGCATTTGACATGCTCTTCGTAACGAATACCTATCTCTTGAAAACTCACCTTGAATCATTGATGAGCGTGTCAATGGCCTCCTTCAATTGAGTCTCAGACAATGTGTGAAGGTTCAACCCGATACCAACACCAAGTCTCTCATAGTTCTCCACATTGACCCACTGGTCTATCAGCAACGGTATGCCCAGCAGCGGGACACCGGCACGCAACGCCTCTTGTGAAGACTGTAGGCCTCCTTGTGTGATGAATAGGACTAGCTTTTCATGCCCTGTGGTCAGATGATAGCTAAGTTGTAATAATAATCAACTAAGTACCTAATAATATTTAAATCTCAATTTAAAAAAAAAAAATCTTATTACCTTAAATATTTTATATCGTCCCTACAGCTTGGCCAAAAAGTCTAGAAACGGAACTTTTTTTTCGACCCTGGTAATCAGGGGCTGAAAACTTAGAAAAGAGGCGACACGCCGATTGATTGTATGGAAAGTAGTGACATCTCTGGCGAAGCGGATCGCTGTATTTAATGTTGTTGACAGAAAATGGAAATAGATGTCAGTACAATAGACCCACGACAATAAATTTTAAGATTTTGAAATAAAATAAAATATATTTTTATGTTTTGAGATAGAATTTATTAAGTATCCATTTTATTTAACTGAACATGAACAAATATTTCATTAATATGGAATTGTGTTTGTTGTTCGGCCTTTGTGGTTTTTAGATGAAGTATACATACCTACGTGTCAGTCAGTAAATAAATGTCAATGTATTGTCTATAAAACATTGAATGAAAACACAATCATATTTAAATAAAATCAAGAATAGTTTTAGCCACAGTATCTAGTTATAAAAATAATATCTAGGTATTATGTGTGCAGTAAATAGTTTTAGTTACCTAAGTACGCTTCCATATTAATGAAACATATTAATACAATTCCATATTAATGAAATATTTGTTCATGTTCAGTTAAATAAAATGGATACTTAATAAATTCTATCTCAAAACATAAAAATATATTTTATTTTATTTCAAAATCTTAAAATTTATTGTCGTGGGTCTATTGTACTGACATCTATTTCCATTTTCTGTCAACAACATTAAATACAGCGATCCGCTTCGCCAGAGATGTCACTACTTTCCATACAATCAATCGGCGTGTCGCCTCTTTTCTAAGTTTCCAGCCCCTGCTCGCTGCTAGGCGGCTGTGGGACCAGTAATTTCTTGGTGTTGCCACTCTTTACATAAATATACTTATTATACTCTTTGCTGGTAATGTCGTTAAATTTGTCATTTATGTATTGTCATTGTAACAAAAATTTCATCGATTTATTAACAATCAAGCAACAAAAGTTCCATACAATGAGCAAGACAATACCCGGTTCCGCTCGGGAAGTAATTTATAATGTATACAAGCGACGTCTTGCGGAATATCAAGCCGGAATTATTTTGTCGGAATTGGACAATGCTTATAGATGAACAGCTGGAATTACAGGTTTTTAATTATTCTAGACTACCAATGAGTGTTAAATTATTTTTAAATTATTTACTTACGTAGCAAATCAGGTTGCGGCAACCATGAAAAAGTGTGCACGTTGCTGGGAAACCCTCGAGGAGCGCCCTTCCATTTCCATATCACGTCATAGGGGAGTTTTGCGAACACTCGAGCGAATACGTCGAGGCGCTCCGGAGGGAGTAGGGAAGGATTTGCGCTGCTGCCAAAACTCATGAAGATCACGCCGCGTTCAAACGAGTCCATCAATGTCTTTAAGTCCTGAGAAATTACTTGCACTTCAATAATGGTTGGTGGGTTTGGAACACTTTAAAAAAGAATTATGTGTTTGGATCACAGATTTCGGGAACCTACTTATAGGTAGGTGTGCAATGATATGTTATTTTTATCGCTCCCTCCTGCTGCAATTCTGAACGGTTTGGGTCACTTGTTTTGTTCAAATCATTCGCGTGATCTAGTCTTCTATTGTTAGCCTTACCTCTGGGAGTTCCTTGGGAGGCCCGCAGTGAAGTCCTCCAATATGCACTACGCTGTGTGGCAAGGGCCGGTAACCCTCCCATGCGGAGTGCCAGCTCAAGAAATACGAATCCGCTTTCTTTCTTATGTCCTGCAGTGAGGGCATATCCGCACCAAACAACTCTCTAGCCTGCATATCATGTTTTACAAGGAGTTGTTTCTGCATATAGTGCATATCAGCACGAATATACAAATTCTTCGCCAGCTCCCATCCAGAAAGATTATAACGTCGAGTACGGCAGCAGTCAGGGAAGATAGTTGGATGTGTAGGAGCCCCTGCATCTTCATAGGTTTCATCTTCGATTCCTACAGTGCTCATCAGGATCGCTGGCGCTCGGTAAACGTGAGCCAATGCCAACGCTTGGTACACCCAAGATTCTACCACCACCAGGTCAAACTGCTGATTTTTGTCAGCTAACATTCCTCTCACTGCTTCAGTCTGCATTTGTTTCGAAAACAAGTCCGACATTATATTGTAAGCAGTTTCCACTTGGGTCTTAAAGTCGCTCTGTTTTCCAGTTATAGCTTTCTGGAAACCTTCGATCCATAGTTCGTAGGACAAGTCGTGAAGGTCTATTTCGGTGAGGTTCTGGGGCGCCTGGTCGGGTGGGTAGGCCGGGTCAGTGGTAAGTACCACTACCTGGTGACCTCGTCGAACCAGCTCCTGTGTGAACGGCCGGAATACCACTTGGTGGCTGTGCATCGGCGACGGTACAACCACCAAGACTCGAGAAGAGGCAACCCCTCGCCACACCCCGTAAAAGTATGCAAACGCAAGAAGCGTAGCACAACGCACGGAGGCAAACATGTTCTGTCTACTATACTTTAAATACAAGACTTTTGTGTAAATATATGTTATACTTTAAAAACTGGAATGCCTCAAGCCTATTTAGCTGAGAGCAACTGTGTAAACAATAATAATACTTAAATGAATGTAATGTACCTATAATACTTCTTGCGCTGCAGCCCATTATTAGCTCACCCAACGAAAGAAAGTCAAGTGAAAAAAACTCGTGTAAAAGCGAATTTTGGTGTAGTTGTAGGGAATGGTATTTTAAACCACGTACTAAAAGTACTGGTGGGTGGGGGTGAATCTAACGGGCGGAGGAGGGTGTAAAGGTCTCTTTTTTAGTTTTTCGTAAATAACTCGTAAACTGTGGCCTATAGCAAAAAATGTTCTTAAACACAAGTAATCTACATACAATTCTCTACAAAATAAATGTATACATAAATATTTCAAGAGATATGGATCATAATAAAATACAAATATCGATTTGATATAAATACTTACTTTGATCTTATTACATATTTACAGATACAACAATAGCTCGGTAACCCCCTACCACCAACCCAATGGGGATGGGCCAGAGGAGACGATGGCATCCTAAAGCCAGTGACAACCAACGACCCAGTGGCACCTGACTCGATTCTCAAAACCATATTTTGTCGGTGCAAGACTGGGTGTGGGGTGCGATGCAGCTTCTCGGAAAGCAGGAATTACCTGCTCCAGTGTCTGCGGTGTAGTGTATGCTTCGGCTCATGCACTAACGGAGTCTCATTGAAGTCACCGTCGACGACGATGATTATGACAATATTCTAGATTTAGAAGATATTAGGAATTTTATTTTTAGGAATATATGTGCCATACTTAAAGAGATGAGTTTATTTCTTTATTGTCCATCTTCTCTCCATATCTCATGAAATATTTATCCCAGTGGAAAAATGTATGCATCTATTTTGTAGAGAATTTTATGTAGATTACTTGTGTTTCAGAACATTTTTAGCTATAGGTTACAGTTTACAAGTTATTTACGGAAAACTAAAAAAGGGAACTTTACACCCCCCTCCGCCCGTTAGCTTCACCCCCACACATCAGTACTTTTAGTATGTCTTTTAAAACACCATTGCCTACAACTATGCCAAAATTCGCTTTTACAACAGTTTTTTCCCATGATAGGCAGCTTTTGGTCTTCGTTGGGTGGCCTATATCGAAATCTAACATATTATAAAACAAAATCTGCTACTGGAGCAAATTTTATGCCGTTTGCACCAATGCGTACAGAATTTCACCGTAGTGTTTTTAGTATATTATAGTTTATTCATGTTTGGTTTGTAAATATGTAGCTACAGCGATTTATTTCTACAAATTCAGATGATTTGAATGCTTTTTGATGTGACAATTGGCTTCTTATGCAGACAAATGACAACGTCATGCGCTGTTACAAAATACTAATTTCGTCATTACTGACAATGTCGACGGTTACCCAGAACCTTCCCAGAACAGAACCGACTTTATACGAAAAAAGAACTATGCCTATTGTAAATTATGTCATTTTGCCTATTATATCAATCGAAAAATCGAGTAAAGCAAAATATAGCGTTATATTAAACGATACATTATATTAAATAACTTTATGTAAATTTACTGTATATCAAGTATATGTTGGTTTTTATGACATTATATGTGTCGCTTAACTTCAAACTCAGATAAATCCATTCGACCCTCTCTGCAAATATCTACCCTATTACCTTTTCATAATACCAAAATCGCATGATCTGACAGATGGATTTACCTGAGTTTGAATTTAAGCGACTCGTATGAAACATTACCCAGTTTCAGTAGCAAAGAAGTTTAAGACATATAAACTCTAACTTTCCTTTGCTGTACATAAAATAAGTAAGAGACAGACTTATAGACACATTAAAAAAGTTCATATAATCAAATTTAGCTACAATACCGTTTATGTTTATCTTTCACTTTGACATCAGTGCATTATGAGAAAGGGCCAAAACATACTTAAGTCAACAGGGTTTGATGAAGAAGGGGTTTGTACTGATATGTTCCGGAATAGAAATGGAATTGAAAGTTTTGCCATACATTTCGTAGACACGGGGAAAACATTTACTCATAACATAAATTGCTGCTTGCAAAGCTAAGACCCAATTAGAAAATTGCGCAGGCAGTAGGTAACTTCCTCCGGGATCACGGTTACAATACTGGAAGGAATCTAAACTGCTGATACGATGTTCAAAATTCCTTTGAAACTCTTTAGCGACGATTCCATCACCAGGTGCAACATATCGAAACAAAGTAAAACCGGCAAATCGTTGTGACTGTATGTACCCTAGGTAATACAGGACGAAATGTTTTTGTTGCAGAAAACAGCTTCCAAATTATTAAGCAACACGGGTGCAGTGGAAATTATGTAAATATTGAAATATATTATGTTAAAAACATTGTACATACATCTGTTCAGTACAAAAAGCTGATTGACAGAGGCAGAACTGACATTCAAAAATAAAAAGTCTAGTCTTCATAAAGACGTTATACTTACTCCAACACAAATCAGCGGTTGTAAAATTGTATTCTTCGGTGACTTCCGTCAAATCCTACCTGGTACAAACAAGGGGCACATCAGCTGACGAAGTGAAGGCGAGTTTAAAAAGATCCTATATTTGACCGCATATAGGTAAATATTACAAATCTAAACATTCGATTCAACATCACAAATATCAGAGAAGTTTTGCCATCGCTTCTTGCGCCTAGAGTACTTATTACCTCTGTTAACCCTCCGAGTGAGTTGGTCCAAAGATGCACATAGATAAGGCAAAGATCATGTCATATGGCGATATACTACCAACTTCTTTGAACACTTTATGCTCGAAGTTGTAAACGATAGGTATACAACTTCGAAAAAGAGGTCAATCGTCGAATCTGTCTCTGCTGGGCAACGTTCGGAAAGCTACTCCACATCTTTTCTAATGGACTTTCTGATTACGGATGACCTAGCCCAGTAGCACAACTTGCTGCTTAGTCGCTTTGCGCGCGACTGAGCGTCTCCTGTCTCACTCGCACGGTGCAAATTAGAAAGAGGAGGGTAGACCTTTCTTGACTCGCGTCGCGGCGCGGCGTCAGTTGTGCTAGCCCCCCAGTGGGGCTCCTCTTTCGAATTTGCACGGTGCAAGTGAGCCAGGAGTAGCTCAGTCGCGCGCGAAGCGACTTGTCAGCAAGTTGTGCTAGACATCCAGGGATGTTTGCAGAAGCGCGGGTAGACTGCTTCTACACCACTATGCGCAAGCACCATCCCTGGTGCGCGGAGTGCGGGCTAGCTCCAACAGCATTCTGATTCTGAGCATGATAGCGGACAGGATAGATGACCAGTACTTGTACAACTGCTGCATGCTGAAACAAATAATAATAATACTGTAATGTTACTCCTGGCCGTCTTTACGTCGGCAATTTCAGGGGCCCATCTAATGAGCGGCTAGTCACCGCCTGCCTCGATAACTTTGTGCGCAACAATGTTATGGCAGGTGTCCGGATCTCTTTGCAATAGCCCAGTTTCATAATCCACCCATATCTCATCACTATAGACCCAGTTCTCTATCCATATTACCCACAATAGCTCGAACGCCTGTTGGAACCGATTCACGAGTATCTACCGATGTACCCGTGAATGGGTTCTATCAGGTGCATCACATTAAACTTCGTCTCCAAAGGGCCTCTACGTGTTGGATCTATATCCCCACGCACACCCTCCAAATCACCGTGAACTTCAATCGGAGATGTAATGTACTAACACTAGTTTTATAAAGTATTTAATTTGTGTATATATGTATGTCTTTATTTGTATTAATCATACATTGTCAATTGTCAATTACATAAAACGATTAATTTAAATAAATAACTACATTTCTGGGTTAGAATGTCCTAAGAATACAATTTAAATAATATGATATAATCAATATTTAAATTTATTAATCGTGCATCCGGATAAAAAACTATCATATATTTTAATTCAGGCTATAAACTATCTTCGTGCAACTTTCATCCAAATTGGTTGAGCCGTATAAGCGTGATTGAGTAACAAACATCACATCCAAACACCCAAACTTTCGCAATACCTAATATTAGTAGGATTTTACTCGTAATGCTTCGCTAGCCCCCGTGTGGCTTGTTACTTACAAATGGCAATTATTTTTCAATAATCAACCAACCAGTCCGACTACGACTGTTTGTTTACCAATCTAAAAGCGGGCCAGGGAGACATTGGCGTACAATTCACGCAATTTGTTTATCTTATCTCCGATATCCGATTGACATCAGCGAACGTCGAGTGGCCCATTATCCTCAGATTCGACGGAAAATTGATAAGTTCAGCTGTTTGAATCGAATATATTTCAATAGATAGTTTAGTGTTCCATAGTTTTTCAATAAATAGTTAGAGGTACGTAGTGCGAAGTATTTCAGTAAATAGTGTCGTGTTCCGAAATATTTCAATAAACACAATTATAAAAATACATTTCGTGTTTACCGATTTAGAACACCTAACTAAAATAAACCCAAACAAACGCCAGTGAATGATGCCAATGTGATTGTGTCAAACATGTGCAGTGCTGTGTGTGTGTTCAGTTTGTTTACATTATCCGGGATAGCCACGTGGTGTCTGGCCTTGCAAGGGAACCCGGAATTGCCGGAAAATTCCGGGCTGAGAATAGTTCCCGGAATCCGCCCGCCCCGACCGATTCATTTCGTGAGTTCCACAAACTGATTACGGTATTAGAATTCTCGTATTTTTCAGTTAAGTTCTAAGAAAATATTTGTTATTTTTGTCTTATGTACCTACAGACTGATTACGCTATTTCAGTGTTGATTTAAGTGATTTAAGCAAAAAAATATCTGATAAGTCTGCTCGGTTTGGACTGAAATAAATGTCATTCATACAACTTACCTACCATCACTACAGAAAGACCATCATAAGTGTTTCTTCCGATTCGTCAGAGTATTTATCATCAACATGCTCTTAGCGTTATTCCCGGTTGTGCCCCTAAAGGAGCCCGGGGTCCGCTTTGACACCAAATCCCAAGATTTGACATAGGCACTAGTTTTATGAAAGCGACTGCCATCTGACCTTCCAACCCAGAGGGAAAACTAGACCTTATTGGGATTAGACCGGTTTCCTCACGATGTTTTCTTTCACCGAAAAGCTAACGGTAAACATTCCGTACATAAGTTCCGATAAACTCATTGGTGAGCCGGGATTCGAACCCACGACCGCCGCTTAACAGCCGCATGCCTGAACCACTAGGCTACCGTAGTTCTCCCGTACTAATATTAGGTATACATGCGAAAGTCTGTCTGTCTGTCGCTGTTACCTGCCTCTTCACGCTTAAACCGCTAAACCGATTTAGATTTTGGTATAGAGATAGTTTGTATGAGACGGACGAAACATAGTTTTTATCCTAGAAATAATCCCCCAAGTGAAATGGTGTGTGAAAGTTTGTATGGATCTACGAAAAACGGTTTCCACGCGGACGGAGTGGCGGTCAGAAACTAGTTGTGAATAAATTGTCCTTATTCATAAACGTTCATCTAACCTATTTTACTTAAAATTTCCCTCTGTTTGCCTGATATTTTATTTTGTATTTGTGTGAAAAGGACAAAACACATTTTAGTTAAGTAACAATTAAACTTGGTATACTTTTATGAATAAGACCTTAGTCTTATTCATAAAAGTATACTGAGACTGTGAATTCGACTGTTTAAACATTAAAATAATTACGAGGTAACGTTTACTCGTTCGATCGTTTCGATCAATTTCGTAATAAGCCAGACAAAGGAAAATATACACAGCCATCAGCAGCGTAAAACCGGCGTCTGCGCAGGTGTCCAAATAACATGAAGATATATGTAGGTTAGAATATAAATACTGAAAGCGGTCCATGGCTAACAAAAGTTTAAGAACCCCTGCTATAAGAGTTTTTGCATTTATACGAGTAGGTATGGAACTCTAAAACTTGTTTAACTGGTAGGAGACTATTAGTTGGACAGTTCAGTAGACAAGTAAGAGAGAGACTGTAAAAATGTTTTGTATTTTGTAATGTTGTCGACAGGACGGTGTGCGGGATCCCCCCGATCATCACTATCCAGTGCAGCATGCTGGCCAAGTGAGGGAACTGGTAGCAGTGCCGTTGCCTCTCAAGGATTCCGACCATGAGCTCATGTTCAACGTCTCCTGGCTGCCGCCATTAGGTAATTACTTAGTGTTTATTTTAAAAGTCAGCAACAATAACAACATGTAATTGCCTCAGGAACTGTTACTCGCGTCCGCAGCCCTGCACGTGTCCCCTAGATAGTACTAAAGGGTGACTTTAAAGGCCTAAATAATGTATGCCATACGATTAAATAAATTGCCTCAGGAGTGCAATTCTTTAAAATATTTTAAAAAATGTGACGGCGCCTTACGTCTTCTACTCATAGCCTTTTCAACTCACTGATCACCTCACCTTGATAATATTACCCCGGTACGTCACCTAAGAGGTGATCACGTAACTTTTCGAACGCACGTTAGGACAATTCAAATGTCATTTTCCCATACAAAAAGTGACATTTAGATCTACCAGCACACGACACACTTTGAAATTTAATAAAAATGCAAATAATTAATGTTCATTGACGCCTGCAGGTTGATCACGTGATCACGTAACGCATTATACGTACGCTAGGTTCTCTAAACGTCAATTTTTATATGAAAAAATTACAGTTGAATTGTTCTAACGCGCGTTCGAAACGTTAATACCTACGTGATTAGGTACGTACATTGCGCTACGTGAATTATGTGGTCGACCATATAATATTTCATATAATAGTTCGAACTGCAGGCCCCGTATCATGGTCGGACTTATCACGCGATAAGTGACAAGATAGAGCGTCCGTCTCGTTCTATTGAACGGTGTCAGCCAGTGACGGACGTATCGTGTGATAAAGCCGTCCATGCTACGGGGTCAGGAGTTGCAAGCTAGGCTAGGCCGAGGTGAAAGATTATTATCGCGGTAAAGAAAAAAATAATGATTTTCAGTCAAATTAGAATATAATGAAACATGACTATGACATTACCCGTAATTTTGGTGATATGAATGACATAAATGACAAGTATGACCACGCAATATCTTGGCACCACCGGGTTTACCTTCGTTTGACCAACAAACGTTTCATGGAATGTATTACGTTTCACACAATTTTCATTTTACCCAAACAAAATATTTTTCAGAAATAGTTAACTTTCGAGGATTGTTATACTTAATTAGAAAACAAAGCTAACCTAACCGAATGGAACCTTAAACAATTATCTTTTAGGTGTTACCGGTTTCTGAGAAAGAAGTAACTCTACTAGAAATAAAAATTCTTGGAAATAATACATTCGGTGAAAAGTTTGTTGGTGAATTAGGGGAATCCCACACCATCAGCTCAATCGGATACCGAAAAGTGGCTAAAAAAGGGTTTTATAAATTTTAACGATAAAAATTACGTATTTTTTACATACTTTCATACGAACACTCCAAGTACAAACTTTCATACAAACTTGTAAAAAGAGCATTATTCAATGCAAAATTTGTGTAAGTACAAAGACATTTAATTTTAAAAGCCAAAGATGTCATTTTTGATACCATCAAAATCATACCATGTACGGGCAATGTTCATCAAAATTCGGTCACTAGTTTTCACGTGAATATCCATCACAAACTTTCAATTTGTGTGTTGTGAAACAACATCATGTCGTCCATCGATAAAAAAACACAATAATTGCATGTCTCGGCGCACTATGACTTCGGCGCAAAAAGGGATTGCCAACCCCGTACCTCTTTATCGAGTAGATAAAGGGCTACGGCAATCTCTACTTTCCCGGCCTCTGTAATGTACCTACTATTGTATTGTGTGTACACAACGCACTCATGGTGTAGCTAATGCCCGCACATACGTTTGTTTTGACGTGTATTCTAAATTTACCCGTTGTCTACGAGTATAAACGCCAACACAGTTAACTGACCATTCTGTATTTATCATCATCATTTATTTAAGAGCTTGGCTCTTGTCGGTGGAGTAATTTCCATTCTGTTCTATTCTCTGCCTTTTCCTTCACCTCTCTATAAGATTCAACTTCAATGTTTTCCTTTAGCTGCTCCATGTAAGCTCTTCGTGGTCTCCCTCTTTTTCTTCTTCCTTCTCTTTCCCTCTATTATAACTTTAATGAAGTCATCGTGACGAAGAAGATGTCCTATCATTTTGCCTCTTCTGTTTTCAATAACTTTTAATAAACTTCTTTTTATTTATATAGAACCTTATTTTCTTCTGTATTTATATAAAACCTTATTACAATGCACATAAAGTGCACGGGTGGTCAGTTAGCTGTGTTGTCGATAGTACGAGTATCAGTACAGTCACCAGCATTAGTATCTGCCATAACACGACTGACACGTCCTAATGGCCCTAGAAATAAAGTCGTGTCAGATATTTATGCGCGCGTTGTTATAGCAGATATTAATGCTGGTGACTGTACAAAATCATAAGTCACTATTTACAAAGCGCGCTGAAGGCTGCGTGTAGTCACGATCGGATAAAGTTTAAATTGAGCTATCTATCAAAAAACTTGTCTGATAAAAACCTAGTGGAGTTTTAAATAGAACTATCCGTTGACTGTAACAAACACTGTCCATATGTATCCGCATAACTGCCTGATATGTGTATATAAAGCACGGTATAAAGCAATCCCTCGCGCTAATTTGTACTTGGTAGTAAGTATGGGACGAATCCTTACTAATATTATAAATGCGAAAGTGTGTATGTTTGTCCTTCTTTCACGTCCCAACGGAGCGTCGTATTGATGTGATTTTTTGTATGGAGATAGTTTAGAAGCTGGAGAGTGACATAGGCTACTTTTTCCAGCGGGAAAACATGTAATTCCCACGGGAAATCTCAATATGTTACATTTTCCTATAACCACGCGGGCTAAGCCGCGGGCATCAGCTACTTTATATTATAAACGCGGTCATGCTAGGCTGATGTATCTCATCCTTTTACAGTGCTATAGATGTTTTCCATTTCACTTTAACTCTTAAGGCAAATAAAACTTGGCAATATTGCGAAAAAAAACCAATAGTCTGTCATCTGATTACTTAAATGGTATGATTGTAGCTTGATGTACTAATGGCAACCACGATAGGCATGCGAATGGAAAAGTGCCTTGCTTTGACTAATAGAGAAGTAGGTACTACGTCATTGAAAATTGTTATCAAAACCTAATTAATTACCTACAGTATTCAATAACTTTATTATTTAAGTATTACCTACAATTCATCGCAGCTGTAACAACACATTTGGTTAGTCTGTGTGACATTTTGTTATTGATCTTCGTATTTGTTTTTAAACATTGATGTCAAAGGCTTATATTACAGGGTTGAGGACTATCTCACTGACAGAAATGCATGGCCCAAACCAGAGCCCAAAATAGCTTAATCATTCATAAAGTTTATTCGGACAGTATGTGTTCTTGTAGAACAACGCATTATCATTGCATTGCATTGCATTGGCTATCAAACCTAGATATTAAGCTATAAGTAAATGTACATAATACATAATGTTAACCTCTGTAAATTTAATTCTTTTCTGAATAAAGCCTAATAATAATAATAATAACGCATTATGATGTTTTATTTTTCTTTGTATTCATATTCAGTTAGACTTATTTTAAGTAGGTTAAAAACTATGAAAAAAATTACTGACTGTTGAGTTTGTTTCGGCGTTTCTTCTTAACAGTGGTCTTCTTTTTCAGAAACGCTGGTAGAATTTTGACTTGTAAAAGTGCCATTACGGCCTTTCTGCAGAATAAAAAATCATTTATTTCATTTAAACGGATTACCTCCTAGCGCCCTCTAGCTTTGTGAAGTGACAATAAAATGAATGAATGAATGAATGATGATTTATTTGAAACACACAGCACAACAATAAACTGGCTTAAAACAAGAGAAAAAACTAAAAAAAAGTAATACATTGTTGAGTTTAGTCTCATAAAGGTGGAATACAAATATTGTCATATTTGCCATCGCATGCTCAGCCATTAGGATTTGATTAGGATGACAGATGATGATGAAACAACATCATTGTACAATTAAATACCTATTATGGTTGTTTCAGGTCCACGAGCGGCTGACTACTCCCTGGAAATCCACAGTGAGACCGACACAGAGGACTGCAGAATGACCATGTGTTACGAATACAATATTCCTGGGGTAAGTTTACCGAACAAAATAAGATCCGCGTATGCACGGCCCAATAATTGTACACTTGTACCGACCAATAATCCAAGTACATTGGATGCAGATTGCGTCCAATGTATGTACTTGGATTATTGGTCGGTACGCATAATTGAGCCGTGCGTTATCACTCCGAGCAAACTTGTTACGGGGCAATAACTGGAAGCCACTTTTGTTCGGGAGTCAATAATGCACGGCCAAATAAAATAAGGCCCGATTATCTGCGATATCTTGATGACACGCATACGGGGATGTCAAATGTTTAATGAAAACTCCCCTTCGCACATCTCTGGCGAATAATCACCCTAATAATGGCATTACTGCCAGCGCTGATCTTTACAAATTCAAGTTTCAGTGCAGTTTCTAGCAATTTTAGGTTAAAGGTACCAGTTGGAACCCAGCAGCCGACGACGACGTATCTGACTGACTTTATTCAATCGTATGGTATACATTATTGCGCCTTCAAAGTTTGTCACTCTAAAGCACCACCCAGGGGACACGTGCAAGGTTGTGTGGTAGGTATATAGCTCCTGCGGACGCGAGTAATACTCCAGGCAAAATACGGTTTTGAAAAACATTAATTTATAATAGCGTTTTTTTTTGTTGATTTCAATTTAAGATGATTTATTCAAGAATCCGACAAACTTTTCATCCGGAAGTAATTATGTAGATTTAAATTAAGCATGCATTGTCTTTTTTTGTACGATTTATCTTGAATATTATAGAGCAAATGTAAATGAACCAAAATAAAGACAAAAATATTTATAAATATTTTTTTTGACTTCTCAGGAGCTAGTTAATTTATCATTTTTTTCATGTCTGAAATTTTGTCGGATTTTGTGGCTGGGTAACTATTTAATTGATAATATATCCGTTACACATAAAAAATAAGCTATTATAAATTATTTCCAAAATTGTCATTTTTTCCATACAAGTTGTCAGTTCATTGACTGGACTATAACAGTTGTCCCCCTGACTGCACGGCTATCATGCGACGGCGCGCGAACTCTCGATTTTTCTCGCACTATCCGTCTCTTTCTTATTAGAACACTTAGAACAAGAGGTATAGTGCGATAAAAGGGTCTGGGAAAGGTATTTCATAGAAGTAAATAGAACCCAGTCGTGTCGCTGCGACACGTCGTCTGATGCTAATGCCTGCGGTCGGGTTTCAACTTGTAGTGCCTTTAAAGTGCCTTTAAGAGGGGGCGTACCGCCAGGGAAAAATCAGAAATCACCCGCGCGCCCCGTACGTGCCGCGCTGATGCGTCTATTGCTGCCCCGCTCCTTCTCGCATAGTATATGCCCCGACAGTCAGATGAAACATGATGAATACCTATAGATAATTATAATAAGTGGAAAGAAAGACAAAATCTGTAAGTACCTATATTTGAAGATATAATTTTCGCTAGTAAGTCAGTTTCGAGAGCTATAACTGAAATATGACCTTCCGTTTTTTTACTAAATCACGTAAGGGTTGTAATTTAGCATAATAATGTCTCGTAAAAGGATAAAGCAAAAAAACAGCTATATTAATCGAGTTTAAACTTTTGTTTGACATATCTAACATACTACCAATAAATCCACGGTTTAAAAATTAACGTATTAAATGTCACGGCAGGAGACATTTTTCGAACTCTTCGGGAGTTCTTCTTCAAAACAAACATCGAAAACACTAATCCTGAAGAAGAACTCCCGAAGAGTTCGAAACATGTCGCCTGTCGCGTCATTTAATACGTGAATTTACTAGTAGCATTAAAAAAAACTGTAATATATTATGAAAACTTCGATCATGTTTATGAAAGCCAGATTTTCAGGCCACTGTGTGGCAGCCAAATTTTTCAATTCTGACCCCGTGTCATGGTCGGCCTTATCACGCGATAAGTGACAGGATAGAGCGTCCGTCACTGGCTGACACCGTTTGATAGAACGAGACGATGCCCCTATCTTGTCACTTATCGAGTGATAAGGCCGACCATGATACGGGGTCTGATCTCGGATTCGTACTTGGAGACAATGGAGACGCTTTGGCCCTTTAGTTATCAATTTTGAACATACTCGTATTAAAGAAAAACTGCAAAATTGTGTTCACTTTTTTTAATATAAAAATGTCCAACTTCGCAGGCAATAATTCGGGTGCAGACTCGAAAATTATTATTACTCCAAAAGAAAGAAGGCAAAAAATATGCATAGTGACGAAAATCCCATTCAAATATCTCAAAGAATTACGAAGCTACAACCGTTTTAATATTGCTTGTTAGAGAGAGAAAACGCAAACGGTGTGTGACGTCACATTCTTCCAGCGTCATCGTTTCATATGAAGTTGCGTTTTGCGAAAAAGGGACAGAACACATCCCTTCTTAAAACTTTGGACACTTATAACTTCGTGATTATTTAACCTTCTGCGTTGATTTTTTCCCCATTTGACTACATTTTTTATCCTTCTTCGAGAAAAAATATCACATTATTTTATTTAGTGTCTACGCCCCTATTGTTGGAATCTAAAAGCGTCACCCATGATGACTTTAAAGAAAAACAATGTCAATAATTACACGGTTCACCCACGTATTAAACGTCACTACGGGTGACATGTTTCGAACTCTTTGGGAGTTCTTATTCAGGATTGAGTGTTTTCGCGGCGGTGTCGCTTGAATCACGACAAGATTCAAGCGACACCGCCGCGAAAACACTCACTTTATAGAGTACAAATTACTTTAATTACCCAAGGAATACCACTACCTACATTTTGTTGCTTAAAAAACTACCGGAGCTATAACTGAAATATGGCCTTCCGTTTTTTTACTAAATCACGTAAGGGTTGTAAGCTAGCATAATAATGGCTAGTAAAAGCCTAAAGCAAAAAAAAACTATAATCGAATTTAAACTTTTGTGAGACATGTCTAAAATACTACTAATAAATCCACGGTTAAATTCACGCATTAAATGTCACAACAGGCGACATGTTTCGAACTTTTCGGGAGTTCTTCTTCAAAACAAACATCGAAAACACTCATCCTGAAGAAGAACTCCCGAAGTGTTCAAAACATGTCGCCTGTCGTGTCGTTTAATACGTGAATTTAACCGTGAATTTATTAGTAGCATTAAAAAAAAACTATAATATATTATGAAAACTTCGATCATGTCTATGAAAGTCAGATTTTCAGGCCACCACTGTGTGGCGGCCAAATTTTTCAATTCTGATCTCGGATTCGTAGTTGGAGACAATGGAGACGCTTTGGCCCTTTAGTTATCAATTTTGAACATATTAAAGAAAAAGTGCATAATTATGTTCACTTTTTTAATATCAAAATGTCCAAGTTCGCAGGCAATAATTGTTGGAATCTGCACTCTCGATAACCCTAAAAGCGACACCCGTGATGACTTTAAAGAAAAACAATGTCAATAATGTCACTACGGGCGACATGTTCCGAACTCTTCGGAAGTTCTTCTTCAGGATGAGTGTTTTCGCGGCGGTGTCGCTTGAATCACGACAAGATTCAAGCGACACCGCCGCGAAAACACTCATCCTTAAGAAGAATTCCCGAAGAGTTCGAAACATGTCGCCCGTAGTGACATTTAATACGTGAGTTGAACCGTGTAATTATTACTACTGTTTCAACACGTCTTACGAAAGTTTAAATTCGAAAAGCAATGTCCGCCATCTTGGAATTCAAAATGGACATCATTTCTAGAATCTTCACCCTCGAGAAGCCTGCCAATGTATGTTGTTCTTTAAAAAAACGCGCATATTAATTTACAACGAATGTTTCAAAAATTTTAAATAATGCGACCACTTTTTGAAATATTTCTGACTATGAATTCGTATTTAGACCTCTCAGACATCGATTTTGAACATAACCGGATTTATTCTCAACTAGCGATCCGCTCCGGCTTCGCACGGATACTATATTATACATATAAACCTTCTTGAATCACTCTATCTATTAAAAAAAACCGCATCAAAATCCGTTGCGTAGTTTTAAAGATCTAAGCATACATAGGGACAGACAGCGGGAAGCGACTTTGTTTTATACTATGTAGTGATAGTGATAGTGATAATCTTTCATAAAGTAAATACACGATCGACAGAAAAATGTTCGTCTAGTTTTGCATGTACTGCACAAATTATTCTAAGAAGCCGGTCACCGACCGATCGCTGCGTAATCTTATAGTTGTATTTTGAACTTTAAGATCTATATGTTAAGGTCGACTTTTAAATATATTATTTCAAAATGTAGCAAAATATCTACTGGAATGTAATGATACGTTCATTCACTGGACGAATATACTGGGTCACAATATTATTGAAATAATTATGTTCATCGTGCTGTCGTGAGAGCACAGAACGTAGTCCTCTCGTCTCAGCGGAGCGATTGCGACTGACTCCGCCCGCAAACGGCAACAGAAGATATACAGAACCGCACGAAACACGCGACGGGAGGAAGGGTATCGCGCTAAATAAAAAAGGCCTATACGCCAAATACGTTTCACCTCAATATGTCTGAAAAGGGACTACATAAAAATACCCCGCTAGTACTTTCATTAGGTAATGTGAAAAGCTATTATACACTCAACTTTTACATAATTTATATGCACGGGAACCTCACACTATTGAAATTGAGTAAAAATAAGACATGTTTTGGCGGTTCTTTTCTATCGAGGCAATTTTGGTTTTGTATGGTTTTGTTCAGACGATTCAATTGCAAATATGATGTAGTTTTGGTATGTTCTTTTTCCTGGCATTCGCTTTAGTTTGTCATAGGTAAATATTCAATCTAAGAACCCCGATTTCGCGGAGCGCCCCCTCTTATTTTATATTGTAGTAACAGGTTGGTAATCTGTCGCCCACAACTCGCTTCTATTCTATATCTATAGTCGACTCTTACGATACCCATGGAAGGAAAGAGTGTATTCTAAGCTGACGCCACAAGGGGGACTGATATCTGCTTATATTTACATACTAACAGCCCACGCGGCTCCACCCATTTATTGGGTCATTCTTGAGAATTGCATTATTCATCTCATTCCCTTGGCGTTTTTTATTTTAATAAATTTCTACTAAGTTACAATAAAATCCAATTAAATATTTAATAATTTAAAACATATTTATCGAATAGGCATCACTTTGGGTCAATTAGGTACGGAGATATACCAATTCAAAGTTTAGCTGTCATGGGAATGAAAAAAATGGCAGGGGAATGATAAAAAGTACAAGGGAATGAGAAAAATGACAGGGGAATCATACAAATTACAAGGGAATGATAAAACTGACAAGTGCATAATAATCTTTGGTAGTTAATTAAATAAATTGTTGAATAAATGAGTCGACCATTATGTTATGCGTTATATGATAAAATATTATATTTTTCAATAAAAACTTCAGAATACTATCATTAGTATTACCCTGTATTATTTTTACCCTGTTCAGAAAATCGGGGGAATGAGAGTCAGGGGAATAAGAAAAAGTATGTTTCTTGTCGATTACTTATGCCATGAGTCAATTTTAAATCAACACATGCAATCAATCATGTGTTATTCTCTACACTAAACATTGTATGCCAATTGCAGGAGTCATAGTGAACCAAAGTCAGGGGAGTGATATATCTACCTTCATTGCTCAGAGCTCCAGCGACGAGACGCGTCCTCTCTCCGCGGCATTGGTAGCGCTACTGACAAGGGTCAGGCACGGCAGAGATTACGCGTCACAAAACGTTGCAGTAGGGATGTGCGCGTTGTTAAGTCAGGCATCAGGGGAATGATAGCTGAGCTCTGGACAAACCTTTGATATATATTCCTATAAAAACTACGATAAATAGGGGAACCATATTTGTATTTTTAAATCATTAACTTATATTCTAACGATTTAACTCTATACAATATTTGATTTCAGTCCATAACTAGTTCTTTTCAGAGTAGATTGTTCACAAAATGGCTGATGGACGCGCCAGGGGAATGATGTTTTAGGTGTTTGACTTTTTTTTTTATGGCTGATTCTATTTACCTTACACAAAAAGTATATCGTGCCCCAGTTAGATTAAGTGTTGAACTACATAAAAAAAAAATGTAAGGTAAATTATTTTATTTTTGCGGGTACTTTTTCCCTCTGGACACTGAAAATTTACCCTCTCAAGAATCACCCTATTACCCAGAACCTAATAGTTAAAGCAATGACGCGTAGTTTCAGTGGCCGAGAGGCAAACGGATGGCTCCCGGTATTTGAGCTGCCGCAGCGTTGTGGAACCGCCCTGAAACAGCATTTTATTATATAAACAGCGTGCTCACTTTCAGGCCGCTGTTTGAATCGGCTGCCTCGCGACAAAATAATATTTCTCATACATATTTTCTATTAAAGGATTTAAACTATGTCTCAGCCTGGTGTATCAGTAACCCCATGTTTTTGAATGTAAGTAAATGCTTTGTAATTTTTTTTCTAATAAAAAACAAAAAATCTTATACGACTATGCCTTGGCTGGTCAGAAGCTTGCTCGCAAATCGGTTACTAAGGATCTAGGTATTTTGTTACTTGGATCTAGGTTTGATGAACAACTGAATTTTAAATTTCATTACGAGGTTATTACAAAAAAAGCTAACCAATTGCTTGGATTTATTCTTCGAATCACCAAAGACTTTAAGAGACCGAACAGCCTACTTTGTCTCTTTAACAGTCTCGTGCGTAGTGTTCTTGAGTATGTTCCACTGTTTGGTCTCCGTTTTACGCCGTTCACTCCAACAATATTGAACGAGTTCAGAAGAGATGCCTTAAAATTATGTCGTATCGATACAAACACTAACTCAAACATCAGAGGTATGACCAGTGACTGTGTTCATATGGCATTTGCTCCCTTGAATCTCGTCGTCTACTACAGGATTTATCATTTCTTCAGAAACTTCTCCATTCCAATATCGACTCACCGGAAATCCTGTCCCTTGTTACTTTCAATACACCCCGATTTAGATCCCGTGCTCCTAAAACGTTTGCTCTCCAGGTATATAGGAACAATACTTCTTTTTACAACCCCATTAGACCAGCGGTTGAACAAAAATGGGTTATTACAACATTAAAGTTTTTTCTTTTTTGATATGTCGTTGGAGGCATGTTAAATAATACTTATGTAAAAATTTAGAAAATTTTAGGTGGAGCTTTAGGCTATATTTAAATATTTTAGTTTTTGCCAATAACTATGTCAATATAGAATTAGAGTTTCAAAAAACTGTAACATATCCAATAACACTTTAATTTATATACGATATTCTGTTTTTAGAAATCTGGGACTTCTGCATCCTGGTGAACGTAAAAATGCAAATAATTTTGTAAATAAAGAATTACAGTAGCTGATATTGCAAAGTTACGATATTGTCGATCCACTTAACATACTGGAAAAAAGTTAGAAATGTAGACAATCGGCTTGTCTAGATATTGATTTCCGGTTAAACAGTATAGCCAATATTGAATTAAAGTTTGTAGAGTTAATAGTAAACGATCATGACAATGATATCAGTTACCAAACAAAAGTTAAGAAAAATAAACTTACGGCGACACTAAATATTGATACCTAAGTACTCCGTGCGTAAATGAATACATTTAAAAAGCGCGGCATGTATGCGCGCGCCGCGCTGTGCGCTGTGGCAGCAGGCAGCGATCAACGCAACGGTAGAGGAGTGCCCTTGATTGCGTCCACGATCCATAAAAAAATCCACAAAGAATAAATATCAATGGCAAAACACATGTTATTTTGTTATACGTACGTTAATGGAAATACAAAGAAGAAATGTATCCTTATTTATTACCAACTATACTAGGGATTGCCCGCGGTTTCGTCGAACTGGTTATCGCGTTATACACATAATTTAAAAATATTTTAGGGACCCCTTATACAAATGACCACTTTTCCATGTTTTGTTACTCCTTTAAGCCAGCTGCATAAATACCTACTAACAAATAACCTACATATATTTTTTTGCGACGTGGTCAGCAGTAAGCTATAGTTAAACTCAATTTACCTTAGATGAAATTGTATATTTAGGATGTAGGGTAATTTCACCGGTTAGCGACCACCTAATTTAGTGTGCCGGTTTGCGACCACTCGGGAGTAATAAATGGTGAACCGAGAGAATATTTTCTCGTTTTTTAAGTAGATTCTTGCCTAATATCTGCTTTAAAAATTGCGTAAGTACGTACCGAGGCATTTTTACAGCCTGCTTAAATGTTATTAAATGTTATTATCGGTCGTGCAGTGTAATAATAACCGGTTAAACGCGATAAGTGTATCTGTGAACAATAGATCTTTTATGGTTATAAACGTATACATGCCAACGGACAGTGCTGAAAACCTTCCTTTATTTATTACTGAATGTCTTGGTGAAATGTATGCTTTGATAGAAAATAGTGGTATAGAGTCTGTATTTGTGTTGGGTGATTTCAACGCACACCCGGGTGAGTCCTTTTGTGATGAACTTTTAGAATTTTGTTCCGAACGTGAGCTTATATGCGAGGATATAGATAATCTTGGTATCCAGTCCGGGACGTTTACATTCATTAGCGAGGCGCATCAATGTAAACGTTGGCTTGATCATTGCATAGCTACTCGCTCGGCTGGGCAAACCATACAAATGACCAGGGTTGTTTATGACACGTTTTGGTCGGATCATTTTCCACTGTTGATTAGTTGTAACATTGGGGTGTAACGGAGTGTTCTGTGCTTATGATAACCTCCGTAATCTCTTCTTCAGTGGCTCCAAGAAGCTGTAGCCACAGCGGCCACATCCCGGGCAACCACGTCAGTGGGCTAAACCTAAAGAAGGGGACTACATCTACGAACATCTGTAGAGTAGTTAATGGATGATTCCCATTTAAAAAAGTCTACATCGATATAAGTCACTATTTTATCGATGCAGCAGGGTAATGTGGAAAACCTTAAGGGCGCATGTCAGAGTCCATTTAGTGACCTGCGGTTTTTTCACTGCATCTCGATCTCTTCCAATCGTATCGGTTCACCGGTCCATTGGGACACAGAGGTAGGGACGAGTGAAGTGGACTTGCACCCGCGCAACCGCTTGTCCACTTTAAATAAGTTCACGCGCAGATGACCCAAGCTATTTACTCTGGATTCGAGCTATAAAAAGTCCTGCGGCGATGGGGTGTCGGCGGTGGGGTTGAGGTACCGATGTGCCAAGGCTTTAGTTGACACCCTGCACGTAGGCGGCCAGGAGAGAGTGGTCGCTCCCGGAGTCGACCGAGGCGGGACTCTGAGTTCGGCAGCACGACTGGCGACAAAGCAGCCCTATTTAGGATCGCTCTGCTTTCCTCTGCATAGAGGAGGGGCCTAGAAAAGGTGGCCCAAACATAGCCCGTCTCACGTATCCCCTAAGTGCCTAACCGCGGGCGCTTGGGCATCGACAAATGCGGTCGAAAGACACAGAAAAATAAACAAAAGATAGGAATCAAACAACAACTTTGCATAGCTACATGGAACGTACGAACCCTTCTGGACAATGACCGTAACTTATGTCCAGAGAGAAAGACTGCTCTAATTGCGAGAGAATTAGCCAAATACAAAATCGATATTGCTGCGATAAGTGAAACCCACCTGAGTGACTGTGGAGAGCTGTGTGAACAACTTGGCGGCTATACATACTACTGGAGCGGACGTCCTGCCGGTGAAAGGGCGGGTAATGGCGTGGGCTTTGCTATTCGTAACGGATTGGTGAGAGATCTGAGTGACCTACCCAAGGGTGTCAATGACCGTCTCATGACTCTGCGCCTTCCAATCGCTCATAATAAATATGTCCACCTAATCAGTGCCTATGCACCTACTCTGCCATCACTGGATGAGGATAAAGAGGCATTCTACCAACAACTTCGTCGAATTCTTGAAGGTGTTCCAACGCATGACAAGGTCATTCTGTTGGGGGATTTTAACGCTCGTGTTGGCACTGACTATGACCTCTGGAACGGTGTGCTCGGGAAACATGGTATTGGAAAGTGTAACGACAATGGATCGCGACTATTATCATTGTGTGCTGAATTCGATCTTGGCATCACGAACACTTTTTTCCGCCTTGCCGATAAATATAAGACCTCGTGGATGCACCCTAGGTCTAAGCATTGGCATCTTCTGGACTACGTAATCGTTCGCCGTAAGGACCTACGTGACGTTTTCATAACGAGAGCGATGCGTGGGGCGATGGGCTGGACTGACCACCGTCTCATTAGGTCGAAGATACACTTAATGCTTAAAGCTCCACGACGCGCACATCACAAGGTTCCATCAAAGGTGGCCTTCTCTAGGCTTATTACATCCTCAGAGTTAAGCAATACTTTAGACTCAGCTTTTGCCAAGCGCGCTCCGCAGACCGAGTATTCTACAACAGATGAGGAGTGGCGATCCTTTGCAAAGGATCTTCATGTCTGTGCTCTAAACACGGTCGGAAAACCACAGAAAAAGAACCAAGACTGGTTTGACGCATCAGACAATAGCATTAGGATGCTTGTTGAAAGGCACAGACATGAATTAAACTCAAAGTCAGCGAATTCTCATGGCAAAAAAGAGGCCCATAACAATTTAAGAGCCAAGGTTCGCGAACTGAAGGATAAGTGGTGGAAGGAGAAAGCTGCCGAATTACAGCACTGCGCAGACACAAATCAGACTGGAAAGTTTTTCGAGGGCATACAAGCCATTTTTGGCCCACGAGTCAGGAAAACAGCTCCAATGTACTCGAAAGATAGGCAAAACCGAGTTACAGACAAAAATGCCGTATTAAAGCGATGGGCAGAACATTTTGATGATGTTTTAAATCCAAACGCGCTCAGTGCTAACTTATCTTACATTAATTCACTCGAACAACTACCAGTCTGTCAAAGCCTGGATGAGCCACCAACTTTTGAAGAGTTCGTTGGAGCAATTAAGCGTCTCAAAAACTCAAAGACACCCGGTATGGACCAACTTCCGGCTGAAGTATATAAATACAGTGGGCAAAACATTGTAAACACGCTATACCATCTTGCTTTAAGAGTGTGGAATACTGAGGAGGTGCCACAGGACTGGAAGGACGCGGTAATTTGTAAGCTGTACAAAGGGAAGGGGGATGTCTCCGATTGCAGCTCTTACCGAGGTATATCGCTCCTCTCTAGTGCTGGTAAGATTCTCGCGCACATCATAAACACCCGCCTTAGCAAATTAGCTGAACAACAGCTCCCAGAAAGCCAATGTGGATTCCGTCCTAGTAGAGGAACCATTGACGCTATAGCTGTTGTAAGGCAACTACAGGAAAAAAGCTTCGAACACCAACGGCCTCTCTATATGTGCTTTGTAGACCTCGAAAAAGCATTTGATAGAGTTCCGCGTGAAGCACTCTGGCTTGTTCTTCAGAAGTCCGGTTATCCAAGGAAGTTCGTAAACCTGATCCGCCAATTCCACGTTGGTATGAAAGCACAGGTTCAACATGAAAACGAACTTTCTGAGGATATCCGGATCACAAGCGGAGTCAAACAAGGATGTGTAATGGCACCCACACTCTTTGCCATATACTTTTCAGTAGTCATGAGAGATGCACTAAAGTGTTGTAGCAACCAGATCCAGCTTAACGTCAGAACAGATAAAGGTGTCTTCGACATATCAAGGTTCAGAGCGAAGTCCAGAGTTCAGAGGATCGCTATACTGGAAATTCTATATGCGGACGACGTATGCCTTATGTCCGACAGTACAGTTCATCTTCAGAGCTACGTTGACGCATTAAATCGGTCTTGTCAACAGTTCGGCCTGGTTATAAGTACATCCAAAACTCAAATCCTCAAACAGCCACCAAGAGGAATTGAAGCTGACCCAACAGTACTAAATCTAGATGGGAAACCACTAGAAGAAGTTCATCACTTTAAGTACCTTGGGAGCACTATCCGGCATGATAACACCTTAGCTTCCGAAATACCATCACGTATCGCCAACGCTGCTGCCAATTTTGGACGTCTGAATGACCGGGTCTGGAAGTCCCATGATCTCAAGCTAGAGACGAAGATTAGCGTTTACAAGGCCCTAATCATCCCTGTCCTTTTATACGGAGCAGAGACATGGTGCCTCTACAAAGCAGACATAAAAAGACTAGACACCTACCATCTAAGATGCTTGAGATACATTTTGAAGATCAAGTGGCAAGACCGTATTCCGAATTCTCAAGTTCTGCGTTGCTCCGGGATGTATGGCATGGAGGCTCTCCTAATGCATCGTCAGCTCAGGTGGAGTGGGCATGTCCATCGAATGGATGACCGTCGCTTGCCTAAGGCTGTATTCTATTCAGAATTAGCTGGGGGTAAGCGGAAGCACGGCGGTCAGCACCTGCGCTATAAGGACGTGCTCAAACGACACCTGAGCGCTTGCGCTATCGATTATGAGAGCTGGGAGGAGTTAGCTGCGAAAAGGCCATCTTGGCGATCCACCATCTTTCACAAAATAAAATCTTTTGAAAAAGATCGCCTAATAGCTTCCGACGCAAAACGCCAATTACGGAAAGAGAGGCCTAAACCCTCCTACGCGTACACCTATAACGCAATTGGCCAACTCTACTGTCACCCATGCAATAGAGTGTTTAAGAGCAAGTTTGGCCTAGCTAGCCATATACGAGCTCATAATAGGGCGAATCAGAATTCGTAATATGTAAGGGTCGCCGTCATCGAAACCGATGAGGAGGACTATATATATATATATATATATATAGTTGTAACATGAATGCTATTACTGTAAAATCTAAGATACCTAGACCTGTTTGTAATCCCGTTATTTGGGGGGAACGATCATGTGAGGAAGTGTGTAAATATTCTGAATACTGTCATAATAAATTTAAGTGCATTGATTTATTACCTGAATTTTTGTGTTGTGCTGACTACTTGTGTCGAGATCCCAGTCATAAAGACTTGATTAATGACTTGTATATGCAAGTTGTTAACACAATGCGCGAGGGGGCCACGCAATGTAAAAACATGGTGTCACGTAATAACAAAGTAAATAGTGTACGCGGTTGGAATAAATACGTAAAAGAGGCCCATGCGCAAGCTAGGCATACTTTTCAAATTTGGATTTCTCACGGACAACCAGAGAGTGGCCCTATTTGCGAGAGTATGATGTTAAAGCGCAAAGTTTTTAAATCAAAACTAAGATGGTGTGTAAAACATCAGGATCAGCTTGATATGGACAGACTGGCATCTCAGCACTCAAGTAAGCAGTTCTCAAAGTTTTGGAAAGGCACTAAAAAATTGAATAAAAAGTCTAGCTTACCAATTAATATTAATGGAATAACGGAGCCATCTGAAATAGCGAATCTTTTTAAGGAACATTTTAAAGTAGCTTCACTTCGCGGGCCGGTGCGGCGTTTGCGCGGTAGGGGGCTCCCGGGGCCGGGTGCGCGTCTCATTTTCTCTTGCAAAGCAGTTAAAGATGCAATTAAGAACATGAAAAGAGGCAAGTCACCTGGCCACGATGGGCTCAGTATCGAGCATCTGCAGCATGCTGGCGCTCATCTCCCGCGAGTACTGACTCTGTTATTCAATTTATGCCTGGGGCACTCGTACTTACCACAAGAATTGATGCAAACTCTAGTCGTGCCTATTGTGAAAAACGGAACAGGAGACATAGCTGACAAGGGAAATTATAGACCCATCTCCCTAGCTACTGTGATTGCCAAAGTGTTTGACAGTGTTCTTGACCGACACCTCAGTGAGCACACCAGGCTTCACGACGCCCAATTCGGGTTCAGGCCGGGGTTGTCCACGGAGAGTGCTATCCTGGCCTTAAAGAACACTGTCAAATACTATGTAGATCGAAATACACCCGTGTACGCTTGTTTCCTGGACCTTTCGAAGGCTTTCGACCTCGTGGCATATGATGTCCTGTGGGAAAAGCTGGAGAGAGCGGGTGTCCCGGAAGAACTGATCAGTATTTTGTCGTACTGGTATCAGCATCAGACAAATAATGTAAAATGGGCAGATTCGTTATCTGATCAGTATAGGCTTGAGTGCGGAGTTCGACAGGGGGGTCTGACCTCTCCCAGACTCTTCAATATTTACGTTAACCAGCTAATCGAGGAGCTCAGCAGCACCTATGTGGGGTTTCACGTCGAAGGTGTATGTTTTAACAACATAAGTTATGCGGATGACATGGTGCTGCTGGGGCCCACGATTGGCAGTGTGCGTAAATTACTGGCCATATGCGAGGCATATGCTGCGAAGCATGGTTTGTTGTATAACTCAAGTAAGAGTGAGCTCCTTGTATTTAGGGGTAAAAACAAACTCCCAGCGTTTGTACCTCCAGTCTACCTCAACGGCTCACCATTACACAGGGTATCGCAGTTCAAATACCTAGGGCATATTGTGAATGAAGAATTGAAGGATGACTTGGATATAGAGAGAGAGCGCAGGGCGTTGGCGGTAAGAGGGAATATGCTGGCTCGTAGATTTGCTGGTTGCACACTTGATGTTAAGATCACACTGTTCAGGGCATACTGCCAAACTTTTTACACCAGTAGTCTATGGACTAGCTACACCCAAAAATCGTACAACACTCTGCGTATATTGTACAACAACCTGTTCCGGGCAATGGTGGGGCTTCCCCGTCACTGTAGTGCCTCGGGCATGTTTGCCGATGCGCACACTGACGACTTCTTTGCGCTCATGCGCAAAAAGGTCACATCTCTCATGGATAGAGTGAGGAGAAGCCCCAACATTCTCATGCAGGTTGTCGCAGGTAGGCTGGATAGTGCTGTGCTAGCTAGGTTTAACGAGCTACACAGCACTATGCACGCTGTGAGAGTGCCTCGATAGCAATATGATGATAGTTCTTTAATTTAATTTAATTTATAACACTAACATTAGCTGTTAAGATCATTTGGTTACTAACAAACTATGGGCCTAAAGTTGCCTGAAAATAAAGATATTTTATTTTATTTTATTTTATTTTTTTATTTATTATATCTTTAATTGAAAAAAAAAACCTAGTCCTTAAGGTGGTCGTTAACCGAAGTTGTTCACGTAACCGGCGTAATGACCGTATAATATGGTGGGGTAAGTATAATACATGACGGCGAAGGTTCTCTATTGGATCGCATAAAATCATTTGGAATAATATAATAACGCATAATTTTTTATAGCCGAATTAGCGTTAAGCCTAATCATGTTATGGCATAAATTTTTAGGCATAAAATTAAAAAGAATAAACGTAAATAGCATAATCATCACAAAGACTAACATCAGATAGCATAAATACAAAAAGACATAATAATTACTTGGCATTATTACAAAACGCGTAAAAATTGTGTAATAAAAAATAAAATCATGCATTACACAAAGCAATGAAAGCATAATGCACGGCCCAATAATGTACAGCCTGATAATCCATGTACATTGGGACGGTCATCTGTGCGGACTATTTAATAATCTCCAGCGAGTCGACGCCACCCCGCTGCGCGGGGTGTCTATTTCTGGTCTGAGGAACACAAGTGAACCCTAACCTAACCGACCTAAGACAGAGTTCGCTTATGACAAGCCATTTTTATCCGCCCTGATAATGCACGACCCAATAATCCGCGTCCACGAAAAGTGTAAATGCATGCTAACAACGAAACTATGTTTTCTTTATTTAGAAAACAGAAATTATGCTTCAAAACAGATATGATAAATAATTATTAGCCCATACAATAGTATGCATAATGAGTATTAGTCGAATACAAATTAGTCCAAGTAAAATTATTCTAAAACCATAGTATGCCAAACAAAGTAGTACGCCAAAGTATTATTATGCGGCAGTATTATTATGCCAATAGAAATTATGACAAATCAATTATGCGAAACTATATTAGTCTAAAAAAAAATATGCCAATGAAGGGGATCCCGACGGCGAATAGGACTGGATAAGATATGACAATAGGAACCAGGATAAACAGAAATAATAAAAATAGTTGTGAATATAGCTCGTATATTTTTATTACAATAACAGTCAAAAAAAATAATTGTAACTTTTTTCACATTATAATATAACTGACAGCGAACTTTTATTAATACAGTATAATCTAGATTATTCGAAGTGTCAAAGAATAAAATTTTCAGTCGAAATATTATAAATTTTCGACGTTAAGTCCTTTATAAAGTCGGTACTTATTGTTTTATATTAAAGTCAGTTTGGATGGATAACACAATAGTAAAAAATTACAAAAAAATACAACCATTTACGACAACATTATAATAAAATTGCAAGTAGGTATTGTATAAGTATTAATCATTCATATTTGTTTACACCTAATGACAATTCTAAGTGAACTTCTGCGACTTATCATTATTCTGTGCAGCTTTTTTCACAAAATAACTAAAATAATTAAAAGATGGAACTTTTTTTTTCATTATTATTAAAACTGAACTCTTATTTTTACAGTCTAATCTCGCTTCTTCGAAGTGCAATAGAATAAAGTCTTCAATTCTAATCTTACAACTTTCTAGTAGTAAGGGTGACTGAGCTAAGCCGCAGACGGACATACGGACATGGCGAAACTATAAGGGTTCCTTGTTGCCTACGCAAACCTGAAAAGGCTACTGGCGATTTTTTTTTTATTCTGATCGAAAAAACACCGCACACCTAGTATGGAAAAAAAGAACTGAATATTTTGAATAAAAAAAAACTATTTTGTGTATTTAAGTATGTTTAAAAATAATGAAGGTACAAAAACTTTTTAAGTAAGGATTAATTTTTCAATAAAATATATTTTGTGAAAACTGTTAACTGAACCAGAATTGAACTTCATAGTAAAATGTAAAAGAAAAAAAAAAAGTGGTTAGATTCTTCCTACTTTTACCAGTAAGATTTTTTTTCAAGTTGTTTTTGAAACGATTCTTATGACATACATTATTTTCATTTCAATCTGACCACTTTTTTTTTCTCCATACATTTTACTATACAGCTCAAATCTGGGTCACCATTCACATTTATTTTCCTCAAAATGTAAAGGTACTCACTTTTTTTGAAATAATACACATTAATACACAAAATAGTCTTTTCAACAAAATTTTCAACTCTTTTTTCATCCTAGGGAGCGTTGTCCTTTAAAACTTCGTTAGCAGACGTTTCTGCTTAGTAAACCTTTAATTGTCTCGAATATTCCTAACAAGTAGGGTAAATCGTCAATAACTGGCCACTTCATACTATCTATATCTATTCTATTATACGTGAATAGAGTTAATTTTTAGTATGAGGGGGCCGATTATTCAAGGGTGGTCAGTTATAGGAGATTTACCTTACTACAAATAATATACATACATACATACAAATGTACATCACGCCTATTTCCCGGAGGGATAGGCAGAGATCACGGATTTCCACTTGCTACGATCTTGACAAACCTTTCTTGCTTCATTCACTATCATTACATTCTGCATACAAATAATATTTGTAATCAAAGAATATATTTCTCACTGTTTTGGTTTAAATTATGCTCTACTTTCTAAGTTTTCTTTAATCAGGTACTACTCGTATTAGAGCAGAAACGGCCTATTTTAAGTGTTAACGTAAATTGGAATGTTTAATTTAATAACGTTGGGTCAATACGCCGTCCCGGTTACGCAACCAGCTTCAGTTAGCGACCACGTGAAAGACAACGTATTTTTTTTTCAATTAAATATACCTAATAAAATGACATTACAACGCACTCTAAATAAACCGTGCCCCGCATGTATTATTTAAAGTAATTTTTAAACAGGAATCTATTGAAGAAGTATTTAAGGACCGTAGTATTTGGCGTTCCTTAGTCTCTGCCTACCCCAATGGGATACGGGCGTGAGTATATGTATGTATGTATGCAATCTATTGAAAAAACTGAAAGGATATATTGTCGTTTTTTGCGGTAGATTCCTGACACCAATTGAAATGAGTGGTCGCAAACCGGAACCATAAATTAGGTGGTCGCTAACCGGCGATATTACCCTGCAACATCATTCCTCATCGTCACTAGGCTGTGCTACTGGTGCCTGCATCTCCATTCTTCTTTTGTGCGCCGATATAGCCTTCGAATCAATGTATAGTAATCTACACAACGACGTTTTTTAATACAGTTGCGAAAAAATAAGAAAAACAACAAGTAAGGAATTCGAAACTTTTATATTATTAATTCTGTAACGTCATTGTAATACAGTTGAAAAATGATGAAGTTCAAAAATAATTTTATTTAGTACAGCTCTATCTTATTTATTTTTTATTGACATAATAATTAATGGTACAATTTGTACGATTATTGAGTGAGAAAAGTGAAAAGCACTAGTTCGTGAAAATCAACTTTCCGCACGCTAAACAGCTACGTAAAAGTAGAACTTTTTGAGCAAATGTATTAAAAATTGCATCTAATATGTGCACGGTAAACAAACAAATGAATGATTTGAAAGTCAACAGCAGCGCTTGCGCGGTAATGCGGGGAGGGCGGGGCGAGGTATCGCTCGCTAGGTCGGCTACGATCGGCCCCCGCGCGCCGCCGTTGAAGGGCCAGCGCGGCGTAGTTATGAATTTCGCGCCATTTTAAATAAATTATACTATTATTAATGCAAGCAATACACAGAATTTTCTTACTTTTCATAATATGGTTGCATATATTATTTTATAGTATTAGACTTATTTTTACAGACTCTAATTCAATATTAGATCTTACAGGACAAAAAACGCATATTACTTTTATAGCATGTATCCTATTCTTCTACATTTTTAGCTTTGTCTATTAACTTAAGAAATTAGAGATATTGTTGAGGATTTTTAAACTTTAATTCAATATCGACAAAGTAATAACCTAATTCTGGTTTAACAAAGAAGCTGCGTAAAAAAAGTTCTACAAACTTAATAACATATAGCGTCATACATATTATAAACGATGAAGCTAAAACTTTGCACTTTAATTCAATATTCACAAATTATAAGTAAAAATATATAAATACCTAATTTATACCTAACGCTCGTTCTAACTTTTCATCATATATTGCAAATATACTTAAAAATATGTCCGATGTCATATAAGCATCACTTTTCCATCTTTAGAATTATCAAAACTTTTAGGGCAAAAATCCGGTCCCACTATTGATCTACATTGTGAGAATGTGTCGTCAGTATAATGACCTGGTATCGAAACACAGTGACATTGATATATTCAACTCACGACTTACGACATTTAAGAGACAGTTAGTCGGAATTCTCGGTCATCGTGCCTCTAACGTCCTAACCTCCTAACCTCTTAACTTAAATTAAATTCAGATTGGTGAAATTAGTGTTCTGTTCTATTCTATTTTATTTTACTTTAATTCTTATTTAGTTTTACTTGGTTTTATTTTGTTTCTTTTCTGCTCTTATGTAAATGTAGACATAAAATAATAATACATACGTATGATCTAGTTCGCATGCTTAAGCATATTGTTATGTATAATTTTAGTGTAGTTTTAGAATAGTTTTCGCTCGTTGTTACTTATAATCATGCTGTGCATACATGTTTTGGATGGCATTCCTAACCAGAACCCCTGATGTATTATCTATGTAATGAATGTTATCTGTTTTGTGTGCCTAATAAATAAATATATATATAAATAAATATTTCCGCCTCAGTCCAAGTTGGCTCAGTTCGGGTTGCACGGGGCGGCTCCACAACACTTCGGAAGCTCGCATACCGCGAGCCATCCGGTTGCCTCATAGACACTGCAACTACGCGTCTTAGCTCTGAATATAAGCAGAGCAGCGGTATAAAAGACAGCCTACGCCCATTCTTTCCCATCATCATTTTTTCATTCTTTTCATTTCTTTGACGGCCAGTTAGCCTAGTGGGTAGTGACGCTGCCTACGAAGCTGAAGGTCCTGGGTTCGAATCCCGGTAAGGACAAATATTTGTGTGATGAGCATGAATATTTGTTTCTGAGTCATGGATGTTTTCTATGTATTTAAGTATTTCTATCTATTAATTATATCGTTGTCTAGTACCCATAACACAAGCCTTATTGAGCTTACTATGGGACTAGGTCGATTTGTGTAAGATTCTCCCCTAATATATATTTTTTTATTTATTTTATTATATTCTGAAAGTCCGTGCCCTTTCCTAGTGAAATATTTTTTGAAACCGGATGTATAGTTTCGGAAACAACCTTTACATACAAACTTTCAACTCTACAGACTTTTCCTCTTTACAATATCAGTATAAATACGAGTGGATGTTGCCTACTTAGCGATAAGGTTTACAACTTATCAGCACGCAACTTACGTCCTAACCCTAACTGATAATTCAGGTTTTACAGGCAATTGTTTGGTAATCAATGACACTAAAGCTATCTGGGAGTAGGGTTAGCAGATACAAATTTCAAAAGTCCTGACAAAATTCCTGATTTTCGAACAAAATTCCCGACCCATGCATTTAAAAGATAAAAAAAATATATATATAGCCTAAGTGCCACAAGCAAGTGAGTGGTCACTTGCTTGTGGCAACCACAGTTGCCAATTTCGCGCACCCCTAAACGATGGTGGCAACTGTGGTTGCCAAGCGAAGTATGGGCTTCTTTGACAAAGAAAAATTTAAAGCAGTTTAAGCTACCTTTTCTAAAATCCGAAAGCAAGTGAGCTATGTTTCTATTCCATTACGGAATTCTTGACATGTGACACACTTTAATTAAAATTTTCAGTTTGAGTTTGAGTTTTAAGTATTAAATTAACACGTTCACTGCCAGGAACTCGCTTAGCGTACGCTCTGCACGCTTAGCATAGAAAACTTAGAATGAAACAGATAGAGAAAGAGTTCGCGCGCCGTCTTGTGCTAACCCTGCAGTTCATAAGCGGTTAGTTTAGTGTCCTAGATATTATTTTCCACGTTATATTTCGGGACCAGTTTTTAGTGAGGAACAAAATGGGGAGTTAAAGTCACCTTCGGGGTCGCACCCTGAGGTTAATAATAAAATAAAATTAAAAATATTAAAACATCTTTATTTCGAAGAACAGACTTCATAGTTGTTAGTAAAAAAAGAAGAAAACAAAACAAATAAATTAAACTTAATGCTAAAGGTTAGTGCTTATGGAGACATTCGATTCTAAGACTACTAATTTTCAGTACGGGCTCGTTGCAACCCCTTTTATTTGGCCAATCCAGTGAGCGAGAATTGGGCTATCATGTTTGTCAGCAATAACATTCAGAATACTGTTGGGACTGCTTCTCACTCGACCTAGTAGAGATACAATTTTCTTGCGCATGATTGCCGGAAAACCGTCCGTTCTAGCTTCGCAAAACATGCCAGATGCACTACATCTACTAGGCAAGCCCAACAGCATTCTGAATGCATTGTTGTATTGTACTGCACTTTTAATACATTGTAGGCTCGCTTCGTATAGTTAACCCACAGGCTGCTCGAGTAAAATGATTGGCAATATGCTCTACAGAGCGTTACCTTGGTTAAACATCACTAGCCGATGTAGAGATTTCTTGTCTTCTAGAGATAAATCAAACCGATAGTTATTGATTTGGAATGGAATAATAAGAGTCTACGCTTACCAAGATATTATTGTTGGACTTTACAATTTGCTATTACACGGCATTATTTGAATAAGCAGGTGATAAGAGATTCAAATAAAAGTTTTATATATTTCAATATACATTACAAGTAACTAGGTAGGTACTTAAAACAAACAAAACGTATTATGAACAAAATTGCCCGCCCTCAACACATCCTAATATTCATAAGGTTGCCCGCCGCATTTCCTTTAGTCCAGTCACTTGTATGGAAGAAATGACAATTTTGGAAATAATGTACGAATCGGACAAAATTTAAGACATCAAAAAAATTATAAATTATAGCTTCTGAAAAGACAGAATAAATATTAATATATATTTTTGTCTTTATTTTGGTTGGTACATTTGCTCCATAATATTCAAGATTTAAATCATTTAAATCTACATAATTACTTCCGCGTGGAAAGTTTGACGGATTCTTGAATAAAGCATCTTAGAATATTATTTTAAAATGAAATCAACAAAAAAACCGCCATTATAAATTAATGTTTTTGAAAACCGTATTTTTCCTGGAGTTGTTGGATGGCCAGGCTCAGCCTTTGTGCGAAGTATGAGCCCCTAAGATCCCCTGACACCCCGATCAATTTCTGGGGGACTTTTGACCAAATCCTCCTGCAATTGCCGCATAAACAACGTCAGTTATTAAAAAAAAAACTTTATTATAAGTCTCTAATCTCGTTCTGAACCTACGCAGTCCAAAGTTCTATACTACTCGAGTTATATACCCAGACAATTAGCTAAACACACAATCCAATTTGTTTTGTTACGCTGTCTGCACCAAGTTAAAGATAATACAACGATCTAGGTTGGTATACCTACCTATTCAGAACACAGTTCTGAACAAGTTCTGAATCTTTTAAAAACTAAGACGTTTTAAAACTTTTTGAGAACAAATTCGTTTTATTTCCATACTTACATATTAATATTTCTTTAACTTAATTCTAATATTCACTAAGTTTTTTATTTTAGTCAATGTAAAACTTGTATTTTGTTTAGAAAATAAATAATGAGTAAATAATTCGTATACAATCCACTGATAATGCATATCTATAATATTCTATGCACTTAACTTAAGAAAGAAAGAAAGAAGACATTTATTCTCTACACAATAAACACACAGGGACAAATGGAGTAGGTAGGTACTTATAGGTACTTAATATAAAATTCAAACACTATCGAATCACTAATACACTATGCAGAACTTTTACTAGCATTAATAAAAATACTGACATTAAAACTTCGCGTGGGTGGCCGCTTTCCAGTAACAGTAGTAACACATTCACTTTTCTGTATTTTTTCCATTCTGAATTATATCAGCTACTATTTTACAATAGGTACCACCTTTTTATTTCAAACCTACGGACCTGCGAAGATGTTACAAATACGTTAACTTGTTCTAAAGAAACGCATCCAGGCCCCATTTCATGTGGCTTTTAAATTTGACAAAAAGGCACTTTCCATGGCCATTGACTAGCCATTTAATCGGTATTACTGTTTAATCATCATCGTGAAAGGAGCCTCAGTTCACGGCATGAGTGCCCGCGCCGCTGTGAGCCGTGCATAGAAAACAAATGATTTATATGGAGCGCAGCGGGTACTCGGGCCGTACATTTAAACGTAACGTATAAAAGACTTGATTGATTGATGGAGAGAGACGGGGAGGTGATTTTTTTTCATATCTCTATCCTCTTTGACCGTCCCGTCTTCTATGAGACCAATTCTCACGGCCCTTGGCCGCCTTCTACGTCAGAGTGCGGTTTTTTCACGACGCGTGTCACGCTACTACCATCCGTTAGGTACCTAGTAGGGAAACGCGCGTCACCGGCGCGTGAAAAAACCGCAGTCTGCATGGACCCTAACCATTTGAACAATAACGAACCAATAGTGTTTGTCTCTCAGAGTGCAACCTGGTGGGCTATACCCGCGCACACGAGCCCTGTGCCGGAGACCTGCGCCGTGCGGCCGGGCTGCAAGTATCGGGTGAACGTGGTCGCACATCCGTGGGATGGCCGCACTGTTGCCAGCTTGCTCAAGCAGTTAGACGGTAAGTGTGGTTACCCCCGCACAGAGACCTGCACCGTGCGGCCGGGCTGCAAGTATCGGGTGAACGTGGTCGCACATCCGTGGGGTGGCCGCACTATTGCCATCCTCCTCAAGCAGTTGGACGGTAAGTGTGGTTACCCGCACAGAGACGAGACCTGCGCCATGCGGCCGGGCTGCAAGTATCAGGTGAAAGTGGTCGCACATCCGTGCGATGGCCGCACTGTTGCCAGCCTGCTCAAGCAGTTAGACGGTATAAGTGTGGTTACCCGCACAGAGGCCTGCGCAATGACGCCCCGCTTAAGTGCGCCTGAACCGCGCCTTCGCCTTACGCTGTTTCTGTATAATTCACGCCTTAGGTTTTGATTGCAGTTCAGTCAAATATAGAATGTGAACCGACAGTGTTGAAGCGTGCGCCTTTCATCAACGATGCATTAATGATTGCAACAGGAAACAGTGCGGTTTGTGTATGTCAATTGGATCAAAGAAGAATAAACTGGTTTATCCAAAGATTAGTCTAGACCATTTGGCACTGGTTTTTACGAAAGCGACTGCCATCTGACCTTCCAAACCAGAGGGAAAACTAAACCTTATTGGGATTAGACCGGTTTCCTTACGCTCGCGGTTTTCCTTCACCGAAAAGCTAACAATAAATATTCCGTACATAAGTGCCGGAAATCTCATTGGTACGAGACGGGTTTCGAACCCACGACCACCGCTTGACAGCCGCATGCCTGAACTACTAGGCTATCGTAGCTAGTTGAAAACTTGCTACGATAGCCTAGTAGTTCCTGCTGTATTTACAGATAAAGGGAAACGCATGCCCCTCAGGAAGCGATCTTACCACTACTACCACTAGCTAGTCGACTGCGTTATCCTTCTTCGCACGATAGGTCGATCTAAATGTAAAAGTAAGGAAAAATGATGAGTGATTTGTTATGAATTTTCCTCGACATCGTTTGAAATCTTATTATGCCTTGAAATCATATTACCCCATAGGAACACAAAACCACATACTGACAAAGCCAACAGTGCCGTTCTCAGTGCGATCTGTAAAAGCAGCTTCCCACGGTCCATGATATCGCGGACGGACGCGGACCAGCTCGCACGACACACGGGAAGGGTCTCGTCCGTGGTAGCACAGAGGACGTCTGTGGCGGTGCGCCGGTATTCGTCGCGAGGCGGTAACTTCAAAGATGCGTTGCCGTCCATGGTCGTCGGCTGTGCGTGATTCTACGGATCAGAATCGCGGACCGTGGGATAAGACATACCCAAGGCGATAAAGGAATGGGTCGCTTTATCCAGCTCCATCTATCGCTTTACAGCCTCTACATTCTCTACAACTGTGTTATTGTCCTCAGAATGCGAGGCCGGGATATGCTCGTGCGCACACGCCCCCCGCCTCCCCGCGCCGCGCGTGCGCGCCGAGCCCGCGGCGGTCGGCGGGGAGGCGTTCGTCAACGTCAGCTGGATGCTCCCGCTCCCCGCACACCCGCAGCGCCTGCCCAAGGGGCTGGGGATACAGTTCTACCTTGTCAGGTACCTCTCAGTGGGCGGGGCATTAGCACTGGACAAAATAGGAATTTACGCACGTTTAGCTGAGCGTAGTGTATGCGCGATACAAATAAATACAAGTGAGGGTAAGCATCCGTGATCGGCCAAGCTGGGAGCGCTTGCCACTTGTCGAGCTGCTGCGGACTGAGGTCACGAACTGCGCACCTAAGCTGAAGGCCTAAAGACTAGTTTTATTTACTTACCCAGAGACCCAAGGTGAAACATCACACTGAGGAAGGGCAGTTGCCGTTCTCTGCCCTTTAAACAACTGACAAATATGTAGGGAAAGTGTCTCTTGTCTCACTCACAATAGCAAACGGTAAAGAGGCCTTAGGCAATCAACTTAGATCCCATAATTAAAAAAAAGACCGGGTTGCACTCCGGGAGTGCCGGCAGAAGTGAAAACTCAATAACATTGTAACAGTTTTTCGATCAGGTCACGTGACATCTTACGGTGTCACCCTAAAAATGAATTTGACGCAAATTTATAAACAATTATCAATTACTTAGGCGGACGGGCCCGTCGGCGAAACACAATACCAATTTGTTTTTGCCATTGCCAAATATTTTTCAAAGCTTTATCTCTTTAGGAATAACGCCCAAATTCGAACTATTCGAATTTGCAAGAACAGCACAACAGCAGACGGCGGTGGCGACTAAGATATCAATTTGTTTTTGCCGTTGGTAAATATTTTTCTAAGCTTTATCTCTTTAGGAATAACGCCCAAATTCGAACTATTCGAATTTTCTCAATAGCAAAACGGTGAAGGATGCGTTGGTATTATTACAAATTTATTTGCAGAATATGCTATTGCAAAAAGTGTTTAACGGCTTTATACTCTTACGGATAGCGTTCAGTTTTGAATGAAGTCGAATCGGCTAGCAGCAAAAAGTGACCTCCTTCACAGATGTCAGATGACGTCACGAATCTCTGTCGCGTATTTTGTCAATTTTTCCCCATTCCAAAAAGTGCCCAGCGCCGCTAAAGAAGTTTTCACTTCAAAAAAGTGAAGGGGATTGCGTTTGACCAAAGGAACCTGGATAAATAGTTGAGACAAGGTCTAAGATCCAGCATCATTTTCACCTTGAATATGCCTGTTCACTCACCAGCATCATAATCTCCATTTCTCGTGCTACAAGACAGATTAATACAAACTGCTCACCTTGTACGTAGCTTATAAATACGTTTCCTTCCTACATTGGGAAATGTTTTTTTTATTTATAAACAAGATAATATGATAGGAAATTGTCGCTTGGCAACCTTTGAGAATCTGTGAGAAGGTTGGTTGCTAATGAAGAACTGGTGTCTACTTCACCGATAAGTAGGTATGTTTGAGACAGAGAGAGAGCGATCCCAATGTTTAAGACGGACAATTGTTTGGTATAATTACATCAAATCCTTCTTGTCAACAGCATAGGCCAACAGATGGTGTCCGACGCGCACCGATCCCCCTGGTTCGCTCACAAAGTGACCCGACACGTCGCGGCCAGCGGTCTAATTGCCGCGGGGGACGGCCCTCGGTTCCTCCTGCTTCCGATGGTGGAGAAGAACAGAGACAAGCTGAAGAATGTGAAGCTGCTAGCTAGAGTGAGCGTGGTTGATGAGAGAACGTGTATTGGACCGGCGGGAAACGCTACAGCTTATGGTAAGTCTGCCTTAGTTCTGGAGAAACGCAAACCAAGTTAGTTAGTTTCACTGGGCATTTTCCGCAAGTCAACACCCATGAAGTGCATATTTTGCGTGATAAAGGGGCGTAGCGTTACTCTAACCACCCCAACACTTCTGAGAATTTTCCGGTGCCTTTGGTATTGTTTATTGCGTCGTGTAATGCGTCTGGAGGCTTATCGTAAGCTGCCTTTTTCCTCGTGGGGAAAACCTGCGAACTAGAGTAGAAACCATAATCCAGTCGTTCGTGATTCCTACATAAAAAATCTACGGCGGCCGCCATCTGCACTTCCACGCGGACTACAGAGGGGTAGTGAACTAATCACGTAACGTTTTGAACGCCCGTTAGGACAGTTTAATTGTTTCCTATAAAATGTGACATTTAGATCTACCTGACGCGCGTACAATGCGTTACGTGATCAAACTGCAGGACCTCAAAACGCACCGAAGACCTCCCGATGAGGGTCGCTACGCTACGAGCATCGTACCTACTAAACTAACTAGGTATTTACTTTAGTACTGTTACGAATCTAAAACGATGACGATCCTTCATGACCTTATTCCATCTGCTATACTGAGTGAGTTGTTTGTCCAAACTAGACCAAATTGTAACACGCGTTACGCCCGTAATTTTTAGACACACTTCATTGCCTCAACAAAGCAGAATCTTGCGAAACCATCAGAATACCCAGTGGTGTTTCTGTAACAAGAAGGATAAATACACATCTACATTAAACTCATGCCTATATTCTCAAAAATAGTAGGCATGTTTAATATTTTTTTAGAGGTACTTCTAGCGATCATAGCTACCATTAGATAGAGAACATGTGATATTACAGTGATACGTGTTAGCCTATCACCAGCTCAGTGCATAACACATTTCAGTCCTATCATAGTTAGATCTTACGACATCATGAGAAGACATCCCAGTAGTATTCTAATCCCACAATACAATACAATATAAATACGGTTTATTGCACACCTCAAAAAATCACACATCTCCTAGCGTAATTCCTGGTTGTGACCCAAATTTTAATCACAAGATTTGAATATCAAAGTATAGAACAAACATACACGAAAATTTTAATACTTTTTTCTTGAAAATTTTGTTGCAGATCCAGCAAAATCTTCCAAAGTGTCGATCGATACTTATGTAAGTGTTGTTTTTGTATTTTCTAAGTTTTCTGTGGGACTGTAGGAAAAATTTTTCCCTGTCAAAGATTTAAGATATTGACTTGAATTTCACCAGGCCTGTGGAAAAGGTTTTTCACTAGCTACTTGTGCAGTAGAAGCCTTAAGTGGCGGAGCGCCCATACAAGCCGATTCCCAGCGGTTATATTTATTACATATATCGTCTCTCATAACTTTCATTGTTCCGGGTTGGGTTTGCCCATTGAAAATTTTCACGCCCCGCCACTGGAAGCCTACTTCTTAGTTTGATTGTACCTATTTAAGTCATGTATTTGGGTCAATGAACTATTTCTTGATATTACGAGATTTACGAGTACTCCCATTGGCCTAGTGGCCCGTGTCACAATGCGACAAGTTACAATTTTACAAGTCTATTCAGCCAATGTTATGAGCGTCTCTGCACTTGACCAATAACGGCAGGTCAGATGAACTGCGCGGCCTGTCTAGACTTGTGAAATGTAACTTGTATAGGTAGACCACTTAACTTAATCGGACGGGCATCGCCTCCCGCACGTCGCCCGCGTCCCGTAATCGTCTACCCCTGCACCCGCGTGCCACGCAGGTGACGACGGAGTTAAGAGTCCGCAGTAAGCTCGATTCTCCATACAAACATAGTTACGCTCTCATTTTAAAGCTGCGTGTTGGATTGTAACGGAACTTTGTATGCACAATAACATGAGGTATATCCAGGTCTGTAATTAGTTTATGTAGCTTCAGATAGGTACCATAGTAAAATAAATACAGCGAATTTAAGCTTTTCATACAAAACTTGTTATTGCTGTATTTTGTTTGTTTTATAACTCATGTAATTGTATATGCAAAGTTTGGCCACAATCCTACACGTAGTTTTAAAATGAGAATGAAACTCCGTTTGTATAAGAAGGTGAAATTCGGCCGAGCTTACTGCTGACTCTTAAGCGGTCTGTCTATAACTTCGTGAATCGAGCCACAGTCTCAGACCATATGACAGTTAATGTTAAGTTGTAGTAACCATGGCGACTACCGACAAAGAGTTACATTTGCTTATCAGATACTGTGGGTCGTGTGGGTGTCGCTAGCTGGTGTTCTCCTGCTCTGCATTGCGGGCGCGGCGGCGAGCGGCGCGGGCGCCGCCAAGCGCGTGCTGCGCGCGTTACGCCCCGCGCCCGCCGCCGCGTGCCCCGTTGCACGCCGGGGCTGGTTCACGTGAGTACAGTTTAAAATTATCAATGGAGTCCACTATTTTAATCACAACTTGTGTATAATGTATATGTTCGCGTTTGCTTGATGCAATCGCTTTCCTGAGCTCGGTAATTGAAATATTTACCTTACCTTTTGTACGCCCTGTTCCGGATCCGTCAAGAATGGTTTGAAGCTTCTCTAAGTCCAAATTAGCCATGCTGATTTTGCGCAAGTCCATTGCCGAAGTACTGGGGCCGTAGACAAGGTTACAATCGACAAGCACTAACGCTAACGCTAACGAATAAAATGTATGGGAATGACAGATGCCGACGAAACACTTTTCGTTAACATCTGTCATTCCCATACATTTTATTAGTTTTCTATTGGCGTTAGCGCTTGTCGATTGTAACCTTGTCTACGGCCCCTGGTTCTTAAGATGGCGGAGAAGTCAGGAACTCTTGCATCGGTGAACATGCCTTTCGCACTGCAGAAACGTGGCAATTTCAGCAAAATACGGAAGGCATTATTGTTAAAGCGTACGACGGCGCGGGCCCCGTGTCGGAAGTCATAGGAGTGTTTATGTACACGCGTCTGTTTTTCCATAGACGCCTGACAAGGTGACCCGCGAGCTGTGCCGCTCACGGCGAGAAAGACTATTTGTCGCTTTCTAATTAGAACCCTTAGAAAGAGACAGATAGTTTATGTCGCTGGGAGGGCTCGCATTAGAGAGAAGACGAAGCATTCATCTCTTTCTCTCAAGTTGTGTGAACAAGAGACTTCATTACTGTCTTTTATCAAACTATCAAGCGATATGCACGGCCAATTACCATTAGAGCAATATTCACGCATCTCATTTCTGCCAACGCGATTTGGATAGGCGTTAGTTACATTTCTCGTAGGTACATATTTTTAGACAGCTGATTTCTACGGTTCCTTCAAAAATGTAAGTACCTACCTATGTAAATACTTTCTAATAAAAACAACAACAAAACAACGTCAATAAAAACCTTAAAAACGCGGACTTGAGATAAGTTCTATCTGAGATCGCTGACCGTTACCAACCTTAGCAACTGAGTGAAGATGATTGTCTTATTATCTAACATAGATTTATAATAATATAAATAAGGGTAAGTAATAAACAGACTTATGGGTATGATTAACATTCAGGATTGATTCAGTGAAAACGTGCCCCAAAAACGTTTACAGCGAGTTTTTCTGAAAACCGGAAAGATCTGAAAACCTTTTGCATTCCCACTAGTATGACCTCCACTTTACAAGCTCAAATATAGCTTAGTAATTGTCAGTGGTTACTGATTAACCACAAACTGAGATTTAATTGAAATTATGCTTTATTGGGCATTTGCCGGACGCAAGAACTAATAGAAAGTGGCGAAAGTTATTTACTACCAATACCTACTACCAATTCACATGTGTGTTGTACCTATTTCTTTGTGAAAAGGTAAAGTTATCTAGATTTTTGTCCGTCGCGTCCGATTCTAATACAGTTTTTTATTTATTACGTATGACCACTATCTCACCTTATGGTAAGTGATGATGAGGTCTAAGGTCTAAGGTGTTATATGCATATACCTAGATAGTGCCTATTCATTGCAATCTGTTTCACGCACCCGCTTCCAAGCTAACGAAAATTTGGGCATTTTCAGTGAAATTTTTATTAGTTAACGATGATCGTTGGTCGTTACAAAACTGACTATTACTGTCAGAAGCATACCGTTCGTCACAAAACTGACATTTGAGACGTGATTTCGTTCTTCCTCCGAATCGTGACTCGTAATTACAACTTCCATTGCGTGTGACAGCTAAATGAAAATACCCTGCATGAACGCGTAACACATACCTATTTATTACCTACTAGCTTCCGCCCGTGACTTCGTCTAAGTGTCTCCGGGATAAAACTATCCTATATTTTAATCCAGGCTCTGAACTATCTTCGGGCAAAAAAGAATCCACATCGGTTGAGCCCTTTAAGCGTGATTGAGATTTATAATTGAAAGTGTATTTGGGAGCGTAAAATGTGGAAAAGGTGAACGTAGTAGATGCCAAGGAATCGGTGGTTGTTCAAAAACTCAAACTCAAAATGATCTTTATTCAAGTAGGCCTAGTAACAAGCACTTTCAAATCGTCAGTTATTTTTTAAAGTAATTTATTAAACATAAAAAATAAAAATTATATAAAGTAAAAATTGTATAGAAAATACTAGTGAATGTTTCTAGAAAAACAATCGAATATCAAAAAAAAAATATAACGGGAATTAAATAATTAATCTATTGATTAAAAATTCAGTCACAATTAGTTCCATGGAGTTTTATCATTCATGTAGTCTTGTGTGCTATAATAAACTTTCAAACTAAGTTTACGCTTCACATAGTTCTTGAATTTATTAATAGATAACTCAGTTACGTTTCCTGGAAGTTTGTTATAAAACCTTACACAATTACCCATGAATGATTTTTTTATTTTTTGGAGCCGAGTATTTCTAGTATTAATATTATGTACTTATGTCACAGTTTTTCCTAAAATTGACAATGTTTTTGTGTGTTGTACATACACAATAGTTTCATAGATATACTGACAATGTATTGTCATTATATTAATATTTTTAAACTTATCTCTAAGTGAGTCTCTGTGTTTCAATCGCCCGAATAGCCCGTTTCAGTAAAACACAAATAGAATGAATGTCCGAGGCACTGCCCCACAATAAAATGCCATATGACATAATGCTATGGAAGTAGCTAAAATATACTAATCGAGCTGTTTTCACGTCTGTTAATTGACGGATCTTGCTCACTGCAAATGCTGCAGAACTCAGTCTATTCGAGAGATTAGCAATATGGGGACCCCATTGCAGCTTAGAATCTAACGTTAAACCAAGAAAAACTGTACTATAAACAAGTTCCAATTCCTCATCTTTCACAAAGACACTCCCTTGCTCGTGCGTTACGTGATTCGTGACAAATTTAATACATTTAGTCTTTTTCTCATTTAACAATAAATTATTACCATTAATCCAATTTACTACTTTAGAAATAGCATTGTTTACATCATTGCAAGCTTGTTGCTGTCTTATGAGTTTGAAAATAAGTGAATTCGGTTAGCGACCACCTGAAGGAGAAGGTTTTTTTCTATTGAAGATAACATCAATTCTACACACCCTATTGAGACAATTACTTGTACATGCATTTTTTTGTTGTTTTAGAATAGAAATCTACTAAAAAACCGATAAAATATCCTTTCAGTTCACCAACTCAGCTTAAGTGGTCGCCCACCGGCACATTAAATTAGGTGGTCGCTAACCGGCGAAATGACCCTACTCATTTTTTTTAATCTAATGTAACATTAAGTACAACTATTACCTAATAACACACAGTATTCGTATTTCCAAAGCGATTGCTCATATCAATGGCATAACGCATTACCCTCGTTTTCTGTAAGACGGTCAACACAAAAGAGCAGGTCATAAGTCAATCTGTTGGGCAAAATGTAATTTCTTATTCATGTACTGTCAAATCGTTAGAGGGTTTCAGGGTTCCGTAGTCAACAAGGAACCCTTACAGTTTCGCCATGTCCGTCTGTCCGTCTGTGGCTTAGCTCAGAGACCCTGAAAGTTTTAATTCGGCACGGGTGTAAAAATCAATCACGGCGACAAAATGGTAGCTAGAATAAAAATAAAAAAATATTAAGGTCCCTACACCTGAAGAGGAGATGTAATTTTTTTTCTCGTTAAACCCATGGTGTGGGGTATCGTTGGATAGCTTGTTCAAAGATATTATGGATTTCAATAACCATTTTTCAACTTAGTGCTCCATTTGTATGATATTGGGCTTTAAGGCCCAAATTTTTCTTAGAGTGATGTGTCCCCACCCCCTGCTGGCTAAATCGCTGCTGTGCTGTGAAAAAAATCGTGGCAGTATTAGTACATATAATGAATTTAAAAGGAAAACTATCACGGCTAAGTATACATAGTTATGTCTACTTAGCCGTGATAGTTTTCCTGCTACCTACTACCGAGAGTACCGAGTAATATTCCACCAACTTAATGCGTACTTAATACGGCCAACTTTCGTACAAATTCGGCCGACGCAACCGGACCATTTACTTGGCGCGTGTCGATGTAACAAATACAGACAGGCAACTACGGAACCTTACACTGAGAGGGACCCGACACGTACTTGGCCGGTTTTTATTCTTAATAGTATTTATAAGCGTAATCGTGGGGGGCAGTTTCTGCGCTACAAGGACGTATTAAAACGTCATCTCTAAGCCTGCGATATACCTGCTGAGGGCTGGGAGGAGGACGCGTCTATGAGACCGGAATGGCTTTTGAAGTAGCTCGACTGGAGCACCTGGACCAAAAGCGCCATTTACGGAAGACTCGACCCAAACCATCCTACACTACTTGTCGGATACGACAAGGAGTACTATAGTAGTTATAACTTTTCGACTACAAATACCACTGTATCCGAGTGGTTGAAAGGATGGAGGAAGATCGGGGTGCCAAACGGGCATATTTGGGACATCCAGTAGGGCGGCGACCCGACGGACGTCCCAGGTATCGCTGGAACGACGTCGTCGAATTAGACCTGCGCGACTTTAAAGCTATGAACTGGAAGGAGATGGCGCAGGATCGGGTCAAGTGGCGACAACTCGTGTCGGAGGCCAAGACCCACTTTGGGTCGGTGAGCCATTGAATATAGATATATAGATCCGGGTGGTAAGTCATGCGATTTCGAACCTCTGGGTTAAAAAAAAAACCTGATGTATGTATGAAATATCATTTTATATTTATTTAGTTACATATAGAGCTTTAACCAGCACTATATCACTTTGACATATAGACAGGCAGCGAGTTATAGGATCTCACTGATAGTTAATATTTAACAGTAGCCATATTTGACAGCCGTCATCCCGGTACAAAAACGTCAATGATAACATATGATGACATAAATTGTACTGCGATGACAGCTGTCAAATATTAGATGTGAGGGCATTTTCGCTGAAGAAAAATATCGTGAGGAAATCGGTGTAACGCCAAGAAGTCTTAGTTTTCCCTCTGGGTTGGTTGGCGATGGTCATGCATTAGTTTTCGTATTAATGGCTATGCCTAATCTTGGAATAAGCTGCCAGTATGGACCCGGCTCCTGTAGGGACGAGAGCTGGAGTCAAGTGAGAACAACCAATGTCGTAGATGAACTGTCTTTAGAGCCTTATCACACTTGCGATTTGCGAGCGTGTTTTCTATACAATTATCAGTCGCGGCGAACACGCTGCGTGATCGCCTTCATACAAAATACGCTTGGAAATCGAAAGTGTGATAAGGCTCTAATATATAAGGCTATGTCATCTACACTTTATAATAATAAAGAGGAAAGATTTGATTGTTTGTTTGTTTGTATTGAATAGGCCCCGAAACAACTGGACCGATGTGAAAAATTCTTGTACCATTAGAAGTCGACATTATCCCTGATGAACATAGGCTACTGTTTACCGCGGGTAAATGCTTCATTCCTACGCACTAACCGTGAGAAGCCGGGCCAAGCAGCTAGTTCCTAATGAGAGCCTTATCACACTTGCGATTTCCAAGCGTATTTTGTATGAAGGCGATCACGCAGCGTGTTCGCCGCGACTCATTATTGTATAGAAAACACGCTCGCAAATCGCAAGTGTGATAAGGCTCTTAGACTAGCTGCCCGGCCCGGCTTCGCACGGTTTTTACACAAACAAACACGGCTTTCATCAGGGATAATGTCGGCTTCTAATGGTAAAATATTTTTTCAAATCGGTCCAGTAGTTTCGGAGCCTATTCAATACAAACAAACAAACAAAAAAACAATCAAATCTTTCTTCTTTATAATATTAGTGTAGATACACCATTACTTTCATACTAGACTTGCACCACGACACTTCGGTACAACCGGAAAAACTCTAGGCGATCATGAACTGTTCGACTATGACTTGTTCATAAATATCATGAAGGCCATCCGTCCTCCTATAACCTGAAAAAGTTTAATGGTACATAGTTCATTCTTCATTTCACCCATCACCCATTACAACAAAAAAAGATACAAAAAAAAAAATACAAATACCATCCAGACCACCATTCATACACAGAATCACTTATTCCATTAGAAATCATTTACCATACAGTAATCGCAGATTCAGTCGCCCGTATCCTGCGCGGGGACTGCTTTCTATTATTATAAAAGTTGAAAAACCCCCGACTTTTTCATTTCAAATTCCGATATCTCAAAAACGGATGAACAGATTTTCATGAAACATGGCTAAGAACACTCGGGATAAAATTATCTATGACAAAAAAAAACCGCATTCGAATACACAGATACACAGACAGACACGTTAAACTTATAACACCCCTCTCTTTGCGTCGGGGGTTAAAAACCAAGGAGACAAAAAAAAACGTCGTAGCATTTTTCCTGGTTGCGGCCTTAAGGAGTCCGGGGCCGATTATAAAAGCGGAGGTTAGTTACAGAACTCACGACGGCCACGACCTCTAGAATTGAAAATCGCGTTCCTCGCCGCTCAGCTGCAGTGGTTCTATAGAAAATACATATTATAAAGTGCGACCCGTTGTTACATGGAACTTCGTGTAAAATAGTACAGCGTCTTAAGTACAAGTTACATAGAATTTGCGTAATTCCGCGTAACTTTCGTATGGGATTACTATTCAATAGGGAGGATGGTTAGTCAGCAGTTACATAAACTAGGCGAAATCTTACGCATAAATATGTTCTCGTGGAATACGGAATCGCCTGTTTTACGTTGGCTGATGTCATAGTGATATAAATAGGTACTATGTAGGTTCAGCATGCAGGTTTCGTAATATACTTTGCCACCTCTTGGTTAAACACCAACGTCCGGTTGATCTAGTTTTTTACCAACAAATGTGATGTTGGCCCCCATCTCAATATTGACTATATCATACTCATTAGAGTATTGATATTATGGGGATGTTGACTGCTCGATTTACACGTGTTAAGTTGTTAAGTAATTTACTTAATTATTACTTAATTACTTACTTAGGTGACTAAATGCGTGTAAACAATTAATTTAGTATAGGTAGATGAATTATCGAGAACATGGAATTGCATTTAAAGTGGTAGTACGAGAAAATAGAAAATTCAAATATAGAATGCCTGTAAACATACAATACTACTACATATGCAATTCCATGCTCTCGTTAATTTATCTATAATAAGTTATAACTAAATTAATTGCTTACACGCATTTAGTCACTTAATATTAAGTTATTTAGTTAACTTCTCATGAACTTAAAATATACAGTATGTAAATCGAGCATATATATAATAATAAAGCCTTTATTTCCCATATATCTTATACATAACTTAAATCTATTTTTTTGGGTTTTTTAAGTGTAGGTGCTTAAGTTTTTATGAAACGGCAAGTGTTATCTTCACGATTTTCAATAGTCAAACAGCGTCAATTTTGATTATTGTGTATTAACATCTTTAAAATTGCCTATAGATATGTAAGTAAAGGAAACAACGGATCGGCCATAATTAATTTATTCTCTCTCATCTCCTATCCCTTTCATTCATCTATCCCTTTCTTTCTCAGGTCACGCTTTCATACTGTCTCTTCCTCACACAATTACGTTTCGTTTTACAATCATTATTAATGTTTGCACCTTCCAGATATAAGTTGAAGCGAGCATAGTATTCCGAGTATTTTCGTGAGTTTTGTTTATGGGTAATGCAAGATTTTATTTACTGTTGTTAATCAACACTGGGCCCAGGACTACTGTCCATTCCCTCTCATCTATAAGAGGACAGATTATATAAGAGGAACCCTTTGCCCAGGAGTGGGTGGGTGGGTGGATCTGAAATAAAGTTTTTTTTTATTATTTTTTTTATGATGCTTTTTTTTTAGCTGATGTAGATGGTGATAATGACGATGATGACGATGACAATGTTTTCAACTACCGTGTTCAGCACGGGAACCCCGAGTTCCTTAATAATGCATGGAGATGGAGATAATGTTCATTAATTGTCGCTCGTCGCATGCAGAATGCAACCGTTTGATAATTAGTTTAATTCTAAACATGACTTTCGCTAAAACATTGCGTGTGACACGGTCGATTCTAATGTTCCAAAGTTGGGTTCGCAAGCCCTCCGACTTCAGAGTATAGCCGTACCTACACTATAGTAGGTCAAGACTATTTTTCCTTAAACAAGTGTCGAAACAAATGCCAAATTTCGATGGCCTAGGCACTCGAAACTACTATAACAATGCTAAAAAACCGTTTCATAACTCAACCACAAAACAATAATAAGTGCCTACGTAATATTTCTTGCATTATCTTCAATACCTAACTAAAGAGTGCATCCAACCATTGTCTTTAAAAACTTCTTATCTCACGCAAGAATCCATTGTGAATTCTACCTTATACATTTACGTTAAGGTTGTAGTTTGAAGTAAAATAAAGGGTGAAATGGTAGCTTAATTAGGTTGGTACACTTCGTACAGTGTTGGTGCAATCGCCACACCTTTCAAGTGGTCTGATATTGCATTGATGGTAAAAGTAAATTGATGTTTCGGACGCTGCATGTTGTATCATTAGATGAGAAGTTCTTTTTATATTGTTACAACACCTCCGGTCGGTTCTTCTTGACGAAGCAACTTATTTTATTAAATATTTTTGTTTCGTGTTAATTTAACGTGGAAGTTACCAAGATCTTTGAAACGATATGGGACAGAGCCCTTCGGCCGTCTACAGAACCGGAGTTTCGGAACTGGTTCCGTACGAGGCTTTTAAATTACTTGTATGGAACTGGTTCCCTACGAGGCTTTTAATTTACTTTTATGGAACTGGTTCTGTACATGGCTTTTAATTTATTTGTATATAACTGTGAGACCTTGTTCACCGAAAAAGGTTTGGCATGAAGGCCGTGTCACTGGGGAGTGTGGCTCATATTTTCCGAAAATCATTTTTTCTTCGTGCCAATTATTCCGTTCCCATAATTTCCCGGTGTAATTTTTCTCCAGTCCCCTATTTTCTTGGTAGTTATTATTCCGTTCCCATATTTTCCCAGTGGCTTTTTGCCCCAATATTTTATTTTCCATGGGAATTTTATTCCATTCCCATATTTTCCCAGTGCTCATAAATAATATTATTCAAATGGTATAATAATAATATCTGGTTACCTCTACTTTATTTATACTAGTTTCAGAGAGACTCTACGGCAGTTAGCTACACCGAGGTACGACGACGAGCGAAGCGAGGAGGAGTGTTAGGTGAACTGCGACCTACAGCGCGCGAGCTGAGCGAGCGTAGCGAGCGTGCCGCGGCAGCGGCCGGCGAAGCGCCAGAATCGAAACCTTCACTTCCTCATATAAGATAATCACCTGGACTTTTGTGCTTACCTATGTAAATATTACAAAAAAAAAATCGGTTCTGGCGCTTCGCAGGCCGCTACCGCGGCACGCTCGCTACGCTCGCTCAGCTCGCGCGCTGTAGTTCGCAGTTCACCTAACACTCCTCCTCGCTTCGCTCGTCTTTGTACCTCGGTGTAGCTAAATGCCGTAGAATCTCTCTTAAACTAGTATAAATAAAGTAGAGGTAACAAGATATTATTATTATACCATTTGAATAATATTATTTATGAGCACTGGGAAAATATGGGAATGGAATAAAATTCCCATGGAAAATAAAATATTGGGGCAAAAAGCCACTGGGAAAATATATGAACGGAATAATAACTACCAAGAAAATAGGGGACTGGAGAAAAATTACACCGGGAAATTATGGGAACGGAATAATTGGCACGAAGAAAAAATTATTTTCGGAAAATATGAGCCACACTCCAAATGACAGTAGTGATTGATTGACATCATGCTCCTTATTTTATTTTTTTAAAGACTTACGAACTAATTGCAGCCAGGATTTTACACAAAGGCTGACATAGAGTTTACTCATACAAAATATTTTATGAAAATAACTTAGTCGTCCTTTCGCTTCTGCGTCCGCTCGCTGTGTCTTTACTCATGAGTTCCGTACACGGCTGATGAAATATAATAATTACTTGATCGGAACCAGTTTCATACAAGTAAAAAAAAAGCCTCGTAGGGAACCAGTTCCATACAAGTAATTTAAAAGCCTCGTACGGAACCAGTTCCGAAACTCCGGTTCTGTAGACGGCCGAAGGGGTACAGACAACAAATATAATGAAACAATAACCATAATCGTCTGAAACCCAGGGCAAGACTCGAACTTGTGACCTCTGCCCCACCATTCTGTAACTTGTTTTAAGCTCACCTCAACGCTCACCCACAAATATATCTTGACACCGCAATGCGTTGTAACTAATTGTAGGTAGAGGTCTAGTTTCGTGATGGGTGACCGGCGGGGTGAGCCGCATTAGCGCGTAGCGAATAACAGCCCTGTATTGCCGGTACTACAGTCAGGGTTGGGCAGTATTTCAATTACATGTATTTGAAATACAAATACGTATTTTGTATTTGTGAAGTATGTTGTAATGTTTCGAAGTATTTTGTAATTGGTATTTCAACTACCGCACTCACATATATTTAGTACCTATTTCGTATTTCAAATACTTTACTTTTTAAAATACATTTGCACAAAAATACATCTTATTTAATTCTATAACCGTATAATGGAACGTTTTTTTAATATAGTTAGGGCACTGTGGCAACACTACTGTAAGTTTCACGTCAAGTGCCAATTTAGTTCGTTACGCGGTTTTTCTGTTGCGGAGGATTTGATTCGGATAGATAAGATAATGGATTTAATTTCACGTCCATCTACATCGACACCAAGAGAGGAACGAGGCAGTGTTGACAATGATGATGGCGATGGTTACAGTGAAAGTTCAACAACATATCCACTAATTGTAACCGGCAAATACTACAAAGTGACCACGGGCTCGAGTGTCCCCCGTGGTAGAAGCCAAGATCCAGTAAAAGTTGAAGCATCTTGTGTAAAATGTCAGACACTTATTAAAGGTAGTCTCAGCCTGTGTTCTTCCGGTCCAGTCGAGAGACTGTTTTCATTGGCTGGATACATTCATTCACCTACTAGACGGAACTTATCTGACAATACTTTTAGGAATTTAGTTATTATGAAAGGAAATTCCTTCTTCAATTTATAAAAACGTGTGAAAAGTGTTGTGAGATAAGTTTCAAAGAAGTTCAATTATGTATTTTGTATTTGAAATACATTATTTTGAATACTGTATTTTGTATTTCAAATACCTGTCACCAAAGTAGTTTGTATTTCAAATACGTTTTTACATGTATTTTGTAATTTGTATTTCAAATACAATGAAGCCAGTAATTTTGCCCAACCCTGACTACAGTGCTCTCACCTCTGAGCTACCGAGGACATTGACTGATGTAGCATTTTTTTTACCACCAGTGTGGTTAGTTGTTTAGTAATGAATAATATCTAATGCTCAGTCAGACTCCCTAAAGCATCAACGACATCGGAGTTTAAAATGCGTTGACTATGCGTTTTAAATATAACGCAAATCTATACTCCAAGCGTTCATCTTAATCGTCGAAGGTTAAACGCAATCCCATTTTTAATATGAATAGAAGCAGTTTTCCCGGGTTTTCCCAAAGGAGCCCGGGGTCCACTCTGGCACCTAGTTTCAAGATTAACGAAGTGTTTAACGAAAGTGAAAGCTATCTCAAAAACAAAACTTAGTCGGGCTTATACAGGTTTCCTCGTGATGTTTTCCTTCACCGAAACTACACCTTTATGTTAAACTAGCTGATGCCCGCGGCTTCGCCTGCGTGGTTATAGGAAAATGTAACATATTGAATTTTCCCGTAGGAATTAGATGTTTTCCCGCTGGAAAAAGTAGCCTGTCACTCTCCAGCTTCTACACTATCTCCATACAAAAAATCAGATCAATACGACGTTCCGTTGCGACGTGAAAGAAGGACAAACATACAAACACACACACTTTCGCATTTATAATATTAGTAAGGATATCTAATGATATTTTGTACATAAGTTTTTAAAATACCTAACATGAAATTTACGATTTTGGCGCAGTTCAATGTCCGCAGCTTCAGTCAGGCTGTATTAGGAACGCGTAACGCGCCTCACTTCAGACTCGGAGAGCTACGGTAGCCTAGTGGTTCAGGCATGCGGCTGTCAAGCGGCGGTCGTGGGTTCGAATCCAGGTTCGTACTAATGAGTTTTTCGGAACTTACGTACGGAATATTTACCGTTAGCTTTTCGGTGAAGGAAAACATCGTGAGGAAACCGGTCTTATCCCAATAAGGTCTAGTTTTCCCTCTGGGTTGGAAGGTCAGATGGCAGTCGCTTTCGTAAAACTAGTGCCTATGCCAAATGTTGGGGTTAGGTGTCAAAGCGGACCCCAGGTTCCTTTAGGGGCATTACCGGGAATAACGCTAGGAGGATGATGATGAACGCACCACACCTCACCCGTCGCGCCTACCGAAACTAGACCTCTACCTACGCTTATAGTTACTACGAATCGTGGCGTCGAGATATATTTGCTGGTTAACGGTGAGGTCAGATCCCGTACCATCGTCGGCCTTATCACACGATAATACGATACCGACGCTCTATCCTGTCACTTATTGTGTGATAAGGCCGACCATGATACGGGGTCAGGTTAAAACAAGTAACAAAATATGGATTTGTTAAAATCGTGACGCAACGGACGCGTGCGTCACTGCCTCAACGCACGTCAGAGTTATTTAAGACAATTTATGATGGGTTATGGATCTGGAACACAGCGAACTTAACAATGATATGACGACGTCTGTAACCTGGTTGGAGTCACCCTGCCTACTAAGCGGGATGTCGCGGGTTCGCATCACGGTAAGGGCATTTATTTGTGTTGATGACGAATATTTGTTCCTGAGTCATGATCTATTTATTTATGTATTTATTTATCTTTATAAGTAACTACATCGTCGTCTAGTACCCAGAGTACAAGCTTTGCTTAGTTTAGAAGTAAATCGATTTGTCGACGAATTTCTCCAAACGTTAGTTTAGTTGTTATGACATATCTCGCCGACTGAAAACGAACCAGTTAAATTGTTGGCAACGTCATACTAAGGTTATATAACTGTTGAACCTAGTACTTGAGTTTCCGAGTCCAATAAGAAACCAGTGACTTGACTTATTGAGAAGTTTGGAGTTGGAGAGGGGATTGGTCAATAAAGTTATACTTGAGATTATTTGAGTTGGCCGAATTGGTTCAAAATTGTCCAATTAAAAAGCAACCTTACCGTCTAAGGTGGAAGATTCCAATTGCAATGACAATCTCAACCATAATGGATCTTGTTGGACCCGGAAACTCAAGAACGCTCTATGACCATAGAAAATCGTGACGCCACTTGTTCCTATTTCCTTAAACTTCTTACCTACTAACAGAGCGTTTTGACGTTCCATAACGCGTTGCTTATTTGACTATTTAATTTTCCTAACATTTTATAGCCAAAATGTATAGCCAGCGTTAATATCTGACATGTCCTGATATGCCGATGGAAAGTTCCTGAAATGGAGAAGCTTTCCCAATGGAAAATTCTTGGTAATTTCTACAAACCTATGGGAGACTTAAAATGGAGAGTTTGCTGAAATTTCTGGAAAGTTTCTCATATTTACAAAAACTTTCCGCAACTCGCACATCCTTATTAACACAACCCTATTTACAAAGCCGAAAGGAAGCATCAGATATTTTTGCCAGCTTAGTAAAGGCAGATATTTATGCTGGTGACTTGCTCATTGAAGTTTAGTTACGGTTTGTATGGTGGTACCACACGACCTTCAAACAAAGCATCCAGCAAACGTCGCTCCGTTAGGTGAACCGCTAATGAGCAATATAACCTAAAAAGCGAAAAAAGCGAAGGGCATCTTTCGGCCTTGGCCTGCCTTGACGCGCGCGAATAAAGTGAAAACGGTCGTTCACACTAGCAAGATAATTTCAATGATATTCAGTATTCATCCGCCATAGTGATGACATATGGCACTGTAACGTGACTACGCTACGCTACGCGCTTACTATGTGCCTCATAAGAAGGCTCAAAGTCAGCCAAAGGGCAATGGAGAGGGCCATGTTGGGAGTTTCTCTGCGTGATCGCATCAGAAATGAGGCTATCCGCAGCAGGACCAAGGTAACCGATATAGCCTAAACTTAAGTGGCAGTGGGCAGGGCACATAGCACTTAGAACCTATGGCCGTTGGGGCGGAAAGGTTCTCGAGTGGCGACCACGTACCGGAAGGCGCGGCGTGAGTAGGCCCCCCACAAGGTGGACTGATGACCTGGTAAAGGTTGCGGGAGTCCGCTGGATGCGGGTGGCGCGGGACCGGTCACTTTGGCACTCTTTGGGGGAGGTCTATGTCCAGCAGTGGACGTCTTTCGGCTGATATGATGATGATGATGATGATCCGCCGTAAACACGAGATTACTAGGCCACTGCATGATCATCATCAGTCGTTCCCTCAAGGCTGAGCATCGTGACATCATGTCCTAAAGAAAGAAGTTGTGTGATTGCCAAGTCACAAAATTTTATTTAGCAAGCATATCGTCGCTGCGCTTGTAAAATCCGACATGTAAAAAAACCTAACTTTTCAGGAGACACAAAAAACATGTTTGTTTTGTAACCAGGGTCAAAACTTTAGAATCAAGTATGCCGGAAATTCAATTTATTACTGAGGCGTTGTATAATATGATGTTTAAAAAAAAATACTCATGTTTCTAGGAGATACAATTTTTTTTTGTATTTTTGGCACATGGCGGTTTTTAAATGTGTCATTTTAACCCTCTATGTAATTTTGTGACTAAACGGATTATTGCTCCTGTGATATACTTTTACAAACAGTCTCATATAGCACAAATCGGATTATATTACGCATGGAAATGAATGAAAAAGTTGGTGTTTTGTGTAATGATGGTTATTTACGCATAATAAGTGTGCGTTTTTGACAATAATAGAAATAATTCTTATGAACTACGGTGATTCAATTTAAAATTGTGCATTTAACAATGGTTGCACCAATTTTTTTTTGTTTGCTGTCAATTAGATTTTAGTTAGTTTGAATACTACCGACTGAAACCGATCGATGTTATTATTTTAAAATCTCAAATATTTTACTGATTTACAACTTACTAGCGTTAATTAATGACAATGATTGTAAAAATTCCTTTTTTTTGGGCACAGTTTGCCACATTAAACAGATTTTACTGTTCTTTCACTAAATAGCACGTATTAACTTCCTTTAATTGTATGACGATAAGTAAATAAAATCGAATGATTTGACGGTAATTAATTGTAAACTTCAATTATACAAGTACCACCTACTTGTCGTAAAATCCGCTAAGTGCCAGTGCAAGGCGCAAAATTTTATCACAGGTTTATTAGGCACAAGAAGCGCTATGTGGCGATGTAACACATAGTGCATTTTGAAGGGCATTTTCATACTTATTTCACATAGCTGATTTTTATTTTTCGGGAAGCAGTTACAATTTCGATAAATTGATTATAGAGGAAGATGCGCCTTCGGAAGTAGTTCAAAATTATGCCAAAAACCGAGTTTCAAAAATAAGCACATGTCGGATTTTACAAGCGCAGCGACGATATAAAGATTAAAAAGAATGCCTGAGACTTGGCTCTACGAAATATTAGACAATTTTTTACGGTGGAAAAGTTTCGAGACTTAGTCTTTTTTACATGTCATGTTTTTTATTTTATGGGATATCACTTCTTTTTGTAGGTTAGTATGTTATCAAGACATACAAATTATGAATGCAGTCCCATTCACTGCAAATGTAGGTGACTTTGTAATCTTATATATTAATTTATTACAAAGTTATTTATGCAGTTGGTGTATCTAGAGCTGGACCGAAATTGCAAAATATTTAAGTTTTTCCTTGATTTATACACTAAACACTAATTGTATTCTAAATTTGAAGATTCTGTCTGCTAGAAGTGCCTTAGAGTTTTGATAATCGGTCAGTAAGTGAGTGAGTGACAAAATTAAGAAACTTTTACTAGTTATAATTCTTAAACTACTGGTTATAATTCGTAAAATTTGAAATATACCGTGTTTATACAATACCTACTTGGTTACTGAAAATTCAGGCTTCTAGTTTTATCACAACGAAGCTATAGTGGGTTAGAAAATTGCCTGTACTGCTCCGAGAAAATCCTTCCTTCCGTACCATCCTTTTCTCGAAGCAGTTCAGGCCATGTTCAACCCCACTATGACTTGCCGTGCTGCTGTTTTGCTTGACTTGGCGGGGGCACTGCCGTGCCCCCAGATATATTAACATTACTAGTGACCTAACCTAATATGAAGCTTGTAAAAAGCCCAAACTTTTTATGAAGTGCAGTTTGTATGCAGCTCTCTCGATCCATTTTATTCGTCTACGGAATTTGTGTAAATAATGTTTAAAAGCAAACGTGTTCCGTTAGCCAAGTAGCAATTTGTTTCACTTTAGTCCTTTTTTTAAGGGCCGTTCGTTGGTAAATTACGCTCGACGCTTTGAACAAGCGTCATTCGATTGTAATCCGAAAACGTTGAGACCGATTATATTCAATGGCTCATCTATTTGCGCTTGTCTTAGATAGCTTTAGATAGATAATTACCTACAGATTAGATAGGAAGTTGGTTTCTGTACCCGCATAAAATGTTTTATTTTAATACTTACTGCTACTATTATAGTCGACCGGTAAGGCACGCGACTGTCAATAAGGGGGGTGATCACGTAACTTTTCGAACGCACGTTAGGACAAATCATTCAATCAAGCCATTTTCGTCACATTTAATAGATCTATCTACCTGACGCGCGTACAATGCGTTGCGTGATCGACCAGTACGTCTAGCACTTGCTCCTCAGTTGCTTCGCGCGCGACTAAGCGTCTCCTGTCTCACTCGCACAATGCAAATCAGAAAGAGGAGGAGGGCGTCAGTTATGCTAACCCCGCTGCTGGAGTTCGTGGGTTCGAACCTCGGCTCGCACCACTGGGTTTTTCAAATAAAACAAATACTTCATCATCATCATCATCATCATCATATCAGCCGATGACGTCCACTGCTGGCCATAGGCCCCCCAAAGAGTGCCACAATGACCGGTCCTGCGCCACCCGCATCCAGCGGACTCCCGCGACCTGGTCATCAGTCCACCTTGTGGGGGGGCCTACCCACGCTGCGCCTGTACGTGGTCGCCACTCGAGAACCTTTCCGCCCCAACGGCCATCGGTTCTACGTGCAATGTGTCGCCACCTTGGTTTTGCTGCAGATGCGATCGCGCAGCAGAGAACCTCCCAATCTCCATTGCCCTTTGGGTGACTTTGAGACAAACAAATATTGTCATTTAATATTTAACAGTATTTTTTCGGCGAAGGAAAACGTCGTGCTGGAAACCGGATTAATCCCAACAAGGTCTGTGTTTCCCTTTGTGTTGAGGTCAGATGGCAGTCGCTTTCGTAAAACGAATGCCTACGCCTGATCTTGAGATTGGGTGCCAAAGCGGACCCCGGGTTTATTTAGGGTACAACCGGGAAAAACGCTAGGAGGATGGTGATAGTATTAACCTTCGAGATGGACATGCTGTATTTTATTCCACAGCTTTGCGTTCTGTGGTATAAGCGGGCGAAGCCACGCAGCTAGTATACCTCCATAACATAACTGCGTCGAATCAAGCGCAGTTTTTAGGTCAACACCTTTGTCTCACGTAATCGTACGAATTATAAATATATCGCGGTAAGCTTTGGCCAATAATTATGTCCAATTAGTCTGACATGGCGTCCGTCCTACAACGCGTTATGTAACATGCTGCCCTGCGGGCTTGCCTGACATATGCATGCATCATATTGTAAGAGGGACGGGATGGCACAATGGCTGCTGTACGCATTGGGCCAAGGTAGTGCGCCAGCACGTTGGGCTAACGTGTAGAGATCTACTTGGCTGTATGTTGGTAGTTGGCGCGCCAAGATCCTTTGATGTGTGCACGGAGAACCGCCACCATTCGGTTGGCCATCAAAGTTAGCGCCAACTACCAACGTACAGCCAAGTAGATCTCTATACGTTGGCCCAACGTGCTGGCTTACTTACCTTGGCCCAATGTGTACAACGGCCATAGGGGGGTACTCGAGTAGATAAAGGTACGCAAAATGTTGGATATGAAGCGAAAATATTGACATCATTGACCTATTTTGAGGAACATTATGTTTCTCGTAATAGACTGCGAAATATTATCACTTTTCGGGTGCGGCGAGACCAGGGGTCCACTAACACGTTCGCCGTCCCCATACAATGATCTGACAACACACGTCCAAGTGTTCTTCCAGTTCGAAGTGAATCCATTGTGGAAGCACGTACTCTTGAACAGCAGGTTATTGTATTTTATTGCATGTTTGCTTTCTGAAGCGCTATATACCTTGGCGTGAAAACGGATTCTATATCAACTCGGCCTGCAAACCCTATTTTCTCGGCCCGTTCAGTAATGTACTATTGTATTCGTATTACACTAAGCCTCCTCGCAATAATAAACCTGCCACTAATAAACTGTACTTAACAGCCCCCTAAAAACAGTTGTTACACACTAGTTCGGCGACGGCTAATGGCGGATGCAAAGGAAAGACAAGGATCTCGTTTTAGGTTATAATTGTATGTGCTTACAGTTTGGATGGTAGAAAAAAGAGATCCTTGTCTTTCCTTTGCATCCGCCATTAGCCGTCGCCGAACTATATGGTGACCCCGACGTGATTTAAGATAGTTACAAATTGTTCATATGTTAATAAAGCTTGTCCTAGCACCCTTTTTAAATGATGTTTTGTAAGTTTTATATTACTTTCCCATAGCGACCCCATGTGGGGTGTATAAACGGGAATAAAACGCCATTTTATGCCCTCGTCTGCACAGTGAGATACTAGTTCGCTAGAACGGTCCATTAAGTATTTTTGTAAATCTTGCAATTCGTTATGAGCCCCATGAAACGTAGTTGAATTGTCACTCACCAACTCCTTTGGTTTACCTCGTCTCGCGATGAACCGCCGTAGCGCTGCTAGGAAGTTGGCTGACTCCAGCCCTGAAATCAATTCGAGGTGAATGGCCTTCGTCGCGAAACAAATAAATATCCCTATATAGCACTTGTAGACCCTGTAACCACGTCCTGTCCTATCCCGGATGTTATAGGGTCCCGCGTAATCTAAACCCGTAATCCAAAAGGGGGGGGAGGGGTTGACCCTCGAGGGGGGAAGGTTCCCCATAATAGGGTTGGTTGTTTTTGGATTTGCCCTAAAACACGGTACACATTTATTTACGATTTTTGTTGCTATCATTCTACCTCTGGTTGGCCAAATTCGTTCGCGCATTGTTGAAAGCAATAACTGAGGACCAGCGTGGAACATTCGTATGTGTGCGTTTTGCATAAGCAGCTTCGTTAGTGTGTGTTCGTGACTCAGAATAAAGGGATGTTTTTTATCGTACGCGTACTGTGAAAGACCGATTCTTCCGCCTACGCGAATGAGTCCATTCTCCATGAATGGGTGTAATGACAATATTTTTGATTTGTTATGAATTGGATTGTTATTTTTTAATAATTTGTATTCTTGAGGGAATGACTCCATTTGTGCAAGTTTGATTAATGTTTGTTCCGATTGTTTTAACTCGTTAACGGTTAATAACCCGGATATTTGTTTGTTATGGTTAATTGTTCGTGTTTTGTTTTTTGTATTATGTATAAATCGAAGAATGTAGGCTAGTACATGAATAAGAGTTCTATCACTCGACCATCTCTCGAGTAGGTATTGTAGAGTGTCATTTGATTGAGTGTTTAGAATCATGTTATATGTTGCATCTATATTGATCTCGGGCCGTTGACCCAATGACTCTGCACTGCGCGTCGGCCATGTGTCAGCGGTTTGACTAAGCCAGGATGGCCCGTGCCACCATGGATGTTTGTTTATCAATTTGCTTGGTTCTATACCGCGTGATAAATAATCAGCTGGATTGTCCTCGGAACTAATCCAGTGCCAGTCATCTTTACTTGTAAGTGATAATACCTTTGTTACTCGATTGCTAACAAAACAAGTGAGTTTAAGGTTATTATTTTTTAACCAACAAAGATAAATGCTCGAGTCTGACCACAAAGTGATTCCTGCTATGTCACATTTTATGGCCCGTTTCACCCTGTCGACATGTGTTGCTAAAAGTAAGCCTGAGCAAAGTTCCAAATTTGGAATAGTTTGAGGTTTTATTGGTGTTACTTTTGATTTCGAGTAAAGTAGGTGAACTTGGATGTTACCTAAAGTGTCGCTAGAACGAATATAAATGACTGCCCCATAGGCCTTCGTACTACTGTCACAGAACCCATGTATCTCCAGCTTTACATAATTGGGTATAACTGTACATCTTGGAATTTTTAAGTTATTTAGAAGGAATAGTTCACTGTAATATTTATTCCATTCTTCCATTAATTCGGGTGTCAACTCGGCGTCCCAATCTAATCGGGCTTTAAATAACTTTTGGATAAATATTTTAGCTATTATTATCACTGGTCCTGTCAACCCTAGGGGATCAAAAATGGAGGAAATGACCCCTAGCACCTTTCTCTTAGTGATTGGTTGCGAAATTTGGTTTTCTTTTATAGTGTACATAAGCGTATCAGAGTCATTGCGCCATGCTAGCCCGAGTACCTTATGTGTTTTATCTCCAAACTCGGTTGGAGATGTGTGTTGGTGTGTGTGTAACTTTGTTACCTTTTGTAAGATGGCTTCGGAGTTGGATTTCCACTTGCGGAGTGTGAAGTTCGCTCCCCGCAGGATCTCGTTCACCTGTGAGGCTATTTCAGCTACCTGACTCTCGTCATCGCCCCCGGCAATGAAGTCGTCCATGTAAAACTGATTCGCGATGGCCTCCGCCGCCGCTGGAAATGTATGTTTGTTCTCGTAAGACAATTGCAACAAACATCTTGTCGCGATGTGTGGTGCTGACTTAAGACCAAAGCTTAGTGTAGTCAGCAAATAGATTTGGAGTCGTTGCTGCTGGTTTTCCCGCCAGAATATGCATTGTAGGTATTGTTGATATGGTTTCAAATAAATGCAACGGTACATTTGAGTAATGTCCGCGTTTATTACATACCTGTATTTTCTAAATCTAAGTAATATGTTAATGAGCTCGTCCTGCTTTATTGAACCCTTGTATTGTATGTCGTTCAATGAAAGACCGCTATCCGTCTTACAACTTGCATCGTACACAATTCTAGTAGGGGTGCTTGGGGAATCACGAAAAACCGCCTGGTGCGAAAGTAGATTACATGGCCCTTCATAATTATCAGGTAATTTAATCATATGGCCAGCTTGTTTAAATTCGCGCATAAACTTTACATATTTGTCCTTAAAATCAGGGTTCCTTTGGAATTTAGACTCTAATGTGTTGAACCTCCGATAAGCAATATGCCTAGATTTACCTAGATTGGTAGGTGGTAACATTAATGGAAGTTCAACTTCGAAATTACCTTCAGAATTGCGTGTATGGGTATTTTTAAATATATCCTCGCACTGTTTCTCATCATAAGGTAAATTCGGTGCGGAACCCTCTTCTATTTCCCAAAACTTTTGCAATTGCGTCTCGACAGTAATTTTACATTGAATAGCCTCGAAACGTGGTTTAGAGTGTACGGAACCCGTCACCACCCACCCCAGGCGAGTTTTTTGCAATGTAGGCATTCCGGTGCCCAGTTTGTGCTGACCGACACAAAGTAAATCATAAAAACGTTCTGCGCCGATGATCATATCTATCTCGCTAGCCACGTTAAAGTCGTTATCAGCTAATTTATAATGGGATGGAATGTTCCAATGTTGGGTATTATGCATGTTTACGTTCAAACTGCAAATAGTAGGTACAATAAAACAGGACAGCGTTGTTGTGTAACTATTATCTAATGAATGCAGCGTTAGATCACAATAATTTAAAACATTAGTCACGCTGTTATTAAAACCTACCACTTTTAGGTTGTGTTGTGTTTTATCTAGTTGCAACTTGGTAAATGCTGCATGCGTAATAAAATTCGACTGCGATCCCGAGTCTAACAAGACTTTTAATTTGTGAACCTTGTTGTACTTGTCCCTGACGAGTACTTGGGCTGTTGGAAGTATAACGGATTTATTTTGAGAAATCGGTTTTGTTTGTTTATTACACATTAATGTTGTACTCTCGATTTGAGTGTGACTGGAGCTTGGTTGCTCGTTGGTAAACATCGTACTTGGTAGTCGTGGTTTGTTGTTGTTTGGTGATGTGTTACTATACGTATTTGTATTTGGTTTGTGTAGCAACGTGTGGTGTTTGCCGCGGCATAACCTACATGTACTGGCCCTGCAGTTAGCTATGATATGCGTTCCGGACAAACAATTGAAACATAATCGTAGTTTATTTATGACTCGAATTCGCGCACTAACACTTAATGCACTGAACTTTTGACACTGGTTAATGTAGTGTGTACCTGAGCAATAAGGACACGAGTTAGATTTATTATGGTTGGAGGTTACCTTGGTAGGTTCGGACGTGGTTACCATGGCCTTCTTGGGGATGGTGCTGTCGTCCGAGTGTGCTGCCGGACTGGACACTTCCAGCCGATCAGCTCGGTTTCTCAGGAAAGCTCGAAATTCCTGCAACGAAGGCAATTTCCTCGAATCAATACTGTTTTCCCACTTTGATTTTAATCGGCTGTCTAGCTTGTTTGCTAGTACATGAATTATCATGAGATCCCAATTCTCGATAGGTACATTTAATGAATGTAGGGATCTCAAGTGTTTAGAGATGTTGTCGCAGAGCCCTCTGAGGCCCAAAGGAGTTGAAGGGACAGTCTCCACGTCGAATAAGGCTCTCATGTGGTTGGAAACTAGGCGTCGAGGGTTATTATAACGCTCGCAAAGCATCTGCCACGCGAGCGTGTACCCTTCTTCGGAAAAATCAAGCGAACTAATTACCTCGAGCGCGCTGCCTTGTAAACAACTGCGTAGGTATTTATACTTCACTATTGGAGGCAGCGCGCCTTGATTGACCAGAGCACTAAACGTGTCTCGAAACTGCAGCCATTGTGATAGGTCTCCATCATAGCTAGGCAGGCTGATTTCGGGATACTTTATCGACTCACCTACAGATTGCGGAGGTCTGCTATCAATTGTAACGGGAGTTTCCTCGTTTTTTACTAGTACCTTGGCTTTTGCCGTGAGTCGATAAAATATGTCCTCAAAAGACTCACGTTCGGCGGCTTGAGCCTCGATGTCACCTTCTTCGCTGCACAGTGTCTCGATCCTATCCTGTACTTTAGAAAAATCTTCGTATAGCTTTGGTAATTGATCTAGCCTTAGGTTAATATCCACAATTATCTCGGCTGTTAAATTACTCACATTGATTTTTTCAATAAACTTTTTAAATAGGGTTAGCTTTCGTTTATAAACGCCACGTTTACTTTTTTGCTGTTTTAATTCTAATTCTTCTACTTCTATGGAATCTTGGTCGGAATCACTCATAGTTACTGATTTTACGATTACAAATTACAATAAATTGTAGGTACAACTATAAATTACAATTATTAAGGGAGATTGGGATTGGTTAGGATATTGCCAGCTCACTTGCCTGTTCGATTGTTGGACGTGCGCTGGTTGAACACTTCTTCGCTTCTTCTGCCGGTACCACACACGTGGTTCCTTTGGTAGTTGCTCACGTTGATCCTTGCTGTTGCTATGCGGTACCACCTACGTGGCCCGCGTTTGGAGCCCTAGGACGGCGTGTCTCGGCGTTGCCTCGGGCTGCGCCACCGTCCGGCGTGCTCGCCTAATAGTCGCCTCCTCGAAGATCTTCAGGTCGGCGCGTCACCTTGTGGCAACGCTACTCCTCCGGCCCGAAATAAAATTGCGTGGCGATACCTCGATGCGAAGCTTGCAATTTAATGCCGATATTTATTATGATTCGCTAAAATTTACTGAGATTAATCGCGATTTCAAACTGGGGTCACCATATATCCCCTAGGGTTGACAGGACCAGTGATAAATATTTTAGCTATTATTATCACTGGTCCTGTCAACCCTAGGGGATCAAAAATGGAGGAAATGACCCCTAGCACCTTTCTCTTAGTGATTGGTTGCGAAATTTGGTTTTCTTTTATAGTGTACATAAGCGTATCAGAGTCATTGCGCCATGCTAGCCCGAGTACCTTATGTGTTTTATCTCCAAACTCGGTTGGAGATGTGTGTGTAACTTTGTTACCTTTTGTAAGATGGCTTCGGAGTTGGATTTCCACTTGCGGAGTGTGAAGTTCGCTCCCCGCAGGATCTCGTTCACCTGTGAGGCTATTTCAGCTACCTGACTCTCGTCACACACACGGACGGACAAATTGACGGCTCAATATGTTAGCGATAGGGATCGGAGGAAATCTGCCCATTGTTCGTGTAGATCGTATCGTTGTAGTCTGTGTAAACTTTCTCGCGATGCCATGATCGATCGTTAAGTTTTATGTAATACTGACCCAGTCGTTCAGAAGCGAGATGTATATTGAAAAATACGACGCGTGTCCGAATCCCGGCTCGTACCGATGAGTTTTTCGGAAATGTACGGAATATAATTTGGTATTTGCCGTTAGCTTTTCGGCTTTCGGCACGCTTTTTTTAAAACATCGTGAGGAAACTGGTCTAATCCCAATCAGGTCTAGTTTTCCAGTGGCAGTCGCCTTCGTAAAATTAGTTCCTATGCCAAATCTTGGGGTTAGGTGTTATAGCGGACCTAAGGCTCCGTTAGGGACACAACCGGGAATAACGCCAGGAGGATGATGATGATGTTTAATGAAAAAAATATAGCGCATCTTATACTAGAGGCTCCGTGAGCTCTAGAACTCTTTTTTCAAGTTCTTTTTTAATTTTGAAATACTGAATCGACAACTAAAATCTATATAATTATTAATTACTGAACCGCTCCCAAATTAAACGACAATCAGTTGACAAATATTGTCGATGAATATTTGAATGTTTTAGGTATTCATATTTTGGCTGAGGTAAAACAGACATTATAACTTGATTATTGCGTAAATTTTTGAACGAGCAATCTAACTGTCATTATTTATACAAAAAAAGATTTAAATTACTACTTACGTACCTACTAAACGTTACGCGATCAACCAGCAGGTCAATTCGTAAAGGGCGACTACCCCCGCGCGTTATAAAGAACGCACACAAAACCGCGTGATGAAATACAGCCTATGTCCATCCGGGAGATCAATTCTATGTACACATGAAAGAATTGTTAAAATCGGATAAGTGCTCCGGATTTTATCCGTACCTACATTTTCAAAGCTACAGTCTCCCAGACTTCCGCTAATATTAGCACAGATAATCGAGAGATTCGACTATAGGACACGCTACACGGCCCGATATCGGCGGACGGCCAAACAAGGCCACGGAAAATCTAGTATATGGAGTGACCTTGATTTGGTTGGCCCATCCACACGTATCATGGGCCGAATCACGTGTCAGCTTGCATGCAGTCCGGCCAATATCGGCCCGTGTAGCATCTCCCTATGATGTAATCTTGTTGTGACATCATTGTCACTTCGACTGGTTAATTGATCAGTTAATGTGTCCGGTGATATTGCAGTGATGTTATTACAAGGTTACATCACAGATGAACCTCTCTAAATGACAAGTCCATTAATGATGTTTATCTTTACTACTTTTGAAGAATTAATGGCAAAGAAATCGCATTAATTACTGAACTACATACATTTCGCACATTCGCATTAAAGTCTTATCGAAAATCTTATTTTTTGTACAACTAACGTGTGTAAATAATTCCTTATATATTTTTTACAAATCGACCTAGTCCCATTCTAACTACCTATACAAAGTAAGTAAGTATACCAGAGGCTCTAGTATAAGTTTTACCGAAACAAAACGTTACGACCGCGTTAGCGTTTAGCTGTCAAATCCCATACAAATTCAGGGTAAAACGCAAACGCGATCGTAAAGTTTTGTTTCGGTAAAACTTATACTAGAGCCTCAGGTATAAGCATGTCCAGTCGGCGTTAAAGATATGTTTACATATTTCGCCGTATCACAAAGCAATAAGGAGCAAAACTGTAAACATAAAAAAATAAAAAATACACTAAATACTTACAATAAATGTTTACAAAGTTTTGCTTAGCTAAGGTAATTTATTTATTTATTTATTTGAGGATCACCAACGGATAACACATCTGAACAATACAATTGGCTTAAATACAAAAAAATCTAAGAAATATGCTTAGCCACGTATAGGTGACCACAGCTGCAGAGCTCGCACATGTGTGAAATCAGAGGAAGAAAAAAAAACATCATGTAGATTAAATCAAGTATTAAAGGTAGAATGAGACGCTTCCCTTGAATGAATGTTCACTCGAGTAAATACTTTCATTATTCTTTCATGTTTTGTTTCACTTTTCGTTCAGACTTGTGACTTTGAGTGAAAGATGCAAAATGAAAGAAAAGTGAACCGTCTGATTCTACCTTTAGTTACAGGAAATTAGAGATACCCGAAGCTAACCAGCACCTGACTCCAGATATGAGATAAGAGATAACAGATTTTTTGAATTTACTTTTAGTATCATGGAAGATCATCAATACCTCTGGAGTCCGGAATATGGTTGTATAGCCGTACCATTCTTGTGATTGGCGAGTTACTGCCCAATTTTGTTGTTTTGAATTCCTAAACAGCTTAGGTACCTACCCTTGCGAGGTATCCTATTTGAAATTTGTTATTTTTTACTATTAGGATTTAGCTTAAGTAAGGAGTGCGATATGTAAAGTGCTTATCTATTTTATGTTCCTCTGTACTATGGGTACTAGACGACGATATAAGTACATTGTATTCAGTATAAACTCCGCGAATTAATTTTGGACTAAAGGTCAAGGTCAAAACAAATTATTGAATCTAAACGAAAATTAAAGTAATTTTCCCAAACATCGTCCATGATTGCAATATATAAGGAAACCCGTAGGTACTTGCTTTGTACAGGTAATACTTTTAAACATGAATACCAGTATTTATTTAATCGTATGGCATACATTATTTTGGCCTTTAATTTTGTCACTCTTTAGTACCACCCAGGGGACACGTGCAGAGTTGTGGTAGGTAACTCCTGCGGACGCGAGTAACAGTTGTCCCCCCTTTGTCAAGTGAGTGCGCAACTCGACTGTTAGAAGTTCTTAAGCCGCCCGAAGGCCTCTAACTCGGTTTAACGACTACTGTCATAGACAGCAGCCGGGATCAACTGCTTAGCGTGCCTTCCAAAGCACGGAAGCGCTCATTTATATTAACCACTCAAACATCAGGCGGTCACCCATCCAAAGACTGACCGTTGCCATCTTTGCTTAACCTGCGTTATCGTTTCCGACTCTCAAGCGCCGCGAGGCTATGAGCGCTTCCAGTGAATGAATACCCCCCATGAATACCAGTGACTTGTTCAGATTACAGGATTCGAATACAGTACCGTCCGCATCATAACCTTATTAATCTTATTATACACTTTTCGACCTTATGATTAGAAAATAAGAATATGTTTATTTGCAGTTACAGGGTATTTCTCTCTATTTAGTTCAGGGTATTGACGACCGGTTAGCCTAGTGGGTAGTGACGCTGCCTACGAAGCTGAAGGTCCTGGGTTCGAATCCCGATAAGGGCAAATATTTGTGTGATGAGCATGAATATTTGTTTCTGAGTCATGGATGTTTTCTATGTATTTAAGTATTTCTATCTATTATATATATCGTCGTCTAGTACCCATAACACAAGCCTTATTGAGCTTACTATGGGACTAGGTCGATTTGTGTAAGATTGTCCCCTAATATTTATTTATTTATTTATTTATTTATTTATTTCTAGTTACAGGGTGTTCTTGTGTATAGTGGTATTGTATTCTATCATAATTAAACGACATGCAAATATTATAATAAATCATAGCACGTGCATGAAATTACTGAATTAAAATTTAATCTAAATATCCTCCACATCTTTTTTTAATTATCTCAAAAACGTATATGTCATAGGCAATCTGTGTTATCCGGTATTGTATACAATGCGTAGGCATTCTATACATTGCCTAAAACGTGCAGGCAATGTATGAAATAAGACTTATTATACACTTTGTCTAGGCATTGTATAAAGAATGCCTAATTGAACATCAGGCAATGTGTGAAAAAGACGAAAGCGGGAAGGGAGAAGCACCCCGCAGTAAAAGAAAACCACAAATAAACGTAACAATGGTGTTATTTGTAGATAAGTAGGTTAGGTTAGGGTTTGCTTGAGTCCCTTAGAGCGGAAATAGACACCCCGCCAAGCGGGGTGACGTCGACACGCTGGCGGTTAGGTTAAAATGCTGCCACTCGTGCTTACTAATCTTGGTGGCTGTCAATCACCTTGGTACTCTGACGGATCACCTCATTTCAGTTAAGATAGGTACATTATAGGACAGAAAGAGGGTAAGAAATAATCGCTTATTAACTCTATTTTATACTTTGCCCGTGATTCGACGGGCATTTTATACAATGCCTAGGAATTGTATACATTGCCTAGGTATTGTATAGAATACCTGCTTCAGATTGCCTTTAACATATATTATTCATGTTCATTTTGCTGACTGCACAATAATACAAGGTAAAACTCGAAAGTCGTGACATTTTCGAAGCATCGTTAAAAATATTTTTATCGTTGGGCCCGAGTGCAACTGTATTTCTATGCCCAAATTGTCAAGTGCGCGTGCGGTTGCCTCATAATGTCAGAATGATGGAATGTCTGTCCAATTTTAGATGTCAAGGGTGAGTTTTGTAATGAGTGGAATATGTATTGATACTGTATGCTACATGTGTACAATTGTACATACAACTTAGCCGCTAACGATACTTTTTTTTATCCGGAGGCTCATTTTGTAAATGTAACTCGGATTATATTTGAGCCGGCAGTATTTTACTAACAAAAACAATAATAACTTTTATGAATGTCCTATAATTAAGACCATGAGAACTATTAACCTCTCGTGTGCCAACATTTTGTTTCTAACAGTTTCGTTGTTCGCGATCAGCGTTCCGGTGCGAAAGGTCCGATCAAATTTTAAGTATTACGACCAACTAAAACTATGTCGGGTGCGATTGATCTAACAATACATTCATTATTTGTACCAGCTTTTATTACTGAGTATTTCTTTTTTGGACAGTCACTCACACGGACGGTTCCCAAGCGATAATGCGCATAAAAATCACGTCTATAATGGGTCGCGTTAGGGGAAGTCGAAACGGCATTCTGAAGGTGCTTGCTGGGAGATATGACTGCCCCATATTCCGGCACTGGGTACATCCGGTCATGCAGGACTACTCTGACGTATGTCAAGTAGTTTTTAGTATAAACGTAGTAAGGACTAACATAGTTTCAAGTCAAATTGTAACTAACAATATGGATATATTTTATACCTATGGTCTGAAATAAAACATTTCAATTTGAAATTTGAACACCCTTTGAGAGTTCGAGTAAGCCGAAACACGGCGGATTTATCTTATGTAGTTTAGGAAAGGCTCCAACTTCAGTCTGCATCATCAGATCAGCGCGGTAGTGCCATAATATTGAAAAATGGATCGCAAAATTTAGAAGGACTACTTAGCGTTACTCCAGGTTATGCCCTAAACGAGCCCGGGGTCCGCTTCGACATCTAATTCCAAGATTTGGCGTAGGCACTAATTTTACGAAAGCGACTGTCATCTTACCTTCCAACCCAGAGGGAAAACTAGACTATGGGGATTAGACCGTTTCCTCACGATGTTTTCCTTCACCGAAAAGCTAACAGTATATTCCGTACATTACGTTCCGAAAGACTCATTGTTAGCCGCTTGACAGCCGCAGGCCAGGCCTTCCGTTACATAATTTGACGTTTAAGAGTAATCGTGATCCATAGTCTTTTGACTGGATGAAGGGCTATTTTAATTCTAAAGTCTTTGTATTGAAAACAAAAATGAAATACGTTATTGTATTCGTGACAAACGAAGCTTACCGAACAACAAAAGACATATGTGTATTTGGTTTGGTTGCGGATTTTTCATGTTTTACTGGTTCTAGGCACTTTACAATATTAGCAGTATCCTCCATGATTTCCATTGAGAGATAAAACGTTTGAGATATTCGTTATTCAGCGGAAATATTACACCACTGTTGCATTTATACCAATATTCGAAGCATCCGCACGCTTCGAATATTAGATACATCAATATTTTACAGAATCACAAGCAGTTGGTAGGGACCAATTATTACTTTGAAGAAAAAAATGGTTCCCTGAAATGGTTTAGTTTTTCATGTCACATCTCCGGACCGGTACCGAAAAACCTGCTTCCATTTTAGACTATTGTCACAGAATAAATAATAGTACAAGTACAGAAGACCCTCTGTTTTGATGTTCACGAATGCCGCCTTTTTACGTGCCTATTAATTATTATTAGCAACGGACCGCACGCCAGCCGCGCGTCATTGAGTTCTATTGCCCGGCGCGAAGGTCGACATTACTCCGCACCTTGCCGAAGATAGGGTTGTCACTTTTTTAAACGTCGTCGGTGGCAAACGAGCGTACGGTCCGCCTGATCGTAAGCGGATACGGTAGCTTTGCACTATTATCTATTCTGTGGCGCAAGCATCGACTATGTCAGAATAAGGTACCCGTCTAGCACAATTATGCTTATTGCTTGGCAACTCTCGTTGCAGGACATAACGACACCCGTCACTTTTTCACAGTAGTGCACAAAAAGAGATAGGTACCTAATATAATTTCTCGCTCGAGAAAGAGTCACGTGTCACACTTACTATTCGAGTGACAGAGACGGAGATAGACTTTACGATCTCCGTTACGGTTCGCGGTCGCACGCCAGGTGTAAATGAGTCCAATAAGTACTGATTTATTTAATCACAATTCGGGATTTTCGTTTGATGTATATGTATACATATGTAGATATGCCGTTGACAGATACCTATTTAATTCAAGTATAACACTGCTGCTGTTTTACTTGACTCTTGTGTTCGATTTACTATGAAAATATAGGTATAAATGAGCATTTAGTGCTTACTACCTCACCTTTCGGTATCCTTTTCACGCGTCGGAACATAGAAAAACGTGCAATCCGAATTTAGGTCATTGTTTGTGCAACCCGCAGCAATGCAATATACCGTTGCCCTTACTTTATACATCGTATTTACGCGCTTGCGACGTTGGTATGCGGGAGACACGCGCGCGAGTGTCGCGGGCCACGGCGGGGCAACCACTGAATAAGCAGATCCGGATCTGCCGCCGGCATGTACTTATAATTTCACGCAGATCGGCGGAGTGACCCCCCCCCTGCTATTGTGGAGAAAGTAGGTACCTACGGTCTTTTCCTACACACAGATTCCATTCAACCAAGTTCAACCAAGCCTACATTTATTCGATAAAAGCCCGAGGGATATACGATCCCCGGGCTACAAATGCCACAATTATTATAAAAGGTAATTCAGGACGTGACGTGATTGACCAGATGTGACAGGGGATTGGAAGATACACCTAATACAGTTATTATGAGTACATTACAGGCACCTATTATATAAACTAATCGTACATTACTGCGGAGGCTGGAAAAATAGGGATTGTCGACCAAGTAGATATACATACAATCCCCTTTCACGACGAGATACATAGGTAAAATGGTTCTCAAACACGCCATGAAATAATAAAAACATGATTTTAAATGACTGAACGCTATGATGTTGTGACAAATGAAGGTCATTTGCAGCCTATTATAAGGAACATTTTATAACGTCAAATGAAGGCTTAGGTATCGGCTATTATCGTCCAGCCTCGTAAAATCTATCGTCAGTAAAAAAGTGAATGTTATCAAGTCTAGCTTGGAAAAGTAAAATGTAAGAGGAAGACGATTCGACGGTAAAAGTAGAAATGCTAACGATATCGAGTCGTGATTATGGCGGCATTATGGATCCGAGTCTAGCGTCTAGGAAGTCTGGTCGGGTGCGGCCACGAAACAAGCGGGCAACTTATATCAGGCCGGTTCCACTTGCCGCTTCGGGTAAAGACTCTCGCGGTGCTCCGAGCCATAACCCTACCGATGTATAATGAACAGTGATCGGTTTTTTGGATACGACATGGGGTGAACGACCTCAATCATTATGTTAGTATGGATATGCCCCGGGAATCCGGGCTTCATACATCAAGTCAACGTGGGGCTCGATCCAACTTAGAATAGTTTCATCCTTAGGGAAAGAATTAGGTTTTCGCGGCATGCCAACTAGTATGTAACACTGCCTTACGGTCTAGTACTCCCCGAGAATATTCCAATCATACGCGAATCAAAAGTTCGATTAGAGTAAGCCACAGTTGTCGTAAAAGATAATCTCAGAAACAAGTCGATGAAATGAAAATTGAACCATAAATCATAGTGTGCGAACTTAACGTGGATACTTATTTATTGGATCGCCTTTGAGCTATAAGATCTATGTATTTGCACTTATACGATAACCTGTGACCTAATATTATACAAATGCCTAATATGAAATGTCAATGTCAAGATTTTGAAGTATTTTTTCCATCATGATAGATATATAAGCTAATAATATATTTTGCTTAAAATAAAGTGTAGAGATTAGGAAAAGAATAGAAGTTTATGTCTCAACTGGTTGGCATGTAAGATTAAAAAATTCCTTAGAGATAATTTAAATTGTTTTATTTTTGTACGGTTTGTTCGGGATCGCGGAAAACTGTCGTATCTATATTAACTTTTCTACTTGATATCCCGCGAGGGAGAATCCAAATAACCGATCACTGATAATGAACAACTTAGAAAAATGAAAAACCCCGAAATTTACATTTCAAAGTTTAATATGTCAAAACCGGCTGAACCGATTTGTAACGTAGCTAAGAGCCATCTCAATCACGTCAGCTTTCGGACAAAAACCGCATTTAAATCGGTCACAGACAAACACACAGACACGTCAAACTTATAGCACCCCTCTTTTTGCGACGGGGGTTCAAAAGAAAATGTCTTATTCCTACCGAACGGGCCGGGCCGCATTGCAACGGATGCGCTAGCATCCGGCGGTAGCCGAGTGCGTTATAATGGAGTATGGAGTGCAGTAGGCAATAGCCGAACGCCGGCTAGTTGCAACGGCCGAGCGCAGCCGTCCACGTCCGCGGGGAGCCAACCGGCCGCAGATCCATTTAAATATGAAATGTTAGTAAATTAAAGCTTCTAATTCCTTTAGCAACTTGTAAAATGCTGGGATCGGAACCGGTTTTTTGGCCAAAACCTCGAAATAACCACATATCGAGTATTTTATACATCATATGTTGGATTCAGTTGTGTTTTGACGTAACGACTGCGTATTATTAGATTGCCCAATTAGAAATGAAATAATTAAAATACCGGTTTCCGATCCCTGGTAAAATGCGCTCAGGCGCGCTCCGCCCGGCGCAACTCGGTCAGTGAGAATCCGTACATGCGGCAAAGAAGGGAGTCATGAGCTATTCTCCTGTCAAGCATCGGGTATAGTAAGACAATATATTATACACATAGATAACAACAGCGAATTTCTTCACATCTCATTAGTCTGATTTTATTTCCTCCCATTCTTTATTATCATTCATTAATTCAACATTACATAGTCAAAACAAAGAAAAGGAAAAGTCGTATCGACCTTGGGGAAAAAGTAGCAGAAAACAGAATAGAAACGAATTAATTATGATTAATATTTACTTTTAACTTACTCGTAAAATATTTAAGTCAATATTTAAGTCAAGATTGAGATGGGTCCAATAACAGCAGGATCAAATAAAAATGGACCTACTTGCCGCACATCACACGAAAAATGATTTTCGAAATTTCTGGAAGATAACGAAAAAGTTGGAGACTAGGCCTGGACTCTCTGTAAGCGTGAATGGAGTTTCAGATCCCAAGCAATGCAAATGTATTTAGGGACCAGTTCAATGTTAAACCCGCTCGCAGCACGGCCGGGGACAGGGGGCGGCGGTTGCTCGATATAAAAGAACCGGAGGGGAATGACCTTCAGATCCATTACAGTGCAAGTGACGTAAGAAAAATGATAAAGGATATGAAGAGAGGAAAGTCGCCCGGTCACGACCACTTAAGTATCGAGCACCTGCTGTTTGCTGGCTCTCACCTACCCCGTATATTGGCAATGTTTTTTAACCTTTGTATATGTCACTCGTATTTGCCATCTGATTTGACCAAAACCATTGTTGTGCCTATTGTTAAAAATAAAACGGGTGACATATGAAACAAGGATAACTATAGGCCCATCTCTTTGGCGACAATTGTAGCCAGGGTGCTCGACGGCTTGCTTAATGTGCAATTGGACAAATGTATAAAATTACATGATGCACAGTTCGGCTTTCGAACCGGTTTATCTACTGAAAGTGCCATCATTTGTCTTAAGCAGGCTGTTGAATACTACACTCGAAGGCGAACACCTGTATATGCGTGTTTTCTAGATCTTTCCAAAGCCTTCGATCTTGTTAATTACGATCTACTTTGGAATAAGCTTGACGAAGTGCACTTTCGTAATGAGCTCACGCGCATATTCAGGTGTTGGTATGCGGGCCAGAGAAATTGTGTTCGATGGGGTAGTGTGTTGTCGGATGAGTACGGCCTGGAGTGCGGGGTGAGGCAGGGGGGACTTACCTCACCAAAACTTTTCAATTTGTATATCGATGCCCTGATCGGCGAGCTCAGCAGTGCGCGTGTGGGCTGTCACATAGATCGAGTTTGTTTTAATAACAAAAGCTATGCTGACGACATGGTACTGCTGAGCCCGTCGGTTGGTGGTCTGAGATTGCTTATTGAAAAGTGTGAGTCATATGCCCGGACGCACAACCTTAAATATAATGTACACAAGAGCGAGTACATGGTTTTCAAAGCGGGAAGCAAGTGCCCATCACACATCCCACCCATTCGTTTGAATAGCAAGCTGCTGGAAAGGGTTTACTCATTTAAATACCTCGGGCACTTGTTAACTGACGATTTTCGTGATGATGCTGATATTGAGAGGGAGAGGAGAGCCTTAGCCATCAGGGCCAATATGATAGCTCGCAGGTTCAGCCGGTGTACAGCGCAAGTTAAAATAACATTATTTCGTGCGTTCTGTACATCGCTGTACACCTGCAGCTTGTAGACTAGGTACACGCAGTGGGCTATTAACGCCATGCGCGTACAGTACAATGATGCGTTTAGGGTACTGTTGCGACTGCCTCGCTACTGCAGTGCGTCGGGCATGTTCGCGGACGCGCACGTGGACGGTTTCCACGCGACGCTGCGCCGCGACGCTCCGCAGAGTGCGCGACAGCCGCCACAGTCTCCTGACCGTTGTGGCCGACAGATGGGACAGTGGCCTGACACGGCACTGGTCCTCTCTGCATTTAAGCTTAGCATATAAGAATATTATTTAAGTTAACCTTTTTATTTTACCTAACTAACAAAATATGGACAACATTGGTCTGAAATAAATGCATTTTATTTTATTATTTTATTTATTTAAACAATTCGTGAACAAAGTAATACTTATCACCTATAGGTGATGTGATTCACCCCGAGATTTACATAAGGATGCCCAAATAATCCGTCGCTTTACGGGGTTTATGTTCTTGATTCTTCGATGCTTATTTCGGAATGGACTAAATGTTTTAATGCTTTCTTAAATAAATGGAGAATATATACTTGACTTGAAGGTCCGATGAGAGCCAGAAGTCTAAGAAAATTGAAAGTCTTATTTGAAAAATCCGTACATAGATTTTTATGAATTTCTATTGTTTTAAATGCACAGTAATATTTATAATCCATACTAATATTATAAATGCGAAAGTGTGTTTGTCTGTCGGTCTGTCTGTCTAACTGTCTGTCTGTTACCTCTTCGTTCACGCTTAAACCTTTTTTGTTTTTTTTTACTTGTATTTATTCAAAATATAAACTTATGCTAATACATTTATGCTGTATTCTTACTGAAGCCTCAATTAGGCTTATTTGCAAGAATCAGTTGCGACTTAATTAATTATATTGTCCTAGTATGTTTACTAATATTATTTTTCAGTGTTATGATTATGAACATCTATGTAATGGCCATATATCCAGGCTAAAAGACAAAAGATGGACCATACAAACTACCAAATGGCTGGGACCAGTAGGAAAAAGAACAAGGGGAAGACCATATAAACGGTGGGCCGATGACATCACCGAAATAGCTGGCAAAAACTGGAAAGGAAAAGCTATAGATAGAGATATATGGAAGGGAATGGAGGAGGCTTTTACCCAATCGGGATCAGTGTAGAAACACACACTAACAAATAAAACTAACCACTCTCTTTTATTTATATAGTTTAAAAATAATATAATTACATCTAACTAAACTAATTGTACTTACTAACAAAACTAATACCACATTTGAAATGTAAAATAAATACTGCACTGAATAAATAAAGCTTTAATAATAATAATATGTAATGTTTTTTAAGTATTTTTTTAGATGCGTTTGGGTTCTCTGTTCCTTGTATTTTTATTAATAACAATGGTAGTTGGTTAAGTATATGAGGTAACATGAAATCTGAGGTACATTTGCCATATATATTATTATAGTTTGGTATAATATGTAAGGTGATAAGTATGCTAGTTCTCTTAGGTTTTTACTGCGTTTTCTCATTTTTAGATTTTTAAGTTGGCTAAATTTATCATTTATAATCTGAATGTTTATTTTTTCATATATACTTTGCACCTTACAGAAACCAAATAGTTTGTTATAATTATTTTTAAATTGTAGTTAATTTTTTTTAGGCAAAATAGTTTTAAGAATGGATAGCTGTAGTGTATGTATCTTATCTAGGTATGTTTTATATGTGCTTCCATATGTGCTAAGCTAACACTGTAGTTAATTATAGAGTCTGCAAGTGATAAGTACATCACCCTCAGGGTGGCGGACGGAATTTTAAATTTTAGAATTGACAACCTTGCCAGTATGGCTCTTAATTTCTTACATATTCCATCAATGTGGTTTTTCCAATTAAATCTACTGTCAATGATCATTCCAAGGTAGGTGTGTTCAGGAACTAGGTCGAGTTTTGAGCAGCTACATACCCCATCAGTACTCCCCAGATGCATGCAATCGTGATCGTGAGCTATCAGAAATGGTGTAACTGGCCTCTTTTTATGTGCAGATGTTATATGCATTAGCTTGGTCTTTTTGGCGTTAATGACTAGCCCCACCATCATGAGCCCATTTGCTCAACTTGTCGAAATTATGCTGCAAGATACCTTGAGCTGTTATAAATAATGTCTCATAAAAACTTGTAACTTACCAAATCGAAAACTTCAACGTGATAATGAAAATAAAACGGGCTTAACAATCTCTCGTCTCATTTCAATTGCCAGTTTTCAAAAACTTGGAAGCAGAAACAATTTTGTACAAACAGCAGAAACAGTTTTGCAGAAACAGTTTTTTTTTAATAACTTATTATTTAAAAAAAACTAGACATAAAAATGCCCCTTAAATACGCAAAATGGTTTTTTCTTTTTTCAATAAAATCAATGAGTTGTTTTGTTGTACTAGGTGTACGGTGTTCTTTGTGAATAAACTAAAATTCACATTCGTTCGCGCGTTTCGTGGCCACACTCCCGATGCCATTAATTTCGGATGACTCCGCATTGCATAAGGTTATTGTGGCTGAAATGGACGCGGTAATAATAATAATGCAACCTTATTAAATTTTATACGTTAAATTATTATTGCCATTGCCATTTTAGGGCTGTTTTACGGTAATGTAAATGGTGTATCACTTAACATATTGATGGTACGTCATGTCATTAATTATAAGTACTTAACCCGTGATAATACGATTTCCGATCATGAGTTTTAAATCTTTCATGTTTACCCAAGAGGTTTGGGGTTGCGTATACAATTTTTGAGTACAGGGACGTAGTTTGGGGAAAATGATCCAACCCACATCATGTAAAATTTGTGATTGAAACCTTTTCTGGCTTAATTTATTATTTATAACAAGGAGTCCCTATATAAATTTCATAATAAAAATTATATTTAGACCAGGTTGGTTTTTGATCTCATTCTCACTGACTTGCCCGCTCGCTGCCAGTGTTGCCACGTATGTCGCTCATTTACCTAATTCCTTACTTAAAAATGGTATAAAGTGGACAGAGAAGGCATCAAGTGATGAACATAATTAAAGAGACATGATCTTTTCCTTGAGGCTTTATAGAAAAGACTATTATTATACGAGAAGATTGAAGTAAGGAGAGGTAGAAAAAGGCCAAGGATTTGTTTTAAAACAAATCAAAGAGGAAGTTAGTGGGTCATACCAGAATAGCAGAGGACAGAAAAGGCAGGCGATTGCTACAAGAACAAAAAAAAACAAATAAGCAAACACACGCGAACACAATATTTTAGCAAGTTACTCGTGTTGCAATCTTCTTGGCAAGTCGCACGTTGCGAGATCTCGCGTGATTTTGATAAAGAAATCATGAGTCGTGTCAATCTCGCGATCTGTGAGTTCATGACTTCTGACATGTGTCAAAGTAGGCCAATGGGCTGGCGGCTGGCGTTATCTTCCTAACGGCCCTTTGTGGCTGACTGACCATGTACAGTCGTCTACAAAGAGATCGATACGGTCAACGTTACAAAAATATGTATACACGACCTTAATGTTAAGGTAATAAAGTCGTGTATACATATTTTTGTAACTTTGGCCGTATCCATCTCTTTGTAGTCGACTGTACATACAGAGTTATTGGTCATTCGACGTATTCCTGTAAACTTGTTAAGAGGTTATAGAGGTTGGTTGCAACTTTTTTGGTTCTTCTCCGGGAGAATCTTATCTAGAAAAAGTTACTCAGATCCATAATCGACTATGTGACTTGTTGGTTAAATAAAAGGAGTAAATAAGCTTCCCCTGGTTGCGGCAGTATCTGTATTGGCCAAAGGTTGAAGAAGGGACTTCTAGTAGAGCCTTTAACTAGACATAGATTGTGAAGAAAGTAATGGGAACCTACTACACAACCCTTATCATCATCATCATTATCATCATATCTATCGAAAGACGTCCACTGCTGGACATAGGAGTACACCAAAGAGTGCCAATGTAACGTCCTAATGCGCCACCCGCATCCAGCGGACCCCCGCAACCTTTAAATACCAGGTCATCAGTCCACCTTGTGCAGGGAGGCTACACAATCCTGTCCAGTCCCAATCTTGTACTTAATAAGAGAGCTACATCGACTTAGTAGAACTTATCTTTCGGTGATGATAAACGTATATCTCAAATAGTTCCACACCCTCTTATAAAACAACGCGGATATTTTTATTGAATTGGGCAAAGTTATTTGTTATTATATAGTTAGCTATACACACATGCACTTACATTCCCACTTAACCTTCTTTAGTATCCTTGTGCAGACGATCAATTATGCATCTGGATGAGTCATTTGACTATACGCAGCTAGTTGTCACTTAACTAATGATTCTAATGACATTACTGCAACTAATTAGTCATTCATGGACACAGTTAATTGTATGTATTATTTGTCAGTGACAGATAATAATCATGAAAAGCCTATTTTTGTTAAATTGCTCACATACGTATGAACCTAGAATAAAAAAGACATAAAAAAATATAAAATCTTACAGTAGGTCAATCAGTCAATACAAACTTTAGTCCACGCAGCGCCTTGGACAGATAATTCATCTTGTGGACGTGAAGCCTTAAAAGTGCGCAACTGTTTGAGCATTATGTATCACGTTCAGACGTTGAGCTCTATGATGATATGAACAGAATTTGAGCTCCCTACCCAAACACGTGCCTAAAACCCGGTATGCGCAAGTTCGAACCAAAGAGTACTATACAACGTGTTAATAAAATAACGCAAAACCTGAAAACCGTTTGTTCAGAATCGAGAGTAGAATGCGAAAAAAATAAAAAATAAATTTTTTGACGCCATTTATTTTTTACATTTGTATGGAGCAGGTCGCCCCAGTCGGCCAACACTCCATACAAATGTAAAAAATAAATCTTCTCAAATTTTTATTTTTTTATTTTTTTCGCATTCTATGCTCGATTCTGAACAAACTGTTTTCAGGTTTTGCGTTATTTTATTAACACGTTGTATATATACCGAACTAAACGGCTGCCTGGCATCGTTTTGCCCCCCCATCCCCCATAATGGCAACGGCACCCAATCTGTGGGGTAATTTTGCACGCCTACTTAGACTTCTATGGTTTTTTCGTTCGCTGCGGCTCCCGGCGCTCCCGCACCTCCGAGGTGCAATTTCACCTGAACGCGGCTGACACCGCCTGACAGTCAACACTATACCGTTCGCACATTAGTCGAGCGGCCGGTGTTGTTACCGTCAGTAGTGTCACACAAACCTTAACTAGACGAAAGAGCATAAGCTATGCGTTAGAGCGGGATGGTACGATTTGAGTTTCTAGCTTTCAAACATCGGTTTTAATAGATCATCTGTACGTAAGATTTATTCTGTGGTTAGTTATCGAAATGTGAATGTTTAAAGGTTACCCTCGTCGGGTTACCAAAACAAATCCAAATCTTTATGACTTAAGTTCCTAAGTCCCCAGGATGGGAAGAAGGAATACGTCGCCAATCGGTCTTGACCTTCTCGCTTCATTTAGCTGCAGGTCTTCTTTATGGCTTTCGCTTCTGCAATGATCGTCCGCCGCCAGGTCTGCTTAGGAAGGCCATGTTTGCGCTTGCCTTGGGGATTCCAGTCTAAGGCTTGCTTCCGTATATGATCAAGGTCCCTTCGGAGTGTCTGGCCAATCCAGTTTCATTTGCGACGTTTGATATGCAGGTCGAACGGACTCTCATTGCAGTGTTCCCAGAGATTGGCAACGCCAATCATTATATGTATCTAATATTAAAATTAAAAACCAATAGCTTCATGTATCGCAATAATTGCTGTTTATGCAAATTTCAACATGTAAATAAATATACACAGAACATAATTACAGCGAGTCGATGAATTGGTCAGTCAAAATTAACCTTTAGCTTTCGAAAGTCAATCGTGGCCTGGAGTTTATGATTTAACACTTTCATACTTTTTGGCTTTAGGCAGGCATTTATCTATGCTTATAATAATAATAATAAAACTTTTTATTTCGGACGGAATCCATAGGCATTCATTACAGCCTTATATTCTAGTGTTAGGGAGCGACCACACCGCTGCTTAAAATACGCTAACGCACCGTAAACGCAGCAAAATGTATAAAGAATACGTGACGCATACGACACGTCAACGCGTATACGCAGCGTTAAGCACCGGTGTAGTCCCTCCTTTATTTGTTACTTAAAAATTAAAAAGTACTACAAATAAATACACAATTATTCAGGTATGGAGCTTAGTCCATCTCTGTAGAAGGGGGGAGTCCCATCTATCCGCCAGCGCTACCAGGATACCGTTGGCGCTGCCTCGCCAGCGGTTTAGTAGTGAGTGAGGCACACCGTTTACCTACGCATGATGGCCGCAAAACCATCAACCTGTGCCTCCGCACACATTCCCGAGGCACTGCAGTGACGAGGCAGCCCCATAAGCATCCTGAAAGGGTTATTATATTGTACCAGTAGGTCGCCACACGCCCGCTGCGTAAAACTACTCCACAGGCTGCATGTGTAGAAGGATTGGCAGTAAGCTTTAAAAAGCGTAACCGCTTATAACCTGGTGATTTTGGGGTCACGCTCAGAAATGTCATAAAGTGAAGAAGGTGGATTATACTGAATACTTAACTTTTCCTATGGACCAACCATGAAATTGCGAAATTGGAGGCCAGCTTCCTTAACTAACAGCAATCAACATTTAACCCATTCAAATTCACTAAAGATTGGTTAAGAAGCTTTGAAGAATCTTAATTATTCGGAAATTGATTAAAAATTTCTGCATATTCAAATATATATTCAATTCAATTCAATTACTTTATTTCAGATTAATATCCATATCGGGTTAGTTACAGTAGGAACTTATGTCTTTGTTAGTTACACATTAATAAAAAGATAAAATAAAATTAAAATTCAAACACAGCAAAACAAATCAAAAATCAAAACGCGGTGTGACACAGATCACGGCTATTTTATATATCTAACTAATGTCCTGATCTGTGCCACCCAGTGACAAAGGATGGGACAGTTGTACCTATCCGCTATCACCATCAAAATGCTGTTTTGACTCCCCCTGACACGGTCCATCAACGATGCAATTTTTTTCCTTATGATCGCGTGGAACCCGTTCGTGTGAGCGTCCGCGAACATTCCTGAGGCTGCATATATATAGCATCAGCTATTTTGACACTTAACAAGAAAAATTACTTGATTTGATTGGCAGCCGAAGTTACAGCTGCTATTCACCTAAGCGTGGCGCCGCGCCGTTTGTCTATGCGGCAAATGGACGCAATGAATGGTACATAATATCCTCATAATATTTGACCACATTCACGGACGCGCAACTTAGACTCACTTGCTCGTGATTGTGTGTTGTTTCAGCATTCACGGGCTGGCTCACTGGCAACTTTGGAATATCATACTTACAAAGTTGAACTTTGACGTTCTTGACCGTTTTATTCGAATGGCGCGTTGGCGCGTCGCGATATCTTTTCCTCCTTTCGTATATCAATCGGGTCACTCCAACTATCTTTAAACGCTGCAGTTATGACGTTTCTGGCCCGATTTTGCCGCAGCAGGGTAATGTCAAGAGTATACGAGTACCATCGGCGACATACTAGCTAACAAATGAACTGACCGCTTTTAACCCTTATAGAAACGGGTAAAGGTCTATGGCATAGAATAAACAATAGTATTACACAGAAGTTTCTCTGTTAACAAATCCCCTTTTTAGGTATGCCGGATGAGCATAAACGTGCCCATCCCTTTCTATAGCATGCATCCGTATCAGCGCTAACATATGTTGGCCCGGGCGGCATGTACTTGTAGCAACGCAACGAAATCACGGAGTGAGCCGGCCCTGCCAATGGTTAGATCAGTGTTGCTAAGTACGTTCACTTTTGCGGTTGACATGCCCAATAAGATGTGTAATTGAAAGCATGGTCGTGACCCCGCTGTGGGCCTTTAAAACCTTTTTAAATAATAATGTGGCCAGTTTGGTTAAAAAAAAAGTTTCATAATGACTACTAGAATGAGACATACTGCGCCGACCCCAAGCAAATAGCAAGTGAATGATGGATGAGTAACAGTCAAATAAAATATAGTTTACGTCCATTCTGAATAAAATCTATCGATTTTCAGACTTCCTTTGACGTTCAAGCCGTGTAGGTAGCTAATTAATAATAGTTAAATATGATGAAAGCAGGTATAATCCTCACTATCATCAGACAAAAGAAGGAATTACCGATTAGGAAATCATCGGTTCCAATACTTATGGAAAAAAACTTAATCCAATACATAAAGTGGAGTGGTTGGAAAACATACTTATCTAAGCCATCCTCCCACGCACTCATTATTGAAAAGATACTTCTGTTTAGAGGTCTTCCAAACACGGGTTCCTTTTCGAGATGATATATTAACAGTCAGTCAATCATGACGAATAGAATAAACAAACTTTTAGGATCGCGGCAGTGTGTCGCAATCAATATGTTATCGTGAGTTGTTGTTACATTCGTATACGATTTCAAAATAGAGTATATTTTAGAAAGAGCGAGCGGAGCGAACGAAATTCTCCGTTTCACCTTGGGCCAAAACTCTTCCGTAGTCCGGTTGTTCTCTTGCGCGGGTCGCATTTCTCAAGCGATTTTCTTGATTTTTGTGAGTAGATTTTTTTTTGTCGAGCAGTTTGTCAATAAATAAAAAAAATATAAAAAAACAGGCTTGCGAGATCTACAGCTCAAAGAACCAGTAGTATTAAGACTTAGAGCGAGTTGCAAGCCTACGATTATAGAACGATCAACGTTAAATATGGCGCCCGCAGCTGTCAGTCCATAGAAACTTGTCAAACTCGCCATACATTTAGATTTTAACGAACACCGCTTACAATTACAGACGGTTTGGTGCAACCCAGCCTTAAGGGCCATTTACATTTTCAATACATTGCGGGCTGCGGGCTAGCGGAATACGACGAATTCAATCAAACCCTTCAATGTAATAAAACTCGCATGCGAGTTGTTGCCCCATGTAAATAGCCCTAGGGCGAGCTACACCAACTTACGATTCCAGACCGAACGACGCTAATTGAATTTATGTAGGTGAGCAAAGTCGTGTTGTAATTGTAACAAATATTATTGATTAATTATTGTGACATTGTTAATTTAATTTTTAAATGATGTGAAATTTTATCTTTTTATACTAACCGATTTTTTATACATATTTTTCGTTATTATTATTATTATTATTTTTTCAAGATTTTTTACATGATGTAACAATTATATTACTTAAGTTACTATTACTTAGTTATTTCATTGCTGTGCCCTTACAGAGTTCATGTTGAAATGTAATCTCTAATTGAAGAACTGTATATACTTACATAAGTGCAATAAATTATTTGATTTAATTTGATTTGGAGTTTGTGGCTGAATAAAAATTAAGAACAACCAAGTTCGATAATATCAGTGATCTCATTTGGCTCTTTAAATTTCCAAGGCATAGTAATGGCGGAGACATCTCTCGGCAAATATCTGTCCATGAGTATTTGTATATTGTGTCAATGTTGCTGTGTACTTGACTTTATTATACAATTGTAAATGTATTTTTAACACTCCGACATGTTAAGGAGCCATTGAAGCCTACGTGCAGAACACACATTTATATTCTGAATAAGATGAACGTGGGTAGTTTAGCTAAAATACGTTTGATGAACATTTATAAATAAGGACGTAAGCCTAGCGTAGGGAGTTTCTTTTTGACTTGAATTTTATAGAACCCAAAACAAACACCAGATCAGGAACCATACATTAACTTATTAAACTCAACTTGCAAATTATAAAAAAAACATCTTAAGGCCTCTCACAGGGTGGAGCGGCCTGCTGCGGTGGCGATCAATAGTAAATTTGACAGCTAATGACAAGTTTACTATTGTCCGCTGCGCCAGTTTGGTGCGGGCTTAAATCTATATCCATAAATCCCCGCTACATTACTCTCTGCTCTGCTTCCCTTTTTAGGGTTCCCTAGACAACAAGGAACCCTTATAGTTTCGCCATGTCCGTCTGTCCATCCTCGGCTTAGCTCAGTAACCATTACTACTAGAAAACTGTAATTCGGCATGGGTACCTATATAAATCAATCACGCCGACAAAACAGTACAATAAAATCTTGAAAAAAAAAATATTTTAGGTACCTCCCCTACACCTAAAGCGGGTATGTTATTTTTTTTATCGTTAAACCCATGGTGTGGGGTATCGTTGGATAGCTCGTTCAAATATATTATGGGTTTACTAAGATCATTTCAGATCAGAGATATCGGGCTTTAAAGCCCTAATTTATGTTCGAGTCATGAGTCTCTCCCCCTGCCGGCTAAATGGCTACTACTGGGGATGTGAAAAAATTCGTGGTAGTAGTACATATAATGAATTTAAAACGAAAACTATCACGGACAAGTAGGCATAAGTAGTTACCTAGTAATAGTCGACCTACTTAATGTGTACTTGGAAAGGCCAATTTTCGTACAAATTCGGCTGACGCAACCGCACCGCACGTCGATGTAACTAAGACAGACGGGCAACTACGGAACCCTACACTGCGCGAGGCCCGACACGCACTTGGCCGATTTTTTTTAGTCCCGTCTTCCGTCCCAACCAGCAAGTACATTCGTTTGTTTTCCCGCCAAAAAGGTTAATGCCCGCTAGAATGAAAACCGGTCAGCTGGTGCTGCCATATGTTCTCTTTAGTGTCGCGAAGTACACTTGTAAGTGTATGTTACAACATATACTTATCTTTGGACGACCGGTTAGCCTAGTGGGTAGTGACGCTGCCTACGAAGCTGAAGGTCCTGGGTTCGAATCCCGGTAAGGGCAAATATTTGAGTGATGAGCATGAATATTTGTTTCTGAGTCATGGAAGTTTTCTATGTATTTAAGTATTTATATCTATTATATATATCGTCGTCTAGTACCCATAACACAAGCCTTATTGAGCTTACTATGGGACTAGGTCGATTTGTGTAAGATTGTCCCCTAATATTTATTTATTTATTTAATTTAATTGACATTATAATTATTTGAGAATAAGCTGAAAATAACAAGAAAACGGTAGAAAATGATAACTAAAGTATAATAATAATTTGGCAACCTTTCAATACATATGTAATAGCTATATTATGTTCGTGTTTGTAGGTCATCTTTTACATCGCAATCTCTGACCCTACCCAACTTTCATTCTTTAAAAACTATACATATTATGTTTAACCTCTACTCCAGTGGTTCTCAAACACGGCCAACCTTAGACGACGTGACCTTTAATGGAGATCAAAGATTGCCTCTTATCAGACATTTTGACACCAATGGACAGCCTGTCAAATAATAAGTGTCTAAAAATATGAAGAGAAAACTAAAGTCGTAAACTTATCTTATGATATAACTCGCTTTTTGCCCACGAATTCATTGACGAGACGTTTCCTACCAAATTGCAGTCCTAGTTTCATCCCATATAAATTATGAACCTGTGTGCCAAATTCCATCCAAATCCGTTAAGCCGTTTCTGCTTGATTCAGAAGCAAACATCAAAACTTCGACATTTATAATATTAGTAGTACATTCCAGTCCAAAATCTTTCATTGGTTAAATATTATAGGTACGTCGTTCCAAATATTTATTTATTATTAAGGATCGCCAACAGCGGCAACAACAATTACAAGCAATTAATACAAAAAAAGACATAAGTTTACATTTAATTGCGCCACCAATTACAGGCGAACACAGCATGCATTAAACAAAGCATCGACTATAAAAATAAAATAAAAAGAGACATTACAAGTAAGGAACACAATAGCAGTTAATAATAATATCATTAGACCTAATTTAAGAATAAGAGGGCCTAAACTAATGCAAATTGCTATGGTTATTGAGGCATTTCAATCGATTATCGACAGCAGTTTTGTCCTGAATCGGTGCACACTGTCATGGTGTATGTCCAACTCCTGATCTGAATTGTTGCTCAGTTTATTGTATAGGCGCGACAGACGGGCCACCGACGAGTGGGAGCCTAGTTTGGTGTGGCAGAGTCGTATGCTAAATATGCAAGGGTATCTCGGAACGCGGGTGGGCACTTTGAGCGCAAACTTGGATAGTCTGTCATGTTATTCAAAATGTTCTACAGAAACGTCATGTGCAGCATATCTCTCCTGCTTTTAAGAAGAGATAAGAGATATAAATCACTAATTCTTATATCTGAAAAGCCTGTAGGAGCTTTTGATATTGAATCTTTGATAATAAGCACTCCAGTCACATCTATCATTATCGTCATCCTCCTAAGCGTTATGCCCGGTTGTGCCCATAAAGGAGCCGGGTCCGCTTTGACACCTTATCCCAAGATTTCACTCCATTCACATCTACAGGGTGGAATCTTGTACGTGATCCAAAATAGCAAAATGTGAATCTATCCATGATTCTGAGCAACTTTTATTATGGGACCAACTTTGTGTTATGCCAAAAAAATCCAACTATTTCATTAACTCTGCTCATTTTAGACTGACAAGAATGTATGAACAGGTGTGTTTTTTTTGGCATAACACAAAGTTGGTCCCATAATAAAAGTTGCTCAGAATCATGGATAGATTCACATTTTGTTATTTTGGATCACGTACAAGATTCGACCCTGTATAGTATCCATAATTAACCTTAATTGACAAGTTAGAGAACACCGCAGTGTGCCTTATGAACGAACATATCTACATACACCCCACTAGTTTAACCCCCAGCGCAAAGGAGAGTGTTCTAAGTTTAACATCTGTTTTTTTTGTCTGTCTGTGGCATTGTGGCTCGGTCCCGACCGGATGAACCGGTTTGAGTGCGGTTTTTCAATCAAAAGTCTTGTTTGTCGAAATACTCGGGTCCATTTTTGGCTATGTTTGTTGAGTCGGATGTGTTTTATTTTTTTAACTTGCTCAGTTATTGAATAAGAGTCACGTACACTTATTACAAGTTATAGTAAACATTAACTAAACCTGGACTTTTACAAGTTATGGCCGAAAGAAAACTCCAAGTAATAAAGCGTTTACTTACTTAATTATTTCTTTAGCTTTTTATATTTATGTAGATTTAAATGAAGCACGTATTGTCTTTTTTTGTATGATTTATCTTGAATATTATAGACCAAACGTAGATGTACCAAAATAGAGATATAAACATTTATTAATATATTTACTGACTTTTTAGAAGCTAGTTAGATTGCCATTTCTTTGATGTCTGATAATTTGTCGGATTTTGTCGGTAGTTAAATATATTTTTTCCAAAATTGTATTTTTTTCCATACAAGTTGCCAGTTGACTGGACTGCACGGTTTGACAAACGCTGTCCTAAACTCAAACTCCTAATTTAAATTATGCTAATAAATGTAAAGACCCAAAACCCGTAGAACAATAATGGCAGCGAATCTGCTCGTACGCAACATTTATCGTTAGCACATCCGCTGAGAAAAAACATCACAATAATGGTTTTGTAACTGTTATTTTGTGGTCCACGTCTTGGGCGCTGGTGTGTCCATTTTGAACGTCGCTTTTGATCCAAATGTTTGACACGTCAATTTCAATAACTGCCTACCTAGCCATACAACAAGGAAACTGTGCCAGACTAGTTCTAGAAACTAGACCTCTGACTACACTTAGTTACTACAAATCGCGGCGTCTAGATTTATAGGCATTTTTTTTATAGGCATGCACAACACCTACCGTTGTTAGGACTTGAGTATCTGTTTCACTTGTATTCTGTGCTCACTTGATTTTGGATTTTAAAAAAAGGTAGCCTAAATTGCTTTAAATTTTTCTTTATCAAAGAAGCCCATACTTCGCTTGGCAACCACAGTTGCCACCATCAGTTAAGGGGTGCGCGAAATTGGCAACTGTGGTTGCCACAAGCAAGTGAGTGGATATTATCTGTGACATTAGTGGATGACGGGTGAGGTACGGTTAAAACAAGTTACAGAATAGCGGGGCTGGGGCTGGGACCGATGTCCCGGGCAACGTTAGGATGTGTTGAGGGCGCGGGCAATTTTGCTTATAATAAGTTTTGTTTTTAAACTACTCATATGTATACGATTATATAATCATGAAATAAATCGCTATTAATCCCTGTTGTTTACCTTGCCTGTTATGAATTTTGGTTAAAGGTTAAATTATATTCCAACGATCAAATACTGTACCTTATCCTTCGACCAACCAATCACCAAATGGAAAGAAATATTTTAAATTATGACCTAACATGCGTTAAATCCAATATACGCATTTGTAAAATATTCTCAACGGAGGGAGAAGGAAGCACAGATACTTTAACATATTTTAACTCGCTACTTCTTCTCACGTAGACCGATATAAGATCTGCAAACGGCAATCGGTAATCTGTGAAACAATTCTTTTGCTTTACAGCATTTTGTTTTACCACTTATAAATTTACAGCAGTAATTACGGTTTCCGCGAATTCTCTAGATAGTTTAGACTTTATGAGCAGTAAAAATCATAACGTAATGGACGTATAAAATAGTATTTTATGCAATCGTTATATAATGTATGGTTTTTAAGAGTGGCCTAATTAAGGTAGGTACGAGACTTAAAAAGTTAGTTATATAACTATTGTATACAGTACTTTTTCTACGAGTCAACTGAACTAATTAAACAAACTTGGTATCTATTGAAAATCTAAGCCCTGCTGAAACAAAGCGCAGCCAACGGCTTAGTATTCGTTGATGTCTTTTCCTCTGTAGCCAAGACGAAGTTCTATCGGTCAAATTCATTATAGTTCAGTAAAGGCGCCATGTGATTGGTCGAATTCATTTTAGTTGTCTAAACAAATGTTTTTAGTTGAGTTAGGAGCTCCATAGAAAAAAAGTATGGGATTATAGTTTGGTGTACGAAGTTTTAATTCAGACATTAAAGCCGACGAGTATGAAAAAAAAAATTATACACTTCGCAGGTATGGAAATACAATACAAAGTGAAGCCCTTTGCTCCTGAGTATATAATGGTGGATACATATATTGGCCACTTTTTTTAAAAAGTTGGGTGTTGATCTGATGATTGATCTTTAATTCGTATCAAATAAATAGATTCCATAATTCTGTCGCTCAAAATCTCTCAATAAGCTAAATTAGCAATAGCTTAAAAGCACAGCATCCAATGCAACTTGAATTATGAAATTATGAATCGATTCAAACCAATAATTACCGTGTTGCGCCATAAATTGCCACCAGAACACCACTGTGAACCTTATTGTAATGTAATAAGAACCAATAATTATAACGGCTTGGTCATCGGATACACTTCAATTTTTAACCTTAACATAACATGATAAGGTCCACAAATAATCATAGCGTGTCTGTTTCGTATGACCTACGCAATGGACCCTGTAAACTGTGTGATTATGATTTGCAATACGCTCAGACAGACAAGCACATTAATTAATGACCCAATCTTTGTGATAGTGATCAAACATGAAACAAAAAATGTACCAGAGGCTTAAGTAGAGTCCTCTTAATGATTGCTTTTGACGTGCCTTTGTGAAATAGCGATGTTATAAGCGAACTTTTATGAATATAGAGCAGTGGTCCTTAATGGGGCTTCTAAACGGCCAACATTTTTACGGCAATGTGTGGCCGGCAAGTAAATACGTGCATCTTGCGCTAGCGTGCAAAGTCAGCGTTAGACAGCAATAGTTGCCGGCCAGAAATTGCACGATAATTTGACCCGTTTAGAAGCCCCATAACACATTTACTGCCAAGAATCGCTACGCGCTACGCTCGTAGCCGATTCTGTGGTTTTCCTCGTATGTAGCGGAAAGCAACTACGGCGTAGGCGCCCGCTAGGCGGGTTCCTGGCAGTGAAAGTGTTAAACTATTGTTAAGCATGGACCACTTCCAGAATCTCAAAAATACCGCGGGCCCCATTTGAAGAAAATGTTTAAAAAAAGTCTCATGTTTCATGCGTGCAGTACAGTCAGCATCATATAGTTAGTAGCAGCCAAAGTTGCCAAATATATCGTAACACTTCCTTACTCCTATAGTAATAAAGACGTGTTCCGATATATTTGGCTACTTTGGCTGCTACTAACTATCTGATGCTGACTGTACCTGCCTACGTTAAGAGTGACCTTAAGAAGTGGCCTCGGACCCTAAGGGGTCAATCACACTTGAAGAAACCCTGATATAGATGTTAGTTTGTACTTTTGTCAGTTTGTAACGAATCATTCGATTTCAAAAATTATTTCACTATATGGACCTCTGCGGGGAAAACTGCGTGATAAAATATAGCTTATTTCCATAAGCTATATTTTATCACGCAGTTTTCCTTAAGGGGCTCCCGTCAAAAATCAACGTAATTTAGTAGTTTTCATTTCGACACTCGTCCTCGGTTTATTGAAGCTAGCTTTCCAGGTGCAGATATGGGACAGTTTGATTCCTGTTTAACATTTTCGATATTGAATAACTTGAAAAATGTTAATACAGAATTAATTATCCATTTTTAAAGAGAGGTCTGTAAAAATACAAAACCCGACACTTCATCCTCATTAAAACTTTTATACACCCGAAACTCATACCTACTCATACATACTGAACTTACCTATAAATTTGATACTTATGCGTTTTTATAATCTTACTAATTAACACAAAAGTTATGGCCAAAAAACCAGTTTTTTGGGCTAAAATTGTTCATCTTTGATGCCAAATATCTCGAAAACAATGAACTTTGAAGTAAACATGGGATACTATATTGCTTAAAGCCGTTGTTGTTAATATAATAAGCTACAAAAAACTTTAGAAAACTAAGGGATTCAGATCGAAGGTCATTGGCGTATGGGAGCCCTCTTTATATCACGCGGGCGGAGCCGCGCGCAAGCACAATAAAATCCTCAAATCAATATAAAGGCTTGTGATTCATTTAGAGTCTCAAACGTCCAGAGCCCAAAATTGCTTAAACATTCATTCATATAGCTTATCCGGACATGTGTTCTTGTAGAACAATATGATGATTTTTTTCTTTGTATTCATATTCAGTTTCACTTATTTTATGTAGGTTAAGAACTATCATTGTAATAAGCTTTTTTGACAAAAAAATACTGACTGTTGAGTTGGTTTCGGCGTTTCTTCTTAACAGTGGTCTTCTTTTTCAGAAACGCTGGTAGAATTTTTACTTGCCATTACGGCCTACTTGCAGAATAAAATTCATTTATTTCATTTATAGAATAGAATAGAATAGAAGTTTATTGCCCCACAACATACCAGATACAGAAACAAAACATAAAAACATACTAAACAGAAAAATAAAAACTAAATCTAGTACAATAGGAGATGGATGTGGATTTATTTCACAGGCTAAGGCTAAGGTAAGATACTTTGTACTTTATTTTACTTAAACTGACAAAATTCCCCTTAAGTGGGATTTTACAACTGCTATTGTTGCTTAATATGACAGGAAAAGTTAAGAAAGAGACGTCATAAAACTGACCGAAGTGGCACGTGTACTGGAGTAGCTATTGTTTGTTCGATTGTTTACGCGTAATTGTTTTACAACCCTACTTATATTATAGGTTTATATCAATTAAACAAAAGATATATTAATGGTTAGATTTAAGTACCTACTTTTCGACTTATAACCATCAGGCAGACCGAATGCTTGATTTCCACCGTCATAGTATAAAAAAAATATCGCACGAATTATAAGTCTCTCTGACTTATAACCCAATTGTCGACGTACTTAAAGTCATTCGCATGCGACTATTATCAACCTCCGCTTCCTGCAGTGAAAGTCGCGATCGATCACAATACAAGATCGTACAATTATGCGTTTGTCGATCATTATCTCGAGTTAGCAATATGGCGGGTAGGTACTTATGCAAACATTGTTCAGATTAATCAAGTGTTTACCAGATCATACAGTGTGTCCCGCATAAAAGTGCATAACGGATATTAAAACATTGTTATCTTTTACTTATATAATGATCAAAAACAATGAACGGATGTTTTTACCCTAAACTTGATAAAAATTAAAAAAATCGTGCGTTCAAGCCTCAGTTGTGCTGTATACTCGTAGAGCGCGAAAAATCGTTTCACCAAAAAATGCTTAAATGTGACTAAAAAATGTGTGCATTTAACTACACACTGTCAACTTTAGGGTTAAAGAGTAATGAAGTTTATTGATGATCTCCCCTCGCTACTGCATCAAATCTGCTTTAAAATCCCTCGTACCAATCAGCGCCAATGTAGGAAAAAGATTTGTTTTCCATATCTAAAAGAAGAACGGGTTACGCGCGAAATGTTTTTATAGGGCGTGCATGCAACCTATTTAACGACAGCGAAAAACTGAAAGATTTCGATTTATTTAACTGTTGTATTACATCCCTAAAACGTGTTTTCATATAGCTAAACAGTGATGATTGTATAGCGTTAGATATACCTCAGATGTATTGTTTCTACACTGTTCTTTCGTATTTTGGGTAGTTACACTCTGCTTTCCATTCAGGGCCCATGACGACACATATGCGTCAGACCGCCGTAGTCGCTTTCCGCTACATACGAGGAAAACCACGGGATCGGCTACGAGCGTAGCGCGTAGCGATTCTGGGCAATGAATGTGTTAAGTACATTAATGAAACTCTAGGTCTAAATTTAAGGTACCATGTTTTAAATCTTTTTTGAACGACTGTTTGTTTAACTACATAAATAAATCTCTCATTTTCATTGCGTTAAATGTGTGAAACTGATTTAGATTTAAATTTTATGGTCATGGGACTCAGCGGTTTGAATCCCGGTAAGGGCAGATATTTGTGTCATTACCATTTTATTTAATATATCATCGTTTACTAACTACTACCCAGCTCAAGCCTTATTCAGCTTACTATGGGACTTGTTCGATTTGTGTAAGACTGTTCCCCAATATTTATATATTTTATTATTTTAATACAAATTGTTTATTTTTATAAAGGAAAGTTTACATGAAAATGAAAATACACTTCGTCAAAAACACCCGCCCCGTGTCATTCCGGGCGCAAATGTGCCCATCAGACTCGCCGCATTGCCGCGTTGAATAGCGATCGAACCTTTATTTTAATTCCAATATCGTAATATCGTTTAAATTACGAACAACTTTAATTTATATATAAATAGCGACCCGCCACGGCTTCGCACGGGTACTGTATTATACGTATAAACCTTCCTCTTGAATCACTATCTACTTATTTAAAAAACCGGATCAAAATCCGTTGCGTAGTTTTAAAAATCTAAGCATACATAGGGACGACACCGGGAAGCGACTTTTTTTTATACTATGTAGTGATACAGGAGTATTTTAGTTTCCATTGTTATGTTTAGTTTATGATCCTTGTTTGGTTATACCCACAAGTTATTTATACGATGTAATTCAGGACAAGCTTTCGCATGGAACTGTACCCGATTATTAGTCCAGTCAATGAACTGACAACTTGTATGGAAAAAAAAAACAATTTGGAAATAATTTATAATAGCTTATCTTTTCTGTGTAACGGATATATTATCAATAAAATAGTTACCCAGCGACAGAAGCTTCTAAAAAGTCAGAAAAAATATTAATAAATATTTTTGTATTTATTTTGATTAATTTACATTTGCTTTATAATAGACAAGTTAAATCATACAAAAAAACACAATGCATGCTTCATTTAAATCGACATAATTACTTCCGGGTGGAAAGTTTGTCGGATTCTTGAATACAGCATCTTCGAATAACATTCTAAAATGAAATCATAAAAAAAAAACGCTATTATAAATTAATGTTTTTCAAAACTGTATTTTGCCTGGAGTATATGTATGACAAATAATTATCCGATGCTCAATAGAGATTACCCGTGGCCATTGTTAATTGCTAATGTTCCAATTATTATGAAAGGTACAATAATTATAATTGTTGTTGCTTCTCATGCGTCGGTTTCTTATTGTATACTATTTCAATACTAATATTACTTGTGGCCCCGTGACGGTTGTGTTTTTTATTATAATTAAAAAAGTGATTTGACAAAAAATCTCTATACTTATCCAATCAACGAACATGCTCACAAAAATTCACGAGAATCGCTTGAGAAATGCGACCTGTAGATGAGAACACAGCGGGACAGCGGGACAGTATGACGGCCCAAGCTGAAGCATAGAACTTCGTTCGCTTCGCTCGCTCGTTCGATAAACAGGAAAAGTCTGTGAGGTTCTAAGTTTGTATGTAGGAGATAATCTCTGGAACTACTCATCCGATTTGGATGGCATTTCAGGATGGACATTATAGCGATTTTTGAAGTGAAAACTTCTTTAGCGGCGCTGGGCACTTTTTGGGATGGGGAATAATTGTTAAACTCGCCACAGGTCACGTGACCGCGTAGGGTGAGATCTCACTTCTTTTTTTTCTTTTTGCAAAAATAAAATTATTCAAGTTCTCACTTCTGCCGGCACTCCTGGAGTGCCACCAGGTCTTTTTTTTAAGTAATTGGTTACGTTGCGCTTACACACATGATTATTTATTATTTCGAAAGTTGAGTGCGAAAAGATATTAGTTCGTTAAATAAAATACACCAACATATCTCCGCTAGCGTTTCGCGGTTGAAATTGGCACCTAGGTATAAACAGTTAGGATATAATCAGTACATTAACTTGTAATAACCCTACACGTTCACTGCGGGAAAATATGTAACTCTAATTAACATACATCAGGGCAACACAGAAAAAACCGAAAATTGGTCCGAGACCCTCATTATTCGCACAATTTCGAACGCCATTTTCCGCTAAACGAAAATCTTGACGTAGATGATTTCATGGAATAAATAAATTCCTTCAGCGGAATATGGTTTTAGGAATTGCGAAATTTGGAAAAAATATGCTTTCGGACAAATGACTCTTCGGAATTATGTAGTGTGATTTTTCCTGTTATTTATAATCCACTGTTAAATGCTTTGACGCGCCCCGCCCGTCACTGATATATAAAAAATACAACAAAAGTCTTCAATAAAACCAATATTGCACAAATGGATATTTATCTAGTATAGTTTTTTTGTGTTAATATAGACTTTGTTTGTTTTTTGTATTAAATGTCTCTGTTAAAACGTGTAGCTAGTAGGTATGTAAGTGTTAGCCAAAGGAATAAATGAATAAATGTTAGGGGACAATCTTACACAAAATCGACCTAGTCCCATAGTAAGCTCAATAAGGCTTGTGTTATGGGTACGACGATATATTTAATAGATAGAAATACTTAAATACATGGAAAACATTCAAGATTCAGAAACAAGCACTCATGCTCATCACACAAATATTTGTCCTTATACCGGGATTCGAACCCAGGACCTTCAGCTTTGTAGGCACCCACTAGGCTAACTGGTCGTCAATAATTAAATAAATAAAGGAATAAATAAATAAAGTCAAAATAAAGGCGTGTGTACGAGCTTTGTTACTGCCATCACTAGAGATCGGAAATTCGGGAGCTTTTATACCTAAACCTAGCAAAATCCCGGAAAAAGCGAAGCAAGTATGGAGTCGGCTTCTTAAAAATAATATTTTAATTATTTAAGTTCCGGGATTGTATAAAGCATCATGAAAAGCCTACCTTTTTTTTAGGTTATGACTATTTTCAGCGATTTTTGTCAACATACACGTTGGTAAACAGTTTTAACGACATACATTAGACAAGGACGGAAATGCAAAAATACCACGTGTGTCGCTGTAGGTTGATTACCTATTCACTTTTCTGTGGCTATGTACATTTGTTTTAATTTATTGATTTAACAGAGATACTTACGTTTGTACCATTATTTTTAATAAAAGTTACAAAACAATTTTGGTTTGATGTTATCTAACTGTTAGTTAAATGAATATATGAATTAAATAATCTTTTGTAAATAGGAACAACTAAAATAGTTTATTTAAATACTTTAATATGTATGTGTTCATGTTATCCTAATTTTCGGTATTCCGGGAAATCCCTGGAAATTTATTAGTAAAATTAAATAGAGTCCGCCTCCATGCTACTCAACAACAACGCGGTGTAGGTACTGGGGTCGAAGTTTAGGTATAAAAGCTCCCGAATTTCCGATCTCTAGCCATCACACTTACGGACCTATGAAGACCGGTCTTATGAAGTCAAGATACTGCATGAAATTATAATACTTCTATAGGTATAACCTGGCATTGGCGTAATACGCAATCGATGTTTGTCTTTAAAGTTTAATCGAATTAGAGAGAGCCGGATAATTAGAGATTGTTTATCTGTGACTAAATCTCCACCCAACCATACATAACCGACGTATGTGGAAATAAAAGTTTACGCCATTCTAGGACGTAACGTTTTAGCGATTCGTGTTATAATCCCGTGTACAACAAAACGGACCACTGTGTTTTACAGAAATATTCCAAGGAATGAGTTGCATAAGTGTAGATTAGACATGTTTTTTGTAGAAGACATGTGACTTCCATCTTGGGTTTTGACGTTATGTGCAACCGTTTAATGTTACCCTAGATATTTTGCCCACTGAGCATAACATAAATACAAAAAACCGGCCAAGAGCGTGTCGGGCCACGCTCAGCGTAGGGTTCCGTAGTTTTTGTAATATTTTCAAAAACTATTCAACCTATCAAGTTCAAAATCATTTTCCTAGAAAGTTTTTATATATTTCTACTTTTGAGATTTTTCTTCATATTTTTAAAACTTATGGTTCAAAAGTTAGAGACACATTTTTTTTTACTTCTGGAGCGATTATCTCCGAAAATATTAACATTATCAAAAAATGATTTTAGCAAACCCCTATTCATTTTTAAATACCTATCCAACAATATATCACACGTTAGGGTTGAAATGAAAAAAAAACACTCCCCACGTTACGTAGGTATAGGGGAGGTACCCTAATAAAAAAATAAAATCAATTTTTATTTTACCACTTTGTCGGCGTGATTGATATACAAATTAGTACCAAATTTCAGCTTTCTAGTGCTAACAGTTACTGAGATTATCCGCGGACGGACGGACCGACAAAGCGAAACTATAAGGGTTCCTAGTCGACTACGGAACCCTAAAAAGATTTCCCTGTCTAAGGCCTACTGACATTGACATAACATTATGAGACGGAATGTCATCTGGGCCTGGTTGTACACCACGATGCAATTCATTGTTAACAAATAATGGTGAAGCTGTTTTGACAATAAAAAAAAAGCAATCAGGATTTTTCTATTAAAATTGCAGTTTCAGAATCATATAATAATATTATATTATAATTATAATATAATACGTATATTTATATAAGTTGCGGACAATCTTTCACAAATCGACCTATAGTCCCAAACTAAGCAAAGCTTATTAATTGTACTATGGGTACCATCGCCAACTCAGTTAACTGACCACTCGTGCAGTTTATGTGCATTGTAATAAGGTTCAATATAAATACAGGATGGTCAGCTAACAGTGTTGGCGTTTGTACTAGACGACGATAAACAAACATATATCGAGTAATAAATACATAAATACCATATAGAAAACATCCATGACTCAGGAACAAATATTCGAGCTCATCACACAAATAAATGCCCTTACCCGGGATTCGAACCCAGGGGGTGCCCCTTGAAATCTCGACAAACTTTTCATCGAATTTCAGTTCAAAGTCAACGTTTCGCATTTTTTCATTTGATCGAATATTCATTACTTCGAACATTTAAATGGTGTATTTGTGAAACACCGATTTTTATTTGGTAGAAATATTATTTAATTTATACTTTATTTCGCAGATCTTTATGTCATATTTTATTATTCCATATTTATTTGTTTGTTGACCCTTGTAGGGTAAACCGAACCCAGGACCTCTTGCTTCATATGCAGGGTACTGACCAACTAAAGGCTAAAGCGGTCGTCAAAATATAGAGTTAAGAAGCTTTCTTTAGCTTTTTGACGACCGGTTAGTCTAGTGGGTAGTGACACTGCCTACGAAGCTGAAGGTCCTGGGTTCGAATCCCGGTAAGTGCAAATATTTGTGTGATGAGCATGAATATTTGTTTCTGAGTCACATGGATGTTTTCTATGTATTTAAGTATTTCTATCTATTAAATATATCGTCGTCTAGTACCCATAACACAAGCCTTATTGAGCTTACTATGGGACTAGGTCGATTAGTGTAAGATTGTCCCCTAATATTTATTTTATTTATTTATTTATTTATCCTCACTGTTATATAATCCTCATGGCCATGCCCTCAAACTAGGTGTCGGATTACGACGCCATAAACCATTTTATCGCCCAAATTTATTTATTGTCCCACTACCAATACAGCCATGATCATAAAACACATCCAATACTTTCCCAGTCTCACATCTTCCTGAAATGTTTCGTGGCAAAAGCCACTTCATTCCGAAGTCAATAAGATTGAATTCCCAGTGACGAAACAAATTGTATACGCGTTATCGAAAGCTGCTTAAGCTTGACTAATCTGAATGTATTATAAATAATAATAGTAGATTACTGCAGAGGCCGTGAAGTAAGGGATTGCTGGACGAGATTGGGGTAGACGGCCGAGTCGTAGACGAGGCCGAATACAACGAGTCCAGCAATCCCTGTTCCGGCCGAGGATTGTATAGTACTTTTCTCAAACGATGTGAGGAAATATTAAAATTAAAATAAATACTAGGTAATCAATTAAATAATAGGTAATTTGCGCCTTTTTTATTTTTTAAACATGCCATTTGAACAAGCCGTTCGAGCACCATGTTTAACCGCACATAAAGTATAGTACCATAGATTATTTTTATTTTTTCTATGAAGCAAGTATGCTTACAGTGTCTAGTGGTGGTTGGCAGTATGTAAATTTTCCTTTGTCAGTTTAATATTAGTAAGCAAATTTAAAAAGTTAGAGTAGCGGACAATAATGGTTTTACTTAGGGTTTTCATACATTACTTCTTGGCGTAAGGCCAAGAAGTAATGTAGGGAGCCATAAACAAGAAACTTCACGTCTTCATTTCGTGATATTAACGCGTACATTTCCGAGCATGTTTGAGAAAATAAATATTATTATAGTTTAGTCGATTCAAAAGGGATCCAATCTCAGGCATTGTTTTTCAATCCGAATTGATTTCAAAGTGTGTCGCGCTTGTCTAGCGCACAGCGAATGTGCTAAACGAGAGTGCAAAACATATAAAACCATTGGGTTGCGAAATGTCATTTGTTTTAGAAATGTAGAGCACAAAAGGTCCTTTCAGTCATATTTGGAGAAGCCTAATTGGGGAAGTCCTTACAGGAGACCACGGTAATAATCACATCACTACATGCTCAGAGGCTCTAGTATAAGTTATACCGAAACAAAACTTTACGATCGCGTTTGAGTTTTACCCTCAATTTGTAGGGGATTTGACAGCTAAACGCGAACGCGGTCGTAACGTTTTGTTCCGGTAAAACTTATACTAGACCCTCTGTATAAGAAGTTGTTATGTATGTGTTGAGTAAGATCACCAGAGCTTCCGGAGATACTCTGTGTGGAGCAAGGAATCTGCATTTGTCTCTGCCACGACACGAGTTTGCTGGACACAACGAATCTCTAAAGAATTCTCCAATATATACAGGTCGGTCACACGCTTCTAGTCTCAATTGTCCATAGGATAAGATGTCTACTCACCATCAGGCAGACCGTGTGCCGACACAAAACTGAAGTTAGATGCACTTGTGGTGTACACGCAACTCCACTTAGATAACTTGGTCGAGTCGTATCTGTGTCAAATGTTTGAGTAATGGTATACCGATGCTCTACGACAACACCTACCAAACATTAGTCGCTAGTCGCTAGCTAAGTAAAGTCACCCAAAGGGCAATGTAGAGGGTGCTGGGAGTTTCTATGCGTGATCGCATCAGGAATGAGGCTATCCGCAGCAGAACCAAGGTAATCGATATAGCCCTCCGAATCGCTAAACTTAAGCAGTGGGTGGGGCACACTGCACGTAGAACACCGATGGCCGTTGGGGCGAAAAGGTTCTCGAGCGGCGACCACGTACTAGAAGGCGCAGCGTGGGCCTACCCCAAGGTGGACTGATGACCTGGTAACGGTCGCGGGAGTCCGCTGGATGCGGGTGGCGCAGGACCGGTCATTGTGGCACTCTTTGGGGGAGGCCTATGTCCAGCAGTGGACGTCTTTCATGTGACATGATGATGACGTAATTTACCGTTGCTGGATAAACCCAGCCAAGTTTACGTACCTACTCGCTAGCGACTGCGTAAATGGGGGTCACATAAACTGAATGAACACAAAGCGTTTTCACAGTGTTAACGATTGATACATTATGTTTTATAGTCACATGGCCGTTGATCGTCATTTCTGCGGTTTTCCCACGCATCATCAAGTTTATTACTATTGCTCTGCAAACCATAGGACACTGGCCGTAAATGTCCGTCATTTAAATATTACTTACCTAGACGAACGCTGCCGAATAAACGGTTTGTTTTCGTTATCTAAAATATTATTAGCCAGGATCTACAAGTATGTTTAGTTTGCCATAAAAGCGTATTTATCTGAAATTTTATCTGTACTCAATTTAACCATACTGCCAAGAATCTACGCTCTACGCTCGTCTCGTAGTCGATCACGTAGTTTCCCGCTAAGTAGCGGATAGAGCCTACCGGGTAGGCGCCCGCTAGGCAGGTTTCTGGCACTGAATGTGCTAGGTTAGGTTTGTTCTACAATAATTTTAAAGAAATACAGTTTCTAAGAAAATCGACTATACGGCAGCTGATAATAAAATTATAGCTAACGTTACTATTATGACTAATAAAATTATGGAACAAATTAGTAATCCTGCTAGACTATATTGGACACGCACTGACCTTTTCGTATTATGGGAGATATGACCCAACAGTGGGACATATAAGGGAAGATTGTATTACTTTCATTGCACCATAACTTGAAGTTGTGTTGAGATTATTCAATCTGGCCAACTTCTTATAAAACATTCATTGGAATTGGAATCTGTACCTAGGATCGTAGAGTTGCTTTTTGAATGGACCACTTTGAACGAATTCGGCCAAATCAAGTATAAACGGTTGTATTCACCAGTTGCCAGCCATTATGCGATCATTTTCACGACAAAATTGATCACGTAGGTGTCATAGGTGTGCTCTTAGTAACACTGACACAAACGCAGTATCTTCTCACGAGGCAATTTAGTAAGTCATTTATTCAGTTGAGATTATTTATTGCGGCCGACTTTTTATAAAATTGTTTTTGGAATTGGAATCTTCTATCTGGGGCGGTAGAGTCGCTTTTTGAATAGATTACTTTGATGCAATTAGGCCAAATCTATTGATCACCATCTTTAATAATTGTATGTATTACTGGAAGAAAGAGAGGAAGACCATGGGACCGATTTTTGACTTTCGAGCGCTCGACTCTTTCACTCGAAAACTGTCAAAAATTATGAAATGCTATTTTGAAATAGCGATAGAAAATTGAAAACCGAGCGGTATTGACCACTCGTATTGAATTCTATTGGTAGAAAGTAAGTAAGTGCCTGCCATTTTGACACTACAAACGTATTTACAGTACATATGATGCTACTTTCCCGCACTAGTGCGGAAAAGAGCACTTTTCGTGCATATGTCAAAACTTTAAAGAGCCATATGTACAGTAAAACGTTGTACGATACACGTGCGAATAGGTAATTCGCAACTCGTGTCGATTTAAAACACTCCCTTCGGTCGTGTTTTAATTTATCACCACTCGTTGCGAATTTCCTATTTTCGGCACTTGTATCGTAAATAACTATTACTTTAATTTGATTTTCGAGCGCTCGAAAGTCAAAAATCGGTCCCCTGTGCCGAGTAGTGGGATGTTGATGTTACGGGCTAGAAATGAAATGAAATAAATGTATGTAACGACCTAACGACATATTAAAATAAGTACCTATATATCTTAAGAGTCGCAGTAAGCTCGATTCTCCATACAAACGTAGTTACGCTCTCATTTTAAAACTACGTGTTGGATTGTAATGAAACTTTGCATGTACAATGACATAAGGTATATCCAGGTCTGTAATTAGATTATGTGGCTTCAGATACCATAGTAAAAAAAATACAGCGAATTTAAGTTTATCATATAAAACTTATTTTTGCTGTATTTCGTTTGTTTTATAAACTGGAACCATATAAACTAATTAGTAATTACAGACATATATATATCATGGCATTGTATATGCAAAGTTTCGTCGCAATCCAACAGGTAGTTTTAAAATGAGAACGAAACTCAGTTTGTATGGGAAGGTGAAATTCGGCCGAGCTTACTGCGGACTCTTAAAGCGAGCTAGCATCTCAACTGTATAAAGGTACTACACATGCTGTTTAGTAGCATGCTTGTTTGAGCATGCTCAATTATTATATATGCAAATAGCATGCTACTTACTAGCAACTTTACATTTACACATGCTATTTACTCGAAACTAGCATGCTTTCGTGCTACTAAAGAGCATGTGTAACAGTACCTTAAAGACGGGGTGCGAAGCAAGAAATATTTACCCTCGTCACGCGACTTGACTTGGTAGCGAGGTGTGCTAAGTCACCAGTAGGTAATTGATCTACTACAAATATAATAAAAGGTAAAGTTCATCCAATCAAAGGGTCGGCATCGCCAGCTCCTCTGAAATCTCAAGCGCCTAGAGTTTATCTTTAATAGTTTGCTTAAAATGTAGTTCATACGGTGTAACTTTCAAAATAAAGGTCTGTGCCCACTAGACCGTATCATACCATGACCGTAACCGTACCGTCACATGCAAGAAAATATTGTTTGTATGAGGCATTATGAGATGACGCCCACTAGACCGTTCCGGCACCGGCCCTTTTTAATATGAAGAATTTTTTTTGCCTGACACGTTCATAGTACGGTCATGGTATGCCCAGCTATCACCATAGGTTTAATAATGGTCAAGTTTTAAGGCCCAATCAGTCACATAAAACGGACTGGTTTGCAAAATATTAAGCTAAAGTGCGTCACGTACCTAATGACAACAGTGTCTGCTTACCCCGTATGTTTGTTTGCCACCGGTTTTTAAATATTGAACTAAGACTGGGATGTGATGTAAAACATAGGAACCGAATGGATGCAACAAGAAGAAAGTGATTGCAAAATCAATATTACGTAGTGTCAATACGGTAAATATCATATTGCGCGGAAGTGCAAGTCCGTGACGGATCATCTCGCGTTACGGCGCTATTCGATTAGTCATTAGGGCTGGTCGGGATATGACTGTGATCTCACAATGAATAAGTTCACTGCAACTTTCAGTCCAAAATGTTGCTAGTCCAATTGCTTAAAGTGTTCTAGGAATGGATGGCCCCAAAAGTAAAAAAAAAACCAAATGTTGCGAGACTTAGAGAGCGTTATCGAATTTATGAGAGCACTAATACTCGCTCTGCAGTAGTGTTGTGTTCCTGGAGGTGAACAAGGTCGCCAGAGCTCCCGAGGATGCGTTGTGTTGAGAGCGAGGGAATTTGTTCCTTGAGCTGTCAACACGGCGAATCCTCAAACATATCAAGGGTCGGCAACGCCCATGTTACTCTATAGGCTGCGGTGTCCGCTTACGATCAGGAGGGCCGTACACTTGTTTGCCACCGTCGTTGTATAAAATAAAATAAAAAAAGCTCTGCGAAATTATTCACTTAAAAACATATTAATTACTCTGTGAATGAATATTTAAATAATACAATTAAATATACCTGATGTAAGTAATGACGATAATGTTAGTTTTTAAGAAATATTTCGCGCGCTTCTAGGTAGAACTTAGAAAGAAAGAAAATAAGTTATTAGTGCAAAAAACAAGGGTAACAAAACTTATCTTAATACACATTATCATGTGAGCCAAAGGTCACATTTTCAGTGATGCCATTATTTGGACTAGATCGCATGGCACTCATCGCTGAACTTTATGAATGCATCTCATATAACATATAACGAACCCCTATTATACTTATGGTTCACAAACAGAGTAATCAGATTCTGAAAGTGGAACTGAATTCTGAGTAGAGAATTTCGTGATATCGCGAATCGCGACCATGTTAAAACTATGTCAATACAAATAGTTTGTGTCGAACTTTGTTACATGCAATTCACACTTGCGTGGAAGCAAATAACGTGAAAGACGATACCGTCAAATGTTGCAACATTGGCTACCTTAACATCAGGATTTTCTGTCCATTAGCCGTTTCACACACTGATTAAGAGAAACATGCGAACAGTTATTGGATCAAAAATATACAACGTATTACAGCAAGACCCAAGTAAATAACGCGCGTGAGTTAAGCAATAATAGCCTCTCGGTCAACCGCGCGCCATATTAATTGTGTTTACCTGTACTAAATAGGTCTCACACTGTCAGTCAAATTCTCCGTTCATTAAGGGAGCGTCGCCTACGGACATTGCGCGCCGGCGGCAGCGGCAGGTTCCCAACTAACCACAGTGCGTTGCGCGTCTCGACCGCGCAATGAACATATAAAACGCTTGCCGCGCGCAATGTCCTGGCCGGGCCGTTAGGGAGCCGGAGCTAGGACTTAATTGGCAAATTGCAGTATTTGTCGGTATAAAATTGGAATGCGAAATGTTATTCTCCAATAACCCTGAGGTTTTTTGTAATCTTTGGACGTTATGACATTTGTGTATTACTAGCTTCCGCCCGAGACTTCGTCTGCGTAGACCCGGGATAAAAACTATCCTTTATTTTAATCCAGGCTATAAACTATCTTCGTGCAAAATTTCATCCAAATCGGTTAAGCCATTTAAGCGTGATTAAGTAACAAACATCCAAACATCTAAACTTTCGCATTTATAATATTAGTAGGATTTTCTACGTGTAGGTAGTGGGTACCTACTTAATGTGCTCAAGAGATGTAATACGTACGTTTCCAATGCTTTTAATTTATTTGAGGATTCGCTATGCTGACAGCTAAAGTTAAGACTTCGGAGCTCAGAGGGGTAATCACGTAACGTTACAAACGCGCGTTAGGACAGTTCAACTGTCATTTTTCCATATAAAATTTGACATTTAGATGTACCCTAACGTACGTACAATGCGTTAAATGATCGACCTTGGTCATTGACGTGGTTGGTCCCAATTATTAGTTGGAATTGTGAACTTTATCCCCTTTATATTTGCGTAAATTGAATGGAAAAAGAGGATAGTTAAACTTAGTTTCCATTTAAGCTGAGATTAAGTATTTCAAATGAACAGTTATCCGAAATGGTAGACTATTTCATATTGATCTAGTTTATTAAGTGCTTATCCTTATAATAGAATAGGTGCCTAGGTCCTTCATTTAAAATAGGTAGAGGTAAGGTCAGTCGGGGCAAGTGCGCCAACGGGGTAAATGCGCCTATCATACAGGACCGGTCATTGTGGCACTCTTTGGGGGAGGCCTATGATGGCTGATATTATGATAATGATGATGATCTAAGATGTCTATAGTACAAACATATCACATCACAAAACATATCAGACACAAGGATGTGTCGTCAGTACAAGGACTTGGCTGCTAATAATAATAATGACATAGTTGATATATTTGATCCACGCATTACTAAAATCAAAAAGACCTTAACGGACGTCCTCTTCTCTACTCACCCTGAATAATACTAAGTTGTTACTTTCACTTTTGTTTTAGATTTGCTTAAGTTAGTTTTAGACGTTTTTAACATTTTGGACTTGTAGATTTTTTTTTTTTGTGATTAGACGTACTGCGTATGATATTAATATTCATATGCGCTAACTTGCTGATCATGCTGTGTGCACTTGCCTTGGATGTCATGCTTAGTGATGTGCCGCCGAGAAATTACCCACTTACGGTAATTCTCGCCGTTGAAATTTACGGTAAATTACCGTAACTTCTCGGTAAAATTCTGTGCCGCCGAGAAATTACCCACTTACGGTAATTCTCATAGTTGAAATTTACGGTAACTTACCGTAACTTCTCGTTGAAGTTCTCCGCGAGTATATTTTGTTTGGATAATGTTAGGGTGATACTGATACTGATAATACGTTTGTTTTAAGGATATTTATTACATTTCGTGTTAATTTTTAGCTAATATGTTACTTTGCAAACAGGTAAATGCTTATCAGTTATCAGTTACGGTCTTATTGTATTATAGCAGGTAAAAAAACCCATTAGGGGTATATAGTGTTTACGAATAAGCTAATTAGCGGTTCTTGGTTGGTCGCCCTCAGCCTCACCCTTTATCAGGTAGTTGTGGTGAGGGGTGGACCATTTTTATTACAATATTAATGATTTATTCAATCTAAATATAACGAAATAATTAATGAAAAAAGAACTGTATTTAATGGTTTGCACTGTATTAAAACGAATAGATAAAAAAAACCGTAGGCAATATTACCTGAGAACGTTTCCGGAGAATATTCTCGGTAATTTACGGTAATTTTGGTAATTTACTAGTTTCTCTATTCCGATCGTTGTGATTTCTTTTGTGTAGATTATTATCCCTAATTGAAATAGGATAACGTTAAAAAAAGTTTAAAAAATTTAGGACTTAGACTATTTTCTCGATAATTACCGTTACGGAGAACGTTACCGAGAACTTTACCCCAAAATTCTCTCTCTTACCGTAATTTACGGTAACGGCACATCACTATCATGCTAGTCTATAGTCTATAATAAAGAACCATTGTATCTCATAATGTATGATGTCTGTAAAGTGTACCTAATAAATAAATAAAGAAATAAACATATCAGTAGATTTCAATATGTTTGATAATTTTGATAAACTCGCACTTACCCCGTTGGCGCACTTGCCCCGGTTGACCTTTAGGGTGCCTAGCTGTAGCTGGAGCTACGTTTCAAATGTATGAAAACATAGGATAGCATGGAATAGCACATCTCTGGTGGAAAGGTGACCTGTAATTTATATTATCAATAAAATGATTGTGATTATTATGATTACACCCTAAGCGTTACCCAGGTATAGTTAACCACTGTGTTTATTTTATTAAGTACCTACATCCACATCATATGTATATATCATATTTCACTTAAAGCTAGTATATTAAAAGGTAAATTAATAATAATAAATAAATAAATATTAGGGGACAATCTTACACAAATCGACCTAGTCCCATAGTAAGCTCAGTAAGGCTTGTGTTATGGGTACTAGACGACGATATATATAATGGATATAAATACTTAAATACATAGAAAACTTCCATGACTCAGAAACAAATATTCATGCTCATCACACAAAATATTTGCCCTTACCGGGATTCGAACCCAGGACCTTCAGCTTCGTACTAGGCTAACCGGTTACGGGAGTACTTAAGATTGGCTACGCATATTCCAGTGAGATCAGTTATGACTTATACCAATGATATAATATAAAAAAGAGGTAGATAGGTTGTCTGTACGGAATTCCTTGTTTAAAAATGGCCACCAATTCTGACAACCGAGACACATTTATGCGTCGTGAAACTGAGGTAAATTGGTGCAATTGACTCAGTTTTAGTGACACTTTTGGAGAGCTTATAACCTATCTAAGTACTCTTTTTCTTAATTTACTCTTTATCATTATTATTCTTTTTTATACAGCATCGACTTATACCATAAAAATATGAACTAAACTACTAAACTAATATTATCAGAATTTATATGTAAGTAACTAAATATCTATAGATGTAATAACGGCGCCAGAATTATTTTAGGCCACGGTCTCCTATAAATCACGCCGTACGCTGCGTCACAACGCTTACTATGGAGATGTACTGTTGTGGTCGTCGGCCACATCAGTACTTCTCCATAGTAAGCATTAGTTTTGGCCATAAATGTCGATTAAAACTTAAGTAGACGGTCGTGGAAGATGTAGATGGAATTATTTCGCGATTGAGCATGAATATTTGTTCCTGAGTCGTGGATGTTTTCTATGTATTTAAGTATTTCTTTATCTATATAAGTATGTACATCGTCGTCTAGTACCCATAGTACAAGCTTTGCTTAGTTTGGGGGTAGGTCGATTTGTGTAAGATTGTCCCCAAATATTTATTTTATTTATTGGCTGACAAAGTCGTTAAAACTCTAGCAAATCTTACCATGGGCGACTGCAATGCAATCCAAGGTTTGTCATGGCGATTATTATAGCGAAAGGTTTTGGTGTAGGGCGCCGAATTGTTGTTGTTTACTTAGGATCGACCAATAAAAAACAGAGTGAGTAGAGCGTTTTTCATACAAACGCTCTAATCGCTTAATTTTTTGGGGCGGAAAGGTTCTCGAGTGGCGACCACGTACCGGAAGGCGCGGCGTGGGTAGGTGGGATGACCTGGTAAAGGTTGCGGGAGTCCGCTGGATGCGGGTAGCGCAGGACCGGTCACTTTGGCACTCTTTGGAGGAGGCCTGTGTCCAGCAGTGGACGTCTTTCGGCTGATATTTTTTTCTATTATAACTTATTCCAACAGAAACTAGTTTCAGACCTAGATATGGCGGTCATGGCGGATCCCATTGGATATAAAGTTTCATGTTATTCCAGAATGCCGTTTTAAAATTTTGTATGGAGAGCCGACTTGAGTAGACCGCCCTGGGTGCGCTTAAGACGTTTCATCATCATCATCATATCAGCCGAAAGACACCCACTGCTGGACATAGGCCTCCCCCAAAGATTGCCAAAGCAACCGGTCCTGCGCCACCCGCATCCAGCGGACTCCCGGGGTCCCGGGGGCCTACCCACGCCGCGCCTTCCGGTACGTGGTCGCCACTCGAGAACCTTTCCGCCCCAACGGCCATCGGTTCTATGTGCAATGTGCCCCGCCCACTGCCACTTAAGTTTAGCGATCCGGGGGGCCACATCGGTTACCTTGGTTCTCCTGCGGACAGCCTCATTTCTGATGCGATCACGCAGAGAAACTCCCAACATGGTCCTATCCTTTGGGTAAATTTGAGCCTTTTTATGAGGCTATGGGCCACGACCACGTGTCAGTGCCTTAAGACGTTTATAAAAAGGTTTTGATGCTCGAAGGCTCGGAAAGTAACCAACCAAAAATTCTGAAAAATATATACTGCGTGTCCGAAAAGCCCCCTTCAGTTTCAGGACCATAATTTGCATTTAAAGCCCCAAAGTCAGAGACACGCTGTATATTAGGCTTTGGCATGTCACTACCAATTTCATTGTAAAAAAATTGTTAATACAATAAATACAAAGACATTACGTCCTAAAACAATCAAAAGAGACTGTTTCCAAATTTAAAATAGCTTCAGACTCTAAAACTATAATGAATAGTTATCACGGGAATATAATCAAAAACATCAAAAGTGATCGTTTTGTCATAAACATATTTTATACCGATTTTCGCCAATCTAACATTATCGAGCAAGCGAGACAACCTTTTGAGGGTTACATCCGCATTAATGGTAACTCAGTTCATTGCCTCATAAAATCGGTATCAAGAAGCAGTAATCGTAAATCACAGCTGGAGGCAAGAAAGTTAATGAGGCATTACCTGATTAGGTAGGTTGTTGCGCAAATATTCATAAACTTAATACCGTCTGGGAATATTTATTTATTTATTGTAACCAGGCAATAAAGGCCCATATTTACATATATCTTACAAGTAACAGACATAAAATATAAACTTATATTATAGGTACTAGGGTGGTCCTTAAAAATCGAAAAGTTGAAATTTTATATTGTTTAATTGTTGTTGAGAGTTGAGAGATAAAAAACATGTGTTATGTTTTCACGTATTAGAACAATATAAGAGGGTGCCTCATTGAAATTTCATATTTTCAGTTTTAAGGAGTAGGTACCCTATACAACAAAAACACACTATAACAGCGATGTGCTACCCAACTTCGTGGCGTAACCGACCGCGAAAACGCCGGAACTTCGGCCAAAATTCTTCCTTAGTGAAATTTGATCGATGCTCTGTTGGAACTCTCCCCACAAAGGAAGGAAGAATCCAACCATATGAACCTCAGGATGAATCTGGTCATCACTGCACTTATTCTGCCTTCCTTCTACTATGTACTTCCTTTTTTTTACTATGACGGTGACAAACAAGCATACAACCTGCCTCATGATAGTGGCCACACCGTAGCCTGGACGTTTGCGAACTGTTAGAAGTTTGAAGACATGCAGTCCTTTACTCACACAACTCCACACAGCACATCGTCGAGAGATCTGGCGATCTTACTCCAGGAACACCACACCACACACTTCCATTGCAAGTAGTGGCGTTATTATGGCTGTGGTCTTTGGTAAGGTGGTGGAGGTACTTCCCCAGTTGAGCTGCTCCAAGTATGAGCGAGATGACATTCCGCTGTTCCCTCTTTCTCTAACTCGCTAGGTTATAGACACCCAACTCTTCTCTCTGGAAAACCACGACCCATTATAAAAATAAGGTTATACTTAATATTAACTAAACTGGTGGCCGCGATTATTCTTGTAGGCTTTGCCTACTGCGCAATATGGTCCTGGGTGTGAATTCCAATAAAGGCACGTATTTGAGGTGGGAGCATAAATATCCGTTACTGAATCTGGGATATATCCATTTATTATCCTATAAGGTCATATCAAATGTTCATGTGGTACCAACTCCCATTCCAATCGGACACTTTACGCTCAAAGTTGTAGATACCTGGGACAGACTTTCCAATTAGGTAGGTGTCCATCTTCGAGAAAATTGACCGTCCAATCCGACTTATTGGCGTTCGGAAAGCTACAGTCTTTTCGTCCAATATTCCGTAGTGTCTCAAGACGAGAGTCTTTGATCAGTGTGTGTTGCCAGTGACGACAGCATATGAATCTCGGCCGCTTACTATGGGCCTCATAAGAAGGCTCAAAGTCACCCAAAGGGCAATGGCGGAGGGCTATGTTGGAAGTTTATCTGCGTGATCGCATCAGAAATGAGGCTATCCGCAGCAGGACTTTAGGTAACCGTTATAGCCCCCCGAATCGTTCCTAAAGTGGCACTCTTGCACTCAGTAGGTTCGAGGGGGGGGGGGGCGAGGGGGGGTGAAGGGTTTTATATTTATTCAAGATTTTGCACTTCTACCGTGTACCCAGTGTAACCCGGTATTTTTTATTATCATTATTTTTCGGCTATATCACAAGACAACGCGCGAGCTCTCGATTTTTCCCGCACTATCCGTCTCTCTCTTATTAGAAATCTTAGAAAGAGAGCGCGCCGTCTTGTGATAGCCGTGCAGTTGATTTATGGCTATTGTCGCGCTAAAGTCGCGCGTTCGCGAAACGCGTTCCACAAACAGAGTCGCCGTGTGTATCCCTATCTGCTCTTAGAACAGTGGCTAGCAGGACCAGACCTCGTCTTTGTTTTCGAGACATCATTATACCCATCCGTTGCTAATCCATTTACATCTCTATGCCCTCAATCTAAAGTCCACACAGGTATCGCGTAACGGATGATATGATAATGATGCGTGTTCGATACAGATCACGTCATGTATGTTGCGTTTATGTCCCTAAAGCGCATGATGTTGTGGGGAGATTGAAAATAGGTGTTTTTCTGAACTGGCTGCGATCGAATTACCTATTTCAAACAATTGGAGGTCAAATGGAGACTTACTTTAAAAAAAAAATCATTTCAATCCTTACGAGGACAGCACGGCTAGCATAAAACCGACAGAATATCTGTCTCTTTCTAATTAGAGCACCTAGAAAAAGACGGGTAGTTTAAGGTTTAAAAGGCTTAGGTGGAAAAGAGCACGCGTGTCATATAAATTGGAAATTCCTTTTAACTAACATTAGCTATATTTTTCAATAAATTGATGGAATACGCCCACATGTCTTTATCGTGGCAATTGATCTTGGCCTCTGAACAATTACAACCCGCGTTACAAAATTACATCAGGAATTCTATGCTATAATAGGGCCCATCATACTGAACTCTTGGCATTCAAGATATCATTAACGCGCGTCAATACTGTATAACCCTATGAAAAGTTCAAATAGACGCTGCTCAAACAAGCACTTCTAGTCTTGACTTGAGTCTGTCACGAACTAGGAACTATTACGAATGAATTCTCGCCGCAAACTGAAAGGAACTAGCACCTTTTATACTATCTAAACCGGTTTTTGGTCCTTAAGTTAAGTTCTTAAGCTAAGTACGATTCGAGAAACAAGATTCTCTTCTAAGAGAAGAAATAATAAAAGGAGAATTTGGTAGCAGAGTTTAGATGGAGCGAGTGATGTGATAGATCGGACACTGCAGAGTCACATACGAGTCGGATACAAAATCTAGAGCGTATTTTAATTAACCTAAAAAGGCTTTTTAACCCCCGACGCAAACTAAGAGAGGGGTGTTATAAGTTCAACGTGTCTGTCTGTGGTATCGTATCTCCCAAATAGATGAACCGATTTTCGTTTAGTTTTTTTTGTGTCATAGATAATTTTATCTCGAGTGTTCTTAGTCATGTTTCATGAAAATCTGTTCAGCCGTTTTTGAGATATTGAACTTTGAAATGAAACTGTCGGGGGTTTTTCAACTTTTCTAATTTGTTAACTTTATTACTTCGATATTTATGGGTATTTGGCAGTTTTTAATATTACGTAAGATGTAAAAGAACGTCTGTACTTGTACTATTACTTATTCTGTGCTATGTGGACGATGCAACGTCGGACCGACTTATATTGTGCCGACTATTTCTTGTAGATCCACTGTCGTATCGAGTCGTGACTTGCGGAGGCGCATACAAGTTCCGTGCGGATTTTGTATACAAATTACAAACTGAGGTACTGGCATACAACATGGCGAACCGTCGCTCCGCATGTCGTAGCGGGATTCGGCGGCAGTGATAAACGCCTTAAGGACCTAAAATCGAACTAGTTGCACTGAACGATTGAACGAGAGGGATCCAAAGATCAGGCGCATCTCTAACCCGTAATGTATTAGTCACTTCCAGTTTGGTCTGACCCGCGATCTAGCCAGTCATCTGACGCAACCACCACGATCGCCTCTCATTTGCCAACATCAACAAAACAAAGCTCCCATTATGACATAATTACTGAGAATCGTCGATGTATCTCCTTTTCGACGATTACTGTGATTATAACAATAAGGGCACGTGTTTGTGCAAATCGTGAGGCTTTAGCGTGTTATTTAAGTAAGTTGTTTGTTGACCTACCAGAAAACTTTAAGTTGCTAAAGGGACATGAGTTGAAACGAAAATTAGTAGACTGGCTTCTTGACAAGTGTTTTTATAGCATTTAAAAATTAGTATTTATTGAATGACAATGTTTTATGATTATGTTAAATTCCTGTATTTGTTTGTTTTTAATTTTATTTTTGATGATTATTTTTACTTATTTATTTTGATGTTGTGTATTAAATTCATATTACTGATAATATTTGCACGCTTGCTCGCAAGCAAAATACACAGAACTTATGCAATTGTATCATCCTACCACTATATTTTTGCAAATAAATATATTTGATTTGATTTGATTTGTAGCCATAATATAAGCTGAAAGTTTTGTTTGATAAAGATAATACAAGGATTAGATTACCTAAAGACCTGATATACCTTACCTACCTAAGTATTGATACACCTACACTGGTGTTATTTAAGGCTCCCATTTAGGATTAGGACTGATCCCGAGACTACACTTTGAAATTGTAGGATCAAATTAACGCATAAGCTATAATTACTCGTACCTATAGCTAATTCCATGTAACAAATAGGTATATATTTTCCTAATTGCCTGAATACGTAATCAGGTAAAATCATCATCATTATCATCATCATATCAGCCGAAAGACGTCCACTGCTGGACATAGGCCTCCCCTAATGAGTGCCAAAGTGACCGGTCCTGCGCCACCCGCATCCAGCGGACTCCCGCAACCTTTACCAAGTCATCAGTCCACCTTGTGGGGGGGCCTACCCACGCCGCGCCTTCCGGTACGTGGTAGCCACTCGAGCCTTTCCGCCCCAACGGCAAGGGCCATCGATTCTATGTGCTATGTGCCCCGCCCACTGCCACTTAAGTTTAGCGATTCGGAGGGCTATGTCGGTTACTTTCACGCGCTTTTTCAACCCCTGGTAATAAATAATAATAAAAATCTCATTACTTTTATTATTTTACTATTGATGTGTTTGTTCATTGTACGCAATTTACCTATTTAACGACTGCAACTTTTAGACCTTTTTATTTTAAACAGTATTGTGCCGTAGATTTTCGAATGTCTACGATATATTGACAACCACTTTGCCCTAGCCTTCCAACGAAGTCCAGGGTCCAAATCCCGGTAAGGCCATTTATATCTAGGTAAATAATTATGTACAGTCGACTACAACGAGATCGATACGGACAAAGTTACAAAAATATGTATACACGACTGTATTGCCTTATTATTAAGGTCGTGTATACATATTTTTGTAACTTTGGCTGTATCGATCTCTTTGTAGTCGACTGTACCTATATCGCCGTCCAGTACCTATAGTACAAGCGTTGGTTAGTTTTAGTATAGATAGATTTGTTCAAGATTCTCCCCCAGTGTTTATTTATATATTTTATTATAAACTTGAACTCTCAGTTCAACCATGTAGAGCAGCAAATGTTACTACGCGGGTCAAGTGCTCAAAATGGCTCTACCTCGCGATGCCTAACATCGTTTGTCCTAAAATCACTTGCCCGAACTGTTTTGTTCGCTGCACGGCTATCAAACAACTCACACAAGCGAACTCTGTTTTAGGTCGGTTAGGTTAGGGTTCACTCGTGTCCCTCAGACCAGAAATAGATACCCCGCGTAGCGGGGTGGCGTCGACTCGCTGCACGGCTATCAAACAACACACACACAAATATAGGACAAACTACAATAGGCCGTACAAAGTTAGGAAAAATTATCATTAGCATTAACGATCTAAAGGCTGACTGATAATTATGATACATGACTATTATGGCACATAACGTTAGGATGAATAATCAATATGGCAAGTGACGTTAGGAAATATAACATTATGGGGAAAAAAAACCATCCATACGATGCTAGGAAAACTAAAGATAGGGCATATGAGTGTTAGGACAAATGATCATTATGACATAAAACGTTAGGGAATGCAAAAATAGCTTAAAAAACGTTAGGGATTCAGATATAGATCCGCTCAAAATATCCTACACGACTTCAATGTGAAGAGGATAAGGACTGTCAAGATCATTTTGACCGTGTTATTTTGCGTAGCTACTTCTAGCTACCTTTCTCATAGACATAACGGAGTCAAGGGCGTAACGTTTCAGATTTATACATATTTCACACTATTGCCACGGCATATTCAAACTGATAAAGCCCCATAACTCACAGCAGACTAGAAAATTGCAGGCAAATTGAAATGTAACCGTGCATACTAACCATCGTTGCGATCGGCTGACACGAACCCGATAAATCATACTTAGTCCAGTCAATGAACTGACAACTTGTATGGAAAAAAATCAATTTGGTAATCATTTATAATAGCTTATCTTTTCTGTGTAACGGATATATTACTTATCAATAAAATAGTGTTACCCAGCGACAGAATCCGACAAAATTTCAGACATCAAAAAAATGATAAATTGGCTAGCTTCTAAAAAGTCAGAAAAAATATGAATAAACATTTTTGTATTTATTTTGATTCATTTACATTTGCTTTATAATATACAAGTTAAATCATACAAAAAAAGACAATGCATGCTTCATTTAAATCGACATAATTACTTCCGGGTGGAAAGTTTGTCGGATTCTTGAATACAGCATCTTCGAATAACATTTTAAAATGAAATCATCAAAAAAAACGCTATTATAAATGAATGTTTTTCAAAACTGTATTTTGCCTGGAGTAACTGCGCTCGCGCAACGAAGGTTTGAATGATTGCCGCTTTTTAGAACCAGCGTGTTCATATGTCAGCAAACATCTTTATTACTTTATTCGTTTATACCTATGATTAAATCAACGTAAGTACCCCTTAAATGTTTGATTATAACTTCATCACCATAATCAAAGACGTTTAAAGGATATAGTGCTTAATAAAACCATCAATTTCAGAAACTTGCAAGAAAACCAATTATCTTGTTTAGCCGCTCACTTGATTTCGTATTTTAAAAAAGGGAGCCTAAACTGCTTCAAGTTTTGGGTGATTCTTGAGAGGGTCAATTTTCAGCGTCCAGAGGGAAAAAGTACCCGAAAAAATAAAATAATTGACTTTACACATTTTTGTACAGTAGTTCAACACTTAATCTAACTGGGGCAGGATTTACTTTTTGTTAAAGGTAAGTAGAATTAGCCATAAAAAAATGTCAAACACCTAAATTATCATTCCCCCGGTGCGTCCATCCGCCATTATGTGAACAATCTACTCTGAAAACAACTAGTTATGGATCAAAATCAAATATTGTATCGAGTTAAATCGTTAGAATATAAGTTAATGATTTAAAAATAAAAATATGGTTCCCCTATTTATCATAGTTTTTATAGGAATCTATATCAAAGGTTTGTCCAGATCTAACCTATTATTTCCCTAATGCCTGACTAAACAACGCGTACATCCTTACTGCAACGTCTTGTGACGCGTAATCTCGGCCGTGTCTCACCCTCGTCTGTAGCGCTACCGACGCCGCGGAGAGAGGACGCGTCTCGTCGCTGGAGCTCGGAGCAATGAAGGTAGATATATCATCCCCTAACTTTGGTTCACTATGATTATCATTACCCTTTATTTACGTATAAAATCTATTTCCTGCAATTAGCATACAATATTTAGTGTAGAGAATAACACATGAATGATTGCATGTGTTGATTTAATAGTTACTCTTATATTAATAACAGTTTCGGCATAATCGACAAGAAACATACTTTTTCTTATTCCCCCGACTCTCATTCCCTCGGTTTCTCATTCCCTCGACTCTCATTCCCTCGATTTCTCATTCCCTCGACTCTCATTCCCCCGGTTTTCTGAACGGGGTAATGATAGATTTCTGAAGTTTCTTGAAAATTATAATATTTTATCATATGTATCGGCTGTGGCCTGTAATAGGAACAATAAATTTAGAGGATGACTCCATAGAATATATATGTCATAGTGATTAATAGTGTTTTCTTGTTTGTTTTTTGTTAAACCACTTAGAACTGATTGCTGATTGGGTTAGTAATCCACCGTTTCATATATTGCTCCTATTACAGGCCAAACCCTTATACCGTACTTATAACATATTATGGTCGACTCATTTATTCAACAATTTATTTATTATATCATGAACGTAACATTACATTTTCTGTTAAATAGAAGGTCTTGAAATCAATACTAAGTATAAGCATGGTTGTCAATTATGGTTACTTTAGAATTTAGAAAATATACATTTATTATTAAATTGTTACTAAAAAAACGTTAATAACTAATTAAGAGTCTGATTTTTATATAAATGTTACAAATATGTTTTATTTGTGATCTCAAGTGATATTTATGATTACGTAGTAAATAAAAAAATGTTACGACTATAGTAAAAAAAGGTATTATTCCAGTAATACAAAAATATTATATTAATGCTATAAGTAAAGTTGTGAATTTTAGTTTCTTTAGGAATCAAACCAAAAAGATGTTAATACTTAGGTAACTAACTAATAGTCTGATTTTTATCAACAAATGTAACTTATAAAAAAAGAATTGCTTTAAAACAAATGTCCAACAAAACGATTTTTGTGTTATTTTTGTTGAACTGGACCTATTATGGTGTGTTGTTTCACTTGTTTCTAATCATGCATGCAATTTTATGGGATCTCAAATATTAAATCAAGTATTTGAGAAAAAAACATAAAGTACCTATTTTAGTCTTTGATACGAAGCGTATACCTAATGATTATCATTTTCAGAAGTTTGAGAATTTAAGTGAGTTAGATGTTATGTGTTACCCTGTTAGATTGTGATAAGCAAAAGAAAAATATATATTTGTAGAAGTATTTTTGTAAAGCGGACCCCGGGCTCGTGTAGGGCACTACCGGGAAAAACGCTAGGATAATGATGATTGTTGCAAGTAATGCGAAGAATTAATGTCAATGAATGGTTAAGACTGAAGTCTCAAATTATGGTACTTAGTCTATAAGATTATTAAGAAAAAACTGAATTTTTTCTTTATTCAAACGGATATTTTGTATATTTAATAAAACATCTGATCTAATACCAAAGATTATCATTCCCTCGTCAATTTTATCATTCCCTCGTAGTTTTTATCATTCCCCCGTTATTTTTCTCATTCCCTCGTACTTTTTATCATTCCCCCGTCATTTTTTCTCATTCCCTCGACAGCTAAACTTTGAATTGGTATATTTCCGTAACTAATTGACCCAAAGTGATGCCTATTCGATAAATATGTTTATTATTAAATACTTAATTTGATTTTATTGTAACTTAGTAGAAATTTCTTTAAATAAAAAACGCCGAGGGAATGAGATGAATAATGCAATTCTCAAGAATGACCCTTTTTCATTATCAAAGCAGTTTAGGGGTCCGCGAAATTGGCAACTGTGGTTGCCACAAGCAAGTGAGTGGTTAGCAGAGTTTCAACAACTCCGTGACTAAAATACTAAGTAGGTATCAGTGGCGGAGCGCTCATACAACCAGATTCCCACAGGGTTGCCTAAAATGTATTCTTAAGCAAGTCTATAGTTATACAGTGTGTCGCCGATCTTGGGGCTTTAAATGTAAGGCTAGATTCTACTCACCAAACTAAGCAACTTTTGTTTTACAATTTCTTAAAAAAATGCTATTTGTTAATTTAATTATTTTCATACAAAGTAAATGTGATGTTCAATGTACATCATCTGTAAAGTACACGACGCCTGGCTTCCACCTGAAACAGAAAATATAATAAATAATTAATTATACATGTAGGTACTTACCTGGTCTGTTAACCCGCTACTGCCGTATGTCTGTAACATAATGTAAATGTGTGAATAAACGCTCGTGTACGGGCGCGAGCAAGGAGACGTAGCTGTCATAGTTGACCCGAAACTACCACGAAATACTTGGCCTAAAGGAATAATTGAGAGCGTCCACCCCGGCGCCGACGGCCGAGTACGCATTGTGGACATAAGGACAAAGACGGGAATACTTACCAGACCGGTGACCCGCGTGGCTTTGCTCCCTACTGCAGCCGAGAATGATTGTCCTGAAAGGACAATGGGGGGGAGAGATGTAAAGTACACGACGCCTGGCTTCCACCTGAAACAGAAAATATAATAAATAATTAATTATACATGTAGGTACTTACCTGGTCTGTTAACCCGCTACTGCCGTATGTCTGTAACATAATGTAAATGTGTGAATAAACGCTCGTGTACGGGCGCGAGTCTATGTGTGCGTGGCCTAGCCTTGTCTCAGACAGTGACCCTTTGACCGCCAACCAAAGCACATGTACTCGCTCCTTAAGCACATCCAAAAATCGCTATTTTACTCACCGAAGTCCTTACCTGTCCTGCGCCTGCTTCTGTAAGCTACATCATCCATTAGTTAGTTTTCATACTTGTCAGTGTCATGGATGTCAAATAATGAGGCCGTGTTTGCAATACATTGATGGTACAGTTAAAGTTCAAACGCGAATAAATTATAGAAATAATAGTTATTTTACAAAGTTGCGGAACAAAAGTGGTTCAGTTTCAGGACCGTAATGGACATTTGCATTTAAAGCCCCTAAGTCAGAGACACGCTGTATACTTTATGTATTCAGAGCAATGACGCGTAGTTGCAGTGTCCAAGAAGCCACCGGATGGCTTACGGTATTTGAGCTCCCGAAGTGTTGTAGAAGCGCGCTGTGCAACCCGAACTGAGCCAACTTGAACCGATGCGGATATGGAAAAAATGTATGAAAATGATTTTATGTCACGAGGCAGCCGATTGAAACAGCGGTTGCCTGAAAGTGTTTATGCTGTTTCAATCGAATAACTGGCGACAATTTCACTAATACTCTTTCGGAACTTTTTTTGTTCCGGGTTACCCATCGAAAATTTTCACGCGGCGCCACTGGCATCGAGAAATTATACAGCGTCAGGTGACTGACACATACCGCCATCATTGCCTTTTTTGGTCGGCGACGTTGCCTTCATTTTAACCCCAACCATAACTTTCAAGCTTTTCCTGTACTATAACTTTGACAAACTTTACACTCGTGTTGACACAGTAATTAATATGGTGGCTGGGTTCAGAGATCAAGTATTGCGCAAACTATTAGTATTAAGCTACGTCATATAATAAATTTATGTGTACGGCATAAAGCGAGATATCCTTCAACATCCCAGTTCACAAATGGAGGGTTTTCCTGTGGACAGTCAAATGGCACAAACTAGTGTTCGTCGGGTGGAAAATGCACGATGAGCGACATCAACGTGTCACCTGCCCCACTATTCTGGAACTTGGTTTAAGCTGACCTCAACGCTCACCCACAAATATTTCTTGACACCGCGATGCGTAGTAACTAAGCGTAGGTGGAGGTCTAGTTTCGTGACGGGTGACCGGTGGGGTGAGCCGCGTTAGTACCACGAACTTCGAAAGTAGAAGTTCGGGTATTCCCATCTCTATCGCACTCCCTTAATCGAGTGACAGGGATGCATGTATTACGAACTTCGCCTTTCGAAGTTCGTGGTAGCGCCGCTGTTCGCCGCGGGCAAATGCAAATGACACCTGCATTGCATGGCTTGCGATCGTGTATGTCGCTCCCGTATTGGCTTACACAGCCATGAGAGTTGTCTCCCTTCTTGGCACTGCTTGCTGTACTGTATAGTCTGTAATAGACTTAAAGGGCCGTAGATGATGATGATGTTTTGACATAAGAAATGCTCATGTATCACGCCAGACTCCGGCACTGGGACGTTAAGACGCTGTCAACACCAAAATGCCCTTGAGGATTTTGGATAGTGCGCACACTGTCTATTTGTATCGGAGTAAACGAGAGCGAGTGTTACTGGGCGGCCCGGTTTTTGAAGGTTTTTTACATAAATATTGAAATAAAAAAAGGGTGGATTATTTGTGAAATATGACTCGCTAGCGGTTTAGGTATGAATATGTTGACTTCGTGTTTTTAATTGCAGACCCTTACGTCTAAAAATTAAAGAGGGAACCGTTTAATGTGATTTTAAGACCAATCTTTGCAGTTATTTTCTATCGAGCCGATTTCGTCCAATTTTGTATCTAGCCCGTCCACGGTCTTTGTAATATGGTGAATATTAACATATATTTTATTTGATGTGCTACAACAAATAGTTTTTCTTAAAAAAAATAACATCAATTTCACCAGATTAGGTCTTGTCTTGTCAGCCTCTTAACCTTCATGGTACTTACGTACAGAAGCTCCTCTATCCAATGATGTAATATAACAAAAGAGGTATATAGGTTAATAAGCTCTCCAAAAATGCACACGAAAACTGGGTCACTTGCACCTTGCCTCTGTTTCGCCTCAATGGAAACGTGTGCTGTCAGATTCGGTTGCCATTTTTAAACTCGTAAACAGTAATCCGTTTGCGTGATATTGGGTTTTGAAGCCCTAATTTTTGTTCGAGTCAAGTCCCCCCCCCCCTAGGGTTACCTACCAGATACAAATTTCATAAGTCCTGAAAAAAATCCTGAGTTTATTTATAAGTTACAATTTATGAAACTCCAAAGTGCCTACTTGTGGCATTACCTTTTTTGTTATTGTTATTAAAAATAAAAGTTTACAGTGTATAAAATTTTATTGTTTCATTTATTTGCCGAAAATTCCTGACATTTCCCTTTTCCGGCCGCATTTCTGACATATGTCTAAAATTCCTGACATCTGGTCACCCTACCCCCTGCCGGGTATGGCTTACTGCCGGTTAAATGGGAATGTGAAAAAAATCGTGGAATGATGTGGAATATTGAATTAGCCGTTTTTTGTTCTTTAGCTGCACGTCTGGTCGGGCTGTGGGTAGGCGCCACTACGGGGCTACCCTACACTACAGCCCGTGTGGAACTCCATTATATATAGCGCCTCCCTATATAGTATATAGGTACTTCTATTCCCCCTCCTTCAGCGGTTTAAGCGTGAAAAGGTAACAGACAGGCAGAGCTACATTCGCATTTACTAGTATGGATTGTAGGTCCAGAGAATAGTGAAGCAGAGTATGACTTTATTTTTGACAATGTCTGAGAGAGGTATGCTCCCAAAGGTTTAAGTGTAAGTTTCTAAATTGAACCATGTTATAGCATGTACTTAAAAATTACATGGTTCTTTCTACACTGAATACAAAGTAAACCAAGTAATCCACACTTCGCAACACTTACCCACCTATTATAACTATACCTCTTGAACGGACACTCAAACTATATTTTTATATTTTGAAAATTCTAATGCCTAGATTGGCGAACATAATCTACCTATCTACACTATTACAACCTGAGTATAAACTACTTATAGATATTTTAAAAGCAATATTCACGCGTACACATTAACTGGCAATACTCGTATTGTAATTGTACGCTGTAACTGTTATACCTAGGTGCTAAATATTTAAATATATATTTGAAATTCGAACGCTGCGCCGACGGGCGTCCTCGCCGCGCCGAGTTAGCGAAATGCAATCAGACTCTCGCCAAAATCAAAGGTCAAGAGGTGGTCAAGAGAGTGCTTTGGGATGGGGATTTGTGATTTACTTATACATTGTATACGTTAAATCATACATAGTATGTTTACGAAACATTTGGCAAATTGATTTAATTATTTGAGGTATGCGTTGAATCCTACAGTTGCATTATAACAATGGTGGTGGTGGTAAACTTTTGTTAGGCATGGACTTTCAGAATGTCAAAAATACCGCGCACCACTGTTAAAGAAAATGTTTAAAAAAAAAATTCATGTTTCACGTATCTACGTAGGGTCATTGCGCTGGTTACGCGACCACCTTCGGTTAGCGACCACCTGAAGGAGAAGGTTTTTTTTCTATTGAAGAAAACATCTATTCTACAAACCCTATTGAGACAATTAGTTGTACATGCATTTGTTTGTTGTTTTAGAATAGAAATCTACTAAAAAACCGAGAAAATATCCCTTCAGTTCACCAAATCAGCTAAGCGGTCGCCAACCGGCACATGAAATTAGGTGGTCGCTAACTTGATTGCAATTACTTTAGTTTCGCGAATGAAACACACATTATTTTATTTATCTATCGAGAGACTCTGCAACTACAACTGAGTTGACCGTGTTGCATGTCTCTGTGCGTTGCATGGGACGGCTAGGTGCGATCAAAGCTTTTGCGGGTTAAATTTCCTGTTTCTCGAAAGGCATATATCCTAAACGTAATTTTCATGGATTAGGCAACTATCCCCTACATGGGATATAGTTGTCCCAAAATTTATAGGTCCGCAAAAATCGCCAATACTCTGGAAATATCAAAGATATTGTTCATTCCTTTCATCAATTTGAAGATAATAAACCAAAGTACCTACCCGTTTTACAAATAAAGAATCTTGCTTTTTGAACAAAGAGATATAAAGTAATTTCAAAAAGTGGGGTATCTATCCTGGTTTTACCCTAATTTAATCACAGGTGTATTCGTTTTAATACACGACTGCCCTACGAATGGGAGCGAAATGTTTGCAGAGTCCATGTGTGTTATTTATTCCACTGAAAATGCTATAATTTAATGAGATAGAAACAGCATAACAATTGCGCTTTTTTACGGTTGCATAGGCAACTTTTTATATATATTTAATTTTGTAAAAGTTGTGCAAGCTTTCGCAACGAAAATACTGAATATTATTTAGAACTAATTAGATTGCACATAAATTGAACTCGCATGCAATTTACATCTTTGCATTCATTAGTCTCAAGAACAACGCTTTCACGCTTAAGATATTAGTGAAAATTATGAAATTGTATACAATATTGACTAATACAATCAATTAAAGATTACGTTCATAGTTGCATCAGTCATTATTTATTCAGAGATCACTTGAATAGGAGAGAGGTTTCTTTAACTTACATTAGAAGCCAAAAGTTTTATGTTCTTACTAGACCCATGGTCATAAGGCTTTTTGGCTTTGGATGAGCCTAATGCATTTAAATGCAGACGGCATGCTGAATAATTTTACAATTGAATAGTATTTTTAACAATGGCAGTTCGTGAAAACGGTATTTTAAATACCTAGGATCAAAGAACATATGAGATGTTTTTGTGAATGGTAAATTAGAAATGTTTTCAAAGTACCTATGCGCCCATAACGCGGCGATCGAATTTGATAAAATTCTAACTATTACCCGCGCGGATTCGCTCGTATTGCAAAGAAAAAGCAAGCAAACGGAGATAAAATATAACCTGCTAGCTTCCGCCCGCGACTTCGTCTGCGTGGACCCGAGATAAAAAGTATACTTTATTTGAATCCAGCCTTTAAACTATCTTCGTGCCACATCCAAATTGGTTGAGCCGTTTGGGCGTGATTGAGTAACAAACATCCAAACATCTAAATATCCAAACTTTCGCATTTATAATATGAGTAGGATAGGATATCCATCTGGAAGAATCTCATAGACTATTCCTCTTTATTGAACGAGCGAGCGAAGCGAAGGAAGTTTTCCGTTTTAGCCTGGGCCAAACTTCTTTCGTATGTCCAGATGTCCCGGTGTACCACTGTCCGCCTGTTGTCCTCTACAGGTCGCATTCCTCAACCGATCCTCATGACATGTCAGCAGAGGGTAACGTTTCGAACGCGCGTTAGGACAATTTAACTGTCATTTTTCCATATAAAAATTGACATTTAGATCTAAGTACCTAACGTTCGTACAATGGGTTACGTGATTGACCAGTAGGTTTATTTTATTAATGTTTTTTGGTGTCGTATTCGTTTTCGTAATTTTATATAGACTCGTGATTTCTACAGCTCATAGAGTCACTCACTAGTGGGTATAAAAATGAAAGTTCTTAAAAAATCAGAAAAAGTCAGGTGACATAATATCTATATCCAGTTATTGTCTTATAAATATTCTAGGACTCAGTTTCACATTTATCTGACTACAAGTAAAGTTCACTAGCCCAGGGAAAACATTACTGCAATACGAAATGTAAGACATTTAATTGTTACGGAAACTGATTGTTCAGATAAATTATAAAAAAAAATCCCCGTTAGAGTAAATAAGAAATGTGAAATTTTGTGAGAAAGTTCAATTATTGTATAGATTTCTTTGTCAAATCTGTACTTCCATTAAAAAATGTTTTTTTTTTAATACAGTCTCGCGAGTTTTACAGCTCATAAAGCCACTACTAGTAGGTATAAAGAAAAATATATAATATATATTATATTTTTTATATAATATATTATATTTTTTATATAAATACGGTACATAAAATATTTTAGTTGTAGTGCTTTAACAACACTCTGGTAAAGAGTAGACCGGCAGATCATAACATAAAATCACGCCAGTATTCCGAAAAGGGGTAGACAGCACATGAAATTAAATTTACAGTACCACCTCTACCTATGATATTGTAGGTCTCAAGAGGGGGAAAACATGATATTACAATATTATCAATACTGCTAGACTATTGCACACAATATACTTCAAACCAACTTCAACCCTACATTACGACGCTCACAGGCAGAAAGGACTCTATTAACTAACTATATTGTTTGCACGCGTGATTCTGGCTCGAATAAGTCTGCCGATCCACCAAAGACGTGCCAAGATGTGTTTTCATATATATTTAACTAGCTTCTACCCGCGACTCCGTCCGCGTGGAACTCGTTTATATCGCAGCTCCATACTAACTTTCACTCCCCCATTTCACCCCCTCAGAGGATGATTTCCGGGATAAAAACTATCCTATGTCCTTCCCCGGGACTCAAACTATATCTATACTAAAATTCATCTAAATCGGTTCAGCGGTTTAAGCGTGAAGAGGTAACAGACAGACAGACAGACAGACAGACAGACAGATAGACAGACACACTTTCGCATTTACATTATGGATTAGTATGGATAAGGATTAGTATGGATATCTCTTATGCTTGATAGCTATATCTATAGGTACTCTATATCCATACTAATATTATAAATGCGAAAGTGTGTCTGTCTGTCTGTCTGTTACTGTCTTCACGCATAAACCGCTGAACCGATTTAGATGAAATTGAGTGTAGAGATAGTTTGAGTCCCGAGGAAGGACATAGGATAGTTTTTATCCCGGAGATCATCCCCTAATCCCCGGTGGGGGTGTGAAATGGGGGGTGATAATTTGTATGGAGCTAAGCGAGTTCCAAGTTCCACGCGGGCAAGAAGCTAATAGTCAAATATAAACACATCTCCGTTGAATAGTCAACCTAATGGCCGCTGTACACATTGGGCCAACGTTGGCGCGTGAGCAGGATGCAGCTATGCAAACGCATGAGAACGAAGTAAAGCCCTCTTCCTCTAATGCATAGCTGCATTCTGCTCCGCGCCAACGTTGGCCCAATTTGTACAGCCGGCTTGCAGGATAGTAGTCGCCGCCAACATAGTATAATGCTGACACAAAACATTTGATCAATCACTTTTATTGGCATTAACTATCCGATTAAAATATCCCATGTTTACCTTAGAGGCGTATTTATCGCTTGGCCAAGACTTCGAGCGGCCGCGTTGCGATACGTGGGAGTGACAGGCGGCACTCCGACCTCTCGCTCACACACATGGCGTACCGGGCCGAGCCGTTGCGTAACATACGCGGGAGGAAGTTTCATATGATCGTTTAAGTTTTCGTTAACTTTTAGGACCATTAAAGTGTAGTTTAGTAGGCAAGTTGTAAAAGTTTGCATTGCATACTAAATTACTTGTTCTGTGGAATATTTGCACAATTTCCTACGTTGTCTTCCACTTTTTTACATCGAGTGACAAAACGTGTAAGAATTTATAGTACAACATTGTAGGGCACATACATATTCGGATATTGTATTTATATTGCACACAATCATTTATATTATCTTTTATCCAATTCTACGGTAAATAAAAATCAATAAGAAAATAAAAATCGACCCTGTATACCTACATCTTGCCGCAACAGGTGAATCATATCGTTCATAACGATAATTAACTTTAAAAACCGGCCAAGTGCGAGTCGGACTCGCGCACGATGGGTTCTTTCTGTACCTACCTACCATTATCTATAAAAACGGCAATAAAATCATCCTACCCTTTTAAAAAAAAATCGGTCCAGGTGACTTCGAGAAATCGGGTAACATACATAAAATAAAATAAAACGGCCAAGTGCGTGTCGGGCCACGCGCAGTGTAGGGTTCCGTAGTTGCCTGTCTGTATTTGTTACATCGACACGCGCGCGCCAAGTAAATGGTGCGGTTGCGTCGACCGACGTTGTACGAAAGTTGGCCTTTCCATGTACATTTTAAGTTGGTCGACTATTCCTCGGTAACTCGGTAATCGAACTTAATGTCTACTTAGCCGTGATAGTTGCGCTTAGATTGCGCTTTAAAGCCCAAATTTTTGTTAGAGTCAAGTGTCCCCCCCCCCCTGCCGGCTAAATGGATACTACTGGGAATGTGAAAAAAATCGTGGCAGTGGTACATACAATTAATTTGAAAGGAAAAATTATTTGTATGTACTAGTCATAGTAGCCATTTAGCGGACAGGTTGTGGGGGCACTTGACTCCAACAAAAATTTGGGCTTTAAAGCGCAACATCACAGTAATGGATCACTAAGTTGAAAAAGTTTTAAAGAAACCCATAATATTTTAGAACAAGCTATCCAACGATACCCAACACCATGGGACTAACGAGAAAAAAAAATACATCCCCGCTTTACGTGTAGGTGAGGTACAAAATTTTTTTTTTCTTGATTATATTCTACTATTTTGTCGGCGTGATTGATTTATATACCCGTTTAGTAGGGTCACTGAGCTAAGTCACAGACGGACAGACGGACATGGCGATACTATAAGGGTTCCTTGTTGACTACGGGACCCTAAAAATCAAAGATTTGACGAGTTGACCTCTTTTCTTGAAGTCGGTTAAAAAACAGAAAAGTCCTATAAGTACTGTAGCCGTCATCATTGCTCTTTAAATTATTTCTTTCCCTTACCTTTTTCGTCTATATTACGAAAGTAAAAAAAGCGGCCAAGTGCGTGTCGGACCACGCACAACGAGGGTTCCGTGCCTATTAAAAAGGTCGTATCGTTACTGAAATCTTATGGCACTTACGTCCTTTTCTTTACGGAAGGCAGTTTTTTAGAAATATCTCGAATATCTTTGAACCGATCGTGTTCAAAACAATTTTTGCTGAAAGAATTTAATAAGCCATGCCAAAGTCCAAGCCAAGTCCATAATGATTTTTTTCATATTTTTAAAATACACGGTTCAAAAATTAGAGGGGGGGACACAATTTTAATGACTTTCGGGGCGATTATCTCCGACTCTATTCACTTAATTAAAAAAAATGCTGAGAAACCTTATACCTATTTATTTTTATAGGCCTATCGATTGATGTGCCACACGTGGGCTTGCAATAAAAACAAAATATTTGACTTTCAGTTTTATGTATGGAGTGCACCCCTAAAATTTTTTTTTTTGCTAATAATATTACAAAACTACATATGTAGCGGCTAACAAAATACACCTATCCTAAAAAAAATATTCAAGTACACCTTATAGTTTTCGATTAAAATGCCTGTGACATACGGACGGACAGACAGACAGACAGACAGACAATCTGAAAGAATTTGGCTACGGAACCCTAAAAAGCACCATCATCTAACTTACTCATCATTTGACTTAGTTAATAAGTATTAGGTACATTGCGATGCCCTTGCAGGGTGCATGTTTGATACATAAACTTAGTGTAACACCAGATAACAACATGTATGCAATAAATGATTTGATTTGATTTGATTTGATCTACGAATAATGCTGAGAAACTAAATAATTCAATTTGGGTGGTTAGCGTCTTAACCTCATTCCTTGGCCTCTAACCACGGTTATGGTTATGATATGCTAGAAGGAAAATTGCGTCAATAACGTTTCCAGTGTCGAAATAGTTTATTATGTTGTTTACGCAAAAAAACGGATCCACGAAAATGGATTCTAGCTTAATGTTAAAGTACCTTAGCTTATATCATGTGGTACTTTGCATAGAATGAATCATACTATAAATGTTATGTGATGTTACCAATAACCTACATAAAGTTATGTTATGTCCGTGACACTTGTAGTTTGACTTTAAAGTGTTCATTTATGAATGTATAATAATAAAACATACGTAGGTACATACATACACCCAAAAGGGGGAAGCTAGAGCTCATGAAATTTACGACTAAGTTTACTTGCCAGTTTTAGCATAAATGTGGGTATAAAAGATGGGCAAAATGTGAAATCGCTGTGATAGGTTTCTATTCCATATCACAACTCACTTCAACCCTGCACCCTTAGTGGACTTTTACGACAACCACGGGAAGAAAGGGGGTGATGAAATTCTAACAAAACATAACGCTCAATAATTTTCAAGCTACTACTACACTAAATCCTGATTTTTTTTATATATACAAAACCAACAAAACTACTAAATTATAAGCAAGGGAGTTTTCATAACTTGCCTTTTAGAGAGCCGAATCCCACATGTCATAAAACTTTTCGTGCGTAAAAGGGTTGAGCCCTGAATTAATAAAAAGTATTGTTTAATATATTTGTTCTAAAAACTGTAATGTAATGTAAGCCGCTAATAAACTTTAAAGGCGAAATTAGTTAATAAAGAAATAATTATATTTAGTGTTTTCTAAATATAGGTAAGCAGACAGATACGGTTGAATGCTTACCAATATTTCGAAAACACGAAATATTTGAATAAGTATTATCTACAGAACTTGGCACCCGTTTGTTAACAATCCTTTTGTCGGCCAAGTCGACAACCGGGCATATTATTCTATTGAACTTGGCTCCCATTTTCACATTTATGTTTTATAGGACTAGAGTATATTTACAGTATGCAAGAGGGACTTTCCTTAAGTTTTTTACCTATACTTATTAAGTATCGTAGCAGGTGAGTAATGAGTATTTACATTAATATGTTCATTTATTTACATTTGTGTCTGAAACTAAAGTGATTTTAGTGTTACAGTAATCTACGAGACATTTGGCTGAAAACAACGCTCAAGCGTAAAAAGTGTTTAAATAAAAACGTCGTCCTTAATCACAGTGACAAGTTAATGCTACCTTAAGCGCAAAACGATGACCGTTAAGATCCACATTGTTTTCACTCAAGACGAATTCGACTGGTGTCATTAAATTCATAATTCTCATATGCCCGAAGGCCGTGTGTTAGGAAGATACTGGGAGAGAGGTGCGGGCTCTGCGGCGGTATAAAAGCGTTCGGATCTTAGTCCGGAGCATCATACAACCTCGGCACCTCCGCGAGTCAACATGAAAGCATTCTTGGTAGGTACCGTGCAGTGAAAGTGACTAGTGACCCGTGACCCCAGCGCACTTCCTCAATGGCACCCACACGCCTTATACCCGATAATTGTTTTTCAAAATTGTTTTTTCGGATAGTGGCATACCGCAATTGGATTGAGTGGTATTGGATTGACGTGCTTGAGGAGTGCTACGGTGTTTGAAATACATTAAAATTTAGTGTCTTCCGATGGAGATGCAGTGTCGATATATGTTCTATAAAAGTGTTTTTGTCCGTAGGTATTGGCAGCCGTAGCGGCTCTCGGCTCGGCCAGGCCCGAGGCGGGCTACAGTTACAGCGCTCCCGGCGGCGGCGGCGGCGGCGGCGGTGGCGGCCATGGAGGCTTCTCCTCCGGCGGTGGCCACGGAGGGTTCTCCTCTGGCGGCGGCGGTTTCTCATCCGGTGGCGGACACGGCGGAGGAGGCTTTTCCTCTGGTGGTCTAAGCTCCACCAGCTTCGGTATCGGCGGCGGCTCCGGCGGTGGATTCTCGTCAGGCGGCGGATTCTCTTCCGGCGGCGGCGGCGGCGGCGGCGGCGGCGGCGGCTTCGGCGGCGGTTTCGGCGGCGGTTTCGGCGGCGGCTTCGGCGGCGCCCCCATCGTGCAGAAGCACATCTACGTGCACGTCCCGCCCCCAGAACCCGAAGAACAGCGCCCCCAGATCATCGGCGGAGGTGGCGTGCCCCAGAAGCACTACAAGATCATCTTCATTAAGGCCCCCGCTCCCCCCGCCCCGGTCGCGCCCGTCATCCCCGCCCAAGCTCAGAACGAGGAGAAGACCCTCGTCTACGTGCTGGTCAAGAAACCCGACGAGCAGCCCGACATCACCATCCCCACCGCCGCGCCCACCCAGCCCTCAAAGCCCGAGGTTTACTTCATCAAGTACAAGACCCAGAAGGAGTCTGGTGGTGGCGGTATTGGAGGTGGATCTGGCATCGGTGGTGGTATCTCTGGCGGTGGCATCGGCGGCGGTATCGGCGGTGGTATCGGCGGCGGACACGGAGGAAGCATCGGTGGTGGCATCTCTGGAGGCAGCATTGGTGGCGGACACGGTGGTTCCGGCGGTGGAGTCAGCTCCTCCTACGGCCCCCCCGGCCAGTCCGGCCCGTACTGAACAACGCGCGCACGCGCCCCCATGTGATACCTGCTTTGCCGGCGAGGATTAGTCTTAAGTAGAACAAATAATTACGGTGCCTAAATGTATTTATGTAAATAGTAATTTTAATGTATAATAATTAATTCTAGTTGTATTGTAAAATACTTTTTGCATAAAAAATCGATAAACCAACGAAAATATCATCTTCTTATTCCAAGTCCTGAAAGTAGTGCCCAAAACCGCAAAAGACGCAACTCAATGTGCATTTAACAGTAAGGCGATAAACAGGTGGCTATGTTTGGTAGAAAGTATGTTTTCACCGCGACGTGGGCGACACATGTTGCGCAATCAGGAGCGTGACCTCTTGCATAACGTCTGAAAGAACCATCTCGCCTTGCGACACCAAATATAAGAGTTTCGCTAAATATTCATTGCAAAACCCACTCGTGATTTCCACCATTTCACCACCTTGACATTTGGTGGTCCTTTAAAGACTATAGCCAGTAAAAGTGGATCATAACAATGAGATGATCGGTATTACGCAACCGTATTACGCGGAAACCGGTCAGAAACCGTTTTATATTATTTGCAGAATATTTATGACACGGGCTTTCGTAATTTCTGGCAACGTGTTTGGGCATATCATTATTGAGTTAACATATGCTCCATTGGAAAGTGAAGTCGTAATATTTGTTAAGATATTTGTATAATACGAAAGTGAAATTTCTTTTGTGTAAAAAAAGACGTTTAGTCATGCTTGTTCAAGTCGATTTGCCATTCAAGTTAAGTCGTGAATAATGTTTTTTGAATTTTATGATAGCGACCCGCCCCGTCTCCGCACGGGTACTTATATTATACATATAAACCTTCCTCTTGAATCACTATATCTATTAAAAAAAACCACATCAAAATCCGTTGCGTAGTTTTAAAGATCTAAGCTTACATAGGGACAGACAGCGGGAAGCGACTTTGTTTTATACCATGTAGTGATGGGAGGAAAAATATTTGAAGTATTTTTATATTTAGGTTATATATGCTGTCACAATATTTTTTTTCTGAATGTGAATTTGCAAACAATATTTCTGTTGTTTGTTTGTTTTTGATTGAACTATACGTCATACTTAACATATCAGTTTTTAACGAAAATATGCTTTAAAATAAATCCGGGTAAAATTGATACTATTTAAGTAGGCTGACCTAAATATTTCCGACCCTCATGTTATATTTGTAATAGTTTGGATATTTAGCAATGTTTAGGAATTTTGATAAATTTTGTTACTCAATGACGCGGCAACACATCGCTTTAGACGAAATTTGGCATGGAGATTTTATAGATAGTGGATATTTAAGATGAAAAGGGAGTCCAGGCAGACGAAGGGCGAATGCTTGATCTCAGATTCTTAACAATTACACATAAGCTTTGCGCCAACTTATGGTTACATGCCGATCAACGTCAAATATGGCGCCGACACCTGTCAATCCATATAAAGTTGTCAAACTTTCCATTCATTCAGATTTTAACGAACACCACATACGATTACAGACGGTTTGGGCAACCGGGCGAAACATCGCAAGCGAGAAAAAGAGGGATGCCTCCCGGACACGGAAACGGACGCAGTGTGAACGGGGTGTTAGTCTCGATAAGCCAGTATTACACAACGCTAAAGAGGTCAGACATCTAGTTTCATTCTAAACACACGAGGAATCTGCATTTTACCTTTTTTTTCCCACGAAAATAGTCGCGTCTGGTGTGGACAATGCAGACAACAACACGCTTTGTGGCTTACATTTTCCATGAAGTCTTATCTCACACAATTAGAATATTGTAAAACCAACCTAGTTACACATACTTACAGTCGAGATTCGAATGAAGCGTGGATAGACTACAGGATATGTTTAAAGCATACGGTTTATTACTATAATTTGTATAAACTCTCACGTAAGAGCTATTAAGGTCACGTAACGGTTTTAATTGCTTAACTTTCTGCAAAGTGTAACAGACGTTGAACTGTGGGTTGCCTTGTTGACTTTTCCTGATATAAAACACATAAATTATATGTTTAGTATTTATGTTCAAGACGGGGTCTTCTTTTGAAAAGTCGATTTTTTACTGTATTTGTTTTAGCTTTTTGCACACTTTAATTGCATTTATCATTAGTTTCACCTAAGATTCGGCATATTGAAATATGATCGAAATATATAAACCATCTAGTTTTCTGCTCGTTTTTTGAGCCGTGTGTGAGCGATATAAATATCAATTTGTTAGTTCCTAAGAAGCCCAGTTCTTTGTTATACACTCAAGTTCTGGTTAAATTAATATGGGATACAATGTAATGTTTACATTTTGATTCAAGGCTGCAATTTATACCCTAATCCCTAATTAACCGTCATAGCGCGTGCGAACAATGTGAAAATACAAAGATAGTATCTGGGAAAAATGAAATTGAGGGTTATTTTACTGACCTAGGAAAATTTCGAATTCACTTCCGTAGATTAACGTGGGAAGACTACAGGTACCTACAATGAAACTATTAGGTAATTAGAAAATTGCCGTAATAACTGATTGCAATTCAAAGCAGAACAATGAGATCCCACACAGACGGAATTCTAACCCAAAAAGACACTATGTCGCTATAAATCTGGTACGGAGATGAACTTTTTAATGTAGCGGGATCGACTACGTCGGGCCTAATCGTATTCCAAGCTAAAATTACGTATATCAGTGTAATGTTTCTGTAGATACGCTCTTTTGCCTTAGTGGAGTAAGGTCGGAGTTCACTCGAATCTAATTGAATTTGGTACCTAATTTAATTATTCCTCTGCAATAGTAATACCTTTAAATTATTGGGTGGTTTTGAAGTTAATGGAGTTATGTAATGGACTGTGAAGTGATTAATGATAGGATCGTTCGTAGCATTTGAAAGTAATGCTTAGATGTTTTGGGCGACGATAGTCCTTGGTTGTATTTGAGGTGGGTTTCTAATTAGAGTCTCAGAATTCGATTCAGGTTTTATTTGTTTTACACAAGAAATGATTAGAACAATAAGCAACATGCCGCCCGTGCGATTCCGTCCGCGAATTACACAATACGTGAGCGACACACACTAACATATTAGTACATTACTTACCAAGGGCTGTAAAAGAAAGAAAGCCCGAAATCGCAGGTATTTATGACCCGAGCCGCAGGCGAGGGTTGTAAATATGCGATAGAGGGCTTTCTTTTTTACTGCCCGTGATAAGTACACAATTTTACGTCTTCACCTGGCCACAATGCGAGTTTTACCGTATGCGCAGCGTGCGGTAAAACTCACATTGTGGCCAGGTGTGACGTAAAGTATATTATGTCCATTCAAAAGGTTTAGTCTATATGCTGGTGAAATAATTTTTGATTCCCTAAATCCCGGAGATTGCTTCCTACATACAAACGTATAACCTCACCAATTCTAACTCTATAATATTAATGTACGTATGATCCTAACGAAATATTCATAGGCACTAAACGCAAATGATTTCTTTCATCACTACCGATTCCTCGTGATGAAAGGTTGTAACCTGCAGAATGCTCTTTAACCAGAAACCCATTATGACCTAATCTTTAACTTTCTTTCCGCTATTACATGTTTTGATAATAGTTGGACTTTAAGAGCCTTATCACACTTGCGATTTCCAAGCGTATTTTGTATGAAGGCGATCACGCAGCGTGTTCGCCGCGACTGATAATTGTATAGAAAATACGCTCGCAAATCGCAAGTGTGATAAGGCTCTAAGAATACATTTCAAGGTAAATTGATAATGGTAATATCAACCCAATAAACATTTTTGAAAAACGTTCTTGAAACTAAAATTTAAGCGAGGTTTGAGAAAAATAAAAATAAAATAGCAACCAAAAAGTTTCGTGTTCGTAAAGTATACAAGTCTTTTTCGGGTCAATGTATCCATTTTTATTATAAATCACCTAATGGAATTCTGGCTCTACACTTTCCAGCTCTTAAAAATTACTTGAAAAAAAATTACAGGGTTGAGGACTACCTAACTGACATAAATGCATGGCCCAAACCAGAGCCCAAAATAGCATAATAATTCATATAGCTAATAATCGGACATGTGTTCTTGTAGAACTACGCATTATGATGACTTTTTTTTCTTTGTATTCATATTCAGTTTGACTTATTTTAAGTAGGTTAGTACTATCATTGTAATAAGCTTTTTTTTTGGCAAAAAATTACTGACTGTTGTGTTTGTTTCGGCGTTTCTTCTTAACAGTGGTCTTCTTTTTCAGAAACTCTCGTAGAATTTTGGCTTGTAAAAGCCTACTTGCAGAATAAAATTCATTAATTTCATTTATATTTATAATATCCTCATCCGTCCTTCGTTCTCCTAAGTGGTGAGTGTCGTGATCTTGCCCAGGGGTCGCTTTGTTCTGGATGACCGATTTCCAGCCCTTTCGGTCTCTAGCGACTTCGAAAGCATCATGAACCTGGATGGATGGTGATTTGCTGATCTGGTCGTGCCGTTGGACTGTCGCCTCTTCCTCTTGAATTGTTTGGATATATCGGTTGTATGTTTTGATGATACGCATTTCTGCCATATTTACGAGCCTTCGGTCGGCCATAATTAATATTTATTGTCTCTATTCATCTCGCTTAAACCTGTCTTCATTCGTCTAGTCCGTAATTTCTCATGTCACTCTCTCATACTGTTTCTATCTCACACGATTACGTTTCATTTTACATTGATTGAATGTTTGCAATCTACTCGTACTTTGGCGGGGCATTATATGTGGAATAATTAAAATTAATTATGTATGTCCTCATTAAATTCTGTAACTTATAAAAGCCTTCAGACTGATCATTTGGAACAAACTTTGTGTAAACTGATGTTCGAAATTGGGAGCACAAGTACAAATTTTAAAATAAAGGGAATAGTTGAAAATAAAAACCTCCGAGCGGAATTCGAACCAGCGACCTTTCGGCAGACCGGACCGTTCGTTCTTAAACAACTGTGCGATCGAACCCGTTGTTCGATTACACGAATTTTGGATGAGATGTGATGGGATGAGTTGGACTATACTCTTAATTTTTGCCGATATAGGTACTTCGATCTTTTTACCAATTCAAAATTTCGATCAGTGGAAAATTAAACAATTATAAAAAAAAGAAAATTAAATAATTTTTAAATTTTCCACTTGGATTGATAGAATTTCGTTAGCGGACGTTTCTGCTTAGTAAACATTTACTGTTTTTACTAATTATTTTTTAACCGGTCAACAGCTGTTGTCAATATTATAAAGGGGAAAAGTCTGTGCGATTGTAAGTTTATATGTTTCGGAATTTCTGGAACCGCTTATCCGATTTCCAAAATTCTTTCACCTGCGTTTAGAATATAGTTTCTGGATAGTTTTCGTTTGCCTGCGTTCTTTGCAATACACGGGTGAAGCCGCGCGGGTAGCTAGTCTAAATACAATTTAACTTCGAAATATACTATCATTCATTGCATACGTACTTTGCACATGGCTGACAGACGATCCTCTATGATTATGGCATTAAGTCCGCCTTTTCTACAGCGTACTTTTGTGCAATAAAGATTAAATTACTAACGAACGTAATTAGTATTGGGAGCCGTTGACACGATCAGATAAAAACATCGGTCAATTATTACATACACACGAAAAACGGGATGTTACGACACATATAAATTGTTTCCGATTCGAAAAACCTGTAGAGAAACAGGTTCCGAAAACAGTCAGGCGAAAAGCAACCATTACACTAAAGAATTAAGATACAAATTTAATTTGAAGCGCCTGCAAACCTCAAAAATTAGTGCTTAAAATTCGTTCAAGAGAAAATCTACTCTATGTTACTCTTAACTAAGTTCAAATCCAAGTTTAAGGGCTCACGGATCTGAAAAGCGCTTAACATGGTACAATACTAGTCACGTATGTATTGAGAGTGAGAGTGCGTACGGTAAAGAGTGTAACGTGATACCTTATCGTTGTAACACATGTGTTTTCCTGTTCGTTGCCACATACCACAAGTATGGGCTGTTAATGCGACATGGTACCACGTGGTTTGAAAATGTGTTTTTGAGTGATTGCACTTTCGTTCATGATAATGATGTCTTATTTAGAGTATTTAGACTTCTTACTGCGTGAATGTGGGTTTTGCATTTCATATGATTATGATAGAAAAAAAAAACAAGTACATAGAAATTATTTCTATGTTTTCAGCAGTCTATGTTTGTATTTACACGTATATGTGTTCCACTGTAGCGTTTACGGTACTGAACCGATTTTGATGAATGAGGTATCAATCGATTTGATATTATGCTCAGGTGACATGCTACCTTGTTATGGTGTAACATGCAGAAGTGTAAACATTTGAGGTTGACAGGTACATATAATTTATTGTATCAGGCGTTACTTTGCGGAAGTCCATGAGATATATTACGAGAACAATATTTCTTTGCTATTCCGCTAAAAAAACGTGCTGGTCTATCAGTGAAGATAAGATGCAACTATTTGCGTATAAACATGCAAAAAATTACAGCAAACCACCACCAATATTGACAAAAACCTCGACACGTGTTTCGCCTCTCTACGAGGCATCATCAGGAGATGCTGGCAGGAGATGTTGCTTGCGCCACGTCCACTGCAGAGCAAATTTGATTTGATTTTTTTTTGATTTTTGATTTGCTCAGTGGACGTGGCGCAAGCAACATCTCCTGCCAGCATTTCCTGATGATGCCTCGTAGAGAGGCGAAACACGTGTCGAGGTTTTTGTCAATATTGGTGGTGGTTTGCTGTAATTTTTTGCATGTTTATACGCAAATAGTTGCATCTTATCTTCACTGATAGACCAGCACGTTTTTTTAGCGGAATAGCAAAGAAATATTGTTCTCGTAATATGACAGGTACATGTCAAAAAAAATTGACCTGCTTATTTCTAAACACTATGCGTTTCCCATTAACGCTTTAAACTGGTCGCCTCCGTTGTAGTTGCAGCCTGTAGAATATGCTTCGCAGATACTTATGTGAGCGACTTTCGGATTGACTACACCCCAACTCGTGTATTTTCGATCTTTGACAAAGTTGCGTTCGGCGCTCGAGGTCACAAACTTGGATTATTAATTGGGCCAACATCAAAAACAAGTCTGTAAAAAATCAGAACGGATATGACGCAACCTTTGGATGTGTAAAGTTACTGGACTACAAGAGAAATGAATATTGTACTAGTTTTACTTATTTCGATTTAAATGCTTACAAATCATAACAATACATGTCTCTCTGCGATTAAAACGACCGGTTAGTCTAGTGGGTAGTGACGCTGCCTACGAAGCTGAAGGTCCTGGGTTCGAATCCCGGTAAGGGCAAATATTTGTGTGATGAGCATGAATATTTGTTTCTGAGCCATGGATGTTTTCTATGTATTTAAGTATTTCTATCTATTAAATATATCGTCGTCTAGTACCCATAACACAAGCCTATTGAGCTTACTATGGGACTAGGTCGATTTGTGTAAGATTGTCCCCTAATATTTATTTATTTATTTAAAAATTGTTTTCCTTAAAATCGCATCACGATTAACGTACGATTTTTCAAATGTTATATGGAATGGCGTATAGACCTAAGCAACTATTGACAAAGTTCAATCACCTCTACGGAACATGAACTTGTAGAAAGCAAGCATCTTCAATATTGGTTTATGCTAATCACACATTTGGATTCCAGCTCTGACATCACAAACGGGTTCCCTTGTTGATAAACTCGTAGAGTTGTAGAGTCGATAACTGAATAGGTTTATAAATTTCATAATTAAAGGGAATGGTTTTTTTTTGTCAGAGCTGGATTTGACCCGGCGGCGACCACATACATGGCCCGACGCTACTAACCAACTGAGCTATCGGAACAATCGGTCTCTGCCACTAAATCTATCAACCAGTTTCTTCTAACAACGCCTTAGGGAAGCGTGTCTCGTTAGCAGCGTTACTGCTTAGTTCGAAATTAATGAATAGGTTCGTTACTTTTCCAATGAAATAAAGGTCCACCGTCGTGCTTATGCATTTCATGACTGTTGTAGGTAAGTACCTGTTTCACACGAGCATTAAAGACCTTTTTGTGAATGGTAGAGTACATAGGAATGTCATCTCGCTCAGATTTGGAGCAACCAGACTGAATGGAAGCGCAGATGGCGGCCAACTTGGAGGGTTTAGTGGGTAGAAATAGACCAGAAAGTAAACCAGATCCCCCGAGGACAGGTCGCACTGTTCGCAGATTTTCTCCACAAACAAAATAATTGATCATGAACAATCTAATTGAATCGCCTCAAATTACCTCGCATGCCTTATTTCATGTTCCTTTTTTACCCACGTCGGAACGGAGAAGGTATATGCGTTTAGGGTGAGAAGCTGTTTGTTTGTTTGTTTACACCAATGTTCCCATTTATTTCCAAAGCGGCTTGACCGATTTAGAAGCGGTTTGCAGAAATAGATGCGTGATTCATCAGGGGTTGTTCTTAGATAGGTGTTTTGATGTTTAGTCACCAGGGGGCGCTGTAGTAAACGTTTTAAATGAATTTTCTCAATTATCTCAAAAACAGCTTGACCGATTTCTATGCAATTTTCGGAGATGAGTTTGTGGTTTATCAGGGATGGTTCTTACATTTAAATTATGATGTTCGCTCACCAGGGGGTGCTGTAGTGAATATTTTACACGAATGATCCCAATTATGTAAAACCAACTTTGGCAAGCACTCGCCTGTCCCTCGCCTGTCTCGTGCTTACAATGATCTCGTTACAGAACGGGAAAATATTGTTTTTGTGATTATCATATCATAATAACTTCAAATGAAAAATCAGGGATCTGGTTTTGAACCTTGAACCACGTCTGACTGATGTGATTTAGTTTTTGATTTAGTTTGAAGCTTAGATAGTTTAGTGCATTCTTGCAAAAATTGTAACGCATGCCGTGGTTTTCTATTATTAGAGTTACAGTTAGTCATAATTACAGAAGTACCTATGTGTCCACATAAAATGTAACATTGTGAACTCCGTTGGCAATCCTCAAGTAAATGAATTAAAAAAAAGAATATTTATGATGGCAGAGGATTGGTTTAGGAAAAGTACATTCGGAAAAAAAGGTGATCTCGTACAGCTACATAAAATTTCCATTTGCTTGGAACGTAGACCTTCTTTTGCTACTTCTCAAAAATTCTTTAAGTTAGCAATTGGCTTGTGCTTTCTTTCTTTCAAAGTTCTTTCTTTCGCAACAATACACCGATTATTACCAAACATGTCGGTGAAAATATAAGTCATTATAAGTACCATATTGCCCTTTATTACCTAACTATTGTTGCATCATTTGCCAGCGAAAAGCTGAATCACACGTGTCAGTATGACATAAGGAAACCTTTAGTTAAGGTAATGCTTAATAAAGATCGTTCAAACCACTTAATTTCATTACATACATATATTACATTTTATCATCAAAAGGAAACTGAACTTAACGAGCGCGATCTTATTAATTCATCGGAGATATCAATAACAGACTTGCTTTAATGGCATTGCAAATTCGTTGGAGAAATCATGACCAAACTCAAATTGAGTTGGACTGGACATATTGCCAGGCAGCGTGACGGTAGGTGGACAAAACGTTAACGGATTGGTGGCCAAGCACAGGAAAAAGAAGCGTTGGTCGTCCACCAGCTCGATGGGTTGACGACGTAAAAAAGATCGCGGGTCATTTCTGGATGAGACTAGCATGGGACCGGGATAAGTGTGTGGGCGATTATAGGCTGATTATGATGATATTGATGATGATGATGATGATGATTTCGTATTATACGTATTTTGTGACACGACATGACTAACATGGCGTCATGATGTTTGCCATGTCCACTTGCAGTGTTTTCATATTTTTTTTTTCCGTTTTTGGCCTGATGTGCCCGAGATACTAAATCAACTTATATCCAGAACACTCTAGATTCATGATAGCAGCCTTTAGGCGGTCAGCTTGAGAAATTCTAAAAGTCAATTTAGGTCAGTATTTACCTCGATTTACAAAGCAGTGAATGCTTGTTAGTGTGTCGTTTTTAGGGTTCCGTACCTCAAAAGGAAGAAACGGAACCCTTATAGGATCACTTTGTTGTCCGTCTGTCAAGACCCTTTTTCTCAGGAACGCGTGGAGGTATCAAGCTAAAATTTATACCTAATACTTAGGTCTACTGTCCCTTGGAGCTGTAAAAAAATCAAACTTCTAAGCCAGCGCAATCAAAAGATATAGCCGTTTATGCCGCAAATTTTCGAAACTCGCAGGGGAATCAAAACCTGCAGGGTACTTCCCGTGAACTCAGAATCTTGAAATTTGGTAAGAAGCAACGTCTTATAGCACAGATAAAGGAAAAATTGCGAAACCCGTAAATTTTTAGTTACATCATATAATAAAAATAACCTACAGGTTTGCACGGAACCCTCGGTGCGCGAATCCGACTCGCACTTGGCGGTTTGTTTTTCTAAATTCGGAGAGCACGGTGGTCTGTTCCGTAAAAACGCCCCGCCATGAATGAAAGTTCGATTTTTTTTTAATTTTCGTTTATAACAGGCACCTAAACCTATTTCGCTCACCTGCTTAACATTTTATTGCAAGCGAAGGAAATGACACCTTGTTTCGTAGTAATGAGGTTCTGTCTGTAGGCACGCACTAACAACTATAGTCGTCAATGGCGTTGCATGCTCCACAGTAGGCGACGACTTTACGCGTCGTTGGGTATTAAAGTGTTACCTAAGTACCTAATTACGGAAAATTTCATGATCTATGTTACTAATATGAACATGATATAATAGAACATTACATGCCGTTTAATATGTATGTTAATCTGTGAATTAATTATGAATACCAAAGGTATAATTACAGAATTATGTATGAGATTTCCGTGGAGTCTTGTAGTACCTATATATATCTGAGAAGATAATTATATGAATGGCGCTTTTTAAAACGTATACAAATGGGTGTTAATTGACGATAAGTGTTTAGTTTTGGCTACGCGATTTACTATAAATAATATACTTAACTTAAAAATATTTCATTTTAATGTTTAAGTTACGAAATGTAACTTTTGTGGATATCTAACATGTTCCAGTTATTAAATAAACAATGTTCATATATTAGACCCTTAGACTTTCCCACATTATATGTGTTCCAAATTGGAGGCAAAATATGTTGTAGAGTACTATATCATTCTTTTCCTACAAAAATCTTGGTATCTCGCTTATTATCTATTTCATATTTTTGTATTCGAATCGCTAAACTTAAGTGGCATTGGGCGGGTCACATAGCACAAAGAACCGATGGCCGTTGGGGCGGTAAGGTTCTCGAGTGGCGACCACGTACCGGAAAGCGCGGCGTGGATAGGCCCCCACAAGGTGGACTGATGACCTGACCCCGTATCATGGTCGGCCTTATCACACGATAAGTGACAGGATAGAGCGTCCGTCACTGGCTGACACCGTTCGATAGAACGAGACGACGCTCCTATCCTGTCACTTATCGCGTATGTTTGTTTGTGCGCAATTGACGAAGCCTGCGTTGCGGATATTTTTATGTACCTAATCATTCTCATTTATTAAATAAAATATAACTATGTAAAAGTCCCCGAAGTGTCACATATTTTGCTTTAATAAAAGAAACGAGCTATCATTTAAATGTCAGTAAATTATCTTATTAAATCGTTTTATTGCAAAATCATCTCTATGATACGAAACAACCTTCAATTTCCAGTAACACAAATACGAATTCCTTCAGAAACTGCTCGACATTCGACACATTATACGGTAGAAAGATGTATAAAATCATCACATATTCCGCTACAAAAAAAATGAAACAACAGCTAGAACATAGAGTTGAATTTTGAACCATCGGTAAATTGCGTTACGACTTTTTGAATTGTATAAGAACTGTTGGTTCACATAGCGTGTTGTGACTATTGTCATGATCCGGATATCCACAGCATGAGGTATCAGCGTATCTTGAGTTTTTCCGGAATTTCGCATAATGAACTCGGTTGCATAATGATACAATTAATAGGTTTTTATTCGACAGATGAGGAACGAAGGATATGCTTCTTGAGTGTAATATGTATTTTACTTTGGCACTTTCACCAGCCTAAATGGCTGGTCGGATTTCGACATAAGTGCGAGGTTTGTATGCCAAGAAGCAGTGAGGTGAAGCACCCGTCGTGAGGAAAATTAACAGGCAAATCAATCGAATCTTTGCCTCACCTTTAACAAGGTTTTATTTATCTTGCACTGCTCATATCATAGGTACCCACATATGTCATGCTCCGGATATATCTAGCGCAAAAATAGTACATTGTTTAACAAGGGGCGTTAAGTGAAAAATTGCGAACAAGAGTCTATCAGAAACCCGACCCCAAAGGCGGAGGGCTTTTGATGACTCGAGTTTGTAATATTCTTACGCCCGTGTTGTACAGTCGACTACAAAGAGATCGATACAGCCAAAGTTACAAAAATATGTATACACGACCTTAATAATAAGACAATACAGTCGTGTATACATATTTTTGTAACTTTGTCCGTATCGATCTCTTTGTAGTCGACTGTACACAATGTTTTTCATCACATTTGCGAGGAAACAAATACATTTTAGATGAAATGAATACAAATCGTAATAAAAACTGCAACATGTCAGTAGTCCATTTTTTTCCTTTAAGTAGTTTTTAAAGTTTAAATTTATTTATAAATACGTTTTCAGACATCGTATTTGATGTAAAACCTCTTTGCTTTGTAACTGCCGCATGAGTGACAGATACAATTTAAGAAAAAAACCATTACGCCCGTGGGCGTAACACAGGCTATTACAGCTCTGTATGTCTGCCCATTATGAAGCCCTTTTCGAGCAAGTGTGATGAAAAAGTATTTTTAGGGTTCCGTAACTCAAAAGGAATAAACGAAACCCTTATAGGATCACTTTATGTTGTCCGTGTTTCTGTCAAGATCCTCGCGCGGAGGTATCGAGTTGAAATTAAAACCGTATGTATACTCAGGTATACAGTCCCTTGAAGCGGAAAATCAAACTTCAAAGTTACGGTCAAGAAAGATACGGCCGCAAAATACGTATATTTCGACACTCTCAAGGGAAATTGTTACGGCTATGGTCAGAGCAGCGCGGGGATTTAGCTTTAGGATGCACAATAACAATAAGTAACACAGTACACGTTTTGTATTGTATAACAGTTCTTCCAGTACAATACAAAAGTCAGTCAATGAGTGATCTATTAGGAACACGTCAATTTAAAATACCTAATGTGTGAACAAAAACAGCCAGCAAGTGACTTTGGTTGTGGTACAAAACTCAACAGATTAAATACGTTAGGTACTTTCCGTTTGTTAGAGGAAAACCACTTTAGTAGAGTAAAAGTTGAGTTTAATCCGTGAATACGTATCGTGAGTACAGCTGGTCTATTAGGAGCCTAGCAACCGTCATATAAGCCAATACAACGACAACACGTCTTATATTAGCTTTTATACAGCCAGTATACATATAGTTTACATGCAGGTTCTAACACCACCCCTTAAACTGTATGTTCATACTACATGTACTAACTACTACATCACTATGCACTACCTAAGCATGAAAAAGTCTTTTACAAAACGTTGATACTTTTCAGTACTCAAAGGCTTTGTCAAAGCATCCGCCAGCATATCGTTGGTACACATATATTTCACTGCCAATACACTATTTTCAACTATTTCGCGGATAAAATGATGTCTGACATCAATATGCTTAGTTCTTGCATGATACATATGGTTTTCAGACAATTTGATTGCAGATTGGTTGTCATTCCAAACTACTATTTTGACATCCAACCCCAAACACTCTTTCATGAATGATTTTATGAACAATGCCTCTTTGCACGCATCGGATAACGCCATATATTCTGCTTCCGTGCTGGAAAGAGCCACCGTACGCTGTTTACGACTCTCCCACGAAACTAGAGAATTGCCCAATTTAAATATGTAACCAGTATAAGATCGACGATCGACTACACTAGCCGCCCAGTCTGCGTCCGCTGACCCAGTCACGTCTAACCCGCCCTTCTCATAGGTGATGCCGTAGTCCATTGTACCCTTAAGGTATCGAAGCACACGCTTTGCCGCTTTCCAATGAGTTTCCGAGTAGCAATCGTTAAACTGGCTTAACATACTCACAGCATGTGAAATATCAGGACGCGAACAGACTGCGATATACTGTAGGCAACCAATCAGGTTTCTGTATTCATAGCCTCCATTCTTCTCAGATTTTGTAAGTTTCAGTCCAACTTCCATCGGTGTTTTAGCCGGTTTGCATTCAGTCATTTTGAACCTCTCTAAAACTTTGCTAATATAAGCAGACTGATCAAGAACGATCTTTCCATCTTCACGATGGATGTGTATACCAAGTATACTTTTCGCAGGCCCAAGATCCTTCATAACAAATTGCTTCATTATCTCCTCTTTTACCGCCTTCTTTTCAGTTTGACTGTTGCTTAGTAACAAAATGTCATCAACATAAAGACCGAGGATAACAAGTCCGTTTTTGCTAGATCTGACGTAAACACACGGCTCGGACGCTAGTCGTTCAAATTTCAGCTTCTTGACAAGCGCGTCGTTTATCTTCTCGTTCCATGATCTGCTGGCTTGTTTTAATCCGTATACAGCTTTAAGCAAACGGTAAGCCTTTCCTTTGCTGTTTTCCACGTCAAAGCCTTCAGGAATTTCCATATAAACGACTTCCTTCAAGTCACCATTTAGAAATGCTGTCTTGACGTCCATATGATCCACTTCCATGTCATATTCAGCCGCCAGTGCCAAAAGTAATCTTATTGTAGAGTATCTCACGACAGGTGAGAACGTTTCAAAATAATCTACTCCATATTTTTGTGTAAAACCCTTTGCAACCAGTCGAGCCTTGTATTGTAAGAGCTCTCCGTTCAGTCCTCTCTTCTTCTTGAAAATCCACTTGCACTTAACTGGTTTCTTTCCCTTCGGTAAGTCCACAAGTTCGAGACATTTATTATCCAAGAAAGACTGATATTCATCCCGCATCGCTGCCTTCCACTGCGCAGACTCCGGACCGTCGAGTGCCTCGCGATCGGTAGATGGTGTTTCCGCGTCGCTACTCGCGTCGGTCGTGAGTGCCGACAAGTAAGAGTCCTCAAACTCGCTCCGTCCTCTCGATTCCTCAGAATCCCAAGATGACAAACCAGGAACGTAGTCGACATCTGAAGTGCTGGATTCTTCATTATCGGTATCATCTGCGTCATGGATCAGCACCTCGTGAGGCTCTTGTGATCCGTCAACTGGTTCTGCCGTCTGCTCTTCTAAATTTTCAGATTCATTACTAATGATCACATATGGAGTCGGCTCGTTGACCACAGGTTGCTCAACTGTATCCTTGAAGTATTTGTTCTCTACAAACACAACATTGCGCGAAGTTATACATTTAGTCGGATATGCGGGGTCTACAAGTCGATATCCCTTCGTATTCTCGCAGTAACCAATGAAGATATACTTCTTACATATCGGGTCTAACTTCTTTCGTCCCTCTACGACAGAATATGCCACACAGCCAAAAATTCGTAAATGGTTCAAGTTTACCTTAGATCCCGACCACTTCTCCTCAGGAGTAGCACCCAACACAGCCTTGGTTGGCGATCTATTTTTCAAGTAAACCGCAGTGTGCATCGCCTCTGCCCAGTATTTTTGTTCTAAGCCAGCACCCTGTAACATACACCGTGCAGCCTCAACAATCGTGCGGTTCCCTCGTTCCACTACGCCATTCTGAGGTGAAGAGTGAGGAACAGTCCTCTGGTGTACAATACCATGCTGGTTCAAAAAAGCGTCAAATTGTTTATTAACAAATTCCCCTCCCCCATCTGTCCTCAAAGCCTTAATTGTTTTATTGGTTTGATTCTCGACGAGAGATTTGAATTGCTTGAATTTATCAAAAACTTCATTCTTTGTTTTAATAAAATAACAAAAAGTTTTCCTTGAAAAATCATCTATAAACAGTAGCATGTAGCGAGATCCACCAAACGAAGTTTGCGGCATAGGCCCGCACACGTCACTGTGTATGAGTCCCAAGACTTCAGTCGCCCTAGTAAACGATTTCTTTGGAAAAAGTAATTTTGTTGTTTTCCCTTCTATGCACGAAATACATTGTTTATACTCAGAGTTATTAAAGTCAATGCCATTCGCCATACCTGTTTTCAGTAGATTCATGCTCCTACAGTTCAAATGTCCCAATCGCTGATGCCATACATCTTGAGACACAACACGCCCTGTCCCCACGTTCGCCGCAACATGGTCAGCGGACGCAAACTCAGACGATTTCGGTTTACTACGCGTCGAAAGCGTTTCTAATTTGTAAAGCCCATTTTCACGTTTTGCATTGGCAAACAAAACATCTCCAAAATAAATGTTACAAAAATCAGAACAAAATACAACTCGAAAACCTTTTGACGTCAAAACGTTGACAGATATCAAATTACATGACAAGTTAGGAATAAAAACTACACTGCTTAAAGTTTTTATACCGTCTTTAACATGCAGTTCGGTACTGCCGCAACCTGCACTGACAAGTTTTTCACCGTTCGCCACCGTGACTTCCAAGGTTGTATCCACCACGAAGTCGTCGAGTATGTCCTTCCTGTTGCAAAAATGGCGCGATGCCCCGCTATCGATGTACCAGGAATCCTCCTGCACGTCCACCGACAGCGCGCTCATCATATTTGCCTTTTCTTTAGCGACGGGATCCTTCGACTTCTTATTCTCTGGACAGTACTTGGAAATGTGGCCCAGCTTCTTGCAGCGGTAACATTTGACAGGTTTATCATGCCGTTTCATCACCATCACGGAATCACTGCTCGTGTCCGTTCCGTTGGTCCGACGTTGTTGTTCTTGTAACAACTTTTGTTTCACCAGCTCGCTCGACATTTTTACGTTGCAATTCTCCAATGCCATTATCAGTGGGTCATAGTCGGGTGTGAGCCCACTTAGCATTATTACAGCTAAAAATTCGTCGATCAAGGGAGCTTTGATATCCGTCAATTGTTGTGAGATATCATTTATCTTCGTAAGGTAGGGTTCCATACCGGAATACTCCTGGAGTTTCATTCCGAACAGCTGTCGCATTAACCCAAGTCTTCGACTAAGACCTCTGTCTTCATACGCAGTCTGAAGACTTTTCCACGCCTCCCATGCGGTAGTGGTATTCCGCACGTGGGTGATAGCCACAGGGTTTATGCTCAAACAAATGCGAGCTAGAGCCTTCTGCTGCTTCTTTTTATCATCGCAATCAGGCTTCACGCCGTCCTTGCTCTCAATGCACTCCCACAAATCCTCCTGGATTAGGACCATTTTCATTAGAAATTTCCACGATCCGTAGTTACCCATGCCGTTCAATTTTTCCATGGTAGTAACAATAGCCGCCCCTGTGCTGGACGTCGCCATTTGGGATAACTTCGTGCACACGATTTATTTTTCGATAAAAAGAATTTACACAGCACACATAGCTTCGCTACTCACTTTACCTAAGCGAATGCTACCATGTTAGAGGAAAACCACTTTAGTAGAGTAAAAGTTGAGTTTAATCCGTGAATACGTATCGTGAGTACAGCTGGTCTATTAGGAGCCTAGCAACCGTCATATAAGCCAATACAACGACAACACGTCTTATATTAGCTTTTATACAGCCAGTATACATATAGTTTACATGCAGGTTCTAACACCGTTGACCTATAAGTATGAAAGGCAAGTAATATCGTCTTATACTACAAGTACAGGGAAAAATGAAATGTACCTATTGATTTGTAATTAAGTCATAAAAAATATAGTCTTTATACGGAACCCTCGGTAGACGAGTCCGACTAGCACTTGTTTTTTTTATTTTTTATAACACACTTTATATAACATTTTAAGACAAAAGAGTAAGTAAGGAGTAATGGTATCAGACTAATTGTTAAGTTAATTAGAGCGTGTTTTACTACTTGCAGTAGGTACCTTCGTTGCTCTTCCTCTATTTTTTAATATTCTTTCATTCATCCTCTTATGTAGTGAAGAGATTGCTCAAAACCATCTTAGCATGTCCTCAATTTTAGTTATTATACGAGGGTCAAACTGAAAGTTCTTAGAAAATCAAAAACGGAGCAATGAAGCAACTTATTACTTTTATTATATCTTTTCAAAATAGCCTCCCTTCACATCAATACATCGCTGCATTCGATAGAACCACTGAGAAAAGCACTTTGCCCACTCCCACGTCCTTAGGGGTCTCTTCGACGGCCTTTTGAAACGCAGCCACTGCTTCGTCGGCGTCCATAAAACGTTTTCCTCGAAGTTTTTCTTTAATTTTTGGGAATAAATAAAAATCACAAGGTGCAAGGTCGGGGCTATAAGGTGGGTGACCCAGTAATTCCACGTTTGCCGTCGCCAAATAGTCGCTCGTTTGCTTGGCGGTGTGCGATGAGGCGTTGTCGTGGTGAAGCAGGATCCTACTGCGAGGCCGTTTTTCTCGAACTCTTTCCAAGACAAGTGGTAAACAATTGTTAGTGTACCACTTCGCAGTAACTGTTTTTTGATCCTCTAAAATAATTGTTGCGTAATGACCAGTCCTTCCGAAGAACGAGGCCACCATCTTTTTTCCCACACTTCGACCTCTCTTCACTTTAGTAGGCAACTCCTCGGAAGGAAACACCCACTCAGCAGACTGTCTTTTAGTTTCAGGATCATAACAGTAAATCCAGCTTTCGTCACCCGTAACTACGTCGAACACAGCATTTGAGTCACCTCCGTTGAAACTTTGACCCATTTCACGGCACCAATCAACACGACGGACTTTTTGGGCTTCTGTCAAATTATGAGGTATCCACCGGGCACAAAGCTTCCTCACCGCTAAATGTACATGGAGGATTTTGTGGACTTGACTCATACCAATGGCTAAGCTTGTACGAATCTGCTGATAGGTTACTCTTTTGTCAGTCTCTATCATACGCCGCACAACACTGATGTTATCTTCAGTAGTCGCCGTAGAAGGCCGGCCCTCACGCAGATCATCAGTGAGATTAGTGCGGCCACGTTTAAATTCATTAAACCAGTTGTAAATAGTAGCACGAGATGGGGCTTCACCGTGAAAGGCCAATCGAAGTCTATCATAACTTTTTTGTTGACTTAAATTACATCGAAAGTCGTAAAAAATCATTGCTCGAAAATTTTCTCGCGTTAAATTCATGCTCACGTAGTACACACAATTTTCAATTTGCCGCCAAATCGTAAAACAAATGACAATCGAGTGGAATTCGTACACAAAAATATTAAGAAAGAGTTCCATTTTCAAATTTTGAACTTATTTTTTTATTATATTTATTACAAGTGGCCAGTTCTAAAGACTTTCAGTGTCGCCCTTGTATCTTCAGTCCCTGTGCACTTCTCTCTTATTACACTGTTTTTTTGTTTTGTTTTTATTATCATGTATTTTTAAATGTACCTTTTGCACTATCGTATTTTATTACATATTAGTGCAGTAAATTACCCACCTTTATACGATATACCATCGGTAATTGCATTTTATGAACAGGTGCTGCCTTCGTCTCGGGCTTCGAATGGCAGCCGTCTTGTACATTCTTTGTTTTACAGCCCTAGGAGAGTAACGTACTTTTCATTAAGGGGTGGGCCAAGCAATCTGTGGGTATGTAAGGTAAGTTACATTCTAGAGTTTCGTAATGGCCGTCACAGGTTCCGATTATCTAATATGAACACGCCGAACATTCCATCATCGGATAACTGAGATCATATCTTGAGACGCATGTCTTGAGAGAAAGGAGTCATTTCGATGTCGATGTCAAGTTGAACTGAGCAACGCCCGGGTTGGCACAGACTGAGTGCCGTAACGAGAAGTGAATAAGAATACGTCATACATAATTTATTAAACTTGGGTTTTCCCGTAATATGTTAAAGGAAGGCTCACACTACACCGTGTCGAGCCTGGCATGAGTGCTAGGGAAACAACCCCCATACATTCGCTGGTGCCGCGTCGGCGCCGGCGCCGGCCGTGTCGCATCTGTGCGCTAGTTGGCAAACGGTGAGATTCGTCTTTTTAACGGATTTAAAAAAAAGGAGGAGGTTCTATGTTCCCTTGTATGTATTTATTTTAATGAATTCTCACCGATTTCTCTGTCAATCCGGGTGTAGTCTCGATAATTACTATTACTCCAAAAGAAAGAGGGCAAAAAATATGCTTAGTGACGAAAATCCCATTCAGATATCTCAAAGAATTACGAAGCTACAACCGTTTTAATATTGCTTGTAAGAGAGAAAAACCGCAAACGGTGTGTGACGTCACATTACAGGATGCTGCCGGGGGACCGCGTCGACCGCGGCGCCGACCACGATGCGGCGCGGCACGTCGCCGTCTTCTGTGACGTCACATTCTTCCAGCGTCATCGTTTCATATGCAGTTGCGTTTTGCGAAAAAGGGATAGAACATACCCCTTCTTAAAACTTTGGACACTTTTATAACTTCGTGATTATTTTAACCTTTTGCGTTGATTTTTTCTCCATTTGACTACTTTTTTATCCTTTTTCGAGAAAATATGACATTATTGATTATTTTATTTTTTCAAAATTATTTTTACATAAGTACTCCTGAGGTGATCCCATTGTCATTGAGCCATGATCTGATGATGGCATCTCAGGGAAAACCCTCGAAATTTATAGGCACGCGTGTAGTGATATTCGGTATTTTCTATTATAATTATAACTCGCATATTTGCTCTCAGAAATCGGAAGTTTTGTGTAATGGAACTGATGATGAAGACCACAAGATGCCTTAATGGAGCTCCTCAATCATTCAGAGTACCTACGTCGACGATTCTATGATTCCGTTGAAGTAGCAACTAATGAAGTGCCACAGATGATTCTGAGATTCTTGAGGAGTCGACGGAACAACTCATATATCATCGGCCCACATAACTAATAGCGACTTGGGTTTTTTCTGTAAAAATTAACGCAGTTGCTCTCGGAAAGCAGTTCATGTGGTACGGTGGGAAGGACATGGACATTTTATTTCTGTGTACACCTGATATCGCAACATTTATGAATATTATTACATTATTTGAAGTGCAGCTATATATTTTGTATATACGCTGCACATTGTTCATTATTTCCGCATTTTTTTAAGTTATTATGACTGTATTTATAACGATCACTATGCGACGAGTAGCATAAGCAAATCTAATGTGTTATGTGAAATTTGTATACTGAGATAAAATAAACTAAACGAAACATGTCACGTATGTGGCTTGTCGAAGTACCTACTAAATTGAAGTCGTTTAACTTTGTTTTGAAAGTAAATTATTAACCCGTCTATTCGTCAATGTTCATACATCGTGTGAACCATCATTGGCATTGGCTAGTGGGCCTGAGTGTTTGCGATATTACGTAGCTGCCATACACATCAGGACACATTAACTGGTTAATTAACCAGTCGATGCAAAAGCCACGCCCTCACAAGGTTAAATCACTATTGAAATTCGTAGTGCCCCAAATCCGCGACTCAATGAGAACATAATCATAAAACTAAAAGTACAACTTACTTTATCAATTTAATCCGATCTGCCCCCCTAGCACACTAGGTTTTATGTCTGACATAAAGCATTTGTCCCTCTTGCACTCGCATATTGGCCAGAATGGGACGAATGCTTTATGTCCGACATAAAACTTAGCGTACTAGCCCTTCTGGATATACTCGTATGCTTCCTGGAAACCATTCATCCCTATCGCACCTAATGCCGAGTTGCACGTATTAAGTTGTTAAGTAATTAACTAGATTAGATTTATTTATTACACGATAAAAATTACAAAATAAATTTGCATAAATGTTAAGATTACAAGAATTTCTACCATGTTCGTCAATTTTAATAATAAAGACTTAATGATTCAACTGTAAATACAAAATATTATATTATTCTATCTTCCGAAAAGGATCGTCATTCATTCATTACACACAATAACATAATATTTTCTAAACTAAGTATTAATATGTCAAAAACACATATTTAAATAAGGATTGTCACGTTTAAAAACACGAATAATAATAATAGTTCATAACATTGATAAATATAAAGTTAACAAAAATAAATGTCAATTTTAGAAAACAAAATACACAATTAAAAAGTCATTTCCATGTACTCGTTAACGGAGTACAGAGGCTTTTCCAACAAAAGATTTCTCAGTTTGCGCAGGAATTTTTCGTCATATGGTTCATTCCTTAGATTGGCCGGTAAGTGTTCATAAATAAGTGGGTCCGATGACGCGGGGGTTTTTTGTTGAAAGCGCCATGCGACGAGGAACCGTTCTCAAGCGCCCAGTAGAACGGAGTTGTTTCCCCGGCAAATCAACACGTACAAACTGGGAAATATTGTTTCTTACATTTGTAAGAAACAATATTTATTTATTATATTTTTTTGTATTTGACTGTTTGTTAAATAACAAGTATTGTGAGTAGTGCGTCATAATGCGTTGAGATTTGAAGAGTTCTCTACAAGTGTGCTATGCTTTACTCCAACAAGTGTACGGATTGCTCGTTTTTGTACGATGAACACTCTTTTAGCATCTGTAGAGCTCCCCCAGACGAGTGTGCCGTAAGAAAGAAGTGAGTGAAAATAAGCAAAGTACACCTGTTTCAATGCCTCCCCCGAGATCAATGGTTTAAGTTTTCTCAACGCAAATACTGCACTACCCAATCTATCGCATAAACTGTCGACATGGCGCTTCCAATTCAAATTAGCGTAATAAGTTACAATTAATTCCAATTAGCGTAATAAGTTACAACTAATTTGATTGTTTACACGCATTTAGCCACTTAATATTAAGTTCACACATAGTTATAATTAGTTAACAATTTAATACGTGTAAATTCAATTTATTCATTCAGTTATTCAAGAAACAATGTGTGTGTTTGAAATTTTCACATATATTATAGTAATAATAAGCAGTTCAATTACGCTAACAAAATACAATACTAATAATCTAATTAAATTAAAATAAAAAACACACTAATAAATGTCACTACTAAAAACTATTGTAAATTATGCATCCAAAACTAATTAGTTATTAAATATTTTTGTCATTTATAAATTCGGTTACAGAGTAATAAGCTTTGTGTAAGAGCAACCTTTTGAGTCTCGTTCCGAAAACATTCCAATTGACAACCTCTTTGAGTTCTACTGGCAGTTTGTTGAAGAGATACGAGTACACTGACTGATAGCAGCACGTTGCATGCTGAACACTATTTAGTCTAGGGGCTACCTTGTTTGTCAGATCTTTCCGTCTAGAAAGCAGACGCGTCTCCCTCTCACTATTGCTTTCATAGAAATTTAAATGTTTAATTAAATCAGTCAGCACTACAAGGATGTAAAAACATGGCACAGTTAATAATTGTAGCGTTATAAAATATTCTTTACACGACTCAATATTGCGGAATGCGGACTTTTATTCTGATAGCTCTTTTTTGTTTCCCCATCGCTATTTCCAAATCGAGCATAAGAGCAACCATCTCCTTGTCAGTGAAGTACGAATACTTTACGGACAACATTTACACGTGATCATGCTACGAGTAACTAAACTTGGGAATAGTCACTTTAGAAAGAAACTGAACATGAACCAAATGTTTATTTGTCTTCCAGCTTCCCAGGCAGACCCACTGGTTTGATAACGCTTTTGCATTTGTTTTACTTACATTATAATATGGTTCAAGAGCTCATTCCGACACTCGACGCGCGGGCAAGAAAATATTGAAAAGAGAATCGGCCATCAAAAAGAAACCTTTTTAACCGACTTTAAAAAAAGGAGGAGGTTCTCAATTCGGTTGTATTTTCTTTTTCTTTTTTTTTCAATGTTTGTTACCTCAGAACTCCGTCATTGATGAGCCGATTCGTCAATTTTTTTTTTGTTTGTAAGTATATGCTTTCAGGTGGGACTCATTTTTTCAAAAACTCAGTTGGATGATGGGATCGATGAGGAATTGAGGGAACTCCTCAATTCTATTAGGCACGCGTGTAGTGATTTTGGTATTTTCTATTATAACTCGTGTATTTACACTCTGAAATCATAAATTTGGTGGAGTGGAATTGATGATGAAGACCACAGATGACTTACGGAATTCCTCAATTATGTACTTAAAAGTACAAAAGTATATCACAGATTCTGATAAGATTCCGTTGAAATAGCAACTAATAAAGTGCCAAAGGTGATCCTTGTGGAATCGACGGAAGTCCTCAAATATTATCGGCCCACATACAGCGATTCGGTTTTTTTCTCTAATAATCAACGCATTTGCTCTCGGAAATCAGTTCATGTGGTAAATTGGAAAATAAATGTGAAAATGTTCTCATGGCTTGGCGGAGTACTAAATTGAAGTCGGTTAAAACTTTGTTTTTAAAGTAAAATATTAAATCTATTATTAGATATCCGCTTGCATGTTGAAGTTACAAGTCGTTTTTGAAAAAGGCCAAAAGGAACGAAATCCTGATACATCTTTATCAGATTCATGTTACCTACCTGCACTTCTTGATATAGAATATAGCTTTAAGCATTTGACCAGACGATAAGTGATGATGAGTTCGAATGTGTTACATGCATATCTTGATTCTTCCAAAGTATCTTATAGGTAAGTAGCTGATAAAAGATTTGCCGGAAGTGAGTTCTTCTCCTTGGCTGTCCTCGCGACTAATCAGTGGGATATCAACAACATAACGTGCGTTGTCCCAAGATGGCGAAATGTTGAAGGAGTGATTTAACACGGAAAAAGACAATCGAATAACTCTGGCAGGTGTATACTAAGCCTAAGCTTTTGTAAAAGTACCAACAAAGTACTTACGTAAGTCGTAAGTCACGAAGAAAGCTCGTGGCATTGTTCTCTGTACTTAGGTACTCGAAGTTATGCTACTGTGCCTACCGTGAACAAATGACCTCAACGTAAATGAATTTTCAACAGAAACTTTTGCTAATGGAAAAGAGGTTAGAAGCTAAAGAAAAGGCCTATTGCGTACTTTTCACAGTCAACATACATATGTACATACATAAATGTATACACAGTACGTAAAGAAAAGATGACTTTGTCGGTAGTGATCCTGCCTACCAAGCTGGTAGCCCCGGGTTCGAATCCATAGGGAATCTACATGAGCCAGAGAGCTCTATCTGAGGTCACTCTGTCACTTACTATCAGACCCCGTATCATGGTCGGCCTTATCACGTGACAAGATAGGAGCGTCGTCTCGTTCTATCGAACGGTGTCAGCCAGTGACGGACGCTCTATCCTGTCACTTATCGTGTGATAAGGCCGACCACGATACGGGGTCTGTTGGGAGAAGGGTTAATTACTCGTCAGTCTTTAATAAATGCAGGGTGAGGCGTGAATTTTGCACAAAAAAGAAATCAAAATACTTCTGTATCCTTCAACATTAATGTGGCTGTAATAATAAAATCTGATAAACAATGCTTAATAAATTATGATGAAAACGTATTTGTGTCGATATCTTATTTGAAGTGTATACCTACATTTCTAAAGAGAACCACTACATCTGACTATAGCGTTATATTTTGAGGCTTTTTAAGTCTTCGGCTTAGCGTCGACGTCGATTGGTTTGATAGTAAAGGCGTTTAGTTTTTTTTTTGTAAAAGTTTTTTGTTATTGCTTACAATATTAATTTTAAATTTCTTTTTGGTTTTATTAATATTGTGTTTAATGAAACTCCAGGTCTGTTTGTATCACCTCTCAGTTTTTGTACATTGTGTACAACATAATCATGTAACATGTTTATGGTGACTGTTTGTGTTCTAAATAAATAAATAAAATATATATATAATAACTTACAAAAATACATCTGTAACCGCGAAGTTTGGCTATCTAGGGGCAGAAAATGTCTCATCTAACAATGTCTGACTTAGCATGTTTTTATTTAGAAAGTCTATCATTGACCTTAGAATATGGTTGACGTTACGAAAAGATTCCTAATCTACAAGTAAAATTCACAAAATGGTCTTTTGACTACTCCATAAAATTAAATTCGACCAACACTAAATATATTGACCAAATTATGGCATTCATTTCAATGGCATACGTTGGTTTAGCTATTGCGTTTGCTGTTGATTAATTGTGGCGAGTCAGCAGTATCTTATTTGACGAGAGCCATGCTTGTTGGGCATTGTAACTAGCTTTATAACTAACAAATAACTTGTCTATATGGTGGTATGGGTCTCCATGTCGGTATCTTGAATAAGCATATTAAATTAAAATCACACTCTTCATTCCCGTTTTGGTCACCCCACTAAAATTGTTGTTTTTATTATAAACTCAACACATGTAAGTTCAAACAATGAAATTACCACCTGTAATAGGTCGCCGGTCCCTGGGCGACCGAGCTCTGCTCGGGTGAAAAAAGAGAAATTACGGGGAAAACGAATTTTTCCAGACATGAGACCCAGCTAGATCGATTTCTTGTCTCCTATATTCCAAATTTCATTGAAATCGTTAGTAGAGCCGTTTTCGAGAACGTGATTGCAAATATATGTATACATATTATATATATTTTTTATACCACATTGGTAACCAGCTTACGGCCCACCTGAAGGTAAGTGGTTACCGTAGCCTATGGAAGCTTGATTATATATACTTATACAAATATGAGCACGAATTTATTATGCTCCTGAATCGTATAGGCTAGATGTACCTATATTTTTTTTTAGCTTTCTATGTCAAACAGTCTTTGTGGAAACTGCCTGCGTAGCCTTCGATAGACGGACATACCAGTAAGCCATTTCTCTGTATTATTCCGTTTGACCAATTTTTAATGAACACTAAAATTTAACTAAAATGAAAGCTATTTGAATATCTTGATAACTTGAATTATAAAGTCAATCTAAAACTGCAATTATGAGAAATGAATGAATTATTAAGAGCTGATTTCCGATTTCAAAGTCACTAATTTACCCCAAACGTTTGCCAACACAAACATATCAAGGGTCGGCAACGCCCATGTTACTCCTTTGGAGTTGCATGCGTCTATAGGCTGCGGTGTCCGCTTACCATCAGGCGGGCTTGTTTGCCACCGTCGTTGTATAAAAAAAAATCACTTAATTAACACACAGTGTACGTACGAGACGAAATGAAATGAATTAATAAAACTACACGTGTTTTCCCGTAGAAAGCGATTACACAATGATGTTGTCCAATAACCGTGGATTTTAAAATTCACGCTCCGTCTTTTACTTGCTTGGAGGAGAAACGCAGTAAATGCCTATAAAAGTTGTACAACTTGGAAGTTTTGTAGTTTGAGTAAATTCTTGGAAAGATCCACGAGACGTCCTGGGGCGATTTTAAAACGAGGAACGATATCGAGAATTCGAGATGGCTTTCGTTTGACTTGCCGCCGGTAACGACTTGGTAATTTGATGGTAAAACTAGCGACCAGAGTCGGGTCTAAAAATGGTTACTTGTGTTCCAGTACCACTTTCAGCATATAAATGTGGGTATAAAAGATCGAAAAAATGTGACATCGCTGTGACATCGCCCACAACACACTTCAACCCTGTTCCCTTAGTCGACTCTTACGACACCCACAGGAAGAAGGGGGGGGGGTGCTATTCTAACCAGACGCCACACGGGAAAGGGATTAGTTACTTATTGGAGATAAATTCCAGGAGATTTATGTGGCCGAATATTTTTGCCGCTGATTTAGAGATTATTTTGCATTTTACGTGGGAAAATGTGCGAATCCACATAATTGGTAAACGGCTCAAACATTTTGATTTTGGATTTGCCGACGACTTAGTGTTGATGGAAGTATCACCCAATGTTTTAGAGAAGATGGTTAGGGAATTATCTCAAGAAAGCAATAACTTGGCTTAGTAATTAACGACAAAAAGACGAAACTCCTAACTAATAACCCGCAGGTAGAAATGGAAATAACGGTCAACGCCGTAAAACGGGGTGAGTAGGGACAAAACTGACATTCAAACCTCGATAACATTTTATTTTTACATATGCAAACTGAATGTTGTATATAATACCGTTTCGGTTCGTTCCGGACGTTTGTATTTTGTTGTTTTATAATTTTGGGTAGTTCCATTTAATAACTTTAACGATAAACACGAAATCCCACCTCACCCCGTAGTCCCTCGTAGTTGGGGTGAGATGGGTTTTCATACAAAGGGGATTTTGGAAGATTGTTGGATCGATTTTTTTTATTATGAATATTACTATAGCTCCATTTTAAAGTGGAATACATTATTTAAGTAGCAGTAGCCTTAAAATCCTATCTCACCCCCCTTTCATCCCTTCTCTCCCCATTCATAACCTAACTATCCTCGCGATCCCTACTCACCCCATTTTACGGTAGGTACTTAGATCATTTTTTTTTATTTGAATTAGAACTGTCCTAACGCGCGTTCCTAACTTTACGTGTATACACCTGTACATATAAATAAGTTTTTATAAGTATTTGGGGACAATCTTACACAAATCGACCTAGTCCCAAACTAAGCAACGCTTGTTCTATGGGTACTAGACAACGATATACATTTTTTTTTCTAGCCTATGACCCACTGATGGGCAAAGGCCTCCCCTCTCAATTTCCACTCGTCCCGATTCGAAGAAATCTCCGGTCATTCGTTGCGAAATACGTCCAGACCCCGTATCAGGTCGGCCTTTTATCACGCGATAAGTGATAAGATAGGAGCGTCGTCTCGTTCTATCGAACGGTGTCAGCCAGTAACGGACGCTCTATCCTGTCACTTATCGTGTGATAGGCCGTCCATGCTACGGGGTCAGGTCGTCCCGCCATCTCTGTCTCGGCCTGCTACGCCGTCGCCTCCCATCGTGCGGCACCCACTCTGTGGCTAGTTTAGCCACCTCTGGCTATGCATGAGGCATGTACATACATACTAGATAAATAAATACTTAAATACAATCCTTGACTCAGGAGCAAATATTCGTGTTCATCACACAAATTACCCTTACCGGGATTCGAACCCGGGACCTCCAGCTTCGTAGGCTGAGTCACTACCATCTAGGCTGCAGAGGTCGTCTAGTTAGGCCAGATAGTATCCTTCACAAATCAGGCCCTCTATTCTGTAACTTGTTTTAAGCTCACCTCAACGCTCACCCACAAATATACGAGTATATTGACACCGCGATGCGTAGTAACTAAGCGTAGGTAGAGGTCTAGTTTCGCGACGGGTGACCGGCGGGGTGAGCCGCATTAGCGCGTAGCGAGTAACAGCCCAGACGTCCAAAGAAACAAACGGATTCCAAACGGTTAGAAAGAGTATTTTATTAATTTATTTAAATTCACACTTGTACCGATATAAAATTGTGTATAATAAAATATTAACATACATTAGTGTATTGCGTTATAAATTTTACTAGCGACCCGCCCCGGCTTCGCACGGGTACTATATTATATTACATATAAACCTTCCTCTTGAATCACTCTATCTAAAAAAACCGCATCAAAATCCGTTGCGTAGTTTTAAAGATCTAAGCGTAAGCTACAATAGGGACAGACAGCGGGAAGCGAATTTGTTTAATACTATGTAGTGATACCTACATATTATTATCCACTAGCTGATGCTGATACGATAGGTCATCTCCGTCGGTCCCCTAGGGATTGAATTTCGTAAAACCCTTTCCTGGTGGTTGGTTTGGTTTCATTGTATAAATAGCCTGCTTGTAATTAAATCAAGCTTCTAGATTTGGTAGCTTTGGATCTCCGTTGATATTAATATCAGTCAGAATAAATGCGAAATATTGGATTTTTGGATGTTTGTTTGTTACTCAACCACGCTTAAACAACTTAACCGATTTGGATGAAATTTTGCACGAAGATAATTCATAGCCAGGATTAAAACATAGGATAGTTTTTATCCCGGGTCCACGCAGACGAAGTCGTGGGCAGAAGCTCGTTTAATAATAAAGCTGACCTGCATGTGGATCACGTAACGCATTGTACGTACGTTAGGTAGATCCAAATGTAATTTTTTATTTGGAAAAATGACAATTAAATTGTCCTAACTCGAGTACGAAACGTTACGTGATTACCCCCCCTGGGCTCCATTGGGTCCTACCGGGAAAACGCTCAGGAGGGCAATGTCTGCCCACGCCACGCATAATTATATCCGGAGAGCTATTGTTATGGCGGTCCTGGGTTCTAAACCCGGTAAAGCGCTTTAGTTTGAACAATGAGCACAAATATTTGTTCCTGTTCGTGTTTTCATGGCATGAATGTTTTCTATGTAAATATTTAAGCACCTATGTCCTTATTTATCCTTATACGTATGTACATCGTCGCCTAGAAGGACGAATTGAGCTGAGAAATATTATTATTGGATGTTGTTTACGCTTGTACCAGAGATCTATTGTGGCAGCTCATTGCCCCGTTGCTTTTAGGAATTTCCAGATTCTTTGGGTTGTAATACGTGGCCACCGTCTTATGATAGAGAGGTTAGACACGGAGACTTTTTGCAGCGATACACGCGCGCGTTTTACAAACGCTCGGCAGTCGCGTGACACTAGCCTTATAACCTGTAAAAATCACCTCACTCGATACTGTATTGTATCACGTTTGGAGCGCTACAAAAAGTCGAAGCTACGGTAGCCTAGTGGTGCAGGCATGCGGCTGTCAAACGGCGGTCGTGGGTTCGAATCCCGACTCGTACAAATGAGTTGTGAAAAAAAAAAGTGTAATATTGGTGTGTGTGTATTATATATACATATTCTACGTTTGTGTTGTACATCAACGAAAAATGTGTGTTCAGTTTCAGTTTTCCATAGATGTGTTATATGCTCAAAATATAATAGCAATACCCTAAGTAATAGGTATAATTGTTTTAGTCGCAATCGGGCAATTTTGACAATAATAAATGCTATGTAAAAGAAAAGTGGAATCTCGATATTTTCGAGGTTTTTCGAAATCATCGTCGATTTAACTGACAACAACTCGATTTCCTAATCTCGACTACAGAATTGTAATGCGAGATCTCGATTATCTCGAAATACCAATCTCGGTTCAAGACTTCATTCCCTATGTAGAGGTCCTATGACGACGATGATACGTGGAAAAGTAATACAAATAATGAATGATATATTTTCCAACAAGCATATAAATTAAACCAAAAAGACCATTCATTTCGATAAAGATTTGGTTACATAAAGATTGTTGCGTAAATGGTAGCACCTTGTACAGTAAGATGAATCAATGGGGTCACACCGAAAACGCAGGGCCCACTCGTTACACTTCACCGGCACAAGCGATAAGAGGAAATTAAATAATTACACGTACTAGATGGTATGATTATTGTACTGTCAGTCAAATATGTTCATTTTGTACCTTTTTAGGGTTCCGTAGTCGACTAGGAACCCTTATAGTTTCGCTTTGTCTGTCCGTCCGTCCGCGGATAATCTCAGTAACCGTTAGCACTAGAAAGCTGAAATTTGGTACTAATATGTATATCAATCACGCCGACAAAGTGGTAAAATAAAATGAGATTTTTTTTTTATTAGGGTACCTCCCCTATACATAACGTGGGGAGTGTTTTTTTTTTTTCATTTCAACCCTAACGTGTGATATATTGTTGGATAGGTATTTTAAAAAAGTATTTTCTAAAATCATTTTTTGATAATGTGAATATTTTCGGAGAATATCGCTCGAGAATTAAAAAAAAATATGTCCCTCCCTCTAACTTCTGAACCATAAGTTTTAAAAATATGAAAAAAATCTGAAAAGTAGAACTTTGTAAAAACTTTCTAGGAAAATTATTTTGAACTTAAGAAAAGAAGTATTACTACCACGTATTTTTCATGTTTTGAAAGCATAATAAGATATTCGAGGTCTGGGGAAATGGAACTAACATTAACAAAGTGCTCCTCAAACAAAAAAAAGCTCTGAGATTAATAGAAAAATGTGCTAATGTTCCTGACTCTCACCGTAGTATTTCTGTCTGTAGTATGTCTGTTATCTGTTAATAAAATTTTGACTGTAATTTCCCTGTATTTGTACCGTTTATGTATTTATGTTTTTAACAATAGAAACCTGTATGTCCAGCAGGGCAAGACTACGAATCATAATCTTAGACAACGAAATAAACTACATTTAAATGACGTGCATTATGTTCACTTTGACAAAAGTTTGAATAATACTGCCATTAGAGTGTACAATTTACTTCCTGACGACCTAAAAAATATTCTAGAGTTAAGATCCTTTGAGAAAAAAGGAAAGAAATATTTTGTTGACCCGTCCATTCTATTCAATCAAAGAATATTATGCAAGAATTTTTGACAAAATTTCGTGACATTTACTGATCCAATTATATTTTGTTTTACTTTTTTCATTATCCGAACCTTACCTCTTATTGCATTATTATTATTATTTAAATTATAAAATTATTATTATGCTTTTGTGACATTTAATGTAAGTTAGTAATATTTGTTTTGGTTTAATCTTGTACTTGCTTGTTAGTTTTATTTTTATTTGTATGTTAAAACTATATTTGCAGGAATTTATAAATGTGTTTTATAGCAAATAAATGATTGATTATGATTATGATTATCCCTTAACCACAAACGGAAACGTCAAAGTGCTTAACAAATTTGGAAGACATGCTGGCTAAGAGAGGTTTGATGAACGTTTATGAATAAGACCATAAGAGTTAGCTTTTGACGCCATTTGTCTCTGACTTGTTGAAGTCATTTCGACAAACTGGTGTAAAGTCAAAGGGCAAGTGAGTGGCTGCGGCGCATGCGATCTAGGTAGATCAAGATTCACTTAAGGCACCTTACCTCTTCTATTATACTTTGTAACTCGTATGTATAAATACCTACCTACTATGTTCATAGTTTCACACCGTAGGTAGGTACCACAGAAATAGATATACACTAGATAACTTAAACACCTCAATCTGTATGAAAACCGACCGTGTCACTTTTTTCTACCTAATTTGACGTCAGACGGGCGAATTAGTGATCTGAATTCCCCGTTGTCCGCGGAAAATCGATTCTGCAATAAGGTATTTTCTTAATATTCACGGACAACCGGCTACCACAACAGAGTCCGAGTTCTGACACGCGACGTACATGCATTTGCGTGATCTATGTATATCTATATCTGTGGTAGGTACATAATTAAACTCATCATCCTCCTACCGTTATTCCCGGTTGTGCCCTGAAAGGAGCCCGGGGTCCGCTTTGACACCTAACCCCCAAGATTTGGCTAAGGCACTAGTTTTACGAAAGCGACTGCCATCTGACCTTCCAACCCAGAGGGAAAACTAGACCTTATTGGGATTAGACCGGTTTCCTCACGATGTATTCCTTCACCGAAAAGCTAACGGTAAATATTTCGTACATAAGTTCCGAAAAACTCATTGGTACGAGCCGGGATTCGAACCCACGACCGCCGCTTGACAGCCGCATGCCTGAACCACTAGGCTACCGTAGCTCCTCCGTCCGTCCGTACCGTAGCTAGGGTATCGTAGGTACATAATTAAACTATGGAGTCGTAAATTAAACATTTGCTAAGGGGCCCAACCGACCCGACCTGAGTAGTACTACTACTCAAAATGTATTACTACTCCAGAAGAAAGAACGAAAATTCCATTCCAATATCTCAAAAAATTACGAAGCTACAACTTAATGTTGCTTGTTAAAGAGAGAAAACGCTTACAGGTCGTGACGTCACCTTCTCGAGCGTGAAAATATTAAATGACAATCGTTTCATATGAAGGTGCGTTTTGTGGAAAAGGGACAGAACGTCCTTAAAACTTTGGACACTAAGTTATTTAGTATTTACCCGTGATATTTAATTTAAGGGGAAACAGAACGAACGTAATACCTATAGCTGAGTGACAATGAAACTGGCGGACAATGAGATATAAATTAAATGGATCCTTGTATAATACAGACCTTTGTCAGAGTAGGTAATCTGAATCTCATTAGACAAATAGAAATTTTGGAAGACCCCAAATGTCTTTTCTACTAAAATCTTAATTTCGCCTTATTCCAAATAGGATGTGAAACTAGACATATCTTGGACGTCGTCTATACCTACTTAGTTTCGAAATATAAAAACCGGCCAAGTGGTTCCGTAAAATTTACGATTTTCGCAATTTTTCCTTTATCTGTGCTATAAGACGTTGCTTCGTACCAAATTTCAAGATTCTGAGTTCACGGGAAGTACCCTGTGGGTTTTGATTCCCTTGCGAGTTTCGAAAATTTGCGGAAATTTGCGGCATAAACGGCTGTATCTTTTGATTGCGTTGGCTTAGAAGTTTGATTTTTTCGCAGCTCCAAGGGACAGTAGATTTGATAATCCATTTCCATACTAATATTATCATACTTCATACTAATATTATAAATGCGAAAGTGTATCTGTCTGTCTGTCTGTCTGTTACCTCTTCACGCTTAAACCACTGAACCGATTGCGATGAAATTTGGTATCGAGATAGTTTGAGTCCCGGGGAAGGACATAGAATAGTTTTTATCCCCGAAATCATCCCCTAAGGGGGCGAAATGGGGGGGTGAAAGTTTGTATGGAGCTGCGCGATATAAACGAGAGAGAGTTCCACGCGGACGGAGTCGCGGGCAGAAGCTAGTTAGGTATAAATTTTAGCTTGATGGTACCTCCACGCGTTCCTGCGAAAAAGGGTCTTGACAGACGGACGGACAACAAAGTGATCCTATAAGGGTTCCGTTTTTTCCTTTTGAGGTACGGGACCCTAAAAATGACAAGCAATTCTTTGATGATGCCTGGTAGAGAGGTGAAACACGTGTACTTGAGGTTTTGTCATCATTGATGATGGTTTGTTGTGTTTATTTGGGAACATTAACTGTATGCAAAAATACGCAAATAAGTACATCTCGTTATCGCTAATAGTCCTGCACGTTTTAGCAGCACAGCAGAAGAATATTGATCTAGAAACTTATCATGGGATTCCGCAAAGTAACGCCACGCCTGCTTCAATCAATTACCTTACTACCGCTGTTTTGCTCGACTTGGCGGGGGCACTCCCGTCCTGCAAGCTAAATTAGGATCACTTTTTAGTAAAATGCTCAGTTTCCAAATAATACATTTTACTCACTCGTTTTGATCAAAACGTTTTGGCGTGCACGCCATCTATCTTATTTTTGTATAAATTCCCTGTGCATAGTGCATGCGTAGCAAGTGATATAACCTCGTTCTCCACTGTCACGCTAGGTGACGTGACGTGAGCGGAAGGCGTGTGTTTGTGTGTGTGTAACATTGTATAAATAAGAGACTTTTAATGCGGGGTGAAGGCCGCGGGGGGTGTCAGGGCGTGGCTTAAAATACCTAATGTTGAAGCTTGGCAGGGCCTTAAAGTGAAATGACTTAAAGAGCCTTAACGCAGGAGAAGGGCCGCAGGTGCGTCTGCGCAGCGTGAATTAACGTTTCAGTGCCAAAATGTATTAGACGCCATACTGATCCAAAGAAACAGTCTCTTTCAACGCAGCGTATTTTAAAGCATCCAAAATGAAAAAGGCTTAACTGATGTGCTGAATCGAAAGGTGATAATTCGTTCTCAAATGGGAACTGTCAGCAGCTTCGAGTTACAAGACATATTTATGGACTTATTTTATTCCAGTGATATTCCTAAATGCAATGCGAATCATGTTGCACCATTGGCCATTACTGTAAATCGCTTTGGAACTTCGCGATTGATTACTTGTTGATACGTTACACTATTACGTAGAGGTCGGAATTTTCGTGGCACTTTTGAGCTCTCATAGGGACTTCTCGTTTATCGACTACCGATATTCATAATTATATCGATAAATTATAGAACACAACATATGAAACAAGATTAAAAATAGAGGTAAACAACAGGCAGTCTTACCGCTAAAGAGCGATCTCTTTTAGATAACTTTTGAGTGGCTGAAATTGTTAAATAGAGATTTGCAAAAAGCTAATAGTTAACAATTTTAAATTGAATCAGTTCAGTTCAATGTTTTAACATTTATTAATTTCATGTTCAACTACATACGTATAAAATATTAGTATTTTAACTTCTATTTATAATTTCCTAGAAATGAGATCGCCCAATCGCGATAAGACTGCATGTTGTTTACCCATCACTCGTAATGAACTAATCATATTTTACATATATTGTATTCTGTATTTATCGATATACATATGTATAATCGGAAGTCGATAAACGAGAAGTCCCTATGACAGCTCAAAAGTGCCACGAAAATTCCGACCTCTGACTATTAGATAAGTTATACTTGGATTAGGTCGCGTACATTTTATACTGTCTAGTAAGTTCCTCGTAGTTGTTTGGCTATCGTTAGTGGCTAAATCAAATATTAGTTCCGCCACTACGCTACGGCAGTTAAGTTGTAGTATTAAAATACTTAAAAGAATCATACTATGTCAAACATGAAGCATTTGTTCTCAAGTATTTTAGTGCAAAGGGGACGAACGGTTTATCACACTTGATATTTGAATTGTCTTGATTCATACTCTTCGTCTTGGGTAGCAATCTAGCCAAGTGTCTCTGAGTGCGACTACGTACTGACAATTAGATGGAGTGGCTACTTTGTTACCTTCCAAAAATTATCTGTGAGAAAATTTTCCCAGTTATGGTTCCATGAGTATTCCGCTTTTTAGCAATGCAAGCCTTGACTTGAAGCTAGTGACGATTTAAATCTCATGAAAATGGTTTATTTCCATACTATTAAGAGCCTTATCACACTTGCGATTTCCAAGCGTATTTTGTATGAAGGCGATCACGCAGCGTGTACGCCGCGACTGATAATTGTATAGAAAACACGCTCGCAAATCGCAAGTGTGATAAGGCTCTAAGTAATGGCTTTTGACGTGCACACACCTCGATTGTGTACATATTTTAATTCAAAAAGGAAACACGGACCGCGTTGTCGAAACAAAAGGCGAACGTAACTGTACTGCGATGAGAACATCAGGTGGTCAAACAACTACTTTCTACCTGTACCCCGAAAAGTACACACATGCATCTTATGCCATTCGCATACAGTTCAAAATCCAATAGCGAAGGCTCTATGTAGCAGCTAAATAAATTTGTATTTTTGCAAGCATACGTTTGCCGCTGATTTTAGATTGTAAGACCGTATGGCGTGGTTTTAAAGTTTAGATTAGCGTGTGTAACTGTTTCATATGTTTGTACGTGTTGGTCTGAGAACGGACGCGAATAAGGCACGTTAGTTACGTAACGCTTGCGTCACAGCGGTTAGAACACCGATCGGCGCGCGAGTCGACCTGTGACACATGACCTTTAGTGATGCGATGACAGGTCAATTATATCGATAATCTATCCGGAGAAATGTAGTATGATTCGTTTTAGTCACATGATTGGGTGAGATATATAGAGTCGGTGAGCTCTTAGAACAGTATTCGGGGTAGGATGAAAACGTTATTTTTGACTTAACAAGCGAGAGAGAAATGTAGACTGTAGAAATGCTCGCAGACTGTAAATTACTGTAGGTAGAGAAATGACCACTGTTAAAAACTTACTTTAATTAATTGCGAAGGTGAAAAAAAATTATAAGTATACTAATATTAAAGAGGTTAGCTTATTTCAAAATAATCATTCGCTTTCTCATATTTTTTTACTCAAAGTCGCAAGTTGGTCCTTGGGGGCTCGAAGAGCGCAGCATATTTATTTATTTATATATTTTAGGAGAACCAACAGCTATAAAACTTAATAATAACATGAATATAAACCAAAAAGCCAATTACAGAATCTCACAGTTAGCGGCCCTATGGAGCTAACATTAGCGCGCGAGCGAGACAAAATTTCTCTTGAAAACATCGATAAAGGGATGATGAAAGACACATCACTACGCATCGCAACTTTGCGTGCGTACGCGCTATCTCGAATGTGGCGTAAACTACACTAACTCCATCTCACTCTAGGAGAATCTACGCAACTTACTATATTCACTAATGACTCACAAATACACCTAAGTATTTGTGTTTACAACAAACATTTAATTGAGAACGCCCACAGGTTAATAATAATAATAATATAATCTTTATTTCGGATCATTTAGGTACACATGCACATAGGTATGTGGTTAGTAACATGGTGGGATAACTTAAAATTATGTTAGTTTTAATACGTAAGTAAACCATCATTCGCTTGTCCTTATCCCATTTACTTGGGGTCGGCGCAGCATTTTTTTCTTAATACGTAAGTAAATAAAAAATAAAAATAAATTTAATTTCAGCACTGAACACAGGCTCGTGAGCATTTGTGTCCTGTGTTCAAAAAAGTGTCCGCCAACCCTTCCGGCAACAACAGCTAATGAGCTGCGGCGCATCAGGCCTGCTGTTCTCTTCGGTAAGATGGCCTGGAACGAGTCTATGATTGCCTCAACAAGCATTGCTGATGCGCTGCAATAACGCGAGTACCATCAGTACCCTACATCCATTGTTATACAGAGGGTCTAGTATAAGTTTTACCGGAACAAAACGTTACGACCGCGTTCGCGTTTAGCTGTCAAATCCCACACAAATTGAGGGTAAAACGCAAACGCGATCGTAAAGTTTTGTTTCGGTATAACTTATACTAGAGCCTCTGGACCCGAAGCGCATCGTGGATTTTATTGGTGTAGTTGACCGGTTTGGTTAATCGGTAACAATCTAAATAATCCGTATGTTAGTCCCTATAGGGCAGAATGGACGTTTATCATCATCCTCCTATCGTTTTTTCCCGGTTATACCCTAAAGGAGCCCGCGGACTCCGCTTTGAACCTAATTCCAAGATGGCGTATGCTTTCGTTTCACGAAAGCGACTGCCACCTGACCTTCCGACCTAGAAGACTAGACCTTGAAGGGATTAAACCGGTTTCCTCACGTTTTCCTTCACCTAAAAGCTGCTGATCAAATGATATTACGTTCATAAGTTTTTATTTAAGTAAGTACGAGCAGTACGAACCGGGGTTTGAATTTGAACCAGCGACCTCCAGTGGTCGTATCATGGTCGGCCTTATCACGCGATAAGTGACAAGATAACATATCAAGGGTCGGCAACGCCCATGTTACTCCTTTGGAGTTGCATGCGTCTATAGGCTGCGGTGTCCGCTTATCATCAGGCGGGCCGTACGCTTGTTTGCCACCGTCGTTGTATAAAATAAAAAAAAGATAAGAGCATCGTCTCGTTCTATCGAACGGTGACAGCCAGTGACGGACGCTCTATCCTGTCACTTATCGTGCGATAAGGCCGACCATGATACGGGAGTTGCGTGACTTAGCTTCAGTGGCTTCGCCGGATTCACGGTCATCAATTTATCATCATCATTAAAACATGGCTGAATATATAGCCTACTGCGGGGAAAATTCTCGCTTGTACATGATATGGTAATACAATCATAATACAATATTCAGGCAAATTCTTAATAATATTTTTGAGAGAAAGATTTCAAATCAACTTTTGCAAATAAAATGTCTTAACGAAGAGACAATGAGCGAGATTTCTTATCGGGTTTTTTCTTACACTTGGATGTTAGAGCACGATCTCGCACGAGTAATTCGAGAAATAGCTGTTTTATTTCCGAAATATATAATTCGCTGTTGCTTCTTGGAATTCATGCTTCCTACAGAAAATGCCCGGCAGGTAAAAGGGAACACCGGAAATTAAAACTTAAAATGACTGTAGCTATTAACTAAGTACAGATCAATATGCAGCGGGCTTTGCCAGCATTCGGATAATCTTGCGAAATTTCAATTAAGGGGATGCCTTGATTCGAGTCGACCACGCCCCCTTGACAGAGTCACGCTTATGCCTTCCGCGCTCGAGAAAAAGAGATGCAACACTTTTAGGGAATGGCTTTTTTGGACTTTCGATAAATACCTAACTTAATAAAGTTTCATTTATATTTCATTAAGTGAGATTTTAGATGAGATAAAATATTATAGTATAGTATTAACCTGATTATGGCGTAAAATAATGTATTGTTTGAGTAGGCTGAGTAAAAAAAGGAAAAAAAGACACAACTTTGGGAATTTTTCTATCGAGGAAATTTTAGGCAATCATTGTACCTATCTGAAAATCAGACCTTATTGTTTCTTAATCTAGTCAGAACGGCATTTCAAAGCACGTGATAATTTCCAATTCACCCCCTTAAAAAACATGTTAAGCAAATGAATGATTAACGTGTCGTTTCTAAAGTCATCCCTTAAGAGCGTTTGACCACCGCGTCCGCTACGAATACGAATCCGACTAATGGCGGATCTAGAAATACTACTATTTAGGACCTAGGATTTTTTTTTCACAGTGTATTAAAAGAAAATAAAGAAAATTGATGTCTACTAAGATTCTGGACTTAATCTTTGGATAAACGTTAATGTTTATCATTTAAAAAAAAAACAAATATTAGAGAACAATCTTACATAAATCGACCTAGTCCCAAGCTAAATACATAGAAAACATCCACGACTCAGGAACAAATATTCGTGCTCATCACACAAATACCGCCCTTACCGGGATTCGAACCCAGGGTCACTGCCAACTAGGCTAAAGCAGTCGTCGGTTTAGCATCATGTAGATCTCATAGCTTTACGAACGTTGGAGCTGTTGCTGCCTTATATAATGCTCTCGTCCGCAGCAGCCTCGAATGTAACGCGGTCATCTGGGCTCCACATGAGGCGAAGTATCAGTTAATGGTCGAACGCATACAAAATAAATTTATTCGTTTTTTGTATTTGCGGCAATATGGAGTATATCCTTTTTACCCTCTTATGTATCCCACGTTGTTCGTCCTGGGCATGGTGGGGTACAACGAGTTGAAGGTACGCAGAGAGCTGTGTCTGGCAACATACTTGTTCCGGGTGCTAAGGGGGAAAGCCTACAACAGGCAAGTGTTGAGCTGTGTGAGCCTGTACGTGCCCGACAGGTACGTGTGGCGGAGGCGCCGGCCGCGGCTGCTGGCCGAGCGGCGCGGGCGCACCAACCTGCTCGGTAAAGCGCCGCTGACGCGCGCTGTGCGGACCCTAAACATAATAGCGGAGAACATTGATTTGTTTTGGTGTTCTCTGACTGAATTCACAAAGTCCACATTGTTCACGTTATGTTATAGGCGCCATAATTTAGAATAATTAGTTAAGGCAAACATGTTAATAGTTACACTATTGTCTTAGGTTAAGTACCTGTAAAGATAGTTGTAAGTGTTGAAAAATAAAATAAATAAAAAAAATAAATAAATGTTTAAGGTGCCGTAGGTTCATGGTCTTCTCTCCCTCTCACTGAGCATAAGCGTGAGCGAGATGGAAGTGCGTGCTCGGAAGCGCGGATATCATGTTTTTAATTTTAATTTTTTGGCCGTTTAAACAAATAAAAATGTAATCACTGATTTCCCTCAAATATGATATTGCCAATTTTTAGAAGCAATTTTAATATTTATAGCTTTTGTGCATAATTTGTTACGAATATTTTAAGTGTATTTTTGTGTGTGACCTATGTTCGTGATTTTTTTCTATCGAGCGAAATTTGCTTAATCATGTTTCGAAGCACTGATTTCCCTGCAGAAAAGCCTCAAGATTACTATTCGTATTTTTTTGAAACCATATTATTATAAACAGACGCATTATAATTATTGTTTCAAAAACTCTGTTCGCTTAACTTCGCTGAACCTACGGCGCCTTAATGGTTTTAATAAACTAACGAGATAATCTAGACTTGAATCATCGATAAGTATGTGCGTTAAAGTCGGATTAAAATCAAATTGTGAATTTTATTGGTTTTTACAAGCTATTATTTAGTTTCACCTGTCCCGTTGTCTGTCTGTCTATCTGTAATCAAATCTTGCAAGTTAAATTTGACCCACTTTCCGGTGACCGATTGAGCTGAAATTTTGGGTATAAGTATAGTTTGGATGACAATTCAATATTATGGTACCATCGAGCTGATCTGATGATCAATTTTATCCTAAGGGTCCATTTGTTGATTTACTTTACATAATTAAGTGATCTGGTTTCTCGGTGTATTGGTTCGCTGTAAGGCCGTGTAAACTAATTAAATTATAAATAAATGATGGAGACAGAAGGTGGCCATGGGAATTCAGTACTTAACCGACGTAACCCCGTTGAGTTTGGGCTCGTTAGAATCGTCTCAATGAGTAGTTGATGATTGTGATGATGACAGAAAAGTACAGTCGGCAATAAAAGCTTGTGCCAAAAATGATATTTTTGACAGAAACTTGTTAACAGTGTTTTTTCTTTTTGTCAACAGAAATAATCAACCTCCGCTAAGTAGGGGACAGATGGAAGACAGTCCGCTATATGCCCTGAAAGATATTGAGGTACGTAAATAAAGTGAGGTGACGTTAATTACTGATGATATAGGTACAGCTCTAAATACAGAGTGTACCAAAAATGGGGTGTGAACCTATCAAAGGCATAACAGGTATCGTGTGCTGATAAGAAAGAACTAAGACAAAAAAATTACACAAGTAAAAAAAAATCGCGTCAATAAAAAAAATCTTTTTTTTTTACCCGACAGCCGAAGGAGGGTTATGTTTTTCGAGCGTATGTATGTATGTGACCTTATTCTTTGCGCCCTGCAGCCTAAACCGTTTGACGGATTTCGACGTATGAGGTGTCGTTGCATTCGTGGGAGTGACATAGGCTATAAAATTTGAAAAAAGCAGTTGGGTTTTTTAAAAATCTTTTATTTTTTTCTTATCAGAACACGATACCTGTTATGCCCTTGATCAGTTCACACCTCATTTTTGGTACACTCTGTATGTCTTTTACGAGTTTGGCTACTTAGGCTGCTACTAACTATACGACACTGACCGTACATATGCACATGTGTAAGTTCACTCACCAAAAACATGCCCTCTAGCGGCATCTCTTGTTCACCTCTATTTCTAACCCCAGACGAAAAGAGAGGGGTGTTAATAAAAACGTGTCTGTCTGTGTATCTGTGTATATGTGTGTCTGTGTATCTGTGAATCTGTCTGTGGTATCGTATCTCCCAAACGGATGGACCGATTTGAAGGCGGTTTTTTTTGTGATATAGATAATTTTATCCCGAGTGCTCTTAGCCATGTTTCATGAAAATTTGTTCAGCCGTTTTTGAGATATTGGACTTGAAATGAAAACGTTTTTCAACTTTTCTAAGTTGTAATTATGAATTAAGATTGAAAGTGTCAAGCTTTCAACCATTGGCTCATGGTCGCGGGACCTTAGATACCCAAACTGCATAAACCTTTTTTTATGTGAATCGTTATATTGCTTCGCAGTTTTGAAATCTGCTAAATTGCAGCAACGAACGTCTGAATATATCAATTGCAATTTGGAATCCCTCGTTCTAGAATTGAAATGCCCATCAGATGCCATTTAGCGGCAGGTCAGGGAAAAGAGAACGTACCTTATTAAACCGTGTGAATTGGATACATGTTATACATATTAATTGCTTTTAGATTATCTCAGAATCTGTTCCCACGTGGCCGCAGTAGAAATCATAAAACTTTTCGCCATATACAGGCTTAATTCCGTCCCTAGTTCCGCTCGGCTTATCCCGACCGCGGCTTAACTTGAGATTAATTAAGTTGCCCGAATAGCATCAAAGTAGTCCCTTCAATACAACTAACCAAAAAACTAGAAAACTAACTAACTAGACTAAGAGTAACTTAGAAAAATTGAAAAACACCCGACATTTTCATTTCAAAGTCCAATATCTCAAAAGCGGCTGCACAGATTTTCATGAAACATGGCTAAGAACACTCGGGATAAAATTATCTATGACAGCAATCCCATTCAAATCGGTCCATCCGTTTAGGAGCTAGGATACCACAGACAGATACACAGATACACAGACAGACACGTTAAACTTATAACATCCCTCTCTTTGCGTCGGGAGATAAAAAGCCATTCTAAAGTCCAAGGTACAATTCCATTGGACATTAAATAATCTCAACCATCTTGCAAACCGGCCCTACCACAGGCGGAAGAATTACGCGGCGGAATTAATCCGCCGGTCTGCAACATGGTATAGAGTCTGATTTTGTATGAAGTCGCTGGTTCGAGTCCAGGACGGAGCGATTCAAGTGTCAACTTATCATTTTAATATGAAATTAATAAAGTAACTAGCTATAACAATCTTCAGTTAACATTATAAATGCGAAACTGCATGGTTGTCTGGCTGTGCGGTACTTATGTGTCGACACATTTGAGGATGCTAGTAAATTAAGTTGAGTTTATGTGGCCGATGAAATTCTGTCATGTCATGTCTGAGGTTAAATGTCAATTGATGTCATCACTTATAGTTTATATTATACCATAAGTCAGCCGTAGTTTTCGCTTTCCTAATTGACCTAATCAATGATTTATTTAGCTGTTGGTTCTCCAAATAGAAATATTGATTTATTACATTTTATTGAGTCTCGGATCTCGTATTTTTTTAAGCAACCATGTTTTGGCTTCAGAAATGATCGAAACTTATAATCAAACTAGCTTCCGCCCGCGACTTCGTCTGCGTGGACCCGGGATAAAAAATATCCTATATTTTCATCCAGGCTATAGATAAACTATCTTAGTGCAAAATTTCATCCAATCGGTTGCGCCGTTGAAGCGTGATTGAGTAACAAACATCCAAACATCCAAACTTTCGCATTTATAATATTGATAGGATGAATTATTTTAGCTTCCTAGTTCAGAACTTCAGACCTACCTTAAAAATCCCATAATTTCCTGTGCATCCCCTAATGCGAACGAACAGTGGTTCAATTAATCAAGTTGTGTGCCAATGACAGATTGCAGCGTGTCTATCGATAGCAATTTTATCCTACTACATTCTGGTAATGGTATAAAACCTTGCCAATTCATTCACATTGGTCGATGGACAAAGGAAAAAGTTCCCAGTGCGTGACACTGCCTCATTATTCCGCATCTTCGATCTTAATTCATTGAAATAGAGGTAAAGAACCGGATGGTATTTACTGGAACTAGGTTGTCTCACTTCCCTTATATACCTATTTTACCTACATTAGTTAATGATACCAAATAACATGATTCAAAATGACGGCTCTATCAACCAATTAACATACCTCATCAACATCATCATATCAGACGAAAGACGTCCACTACTGGACATAGGCCTCCCCCAAAGAGTGCCACAATGACCGGTCCTGTGACACCCGCATAGAGCGGACTCCCGCGACCTTTACCAGGTCATCGGTCCACCTTGTGGGCGTCCAGAAACTTCTCATGAACTCAAGCTTGACTCTTTCAGACTGACAGCTGGGAGGTGCCGCGGTCACGAGTGCATCTGGGTGCTCTGATAGGCAGTGGGGCCTTCGGACGAGTTCACGCGGCGCAGCTAACTGCAGCTGGCGGGGAGACAGTAACAGTCGCTGCCAAGATGCTCACAGGTGAGTCGACAGCGCAGTGTGAAGTGGATGGTCTGATAGGGAGTAGTGTCTTCAGACGTCTTCACGGGGCAGGCGGGGAGACAGTTACAGTCGCTGCCAAGACGCTCACAGGTGAGTCGACAGCTCAGTGTGAACGTGGACGGTCTGATAGGGAATAGTATCTTGAAACGTCTTCACGCGGCAGGCGGGAAGACAGTTACAGTCGCTGCCAAGATGCTCACAGGTGAGTCGACAGCTCAGTGTGAACGTGGACGGTCTGATAGGGAGTAGTGTCTTCAGACGTCTTCACGGGGCAGGCGGGGAGACAGTTACAGTCGCTGCCAAGACGCTCACAGGTGAGTCGACAGCTCAGTGTGAACGTGGACGGTCTGATAGGGAGTAGTGTCTTCAGACGTCTTCACGCGGCAAGGGGGGAGACAGTTACAGTCGCTGCCAAGATGCTCACAGGTGAGTCGACAGCTCAGTATGAACGTGGACGGTCTGATAGGGAGTAGTGTCTTCAGACGTCTTCACGCGGCAGGCGGGGAGACAGTTACAGTCGCTGCCAAGATGCTCACAGGTGAGTATACGGACATTAACTATTTGAATTTCGCAAAACATAATCTATTACAATAATGCTGACCCCAACACTAGGCATTGGAATGGGAAGTAGGTAGGTAAGGTAGGTAGGTTGAAGGTTGAGCGGCATCTGTCACGGGTAAATGTAAGTGACAGTAGTAGACTTTGATAGTTAACGTTAAACTTGTAACGGCTAATAGGAACCATATACTATATAAATTAACTATATCTGTGAAACATGCTTTTGATAGGCAGCAGGGTCTTCGCGCGCGTTCACATAGTGCAGCTAAATGGGCCAGGAAACATTTATAGTTGTCGGTACGGGCTCGGTGCGGTATCAGTAAGCTGACAGCTCAACAGCTGTCAGTCAAGTCTGTTCAGATTCTTCACTGCGCGTCTTCATTTAAACGAGTGATTCCTGATTGGCGCGTGATGCTCGGGAGCTGGTCAGTACGAAAGAAAAATGTGATACGGGCACTACTGGCAGTTTTTTTTAAGTTAATCGTATGGCGATCTGTAGAATAGGCTAATATCCATGTGATATTTTATAGGAACGCATAAAGGATAATTCCCACCAAAAGGTCGCAGCATGCTTTCGGCTACGATCGCGTGTCAAGCCGCTGTGCGCGGCTTGGTAATATAGACTTTAAATACTGTGTACAGGATTTAATATCGTTTAAAGATTGTAAAATCCGTTCCGATCCAAACGATGCGATGCGTGCCGTTTGGTGGGAATTATCCTTATTTCGCCGAAAGTGTTGTCGGTCATTTAGCACCACCCTACTCTAGGGGACACGTGCAGGGTTGTGGTAGGTAAATCCTGCGGAGGCGAGCAACATAGATTGTCCCCAGCCACTACTGGCAGTATACCGACACATGTAGGGAATTCTGGAAGATATCAGTAACTCTCGGTAAAGTACAAAATACCAAATACGAAAGTGTGTCTGTCTGTCTGTCTGTCTGTCTGTCTGTCTGTCTGTCTGTCTGTTACCTCTTCACGCTTAAACCGCTGAACCGATTGCGATGAAATTTGGTATGGAGATAGTTTGAATCCCGGGGAAGGACATAGGATAGTTTTCATCCTGGAAATCACCCCCTAAAGGGATGAAATGGGGGGTGAAAGTTTGTATGGAGCTACGATATAAACGAGTTCCACGCGGACGGAGTCGCGGGCAGAAGCTAGTAATATTATAAATGCCAGTGTGTCTGTCTGTCTGTCTGTCTGTTACCTCTTCACGCTTAAACCGCTTAACCAATTTGGATGAAATTTGGTATAGAGATAGTTTGAGTCCTGGGGAAGGACATAGCATAGGTTTTATCCCGGAAATCATCCCCCGAGGGGATGAAGTGGGGGGTGAAAGTTTGTGTGGAGCTACGATATAAACGAGTTCCAAGCGGACGGAGTCGCGGGCAGAAGCTAGTTCCTAATAATTGCCAATTTGTACCAAAAAAAAAACTAAACTTTGACATGTGTTATAATAGGTATAATAGTAAATTTTCTGGTCCCATCGCCAGTTTAACCAGTTTATCAAATTACTCGAAGAAAAGTATTACATAAAACAATAATTGTCTAGGAAATGAAAGTCCGTTTCACACGTATCGTAGACCGGTACTAGACGAGTCGTCATAATTTAATTTTATTATCTTATTGACATAACGTAAGTGTTTTAGAACATTTGACGACTAGCGGACGTAAGATGGTTGTCATGTTATCATATCACTTATCACTGTGGATATGGATAAAGCAGTAGTAGTCTCGAAACTCTTCCACCGTAAAAAAAATTAGATATTTCAGAGAGCCAACTCTCAGGTATTCTTATTAATCTTTATTTGCTAGCTAAATAAAATGCTGCAACATGGCAATCACACAACTTTACTGCATTTAAGGATGTTGCATACCTAAAACTATGTAGTGTGTGATTGCCAAGTTGCAGAATTTTATTTAGCAAGCAAATAAAGATTACTACGAATGCCTGAGACTTGGCTCTACGAAATATCTCACAACTGTTTACGGTGGAAGAGTTTCGAGACTTGGCCTCTTTTATACAGGGAATGTTTTTTTATGGGATCTCACTTCTTTTTGTAGGTTATTGTGTTATCAATACATACAAATTATGAATGCAGTCCCTTTCTTGCTTTTTAATTTTTTGTCCCATTCACTGCAAATGTAACTTTGTAATCCTATATATTTATATACAATGTGCAATAGGGGTGTAGACACTACATTAAATAGTCAATAATGTTGTATTTTCTCGAAAAAGGATTAAAAATGCAGTCAAATGGAGAAAAATGCAACGCGAGAGGTTAAATAATCATAAAGTTATAAGTGACCAAAATATTAAGAGGGGGTATGTTCTGTCCCTTTTCCGCAAAACGCACTCATATAAAACGATTGTCATTTATTATGACGCTCGCAGATATCTTAAAAACCTTCGATTTCTCTTGTTTTTTTTTTTTTTTTTTTTATGATATAGGAGGCAAACGAGCAGACGGATCACCTGATGGTAAGCGATTACCGCCGCCCATGGACACTTGCAATACAACACACTTGTATTACAATAATTTTAACGCACATTATGAGAAGCATGTAAAAACTATGTGTCACTGTCATCACGACCCTTAGAAGCCACGACTTACTGAATTTTCCAGTTTAACATTCCCTTTACTTCCCCAGAAAACGCAACCGAAGAGGAAACTCAAGATTTCCTCCGCGAAATAGAAATGCTCAAACACGTGGGCTGCCACAAGCACGTGATCCGTCTGGTCGCGTGCTGCACCCAGCAGACGCCGCTCATTGCTCTGCTTGAGCATGCTCCCAGAGGAGACTTGCTCAGTTTGCTCAAAGCTGCGCGCGGCAGACGGCGGGATGAGCCGAAGGTGGAGCGGCAACTGTCAGCGGGTGAATGTAAGTAACAAATTGATAATAGTCTTGACAGATTTCGGTAATAGTGAGAAGAGAGATTTGCTCAGAGCGGTGCGGCAGCCAACGGGATGAGCCGAAGCGCGGCTTGAGCGGCAACTGTCAGCAGGTGAATAAATGTGACAATAGTCTTGGTAGACTTCGATAATTGCGAGAAGAGAGACTTGCTCAATTTACTCAGAGTGCCGCGGCTGGAGGCGGGATGAGCTGAAGGCGGAGCGGCAACTGTCAGCGGCTGAATGTAAGTGACAATTGTCTTGGTAAGACTATGGTAATTGCAAGAATAGAGATATGCTCAGTTTGGTCAGAGCGCCGTGGCATGAGGCGGGATGAGCCGAAGGTAGAGCGGCACCTGTCAGCGGCTGAATGTAAGTGACAATTGTCTTGGTAAGACTATGGTAATTGCAAGAATAGAGACTTGCTCAGTTTGTTCAGAGCGCCGTGGCATGAGGCGGGATGAGCCGAAGGTAGAGCGGCACCTGTCAGCGGCTGAATGTAAGTGACAATTGTCTTGGTAAGACTATGGTAATTGCAAGAATAGAGACTTGCTCAGTTTGTTCAGAGCGCTGTGGCATGAGGCGGGATGAGCCGAAGGTAGAGCGGCACCTGTCAGCGGCTGAATGTAAGTGACAATTGTCTTGGTAAGACTATGGTAATTGCAAGAATAGAGACTTGCTCAGTTTGTTCAGAGCGCCGTGGCATGAGGCGGGATGAGCCGAAGGTAGAGCGGCACCTGTCAGCGGCTGAATGTAAGTGACAATTGTCTTGGTAAGACTATGGTAATTGCAAGAATAGAGACTTGCTCAGTTTGTTCAGAGCGCTGTGGCATGAGGCGGGATGAGCCGAAGGTAGAGCGGCACCTGTCAGCGGCTGAATGTAAGTGACAATTGTCTTGGTAAGACTATGGTAATTGCAAGAATAGAGACTTGCTCAGTTTGTTCAGAGCGCCGGGGCATGCGGCGGGTTGAGCCGAAGGCAGAGCGGCACCTGTCAGCGGCTGAATGTAAGTGACAATTGTCTTGGTTATAGACTGCGGCAATTACGAGAAGAGAGACTTGCTCAGTTTGTTCAGAGCATGGCATTAGTAAGAACCTAGGTGCTTGTGGTAGCAGACCCCAGATCCGCGAGTGCTTATGAGTGCTAGCTACTCACCAATAGAAACACATCACTACATGCAGAATTTAGTATATTATTCACTAGCTTCTGTCCACGACTCCGTCCGCGTTGTACTTGTTTATATCGTGCTTCATACAAACCCTCCCATTTCACCCTCTTAGGGGATGATTTCCAAGATACGACTATCCTATGTCCTTCCCCGGGACTCAAAACTATCTCTATACCAAATTTCACCTAAATCGGTTCAGCGGGTTAAGCGTGAAGAGGTGCCAGACAGACAGACGCACTTTCGTATTTATAATATTAGTATGGCTTGTTAGAGTACTTGTTACATTGGAAACTGGATAAGTGGAACCTGTGTTAGTGGAAAACCTCTTTAAGTGGACCCAAGTTCTCGGTTCCAGTCCCTTGGCAACGAATTACCTCTATAAGTGGAATTTTGGGACCTCTATAAGCGGAATCCATTTTTTCGAAAATTTCTTATTTTACCTCTGTAACTGGAAGCAGCCGTCTCCGAAACCTCTATGAGTGGAATAGCTCGGCGTTATAAAATCCAGTCCCTTGGCAACGAATTACCTCTATAAGTGGAATTTTGGGACCTCTATAAGCGGAATCCATTTTTTCGAAAAATTCTTATTTTTACCTCTGTAATTGGAAGCCGTCTCCGAAACCTCTATGAGTGGCATAGCTCGGCGTATAACATTGGTATTTTTAATAAACCGTCACAAGGAGGGTATAGTTTGTTTCGTTAACATTATGGTTCGTGTGTTCGGATTTTTTTCATTAAAGTACAATCGGTAAATTGATTTATTTAACAGTATGGTTAAATAAATCAGTTTCTCTCTTCAAGTTTCTCTTGCATAAATAAATATTATGAGTGATTTTGTTTAATTGATTTTGTTTTTGAAATTTTGAAAATTGTATACGAGTACTGTGGATTATTCACAGTATTGTTTTTTTTTAGTCAGAATTACATACCTATTTTTTGTTAATACATACATACATACATATCTACATACATCCATCCATCCATATCCACACTCCGTACTATCCATACTAATATTATAAATGCGAATGTGTGTCTGTCTGTCTGTCTGTCTGTCTGTTACCTCTTCACGCTTAACCCGCTGAACCGATTGCGATGAAATTTGGTATGGAGATAGTTTGAGTCCCGGGGAAGTACATAGGATAGTTTTTATCCCCGAAATCATCCCCTAAGGGGGTGAAATGGGAGGGGGGGGGTGAAAGTTTGTATGGAGCTGCGATATAAACGAGTTCCACGCGGACGGAGTCGCGGGCAGAAGCTAGTAATATTATAAATGCGAAAGTGTGTCTGTCTGTCTGTCTGTTACCTCTTCACGCTTAAACCGCTTAACCGATTTGGATGAAATTTGGTATAGAGATAGTTTGAGCCCCGGGGAAGGACATAGGATAGTTTTTATCCCGGAAATCACCCCCCAAGGGGATGAAGTGGGGGGTGAAAGTTTGTATGGAGCTACGATATAAACGAGTTCCACACGGACGGAGTCGCGGGCAGAAGCTAGTATTTAATAAAAGATGATTATGTATTTAAGTCTTGATCTTTTATTTGACCATACTATACGTGAACCTCTACATATAAGCGACATTACTAGCATCCACAACCTCTGTTCGCGAGAGCCTCTGTAAGTGAGAAAACGTTTTATTTGAACCTGGTTAAGTGGAAAACTGGATAAATGGAAAACCTGGATAAGCGGAACTAAACAGCCGGTCCCTTGCGATTCCACATATCCAGTTTCCACTGTACTTACCCCAAGGAACAAAATCATAACTACAAGCAAGTAACTGATACTAAAGTACCAGTTGATTGTAATTAAAGGAGCCTACAAAAGACGATGAGCAACAATAAGTTGAAACGTCACATCTTATTTTGCTTGAAAACTTCTAAATTTTCTGAGCGTGAACTCCCTAACAATCTCGGTCACAGAAAACAATTAGGCAATTACAATGTTCCCTTTTCACGAAACAAATTATTTAATTAAATATTTTTGTTTCGTGTTATTTTTAACGAGGAAGTTACCCCGATCATTTTATAAACGATATGATACAGAGAAAGAATATAATGGAAAAATAAACCATCTTCGTCTGTAGCCGCCGACAGGACCAGTTGGTAGAGCAGTCTAGCGTTAATTAGAAAGGCCGCAGGTTCGAATCCTGTCGGGGGCTACAGACGAAGATGGTTTATTTTTCCATTATATTATTTCTCTGTATCATATCGTTTAATTACAATGTTATTCAAATTCACCTTGTTGGCATTAATTCTTCAACCTAAACTTTTGAAACTCGAGAGAACCGTTTTGTTAAAAATGAATTAGTAATTTACGTGCGGCCAAATGTCCCGAGACTAGAATGGCGCGTTGCCAACCCTTTATTGATTTGAGGATTCATTGTGTTGACAGCTAAAGATAAATGCAGGCTCCTTACTCTCGATACAGCGCATCCTCAGGAACTCCAGCTATCTTATGTACTCGCCAGCCTCGCCAATATCACATTCCTACAGAGCGAATAGTGATGTTAATATATCTGCGGTGAAGAAAGCGCATGCAACACATTATGATATACCTAGTTTATTGCGGTCTTTATAAGTTCTCTATAGTATAAAGTATAACCATCATCATCGTTTAGAGAATAATCCCTGGGCGACCGAGCTCTACTCGGGTGAAGGTAGAGAAAATACGGAGAATAGGTACGATTTTTACCAGATATGAGACCGGAGCTAGATCGATTTCTCGCCCCCGTAAACGCCTTTATCTATTGCAAATTTCATCGAAATTGTTAGAGCCGTTTTCGAGCCCCTGATTACAAATATATTTAGGTATATATACAGGCTGATTTTTCATTCGTGATCAGGGGTATTTTTTTCTAATTCTGTAATTGATACCAAACCAAACACGATTAACTCGAAGTTACCTAAAACAAACGTTCTTTTTTTCTAAATAAACTGAATAAGGAATTACTTTATAATTCAAAATCATTGTCACCCTAACGGTAGTTCGCGGTAAATTGACGTAAGTAAATGATACAGAGAAAGAATATAATGGAAAAATAAACCATCTTCGCAACACGAAAACAAAAATATTTAAATAAATAATTTGTTTCATGATACGGGTAAAATGTTATTCTATTCTATTCTATTCTATTCTACATATTCATTTATGTTTTATATATGTTCACCGATGTCTCTGTCAATTGTGGACCGATTTTCAATAATCTTTTAATATTCGAAAGATTATACATACTCCTACCATTGTCACAAAGTCAGGATCTGATAATGGGATCCCAAGAAAATTGAGGGCAACCCTCAAATTTTATAGGCACGCGTATAGGGATTTCGGTATTATCTTTATCTATTATAACTTGTATTTACCCTCGGAAATCGCAATTTTGGTGAAGTGGAACTGGTAATGAAGACCACAGATGACTTATGGAAATCCTCAAAGATGTAAAGTACGTCAAAGATTCTGACATTATTCCGTTGCCTTAGCAACTAATGAAGTGTCAATTCCGAGATCCTTGAGGAATCGACGGAACTCCTCAAATATGATCAGCCCACATACTCGTATAGCGGCTTGGATTTTTTCTGTAAAAATTAAAGTATTTGCGCTCGGGTGACGGTAACTTTTTTCTGTCACTCGTTGCCATAGGTGTAGTGTCTCCTGGATCACTTTTTTATGCTGCAATTTTATGGCTTTAAATGAATGAAAATGAAATGGCTTTACTGAAAAACTCCACGTTGTCATGTTCAACCCATTCTTTGTGGAAAATCTTCCAAGCAAGAACTCCATGTTGTAGTCCCTAACAAATACTCTGAGAAAGTTACTCATATTGTCTCCTGGCTAACGGGTCAGAAGAACGACAAGAAATGTTTGTCGTTTTGTGTGTCTAGAATAAATGTTTTTCTATTTCTATTTCTAAATAATTATTTGACCCAATCATTTTATGTAACGAAGTTTTTTTCTTTTTCTAATTTTAGCGGAATACTCCGACCCGCCAGTGGAGAAAGCCAGCTCGTGCGGGGAGCAGCGACAGCGGCACTACGTGGCTGAGCCAGCGCTGCACCTGGACAGCTCCACTATGCGGGAATACGCGCTGCAGGTGGCCTTGGGCATGCGACACCTGGAGGCGAGGGGCATCACCCACAGGTACAGATGTTCATAAATTGTATATAGTCCTCCTCGCTGCGTGACAGCGGCACTACGTGGCTGAGCCAGCGCTGAACCTGGACAGCTCCACTATGCGGGAATACGCGCTGCAGGTGGCCTTGGGCATGCGACACCTGGAGGTTAGGGGCATCACCCACAGGTACAGATGTTCATAAATTGTATATAGTCCTCCTCGCTGCGTGACAGCGGCACTACGTGGCTGAGCCAGCGCTGAACCTGGACAGCTCCACTATGTGGGAATACGCGCTGCAGGTGGCCTTGGGCATGCGACACCTGGAGGCGAGGGGCATCACCCACAGGTACAGATGTTCATAAATTGTATATAGTCCTCCTCGCTGCGTAACAGCGGCACTACGTGGCTGAGCCAGCGCTGAACCTGGACAGCTCCACTATGCGGGAATACGCGCTGCAGGTGGCCTTGGGCATGCGACACCTGGAGGCGAGGGGCATCACCCACAGGTACAGATGTTCATAAATTGTATATAGTCCTCCTCGCTGCGTGACAGCGGCACTACGTGGCTGAGCCAGCGCTGAACCTGGACAGCTCCACTATGCGGGAATACGCGCTGCAGGTGGCCTTGGGCATGCGACACCTGGAGGCGAGGGGCATCACCCACAGGTACAGATGTTCATAAATTGTATATAGTCCTCCTCGCTGCGTTACAGCGGCACTACGTGGCTGAGCCAGCGCTGCACCTGGACAGCTCCACTACGCGGGAATACGCGCTGCAGGTGGCCTTAGGCATGCGACACCTGGAGGCGAGGGTCATCCATCACACACAGGTATTTATAAATTATATATAGTCCTCCTCGCTGCGTGACAGCGGCACTACGTGGCCAGCCAGCGCTGCACCTGGATACCTCCACCATGCGGGAATACGTGCTGCTGGTGGCCTTTGGCATGCGACACCTGGAGGCGAGGGGCATCACCCACAGGTACAGATGTTTATAAATAGTATATAGTCGTCGCTGCGTGACAGCGGCACTATATCCATATATAACACCAGTCCTTTAAAAAAAAATAAGTCATAACATACTGTAGGGTTAAGTATGGATAACTCATAGGGGAGAAATGGCCTCCAAACAGCTTTTCTGGGACGTAAACAATCTTTTGTTGAAAATTTCCACAACAAGTTGGCATACACGTTCCTGAATTTTGTTTAATCAGAAACACAAGTAACAGAAATCACAGTAGAAATAGAACGTTTAATACCCTCCGTCCGCTAATATCCATTTGTGATCAGAGTGGACCTTTTGTGTGTTCAGATCTATCAATGGATTTTAACAGACAAGAAAATCTTTAAATGAGGCTGTTTTCATGTTAATATTGGGGCACAGCTTCCAAACATTTTCATGTTTCTTTCGGAAGAAATGTTACTACTACAGTCGTCTTTGAGCCGTTCGTACTCACACTCACAATAAGTTGCTGTCAAAATGTAAATTTTTGTTACAAGGTTATGTTTTTAACTGTACTTTTTTGCACAGTCATTAAATGCTCTTTGAGAGAGTTCCAATGGGCCCAAACACGATGGTTTTTTTTTGCTAGGTACCTACCGAGTTGCTATGGCCAGCTGTCTCCGTCACCAGAGCCGACCGAGCTGACTCGGTGGTACCATAGTATTACTTTACCACCAAACTTACATGAATACCTACACAAAATAAATGCTTTAAAATCTTCAGTAGCAGGAGTTGACCCTCACATCACGAACTAGCGTAAGTTCTCCAGTGAATTAACACTGAAGGACTTTTTTTATTCCAGAAATTGATGTTAGATAGCTACGAGATACCTAGTACCTACTTAATATTTGCTATGACTGTTTTTATAGCTCAAACAAGTTTTAGTTTGCTGAAATTACTTTAATATCACAATAGTTTTCCATAATTTTGAGTTACCTTTTAGGTAGAAATATGGGAAATCACCAGTGAATGAACACGGTTTTTTAGTAAAGGAACAACTGAAACCAGTGAATGAACTACTGTTATACCTAGTTATGGTTTATAGGTTTAAATTGCTGTTTAGTTTATAGATTTTGTTTTGAATTATCTCGGTATACTAACAAACGGAATTGTAGTTACCTAATGGCTTACTATATCTAAAACGATTTTGTTTTTTAACAAATGTTCGTTTATTAACTGGTTCTATGCATCATAGTAAATCCAATAAATGAACTAGGCAATTATCGATCCATGTTCATTTACTGGAAATCTATAAACCAGTGAAGGAACCTACTTCATGTTCGACAATAAGGTATGTTCGAACACTGGATCAACGATAGACAAACCTTTCGTGGGTATGTTTACAAATAATAAATCTTATTACAACCATTAGAACATAATATTGCCAAAACAACAAAACAGGCGTTGCCAGTGAATGAACACTTGTACTTCATTCACCGGATATGTGCAGTTTAGAAATCTAGTTATAGAACACCGATTAAAAAACGAGAATCTAAAAACACACATAGGGTAAGTGCTCCAGTGAATGAACGAACCCAGTGAATGAACGAAACGCTGCTTATTTGCTTAAATTAAGAGTTCTGTATATTTCTAGCATACCAGGTATTTTTTTCTCGATTAGAAGCATTCACTGTAAGGGGTTTGTAACATTTATATCAACTCAGTCGCAACAATTACTAAATGAGAGAAGCTTAAAGTTCGCGGGCTACGGGCGTGGATGTTTTGTATGAGCCGGTAATAAGGGGACAAGTATGTCACCGTTTATTTGATGTGCCATTGTACTAGTTTTATAAACTTGTGACTTATGGTGTTTGGTTTTAGGAAATCATAAGAGTGAAATTGTGCTACTAAAACATCGTTTTACGTTATTCAAGTGTAGATTCTCATTTTTTAGTCGGTGTTCTATAACTAGAATTCAAAACCGCCCAAATCCAGTGAATGAACTGCAGTGTTCATTCACTGGCCACGACTGTTTTAATGTTTTCGCAATATCTTATGTTCTAGTGATTTTAATAAGATTTACTTTCTATTAACATAACCAGTAATGGCTTGTCTATCGTTGGCCCAGTGTTCGAACAAACCTCATTTTCGAACATGAAGTTAGTTCATTCACTGGTTTACAGATATCCAGTGAATGAACATCAACCGATAATTACTTGGTTCATTTATTGGTTTTACTATTTTTTTCGGAACCAGTTAATGAACGTACATTTGTTACAGTTTATTAATTGTTGTAGAAAAAGTAAACCAATAACGTTATTCCGTCTGTTGGTATATCGATATAAATCCAAACAAAATCGATAAACAACGATTTAAACCAATAAACAACAACTATAACAGTAGTTCATTCGCTGGTTTTAGTTGTTCATTTACTAGAAAACCGTGTTCATTCACCGGTGATTTCCCATTTTTCTACCTAAAAGGTCATATAACTTAAAATTATGGAAAACTATTGCAAAAGCAAAGTAATTTAACCAAACTAGAATACTTGTTTGATCTATACAAACAGTCATGGCCGATATTAAGTATAGCTATCTTACATAAAACATTTTTTGAAATCAAAAAAATCCTTAAGCGTTCATTCACTGGTGCACTTACCCTACCATACGTCTCAGGTTGATATGTATAACTAGTATAGCGGCACATCAAATATCATATCCCCTTATTACCGGCTCATACAAAAAAATCCACGCCCCTAGCCCGTCAACTTCAAGCTTCTTCTTCTAAGTAGGTAATTATTGCCACCTAGTAGATATAAATAAGACAACAACCTTACATGCTTCTAATCAAGAAAAAAATACCCGGTATGTTAGAAATACACAGAACTCTTCATTCAAGCAAATAAGCAGCGTTTTGTTCATTCAGTGGATTTCTTCAATCACTGGAGAATTACCCTAACACGGCAAGTTAATATAAAGCTTATTAAATATTTGTATAACCAATTTTTGCTATACAATTACATTATCTGTGGCCCCGTTGAAAGGTTGGGCAACAAGGCCGCGTTCCGGGAATTGGGGGGCGGTTTCCGAGAACCCCCGACAACAGGCCCCAGGGCTCGGGATATAAATACAACCTGAAAACGGCAGCACGTATTCTGGAACATTCACGTGATTATCGTTTATTGAAAGAGCTAAGTTCTAGCCTACTGGGCAGGCCTTTGAATACCGCTATTTTATAACGTTATTATTCCAATAAAGCGTTATACTCAAAGCAATATTTTACGCGCTTTATAGCGGTATCCATTATAACGTTATAAATCTCAACCAATAGTATACTAGCTTAAGCAGTATAATAGCTTAATAACGTTATAGGGCTTATAGTGCGTCTTTGTCCCACTTGTGGTTTCGCCATTCGACAGCGTGGCTCGTATTTTAAAACGATATTATAAAGTTATTCGATTGTATTTTATAATGTTATGATATTCATTCTGATATGATGTTTATATCGTTATGGGGCATACTGGTAAGATAAGATTTATTTGCAACCAAGTACTTACTTAAAACTAAGATACATGGACCCTGGAAGGGTGTAGCAACAATCAGGTTAAGTGTACATATAGCTAATTTTTAACTAAATAATATCGATAGGTACCTATTGATATTTATTAAAAATTTACGGCACACATTATAAACAAGTATCTTCCATAAATTCAGCTATGGAATAGTAACATTTATCTATTCAATCAATCAATCAATCAATTATTTATTCTGCAAATAGGCCACAAGGGCACTTTTACATGTCAAACGGTAATTTACAATAAAATTACTTACACAATAATAATTTAAAATTATATATAAAAGGTTTACAAACTATTAGTTTAGATTTTAGACTGTGTACGAAGGATATGTCAGTAATGATTTTGTTATAACGAAAAATTTCAACACTAACGAAATATAACGTTATGATATCACTTTTTAGTGTTCCGTACCAAAATTGATTCAACGGAACACTTATGCGATCACTCAGAGGCTGTCCGTCTGTCACAGCCAGTTTTCTCGAAGACCATTTGACATAGGAAGCTGAAATTTGGTATAGATATACTTAGAAAATTATTTTTCATAACGTTTTAAAGGTCTGCTACTGAGCTGTTATACTGTACGCGCCCATGCGCCTCACCTCAAGCGTCACGCCTAACGAAACTAGACCTCTACTCTACGTACGCTTAGTTACTACGAATCACGGCGTCAAGATATATTTATGGGTGAGGGTGAGTGAGCTTAAAACGAATCAAATCTTGCGTAACTTTTGAAACTTACATAAGGCTTGTAAAGTAAGAGAAGTACATACAATAACACTGACTACTCGACTCAATTTTTCTTAACGTTTGAACTGCTAGAATAGGCCCGTACCTATCCTCATTCCCAGAGAAAGCTGTTGTCATGGTAACTATGATAGGCTCTAATTTTTGATAGGTCGTTCAGTGGTTCAAGGGTCTTGTACTTGTATATAAACTACTTAATTATTACATCCATATTATAAGATCATTTCAAATGGAGATATGTGATTAAATTTTCGGTAAGGGAACCGTTAAAATATCTTATATCTAATCTACTTATTGTTAAAAAGGTGATGTCTTTAGAAAATAAACTCCGAAACTACACAAACTTCTTTGATAAGTAAATAGAATAGACCTTTGCGATGTATATATATTCTTAATATTATCCCGTGGCTCTAACTGGTTTCTTTGCAATACGGGTGGATCCGCGCGGACAGATAGTATCTACAGCTTTAAAGAAGTTCAAAGATGTGTGAAGTCCCCAATCCACACAGGCCCGATTATAAACTAATGTTTTTGTAGAATCCTGTGACAGAGTGGTAAGTCGAAGTGCGGTCCTCGGGCCACTTTGTCACCGCATTTTCTAAAAACCAACTATAGGAAAAATACTTTATTTTCATTAAAGTAAAAATAAATATGCAACTTTTTTGTATTGGGACTCGGTAACCATGAATATACTTCGATGAAAATGTATGACATTGTCGGTAAAAAAGAAGAACGACCCAATTGCGTAACTTTTTGAACTAGACTTAGGACAACTCTAATGTAAGTTTGCTGTACAACTTACGTTTCGATGTAAGTACCTAAAGCGGGTAATGTAGGTATGAGCGTTACGAAATCGACCAGCAGGGGACACCCAGGCTTACGTTTCATTTGCTATAAATGTCACTTTTTAACCTCATATGCCTCTGCTCAATGAAAATATCACGATAAACAAGCAAAACCGTACAAAACCATTAAAAACCAATCGTATTTACCTATTCCTTGAGGGCGCCTGCCAAACACAACAAGTGCGGCATCTGTAATGAATCGTTGCTATGCGATGGTTGCTAGGCGTTGTTCGGTTTTCGATTTCCTAAAAGGACAAATGGTTTTTAGAAAATGAACTGTTGGGTTAAAATTGAAATTTAATTTGACTTAAAAGCATACTGAATCGGTATAACGTAAATAAATAGGGTTCTTATTCAAGGATGTACACGCATAATTAACAAGCTTCTGTCAAAAGAATCATTTTTGGTACAAGCTTTTATTGCCGACTGTACTTTTCTGTATACCATCATCAACTACTCATTGAGACGATTCTAACGAGCCACTTGCAAGATTTGATTACAGACAGGCAGACAGACAGGCAGACAGACAGACAGACAGACAGACAGACAGACAGGCAGACAGACAGACAACGGGACAGGTGAAACTAAATAAAAGCTTGTAAAAATAGGTTGTATTTATAAGCTGTGTTAAGAATTAGGTAAATGAGTATTTATGTCACTTTTATATAGGTCAATCGGTATAACGTAAATAAATAACGTTCCTATCGAAGGTGTGTTATGTTCACGCATTGTTTTTAAAAAGTTATTGATATTCATAAGCTGTGTTAAGATTAGGTAAGTAAGTACCTAATGAATGTGACTGATAAAGGTAAGTATAAGGAAAGCTTGCTTAACTACATTTAAAGTAACACTAGCTGCCGGCGCGGCTTTGCCCGCGTATTGCAAAGAACGCAAGTAAATCAACGCAAAAAGTTCATTGTAAAACGTGTTAATAAAATAACGCAAAACCTGAAAACTGTTTGTTCAGAATCGACAGTAGAATGTGCAAAAAAAAAAAAAAAAAATTGACTACTTTTTTTTTACATTGGTATGGACCAGATCGCCTCAGTCAGCCAACGCTCCATACAAAGGTAAAAAAAAAAGTCGTCAAATATTTTTTTTCTCATTTTACTGTCGATTCTGAACAAACAGTTTTCAGGTTTTGCGTTATTTTATTAACACGTTGTACACACACCTGAATTCCGGAGATCAAATATGAGGTACACAAACTTACAAAGCTACAATCCCCTCTTAGCCCTTGGCCCTTAGCCAGGCAGGGACTATATGAGACCACGAGATTTTGTACCTTAGCGCTCGCTCTATGATACGGTTCGAAACCAATGAAAAATTTAGGTACCCTCTGCCTGGTTAAGGGTTAGACTACAATGCTTATATGGAATTTATCTGTATCGCAAAAAAAAGAAGACATACTTACCAGAATCTTGTGCGGTGCGGCCTGCGGTGACGGACAATAGGAAATTTAACAGTAAATGTTTATTAAGCAGAAACGTCCGCTAACGAAATTCCAAATTTCGATCATAGTGGAAAATTGAAAAATTATTCGCCACGAGCGGGATTTGAACCCACAACCTTTGGAATCCGTCCATGGTTTGCCCATCTACGGGCGGACGGAAACTACGCGACTCACAGCGCGCAAATTATACGCTCGTCTGGCCTCACCCTTAAGGTTATAAATTAGCTGGCATAGATAAAGCACTGGTTCGTGCGACTGCGCATGAAAAAAAACTTAGTTACAATAACTAATTAACTATACCTACGCTTTTTTTAATTCCAGAGACTTGGCAGCCCGGAACATCCTAGTAGACGGCGCGGGGACGCTGAAAGTGGCTGACTTCGGTCTGTCTCGCTCTGGCGTGTACGTGCACACTCGTGCGCGCCCTGTCCCGCTCCGATGGCTGGCCCCTGAGGCCATTATGCACGCGCAGTACTGTAGCGCCAGCGATGTGTGGGCCTTTGCTGTGCTGCTGTGGGAGATCGCTACACTAGGTCAGTTACTAGGTACACTTCGATGCCTGGCCCCTGAGGCCATTATGCACGCGCAGTACTGTAGCGCCAGCGATGTCTGGGCGTTTGCTGTGCTGCTGTGGGAGATCGCTACACTAGGTCAGTTACTATGTACTTCGATGCCTGGCCCCTGAGGCCATTATGCACGCGCAGTACTGTAGCGCCAGCGATGTCTGTGCGTTTGCTGTGCTGCTGTGGGAGATCGCTACACTAGGTCAGTTACTATGTACTTCGATGCCTGGCCCCTGAGGCCATTATGCACGCGCAGTACTGTAGCGCCAGCGATGTCTGGGCGTTTGCTGTGCTGCTGTGGGAGATCGCTACACTAGGTCAGTTACTATGTACTTCGATGCCTGGCCCCTGAGGCCATTATGCACGCGCAGTACTGTAGCGCCAGCGATGTCTGGGCGTTTGCTGTGCTGCTGTGGGAGATCGCTACACTAGGTCAGTTACTATGTACTTCGATGCCTGGCCCCTGAGGCCATTATGCACGCGCAGTACTGTAGCGCCAGCGATGTCTGGGCGTTTGCTGTGCTGCTGTGGGAGATCGCTATATACACTAGGTCAGTGACTATGTACTTCGATGCCTGGCTCCTGAGGCCATTATGCACGCGCAGTACTGTAGCGCCAGCGATGTCTGTGCGTTTGCTGTGCTGCTGTGGGAGATCGCTACACTAGGTCAGTTACTATGTACTTCGATGGCTGGCCCCTGAGGCCATTATGTACGTGCAGTACTGTAGCGCCAGCGATGTCTGGGCGTTGGCTGTGCTGCTGTGGGAGATCGCTACACTAGGTCAGTTACTATGTGCTTCGATGGCTGGCCCCTGAGGCCATTATGCACGCGCAGTACTGTAGCGCCAGCGATGTCTGGGCGTTTGCTGTGATGTTGTGGGAGATCGCTACACTAGGTCAGTTACTTTGTGCTTCGATGGCTGGCCCCTGAGTCCATAATGCACGTGCAGTAGTGTAGTGCCAGCGATGTCTGAGCGTTTGCTGTGCTGCTGTGGGAGATCGCTACACTAGGTCAGTTACTATGTGCTTCGATGGCTGGCCCCTGAGGCCATAATGCACGTGCAGTACCTACTGTAGCGCTAGCGATGTCTGGGCGTTTGCTGTGCTGCTGTGGGAGATCGCTACACTAGGTCAGTTACTATGTGCTTCGATGGCTGGCCCCTGAGGCCATTATGCACGCGCAGTACTGTAGCGCCAGCGATGTCTGGGCGTTTGCTGTGCTGCTGTGGGAGATCGCTTCACTAGGTCAGTTACTATGTACTTCGATGCCTGGCCCCTGAGGCCATTATGCACGCGCAGTACTGTAGCGCCAGCGATGTCTGGGCGTTTGCTGTGCTGCTGTGGGAGATCGCTACACTAGGTCAGTTACTATGTGCTTCGATGGCTGGCCCCTGAGGCCATTATGCACGCGCAGTACTGTAGCGCCAGCGATGTCTGGGCGTTTGCTGTGCTGCTGTGGGAGATCGCTTCACTAGGTCAGTTACTATGTACTTCGATGCCTGGCCCCTGAGGCCATTATGCACGCGCAGTACTGTAGCGCCAGCGATGTCTGGGCGTTTGCTGTGCTGCTGTGGGAGATCGCTTCACTAGGTCAGTTACTATGTACTTCGATGCCTGGCCCCTGAGGCCATTATGCACGCGCAGTACTGTAGCGCCAGCGATGTCTGGGCGTTTGCTGTGCTGCTGTGGGAGATCGCTTCACTAGGTCAGTTACTATGTACTTCGATGCCTGGCCCCTGAGGCCATTATGCACGCGCAGTACTGTAGCGCCAGCGATGTCTGGGCGTTTGCTGTGCTGCTGTGGGAGATCGCTTCACTAGGTCAGTTACTATGTACTTCGATGCCTGGCCCCTGAGGCCATTATGCACGCGCAGTACTGTAGCGCCAGCGATGTCTGGGCGTTTGCTGTGCTGCTGTGGGAGATCGCTTCACTAGGTCAGTTACTATGTACTTCGATGCCTGGCCCCTGAGGCCATTATGCACGCGCAGTACTGTAGCGCCAGCGATGTCTGGGCGTTTGCTGTGCTGCTGTGGGAGATCGCTTCACTAGGTCAGTTACTATGTACTTCGATGCCTGGCCCCTGAGGCCATTATGCACGCGCAGTACTGTAGCGCCAGCGATGTCTGGGCGTTTGCTGTGCTGCTGTGGGAGATCGCTACACTAGGTCAGTTACTATGTACTTCGATGCCTGGCCCCTGAGGCCATTATGCACGCGCAGTACTGTAGCGCCAGCGATGTCTGGGCGTTTGCTGTGCTGCTGCGGGAGATCGCTACACTAGGTAGGAACATAGAATAAGCACAAATGTAACTAACAATTATATATTCTATTTTATTATATTCTATTCTATAAAGTGTTGAATACTATCAGTCAATGAGGGACCTGCTTTTGTATCTATCGTATATTTTTTTGGAATGGAATTGTTTCTCACCTCTGATGAATATTTACTAATACTTACATATAACGTTTGCAATCGTCACAAAAAAACAATACGTTAGGTACTTAAAAGCACCCTTGTAAGCCGTTACCAAAATTTAACATTAATAAACAAACGTTCACATTACAGGTGGCTTCCCGTACGCAGAGCTGAGCAACCACCAAGTACCGCCATTCCTAGCTGGCGGGAGCCGACTCCCCAAGCCAGCACGGGCCTCCCCCCGCCTCTACCAGCTGATGGTCGAGTGCTGGGCTGAGCTGCCCGCCGACCGACCGACCTTCGCCCAAATAGTCGAGAAACTCGACGAACAAAAGCAACTGTACGTTGACGTACCACCGCTGTCGTACGACGAAGCCCTGAGCGATTACGATTTTGAGAGTGACGTCATGAGGTGACCTGTGTAAAGACTGAATTAGTTATCGTTTTATATCCCAATTCCCAACGCACTGTTAATTTAATATAATATTTGGTATGTGTAAAGGCGTTTTTTTATTTGCATCGCGAAACCACCGACGAAAGGCTGCGGGATGCAACAGGAACACAGCGGTTACCACGAAATGCCAACTTCTAAAGGTACTGGTACACATGCTGTTTAGTAGCATGCTTGTTTGAGCATGCTCAATTATTATATATGCAAATAGCATGCTATATATGCTTACTAGCAACATTACATTTACACATGCTATTTGCTCGAAACTAGCATGCGTTCGTGCTACTAAAGAGCATGTGTAACAGTACCTTTACGTTGTAGTATCTCTATCGCACAACTTGCATATTCGAGCGACCGGGAGGGAGATGCGAACTTCAAATTTCGTGGCACCTAGCGCAGTATGCACGCGGGACGTTCTGAGCTATCTTCGCCTATGTCAGACCGAATTGAACAGGGGCTTGCGCTGAAACCGCACAGCGCCGCGGGCGCTCCAGCATTCAATCCTCATCTTCCTAACGTTATTCCCGGCTGTGCCCTAAAGGAGCCCGGGGTCCGCTTTGGCACCTAATCCCAAGATTTGGCATAGGCACTAGTTTTACGAAAGCGGCTGCCATCTGACCTTCCAACTCCGAGGGAAAACTAGACCTTATTGGGTAATCCCAAGTAAGTGTTAAGAGACAAGCATTTTTTTGGATTGTATGGAACGTTTAGAAAAATCATAATTTTTTGAGGAGGTATATCTACACATTTTGAGTTCGTTTTATGATAGTTCTTTCTGGTGTAAAATTGGACCAATTTTGCACTTTTTCAAGGAGTGCTTTCCTCAGATCTATTTCATAAACTATAGCCAACTACGACTTCAAATACTCATGCAAAACAGAAATTCTGGGTAGATGGCGGGAAAATTATCAAATAGACGCTGTACCTTTAATGTTCTAATTATATTTACAAATGAATATAGCCAAAATACGCTATTATAATTTTACGCTGCTCCATCCAGTATCCCGTGGCAAGCGACACACATTGTTTTTCCGATTCTGGGGCGCCTAATACGGAACCCCTGCTGAATGATTATTATTAAATTTATTAAATTGTATTTAGCTACTTAGTTTCAAAATCAGTAGATAAAAGGGGTAGGTACTGAAGTAAAGTGTGAACCATGTAAAACAACAGAAAGTACGGAATACTAATCATCGAGTTCCCACTCGCACTTGGTTGCTTTTTTTCTATTCATATTCATTTATTTGTTGCAACCTTCAGTTTTTTTAGCAATCTTGGTTCTTATAAACAACAAAAACTATACTTTATTTAACATATACCTGTCCTACCTACCATAATGTTAAATCTTACTTTGTTAATTGAGAAAATATTGATTTTATAACAGATTCATACAAATACATTTTGTGCATTTTTTTAATCCACATTTAGCCATTATAACTGTTTTCTCAAAAATAGTAGATACGAAATGTTCCCATAACATCTGTGCAGATAGTGTCCGAAAGTGATTCATCCTGGACAATTTTTAGAAGTGTCCAGTAAGTAAGTATGAAATCCCATTTACATATCATAATATTTAAACAGTACCTATAGAACAAGAGTGTCCAGTAAGTAAGTATGAAATCCCATTACTTATCATAATATTTAATTATAGAACATTTATGACGTCAGATGCGTAGGAGGTAGGATGGGGAGAGATTCGGGTCGAGGCTTGGGGGGGGGGATAGTTTGATGTAAGATTTTTTTTTTTTTTATACTTCTTTTTTCTTTTTTTTCTTTTTTATGTTCTTTTTTGTAATTTTTTTTGTATTTTTTTTTTTTTTGAAAATTAAAATTATTCAAGTTTTTACTGCTACTGCCTTTGTTATGGCATATACTAATGCTGGTGACTGTACCTATATTTTTTTTTCTAACTTTTATTCAAACATTGTTTTATTTTTGAGAAAAGCACTATACACGCTTCGACCATAAGTGCCATCCTTACTTATTGGTCTCTGCAGTAATGTACTATTAGAGGTGAGTCGTTGGTAGAAGTAATTTCTTCATTAGTTGATTATTTAGTACTTAGTAGATTCTTCCGTAACAGATGCCTCAGTTGTGGCGACAACTTGTAATTTCATCATTAGTAGATTATTTAGTAGTATATAGAGAGGAACTGTGTAGCGCGGCCGCTCGCGTGCCGGGGCGGCCCGGCACGGTGCCCTCCGTCAGTTTTCACTTCTATCGGCACTCCCGGATTGCAACTTGCAACCCGGTCTTCTCCGCGGTTCGACAGATTTTTTACACGCGCATTGCCGCGTCGGCAGTATGTTGTACCATCAGCAAAGAAAGTGGTCTACCATTATCTACAAAAACAGATTTAAAAAAAAAAGTTGGTTGCATGGGCCCCTTAAATATTTATTACAGTACATATGGTGCTACTTTCCCGCACTAGTGCGAAAAAGAGCACTTTTCGTGCATATGTCGAAACTTTAAAGAGCCATATGTACAGTAAAACGTTGTACGATACACGTGCGAATAGGTAATTCGCAACTCGTGACGATTTAAAACACTCCCTTCGGTCGTGTTTTAATTTATCACCACTCGTTGCAAATTTCCTATTTTCGGCACTTGTATCGTAAATAACTATTTTATTTTGTTTTTAGTATTTTTTGTTATAGCGGCAACAGAAATACATAATCTGTGAAAATTTCAACTGTCTAGCTATCGCGGTTCTTGAGATACAGCCTGGCGACAGACAGACGGACGGACAGCGAAGTCTTAGTAATATAGGGTCCCGTTTTTACCCTTTGGGTACGGAACCCTAAAAATCAAAGAAAGGCTTTGGCCGTGTTCCTGTGTTTTCCTTTTTTTAAATAATCTAGTCAAAATTGTTTTGTGTCTTTGTGCTCTCAAAACATTTTTTTGTTTTTAATTATGTGTTTATCTCATGTAAGTGAATTGTAAAATTCTTTATGAGATTAAATGATCTTAAACCTTAAAATTGTTTTCTGGATGTTTGAACACAGCGGAAAATCTAGCATTTTTTTTAGGTTTTTGAGGGTTATATAATATCTCTTTTCAGAATAAATTTATGAAAAAAAGAAAAACATAGGAACATGTCAATCATCATCATCATATCAGCCAAAAGACGTCCACTGCTGGACATAGGCCTCCCCCAAAGAGTGCCAAAGTGACCGGTCCTGTGCCAATGCCAGTGCTGAACATGTCATAGTAGCCATTGATTTATGGAAAAAAATTGCTCTACTGCCATTATCCAGGGAGAAAACAGGGGACTACGTTTGTATGGAAAAACGGCCCTTGTTCCTCTTATTCATATTTTTCGTATCTCCTACTAAGATAGAGAACCCACGCGGCGCCGGCGCCGCGGGATAAAATATAGCCTTACACATTAACCTGAATATTTCAGACTTATGACTTATGATCCCTGCCGCTTCTTTTCGCCATCGTCCAACGCGACAACATTACCATCCTCACCACTTAGATGGTTGGCAGTCCTCAACTGTGCGCTTCTCCAGAAACTTCCTGCCTCGCACAGCTAAACTGTGGAATGGATTGTCGCCTGCGGTATTTCCGGACCGATACGACCTTCAAACCTTCAAGAAAAGAGCGTACTCCCATCTTAAAGGCCGGCAACGCACTCACAACACCTCTGGTGTTGCAAGTGTCCATGGGCGGCGGTTATCGCTTACCATCAGGTGATCCGTCTGCTCGTTTGCCTCCTATATCATAAAAAAAAAAACAGAATGGCCCTAACCCTGAATCGGTTAGGTAGGTAATTAAATAAAACGACAAGCCAATAAGTCAAATCGATTAAGTAGTACTTAATTGATTAATAATTACCAAACTATTATAAAAATTGGTGAACTGCAATACAACACTGGTAAAGGGAGAAAAAGTAAGTGGATAAAATTAACAAAAGTAAGTTTTTTTTTGGGTAGATACCCAGCGAGCACGATAAGTTTTATCGTCACATTTTACGACGAAAATGTATTGAAAAGTTACGTAAAATGTGACGATAAAGCTATCGTGCTAGTCTGTAAGGAATAAGGTACCTACGTCGTAGGGTTTGCTAATTGAATTGTTCCACCTCATCTTAGGCCTCTTGTTCGAAGGGGCTGGGTTAATACTGTGGGGTAATGCTGTTGAGGTGGACAGGGTTTTCAAAATCCAAAAGAAGTGAGTCAGGGTAATTTGTAAAGCATGGTGGGACGACAGTTGCGTCCCACTTCTCAAAAGGCAAAAAATTCTTCCTCTGCTCTGTCTTTATATGAAAGAAATAAATAATGTTTGTAAGAGCTCACCAATCATATTACAAAACGCGAGGCGGGGTCATAGATAGACAGACTAGAGCAAATGTCATGAAGCTTTTGTACCATCCTCGATGTCGGAAAATGATATAGGAATCTGCCGACCGACAGCCGACTGGCGAAGCATCAATACCTACATCTCTCAAGACTGAGCGAACCCAACCTCCAATCAATGTCCTAGAAGCTGGCTCAGCCTCACCACGGATTGTGATGAAGAGACTTGATAAGTTCCTATCAACTGCTTGTTCTACATTCAAAGAACGTTTTTAATATGTGCATTGCGGTTTATAACAAACTCCCTGTAAACCTGAAAGTGCTCGAGGGGAACGTTTTTAAACGTAGCCTCACAAGTTGGCTCTAAGTGTAAGGCCTGAGTGGACGCCCCGCTCAGAGCGGAGCGTGCAGCGTCCATATAAAACAAATGCAATTTATATGGACGCTCGACGCCCCGCTCTGAGCGGGGCGTCCACTCAGGCCTTGCACTTAGACCGTTGTTTTTATAGCGTCAAAGCTTACCTCGAGCATAATTAAATACCTAAATCTATTTCAATTGTATGAGCCTCCTAATTAAATTAAATTAATTATTATTATTGTAAATATATTTAAATTATTCGATTAGTTTGATTATTATTGTACTATTCCAAATTATTTATAACATTTGACATTTGATTTCTTATATTGTATGTAGTTGTAACATTAAATATTATTATTTAATGATTTGCACGCCTGCTCGCAGGCTAGATACACTGTGCGCACCATTTTTGTAAGTGTATCTAGCCTGCGTAATTTTTGTAAGCTTATTTCTGAAGGATTCCAGAAAACCACGCTCTCTTATAAGATATTGTAAGGGGGGACAACTGTTACTCGCGTCCGCAGGAGCTACCTACCACAATACTCCAGGCAAAATACGGTTTTGAAAAACATTAATTTATGATAGCGTTTTTTTGTTGATTTCATTTGAAAATTTTATTCTAAGATGATTTAGTCAAGAATCCGACAAACTTTCTACCTGGAAGTAATTATGTAGATTTAAATGAAGCATGCATTATCTTTTTTTGTACGATTTATCTTGAATATTATAGAGCAAATGTAAATGAACCAAAATAAAGACAAAAACATTTATTAATATTTTTAGTGACTTTTTAGAAGCCAGTTAACTTATCATTTTTTCGATGTCTGAAATTTTGTCGGATTTTGTCGCTGGGTACCTATTTAATTGATAATATATCCATTATACATAAAAAATAAGCTATTATAAATTATTTCCAAAATTGTCATTTTTTCCATACAAGTTGTCAGTTCATTGCCTGGACTACAACCCTGCACGTGTCCCGGATGGTACTATAAATAGTGACAAACTTTAAAGGCCAAAATAATGCCACACGATTGGATTTCATATTTTTTACATCAATGAATAAGAATTTGCGTTATTAAAGTCGTTTCAAATGGGCTTTTACGATAGGCATTAATTTTACTTTTAAGCGTTATTGCCATAATTGGTTTTCATTAGTAGGTATGTAGTAGTGGATTATTCGCACATGCACGAAAAAAGTGTCTACAAAGAACGAGTAAGTATTATTTCATTTTTACTAGGCGCTGAACTGAATTGTCAACGCAGGTCCACATTGGTACCTAACTGGTAGAAAAGATTATGATGGAAAAAAACCAAAAGTATTTTCAAAATACCCAACTGCTTTTTCAAATATTGCCTATGTCACTCCCATTGTTTTATGAGGAATCCAACAACACACACATACCTACACATCACATATTTCAAAATCCATTAGGCCGTTTGGACTGTTGCCCATGAAAAATAATGTTCTTGCCCACACGTATACGCTCGAAAAACAAAACCCTCCTTCTGAAGCAGTCGGGTAAAAAGACAGAAAGAGTTTTTCCATCACGTGCGATTTCCGATTGCATTCTGCAATCAGTAGGTAGATAGGCAACCGTGCCCCGTACCGCGATTACTAGGAATAGCGTGATTGATTAAGGGGCTCCCATATGCCAATGACCTTCGATCTGAATCCCTTAGTTTTCTAATGTTTTTTGTAGCTTATTATATTAACAACAACAGCTTTAAGCAATATAGTATCCCATATTTACTTCAAAGTTCATTATCACAAAAGTTGGACCAGTTTTTAGAGACGTCACAGACGAACCCAAATATGTAGATTTCGTATTATGTTAGATCTTTCACGTCAATAGAGATAAGTACGAAATAAGTGTTTTTTTAGACAATGTTTAAAAAAATCATATAAAATTAAGTAAGTATGAATTTGTTTCAAAATCCGGTGAGCCGTTTGATTTATAATTCTATCTGTAGTGCAAAAGTAGGAGATACGATTCAAAACTTGTCAAAAATCGATGAAAACCTCGGGTAGCCCGGTATTTCCATCTAAATAAAATGGCGACAAGACCTATTTTACCGTTGACCCGAACGTAGTTGTCATTTACTCCTGCTCCTGTAAGGCTCCTTCCCGTCTGAGTTAACTAGGAATCCCGCAATAGCCCTTCAGACAGAGGGATATGTATGTGTGGCTAAACCTGCACATCACAATTCACAATCAACTTAAAATGTACTTGAAAAGGCCAACTTTCGTACCTACAAATTCGGCCGACGCAACCGCACCATTTACTTAACGCGTGTCGATGTAACAAATACAGACAGGCAAATACGGAACCATACACTGTGCGTGACCCGACACGCACTTGACCGGTTTTTATGACGTTAATATGTATTGGCTAGAAAACGATAATTATATGTTTTAGTAAATTATGGCATACAGTTGAATTACAAAAAGGTAAATCTCAATTTCGGAACCAGTTCCAGGATTCCGGAATCTTAAACAGTTCCGGAATTGAAAACTATCCGATATTGCAAGCCCTAAAGCCAAAGGCTGCTGCCTCCCTTTTCTCGAACCGTTTCGTCGATTTTTCAAACCCTTATAACAGGCGTCGGCAAGTAGTTTTGAGTGGGGTCCGAAAATTGATTAAAAAAAATATTGAGGTCCGGAATAAAAAAACTGATAATGATTAGTATAAGTAATATTTTTTGAAATCTATGAATATGCTATGCTGTATATTTTACAATATTTGGACCGCGGTTGCGGATTCTTGCCTTATAATATATACTCACAGACTCGGGAGCCCAAATTCACAGGACCATGGACGTCCTAAAAGGCATAAATCTGATACCTACACAATCTAAAAGTAGGAGATAGGAATAGAGGCATGACCACACCCATCTGTTTAATGGATGAAAAGTATTTTATATCGAATTGAGTACATTAAAAAGTATTTTTCTAATGGGTTGGATAAAAAAAACCTGGCAAGAAAAAAAAAATTTTTGCATTTTTCAATAGATCACTTAAATGTTGAGGAGGCAGAAATATTTTGATTTCTTTTTGGTGCAATATTCACCCTTGTTTTCTACGATAGTAGAATAACTTTATTTATACTCAAAAATCTCAAGAGTCGAGGTTTTAAAACCTTAAACCAGAAGCAGCACAATTCATAAATGGGTAGGCAGAGGACGTTTAAGATAAGATGGGTCGGGTAGACATATATAACAGATATGACATTATTATTGTGTAGATATGTGTGTTTTTTTTTATTCGGAAAACACATCATTCCACATGAATTCACATATGGTGTAATGCCTCTAAGAAATAACGTACAGGAATGTGCTACCGAAAAGGAGACCTTTTGTTGACACAGCAGTGCAAACGTCGCTGGTTTTCTGTGGATCTAGTTATGTGTGCTGGAGTGAAAACTGAGTGACTCTTATTAGGGCATAGGATAACAATACCTTCACCGGCTTCGAACCCAGAATTTTAATTATGTATCGTTGAGTGACATTAATGGTTCACCGTTTTGTTGCAGTGTTGGCGAGCATCCTACTTGCAATCATCACGGCGGCTGCCGGGACAAGTGCGGCACACATGCGCCGAGACCTTAAAATAAACCCCCTTGTGTTCATATCGAACCCTGTGGAGGCCGAGTTCCCTGGACACTGGATCCCACTAAATATCCTCAAAATAATTTTAAATAAACCACACAGTTCCATAATACCATTAAAAGCAACAAAAATTATTGGACCGGTCAAAACGAAACCCCAAACTATTGCAACTAAAACAGTCACTAAACCACCGGTAACAACTACTAAAGCACGAATCACAACTAAGCCACCAACTACTCCAAAAACTATTACAACTACGGAACCTTCTACTGCAGAATCTACTACAATTACGGACCCTACTACTGAAAAATCGACTCCAACTACGGAACCTTCTACTGCAGAATCTGCTGCACCTACGGAACCTTCTACTGCAAAACCTACTACCATTACGGAACCTATTACTGAAAAATCTACTACAACTGCGGAACCTTCTACTGCAAAACCTACTACCATTACGGAACCTATTACTGAAAAATCTACTACAACTACGGAACCTTCTACTGCAAAACCTACTACCATTACGGAACCTATTACTGAAAAATCTACTACAACTACGGAACCTTCTACTGCAAAACCTACTACCATTACGGAACCTATTACTGAAAAACCTACTCCTACTACAGAACATCCTACTACGAGTACTACAGAAGAATCAGACCCGCACGACAGTTTTAATGGCTAATGCTGTTTACATGTTTCCATTTCCATCATATTATTACATATGTTCCTACCGTGATAATTAGTTGGTTTTATTTAATAGTAGGTACACAATTTTCGGTACCTACTCGTAGTCTGGCCAAATATTCGTGTCACCATGCTCTGAGAAATGTGTTCCGCCCTATCTTACAAACATAATACGGGTGTAGACACAAAATATATTATTACTCTAAAAGAAAGAAGGCAAAAAAAAATGCCTATTGACGAAAATCCCATTCAAATATCTCAAAGAATAACGAAGCTACAACCGTATTAATATTGCTTGTTAGAGAGAGAAAACGCTCGTAGATAGTGACGTGACAATCTGCAAGTGTCATAGTAAATGACAATCGTTTCATATGAAGGTGCGTTTTCCAGAAAAGGGACAGAACCCTTAAAAGTTTGAACAACTTAACTTTGTGATTATTTAAAGTCTTGAGTTGCTTATTTCTCCATTTGACTATATTTTTAATCTTTTTTTGAGAAAATACAACATAACTAGAAGCCGCCAGCTAGGATTTCAAGAAGAATAGGTAAATGAAAAATTTAATGAGGTCAAATGAGGAGAGGATGAGGTCGGAAAATTAATTGACCGATTGAGTCGGATAAAAACTATCCTAATCGGAAGCTAGAACTAGGATAATAAGGTACCAATAAAAATAGTTTCATGTTTTTTTCGTTCATGGGAAGCTGAGATCATTCGTGACAGGACAATGTTCGTGTCGTGTAACTGGTCGCCAAATGTCCAGGATGGGACATTAAAATGATAAATTCTTGTTTTCAACAATAAACAAGTTTAATTAAATGAAAAATACATTAGTTTGTATGAAACGCAAAGTGTCCGTTATAGTGACGTGTAGGTAATTCAGTCGAACGATGATGTGGTATTTTTTGACAGCCTTGTGTGACGTCGCTGCATGCGTTCAGAAATTAAACCGCTCGGTTTTGCGTAAACACAGACTATTATTATTGTTATAAAAGAGAAATGGCAGCCTCGAGGGCCTTTGCCAGAGTCAGTAAGTGTATAAATTAACTACGAATAACGAATTAAACCATTATAAAATCAAATAGACGTGACTATCGCCAAGATGGCGACAATCCTCCCTCTTGACAGACGCATCATTTTGGTAATTTAATGTCACCGATGACATTTATCAGTGGCATTTGTTGAAGTTTTAATACCTAAACGGAGGGAGGTTTCAAATGTATTAATGACATTCTAATAAGACTCCTACGTTTAATTAATAGCAAGAAAACTACTTGACGCGTTTCTAAACCTAAAGGTCGCATCAACCGTTGAGGAACCCTAGTTTTAAATGTTTGTCTAATATAGGTAGGTAGGTTTGTTACAGGGTTCGAGGATATATATCAATGGATATATATCCGATATATATCCAATGTTTTTTACGACATATATCAATGCAGAAATAAGTGTAGGTATGACCATTGACTGATTACAATTTATAAAAAAGTTTTATGATTTTGAGTAGATTTTTTGATATATAAGATTTTATGTTTTTTAGCTAATTTATTGTTAACATAATATCTTACACATACACATTATTAAACACGGACGTGACAAAAGTACATACAAAACATTTCCACAACGCAGGTTTCGTCAATACAACCAAACAGCATCTGCAACATGCTTCGTCAATTATCTACAAATTATAAATCCACCGCAGGTTTCGTCACCTATATTTAACATTACCACTAGTTCCTTACTAGTTCACATCCCACTCCGATACTCACCCAGACCAAACGTGCCAAAAATACCGGCAGCATTACCACGCTGAATGGCCAGTGATATTCGTTGGACCAGGTAAGAACCAGAGCGAGGGTCGCAGCCCCTTTCTCTTAAGCGCCGCCCTATGTCTTTGATGAACTTCTTGGCCTCGGTACACCACGGCCCAGCTGTCTCGACAGCAACCGGGACAAAATCATACACCAGTTCAAGATTTGCGTATTTATCGTGCTTGTATTTAGACGCATTTTCAGCCGCTCCACCCGCCTTTCTAACCGTGTGGGCGAGGTGAGTAGGAGCGAAAGTACTCACACACGTAGCGTGTATTTATTGTTTATGTAGCACATATGCAAATACATAGTATACATAAATAATACAATAAAATAATAATACGGCTTTCATACAAAATGGATATATTGACTTTTAATATATAGGTACTTATCGTTTAATATATATATGATAATGGACTTGATATACAATGTGTATTGCTTATACTTGATCAAACGAAATGTGCGGATACTAGACAAAAAAATATCGATAAAAAAAATAAAAAAAAAATAAAAAAAGCCTACCAAAAAAAAAAAAATAATAAGCCAAAAAAGTGCAAAAAAGTCTACCTCAAACTGCTAGTTTTAAAGTTACAGACACTAATTTAAAAAAAGAATGTTCTTTTTCACACATTTCTACTAATTACCTTTTTTTTGTAGGTTTATGTTTGATATTGTTATTATTTTTTGGTTGGTCGATTAGCTGCATTTTGTAGCTTTAAAACAAGACTACTTTTGAGAAACTACACCGTTTAGACGCAAAGATATGAATTAAAAACCAAACTCGAAAATATTCATCAGAAAAAAAATTAAAACGCCTTAATTTTTTAAATATAATTTTTATTTTTATTTTTTTATCGATATTTTTTTGTCTAGTATCCGCACATTTCGTTTGATCAAGTATAAGCAATACACATTGTATATCGGATATATATCATAAATATCCGATATTTTCGAACCATGGTTTGTTAATATCTAAGTTAATAATTAAGTTTTCTATTTATTTAGGTATTTAATTTGATAAAACGGTTTACTAAGTTAGCGGTTTCGCTGCATCTTTTTAGCGATATGTTAAGGCAACATTACATAGGATTTTTGAGAAAAGATTATTAGGATCGATGCTTTCTCTGTCACAGAAGACTTTAGAACATTTATTGAAGTGTCAGTTGACTGACACAATAGGACGTTGTTAGTTTAGCCTTATAAATCCATACTTAATAAGTATTATAAATGCGAATGTTTGTTTGTCTGTTACCTCTTCACGCTTAAACCGATATAGATATAATTTGGTATAGAGATAGTTTAAGTCCCGTGTGAGGACATAACATAGTTTTTATCCCGGAAATCATCACCTAAGTACGTGAACTGTGGGGTGAAAGTTTGTACCTTTGGTTTGGGCGGAGTTGCGGGCAGAAGCTAGTCGAACATAAAAAAATATTATAGGTACTCGTGGACGAAATTTTCGTTATATAGAGAGGTAAATTTGAGGGTTTCTAAATTGGCATTATTGCCGCTGCTCTAGGCGTAGGTCACTATCGGCGCACTAGAGGCCGTCCTAGCGTGGTACAGCGCTGCGCGTCGAGCGACGCCAACAACGCGCAGGTCCCGCGCGCCACGAAGGGCGGTGCGTCGTGCACAACACTGATATACACGAAGGCTATTGGAACTAGAGAAAGACTCATATTCATTTAGGCCGAGCCAGACGTGCGGTATGCGTGCGCAGCACGTAAGTACACTGCGTTGTAAAGTATGAATCCTCATACGCCATGACACACCGGATGCGTCAGCGTAGACGTGCACGCACACGCAACGCAGCACCAGCACGGCTATCACGTGACGGCGCGCGAGCTCTCTCGATTTTTCGCACTATCCGTCTCTCTCTTATTAGAACACTTAGAACAAGAGGTATAGTGCGAGAAAAATCGAGAGTATGTCGCGGCCGTCCCATGATAGACGTGCAGCACGGCTAGCACGCGACGGCGCGCGAGCTCTCTCGATTTTTCTCGCACCATCCGTCTCTCTCTTATTAGAACACTTAGAACAAGAGGTATAGTGCGAGAAAAATCGAGAGTATGTCGCGGCCGTCCCATGATAGACGTGCAGCACGGCTAGCACGCGACGGCGCGCGAGCTCTCTCGATTTTTCGCACTATCCGTCTCTCTCTTATGCTACTAACTATATGATGCTGACTGCACCTACATTGTACTATAAAACATTGTGTGATATACATGCGAAAAAGTAGTTTCCAACATGTGTCGGCGAAAAACACTAGATTTCGTTGGTTCTTGATCATTTCCACTAATTGGTAATTAATAATTACTTTCCAATATTGGACCATAAAAAAACCACTTTGCTACATTAATGATTGAAGTTTTGCAGTTAACTTTTAGTGCGTTTCACGGAAATTCGGCTACTGAAAGGAAGTGGCATTGAAAGAAAATCTAGATTAATGCCTCTGGTTCCACTACTATTCAAGAACGATGGAAAACTTTATTTAAATTCTGCACTGGTTTTCATAGTCCTTACACTGTTTCACTACGCCTACGGCCTAGGGTCGCAAGTTCGAAGTCCAAACCCCCGCTGGAGGCAGTGCATCTCATAAATGGGTACGTTCAGGCACTTCCATATTTGACCAAAGAGAATATATAACCACTACGTTTTAAGAGGCTTAACTTCATACATTGTTGTAAGATTCTCTTGTGTCTACTACCAACGTAAAGAAAATCTTGCCAATATATTATATTCTGTATTAGAGTATATATTAGGTCCATGTATTCTGTGTTTTGTTAGGTTGGCTGCAATGGGACTTCGTCCCCGTACATTTTTTAATTATAAGAGAGTTTCCAAAGGCTGTATTTGGCGGGCGAGTCGGTGCAGTTTTTCCAGTAAGTACCAGAAAGCTGTCAGCTGTCAGTATCAACTGTCAGTTAATTCAGTGCAGATCTTTACTGCGCATCGACATTTAAATAAGGCTATATTTATCCAGAAAGACCATTTTATACTTGCATGGCTGCAAGATTTTTTGTTACCTGTGTACGCGGGAGTTCCTGTTTCGACTTAATTCTAATATTGTTATCTACTTTTTACATCAAGGAACTCTATGTTTGTTTATGTATCTTATAAGATGTCTCTTTTCTTGTGTATCATGTGTAACTGAACGTTTGTTTTCTAAATAAAAGAGTACTTATAATAAAAAATAGTGTTGAAATGGTTTTGCACTGTTCACCATTTTGTTACAGTGTTGGCAAGCATTCTACTCGCGATAACCGCGGCGGTCGCAGGCGCAAGCGCAGCCTTAATGCATCGAGACTTCAAAAACGACCCTCTTGTGTTCTTATCGAACCCCGTGGAGGCCGAGTTCCCTGGACACTGGATCCCGCTAAGTATCCTCAAAGTGATATTAAATAGACAAAGAATGCATAGTTCTCGTATTCCATTGAGAGCAACAAGACCTCAAAAAATGCATGGACCGATTATAATGCCACCTAGAACTATTGCAACGAAGGCTATTACTCCTAAAAAAAAAGTGACTAAAACACCGGTAAAAACTACTAAAGCACGAATTACAACTAAGCCAACAACAACCACAACTACTAAAAAAACAACAACTACAAATGCACCTGCAACTGAAAAACCTACAACTGTAAAAACTACAACTGAAGAATCGACTACTGAAGAACCCACTACTACTACTGAAGTACCTACTACCACCACCACTACCACCCCACCTACTACCACCACCACTCCAACTACTACTACCACCACCCCACCTACTACCACCACCACTCCAACTACTACTACCACCACCCCACCTACTACCACCACCACCACCCCACCTACTACCACCACCACTCCAACTACTACTACCACCACCACCACCCCATCTACTACCACCACCACCACCCCACCTACTACCACCACTACTCCAACTACTACTACCACCACCCCACCTACTACTACTACCACCACTCCACCTACTACCACCACCCGACCTACTACCACCACTCCACCTACTACAACCACCCGACCTACTACCACCACTCCACCTACTACAACCACCCGACCTACTACCACCACTCCACCTACTACAACCACCCGACCTACTACCACCACCCCACCTACTACCACCACAACTACTACCACCACCACCACCACCCCACCTACCACCACCACCACTCCACCTACTACTACCACCACTCCACCTACTACCACCACCCCACCTACTACTACCACCGTACCTACTACCACCACCTCACCTACTACCACCACCCCACCTACTACTACCACCACCTCACCTACTACCACCACCCCACCTACTACTACCACCGTACCTACTACTACCACACAAACTACCACAACCACAGACCATTCCGGCGAACCTGACAACAGTTATAACGGATAACCGTTAGGTACGCCATTAAACTAGTGAATGCTAATCAATACACTCGTAAATAAATCTCTTAATAAAAAAAACAGCCTCTATATATAATCTTGTGATTGGGAATCACACAACTATACTGCATTTATACATTTTTTTTAAACTATGTAGTAGCTATTGTGTGATTGCCAAGTCACAAAGTTTTATTTAGCAAGCAAAAAAAGATTATTATATGCCTAATGGCCAAACGTAGTGTTACCATTGTACCATCTTTGTTACCTATGTTTCACAAATAAACTTTACTTTACTTTACTATACTTAAGGTTAAGCAAAGATGGCAGCGGTCAGTCTTTGGTGGGACCGCCTGATGTTTGAGTGGTTTATATAAATGAGCGCTTCCGTGCTTTGGAAGGCACGCTAAGTGCAAGGCCTGAGTGGACGCCCCGCTCAGAGCGGAGCGGCCAGCGTCCATATAAAACAAATGCCATTTATATGGACGCTCGACGCCCCGCTCTGAGCGGGGCGTCCACTCAGGCCTTGCACTAAGCAGTTGATCCCCTCTGCTGTCTATGACGTAGTCGTTAAGCCGAGTTAGAGGCCTTCGGGCGGCTTAAAAACTTCTCTAACAGTCGAGTTGCCCACTCACTTGACAAAGGGGGGACAACTGTTACTCGCGTCTGCAGGAGCTACCTACCACAACCCCGCACGTGTTCCCTGGGTGGTACTAAAGAGTGACAAACTTTAAAGGCATTTGTAATGCCCTCTTGGTACTAATACCTATATCTTGACATTGTTGAGATCCTGTAATATTCAATTCTATTTTGACATCATAATTTTCAACAGTTATAATTTAAATGTGTTAAAAAATCTTGCATTAATAGTAAGCAAAGCAGAATGTATTGGACACCAAATGTTTATATTACCACCTTGTTTTGTACTTCGCTCGACTGCCGTGCCCCCAGCCAGATGCTGCTGACACTGAAACTGTGACATTCAGCGAAAATGTAGACAAGTTCTAACTAATGTCTGATCTGTTGCCACAAACATACTAGCGACATTGTTAGGTTAGCTAGCTAGGTATCCAAAATGTTACGTTTCCGCATATGTATTAATTAATCAACGACATAGTGTTGTATACTGTGCAGTTGATTGCATATGCGCTAACTTGCTGATCATGCTGTGTGCAGCCGTGGATAGCGTGGCGTGGTGGGCTAGTCTATAAGCTATTCATAAAGAACCACTGTATCTGTATCTCATAATGTATGATGTCTCTAAAGTGTATCTAATAAATAAATAAATCGTATACCTACATCAATGGATGTCACCATGATGATCAATATGACCTGTCTACGAGATTTGGGACTGGTATTTTGACACATCGCGACACCCATATATATAACGTAAATTGGCACTGATCATCGAAATAATAATAAAAAGTTTCAATAGCTTACGAGTTACGAAACAAAGTTCAATCTCGATGCACGCTCTTTTTAGCACTTATAAAGTGATTGTAACCCAGTTCAAATACCTAGGCTCAATACTCAGCAACGATGGCAAAATTGATAACGACGTTACTCACAGAACAACAACTGGATGGATGAAGTGGCGGCAACTAACAGGCGTCATGTGTGACAGAAAAATGCCGCTTAAAGTCAAAGGGCACTTATATAAGACTGCCATCAGACCGGCCGTTCTGTATGGGTCAGAGTGTTGGGCGACCAACAAGCAGCAACTAAACAAGCTGCACACCAGAGAAATGCGCATGCTACGCTGGTCAGCTGGGGTGACGCTACTGGACAAAATTCGAAATGAGTACGTAAGAGGAAGTTTCAAGGTTGCCTCGGTAATTGATAAAGTCAAAGAGAAACGCCTAAGGTGGTATGGCCACATCCAAAGACGTCCAGATGACCACTTGGTGAAGCTTGCCCTCGACTTGCCTACCACGAATCGAAAACGTGGAAGACCACCTACTACCTGGTTGACGACGGTCGAAAAGGACCTAAAAGAGTCTCATTTAGCTAAAGACGTAGCACAGGACCGTGCTAGATGGAAATTACGGACAAGGAAGGCCGACCCCAAATAAATGGGACAAGGTCTAGCAGGAAGAAGAAGAAAGTGATTGTAATATTTTTTGACGGCTTATTATTTGTGCAGAAATTAGCATTGAAAACTCGGTATGCGAACAATTGAAAACTCGGTATGCGAACAATTACGCCCTACGACTTTTTTTTTAAATTTTAGTGTTACACTGCTTCAATCGATTGGAGTCTGTCAATTTAGAAATAAATCGGTATGAATCAAATAATTGTGAAATGGAAAATAACAATGTATTATTTAATTACTGTCACGATAATACGAATTGATCAAAACTGACATTTTTGATTGTGCAAAATGTTCCGTTTGACAATATGGCATTGATTTCTGCACGGCTATCATGAGACGGCGCGCGAGCTCTCTCGATTTTTCTTATGCCGGCTGTACACATTGGGCCAACGTTGGCGCGTGAGCAGGATGCAGCTATGCAAACGCATGAGAACGATATAAAGCCCTCTTCCTCTAACGCATAGCTGCATCTGCTCACGCGACAACGTTGGCCCAATGTGTGCAGCCGCGGCTTTACAGTACACTTGTTAGCGGACGACTGTGTACCTATTTTATTTGATTTCCTAAAAATAATGATTACACAGTAATCAATCGATTCCTTTTATTAGCCACCATCAATCGTAATCGGATATTATATATGACAATCGATTTACTCTAGCCACATCACTCTTTACGTCATATTGGAACTGTCAAAAGACCAGTCCCAAATCTCGTAGACTATAGGTCCATGAGCCATGAGCCCCGCAACGCAGGCAAATCGGCCTTCTAACACATCGATGAAAAATCGTTAAGTAGTTTTTTTCTAAGGTCGATTATCGCTCGACATGGTTTCGTTCGACATTTCGACATTCGGCACTGGTTTCATTACAGGAATTACTTTAAGAGGAATGCCTACCTGCGATTTTCCCATACAAACGCTCTCGACTGTTTCCTCTCTGGTTTTTGAACATAGAGCAATGAATTTTTCAAATAAGTTCAATATCATCAATATCTATGCCGCTATGTTTTGCTTTTTTGGATATTTTTATTTTAAAGAAACTTACAGCGCCTTGAAAATCGCAAAAACAGCTTAATTGAATTGGCTGCCAAAAAAGGCGCAGTATACAAATATTACAACAAATATCAAAAAAATCAAAACATAGCGGCGTAGATTATTTCTTCTTCTTGCAGTTCCCAAAATTTTATAATGATTGGTTGCGTTTTGGAGGAGGAAACAGTCGAGAGCGAAACCTCGATTTTTGAGTTTTTGGGTGGGATTTTTAGTCCGAGCTGCAGTTATCCTTATCGCACGAATTGGAGGCGGAGTCAGTAGCAGCGCGACAGAAACATTGCGCTAAAAATTCGAGATTTGAAAAGTTAGCAGCTAGGCATTGCTCTTAATGTGTCTGAACTGTATGAAACTCACGGAAGTTTCTAAGAAATAAATTCAAACTATGATACACATCATTCCATACACAGACAAATCACACGGTACCTTGCTTTGACTTTCTTGGATTGCGATGAATTGAATTGAATTAATAAAAAGCAAAGTCTATCTTCTCGCTCTATCTTTGAAAGACAATTTACTCTGCTCTGCACAAACTATGTTGAGGTTCTAGTGAGTCTAGTGATATAAGAAGCGTGCATTAGAAAATGTATAAAAAACATAAAAAAACCGGTGACGTTTATGACAAGAAATGAATACGGCATCGGCATCGGATCGGCACGGCAGCGAGCGCAGAAAACTAGCGCCGGCTGGCTTCCTACAAAAACGATTCAAAAGTGGCGCCAACACACGAATATGCACCTTAAACGCAGTTCTCCTTTAAACTAAATCATGACTTACATTTTTAACATAAGGTTCTATTTGGTATGACTTTCGTAAGCTAAAGCTTAACGCCGCCGCTGATCGAACGCATGCGACTCAATAGGTGCGTACCAATGTCGATTTGTTTGATTATCGATAACAAATATTTAGAGAACTGATGGGCACAGATTTGTTTAATACCTAATAAAATATTCGATCAGTGAAATTTGCTATTTTGCTATCAGTAAGTATATTTGTGATAATCAAAACTTAACATGACGAGTACGTGTGTATCATTTGAAGTAATTTATAGTTCAACCTGTTACTAATGGAATGGAGATATTGAACCAGTTTTTTTCTATATTTGGGTACCATATAATACATTTATTTTGAACTCACAGCAATTTTTTTTTTTCGTAATTAAACATACCGCAGCGATAGTATCGCCTGAGTTTGTTTACAATCCTGCACACATTTTTAGCCAACTACCTAAAGCATTTATTAAACGATAATTTTTCCTTTATCGAGGCTGGATTTACGATTTTTGATACCTTATGATTTGATTTATTATACCGTTGTAAAAAAAATATTAAAAAATGTACCTTGAGATTTTAAACTCAAGTGCTTACCGCGGAGCGGATCCCTGCCTAAGCATAGTATGACTTAAAGGTCAAGTATACGAAAGGTTAAGCTTGTCTTATCGACAATATGTTATCAATAAAACGATACTGCATCACTACGCGGCTCGGCTGGCGTCAGATTCGCTCACTCCCTCTTCAACTTCATTCGTTCTTCCATTCGCTTCGTTCTTTCTGTTCGTCCCTATCCCTACTGTCACTGTCAGTATCACATTGTTCGCAGCGGTGGCATGTCGTCGCGTTGCGCTCGGAACCGAAAGCGCGTGTACAATCAAAAACTTCGTTTTAAAAACATTGAAAATAATCAAAGTGTGTACATTAATAAAGTGCATCAACCCAGTGTGATAACAACTGTTGCGTATTGTTTTTACTATATGTGTTATTTATAGTTGTATTTTCGAAATAGAATATTGGTGATGACTGAAGATGCGTGTTAGGACTGTAGCGATGTTAATTTAGTGTTTATTAGTTGTTATAGGATTTAATTGACATAGTAATGGCTGTGGTTAAATTCTGTGTGTATTTATTGATGGTGGCGTGTCGGGTATCCATGGTTTATTCGGAGAGCCTGGATGTATCTTTGACTGGTAAGTAATTCATTAATTACAATTAGCGTAAAACTAAACAATATGTATACGCTATGCTATACCTAAGGGACTTGCATTTGTCTAGCTAACACGCACGAATCATCTAATCAGGGTCGGCAACGCGATTGGCTCATCTGGAACAAGCATCCATAAGCTACGGTGGTTACGTTGGTAAGGGAGACAGGCCGTATGGATATATTATTATGCTTATGCTTATTTAATCAGGGTAAGCATTTGAACATGTGCTTTGTTTCCTAAAATTAACGTAAAACGGTTCATCATAGTTTTCTATTTTTTTACTCTTAGGTTACCTACCTTAACTTCTTTGTCGGATCTTATAAACAAATGTAACTGAAAAAACCTTAAATGATTATCATTATTTATTAAATTGTATGCTGACATAAAAACATGTATATGTTTGAATAATCAACATCAATCGATAATTAGCATATTCTTGCTTGTCTTGCAAATTGTTTAATATCACAATTATGCTTTATGAACTAGCCATAACTTCCTGTATAATTTAAGTAAGTAATTTAGCATAGTAAACATCATTACATTACTAATGATCTGCATAATTCCATAGTAGCACTGACTACTGTTTCAACTAAATTATTGTTAATGATTGAAGCTGGTAAATAAATAAAGGCTGTAACTGAACTTAACTAATGCATTGCTATTGACAGTTTTGGGGCAATCGAACTACCCTAAGAATGACATATGATCAGTCCAGCGAAAGAAAATCCATTGAATGCGAGCTCCTTACAAATTTATATCAAAACACGTGCCTAAAACCCGGTATGCGCATGTTCGAACTAAACTGCTGCCTGGCATCGTTTTGACACCCCGCCCCCAACCCCGCATAATGGCAATGGCACCCAGTGGGGCCATTTTGCGGCGCTACTTAGACTTCTATGGTTTTTTCGTTCCCTAGAATCAGTCTCAAAGCGCTACGCAATGACAGCACGGTTACTCGAGCTCTCTAGCACTATGTGTCTCCCTTATTAGAACACTTAGACAGAGACGGATAGTGCGAGAGAACTCGCGCGCCGTCTGTGCTAACCGTGCAGGAATGGATTATATTATAGTAACATCCATAACATACCTAAAGGTGCTCTTACACGAGCGATAAAAATTTCCGAATTGCCGGAAATTCGGGGCAATTTTGACGTCACGACCACTTCGTGCAATTTGAATATTGCTCAAAATGGAGCGATTATTGCTCCATATGGAGCGATTATTGCTCCGTATGGAGCCATTCTAGGCAATACGTTCATACACAAGAAATTCAGTGTAGCAAATTGTAGTCGGCGATATGGAGCAACACGGAAATTAATGGAGCAATATGGGGCAATATTTCCGAAATATTGCCCCATATTGCTCCATTAATTTCGGCAACGTGTCGCCGGACATTAATTGGCCGAAAAATCGCCCGTGTAAGAGCGCCTTAAAGCTACTTGACGTGTTATTATTATACGGAAGCTAGTAATATTATAAATGCGATTTGGATATTTGTTACTAAATCACGGAAAAAGACTGAACGGATTAAGATGAGTTTTAGTAGGTATGCTCAACTCAAGTAAAGTTTAGCCTGGATTAACATACTTATAGAATACTTTTTATCCTGGGGTAAAGTGCAACAAAAGGAAGTCAATGCGAACGAAGCCGCTGGCAAAAGCTAGCTGTTTTATAAAAGGCTATACTTAAAGCAAATCAACATCCACACTTTAAATTCAGTAACATCAAATAGGTACCGTTCTAATTTTCGGTTACTTATATGTGAAGCATGAAGATATTTTCGTGACACATTAACTTAGTCATCACATATACACCAATAACTACATACTACACTGATAAAGCCATATGGAACAAGTTTGAACATGTTCTAAAGCCCATTGTGTTGTGATAAGGGAACGCAATGAATTTCAATACTGGGACATATCTAATCGCTCATTTCATTTGAACCATTGGGCAAAACATTTTATTTTTTAATGGTAAATGTTCATAATGGTACTTAATATAAGTATTAATGTAATTTTGAAATTAATCTACACTAACATTATAAAGATTAAAGATTTGATTGTTTGTTTATATTGAATAGGCTCCGAAACTACTGGACCGAATTGGAAAATTCTTTTACCATTAGAAGCCGACATTATCCCTGATGAACATAGGCTACTTTTTACCGCGGAAAAATGCCTCATTCCTACGGGAAGGTCAGCTAGTTGTTTATAATTTAATAATGTATAAACGAATTCAACAATTAAACCTATTATAATGTACTAACTTGTGCCCGCGACTCCGTCCGCGTGGAACTCGTTTGTATCGTAGCTCCATACAAAATTCCACCCCTATTTCACCCCCTTACGGAATTATTTCCGGGATAGGGATAGTTTTCATCCTATGTCCTTCCTCGGGTTAGGACTGTCTTCATACCAAATTTCATCTCAATCGATGCAGCGTATTACAAAATATTTGAGGTAGGTAAGTAAAGTAACTGAAATGATGTTGTTTAAGATCAAAGTTTATCTATTTATAGTCAACTATCTGAATCGATGTAAAGTAACAAATGTGTTATTAAGTATCTACATTATTATACATAATTTTACAATAACACAGTCTATAACTACCCATTCAAATTATGTTGAAAAGTTGAAATAAATAGAGATCAAAGATCAAGTAAAAAGTGAATTTCAATTTTATGTGGGTTTACCTACATTAGTAAGACAATTTTGAATGATTTACGAATGATTTGCTACTGAACGAACAACTTAAATATCGAATGAATTTTATAGGTACCAGATGATAACTATCATTAACTAAAATTAAAAATAAATCTAAAGCCTGCTGTACACACTGGGCCAACGTTGGCGCGGAGCAGAATGCAGCTATGCGTTAGAGGAAGAGGGCTTTATTTCGTTCTCATGCGTTTGCATAGCTGCATCCTGCTCACGCGCCAACGTTGGCCCAGTGTGTACAGCAGGCTCAAGAAAGGCCCTCGAGGCATTGTACCTAGGATGCTGGCGGCATTTGCTCGCTGAATTGCAATGCTGATGCGTTGCGCGAGAAAGCCAGCTCTTCGGTCACCAGTTACGTCAACCAGACGTTTCGTTTAATATCGAGTAAGGGTACGCACATTGCAAGTTAAATAAAAACCTACACATATACTTTTCTACAATAATATTCAATGAGGCATGGGCATTCTCTAATATTTTTGTACAAATGGAGCGTCTGATGCGAGATATAAGCGATAGCAAAATGCAGGAAAAATATCTTCCAACATATATACTCGTATGTTCTTTATCGATTATGGGGCATTAGATACTATCGATTCTTGTTACCAGGGAGATAACGTTGGCGCCGCCGTTGTCTGGTAGGTATTTAACGACATTAAAAAAAACCTAGATACTGTTCACAGATCAAGGAAACCAGTTTGCATCTAAAGACATACCTAATTGAAATACATATTAAACAATAACTTGTTTTGAATCTATAGCAGAGATCAAGAATCGATTTACTCAACGTTTCTTTGAGGTACGAAGTAAGTAATTATTTATTTTCATGAAGAAGGATTAAGAATGTAGTCAAATAGGGAAAAAAAGCTAACCTCTTGCGTTGCTTTTTTTCCCAATTTGACTACATTCTTTCACTCACAAACGTGTCCAAAGTTTAGGGGGTATGTTCCGTTCTGTCCCTTTTCCGCAAAACGCACCTTCATATGAAACGATTGTCGTTCACTATGACGCTCTAAGATCGTGACGTCACGATCTGCTAGCGTTTTCTCTTTATTATTATAACGGTTGTAGCTTCGTAATTTTTTGAGATATTTGAATGGGATTTTCATCATTAGGCATATTTTTTTGCCTGCTTTCTTTTGAAGTAATAATAAAATTTGATTCTACACCCGTATTATTACTGCTAGTTCCAAGGATGCGCCGTGTTAGAGTGAGGGAACTGCATTTGTCTCTAGCTGCTGACATAACAAATCCTCAAATCAATGAAGATTCGACACGCTCTCTGGTCGCAAGCCAAGCGTCCATAAGATACAATGCCCGCTTTCCACCAGCATGTCGATCACGTAACGCATTGTACTTACGTTAGGCAATCTTAAAGTATTTTTTATATGGAAAAATGACAGTTGGATCTACCTAACGCGCGTTCAAAACTTTACGTGATTACCCCTCTGGACGTTGCTCGTTTCCTCACCTGAATACCTACGTAATTTCTATAAGCCCTTATCAGTGACGTCATAATAACGAACCGATTGGGTATCGTAACGATCTGATAACAACCGCTCTTCCATTACGTCGCAATCGTTGTTTACGATAGGTGGGAAAGTAATGTCTATTTGTTCCGCATTAATATTTTGGCAAAGAGAGGGTTCCATTTCACACTTCAGAGCGGTTATACAATGCACTGACTTTGCAGCGGTACAAACCCGATACAGTAACGATGCAGGTGTTTTATTTTATGGCTAGTGTTGCGAAACATTCGCGCGTTCTTGAAAAGCGCGTTTGTATCACTGCAAAAAGTCGTGTGTTACCGCTCTTAACACGTTCGCAACCAAGAAAAGAAGAAGAAGAAGAACTCGTAATGTTTGCTCAGATGCCGCCTGAGCCCGCTAGGCGGGCAGTAGCATGAACCTACACCTACACGCCTAGCGAGTTCTGTCGGTTTCTGTTGTATTGTTCCATTTTTAGTCCGGTTGCGAAAGAGTTAAGGCGCCGTAGGTTCATGGTCTTCTCTCCCTCTCACTGAGCATAAGCGTGAGCGAGATGGAAGTGCCTGCTCGGAAGCGCGGATATCTTTTTTTTTATGTTTAATTTTTTGGCCGTTTTTAATAAATAAAAATGTAAACACTGATTTCCCTCAAACATGATATTGCTTATATAATTTGACGACCGGTTAGCCTAGTGGGTAGTGACGCTGCCTACGAAGCTGAAGGTCCTGGGTTCGAATCCCGGTAAGGGCAAATATTTGTGTGATGAGCATGAATATTTGTTTCTGAGTCATGGAAGTTTTCTATGTATTTAAGTATTTATATCTATTATATGTATCGTCGTCTAGTACCCATAACACAAGCCTTAATGAGCTTACTATGGGACTAGGTCGATTTGTGTAAGATTGTCCCCTAATATATATATAATATATATATATATATATATATATATATATATAAGCTTTTGTGCGTAATTTGTTACGAATATTTTGAGTGTATTTTTGTGTGTTTTAGACCTATGTTCGTGATTTTTTTCTATCGAGCGAAATTTGCTTAATCATGTTTCGAAGCACTGATTTCCCTGCAGAAAAGCCTCAAGATTACTATTCGTATTTTTTTGAAACCATATTATTATTAACAGACGCATTATATTGTTTCAAAAACTCTGTTCGCTTAACTTCGCTGAACCTACGGCGCCTTAAGCCAATGAAGGTTCCGTTCTCATGACTGACCAGCGGCGCTACCACGAACTTCGAAAGTCGAAGTTCGGGTATTTCCATCTCTATCGCACTCCCTTAATCGAGTGACAGGGATGCATGTATTACGAACTTCGACTTTCGAAGTTCGTGGTAGCGCCGCAGAGGGGTTACCGCGAAACGAAAACGATCTTCGTTCGTGTATCTCCCTCTCTGTCGCTCAATCTAGCAAGTCCTCAGAATTAAACTGTTACTTAAGCTCGCTAGTGAGTTACGTTACGTAGCCTTTAGGTACCTTGTCTTTTATCGCGTGATAACTGACCAGCACGGCTATCATGCGACGGCGCGCGAGTTCTCTCGATTTTTCTCGCACTATCCGTCTCTTATTAGAACACTTAGAACAAGAGATAAAAGAGCCGGTCGTCGCATGATAGACGTGCTGTGACTATCTCTTAAAAGCGCTTCAAGCAATCGCAAATGCCTAACACCGAACTCCCCTGACGACCGAAGGTAAAGCCAAGACGTGACAGCCTGACATTTAATATGTAATGAACATGACTTTACCAAAAGCTATTCTCTGTTTAATTAACAAATAAATGTAAGCTCACCAAAGGGTGAATCTCAGTTGAGAATGCTCGTATTTACTCCCATCGGGGTTGAAATCCCCCGCAATAGTCACTGATTCACCCATGACGTCACTGGCGCCGGCTCCCGTCGCGCCAAGCACATGTTGCACCCTCAAAACCAAACAGACATAAGTAGAAAAGCAATTGCAATCCAAACTCGACGTTAATACGACGGCTTTGAATCTGAATTTGAAGCAGAATCGCTTTGGAGTTGATGCGTCTTTGTTTCATAAGTGCGCTAGCCTGCAGTTTTTGCAGGTCTAATGCTTTATACGACCGTTTACGGTCGACGGTTAGAGAAATGGTCTCAATTTTGTCTTTAGTCGCATTCTTGATATCCGCCCTCTTAATGTGGGATAGTCCTATAATCTTTTGCGTTCCAGTCTGTCTTTCAGGTAAATGTCAGACTGTACTTAAAAAAATACTTGAGTGAATGCATTTTAAGGGTATTAGTGAAGCTAAAACGCTGAACGCGATCGTAACGTTTTGTTTCAGTAAAATGTATACTAGAGCCTCAGAGTACTTGTTCCCTCGTGAGGACAAGAGTTAAGGCAGCTCATACGTCTTACTTTGGATTAGACACGCGCTTCGACAGTCGGATAGCCACTTGTCCAAGCAGGGTCTCCGCTGGCAATCTGGCAGAAGACGGAGATATACATGGAGGCAATCAGTTGAAATGAGGCTGGCTCAACTGACCCCGTATCATAGTCGCCCTTATAACGCGATAAGTGACAAGATAGGAGCGTCGTCTCGTTCTATCGACCGGTGTCAGCCAGTGACGGACGCTCTATCTTGTCTCTTATCGTGTGATAAGGCCGACCATGATACGGGGTCTGGTCTCGGCTGGAAAGAGCTAGACGCCCCGCAAGATCGTATACAATGGAGATCTCTCCTGCGAGCACTATGTCCCTAATGAGGGATGACAGGAATACATCATCATCATCATACGTCTTACTGCTTCACTGTGTAGACACGGACCCCTATGTGTCTACTCACTAAAGGATCGACCACAATGGTGCTTGATGCCGCTTAGGCCCTGGTCTCCGGTCGACGCCGCACGCTTTTTTTTTTGGGCCGTTCGCTTGCAGCAGCCTTAAGGCTTTCGCTGCTCGTCTGGACTGGCTTGTGGGTAGGCGCCACTATGGGGCTACCCGACAGCCGAGTTAAACGCCGCACGTTGTGTACAGGCCCCGTATCATGGTCGGCCTTATCACGCAATAAGTGACAAGATAGAGCGTCAGTCTCGTTCTATCGAACGGTGTCAGCCAGTGACGGACGCTCTATCTGGTCACTTATCGCGTGATAAGGCCGTCCATGATACGGGGTCAGCGTCAAGTGGTATGGAAGTGCAGTTACACTGAACGTGAGCTGTATGGCGTGAGGCGTTAACCGAAGACCATGGACTAATACAGTGCGTCTTATGCGTCACGATTTCGGCATACATTCCGTAAACGCGGAGCGTGTTTCAAGCTACGGTGTCGCTCCTTAATTAAGATTAAGATATCGATGCTAGCTTTCAAAGATTCAATGTGCTGCCAGCTCATACATAGTTACTATCTCTGTGTGTGTGCAATGTGCTGCTAACTCATACAGGTACTAAATTGGAGTCAATTCAACACCTAACGCTGTCAATACTGATTGGCCAGTCTATACTTAGCCTAGGACGCACGCCGACTGTCTAAACATGTTTTGCATAATCTATGTAAATGTTAGCTTCGTTAGACCTGAGTGTTGCCAACTGCATACATACATTTTTCATTGGCGAAAAGCGTCTGTAGTGTAGCAGGGTAACTTTCGGTACATGAAGTGTCCCAACATTCCAAATGCAAAGCAAAGTGTATCATAAAAGAAAATTTTGATAAATTTCTTATTCAAAATTAAAGATCATGGTTTTGCTTCATCATTTGATGATCACTTGCCTTTTAGATGGAGGAGTTCATATTATGTCATGAATAAACCGCTACCAAAACCATTTCTGTGCGCATTCTGAGGTGCGTCTAATAGTAGGTACTCTTTACATTTTTTTTGGATTTATGCACATCATCATATCATTGCATTCTTGCTCATGGCGGTTACCTATACTATGGCATAGGCATTCCTTTAGGTTGGTTATATCCACTCCATCCCTCGCTAAACCTATGCCATTGGGTTGAAAATAAATCTATACATTGACATTGTCTGGCAGTGCATATGATATCTATATTACCTTAACCGTCCAAACACCGTCCAAGACTTGCCACTAGCGCAGTGTAATTGCGGCATTAGTCCTTCCCGTCACGGTTTCGCAATACTGCTAAGCAGGCCCTGTGTATGCGTGCTGTGTGTTTGAGCTACTACGACCCGCACAAATTAAGAAGGTACTATCTGCATATGGGCTTCACATACTGTTAAGATGTTTTTATATGGACGGAAGCTGTTGCTGTCACAGCAGTCGAAGGTTTGTAACGACAACGTTACGATTGCGCGTGAGGAAAGCTATAATCGATCTTAATCTCGACGACGTAAGGAGTTTGCTGGTTGCGCATATTGAGTATCTTTATGACCGATGCAGATATTCGTATTCAAAACGATTTTTGCGTTCTAGGACAGTCTTTTTATGTGTTGTTAGTTTGTCCTGAACAAATGGCATGGTGATAAGTGATTACGATGTACATTGAAGAATCGCCATTTTGTACCAACTTTGATGACAGTAAGGTACATTGAAAATCGTTTTCCTTTGCCATGTGCAATTAAATCTTATGCAGACGCATTAAAAACGATACGCAGTTTGCTCGATATAATTGCCATCTACTGACATGTTATTGGTTGTAGAGGATCATACGCTTCAAAACCCACAAACTTTTTTGTACTCGCACACATGAGAAAATTGAGTTTCCTGGTACAATTAAAAACGCATTCTACTGCCTCTTGTTAAAGTTAAATGTACCTTGACTAATTATCGCAGCGAATGCAAGAAAGTCCCATTAACAGTCCACTGACACCCCAACGGCGCCTAAATTCTGGACGCGGCGCCTATTATATCAGGCTTAAGACCTTGTCTTCAAAGGATTATGACTCTTATGTGCAAGTTTTATATGGAACACGTTTCCGTGAAGCGGCGTGTGAATTCATGGGTGAAATTAAAGTAGGGGTGAGCCCCCTCGGTTGTATCAGTTACATTCGGTTTTTTATCGCATCATTATAGTGTCGATTTATTTAGGGGGCATCGGAAGGTCAGGCTTATTGCACTTAATCGCTAATTGTCAGGTGATTTATAATTTTACAGATGTATGAGTTTGTATATTTCAAACCCTGTCCACTTTAAGAAACGCTGAAACATGGGTATAAAATTGGCAAAAGGCAGGGATGATAATACTGTAGCAGAAAATCTTGGCAATCCAACCGTCTGTTGTGTTCAGATATTATTCAGATTCAAGTTTTTCAGGACGATAGCACTGGACACGACACGAAACTTTTTGATTACTTTCAATCATTCAACATACTTATGTCAATAATCTGATATTACAACATCTAGTAATTTATGATGAAGTAATATCAGATTATTGACATAAATGACAGAATGACAACAGCTATCGTTTACTATTTGCAAATATCAAGATGACCCTAAACAAGTTCGTTTTAGGTGACTGTAATATTACAAGATTTGGATGAGTGATATTTTGGAAAAGCGTTTAAGTAAGTATTTTATCGCTGTCGATAAAACATCATATTCAGCCAAGCACCTACATAAAATTAAGAGTAATCACCTATCTAAACGCCACCGTAGGCCCTGACTAAATAAGTCCACAGTAAACTATAGGCCCTAAATAATCTACCTCTATCGTACGAAACGGTCGCTGTGCCCACAAATAGCAATAAAAAAACAAATCATACTACTCGTAATATACCAAAATCCGTCACGATGAACGAATAAGGAGTAGATTCTCTGAAACAAATGAAGCCGGACATTTTCTAAGAACCGTGTATCACGATGAAAAATATTCGACACAAAAGACAGCGTGAGTAATCCTGTAAATGTGGAACGAGTTGGCACACAACTTCTGTTTGATGCGACTCATGATCCGTTGCGAATTGTCATAATTGTTTTGGATATTTTGAGTTCTGTCACTCTTTTACAAGAGACTACAGACTGATTTAGACAGCCGCATGGATTGTTATTCTGTATTTGTCTTGGTTTCCACTGGACAAGCCTAGCCTAAAGTGGCCGTCAATAGAACTTGCTAACTATGTAAACAAACAATGTATTGAAATTGACATTTAATGTCAATTTCAGTATGACGGTTTGTTTACATAGTTAGCAAGTTCTATTGACGGCCACTTTAGTGTGGGACCTTAGCTGGTTTGTTTCTGATATAGTATCTATGTCTAGTAATCAGTATGTGTTACATATTTCATTTAAACATTTCCTGGAATAAGCAATTAAAAACTGTGTAGGTGTGTAACGTGTAATTGATTATATTTGCTCAGGGTGGGTTGCGCCAAACGGTCTGTAATCGTAAGCGGTGTTCTTTGGAATTTATTTAATCGTATGGCATACATTATTTTGGCCTTTAATGTTGTCACTCTTTAGTACCACCCAGGGGACACGTGCAGCGTTGAGTTGAGGTAGGTAGCTCCTGCGGACGCGAGTAACAGTTGTCCCCCCTTTTTCAAGTGAGTGGGCAACTCGACTGTTAGAAGTTCTTAAGCCGACCGAAGGCCTCTAACTCGGCTTAACTACTACTGTCATAGACAGCAGCCGGGACGTGCCTTCCAAAGCACGGAAGCGCTCATTTATATTAACCACTCAAACATCAGGCGGTCACCCATCCAAAGACTGACCGCTGCCATCTTTGCCGACGCCATATTTAAAGCTGATCGATCTGTAACCGTAAGTTGGTGCAACCCGCCCTTAATCGACATTATTGGAGTTTTGATGCATATCCAATCATCTTGTTGATAATAGACCTCGAAAAATGTATGACGCCAGAATTTTATGACTGCCACCTGCTGGTCATTTTGTACGTCGTTCTTGATGCCAGTGTCGGATCGAGGAGACGAAAATCCCATTCAGATCTCAAAGAATTACGAAGCTATAACCGTTTTAATATTAATTGTTAGAGAGAGAAAGCGCGAACGGTAGGCCGCGTCGACGGCGACGCCGACCACGACACGATGCGGCGCGGCACGTTGCCGTCTTCTGTGACGTCACATTCTTCCAGCGTCATCGTTTCATATGAAGTTGCGTTTTGCGAAAAAGGGACAGAACATACCCCTTCTTAAAACTTTGGACACATAACTTCGTGATTATTTAACCTTTTGCGTTGATTTTTTCTCCATTTGACTAAACTATTTAACTTAAAACTATTTTGATTTTTCGAGTAAATATGACATTATTGATTATTTTATTTAGTGTCTACGCCCCTATTACAGGTTCCGTATGGAACTTAAATATCACAATAGGCCGTACAGGTAAGCTGACACGGCGAACAGGGCTAGTAGTGCGCGACGACGTTGCAGCCGGCTTCCGCTCGCGGGCGGAAGCCCGGCGCCGGCGCCTGCGCCGGTGCGTGCCGGTGTTGCCATATCTTGAAAATTGCGACTGGGTTTTAGATTACTCAAATGACAGAGTAGTTCAGGCCCTAATTACTGCGGTAGAAATCGTCCTTCCATAATCGGATATCCATTAGGGCTCGGCCACGAAAGGAACGGCGGCGGCTGCGGTGCGCGAGGGAGCGAGAGGCCGCGATCCGACCTCTCGCTCCCACTTACTGATGTGCCGACGGAAAGTTTCCTATATTGCGAAATGTTTCTGCAATTTAACATAGGATAATTTCGGAAATTTTCTTCATTTTTGTATGGGAATTGAAACTTTCCATTTCCAACATGGAAATTTCCTTAATTCCTTGTGAAACTTTCTAGAAATTTCCGAGAACTTTTCCAACTTTTTGGAAACTCCGCAATTTGCACATCACTACTCCCACTTATGGCGCACCGCTGTCGCTGACGCCGCCGTTCGATGTCAACGCCGTGCCTTTATGCTGTGAGAACTGATCCTTAATGCGAAACTGCTAAGGAATGGAATTCGCTTTCGTCTGAATTCCCTGTCAATTATGACTGTTAGAGTATCCTGTTAAAATGTGCATAGTATATTTTTACTCACCTAACAGCACTGGCTATTAACTACGCTCGCAATCGTGACATCGAGACGCGAAATAAACCAGAAAGACGCGTGTAAACTCGTGCGCATAGGGTCTTTCCAAAGAAATACCAACGTTGCCATCACGGTTCGTTTACTCTATAATGAGTGAACGCATACATTACCACGCGTATTAAACTTTTTATATAATTAAAATTGTATTTTAATCGTTTTATTATCGTGTGATTTCTTTAATTTCCCGTTTTAAAAACGCAACTGATGACTTTTAATTATATAGTCCAAACCACCTTTATAGGGTGGAGTTTCGATTTACTCACTAGGTACTTGCAATGGCTGCAGGTTTTTTTTATTAACACAGTTCTTGTATCATTTAATACGTAAGTTGTCGTTCAAAATTCGCAAACCATTTTTCAGCCGCATGCCAATATCCGATTGAGCTGAAATTAAACATAATGTAACAAACGAACAGAATCACTTGATCATTTATATTATTAGTATGGATTACTTCGCGAGTCTGTTGTACTACCAGTTTTATCTTTACCCATGTTAATAGGTTTCCTCTGAACTACTCTAAATGCGTAGACTTGATCAGCCATACAAGGCAGCAGTGGCGTTGATATCGGCTCCCACCGGTTCCACTTACTCAGAAATTAGGGCACGACGCTACAGGCTTTAATAATATATACATACATACATACATACATCATAGTATCGCAGTCCACTGCTGGACGTAGCCCTCCCCCAAGGTACGCCACGAGTCCCGCTCTTCTTTTCGCCATCCAGTCACTGCCAGGCTACCCTACTTATAAAATATGCTGCAGGGTTATTAGGTAACTGATACTACTTCAAAAGAGTAGTTGTGTGGTTTTTTGGGTGATTGCATACGTCCCTTACGCACTCACTTGCTAGTAAGGGACGAACGCTTTATATCCGACATATATTATATAGGCTGGTGTAAATCTCTAAGCGTGACTTAGATTGGATTGGCGAATGACCCTAGTATTTACATATCTATTTGCAAAAATCGAAGAGATATCTGATTCTAAAATATATCATTATTCATCTGAATTACTTATACATTTTCAAGTAGACACTAAATAAATTACAATTCTAAAATGATTCTTGAAAGGAGGCTGTTTAAAGACAAACTTTTAAGTTTGTTGCTGCCTATATTTTGCAAAATATTGGTTATTCATTCATGTTAAATCTGAATGTTGCTTACCCGATAAAGATTTGTATATAAAAGTGGCACAAAACGTTTCCTCACGGAAAAATGCCACGCGCGCGCTTTGTGCCTTAACAACTTTTTAAACATTTAACACAAGAAAGAGCAATCGCCACGAGTATGATCTTTATGTAGAAACGTTCAACAAGGCGGGTGGTCGTTAGTAAGTCGATAAATACCTTTGCCGAGTTAGCATTCCCAAAACCGACTGACGTCAGGGAAAGACGGCTCGACGTTTATTAAACATGCATTGCAATAATGATGAGATCTTTCAAAGGCGTGAACGAGATAAAAATAATCATTTTATTCGATTTTATGTCTGGTTCTGAGAACACAGAAATGATTGCTTAAAAATACCTCTTCGAAAATAAATATTAACCACTCAAAGTTGAACAGCAAATTTGAGACATTAAGAACTGTCGAAAACAATGTTGACTTACGCCCAAGTAGGTCCTTCAAACTACTTTAGAAGACAATAGCATCGCAGATAAGCTTCGAAAAACTACTTGAATTCGTCGAAAAATGACAAAAGCAGGTAAATCAGAAGAACGGTTATTATCGTGTAGCTCTTTGTCTTCATATCGGTAAAAAAAGCCGCAAGTCGTTTTATTGATTTTAGACGCCTTAAAAGTAAACTTATTATGTGTTCAGTAGTTTAAGATTGAAGGATAATAAAGTCTATCTACTAGTTTTACCATTTAATTTCATTCCTATACAAATACAAACCAAACGGGTCATTTCCGGGATAATAATATGATTAATATGATATATTCTCATAACAATTTCAACTGCCAAATTTATTTTATTCGGGCGTGAAATTTTCACGTTGAAAAGGTAAACACAGCTCGCATTTTTTATTACATGAATAAACAAATAATCGACGATATTCCCACTTCCCACCTAGATAATAAATAAAGACATTTAACCGATTAAAACCATAAACATGTTAATAAAATACAGTAGCAGATCTCGGATTTCTGATCTCAATGCGGGAAGTATCGTGTTCATGCGTGGGCGGAACTAATTCAGTTTATTGCCCAATCAATTAATAATGCTGTTGATAGTTTTAATTATTTGCAAATCACGCCCACGGTTAAGTAATAATAGATCTTATCTGGTTTTTACGCCGGTTTTTTGACACGTTTGAAAGGCATTGTATTTGCGCAGTGTTGAAAGTTGAAACTGTTGAAAGGCAACCTAAGTTTACGTATCTCTTGACACTTGAGATTTTTTAACGTGTGTAAATTTATTTAGCCATTAGAATTGGAATCTTCAACCCTTGACGCTAGAGTTGCTTTTTAAATGGACTGCTATGATGAAATTCGGCTAACTCAAACGATCTCAAGTCAACGGTCTCAAGGACAACGCAACGAATCCGCAAATCAAAGGGCAGAGGGCCTACCGCGAAAGGCATTCGAAGTTTTCCCTTTCTGTCGGACTTGGGAGCTAGTACATAAGTGTGACAGAGAGGGAAAACTTCGAATACCGTTAGCGGTAGGCCCTCAGAGCTAGTGAATCGTCTGGACTCTCTGGAACCGCAGGCGTCCATTACAGTGTCTGCTTACCAGGCTGGCCATGCGCTTGTTTGCAACCGTCGTGTCATGGTATAGAAAAAATCTAGTGTCAGCATTCAGCAAGCAGTTTCTATTAAACTCTGCTTGGGACTACAATACGTGAACGGGATACCACTGTTTGGCTCTCTCTTTTACTTACATTACCTATTGGTCCCTTTCCCAAATTTTATTCCCCCACGCGCAGCGAGCGTTTGATTATATCATCATCATCATCATGTCAGCCGAAAGACGACATAGGCCTCCCCAAAGAGTGCCAAAGTGTTCGTTCCTGTGCCACCCGCATCCAGCGGACTCCCGCGACCTTTACCAGGACATCAGTCCACCTTGCTGGCTTGCTGCGCATGGTACGTGGTCGCCTCTCCGCCTCAACGGCCATCGGTTCTGCGTGCAATGTAACAGTATAGTTATAAATTATATAATTAAACCAGCATGTCAACTATCCGAGTGGATAGCTCGTACAATTACAGCCCACGCTTATCGCGGTAGCGCGGGCGAGGCGCCGCCGTATCGGAACTGCATCGGATTAGGCTGGAGTCTAGACTTGTTTGTCCATGTTGCTGTATTTACCTAGTTTTTCCTTGTGTGCGCGTATATATCGTATATTTGAGATTGGTAGAGTGCATTGGCAGCTGTCATCTAATTGACTGTTTATGACTTTTAAATGATTTACCAATAAATATCAATATCATCAAACGTCAAAGTTGACATAACTATACTGAAATGAAAGCTGTCACCGGCACTTCCAATCTGAAATAGATTATAGCAATATTAGCAATGCAACGATGAGAAATTTATACGGAAAGTACTCGCTAATTTTATAACATTTTCCTTACACAATTAAATGTTAAAGGGCACTTACTCGACGGAAGCTTGCCTTGAGTTCTCGTGACTTTTCCAGAAAATTCTCAGAATATTCCTAAATTTTTGAGAATTTTCTACAACTTTTACATTGCTGTGTGTACCTGTGTATTACCAAAGATGCAAGTGAAACCGCGGGCTAAAATATAGAGCAAGTTCACCCAGAGGGTTCATTTTATACAGTGGTGGAATAATTCTTAAAATTGGACGTATACTTCTGGAGACCTCAATTCATACAAACCTACAACCGTCAGATAGCCACGCACTCGCAAACTTTACCTCTTATAATTTTAGTATAGATAAAGGCCAATGATGTTTCCAAAAACGAAATAATCTACAATAGCTCCACTAGCAATACATTCGCCAATTCTTCCTTGGTCTATCCTTCCATCTGTTCTTAATATGCATGTATCGTATCACGACTGGTCTGGACAAATTTTCCTTTACCGACAATTTGAGTTGCTGCAAAAATAACGCGGTGCTATCGATATTGTTACTTTTACAAATATAAAAAAAAAAAAAAAATGAAAATAGTTTATTACATAAATTGCGAGTTTAAATGACAATAGGTTTGGGCCTTCCTAGTAGGTAAAAAATACCTGTGTCAGGAAGACCCGCTCCTCCATAAAAAAACAGTTGTTGTTTATTTAATGTAAGTACTTATTTATAGCTTAGATTAAAAACAGAAACAGAGACGAATCAGTGTAGTAAAGTATTAATGTGTGAGTGTGTGCGTGTGTGTGTGTGTGTGTGCGTGTGTGTGTGTGTGTGTGTGTGTGTGTGTGTGTGTGTGTGTGTGTGTGTGTGTGTGTGTGTGTGTGTGTGTGTGTGTTGTGCAAGCGTGCGTGTTTTGGTGTAAGAAAGTGAGCATGTGTGAGTGTTGTGCAATAAAGTAGGTATAATATATTATATAATTTCCCCATTCTGTTTTGTTTTACTTACTATATAATTAAAATTATATTAGTACAAGATTAAGTAACAGTTCAGTATCTTCATAGCTAAGCATCTTCAGCCATTCCGTTAGAGATCTCTTACCATTATATTGGTTTTGTTGGTATATATTCATTTTAACATTTATTTTATTATAAAGGTATGCTGAGCGGGTTTTATACTGTCTTTTAGCAAACAAAGATTTATATGCTGTAAGTGGGGCAACAGTGTTTTTACGTCTTCTTGTTAAAAGCGTAGGATGAAATTTTAGGGTTTTATGTAATTTTAATACTGTACGAAGGATATACAATTTTCGCATTGATAATTGGTCACTAATCTTATACAGTTCAATTGTGGGAAACCTGTATGGCCTCAAGTACATTACCTTTAGCAGACACCGTTGCCCTCTTTCGACCTCCAAGAATTTGGATTTAGTTGCTCCACCCCAGACGGTGATGCAGTAGGTCATGATGGCCATGCTATATTTCCACATATGGATATGTGTCGAGCTACGAAAGTGCTCATATCAAGGACTAGGTCATAAAGTATGGCCTATAGTTATTATTGGAGTTCTGGAAAAAGAAACTGAAATAAACGCGCGTTTGGCCTTTTTGACTGTGTCTTACGAAAAGTTACTTCAGTATGCCTTGTCAAGGCAAAAGAAACTAAATATCTTGCTATGAACGTGACAGCTATTGCAGTTAAACCAGACAAAAGCTAAATGTGAACGTTTGGTCGCCATATTGTTTTTGTTTTAAACATAACATTAAACACTTGATAGTAATACAGTTATGCTTGTTATTAGCCATAAGTACGCTGTTAAACATAAACGTGCTAATTTAATTTGCCGGTTAATCTTAGTTGATATTCGTTGTTTCCTTCATCATCATCAATATCATCATTACCTTGAGAGCTTATAGTCTTGTCGGGGACATACTCACAGTTTTCTCTTAGATAAGGCTACTTCTTTCACGTCAGGAAACGGTACACCAGCTTTTTCTTCTTGATCTATGTAACTTACAGTTTTTCTTGTTCCTCTCTTTACATGTCTTATCATTAGTACTGGTTTAAAAGATAATCTATTATAAATTATATGTATTCAATATCGTTCTCTCCTTTTCCTTGCGCAATTTTTCCCCTTTATCATATACCTTTATTTTGTCTCCGCACTACATCTTAAATGCAGAATAAGCAACCTATTGTCTATGTACCACCTAAGGACACTGTAAAAAAAAACTACTTATTCTATGCAAATAAAATCTTATCTCATATTTTCTTATGTTAATGGCAAACTTTTTCTATCAGTCTTTTGTTATTTGCTCAAAATGTAACAGTCTAACCGTATGAAATGAAACACACTTAAGGCGCCGTAGGTTCATGGTCTTCTCTCCCTCTCACTGAGCATAAGCGTGAGCGAGATGGAAGTGCGTGCTCGGAAGCGCGGATATCTTGTTTTTTAATTTTAATTTTTTGGCCGTTTAAATAAATAATAATGTATTCACTGATTTCCCTCAAACATGATATTGCCGATTTTTAGAAGCAATTTTAATACTTATAGCTTCTGTGCATAATTTGTTACGAATATTTTAAGTGTATTTTTGTGTATTTTAGACCTATGTTCGTGATTTTTTTCTATCGAGCGAAATTTGCTTAATCATGTTTCGAATCACTGATCTCGCTGCATAAAAGCCTCAATATTACTATTCGTATTTTTTTGAAACCATATTACTATGAACAGACGCATTATATTGTTTCAAAAACTCTGTTCGCTCAACTTCGCTGAACCTACGGCGCCTTAAAATACTCCTCAAAATTAATAAAACGGGTATAGTTTATACAGATATTTTAATGCGAAGTACCCGATTTCTGTGCTTTTGAGTTTGATCAATGCTATCTATGCAGGAGTGTAACTCGGGCCTGGTCAAAGCCCTCATAAATATTTTAATTCGTTCGGAGTGACTCAGCACAGACCATTCTTCTGTATTGTTTTTATGTAACCCGCATACAACAAACCTTTGTAGACCATGTTTGTATGTTTATCTGCATAGGCCAGAGCGTTGAGTGAAGACGCTTTTGAAATATAAACATTATTCAGTGCATATTATAACCTTTTTCACAGGCCAGGTAAATATCATAAAGACTTCGACAGGCGAAAACCTGTACCTCTTCAACTCTAAATAAATGCATACGGAACTCGTATTATGGTCATATAATCTGGCAAACCGGGCACCGAAGTAGATGGCCGCGTGTTGTTTGTTTGTATTCGGGGTAACGAAAACGGTTCTTTCGAAGAAGTGAGGGGGTTTACGGGAGCGAAAAATTGATCTAGCAAATATTAATTTCCGGGAAAACTCGTTTTCTCCGGTAAAACACAAAAGTGCAAAAAAAGCCAAAGCCCGGTCTCCCATTTACTATTTATAATAAGCCACAATGCATAATTACCATGGGGCCCTATAATAGCAAAATTAAATAACAGATGTATGTACCAGTAGACCGTTGCGTGCTTGCGACCATTAATAGAACGAAGCCCCTATTATTACAGTCACATGAACTATAGCCGAAATAGGTACTATAATGACTATTATTAAAGTATAATTCAATAATACGAAACGTTGAAGAGAACGTATAAAAACAACATGTCATGAAAAATTATGACATATGGCGGATCTTTTCTTTAGACCTGCTTTAATAAAGGTAACTCATTACATAATAGTAAGCCTAGCTTGAATCTACAGGGTGCAATCTTTTACGTGATACAAAATAGCAAAATGTGAATCTATCCATGATTCTGAGCAACTTTTATTATGGGACCAACTTTGTGTTATGCCAAAAAAAACACACCTGTTCATACATTCTTGTCAGTCTAAAATGAGCAGAGTTAATGAAATAGTTGGATTTTTTTGGCATAACACAAAGTTGGTCCCATAATAAAAGTTGCTCAGAATCATGGATAGATTCACATTTTGCTATTTTGTATCACGTAAAAGATTGCACCCTGTATACCTATTATGGGGTCTAGGATAAATAAACAGATTTAACAGTGATAAAGCGGGCGGTCATTAGTAAACTTGACAGTTATTGTCAAATTTACTATTGCCCGCCACCGCAGGCCGCGCCAGTCTGAGAGAGGCCTGTGTAAAGTAGCTGTCATAAGGATTGGACACATTGACTGGCAAGGCAATGTGTAATATCACTGTCAAATCTCCCGAAGTGTCCCACGACACAGTAAACATAAATTGTATACGAATTATCGTAGAAAGATGTAATATTGTTCTGTGTTTACATCTCCTAGTAAGCTTATATTATTATACTCCTCTGTAACATTACAGCCCAATAAGTAGCCCACGTTTTCAATAAATATTTGAATGTGATTTCTTCATCCCATCTAACAGAATAATGTTTTTAATAACCATACAAATCCCTCGACCTGGGGTCAAATGCCAACGCAAGCGTAGATTGCATCTTCAATATGCAATACTATCCGCAAGCACGAAAGCCTTCTAAATGTTACCTGCATACCGGTTACAAGACTTATAAGACAACATGATAAATGGCCCAGCATTCAAGCTCTTAAATTACTCGGCCATTAACGCAGCTTCGTTAAAACAATGGAACTACGAAATTAACAAAAGAGCGCATTCCTTTAACCGGATTAAAAGATCTTGAAACTGAGCCAAGGATGATATCAAGTCCGAAAAGAGAAGTGACTGGACGCCACGGAATCTGGGAGTCGAAGAAAAGAACAGCCGGACCAAACTGAACTGATTCACCAGGCGAACTGAGTCAGTTCGTTATCTTACTTTTATGACTTGCATGTGCCTACCCAGCCAGTACAGCAGCCGGTATAAATTCTCTTGTTTTGTTTTATCAATTACACTGCGGATGCTCGAATCGACAGAAATAATATAGCTTTGATGATTGTTAAGTATTGAGGCGGTTTCCTCAATACTTAACAATCATCAAAGCTATATTATTTCTGCATTTTTTTATTATTTATTTAGCAAAATGTGAAAGTCATGAATGTTACACGGACCGTTATGGACATTATTATGAGCCATCAGGTTATCATTTATCAACCTATCTTATGAATTGTATCAGCGAGCGGTTTTATCTTTATGTTAAAAACCTTCTAAGACACGTCTCATAAACTTCGAAGATTTCGTATATTGCTGTTAATTCACGCAGATAACCGACCGGACCGGACCTCCTGTGATTTGCCGATAACGGAGACTAAAACACAGAAATTCAATTAAAGAAGGCTGCGTTATCAGTCGAAGGTAAGCCAGGATAGAAAGGGCAAAAAGGACGCACGGACAGTATTGCTTCATGGTCTTATCGCGAGCAGTAACTTGTCGGGTACATTCCAGGAATGGCGTCGGTCGGATGGCCTGATTGACTTCGCCCACACCGTGCGCCATTAACGGGCGACGCCTCTTGGAGCCCCTTTTGTTCCCGACCAGTCCCGACAGGTAGTTTACCTGAATTTGCCAAACAAAGCTTCAAAGAAACGCTGGCAAAAAAAATACCTTCGATGTCAAGTGCTTTAGTTAGTCTATTTATGTGGTGTCTCCTAGTCTGGAGATACGAAGGTAATTAGTGATTGTCGCCGCCATGCTGTCATAAGTGATTAATGGCTTCTAGGACTTGATAACATTTTCTCTTACGAGAAATTAGAATTTTGTTTAGCCTTTACTCTCGAGATCCTCATTTGTTTGAATAATGTTAATTTATTTCGGATGCGCTCTTTGTTTAGATCCCACGTTTGTCGCTGACTCATTCTCTACCTGTCAACGATTCTAATTCTATTCTGTCATAAGTACACCGTCGAGTCGCATTCCTGAGAAGCTCATTATCCCTTAAAACAACTTAAGGAGTAGCCTTTTACGACAATAGATAACGCGGTATTTTTTTATGGTTTCGTCAGTATATTTGTATAAATATTTTAAGATGTCTGATTGTTGACAGGTTTTTATCTAAATCGAAGTGTTTCTTACCTTATTTTTAATGTCCTTTAAGGGATCAATTTTACTTTCCCTCTATTCAATATTATCAGCCCTAACCAAGCTCCAATAATAGGTACTATCAATATGGTTTAAAGTTACCCATTGAGAGCACTTTCCGCGTTTCCCAGACGTCCCTAACCTGTGAATCGATCCAGGCGGTTGTAAATCTCGACTGAGGACGATACGGCTAAAAGCAATGTAAAAATAGGGTCGGCTAAGTGGAAGTTCGTGTTTGTTGATAAGTTTTTGTGACCGGCCGACTCCGAGATAGCGGTGCGTCGGGACGATAATGAACAAGCAGGATGCCTCGAGAGACTCCAGATTAGGCCTGTTTGGACGCCATTATTTGATTGTTTCTTTTTTTGTTGCTGATAACATTCTCATGCCGGTTAAAAGCATCGCGTTGATTACACTGACTTGTTGCCTAATCATTAGCTTGTGTTGTCGTGCCAGCTTTCGAGCACCTGTCTTAAACAAACAGAAACCGTGCGTTGCTTAACTAAGACAGAGATTTTAATTCTCAGGACAATTGAACACTTGGAATGTTTGCTTTGTTAATGCAGGTAGTTTAGAGTTTTAAGTGCCGCTTGATGGGGCCAGCCGGTTACTTATCCGGTCAGTTCAAGTGGATTGTCCACAAATTCGGGTGCTCAATGCGAGCGTGGTTCTCTCACGCTGTAGCTCGTTTACTGGCACGTTTCCGCGTTGTCGTGCTATTAAATTGAATTTACGTACTAAGCAACTGTCCGAGCTAGAATATTTATCGTCCCGCCTGCTTGTAACGTGTCAAGATGAACGGGATCTCAGGGTTCGCAGATATTCTCCCGCTCGTTTCTGTTGCGAATGATAAGGACAGTGCTAACTAATCGGCCGATCGTCGATAGGGACCTTATAGCGTTGAATTAGAGTGTACATTTGTTTGTTTTTATAAGGTAAAACACTTTCAAATCGTAATGACTCGCTACGGTCGCATGAGCGCATTCAGATCCGCGTCGCTGGTAGGAGCGGCGTACGTGCAACAGCTGCCGTTACAATAGAGTCTTTATTCCCCGCTAATAAGGTTGGAAATTGTTCGAGCTGCGCGGACGGTTGCGCGCGCGCGTATATCCTTGCACCGCTGGCGCCGGCGCCGCACTTAGCGCTATTTTTTCCCGCGGCGGCGCTACAACGACGTTCATAATTTATTCATTAAGCCAGTAATTTATGCGCATTTTCATACATAGTCGTGTAATTTTCTAGTTTGCGTCTATTGTGGACGTTTTTGTTGTTTTCTTATCACGATTGGCAGCTGCTGCCGGTGTCTGACAATAGGGTGTTGAAGTCTATTGGCATCCTCAGTTATTAAGTCATTATAGAATTGTAGAAGTATAGGGGGCGGGGGCACGCCATGGTGTCGCCTCACCTCGCCACCTATCATTCACAAGGTTTACCGACAACCACTTCAGTTGAACCAGTTCAGTACGACCTCCCATGACGCATATTTATTACGAATCTTGGGGTCAAATTATACTAGCAAGTAGGGTGAGTTTGCAACTTGAATCGCGTCCTATTGCGTGTCGGTTTTCTGTGAGAACCTTTGTTTGAAAAAGTTATAAACTCATCAAATCCCTTTATGAACTGGTCCCTGTGAGGCCGTGACTAATTGATGGAAGCTCGTCGGTCGTAACGAGACCAATCAACTGGGAGCTGTAATAGATACGTTTAGTTCTTATTTATAGATCATTCACTCAAGGAAGATATTTTTAAACGTTGTTAAAAGCTGTTTTTATTTGAGTTACTCTAAGGAGTACAAAAGAAGCAGCCATATCTTAATATCTTAGACCTTAAGAAAAGATAAGGACTTACCTTCTTTAATAGCATAACAATATATCGTTGATCTAATGAAAAATTCTGGGCGCATCCTCGCGTTTTGGCTTTGTTTAAGTCTAGCACGTCTTTCTGACAAGTGTGACAAAGACTGATCTGAAATTTAGGCGTTCAAGTTGTTAACACTGACGTCAGACGTGTTAAATTAGTGTGCACCAATCATGTCATGTGTTAATAGCGCCGCTACCGCTTAACCGCAGGCTACTGGCCTTGCTACTCTAAATTAGTTCGTGTTACACATGCAAGGGACCGGAGACAACAGACTGTCGATATTTGACGCCAGATCGACTAAGCAAGTCTGGCTAAACATTCGTGTGACTGGAGACATCCTATCTCCTTCTTGTTAGCACTATTACCCTCAAAGATAGAGATGAGTATATGTTTCTATCCTCACACTGCAGATGTTCTTGGTGGCTACTTGGCTAAACTATATTTCTGTTCTTTTTAGACGCCAGATACTTCTGAACATTAAAGCGTCCTGCGTTCCTAATTTGAATCCCTGTTTCTGTTGGAACTACTAGGACGGTCTTCCATCCTCTTTATAGGGTCTTGCTTCCAGATTTTATACTCTTCTGCTTTGTTTTATGGTATTTGCGCTAAAACCTGTCCTTTTTTCCTCCCTTCTGATAGACCTAACCAGCAAAACAAGCATAGCAACTAACGATTCAGACGTTCGTGAATATACATAACCAGCGTATGAATGAGTAGGGGCACGTCAAAACATGGGCTAATTAACGAGCACTGGGTAAGACTGGTCCCAGTTAACTACATCCATGCATATTCATTCAATTAGCTTCGCTTGCACACTTCCCTGGGACTTAATTAGTGGTTTTTGCAAGGAATATGTAGCCATTAAGACATCAAGGATAGACAATCAGTAGTCATTGTGTAGCTGAAAATAGCTCCCAGCACACATCAGGTTTCCATCTCTGATACCGATTTTATAACCGCTATGGACATTCAAGGATTATCAGGGGAGCGACAAGAAAACGTGACGTGTAATATGGCCAATATGGGTCATACATATTGAGTATGCAAAAGCCGTCCCGTGGTCAATTCGCGCGGTTATTAGAGGCATCCTTGCATATAAAAAATGTCGTGATTGCATGAAATCATTCAAGAAGAGTCCAACCAAAAATTTGGCGTTGTATATAGCCCTCAACTTTGGCTATGGCCACAGAAGAAACGCCATCCTAAATCTCTGTGTGCCATAACCTTAATTCGTCAATTGGAAGTACCTTTTCGTTGTGCTTTTAAGGCTTAGAGGAATGCTAAGAAGAATGATCAGGGCAAACAATCCGGTTTTCAGTGAGGGTTCAAGAATGATTTAATTTTGTATGTAACAAACAATAAATGCTTGACTTTTTCCTGAAATTGGCTTGTTCTGTGTGTATTTAGTGGCTACGGAAACTTCAGGGGCATAAGTTATGTTTCGAAAAACGGCTGGTCAGTTACGTAATGCATGTACGCGCGTCAGATCTAAATGTCACTATATGTATGGGAAAATGGCAGTTGAATTATCCTAGCGCTTGTTCGAAAAGTTACCCGTTTACCCCTCTGGTGTAATCACACAGTAAAAAAAAAGAGGTCGGGATCCTACAGGATCGAAAGGGGAGTACCAAAATACCAAATCAATGTACCAGACAGTTGTCGAAACAGTTCTGCTTTTACATGTCTCTAATATTTAGTCAAATGGTATTACAATTACCTTGCAAATACTAGTCTGAGCGAATATTCATAACCGACATTGAAATAGTCGAGAGAATTACTATTCCACCTTCGTAGTGTAAGGTCATAAATCTTGATCAGGGCTGGCATACTCCTTTCCGACAATTCTCAAGCGAACCATTTTAAGTCTGACCTTTGATTGCTCATACTTGTTACAAAATCCAGGGGTCAAGTTACACTAGATATAGTAGAGGTGACTCGAGAGTATTAGTACTTTTATAGCAGCATGACATAAGCCCCTTCTCAATTGAGGTCTTGTGAACGCACTCTGCATAGTAAAATATAGTAATTTGTATGCTAAAAGATTACTCAGCCATCAATATTGCTTTCCATACAAACACAGACGTAAATGACTTGCATTTGTTTCTGAGTTGTGTCGTTTTGTGAATACGGATAGTTTACTTTTGTGTGTAGGTACTTGAGTAGACTTGACGATAAGATCTATGAAGATATGTTCCCGTTGACATCTTCCATCTTGTTCTGTAGTTTCTAGTAATGAATAGGTGATTTGCTGACATGCGTCCCACGATGCCATTAAAACCAGCGAACGAGCCATAGAAGTCTAAGTAGCGCCGCAAAATCGGCCCACACAATGAGTGCCATTGCCATTACGCGGGGATGGAGGCGGGGTGTCAAAACGATGCCAGGCAGCCGTTTAGTTCGAACATGCGCATACAGGTTTTAGGCACGTGTTTGGGTAGAAAGTAAGGAGCTCGCATTCTATGGTTTTTTCGTTCGCTGATTAAAACGTGTTTAGAGCTCTGTATCTGCGTGGTATTCAGTTGATCATTAGTTCTCTCTCTGTGACCCTGCCACGAAGCTACATATTACATATATAATCAACTGGACTGGACCACTACACCAAAGACCTACACCAAAGATACTGGGAGGAGATAGACACATGCAGACTACACAGACCAAAGAGATTCTGTCGAAACGCGACAACAAACTCACAACCGCACTACTGCACATAGAGACCAACTACGCAAGATAGTTGGAATAATAACAGGACTCAACACCTTGAACAGGCATCTATACAATTTAGGTATCACAGACAGCCCCATGTGCAGAGCGTGCACGGAGGCAGAAGGAACAACTAAACACATTCTACTGGACTGCAAGCAGGTAGAAGAATACAGGAAAAAGCACCTAGGGTCTCCAGAGTCCAGACACACTACGGGACGCAGTCAGCAACACCAATGCACTCAACTACTTCCTAGAGGAGCTATGGTGGTTAGAGAAGCGCTACCCCACCGATTTCACGCAAAATAGGCACATTGGATGTCGATTTGCGGAAAATGCCTAGTAATACTAACTAATTTGTGGTTCTGTGAGCCGTAGAACTCGCTCGTTCAATAATCCTAGTAAGTTTAAGCTAAGTTGGTGCAATACTATGCTATACGAGTATGAGACGTCTGCTCCAGTGCTCCAACATTCAGTTAAAATTCATTTATTAATAATATTCGTTACACGAAAATCGGTACCCTATTTATAGACACAGCAAGGGGCACCAACACCAATAGATTATTCTAGAAAAAGGGCCGTCAAAACTACCAAAATACTATACGTCATCACAATCCTATTCAGTTACGTCCTTATAGAACGACTTAATACATGGTCTCGGTCACCAAAGTACCTTGATCCCTGAAACTCTCGCGTCCTGACCCCGCGTTCACCCTTTTACCCAAGAAGAGGAGGGAGGGGAGGTCTACAAAAACGGTTTGAAATCATGCGCAAGCGGCGCGTGGCGACAGATGTGGATGTTAACCGAAAAAATGGTACCGTCAACAGATTAGGAGGGATATAAATATTGTGTTTTCTATTTGGTTAAGGTTTTTGCTGATTTGAACTGTCGGTTTCTGAAATACCAAGGTCAGGAGTAGGTACATCTTGTTGAGTACATTTTTTTACGATATTTTGTGACTCTATTCGTCTTTGTCTCAGTGACCATTGTACTCTAATGCTAGCCCCACCTAAAAGGTAATTGTTCCATTCTGATATGCATTTGGTCAGGGCCTGTAAAACATTGGTTGCCAAACCGCAGTCGGGCCAGCAGTTTCAGCGTTCATCGCGAACATAGCCACAAACAGACAACAAAACCACATATTTATGTGGTTTCTGCACATTCCAGTAAACTGTTTTCCTCCAAATACATATCTAAATATATCGCTGCATCAGGCAAAATGTGGTCATCAGCTTCTGAAAAGCAACATACGATATAACAAAGACACATGCATATATCCCCAAAAAAATATTTTTTTCCTTTTTCTGGTAGAGTTAAGAACGATTTTTTGACCGTGTACAGCGTGCAGCACGACCGAAGTGAACCCTCGATTTTATTTTGATTCTGCCAAGTTATTGGTTAAAATAAGGTCATTGTTGATTGAGAACCATTGTAACAAAACCTGATACTTTTAAATTTTTAATGATATTCCGTTTTTAACAAGTTATACACTATACAATTAAACAGTTTACCCTGTTTTAGCATAATAGTATGTACTTACAGCAGATAAAGGAAATAATGAGTGTACTTAACCCAGCTGCGCAGTTTGGCGAAGTTTTCGTAGAAGTTTGAAGTTTACTTTTAGATGTGAGCATTTTTTTTTTTTTTGAATGATTGTAAATCTCACCGTGACACAGCTCGTGCAGAGCTTGTTCACACCAACTAACAAAGTAATTGTCGTTGTAGGATCCGACAAAGATAGGTACTTTTCATTTGACTGTTCAGACCGGAAGTGTCCAACACTGATGACATGTCATCAGTGTCGGATAGTTGCATGACACCACATTTTTTATCAAGCCTAACGTTTTTTGCCGACGCTACGCCCAGCTGTTTATTTATACCGGACAGTGGTGTATATCGGAGTATTGTTTACGATATGGCTTTAGCTGCGCCGGCTGCAATAATAAATATTGCTACCGTTCGTTACCAGGCCAAGATTACTAACTTACTGTCTTAAAGTATAAGTATACCTAGTATCCCGAATCGCTAAACTTAAGTGGGCGGGGCACATAGCACGTAGAACCGATGGCCTTTGGGGCGGAAAGGTTCTCGAGTGGCGACCACGTACCGGAAGGCGCGGCGTATAAGGCCCCCAAGGTGGACTGATGACCCGGTAAAGGTCGCAGGAGTCCGCTGGATGCGGATGGCGCAGGACCGGTCACTTTGGCACTCTTTGGGGGAGGCCTATGTCCAGCATTGGACGTCTTTCGGCTGATATGATGATGATGATACCTACTACCTAGTATCACGTCCTTACAAACTTCTATAGCCCCATTATACCACTTTACGGGCCGATTTCTGGGATTAATAACATATCCTCATATCCTTCCCAACTCCTACTTAGACTTGTATGGTTTTTACGTTCGCTGGGTACAGGTAACTATGAGGAACCAAGATGTCACACTTTGAGGCGTCTACTTTGTTTAATTGCAACATACTCTAAAATCTGTTTTTGTTTTTTACAGGTAAATATCAACAAATGCATCGAGCAACATAAATCAATCACCGCTTTACACAATCAATTGGAAAGGAAGGACAAGTATTATTATAAACATTATTATCACTAACATACTACCGTCATTAATGTCATTATACACAACAATCGACAACTGTAAACATCCCCTTCTGCAACCTTATCGCTTTCAAAACCAACTACGCGAAACCAATAACATGTGATAATCGAATCCCGTTCAACTCGACAAAGTCCCAAAGCGAGTTGACAATTAAAATCCTTTCCAAGTGCGGGAGTCATTGTTTGCGATCGAAAATGCGTCTAATTTGAGAAGGTATTAAGTGGCTAGGAAGTTAGTGTGTAGTTGGTACTTTTGTAATTGAGACGGTTTGGTGGCGCCTGGCGCCAACGCATCCGCTAGTGATGCGACGGTGTCGACGAAGACCTAATAATCTAATAAACGATCATGTTCGAGTTAAAGGGCATTATTACAAATGTGTGTAACCAATCAGGGTGACTTCACTGACTCTGGATAAATTTTTGTTTGACGACTGATACTATTTGCGTACACATTTTTTTAAATGTCCTTTAAGCCACCTCGCGACTGCGCCTTATGAACGGCTAGGTTCTTATGGCACACTTTTCACTATTTATTTACAAGCTTTTATTTAACTTGCTCTGTTCGTATGTAGGTTAATATTTATGTTATCCTTCGAAATATGCAAATTATTTTTCAGCCGCATCCGATTGCAATCAAATTTTGCATATTTTTGGAAGTTCGTTGACAATGACAACGTAATATTATGACACCACCGAGCTGATCCGATGATGAAGACAGAATAGATAGATTGCTGTATTATATTGTATGAATAATGCTATATAGCACGAGAGTAAGCATTTACTGGAATAAATTGTGCTCTTTTAAAAATGATAATGGATTTAAAGTAGTGTCAAACAACAAAGTCCGCACAACACTTTTGTTAACCGCTTTTTCACTAACCTCAAAACGCATCGAAATTGTCCTGGCGCCACTGCAATCGTAAAACGCATGACTAATTGTCGGGGATTATCCACAACGTCAATAAAAACACTTACTTTAAACACCCAACCAATACAATATGAACCTTATTCCTCAGTCACAAAGTCGGTATTCGCTGCAACGTGCGCTGCAGTTAGTTTTATTCGATTTGTCGATGCGTCGCGTGACCTCGATAGACGAGTAGCGACCAACCCTATTGTACGTGGTAAATTGTTTTTTTATTTATTTGAACATTAGCGCATTATGCATACAATTTACGTGATGTGATTTAATTGACTGTTTCGTTGGGAGAGTGAGCGAATCGAGTATGTAAATGTGGTGTGGACGACGATGTGACATCCTACCCCTGGTCAGGTGCAAATCAAGTGACGTGTCAGTTATACCTAACTGGGTGGGCCCAACGGAAGATCAGCGCTGGCTGCAAAGCCAGCATCGTGCTGAGTTGGGCCCATTTCGTGACACGGCAGTCACGGCACAGATTCACTCTTTCTTTTGTCTATGTCTTGCAATACTATGTGTTGTGTCATGAGTAAATGTTTGATTCTTGATACTAAATCCATACTATACTATCCATACTTAATATACTTAATCCATCCATACTAATATTATAAATGCGAAAGTGTGTCTGTCTGTCACGCTTAAACCGCTGAACCGATTTGGATGAAATTTGGTATAGAGATAGTTTGAGTCCCGGGTAAGGACATAGGATAGTTTTTATCCCCGTAATCATCCCCTAAGGGGGTGAAATGGGGGGGTGAAAGTTTGTATGGAGCTGCGATATAAACGAGTTCCACGCGGACGGAGACGCGGGCAGAAGCTAGTTAGAAATAATTGAAGTTAGCTACAAATTACATTCACTTGTTGGGTATACTACCTAATCTATGCTAATATCATAAAGACGAAGTCTGCGAGGTTGAGCTTTGTAAGTTTGTGAGTAGGAATGATCAGATTTCAATAATTATTTCTACTGTGTATGGAATGGTTCTGGGTGGACATAAAAACTATATTTAGTCCCGTAGCTTTTCCTGCTTTCTCTTGCCTTATCGTCGCGGGCTGTTATAAACGTGAAAATCTGAACCGTTGCACGTTTGCTCTTAACATTAACGGATTTTGACGAAACTTTCCAGTAATGTCTCTTAAAAATCAGAATAGGATATAGGCCGAAGAATCGGGCAGTAGATATTTTGTCTATGGTGGTTACAGTCGCGTCGCATTGCGTTTGTGCGGCGCCTTACGCTTGGCTGTCTGCCCGGCGCAGTGACATAGAAAAACCCCGGGACCTATCCGAGAAACGTAATCAATTCGAATCAGTTTTGCATTTGACGTGCGCGCTCTCAATGCACCAAGTACAAGATACCCACTCACTTGGCAAAGGGGGAACAACCCTGCACATGTCCCCTGGGTACTAAAAGAGTGACAAACTTTAAAGGCCAAAATAATGTATGCTAGATACGATTAAATAAATAATATCTGAACAATTGCAACTAGTTTTTCAGACAAATACGGAAGGTAACGTCTGCTACGCAATTTGTAAATTCCAAATTAAAGGAAAAAATAACAATTGAATGCTTACAACCACACGCGTTCCTAAGGCGTTGTAAAAATTTGGTACCTAACCGAAACCGACGATTCCGATAGCTCGTTCTTTGAGAGCGGCGGGCCGCGTATGCTTGTCGCCGGTTCGAATCCTGCTCAAAGCACTAATAAACGCATTAATTTGAAAGTCCATTGGCATATCTACTATCCCAATTTATAAAACTCCTTTATCAGTACTATCAGTAGGTAATATGTATATGGAATACATAGGGTACACTATGACAGTCTTTGAAGTCAAAACGAAATCGCTTCGATGACGACAAACTTTCGTCATAAAGTCATAAATGACTAATAAAAATTCCTAACAATTATGTTTTGAAATATAGAACAGACTAATGTAAAAAACGAAATTCCATGTAGCCATCGTATTTATTGCAAACAATTTCAGCCATACCAAGGTGAACACCGCCATATATCGTGTACTAACTAATTCTAGCGCGAAACGCGGGGGTTAATATTTTGACACCCAATAACTCACTCTTGGAACGCGGCCATTACTGGAACGATATTGGAACAATGTTTACGATAAATCTACGACGCTTATATCTATACAATCGTTAATATTATAAATGTAAAAGTATAGCTACAAGTAACAATGTTAAAAAAAAGTATAGCTACGAGTTTAAACTGACAACGCCCCAGTGTTGCCAACTTGCTATGGCCAAATTGGTCCAACTTGTTTGGCAGTTTCAGTTGGTGTGATAAATTGCATTGTCTGCAGTGTGTTTAATTTAAACCGGCAAAACTGGCCAAAAAGCCAGTCGTTATTGTGCTTCAGTGTTGCTAGTTTTAACTCGTAGTTTCGTCAAACGTGCCACTGCCCATCCCATTGGTATACAAAGTTTCGTGTTATTCTAAATAGCATGTCGTTTTAAAATGATAGCCAAACTACATTTGTATAGAGAGCCGAGCGTCCTCATCATCATCATTATCATCATCATCACATCAGCCGAAAGACGTCCACCGCTGGACATAGGCCTCCTCCAAAGAGTGCCACAATGACCGGTCCTTTTTTTTTTTTTTTTTGTCGTGGGGAAATGCCTACGCATCCGGTCTGGTTGGGGAACCAGAACGGTATGACGGACTCCCGGGAACCGCCCAACCGCATCCAGCGGACTCTCGTCATGGCGACCCTTAAAAATCGCATAGTACACCCTCGACTCGACCCATCACATCACAAATGGAGTAAGTTTTAAGTACACTCGCCATCAGATATATACTGTGTGTTTTGTTGTGTTGTGTCTCGAATAAATATTTGATTAGATTTGATTTGATTTGATATATCGGAGCGGCCAAAGTGCTTGCAAATATATGAACACGTCTCTAATGCCTTGACAATATGTGTCTTGATGTCCTAGATATATACCACGGACTACACGAGCGCACCTACTGTTTACAATAAACACAAATAACATACAATAACAAAGTAAACTATTTGCACTTATCGGTTCGTACATTAATTTCGCTGTCACTGTCCCTTTGATTTGTGGGTGACGTCTGTGCATTATCCAAGTGAGGCCGGGGCCGTAAATCACCGGGAGATCGTCGCCGGCGCATGTTGCCTCGTTTACACGGGAGTAGTTGTCACTTTAGTTAGACTCCTCATTCTAACCACATATAAAAATATCATCACATACAGCAACACACATACACACTGTCACGCTCGTATATATAGGGAAAAAAATAACAGGTAAATTTCCCACTGAAGGAATATAAATAAATAAATAAATAAATATTTGCGGACAATCTTACACAAATCGACCTAGTCTCAAACTAAGCAAAGCTTGTACTATTGGTACTAGACGACGATAAACATACTTATATAGATAAATAAATACTTAAATATATAGAAAACATCCATGACTCAGGAACAAATATTTCGTGCTCATCACACAAATAAATGCCCTTACCGGGATTCGAACCCAGGACGTCTCGCTTCGTAGGCAGGGTCACTAACCAACTAGGCTAAAGCGGTCGTCAAATATATATCTTCCCTTTCATAATTTGTGATTGTTAAGTTTATTATGTTTTTTTTTTTAACCTTATTACATCTTTGTATAGAAGATCGAATGCCTCCTAACACAAGTTTCATACTTAAAAGGATGTTTAGACACCATTGGTAGTAGGGGGAAGACCCTTAACGCCGGACGGCACTTAGTGCCGGACACTCGTACTATCTCGATAACCAATAAGCCAATAACGCGAGCGATTCAAGGACAAGTAAAAGGGGCGCGGGGGGAAAAGTGGGGCCCCTTTTACTTGTCCTCGCGTTATTGGTTAATCGAGATAGTACGAGTGTCCGGCACTAGGTGCCGTCCGGCGTGGAGGGACTTCCCCTTACCCGTTCGCAAATGATTTTTGTATTTTTAAGTACCGTATGTATTTGCCTACCGTGCGCTATGCCATTTCCTATCCTCGTGTGTTTCAGCCCTTATTTGTCTAGACAAAGCAAGCACTTCACAAGCTACTGCAATGCCTTGCTGATGCGTGAAAAAGAAGTACATTATATCGAACTAGTTTGTTTTGAACTTTATTGCTGAGAAATAAAGCGGTATTTTGTTTGCAGTAATTTCCCTGAAAAGGGTTTTGCTTTAACGCCGTTTATTTTACCTTTTGTGCCACGATCCTTTGAGTTTTCGTTTTGGTAAGACGCATTAGGATAGGCAGATGCTAGGTTTACCTAAACTTTGTACAGGGAAGGTATAAAAATGTATCTCTTTCATGCTTTGCATATTTATTTAAATTGATAGTAGGTAATTTGTTACCATATTCACAGGTTCAGTTCAGAGGTTGCTTCCGCAACCGCGTGCGAAGGTAGGGGAGGGGACCTGCAGGTCAATCACGTAACGCATTGTACGTAGATACGTTAGGTAGATCTAAATTTCAATTGTTATATGCAAAAATGACAGTTGACAGCAAAAAGGACAATGCCCACAGACCATATATCAAAAAGACCCCGCTTAGCCTAATTTTTACTTACAAACAAAGCTGCCATACTTGCGGGGCGCGGGGGACGTCTAGTGCGCTGTGATTGGTGCATTCAAGGCCGCGCGCGTAAGTGATTGGTCCGGTGTCTCAAATATAGAGTGAATTCACCGTATGTGTGGCAGAGGGGGTCGCCCGACTAAGCGACGTCTATAGGTTTACTGGTCTGTGCATTGTCCCAACGCGCTTTCGAAACGTTAGGTGGATGTCACACTGCGCCGCATCTCCGGACGGAGGTGCGTTTCTCGTTGTATGCAAGTACCTCAGTTTGTATATAAATTCCGTATGGTACGGCACACTGCACCGCACCTCCGTCCGGCGAAATTTGTATGCAGCTCCGCACCTCCGTCCGGAGATGCGGAGCAGTGTGACGTGACGAGTGTACGTGATTACCCCTCTGTACTTGTCTCTAGCTGCTAACACAGCGAATCCTCAGCCCGGGCCTCGGGTCCAGAAGAGCTTCTAAATACTAACACAGAACCTTCTCTAAGACTGGGAGCTTCATTTGGCTTGGCCACCCCGAGCCCGAGCCTTTCACTAGCTTATCCCGCCACTGCTGGAGATCAGAAATAACGATAGAAATGTTGAGTTCAGAATCCGCCTTAGATTAGATAGTCATCAAACGGTGCAATAAAACCGCGTATTGGCGCCGAGTGCACTTGGCGAGTCGCCACCGGTGACCTCATTGCGTCCGTTTTGGCGCCACCGCCTAATGATTGCTATCGGCTCGATGATATGCCAACACTGAGATTATCGAGCTACTGGACTTTGCTATTCATTTGTTTTCACCCCACTTCACTGCTCATCACAATACGCGCCTAAGCTGTGAAGCCTCAGGGCCCTCAGGTCGTCTCCCGTAGGCCCTACGAACCTCTCTGTCACCTCTGTGAACGCAGTAGCTGACATCACGGAAACAAACGTATGTGCCGCGTACTTGCCCCCTATTCTGTAACTAAAAGCCGGCTACTACGCGCTAATGCGGCTCACCCCACCGGTCACGAAACTAGACCTCTACATTACGCTTAGTTACTACGGCATCGCGGTGTCAAGTCAAGATATATTTGTGGGTGAGCGTTGAGGCGAGCTTAAAACAAGTTACAGAATAGGGGGGCTGTACTAACGTCGTGACGTAATAACAACTCGTAATCTCTCTTATACAAATACAGTTTGGGTTTGCTCGTGTGAAGACAGGAAGCATTTGATAGAAAGAGTTTTCTCTTGTGCATTACTCGTGGCCACGGAGACCTCTGGTCTTGAGTAGGCAACTCTCTCATAATGGTATTCACGACGCATGCCACTAACTCTCCTCACGCCGATCAATATAAATCCGAGTCTACGGTTCTTCGATTACGCATACTTAAGAATCTCAGAGTCTATCAGAGTCGAGACAAGTTGTGATAGAAGCCGACCGCTGGTTTGCCTTGTGTTCACTCTTTTGCGATGTTTTCAGTAGTTTTCCCAAGTGGTCTCCGGTCGCTGCAATATTGACAGCATGGGTCGGCATGGTCTGAGAAATGTAGTGATATGTCTAACCTCTGACCCCGCATCATGGTCGGCCTTATCACACGATAAGTGACAAGAGCGTCCGTCACTGGCTGACACCGTTCGATAGAACAAGACGACGCTCCTATCTTGTCACTTATCGCGTGATAAGGCCGACCATTATACGGGGTCTGAACGTGTGATTTTGCCGCAAATTAGAGGACCTTAAACCGCTGACATGGAAGACTAGAGTCTATATTTGCGATTTAGAATCGATGTCATATTAACTCATTCACTGCTAAGCTCGTAGCGCTAAAATCGTCCTGTGACGCATGTGTCGTGATTAGCGCTAAATGGGTTAAAGTCAAGGGTTCACTTAGACTTTAGACTAAACTCGAGACTTGTCAATCGCATATCTCCTGATGCTTTGGGAGTTTCACATCAGTATACATCAGAATCAGAACTAAACACTGGGCCACAGCTGCGGTCATAAATCTCATCTGTCACTGCCGGCATAAACACGTGCGCGCGCGCCGAGTGAAGTGCTGCTTATGAGTATTACGTGCCATTTGCCTTTGTGCAACTGTGAAGCTATATTGTAAATTGAATCTTTATGGCGGTTTACACAAAGCGGCGAAGTGCGCGAGGTTTCTAAGGGCACGTTTCCACCGGAGACGTACAGAACACCGCGTATTGAGCTATCAAATTAATCCATTAAATCCGCTCCTCAGTGAAAACAGTATCTACTGCGCTGGAAGTTAACAAAAGACGATTTGGGGCGTGTCCGGACACGTCTAATTTTTTCAAGAATTATTTTGTCTTACGTATTCAATGAACCGTCCCGCCCCTTTACCCCCGTACCGCGCAAGGTGAAAAAGTTCCAATAAAGGGGCATTTATAGGGTGCAACAACTCGTATGCGATTTTCATTACATTGCGGGGCTGCGGGCTAGCGGAATACGACGAATTCAATAAAAACCTGCAATGTAAAACCTCCCTCTGTGTACTTACGTATTTGTTTGTTCGTTGTTTCCATTATAATCAACTAGCTTCTGCCCGCGACTCCGTCCGCGTGGAACTCGTTTATATCGTAGCTCCATACAAACTTTCACCCCCCCCCCCCCTTCATCCCCTTGGGGGTTGATTTCCGAGATAAAAACTATCCTATGTCCTTCCCCAGGACTCAAACTATCTCTATCCCAAATTTCATCCAAATCGGTTCAGCGGTTTAAGCGTGAAGAGGTAACAGACAGACAGACCGACACACTTTCGCATTTATAATATTACTAGCTTCTGCCCGCGACTCCGTCCGCGTGGAACTCGGTTATATCGTAGCTCCATACAAACTTTCACCCCCCACTTCATCTCCTTGGGGGATGATTTCAGGGATAAATACTATCCTATGTCCTTCCCCAGGACTCAAACTATCTCTATACCAAATTTCATCCAAATCGGTTCAGCGGTTTAAGCGTGAAGAGGTAACAGACAGACAGACAGACAGACAGACAGACAGACACACTTTCGCATTTATAATATTAAGTATGGATATGGATGGATATGGATAGTATGGATACTTAGAGATCTTAGGTTTATAAACGGCTTAAGTGTCAGAAGTTAATTAAAATCAGATAGAGACTAATCCATATCTTCCAACTGAATTATTAATTAAAAGGGTTTTTACAAATAAGACGAGGTTAGATTAATATCGCAACTGAGTACAAAGTATTTGGGTGAAACCGCAGTGTAGGACGACTATCTTTGCCCGCGGGTCCGCCCATAACCCGAAAATCCATTCTACGTTTTTGAAATCGGATTATGTACAGTCAGCGTCATATAGTTAGTAGCAGCCGAGGTAGCCAAATATTTCGGTACACGTCTTTATTACTGTAAGAATAAGGGTGTGTTAGTTAGGTACGAAATATTTAGGCGACTCTCCCGCTAACACCGCGTCCCGCCGCGGTGCGCGGAGCGGCATTTTTACCATCGTATGCAAGAATCTCAATTTATATAGAAAACACGCCTATATTACTTCACACTGCCGACGCGGCAAGGCAATGCGCGTGATTCCGCGTGTAAAGTAAATGACAATCGTTTCATATGAAGGTGCGTTCTGCGGAAAAGGGACAGAACATACTCTTGCGTTGCTTTTTTCTCCATTAGACTACATTTATACTTAATCCTTTTTCAAGAAAATACACGTTTATTGATTATTTACTTAAGGCCGTATTCATAAACGTACTTTAAGCCTGTTTTAACTAAAATGGCGTTAAAATTCGTTTGTCCTTATCTGTCACTTTGACATTTGTGTTCGTAAGAAAGGGACAAAGCACTTTTTATTAAGCAGAGGCATTTTAAGTTTTATGAATAAGGCGGTTAGTGTTTTCACCCTCATTAACCTGTAGCCGCTCGGACAGCTAGTGTTTAATGTAGACTTACCTACATACATATTTTATACTACAGTCCAGAATTGCCTATTTGCACGTCGTCCTTTAAATCCCAATGGCCATGGCCCGCCCACGCCCCCGTAATTGTTATTCATGGCCTGCCCCAGTTTTTAAATTAAAACCTTTATTGGCCTTGTATGTTTTTTCGTTGTCTCATTAAACTTTATTACTATAAATATATTGAAAACTACTGAATTTATACCAAATTAATGTGATATTTACATTAAAAAATAGTTCATTTTATATATGGTAAAAAAATGTGAAAAAATTGTCACCGGAAATATATAAATATTCAATAATACTCCCAATATTTAACCCAACACGACACATTGACAATTCAGCAGCAGTTCACATGATTAATATGTGAACTCCTAATCTGTGCCCCGAATGAACTATAATGTCTCCGATGAACTATAATATCTCGGGTCAAACGGCAAAGCAGAACGCGTTACCATGCTAAAAATCGCTAATTTAATCGCTAAAACATTCAAGTCACATACTTAAAGCCACTGGATGCCGTCTCCATACGACCGGGGGTCAAATAACCCGTTTGTTTATTAGAGAATCAGTAATATTAATTAAATTAAATTGTGATTAGTGTGATAAACTTTCCAATATCTATGGGTGTTTATGCTTTCAAAGTTGATTTTATGTTAGATTAGATTATACGGGATCTTATTTGTATACTTATAAACTTGTCAACGTCATAGTTTTAAGTATGTTTACTGTGCCTATACACCTTCGTGAAAATAATGCTAATATGTAGGATACCTGCGAAAGTTATTAGAAATATGTAGCTTTTAATTGAATATAATAACTTCGATTCTTTTCACTTTCTGCTTCAATAGTGGTCGAGTTTAATAAAGCCTCTCTACCAACTGTTTTATTTATCCAAATTAGTTCAATATATATAAGATAGATAACAAATCTGATGTCATTAATAAAAATATAAAAACATTTACCTCATTCAGTTTCTGAACAGAATGAAAAATGCCATCTTAAATAAAAATATATTTTCAAATTCTACTGATTAAAAGATAAATGTGAACTAGTTCACACAATAATCAAATTAGTGAACTAGTCATTCTTTATTTATGGGACATTTTGCCCACGCACAATCACCACGTGCAATATATTTTAAATTTCAATCAAGCGTAGCGTGTTTTTGTCAACGAGTTTGATTTATTATCGAGTAGGCGTTACTATTAGTATCCGATGCCTAACTTTGTAATGTAACTATACTTCAAATTAATTCAATAATGATACATACATTTATGACGGTCTTGAGTTATGAGACGTCTGCACGGTGATGGTATCCCAATTATAGTTAAAGTTAATTAGAAACATGTATATAATTTAATTATTATTCTTGTTGGAAATACCAGCGGGGCTAAGATGGTTGTTATTTTATTACTGTTTATCGCTGCGAATAAGGCTGGGCTCACACAGTCTGAAGTCATACACTGACTCATAATCTGTATCACTCAGGAGCAATGAAATGTTACACCCTCTGGTAGCAATAGCTTATAATTAGGTATAAGAGGCACTTTACACTCGGAGCTGTAGACGATTATACCTACCTTGGACAGTCTGTCCAGTAATGTATATGTAGGTCCAACTTTGAGAAAGCGGTCAATCGTCGAATCCGACTCGGCTGGGCAGCGTTTATATATTTATTTATTTATAAGTACATCCACATCACATATCATTGACTTCAGAGATGTACAAAATACTTTTAAAAAAGTATTTAAATACAAAATACAAATACTTTTCTAATTTAGTATTTCAAATGCAAAATACAAAATACTTTTGCTTTTTGTATTTAAATACTAAATACAAAATAGGTATTTTCAAAATACTTTATTCAAATAAAATACTTTCAAAAAGTAATCGAAACACAATCGAAGTCAATCTCGGTAAAAAGCGAAGCGTAACGTCATGTTTCACAGATAATAACGTTCATTTTGTTTTAACTGTAATTTTGCACATTGACTTTCAAAGTTGCAGCGCCTCTAGTGGCCATTTGCCGATTCGCTGACCCATTCACTTGAATACAATATAAACACTACTTGTATTAATAAATAGTAACTGTCGGCGTTAGGTTAGATATAAAACGTAACCGAGGCAAAATGAAATGGAAAACGCGCGTACGGCGTAATGACATGTAAACAGTGTTGCCAACTCTGAATTTCATTTAGTGCTAAAACTATGTCGAAATGTACTAAAAACGTGCAGTCTTAAAAAAATGATGCTAAATAAAAAAAAGTCACAGTGCGATTTAAATTTTTTTACTATTATTATAGTTGTACAGTAAACAATTTTGAAATCTAAAGATTTTTATTAACATAGAATAGATATAAATGTCAATTAGCACACGAAACGACCAAATTAATTATTTATTTATTTATTTATTTATTGAAAAACAGGTCACATAACATTACAGTTTACACCAATGCGTCATGAACCGAACAATAAACGGATGATTTCTTTGACGCCCGGTCATTATTCTTGAAATTTGACGCCGTCAGTGACCGCGTTTCTGGGGCACCGTCAATAACGGCCTGTGATTTGTCAAATTTCTTTACAATTTCTGCCATGCCTGCCTTAAGAGCCACAATTTCTTTCAGCAGACAGCTCACGTCGACATGGTCTGGCGTATTGGAAGGCAATCTGGAGCCCTCCGTCGCCACGAACTCAGGCATGTCGCGTTCGTTCTCCCTCAGGACTTCAATGATGTCATCGAGGGTCTTCTTTCCGGCTTTATCTTCTCTGCGATTAACTTATGATATGATCGAAGCTTATATTTATATTACATACTTGCCACAATGCCCACAATGACATCTTTTTTGTAGTGCTGTTTACGTACCGGTTTTTTATAAATATATTTTTCTATTTCTGTATTTTTATTTGTCATTTATACATTTATACATTCATAATCACTTAAATACGAATCGTTAAAATAACGTATTATTTATTGCCTACACGGCATATTGTTTAAATACAATTTGTTTTGGCATTTTTTTAAAGACATTTCGAGCGAACAACACAGAAATAATGAAATAGCTGCCAACACTGCAAAACGTAACAGTGACTGAAGATTGTCAAGAGGGGTCCCTCATATATTATTGGTCAGAGGGGCTACCGCGAAACAAAAACGAATTTCGTTCGTGCATCTCCCTCTCTGTTGCACTTGCTAATTCGAGCGACAGAGAAGGAGATACTCGAACGAAGTTCGTTTTCACTTCGCGGTAGCCCCTCAGGTTTTATATGCGTTTTGTTTCATCTGTCATTTTGCGCATAGACTGTCAAAGCTGCTGCGCCACTAGTGGCCATTTTTTGTTTTTACTGAATCGCGGAATGCTTTAGAAAAATGAAGCTAAGAATAAAAAAGTATTTTTTATTTTACAAATACAAAATACGTCTCGAATAGTATTTCAAATAAAATACAAAATACTTTTAAAAAAAAGTACTTAAGTACAAAATCCAAAATACGTATTTTGTATTTTGTATTTGTATTTTAAATACAAGTATTTCAAATATGTCACAACTCTGATTGACTTAAATTAATCTTAAAAGGTATTTACTACTGATATATGCGACAATTACGGAGTACATATAGCATTGACTAATTAGAGAGTAGCGGTAGCAGAGAATTAATTATAAATTATTATTAATTGCTATTCTACTTTGTGAAACTATTAAATTTTTATTTATTATTATAATTTTTACATTAATAGTAGCAATAACAACATTAAATAGTTAATAATAATAATAAATATTAGGGAACAATCTTACACAAATCGACCTAGTTCCAAACTAAGCAAAGCTTGTACTATGGGTACTAGACGACGATAAACATACTCAATACGTCATCATACATCATACTCATAATGATCAATTATAGTCCAGTCAATGAACTGACAACTCGTATGGAAAAAAAGTCAAATTTGGAAATAATTTATAATAGCTTATTTTTAATGTAACGGATATATTATCAATTAAATAGTTAGTTACCCAGCGACAAAATCCGACAAAATTTCAGACATCAAAAAAACGATAAAGCTTCTGAAAAGTCAGAAAAAATATTAAATCATATTTTTGGCTTTATTTTGGTTCATTTACATTTGCTCTATAATATTCAAGACAAATCGTACAAAAAAAGACAATGCATGCTTCATTAAAATCTACATAATTACTTCCGGGTGGAAAGTTTGTCGGATTCTTGAATTAATCATTTAAAATATCATTTTAAAATAAAATCAACAAAAAAAACGCTATTATAAATTAATGTTTTTCAAAACCGTATTTTGCCTGGAGTATTATTAGCGTTCGGGAAGCTACGGCACATCTTTTCGTCCAATATTCCGCAGCGTCTCAAGACGAGAGTCTTTGGCCAGTGTGTGTTGCCAGTGATGACGTGCGGAACTCATTCACCATTCGGCTGATATGATGATAATGGTGATGATGGGAGGCAGTTTACACTTGCTAGCCCACGGGGTAAGTAAAGTATATCCATCCTACCTATGAACGATTTCTTTAAATGTTGGCATTGTTAAACATTCATTTGCGAAGATCACCTCTTACTTACAACCTCTCTGACTTTTCCTCTTTTTTTTTATGTTATAGGAGGCAAACAATAATATAGGTACTAGCTATTGCAAAGAACGCAGGAAAATCCGCGTGATAAACTATAGCCTATGTCCCTTCCGAAATTCCATTCCATACACATGTAAAAAAAATCGGATAACTGGTTGCGCAGATCACCCATACATACAATCTCGCATTTTCACTTTTCCGCTTTATGATATTAGTGTAGATGAGTAACAAAGTTGAGTTAACAAATTCAACACACCTACATTTTTAAAATTTGTCAGCTACCTTTGCCCACGCTTAGATTAATAATAATAATGGATAATGTTGGATCTATATCCCCACGCACGCCTTCCAAATGACCGGGTTTCGTCCCGTGAATTTCAATCGGAGATACATAATAATAATATCTTTTAATAATAATAATATCTTTATTTGCATTAAACATTACCGGATACAGATGTTACAGAATAATTGGTAGGTTTACATGTTTAACCATAATTGGTACGCAAAATAATTCCATAAATCTATGTATATAGAAAAAAACAGTAAGTACAGTATGTTCTATTTTGAAACTTATTAACCTGTTAGGTGGCTCACACACACACGTATTAACTTTATTTACTAGCTTAACTTATCGATGTAGTAGATATCTAAAATATTACCTGTCATACCCATACGATTTCAAAAACATGTAACACAAATTATTAATCGGATTGCCCCACATACCGTCTCAGACTTCTAATTAGCTGTCCCTTTCCGGCATCGCATTAAAATAATCGACATGTCTCACAAATGCCTTCACGACTAAATATAATTACGGCACCGTCGATTAAAGTCCAATTTTCTGTATAAATTGGTCCAAAACACGAGGTTGCAGGTAGAAGGTTTAGAACTCAAATTGGACCAAATTACACAGATGTTCCGGTCGGATCAATCGGCATGTGAAGATTGGATTAAAAAACGACTGAGGTTAGAATGAATGGTCTATTCAGAATCTCTGAGGGCATTTGGATCGGGAGTATCGTGATTATTTAATGTAAAATCTAAGGTAAATGCATTTGCGGCTAGATTTATACCCCCGAAATAACATGAAGTGTAAATCAACGCTACGGGAAGCCCTACAAAATATGTCTTATGACGATGCATTTGCGGCTAGATTTATATCCCCGAAATAACATGAAGTGTAAATCAACGCTACGAGAAGCCCTTCAAAATATGTCTTATGACGATACAGAGAAGTTATTTAACATTTTAAAATATTTTTTGTTCTATCTTTTATACCGCATAGGTTATAACTTCCTAATTATTTGTACTGGTCAATAAGAAAGATATATTATTGTTAGTTCTTTTTTGCCTGAAACGCAGGGTATCCTAGCTCAGGCACGAGTTATTTGCCTCTAATGTAGGGTGTCCCAAAAAGAACGCAAGATTTTCCATACATAATGTATGCAATACTTGCGATCTTTTTGCCTTTAGTAAGCTCCTAGTCTATAGTAAAAACTGATATACATTATGTTTTATCAATAAATTATTATTATTATTTTATTGTATATTTGACCCCGTGGGTTTGCCTGTAAATACATAGCCTCATAGTTATTTAACAGGGGTGAAGTGTGTTGTGGGCAACCAATCACTGCGTTATCACATTTGCTGATCCTTTATACCCACATTTATGCTAAAAGTTGCACTGGTAGGTACATAAGTTTAAAGTGCCCTGCCTACCCCTTTTGGGAATAAAGTCGTGAATATATGTGTGTATGTACATGTGATAAACACTACTCATATTTGCAATTTACACAACTAACAGTTATACGGCGTTTTCACCATTTCTTTCCATTCTGCAGTGTCAGCATCGCACAAGCCCCAGTATAGGTATTACTAATTACTTGATAGGTAGGTATATAATTTAGTGTCAATTTAGGTAATTAGTCCGTGTTTTGATGACACGCAATGACTTATCGCATAAACCAGCGCAAAATCGCAAGCACAAGACCGCGAGTTTCTCTTTCTAATTAGAACACTATTACACACACAGATTACTATATCGCGCGCGAGACAGCACGGTTATCACAAGACGGCGCGAAAGCTGTGTAGTGGCGAGATAGTATATCCGTCTCTATCTAAGCGTTCTAATTAGAAAAGAGACGGGTATTCGCGCGCTGTCTTGTGCTAACCTAGCAGTTCTGATTTAAACGATAAAAAACAACCTACATATAATTTTCTCGTTAGCAACCCACTTAAACCACTCACTGTACATACCCGTTACATCGTTAATGAAATAAGGACATCGAAATCACGCATCAGTAAATCAAGTAAACTAACCTAAGTTTAAAAAACACTAGTATAAATTTAATTCGAACCTAGTTGGCGTAAGAACACGAATGACAAACGACGCCCGTTTAATGTCAATTAGGAGCGCTTGCGCAGAAACGTATAGTATAAATAACTGGCCACCGAAAGCGTATTTAAAATGGACTTTATCGGTATTGGAATAAGGGTACGGGAAACGGTAGTGGCCAGTTTCCAAATGAATGCACGCGCGCGTCGGATGTTTTATAAGTTTTAAAATTTTGTTGAAAAACTGATGTGTTTATAATATACGTGTGTAATTCGTGGTGGTGATATACGATTAGGGTATCTAAAATATTAGTTAGAATATGAATATCCATTATCCAGAAATGAATCGTCTTGGAACTTCGGTAATATACTCTTTGTGAAATAAAAGAAACCGATTTTCGGTGTTTCTCGATTAATTTGAAATATTTAACTGTCAAATGCTTTGTTCTTAGTTCTTTATACTTAGTAGTCTGTCTTATTATAAAGCGTTATAACATAACTAATATTGTCATTTGTTTTTTGCAGGTAAATATCGAGTGTCAGCGAATCCGACAACTTGCAAAAATACCCTGTATGTATAGTAAAGTAAATGATCTCGACTTTGTATAATAACAATTTTAAAACGTGGCTCAGGCCGATTTGTAGTAGGTACAGTCAGCGTCATATAGTTAGTAGCAGCCAGAGTAGCCAAATATTTCGTAACACACCCTTATTCCTAGAGCAATAAAGACGTGTACCGAAATATTTGGCTACCTTGCCTGCTACTAACTATGTGACGCTGACTGTACCTATAGGTATGCGATTCCAGTCTATCCAGCAAATTATTTATTAGTCAATTACTTAGCTCGTAAAATGTTTAGTTTTCTGCTCAACAAAACGAATATTCAAATCAATAGTAGAAAAGAATCAATCAATAAAGGGTCAGGAAGGCGCTTGTGACGTCTGGAGTCGTAAGCGTCCAGAGCCTACGGTGTCTGCTTACAATCAGACTGGGCGCTTGCCCACTATACCTGCTTTTTCTTATAATTTTACCAGTCTATACCTACTTACACTACAAACTTTTTCGAACTCAAATTCACAGACAATTACCAAACCGAACGCACTAACTATTACTTTATCCACTCGGGCCACGGAAATGACACGAAGACAATTACGGCCACGGCTATCATTGTGAACTAACGAACCAGCCGTAAAATTCCACCGTAATGACAGGACTACGGGGCTGATTACAGGGTAGCCGCCCACCGCGAGAACCGCATAATAGGACCCTTAAAACAATATTATAACAAGAATGCCGGGTTTAACAGTTTCACATGAGCTTTGAGGGCATCGAGGTTTTCTGGAATGATTTAAATCGGTTTATAACTACAAAAATGTATTAAAAGTGACGATCGGTGTGGCCTACTAGTGGGTAGTGGCCCTGCCTAGGAAGATGACAGTCCTAGTGATGAAAGAGGGTATGTCTGTCTGTCAGCCTGTGTTTCTGTTACCTCTTCAAGCTTAAATCGCTGAACCGATTGAAATGAAATTTGTTATAGAGATCCGCGGTAATCATACCCTAAGGGGGTGAAATGGGGGCTGAAAGTTTGTATGGAGCTGCTAATATAAACGAGTTACACGCGGACGGAGTTGAGGGCTTCTGCTCGTATGACTTTATGAAAAGGTATTAAACATGGCGACCTAAGAAGCTGACACCTAATAGTCCTAAAGCAAATATTTGTGTGATGATCTTTAATATTTGTTCGGAGTCTTGGGTTATGAGGTCTATTTCGATTTGGAAGAGAGTGTGTTCCTATTAAAGCCTCTAGCACAGAACAGTATAATATCTAGTATTACATACTTCTAGTCACCACTCCAGTCCACTCTTTCTACTATGACTCCATTTATGCTGAAATTGTTCTCCAAATGATCCAATTCTCAAGTTCATTTGCAATACCGTAATTATTTAAGTCTTTTGAAATACAGTTCTATCTAAGGTTAGATCATACAGCGAGGTTTTAGAAAAGGATAAGAGCTTCGTGTAAGCGGTAATGTAACTCTTTTATGCATATTTGGAATCGCAATGCACCCCATTTTTGATACACCCTGTAAGCCTTTGTTTTACTTTCACATTATCCATTCTACCCACTTCGTCGGCGACACTTTAGGTCCATACATATGTGACGATGCCATTCAAAAGTAACAATTTTTTGACGACCGGTTAGTCTAGTGGGTAGTGACGCTGCCTACGAAGCTGAAGGTCCTGGGTTCGAATCCCGGTAAGGGCAAATATTTGTGTGATGAGCATGAATATTTGTTTCTGAGTCATGGATGTTTCCTATGTATTTAAGTATTTCTATCTATTAAATATGTCGTCGTCTAGTACCCATAACACAAGCCTTATTGAGCTTACTATGGGACTAGGTCGATTTGTGTAAGATTGTCCCCTAATATTTATTTATTTATTATTTAATTTATAGTAAATTTACATTCTAATTCAAAATTACTAAAGCATTACGCGGCAACTTAATAACAGTGAGCATTCGTGAGATCGTTACGACCTTTCAGTTTTAAATTGAAAAGGAGGATCTAACCACGACTTGCCCCTAATTGCAAGGGCTCGGCTCCATTTGAAGTTCTAATCCTTAAAGGCCAGTTGATAATAACTCTTAATGTGATGATAATAAGGTCTTATTTTTATACATTTCGGACTGTTGCGTGCGCTGGGGAATCACTGCGTGTTCTATTATTTACGTTTGAGTCGTTATTCTTTTGTTTTCGCTTAGTGTTTTCACGCTGATTATAAAGCTTTCGGATGATGTTTTATTAAGCTTTAAGAAATCTTTTATTTTACCAAATCTTGAGATTAGGTGCCAAAGCGAACCACGGGCTGCTTTAGGATCATCATCATCATCATCAGATAAATGCTAGGAGCATGATGATGATTTGATGATACTCTAAACTTTAAAGTCTAAAGCTCTAATCTACTGAATCAATCTTTTGAGCTAAAATAACGTCAACATTAGTTTCTTTATCTGTCACTTTTTATCTGTAGGTATTTGTAAGAAAGGGTTAGAACAAATTTTAGTTAACAGAGGCTTGTTAAGATGAATAAGAGGGTTATTCGTTAGTAAGTACCTATACCTAAGTAATCGAATGAACAACTGGTACGCACACAGACTAAAACCTTTGGAATACTATTGACGTACATACTGCCATTAAAATTGCCGTTGAATTAAAAGCCGATATTCTAATTAATTCAGCAAGGTAATTTCTATTAAAATTACCCATAACCGTTTTATGGCTAGCTAGGGCTCTAACTCCAGTAATTTTACACAGCAATTACGCTCGCCGCAAAGGGTCATCACAAGCGAACTTAATTAAAATTGTAAGTATCGACAACACAACACGATTGATGTACTCTATTGCAACGGAACAAGGTCTACTTTTGCTCATACGCTGAGCTGATGTTGTTTGTACCTAGGTGGTATGAGAGAGGTATTTTTGCCCTATAAATTGGTATACTGAATAATTTGACGTGTATAGTCTAGACCGTGTTTTTATGCGATAGCCTCGTATTTTAACTTTAAAATTGTTGGCAATTATAAGGATTAGTGTAAAAAGGTCCTATCTTATGTTGTCATACTAGATGTTTTTCTTTTAGTTTACGTAGGTACTAGGCTCATCTACAGGAGGTATCTGAAATGGGGTATGAACCGATTAAAGGCCGAAACGCACTGACAGCGGTGGCGGAGCGGCGCGGTGCGGCGCGGAGGCGGTACCGGTTGTAATGTTCGAGCTAATATGAAAGGATCCGCACAGAGCGGCGCGGCGCGGCGCGCTTTTCTGTGCGGATCCTTTCATATTAGCTCGAACATTACAACCGGTACCGCCTCCGCGCCGCACCGCGCCGCCCCGCCACCGCTCTCTGTGCGTTTGCAGCTTAAGGGCATGTTCGGTAGGAGGTAGTAAACAAAAAAAACATTTACAAATGCATATTTGGAATTGCAATGCGCTACCGAATATGCACTTGCTCGGTTCACACCCCATTTTTGATACAACTGTATATTGAGATTATTGAGCATTTCTAGAATAGTTAGCACCAATTAAGTACGACAATAGTGCATGCTTTAAATTTTCCTATTTTTTGATACTAATTTATTTATTATTTATGTAATTTTATATGGCTATTTTTATTGTTTCAATGAATGCAGGGTTTCTTAAAGTGTGGTCCATGGACCCCTTAGGGGTCCGTGACATGATTGTTAGGGGTCCACGGCTATACTTCGTTCACTCTTAACTTAGGTGAAACAGGAGTTTTTTTTTTTTTTTCAAAAGGTGTCCGTGGTATTTTTGAAATTCTGTAAGTGGTCCATGCCTAACAAAAGTTTGAGAACCCCTGAATTAATGTATTTCTGTCGCTAGATGCCATGGTTAGGTACATATTAAATATACATCTAATAATATAAATAAATAACTTTTCTAACTTGTTATATTATTGGTTCAAATCCACAAATGTAGGGTTATGTAGACATTTCTATGGGCCATCTTCTAAGCATGTTAGAATGTCGTAATGTATTTTTTTTTAACTGTAGTTCCTTTGTTCAATAAAGAAGGTGCAGAAGCGCTAATTGTATACCCTAAAAGGTATTTAGAAAAACCAAAATGTATATTAAACTCATGCTAAAACGCACCTTTTTTCCATGAGAGTAGCGTTTAAAATATCTTAAGCGCCGTTTAATAATGAAGAACCCTAGTTCTCACTACTAATTGTATAAGTGACGCTACGTGTCGTTTCATTGTTAGGTTGGTTTTTACCCCCTGGCGCCAAGGGAGCGGAAAAACTAGATCTAGACTTGTTCTACTTGTAATTGGGTATTGGAAGCATTTAAGCCGTGTACTTATGGACCTTATAGTCTTTTAGATGGCGATATTGACACATAAAAAGATCAATCGAAGACAAAAAAAGTAGTTTAGGGTTCCGTACCCAAAGGGTCAAAACGGGACCCTATTACTAGCACTTGCGAGTTGCGAGCGTGTTTTCTATACAATTAGGTATCAGTCGCGGCGAACTCGCGCGACTGTGACTGTGTTATCGCCCAAGTGTGATAAGGCCCTTTGAAATTTTCACAAATTATGTATCTATTTCTGTTGCCGCTATAACAACAAATACTGAAAACAAAATAAAATACACAATTATCATAATATTAATGAACCTCCAGGTCTGTAGCATTATGTCTGTTGGTACTCTATGTGTACCCCTTATATATTTGTTTAAGCGACTGTTTGTGTTTCTAAATAAATTAAAAAAAATATATATATTTAAGGGGGGCTCCCATACAACAAAGGTTTTTTTTTTTTTTTTTGCCGTTTTTATAGATAATGGTACGGAACCCACCATGCGCGAGTCCGACTCGCACTTGGCTGGTTTTCATTTTTAGATTGTACATATCCTTTGTATTTTATCTCATTTTAAAATATTGCTGACCCCGTATCATGGTCGGCTTTATCACGCTATAAGTGACAAGATAGGAGCGTCGTCTCGTTCTATCGAACGGTGTCAGCCAGTGACGGACGCTCTATCCTGTCACTTATCGCGTGATAAGGCCGACCATGATGGTCAGGTCTTTAACCGATTGGCATACCAACCGACTGTCGATTACAATTGAAAGTTATTTATTGTAACCAAGCGATAATGACAGAACGATAAAATAGTAGCAGTTAAAGTCCAACGACTCTTTGATTTTGTCGACGCAACAAATACTCAAATCTATAAAGGGTCGACAACGATGTCACAAAGTCGTGTCCACATATTTCTAGTCCCAATGTCCGTAAAGATATTTTCGACCACTTGTCCCGTCTTACCGTGACTGCACATGAAAAAAAAATACTCAAACGCTTGTCCACTTAAATTACCATAAAACGTGTAATTTGCATTGTTGTGTCTTAAAAGAAATTAATTTTTGTTCTTCGTGACGGTAATAAGTATGTAAATTAATACACCGCAGGTATACAAACGATGTATCTTATTAGGGCATTCATGTCATTTATCCCCAACGACTGGATATGGGCATAATCGTTCAGAGCGGGTCTTAAACGAGCTTATACCTCAATTTACCCCAATAACACGCCGGTAGGTAAACATGTTATGGACACAATTCGAAACGTTTTAAAGATAGCTCTTGACATCGCTCTGAAGTGGGATGTCATCTTGCGCGCTGTGTTGGGAGAGAGAGGAACGTGCAATTGCATCTTGCTATAGACAGTAAATCCTTTATCCTACTAATATCATAAATGCGAAAGTTTGGTTGTTTGGATATTTGTATGTTTGTTACTCAATCACGCCTAAACGACAACCGATTTGGATTATATTATGCACGAAGATAGTTTGTAGCCTGGATTAAAATATAGGATAGTTTTTGAAGTGAAAACTTCTTTAGCGGCGCTGTGCACTTTTTGTGATGGGGGAAAATTGTTATACTCGCCACAGGTCACGTGACCATAAGATTCGACGGATTGAAAATTCGTAAGACGGACACGTGACCTGATCGAAAAACTGTAACAATGTCATTGAGTTTTCACTTCTGCCGGCACTCCCGGAGTGCAACCCGGTCTTTTTTTTACCCCGGGTCCACGCAGACAAAGTCGTGGGCGGAAGCTAGTAAATAAATAAAAATTAGGGGGACAATCTTACACAAATTTAACTAGCCCCATAGTAAGCTCAATAAGGCTTGTGTTATGGATAATAGACGACGATTATATTCAATAGATATCTCTACGAACGATAATCTGAATCCGTCTATATGCACCCACCGTCCACAGCCTTGCTTGGTTGCCTATCGTACAAAAACTGAGACTACTGGTACAGTCAGCGTCATATAGTTAGTAGCAGCCAGAGCAGCCAAATATTTCGTAACTCACCCTTATTCTTAGTAATAAAGACGTGTACCGAAATAATTGGCTACCTTGGCTGCTAGGTACTAACTATATATAATTGTGATGCTTATAATATGTGACATGTAATATTTAGATAATATTATGAATAAATGAGTATGAGTATGATGCTGACTGTACAGTCCGCAGAATCATTGCGTTAGCGCCGCTTATCTATGCCCATTTCTAACAATCACTTGATCTAATAACTCTCCTTCTAAGGCATGATAAACAGCGCATCGGCACTGATCCGATCGCGTTTTTATTGACATTACGGAATGATCAATCTACATGAACGATAAACGTCACGCTTGATTTCCTACTTTTACTCTCAACTTATTGATTGTCAGTTACTGTTATTGTTAATTATGCTTCGTTTAAATCTAATACCTACTTCAACTTGCTTTGCACATTACCAGCTTTACCTACATATCTTTAAAGCAAGAGACCTCTATAGGTAAAAACTTAAATTGTCCTCTTGAATGTTGTTGTAGGGCTTTCGAATAGGCATTTGTTTTGTTCATGTTAGAAATCCATACAAATATTATAAATGCGAAAGTGTATATGTTTATGTTACCTCTTCACGCTGCCTCTTTAAACTGCTGAACCGATTCCGATGAAATTTGGTATGGAAATAGGTTAAATCCCGGGGAAGGACACAGGATAGTTTTTACCCCGGAAATCATCCCCTCAGGGGGTGAAATGGGGGTGAAAGTTTGTTTAGAGCTACGATATAAACGAGTTCAACGCGGACGGAGTCGCAGGCAGAAGTTTAAATAATTATGATGTATTGTCTATTAAAACAGGTCACGACTACAGATAAGAGGGGCTATACTTAAGTGTTTTCTGTTTTATGGATAGTGTTGTATTCCATGCGGTGAGTTCTGTGTGTTGACAGTGAGACTTGTTTCTTGCTGTCAACAGTGTCAACGCGGCGAATACTCATTCAAAACACAGCCTTAAAGTAGTTAGTTGCATGTGTTCATGACTTTACAAGCTGCGATGACGGCTTACCATTAATTCATACGCTTGTTTATCACCATTGTAGTATCAATTTTTTTTCGGTAATTATAACAGTATTATACTATATTTTAAACGACCCGTTTAGCCCAGTAGAAACTTGGTAAGTGACCCTGTCTACGAAGCTGACGGTTGGGTTTTTTATACAACGACGGTGGCAAACAAGCGTACGGCCCGCCTGATGGTAAGCGGACACCCCAGCCTATAGACGCATGCAACTCCCAAGGAGTAACATGGGCGTTGCCGACCCTTTATATGTTTAAGGATTCGCTGTGTTGAGAGCTGAAGGAACAAATTCCCTCGCTCTCAACACAACGCATCCTCGAGAGCTCTAGCGAACTTGCTCACCTCCAGGAACACAACACTACTACAGAGCAAGTAGTAGTGTTATTATGGCTGTAGTCTTCTGCAAGGCGGAGGTACTTCCCCAGTTGGGCTGCACCACATTCGAGCGGGATGACATTTCGCTGTGCCCTACCTCACCTACTTACTAAAGTATTTATATCTATTAAGTATCTCGTCATCCTCCTAGAGTTATTCCTGGTAGTGCCCCTAAAGGAGCCCTTACCTTCACCGAAAAGCTAACGGTAAATATTCCGTACATAAGGTCCGAAAAACTTATTGGTACGAGCCGAGATTCGAACCCACGACCGTGTCGCTTGACATTCGCATGCCTGAATCACTAGGCTACCGTAGTTCTAAGTATCTGTCAACTTAAAATAAGAAAGAGCAACGTTTGTTCGTCCCTAACCCACCATTACAATGAAGCCAGCTTGAAGATACAGCGACCCGCAGTCTTCGACGAGATAATTGCCGATCCGGGGCGAAAGCATGCGAGATTGCACGATCGAGCAAATTGCTGTGCCAGTCACAACCTGACTCGACCAACCTCCCGCCCCTAGCCTAACTTGATCCCGAACTTCATAACAACTGCGCTTTAGAAGTGCAGTGTTATACTGGTTACCCCGAGGCGTTTGTGAACATTGTGAATTCTTTAAGTAAGCTCTTTGGCGGTTTGTCGGCAATTTCTCTGATTGTTGAACAACTTGCGAACTACGTGATTTGTTGCGGTCGGTGCGAGTAACTGGCCGGTTTAGTAGCTTGTAAGGGTGCCTTTTTAGGGTTCCGTAGCCAAATGGCAAAAAACTGAACCCTTATGGATTCGTCATGTCTGTCTGTCTGTCCGTCCGTATTGCACAGGCATTTTACTCGAAAACTATAAGGTGTATTTTAATAAAATTTTGAGGATAGATGTATTTTGTTAGCCGCTACATAGTTTTGTAATTAAATTACTAAAAAATATTTTTTCATTGCAAGCCCACGTGTGGCACATCAATGGATAGGCCTTTCAAAATAAATATAAGGTTACTCAGCATTTTTTTTGATTAAGCGAGTAGAGTCGGAGATAATCGCCCCGAAAGTCACTAAAATTGTGTGTCCCCCCCCTCTAATTTTTGAACCGTGTATTTCAAATATGTGAAAAAAATTATGGACATGGGATAGGGCTTATTAAATTATTTCAGCGAAAATTGTTTTAAACAACATCGATTCAAAGGTTTTCGAGATATTTCTAAAAAAACTGCCTTCCTTAAAGAAAAGGACGTAAGTGCCATAAGATTTCAGTAACAATACGACCTTTTTAAAAGGCACGTCGTTTAATAGGCATGTCGGACCACGCACAACGAAGGGTTCGTTGTGCGTGGTCCGACACGCACTTGGCCGCTTTTTTGGAATTGAGTAGCGTTTATTGCCGTAAGGTTAACGTTAATAAAATACATCAACTAACTATTCTTTACTGAAATAAACGTTTTTTTGTTCTATGATAATTTATGGCAACAGAAAGTAGTTTCCGACCTAGATATTGCAGAACCCATTCTGTGTAAAAACTTTAATGTTATTCAGAGAACCAAACTATGTTTGTATGGGGAGTCGAGTCCACCGTGGACTCTTATTATATTAAGGATGCAAATGCGATAACAGTAATATGAGAAGGAGCAGCTATATATGTTCCTCTCGTTTTTCTATTCCCAAGAAACAAATGAAAGATAGAATTTCAAAAGAACACAGATTACGTAGACATAAGTTTTCTCCCCTCAACAAGAGTGCGTTAAAAGTCGTTAAGTCGTATTTGTGTTGTACAAGTGGAATCCCAAACAGTGCTCTCACTCGGAACAACCGCGCTTGTTCCGTGGCAAATATTTGTTCGGACTAAGTTTGGAGCGGTGGCGGATAGAAACGAATTAGCGATTACTGGAATCATTTTTGGTCGTAGCTTGCGATCCCTATCCCATTTTTATGGGTTACTAATGAAACGCTTAATTTTATTTGCCATAATGATCAGCCCTACGTCGTTTTTCACAGAGATGTAACATTTCGAAATTGTTGTAAAACAATGCTTTACCCCTTCCTCTATACAAAGTGTACTAAATTTTCCAGAAAACGTTACGGTTTCAGAGATAATCACTTGTATAGCAAATGTAATTTTAATGTATTTAGCGCGCTGGGCTAACGTCAGAACGAACAAACAAGATCTATGAAAATCTTGAAATTGGATTATTAATTGAAGGACGATTCCACGCTTAGTCCTTTGTTTTTAACGTTGGGGAAATGCATTTACACACCTCATCCCGTCCGGGGAGGTGGGACGAGCATGACGGACTGACCGAAGCTATAAAGTTGTGGACTACCGCCTAAAACCTCCAATGAGCGAGTGAGAATTGGTGAGGTAGGGCAGGCGAAATGTCATCCCGCTTGAATGTGGAGCAGCCCAACTGGGGAAGTATCTCCGCCTTGCAGGAGACCACATCCATAATAACACTACTACTTGCTCTATAGTAGTGTTGTGTTCCTGGAGGTGAGCAAGGTCGCCAGAGCTCCTGAGGACGCGTTGTGTTGTGCGCGAGGGGATTTTGTTCGGTTCAATTTCCACGCTTAGTCCTATAACTTGGACCAAAAATAAGTTAGTTTGTTCAAACTGGCCGCGGTGGCTCAAAGAAGTATGTGTGGTCGCTACTCGCAGGAACCAGCCACTGGTAATGTGTATGAAATATTGTTATGACAATGACACTACCAATCGAGGTTAAGTTGCGCTAGCTAGACATTGGTTTGGCGTCCCGAAACTGGTCAACCAACAGTTGTTTTTTTTTTAATTACTTGAAACCTTATTTTATTCGGATGATAATTTATGAATTTTGGTTTTAGACCGTCTAAAGTTGGTCATGAACCATTATAATTTTAGCAGCGCCTATTCTAAATGGGTAAGTAAGTACACTACATTTAATAAAAGTAATAGAATGGCAAAAATAAAGACAAAGGATTTTAATTTTTTCAATTAAATATAGGATAAAAGTTCGATTACAAGTCTTTAACTTTTTATAATAAAAAATGTTCATACTCGTACGTAACCGTAGTTCCTAACAGTTTTTATAAACATATTCAAACGCAATCACGTACTTTCCCCAGTAGCTAAGTCGACGAGCGTACTTATACAAGCTGTCAACTACTATTCAGATTTATAGCTGAATCCATACTCTGCAATGAAAGTGGTCTATTCCAAATGAATAATGTCTTCATTGTCTAACCAAGAAATGCGTAACTCTTTCTTGGTAGATTGCCACACTGATCACATAACCCGCTTATAACACAACCTAGCCTATTTATTACGACTGATGCAGTCAAGTAATCACTGGCGGATTAAATGGAAACTTTCGTATGAATTTGCGTCTAAATCTCATACCATATAACATTATAATTTTAACGGACAAAGTCGTCTACATTTCTTTGTATATCAAGGATATCCATGGAAATATTGTACTACTTTTACCTATTTCAATCATTAAGTACTTTTTAAACATATTACATAACATTACTGAAGTTTTTGCGATTATCGCATGATATTTCAATTGTCTATCTGTCTGTATATCAAAGATGACGGAGTTCTTGATTGATCTAATTATACTTTTCTTTTCTGTACCTGAAATTTTAACCAGCAGTAATCTAAGACGCTTCAGAATCAGAATCAGAATTTAGCTTACTTCAGAAGAATCACAGGTGCGTTGCTGATCCTGTACTGAGTTGAGGATTCCTTGTGTTGACAGCTACAAACAAATGCATTTTCTTCTGGCATTTAATAGCGAATTCATTTATTAATTTTATTGGCCATTTTTTTTTTTTACCAGTAACTTCTTGTTTGTTTGGAGCCCGATAGCTCCAAACGGAGACGCGGCTGACCCCGTCGGCGATGGCGTGATGAGCTAGACTCCTTTTTAAAAGAATGGTCGGAGGCAGCTCTACTCGTATATCGAGAGGGTTGAAGAAAAAGAGGCCTTTGCCCAGCAGTGGGACACCACGGGCTCATAATAATAATAATAATGTTCTTCACTATCAACACAGCTCATCTAGAATAACGTATAATTTTATTTAAAAAAATAACAAACTTCTCTCACACAAATATGCAAGTGCGAGACTAATGCTTATCCATATGTATAAATAAACAACCGTATGTATATGCCTGCAGATATTTAGAGAAACTTCACAAGTCAACGTCCGTAAATTTAACCATCAAGCCACCGCCTAAAGCTAATCTAATTAGAAGATATTTTTCATTCCAACAGAATATGTTTAGTATAAATAATATGTTACTAAACACGAGTATCCAACGGGGCACCAAACTGCCGTCGCTAACACTGCACGTATGTCTTATTTTCATCGTACCAAGTATCAGATTAGACTGATTTTGGATTTGCTAAATGCAAATGTTAACTTAAAAAGTATAATCCGCTTCAAATGAGATACAACGATTGACAAATATAAAAATAAGCGGCACTTTATTAGCAATTCAAATGTCTCTTACGACTTTTTGCATTTAAAGCACTGGGTAGGAATTCCAAATATATAATAATCTATCTCATTAATTGCTTTTAACCGTAATGAATGGTTCAGTATTAATTTATGCCACTCGAAACTCGGGTCGGTAAATGTATTCGAACAGTCGAATCGATTAATTTAATGTATAATCGTTCCTCATTTGACTACATTGAACTTAGACGATTGATTATAATATTATTATTAGTACTAAGTTGGGTAGGTAGTTCGGTTTTCAGCCGTTACATCTAAATACATTTTAGCTACCATACTATATTAATCATATACATAATTACATACACGGAGAAATATTCCTTCCAAGTGGCTACATTTAAGTACATAGTAGATAAGATAACATAAAGTAGTAATTAACTGCACCTACAGCCAGTATTTCTTTCAGATTTATATTATTCGATCCAGTTTTTTCTTCAACACTAAAACCGGAATGTACAACTAACCAGTTATATTACTCTTATATAAATACCGCTTACAAGTTACATTCAATTTAAAACAAATGAAAAAACAAATGACTGGCTGGAAAATGCCATAAAACCAGTAAAAGAAATCAATTTTAAAATTCGAACGCACAATCATGGCGGCATAAAACCGTCATGAATTCTAAAATTAAAATGCATGCGTTTGTATAACGTTCTCAAACCACAAACTGCACGAACAAAGGCGCTTATGTGTATGCTACTAAGGTCTAAAATGGAACAACAAGAAGTCTTGATCGCAGACTGGCAGACTGATTGCTGCCACTTTGCTATCTAGCTTTTAAGATATGGGAAGAATTTTATGTAAAATATGGAAACTATAAAATCCAATCTCCTCAATTAGTTTGGTTGATATGCGGAATGCAACGTTTTATAGAGCACTTTACTATCGATAAGGGATGTCGCAAGTTTGCATTATGTGCGGTTTGTTTATCAATGGAAAGTAAATAAATCATGAATCATTTGTATTTCGATTGGTTAAATATCTAAAAATCGCAGACCCCGTAGCATGGTCGGCCTTATAACACGATAAGTGACAGGATAGAGCGTCCGTCACTGGCTGACACCGTTCGATGGAACGAGACGACGCTCCTATCTTGTCACTTATCGCGTGATAAGGCCGACCATGATACGGGGTCAGGTTTCCTCACGATGGTAATATATCATAGGATATTCCGAAGATAAGTTACGAACAACTGGTAGGTACTCGTACGAGCCGGGATTTGAACCCGCGACTGCAGTTTGACAGCCTTACCTTACATACCGGTTACCTTCTGCCACCGTAGAAAAAGTATGTCGAACGCAAAGACTCAAATCATATTGCGGTAGTTACGCGGTGCGAGTGGGGAGCCAGCGAAACTACAGGGTCGACACACGTAAAAAGAGCTCTGGCGGCCATACATTTAATATGGCGCGCAGAGCTCTTTTTACGTGTGTCGACGTCGACTCATACTCACTCCCGCACCGCGCAGCTTGCAGGTACCGCTGTTAAGCCTGCTGTACACATTGGGCCAACGTTGGCGCGTGAGCAGGAGGCAGCTATGTAAACGAAAGAGATCGAGTTATAGCCCACTCCCTCTAACGCATAGCTGCCTTCTGCTCACGCGCCAACGTTGGCTCAGTGTGTACAGCAGGCTTTAGACGCGTAAACACACTATAGCACAGAATAATAAGGTGTAGGTACCTACCTAAAGGTACAGAAAGTCCGCTGCCTAAGTGATGACGTTAGCTGACATTTTTTGCAATAAACAATCATAGAGTGAGATAGTGTTGTTGACATTCGTAACTGAATATTCAAAATTGCAAGCTGACCAAAATATTACAAGTTCCTGCGTTTGGTATCAAAATCAAAAATCAAATCAAAAATCAAAAATTATTTATTCAGTAACTTAAACTATTAAACAATATAAAGGCTGGTGCCTCTTTTTAAGTATAATAATACCTGTGTTAAGAGACACCGCTCTTCCACTGTGGTAACTAACATATAGATAAGAAATTACAAGTTGAAAAATCGTAACTAACAAAAGAAAAAAGATAAAAGATATAGTGTGTGTGTGTGTGTGTGTGTGTGTGTGTGTGTGTGTGTGTGTGTGTGTGTGTGTGTGTGTGTGTGTGTGTGTGTGTGTGTGTGTGTGTGTGTGTGTGTGTGTGTGTGTGTGTGTGTGTGTGTGTGTGTGTGTGTGTGTGTGTGTGTGTGTGTGTGTGTGTGTGTGTGTGTGTGTGTGTGTGTGTGTGTGTGTGTGTGTGTGTGTGTGTGTGTGTGTGTGTGTGTGTGTGTGTGTGTGTGTGTGTGTGTGTGTGTGTGTGTGTGTGTGTGTGTGTGTGTGTGTGTGTGTGTGTGTGTGTGTGTGTGTGTGTGTGTGTGTGTGTGTGTGTGTGTGTGTGTGTGTGTGTGTGTGTGTGTGTGTGTGTGTGTGTGTGTGTGTGTGTGTGTGTGTGTGTGTGTGTGTGTGTGTGTGTGTGTGTGTGTGTGTGTGTGTGTGTGTGTGTGTGTGTGTGTGTGTGTGTGTGTGTGTGTGTGTGTGTGTGTGTGTGTGTGTGTGTGTGTGTGTGTGTGTGTGTGTGTGTGTGTGTGTGTGTGTGTGTGTGTGTGTGTGTGTGTGTGTGTGTGTGTGTGTGTGTGTGTGTGTGTGTGTGTGTGTGTGTGTGTGTGTGTGTGTGTGTGTGTGTGTGTGTGTGTGTGTGTGTGTGTGTGTGTGTGTGTGTGTGTGTGTGTGTGTGTGTGTGTGTGTGTGTGTGTGTGTGTGTGTGTGTGTGTGTGTGTGTGTGTGTGTGTGTGTGTGTGTGTGTGTGTGTGTGTGTGTGTGTGTGTGTGTGTGTGTGTGTGTGTGTGTGTGTGTGTGTGTGTGTGTGTGTGTGTGTGTGTGTGTGTGTGTGTGTGTGTGTGTGTGTGTGTGTGTGTGTGTGTGTGTGTGTGTGTGTGTGTGTGTGTGTGTGTGTGTGTGTGTGTGTGTGTGTGTGTGTGTGTGTGTGTGTGTGTGTGTGTGTGTGTGTGTGTGTGTGTGTGTGTGTGTGTGTGTGTGTGTGTGTGTGTGTGTGTGTGTGAGTGTGTGTGAGTGTGAGTGTGAGTGTGTGAGTGTGTGCGCGTGTAAGTCATATAAAATTACTAAGTAACACTCATCTTCATTATGTTCTCTATGTCATCATAGTTTTTAGAGTTTAGCCATTTAACTACTCTGATTTTACACTCGTGTAAGGTGGTAGGGTATATGTCGTTATATACATTAACTATATTATACAGTCTGGCCGACTGTGATACATGTTGCCTTCTTGCATATGCACTGCGCATGGACGGAACGGAAACAACTTTAATTTTCCTTCGTCTTCTGTATGTTGTGTCTGGTATATAGCTGGTGGTTTTGTGTTTCCTAATGATTAGATTTAATAGATATAGTTTGCGTACAGACAGGAGATCGCAGATCTTATATAGTTCAGTCGTAGGAAATCGAAATGGCTTTGAGTACATAACCTTAAGCAACGATCTTTGTGATCGTTCCAGCTCCAGAAATTTAGTTTTTGTAGCGCCACCCCATATGGGAATACAGTATGCAAGAACTGACTGTGCAAGTGAAATATATATTAGGTTTAGTAGATTTTTTGTAGCTACGTGCCTTAGGTTTTTAAAGATCCAAATGAGTTTGCGAATTCTTGTCATTAGAAGTTCAATATGAGTGTGCCACGTTAAGCGCTGGTCAATCATAACACCTAAATATTTTGTGCTCTCAACTTTATTGATGCTTGAGCAGGAGCAGTTTGATTGTGATGAGTTTAGGCATGTGTGAATGCTGATTGAGAAGTTTGTGCCGGGCTGTGTCCGATTATAGTTGGTAAAGCAGATATAATTGGTCTTACTAACATTTAGGGTAAGTAAATTTTCCCGAAGCCATCCTGCGACCTTTGTGAGACCACGTTCAGTAGATAAGCGCACATTGTCCCACGTATCCCCTGTGAATACAATAGCTGTATCATCAGCATATGTGAAAATGGTGCCATTTTCAATGTCCATATCACAGAGCTATTGGAATGATCATCCATTTTGGAAATAATAATATGATAATAAAAAAAAGAAGTCGGCATTAAGCAAAATACATGAATACTGGTTGAGTTTCAAATTTCTTACGTCATGCAAGCAAAGTGCTGTAGGTATAATTGAAATTCGTATAACGGTGTGCGATCAAAGAAATTATGTCGTACAACGGAACGTATCGTATATATGAAACGTCGATACACTGCACGGATATCACAAGACGGCGGCGTGCGAGCTCTCTCGATTTTTCTCGCACTATACCTCTTTTTCTATACAAGTGTTCTGTTAAGAACGTCTAGCACGACTTGCTGACAAGTCGCTTTGCGCGCGACTGGGCGTCTCCTGTCTCACTCGCACCATGCAAATTAAAAAGACGAGGGTAGATCTTTCTCGACTCGCGTCGCGGCGCGGCGTCAGTTGTGCTAGACCCCCTGAGCGGCTACATGCCTGACCCCGTATCATGGTCGGCCTTATCACACGATAAGTGACAAGATAGAGCGTCTTTCACTGGCTGACACCGTTCGATAGAACGTGACGACGCTCCTATCTTGTCACTTATCGCGTGATAAGGCCGACCATGATACGGGGTCTGATACGTTACCAGAGATCAGTCTTAATTTCGCCAAAATGTCATTGGGATATGCCATTGCCTACCTGTAGCTGAAAACTATGCCCGCTGTCTCTGACTCTGAGACGCTGATCTCTTCTCGCTCGCGGCCACAATCCACAGTTTAACGGGTCCCTTATAAACGCCGCCGGTTATCCGCAGTAATGGATGCAAAACACGGCTAGATTAATAATGCTGACACGTGTATCGGACTGTGAGAGCCTTGTTTAGTAGCCGACCTGTATAGTTAGCATTAATAATTTCTATTTAATTATATTTTAATCCTAATATGTTTAGACTAAATCCATTACTAATATGAACGAGACATGGACGCCTTTTCACAAAGATATTGTGGAATCGTTTTGTAGGGGTAATCACTTATCTAAAGTCGGATTTTTAATTAGGCGAACTAACTTGACAGCTGATAATGTTGTCAGACATAGGAAAAAATAAATAGTGATAGGTTTATGTCGATAGAAATATGTCGATATTACGTTGTACCTACTATAAATCTAATTCAAATTGTAATTTATCAAGTTATCATACTAAGCATGGAAAAGGTTTTATACAGTTAAAAATAATCATGTTTTAGACATCTTGTATACATTCATCATCCTCCTAGCGTTATTCCCGGTTGTGCCCCTAAAGAAGCCCTGGGTCCGCTTTGACACCGAATCCCATGATTCGGCATAGGCACTAGTTTAACGAAAGCGACTGCCATCTCATCATTAAATAGGAATTTGAATTCACAAAGTAGAAACCTACCTTGCATAGTCCGTCCACCAACCGTGTCAGTAGTAGAAAAGCCGAAAATACATACCTACTCATCTATATGTTTATACTAAAACTAACGTAAGAATGAAATAGAATTAGTCTCTCAGCTGCCTTCCAGTGACACGGATGATGGATTAGACTATATACATCTTATTCGTATTGGCAAATAATACAATAATAGCTCAAAGAACTTCATAGAAACCAAATTCTATGTAACAAGAATGATAACAACACTAGTATACAAACTGCTTTACTAAACCTCTTGTATGAACTGGATTTTTTAAATATCGATGTTCACAGCACTAGCGAAACGTGGCAACATTCGTGTGCAATGAACTGTCAAGTTAGTTCGCCTAATAAAAAATCCGACTTTACGTAACTTTCTTCGGGATAAACCAGCTGTCAAACACATTTAGATATACCTGACGTACGTCCAAACGTTATGCAATTGATCTGCTGGCGAAGGAGGTTAGGTTATGTTTATGCCAAATCCCTTCCCTTCTATACCCTAGGATAAAATATGCGAATTTGGGCACTACTATTAGAATCGACTACTTCTGCCGACAATACAAAGTAAGGTGAGTCGGGGCAAGAGTAACATCGGGGGAAGAGGGTCAAAAGCTTCTCCAGCTAATTCTTTTGAATTGAGCGCCTTTTTGTACCGTCGGTAAAACAGACAGGCGCCTAGTCTGTTTTACCGACGGTACAAAAAGGCGCTCAATTCAAAAGAATTAGCTGGAGAAGCTTTTGACCCTCTTCCCCCGATGTTACTCTTGCCCCGACTCACCTTAGTTAGTCACTGGCCACTATGGAATATATCAAAGATTTTAACAGATCTCCAACAATGCTTTTATAGCGATCTGATAATGGTTACACATTTTTGTTACGTGAGAATCGGAGCGTATATAAAATATCTGGGTAGTCCATGATTAATTTTCTTATAATGGGACTCATAATTGCTCCAAGCATGCGATAAATTAAGTCTAATGGCTGTTTATATTGTCTTTTGAATATATAATAAATCTGCCTGGTCTAACTGTCACACAAATACACACACACACGCACACACACACTCACACTTATCATGGCTCGTAATGTGAGTTCCCCATGCACCTCACATTGAATGTTATATGGAATGCAAAATGTTAGTCCAATTGAGGTTTTTCTTTAGAGAAAGCACTATAATAGTCACTTAACGTTATCGTGTTGTCTACAATTATAACAAAAAAAAAAAAGAAACGAACACGGATGCAGTTGGTTGAAAATATAGCTTGTCGATAATATTGTGAATTTAATCACAAATCAGAAAAGCTGGTTATTATGGGATTTCTTGACAATCTTTTAGATACCGTATTTTATTTATAATTATAATACTTAACTTTTCCCACACTTTGCTAAAATCTTAACGCGGCAATAAAACTCCAATCAAAATCATTAGCCTCCAAAAAGATTTAACAGTTCTTACGGACGCGACGGAGGAACTCCTTCAACCGTATATAATGCTGGCATTTCAGTAGACATGAGAAAGATATATGGCCCCAAAGCTAAACGGTAAAAATAAAGCCCGGGGTAGGCTTGGAATTCCGCGCATCTCGACACAACCGCATTCTTTCCCGGCCTATTGAGACATTTCTAACTGGGTAAAAGCAACCAGAGCAAGAACTGAGATATTGAGGAACTGTACATGAGCCCGTGTGTAACGGTGTCGAAAATGTACACCGTTGGGTTTAAAAGTTTCAAACTATTGTTGTGCTAGGTCCAGTAGTCCTAGGAACAAGGGTAGAATAAAAGTTCACTGTCACACCATTGCATTAAGAAAGAGGATTTAAAAGAGTCATCAACAATTGCTAATATTAAAACTGCCGTCACGCCACTGCAGAAAATCAGAAGATCAAAAAGAACAAGAAAGTATTTGTGGTTCGGTAAATGTTTAAAAGAAGAACGTAAAAGCCAGTCACTATATAGTGAGCCAAATTCCGTAGCTAATTCAACCATTTACACATAGCGCCACTTCGGCACTTAGCGGAGATCCGACTTATCGATCGATCCGAATACTTTTCACGATCTAATTAAATTGAAAGGCAAGTCGGCTCGGATAAGAGCGGAATGCGGCCGCTGTTGAAATATTGATTAAGCTTTCTGTTTTACTTCTCACTCGGCGCGTGATGCATCTGGTTAAACAACGGAACACTTTCTGAACTTGATTATTTCTCTAAATACGAAAAGGTGTGGCGTGTTGCGACACATATTCGTTACCACCTATGTAGCCAGTTGACACCTGTGTCACACACGACGAATAAATTCAATTTCCAACGGTATTTCGTCAGTTCTCCCCTGAATGTTTGTGGAGAGCACGCGACTCGCAATCAATAAGTATTGATCGAGCGATGTTATGATTTAAACGACAATAACGGGCTTTCAGAGTCGAGAGCGTTAAACGGATAGCATTGTGCATGTGACGTTTTATGTCGCCTACACAATCAAGAAAGGGTATCCGTTCGGATAAAGCTCGCTCGCTCCGAGTAAGACGCAACAGGAAAAAAAACAAACCGATCGGTCAGGTAGCCGGCCTTTTGTGGTCATTGTTGCCTAACGATCCGATGAATAGTAGATTCTTCACCGAACAGGTGGCGATGGCGCTTTGGGATCACATCGTCACCTCCATTTCCTTAGTTTATTTTGCACTTTTAGGAGTTCGACGAACGCATTTCATTATTCAAATGTTATTCGAGCGGCGTGAAAGCGCGTCGATAACCCGGCGGCCCGACGTGAACAGCATTTCTGATAAACTATCGCGTGCCTAGATGTACTGTAATTCGGCTCACAATGAACCTAACGTCCTAGCAACAAAGGCTATCAACTAACGCAATCTAGGCGCCGACATCGGAGACGGATCGGTCGGCTCATTTACATTATATCGACGCGAAAGCGACACGGGCTGAAGAACGATTCCGCGCTAACATTGATCAAACACCGGCATTGAATTACATTACTGAAGCGGAGTGCCAGTAGGAATAACTAGCGCCGGCATCCAGCAAATTCTTGTCTAAGTATACGAGTATTCTTGTCTACGTGTATTATGTACTTACAGCCCCACACCGCGCGTCTAAAGCCGGGTCCGCTGCGCCGTGTTTTTGATGTTTTTAAACATCTAACAATTTTGCGAATCAAAACAATACCCTATTTGTTTGCCGAAACTGGCGGAGGACATGTTAGATGTTTAAAAACATCGAAAACACGGCGCAGCGGACCCGGCTTTAGAGAGAGCAATTTCCGAGGAAGTGTTCTCAACTGGTTACCAGTTATTTACGACCGCTATCATACCGCCAACGAATCGTTTGTTGCTAGTTTTACACCATCGGAATTCGTAATCGATTGTACCGCTAGTATTTCGGATACATAAAATAGATGCATAAGCCATAAATGTTGGTAGGAGAGAAATGCGAAGCGGTAGATGGTGCGATAGTGCAGAACGCTAGTCGACCCAGAGCGCAGTCTCGCATTCCGATGGAAATTGCTCGCGGCTACAGCGAGATTGCCGGCGCCTTGCTTAATTACGCACCGACGAGGACATCCATTACTGGAGATAATTCAACGCAATTAGAGGATGAGTCGTGATCCGATAGCGATAACGCGAACGCGGCTTGGGTTCGCGACTGTTTAGCATTCCAAGCGGCAACTGTGATACTCGGTGTTGCCAGGAGCCTTGATGATTGTAGAATATTTACGCCAGCAAATTGCTTAGTAATAGTGTTGCGAGGCATGCTCAGTCGAAGCGTTGGGAGGTAGTAATAAACGGTCAGCTAAAGAGCTTCTAATTCAAATGTCGATGAAAGTGGGGTAATGTAAATACAAATCCAAAAGAGATTGCGGTAATCTTTAAAACGGTCCAATTCAAATCTGACAGGTGATAAATACTAAATAGTCGAATAGCGGCATTGGAATGCTAACAAGGTCGCGGTCCAGCCTTGCCGTTTCCGCGTCCAATCAGCACGAAGCCGAGAACCGGACCTCGCAGCAAACATTATTAAAGTAATAAACTATTAGATAAAACGGGCCCCGACAGCGTGTGAATATGCGGAGAAAGCCCGTCGCGCGGCTTATTACCATCTCGGAATTTTGACTACAGCTGTAAAGACCAACGATTAGAAATTACTTCTAACCGTGGTTAGAACGTTTAAACGCGTTTCCGCTTGCAGCCCCGACCGAGTTCGCGGCTGCGATGAATCATTGTTTGTTTTGAAACGGGCGCTTCTGTTTTAAGAATTATTGCTACTGGGATCTATTTTAGGAAACCTTTTATGTTAATCAAACCGAGCTCTCAAAAGGAATTAGACATCACAATAATGCACCGGAATACTACAACGCGATTTATGTCTTTCCCGCTCACAGTACAATGGTGTCCCGGACCTTTGAGAGGCGTGTGTCGAGTCGAAACAAGTATCAAACAAGTACCCCATAGTCAACACGACCATTACGATATAGAAGTGCAAGGGGTACAGAGGAACTATTTATTATTAAGAAAATTGTAGTTGTTCCAAAGGACTCCACAAATAAGACTAGACAGCAGAAAATAGCGAAGCCGATATCGGTCGTACAGAAACAGCAATTTCAGCACAAGAACCGTTCTCGCAATCAGACACTTGATCTAAATTGATTAGAAATAAGCGAAATGCTGCCGAGACGATATTCCCTATCCCCCTAATGAAATCAGGAGGACGTTGCTAGCGAAGCCTATCTCCAGATCACTGCAGTCTCGCGAACATTTCAATCGCGATGTACTGAAACCGGTCTTAAACTGATGCATATCTATTTGAAGACTAAAGCATTGGAGTCAGCGATTGTAGAAAGTTGCTATCTGTTTAAACATCAACATAGCAAATTGGTCGTGCGGAATCGACAGATCGCTTTTTGCGTCCTTGCATTTCGATCGCAGCGATCCTGAATCACTAAGTTTGAATTTCAAACTTTGAAATAAAAACGAGGAATTTAACGAGGAGCTACCTACTTAAGAAAGACATTAAAGTCAAACCAAATGTTTGTACCTTTGTACACGACGCAAATTTGTATTCGCGTTTCGTTCTTCAAATTGTTACGTGGTATTTGGTAAGAAGTATTTCGTGGATACCAATATATATATAACCTCTCGGTTTTGAAGTTCCTCAATTATGTGCAGACTCCCGAGCTGGTTAACAGATTAGGGACGCAAATCAAGGAGCGTTAGCGCCTCATTAAGCCATGACGCGTGCCTGTGACGGATCGCTCTCCCCTCGGATTAACGTCTAAACAAGCGATCAGACGTCCTTCATGACAGATGTGGCCTGCCGCCATTAAAATGTGGTTTTTTTGTCCCCGTCAAGAAGGTCTGAAACCAATTTCCATAAGTTATGCGTAACTGTCATTATCATTATCTTACAATCCACCTGGGTTGGTTTAAATTTATAAAAAGTTGGTCGGCAATGCAATGCCAATAAATCTTATCAAAACACTAGCTCCGTGGGCGCTTTTGGTCATTTTTGGATAAAACCCTTCTTAAAATGCTTTCGTACTAAAGATAAAAAGCACTTTCTTTTATCTTTCAGCATTTTATCCCAGACTTACGAAACGTCTCCGACTCATTAGTTGTTTTGTCCCTCTCTGACCTCGCTTCGTCCCGCTCGCTCTCGTCTCCGGGGGCCATTTATCAATTCCAAATAACATGCCGGGACCTTTTCTCTTTTGTTTATTTGTTTTTTATTTACCTTATCCTTCGGTGTTCCTTTTATACGTTCCTTTTTGAGTTGAAATTGATTGTAAAGCCGACCTAATGGGAGCCGTATTCTAATGTAAGATGCATTGATAAGCTCTCCTACGGATAATTAGTTAATGTTTTCCCAGACATGGTATAAACAGGCGATAGACGGTCCAGAAATAAATGAGAACAATAAAGCGATAAAATTAATCGTTGATACGAAACGTAAAGTTAAGACAAATACCGTAAACTCGGCGGCGGCACTAGAATCGCCGAGTAATAATAAACGTACGCGCACTGCAATTAATGAAAGCAATTTTGCGTGCAAAAGCCATTAAAGGTCGCTATTAAAAGTTTCCAATTTCCTCAGCCCCGGCTCGGTTATTAGCGGGCGTTTTTGTCTGTGCGAATCCTTTTTGTTCTTGATTATTTATTTATAGGACCCAGTCCTGCTCGGACTCTCCACATGTGACTTGATTCTGTCTTGTTTTTTGCTCGGACGCGAAACAATTTCGCTACTTTCATCGAAGCGCCCAAATTCCTTGAGCCTTCCAGTAGGTTCTTAATTAATTTCAGTAATTCCCTAATTGCCGTTCAGAATTTGAGTACTCTGTTCGTTAGACCTGTTTTTATCTGGATTCTTAATCGATGTCCCACAGCCACGCATCGTCAGCGGCCGAGTAACTAATCATCCGAAAATTAGACTTATAAAAACGATTCCGTGAACGAAAGAGATCTCGTGGCCTCAAGGGGGGTCTTCCTCGAGTTTCCTCAGAGAGCAAACAGCGGCGTCCCTCTGAAATTAATTTCGTTTTGTTTCGTCTGGAGCCAGCATTTACATTGAATGCGGTTGGAGGCTGGTATGATATTTATGTAGGGGCCCGCGGAGTATGACGCGGGCATTATTCATACACGATACTCGAGATCGTGTGTTTATTTTTGCCAGTTCATCGGCTCGTCAACTGGTTGCTGCCGAAAGCTTTGTGTTCGTCATTGTTATGATTTCACAATTTTTGATAAACTTTTAACGCCAAATCTTGGGATTAGGTGACAACCGGGAACACGCTAGGATGGTGATGATTAAGAGTCATTTCCACGGCGTTCTACCGTGACATCGTGGGCTTGGTTGTGAAAACTAACAGGCGGTGCCTGCGCAATTTAACTGTAAGTCTAAAGCCATCAAACTTTATGACAGTGTCAGGCGCCGAGCTGACGAGTATCTTGATTGGATTTGCAAACAAGACTTGCAACACACGCAATTTGAACCGTTTAACTATCAATAAAACGTCTATTCTATTGTTAACTGAAGATTTTATAGTGTGTCAATTTCGGTGTAACGTTTCTACGCATGCGGTCTCGATATATATATACCAAGAACTCCTGTCTTTCTTGAGTCTACTAGGCATGTAGTTTGTCCTTTGTCTCACTCCTACCTACGCTTGTAGGAGTGGGACGCTTCTTCATGGACTAAACGTCTATGATCAAGTTTGTTTTACAATGCGTTGTTACTGAGAGTGTGCTATAAATATAAGAATGTTCGTTACAGTGCTTCATAAAACAACGAGCGTGTTCTCAGGCCAGCGAATGACGTATTGTCTTAGCTCCGGATAAATATGAGGCTCGCCTCGCTCCCACAGAGTCTGTATGGTCTGTTTAATATTTTATTTGTTAAGTTTGTATTGATAATGAATGCTATAGTAACATAACTTTAGAAATGTATACCTATAAACTGTATCTACATATATCGCCATTAGGCTACGGCAGACTAGTGGTTTAATAAAACCTGACTACTAGTTTGATGATGTAAAACTGCAGTGGGCTAGCATGGGGACTACGGCCTATTTTCTCTCATCCATGCTTAGATAGCCTTTTACCCAGTAGTCGGTCATACAGAAGCTGATAATGATAGATAAAACAGCAGTTCCTTTTTAGAAGCACAGTGTGCGGACGAATTAGAACCACTGAACTGGAGTTGACAATATCTTTCTATTTCCAGATTCAAAACCGGAAACCGAAGGCGTTCGATGTTACTGCAACACGGCGCAGTGTGTTAGCACAGGTTACATGTGCCGTTCGCCGCGCGGAGGAGGCTGCTACAGCGAGCTGCCCGCGCCGCGTCGCCACCACGCTAGCCACGGCTGCCTGCAACACCTGGCCGACACGTAAGTTCTGAGAACCGTTACGGCAACACGCCATAGGTAACATGTGCAACTCGTTGCGCAGTAGGCTGCTAACGTAAATGATCTGAGAACTGTTGCTGCAATACGACGAATGCTGTTTGTTTGCAACCTTCCTGAAGATCAAAAATAGTTAAAGCATAAGTTATTTATAATAACATTTATAAAACATTTATTTCAGGCAACTAAGGCCCATAGTTACAAATACCTTACTGACTAACATACATACAATATAATATTAAAAAACTAATTATTATTTAGGCGACGAAATAGTGTGGCTCCGTTGCGTCGTCAAGTCCGGTGTAGAGTTCGGTAGGTTGCCCCGGAACCGCCGAAACACGACACCCTTCGGCCAGAAGTCAGCACACGCGATGGTCTCCTGCAGCGGCCGCGGCACGCGCACCACAAACGAGCTTAAGTGCAATCTGAAAACCCTCAGCGAGTAGCCCGTCTTCTGGTGCATATACTCCACCACATCATCAGCGGTGCGGAGTAATGCAGGCGCGACACGTATAACGCTTTACTCGGTGTGGCAACCCGCAGGCCCGAACCAACTGGCTCTGCTGTACCACACTGGCTCTTTCGCGGCTTGCGCTTACTAGACACCAATGTGAAACCCTCCTTATCCACATCGGTGCGAGGGGGCTTCTCTTTTGGAGGAACCCCGGCTTCTCGCACTCTTGAAGGTGCGCTCCTCCGGTTATGGTCCATAGACTCATCAAGACTGTTTGCAACGTTAGAATTGGTGTATGTATTTGCCCGCGATTTAACACAAGGCATTCTATAAAAATATTCAAGTCGACCTTATCAAATACACTCAATTATCAAAAGCCATATGTATATAAATAACGTCTTCATCATAATGATGATTGTTTAATAATAATGTAAAGTCCAACTTTCTTCCATGATAATGACACTATATAAAAACAACAATTAACTAATAAACTGGAGATAGGGTATTGTAAAAGTACACGGTCACTACTCATTTATAAAAGACAACGCCGGCCATATATCAGTCAGCTGCGGGTTGTTGCAATCAGACAAGATAGAAAGTCCAAACAACCTTAGAGATAAATAAACTTTAGAAATATTTATAGTACTGCCAGTTTTCATAATGATGTTAGTTTTAACGCATAATACTTGGACGGTTGTAAACTGCCTTCAGAAACCAGTTTGTTTTATTAAGTAGTATAATCGTCCTTCAGTATTACCGGCTGTTCCCTCACCGCACATACACTTATACCTCATTCCAGCTGTCATCGTATTTTACAATATCTTTTTACACGACCAATTTATATTCTAAGTGTCCTGAGTTTATTTTTATATTACCTCGTTCACAAATTTACAAGATTCTTTGTCGCTGCTCCTTAAGATTTTATCGTCGCTAATTATAATTCTCCCAATTAATTTGCCCGACATTTTTGATAAGATATAAAACCCAGTGGTACGGTAGCATTCCTAAATTTATAACGCTACATTCTAACTTTCGACGTTAATGTGTAATCAATTCTAATTTACCCAAATTTCCTCCGACAACTGTATTTTTATGGTCTTCATTATGATTTATTTAACAGTCCACCGAAAATTGTTGCCTAAATTTTCAAAAAAGCGGCGTCAGTGCGTAACAATTTACACATTTTCTTCTCACTGTTATTTTTTATAGCATCATCAATGTGATTTATTTTACGGCGTGCCGCATTTTCGTGACTAGTAACGTGATAATAATTAATATTAATTCTTCGTGTTGTACACGTGAAATGCATTGTCATCGATCATGACTCGTGCTTGCTAGAGATAGTGAGTCCCTCAATCAATTTGTCTTTCGGCGTTCCGGGCGACTTGTCTCTTTCATCGGTCGTTGTCAAGAAATGAGGTGTTGCTGTTGCCTCATTTGATCGAACACCATTGTTTTTAGCTAATCTATTAATTACGTTGTTGGCTAAATTGATACAAGTTCCATTGTTTAGTAACATTGATACAAAAGGCCGAATACCGATAAAGATACGCTCAACTTGCAGGATCAAATGAATTACTAGCCACGTTTATTTTACAGCAATCTTTATCATCTTAATAGACTTATTCAATCCAAAGCCCTGTTTTGATCTCGTTCTCAAACGATCTTTATATGCTTTTCAATTAAACAGTTCACGTTTTTTCTCATCTAGCAGAATAGTAATTTCGTTTTGGTTGAATTATTAATTACCCATGCCGAAGACGGCACGGAGGTTTTTTTTGACTGAAATTACCCGCTCACTTGATTATCTTATTCGGAGCGAAGTCGTTCAAATGGTAAAGGTAGTATGTCCTTATAGAACTCCCACAAGCTTAAGCACTTCTTTCATTGGGAGGATAAAGCGGCTGCCGGCCGTTCGGAACCTGTTCAGCGTCTCAACTCCAGCGCACGCTCGGTTTTATTTGCTTTAAACATTTTTATACCTTTTTGGCAATCTCGTCCATTATCTCCGCTAACGATCGGCGGTCTTCGTTAACATTTCGATTTTCAAATTGAAATTCTTGCGTATAATCGCTGTGGAGCGCGCAACAAAGGCGAACGAGGTCTATGTATGGTGAAGTAGTGCGTACTAAAGTCTACCGATTAAGACAAATCGGATGTCGCAGTCACGCCTTCTATTTTTATCTTCAATGGTAACTTTAAAGTAGAATAAGCAATACTTTTTAAGCTGATTTATTAATATAATTAGTACGGGACATTCTTACCCAAATCGACCTAGCACCATAGTAAGCTCAAGAAGGCTTGTCTTTATAGGTGCCAGACGACGATAAATTTGACAGATAAAAAGTTCTAAACGCATGAAAATGTATCCAAGGCTCAGAAACAAATATTCATGCTCTGCACACAAATATTTGCCCTTTCCAGAATTAAACGCAGCACCGTCAACTTCGCAGGCAGACACTCGTTCGTCATGCTGAAATCATCAGTGAAACAAATGCTTCATTGTTTCAGTGCTCAAATTATCGTCGCAAAACTCCTGACGTCCGTGCCTTTCTTAACATAGTTCCATTTATTTCCAATACATAACTGAACCTAATTGCCATTTCATTGGAATCTGCAGTTCCATTACACCCATTACGCACAAAGGCCTCCCAGTCTCCGCATCCTTTCGAAATGCATCAAGATCGTTTCGGGGCCGATTATGTCATGTCGCCGTGCTCTGGACAAGCATAATGTTAAATTAAATGGACGTTGTCTTGTTTTTGATGCCGCCTGCCTTGTGTAATGACCATGGTTTATGATGTCATCGAATAATTTAAAGAATGTGTGAGGAATGTTCTTTACAAACGTTTCTACATCATCATCAGTAGAATCATCGCTCAGTAATCTTCGCCAAATTTATTGCTACATCGAAGAATTATTTTATAAAAGTTGAAGAACGTCGTCAGGATTTAGAAACTATATAAATCATTTGTATTGCAAGAAGTTGCAGTGAATGCTAAAAACGTGATAGCTAACGTCACGCTTCAGCAAAACACGAATGAATTCTCTCACGCTACTGATGAGTAAAAATGTAGAATCAATATTTATTATCAAGTGGCAGATTTAAACGCGGGTCGGCGTCCGCGCAGCTGCGCGCTATCTGGGATCCCGACCTCTGCCTTATCGATGAACGAGGACAAAGATTCAACATACAAGTAGACGTACATACGACTGGGACGGTTTGTAATGTCCAGGGCATATGTGGGAGAAATGATGATCGATGGACAGTAAATATCTATGATGTAAAATAATGAGTAAATATCTAGTTATGCATTAGAAGATGGCGCAAGAAAAATTTCGAGCGTTTTAATGGAGTCGTATTGAGATATGAGCAACTTCCAGCTTAGGAAAAATTGCAAACGTGCAAAAATGCTTTAGAGTCTGCTTGGCAGATAAGCGGACACTGAATATAGAGCGATTGGTTTTTCTAACCTACATATTGTTTGAGTCATTCGACATTTTCCTAATATCAGATGTCTGAGATGTCACAACCAGGATCTAGGTAGTTTCAATATGCAGATTAGGCGTTATCAATACTTTCACGGAATTTCATATCTCTATTGTATTACGTCTTTGTTATTCCCAGGTTCCAACCGAAAATATATTCAACTTTCTTTTCAGAAATATTTTTTTTTTAAGTACTATGGCAATTATCTTGGATAAAGCTTTTAATTGGGACTCTTAATCGTTAAAATGTACTCCAGTGTTATCTCTATTTTTTTCGTTTAAGATACTTTCTTATCTACATGAATCGAGTGCTCTTAATGAGCCTTAATTATTTTTATTTTGCAAGCAATCCGACCGCTTTATCAATGTCGTATTTTTATCTTCTGCTACTTTATTGTAAGTAACGATAGCTTACGCGACTGCTTCTAGATCTTAATGTTTAATTATTATTTCCCTACTAGAGGTGTGCGCCGATGGCAAAATCATCGGCGGCGGCGTCCGGTGGGATTTTGATCGGCGGCGGCGGCGTGATCGGCGTGAAATCGGCGTGGAATTTTTTTCCCGGAGTATCGAAAAATAACTATATATATAGCGTAATATCTCATTTATGACACATTTTCTGAAATGTAATTGTACCAAAAATACTAAAAAGAAATATCAAGCAGGAATCTTGATAATCTTCTTTGTTTTCTGCCTCTATTTCTCTTTCCTTCGACGCAGCCAACCATTATCATATTCTCCAAGCTGGACTGGTCTCGGCGAGCCACGTAGTCCATGAATGTCATCATTCTCTGGAAGCGTGTATTTGAAAGCTGGGTGTTAATACGAAGGCTCCTAGAGTATCGGCGTTGTATACATGAGATGCCCGACATTCTACGCCAGCACATGATGATGATGATGATCTGTCCGACCTTTTTCGGCCTTGGCGACCACTCCGACTCCTATCTAGCGTTAGTCCATTAACGGGAGCGGTCAGATGCGCAGGATATTTTAAGGCCAGCACATAGATGCATTTAAAATGTGACAAATGCATCTATTTTTGATTTCACGCGCGGCTTCCATGTCCATGTTTCAGAGGCATAGAGAAAAATAGAGAAGATAAGGGTGCACGAAGTCAGTCTTTGGTGTTGCGGTGGATATTGCTGTTACTCCGTATCTTTTCCAAGCGCGATCTTCTGATGACCTTTTTCATACAGTTTCCGTCGTTGAAGATCTGTGAGCCCAAGTAACATAATGTCTTGTACCAAGTCCAGCTGGTTGATTACGTAAAGCACGCGCGTCAGGTAGATCTAAATGTCAACTTTTGTGTTGGAAAATTACAGTTGAATTGTCCTAAAGCTCGTTCAAAACGTTACGTATTTTCCCCTCAGGTCTCGCAGTTCCCATGCCCTCTGCATCAACCCATCTCTACCTATAAACATCAGCTTCGTTTTTTCCTGTTGATGTGGAGGTGCATAATTGTGCACTGATCAATTTGACTTTCTTTAGAAGTGTAGCTAGCGTTGCCTCATTGACTCCTTTTATGGTCGTGTGTGTCATTGAGCCATGTCTTCCAGCCGGACACGAGATTTGGACGGTAGGGGTTTTGCACTTAAAAGGACCAGGAGGAAGGTTCAGGTATACCCATTTCCCCAAGCACTTCAAACATTTTTCGCCAATTTATGTAGTCAAACGCTTTCGTGTAATCGATGAAGCATAAGGCCATGTGTATGTTAAATTCTCTGCTCTTCTGAATTAACTGCCTGATATTTAGGATCTGCTCTATTCTGCCACTACCCTTAACTGCATGCTTGCTCTATTGTGATTTTTTTGCTTATGTAGTACTCCAAATGTTTGTTCAGAATGTGCAATAGAACTTTACCAGCATGGGATATAAAAGAGATAGTTGTCATATTTACGGGAAGAGTCTTTCTTATGTAGTGGGATAACAGTGGAATCTGCCCTTTGTTGTATACCCAGAGGAATTAGGAAACAGATTTCTTCATGGAATGAGTTAAAAATATTTTGTTACCGGAATTAGACCCAGTCGATTATAAAATTAGGTCACGTGCTCAAGGATGGACGTGCTAGAGAAAGGAATTCACATTTACTTATCGTCGGCTAAAGTGCAAACCTTTTCACTTAATCGACGACCGGTTGTCTAGTGGGTAGTGACCCTGCCTACGAAGCTGAAGGTCCTGGGTTCGAATCCCGGTTAGGGCAAATATTTGTGTGATGAGCATGTATATTTGTTTCTGAGTCATGGATGTTTTCTATGTATTTAAGTATTTCTATCTATTAAATATATCGTCGTCTAGTACCCATAACACAAGCCTTAACGAGCTTACTATGGGACTAGGTCGATTTGTGTAAGATTGTCCCCTAATATTTATTATTATTATTCAATCTGAGCCAATTTTACAGGATGTCCAAAAACTAGTATTCACGGTTACATCACAACAAAAAATACGAAAAAAGTAAGATTTGCAGTAGTAGTACCTAAAAAAGTCATCATATCCGCTTAAAAAATACGCTTTGAATCTTTTAAATAAGTAGCATGTCTTGTTTTTTATTTTCAATTTTTTTGATGACATTGACTTGAGTTGCATAAAAGAGTCAAAGCATGATTTGAAAAATGGAATTAGGTTTGTGACTAGACTTTTAGAATGTTCGCACTAATATTATAATTATAGCACGAATGTAAACCACGTGAGGGCATTCATTTCGTTTGAACGTGTCCCGCTGCAGAATTGCCGATTTTTATTTTATTGCGAAGCGAATTAAATCAAACTCTTCAATGTAGAACATTACAGAGTTGACATGTGCTGTAAAGAGTCCTTGTTCGGAGTTAGAATCAAAATGAGTTAAATAAATTGCATATAATAATTAACACTGTTCCAACAAAAACGAAATTACGCCACGCCGATTTCACGCCGGTCAATTTGATCGGCGGCGGCGGCGCGGCGGCGCGGCGCACATGTCTATTCCCTACCATCTGCCGAGCTACATGGAGCGACTAAAAGCAGTTTTTTATTTGCGTTTTATTCATTGGAATATTAACTAACCCGATCGAAAACAAGTGCGTTTGCGTAACATGCGTTACCTTTCAATAAAATAACGATCTTGCACGGAATAAGAAAAAAAATCCGCTTTATCGTTCCGGCCAGTAATTTTTCACATATTAAACTGGAACAATCCCGAGGTTCACAGTCATGTTATTAAAAAAAAAACGTTATTCCTGCCTTTTTAATGTTTACTCATGCGTCCATTTATTCGGTATCTTTTTTTATGTTGCATGTTCGCGGATGATTGGAGGCCGCGGGCTGCATTAGGGTTCTTTTTTTAAGGTCTCTCGAATATATTTAATGTTTGCCTTGATTCTTTTTGCGGTTCGGTTAATTTGTTTCGATCAATTTGCCAATCAATAGTGATGTAATCAATTTCAAGAAAACCTCTTAGGTATCTTGTCTCCATAAAATATAACGACGTATTATATATATGAGACTGTCATTTCGTAAACTTGTTAATCAGTTTATAGCTTTATATTTTGTTACCCAGCGATTAAAGTTATTACAATTATCAGGTACTAACTTTGTCTATATCTTGAGAGCACTTTGGATATTATTTGTTACATAATGTTGTTCATTAATGTCCAACTTATCTCGGTGTCAAGATTGTTTTCAACAACAAACTCCTTCCATTACGCAACGCAAGCATTGTTTTTACGACCATGTCAACCATGTCATAAAACTAATTCAATTCAAGAGGCAACAGACAAGCTATAAAGCCTGTAACGTGCATGCACGAGACAGTCTAATTAAACATACATTTAAACAGTTCAGGCAGGCATCTAAATTCATTTTAAACTCGTCTACTCAGTTCCTTTAGAAGTAAAACTAAAATGTCTAATAGAACTTAAACTTAAAGCGTAGTGCAAAATGATGTAAATAAATGAGTCACAGAGCGAACTAGAATTATACATCTCAGTTCTACGAGTATACGTATAAGTAGTGACAATGTATGTAATCTCATTAGTCCGTGAGTTGGCACTACAAGTTTTATCTTTTAAAATTGTTATGGAATCATATGCTCAATGAATCATTAATGAAGTTTAGAGCTAGCACACACAACACAACGCCATAAAAATAATAAAACAAATTAATATCAGGACGTACGCACTGAATGAACAAAATGATTCTTCAATTTTCTAGGGCCTACGGTCGGATTTGAAGCACTCGAAATTCAAGTATATTTGCAGAATTTACTTGAATTTCGAATTTCAAATTCACTTTTTTGCCTTCGAAAAACCATTCCCCTTTATTCCCTGCAGAGTCACGTCTCAATGCGGCCGCCCATTGTCTTCTTTATTTGTTCATCGCCGTCCAGTTTCCAAAAGGCTTACTTTAGCAGGAGAACCGTGTGATTTCGGACCTTCTGAATCTGATCGGTTAAGCCCATATCTCCGAAGATATCTTATACTTGATTAATTGCGTCTCCATCGGAATCTCTTGTTGATTAAAACTACTTTTCGGTATGTGGTGCTCTTGTACCGATAAAGGTTTGTATGCGGGGCATTTTTGTAATGTCGTAGTTTTGTGATTTGTTCTGTCTATCAAAAACCTTAATAGTTTAAGCAAGGCATTAGTGATGTTGCTATTGTAAATATGTATTACGTAACGAGAGTCAGCGGCAGAGTAAGGTGCTTTTCCCTTAGCAGCTTTCAGCCTTTCAGAGCTGATCTGACGGTGGAGCCGGAAGACAAATGTACGAAAACTTAGACGACAAAAATCGCTGCTTTTTTTTTGGGCACCTTAGAGTCATCTTAATGAATCCTACTCTACAACCGTATAAAAAACTGAAATATGGATTGAAATAAATATTGTTAATTTTTTTTTTTCTGTGAGAAACTTATTCTTCTAAGACATGCCGCGCAAAAACCTTAGGGCCACGAGTGCCACGACTTCCAGCGTCGGCGGCAGCGGGACCGGCACCTCGCTCCGATCTCTCGTTCCCACATATGACGAATCGCTGCCGCTCCAAGTCGTGGCCATACCGTCAGAGTGCATACCTCAACATTCCTAGTCCGAATATTTGCTCCGGACGCGGAAGCGATCTGACACAGTAATCTGAAATATTCAAATAGTTTAGACAAAAAGAAGCTGCGAGCCGCGTTTCCCACGAGAACATCTTCGGTTCTTTGAATTTCAAATAAAGATCGAAACTAGATCAAAACGACTATAGCTGTGATAGAGCTTATGTAAATATCGCGACGTTTAGAGTGCAGTCAGCGTCACATAGTTAGTAGCAGCCAAAGTAGCCAAATATTTCGGTACACGTCTTTATTACTACAGGAGTAAGGAAGTGTTACGGTGGTGTTAGTGTGGTGCTACTTTGGCTGCTACTAACTATATGACGCTGACTGTACCAGTTACAGATTCTTTTTAAGTCTCCGTGTTGGTTGTTCGTTTTCCAACAGCGATTCGGGATATGTCATGAATTGGTGATAAAATTGTCATTTTGTTATTTTAACCAAGAAAAAGCTCCTATACGAAATGTTTTTATTTATGACTGAGCGAGAGAGAATGACCAATCTAAGCTTATATTATTTATATGAATAAAAAAAAACATAAAATATGTAAAATCAGATATGGTCAAATAAAATACGAATAGATAACGCAATTTCATACTTTTAATCCTTTCTCAACTAGGTACTTATACTTATCTTACTCTTCTTGAAAATTTCCTGCTACCCAAAGGTTGTCTGGAAGAGATCGCTCTAAAGCGATAAAACCGCCTGCTGTTACCTTTATTTATTGAATGTACTTTTGTAACATGTTTTTCTTATGTTGTGGTGCAATAAAGAATATTATTATTATAATTATCCTTGTACCTTGTACACCATTGAAAAATATATTTGAAAAACAGAAAACCGGTTAAAAATCTAAACAAATATTACAAAAATGTGAATAACCATGTACAAAACATGTACATATACTTATAAATATTTAACAGCATCTCAAAAGGCAATAATAATGACTATATGAACTGAAACTCGTTACTATTCTGTAAAAGTAAAGTAAAAGGTTTCAATGACTTGATGTTGATAGGACACATACGCCCCTTTTATACCGAGAATGCGTTATTTTGACATGCCGCCTGCGACGCATACAAACGAAGAGAATCTTATCAACCAATAAAATACCTTACATTGTTGTAATAAGGCACACAATTCATCGAATAAACCATTTCTACGACTCGAACTCTGAAACCATGTACACTAGTTTGAGTCTTCATCACCAGACATAAGATCCAAATATTTAAACACTACAAATCAAGTTTCGTTCGCAAACCACTCACGGACTCCGTTCTCACGGTTAAGTAAATAAATTAAACAATTTCGACACTTAAAATAAACAATTGTTTTGTTTTCTTTTGACAGTTCAATGGCTAAACCATTTGCAAGTAATCAAGCTTATTTACATAGCCTGAAGTGCGATATTTGAACGAACTTCGGGGAGGCAAATGAAACAACTGCAGATAATTATCGTAATCGGTTTTGCTTTGTGTATTTTCTGACGAATATGAGTTCTCAATTTTAGTGGATATAATAACTGAGGCTATTCACTTTTGCTCCTTTTAATGAGTGTGTGACACAGTTTTTGGAGCAGATAGCCTCTTTAACCGACTACAGCAAAGCCAAACAGGCCCTTATGAAGCTATACAATTCCTAAATAAGCCACAATAACCCAATTATAAATCCTGATTATTATCAAAAACACCGATCTCTTGTCCCTAGTACCGTAGTACTTAGCCCTAATACTTACAATATTGTGTGTGCAGTTGAAACGCATTTTTCTAACAACGTTAGTGGCAGGAACATCGCGATAACAGTCCATCTATGACCACCGCTTTAGCCTAGTTGGTAGTGACCCTGCCGAAGAAGCAAGAGGTCCTGGGTTCGAATCCCGGTAAGGGCATTTATTTGTGTGTTGAGCATGAATATTTGTTCCTGGGTCATGGCATGAATTTTCTATATATTTAAGTATTTATTTATCTATATAAGTATGTTTATCGACGTCTAGTATCCATACTACCAGCTTTGCTTAGTTTGAGACTAGGGACAATCTGTGTAAGATTATCCGCAAATAACGATTTTATTTATAACATGATTATTTCACGAGACATAGGCTCGTGAGATGATGATTATTAGTTGATTACCTATCGTAAAGTTCCACCTTCTCAATTCCAGGGCCGAAGAAGCGGTGTCCCGATGCCAGAACTCCCCTTCAGCAGACAGGAGACCACCCTCACGGGAGCACTCCCTACTGCTGTGCTGTTTCCGAGACCTGTGCAACCACGAGGACAGCCCGCTGGCGAGGGCCAGACTTAACTTGACGCATGACTCAGGTAAAAATTACAATAAGTTTGTTCAAAAAATACTCCAAAAGAAGTGCCACTTTTAGCATAGATGATGGTATAAAATATCGACAAAATGTGATATCGCAGTGATAGGTTGCATCGCCCACAACTCACTTCAACCCTGCTGCCTTAGTCATTTTTTACGACACCAATGGGAAGAAAGGGGGTGGTGAAATTCTAACCCGACACCACACGGGTCGGGTTGTTTTGTTTATAATATAAGGTTGAGATTATTCAATGTGGCCTATTTTTTATAAAACTGTCATTAGAATTGCAATCTTCGATTTTTGAATAGACTATATTGATACAATCCGTCCAACTCAAATAATCTCAAGTGTACAAACTTTTATGATTCTGACTATACTTTCTTGCACAGTCATCTATTTCTCGTTCAGAGGGTTCTAATGAGCCCGAACACGAGGGGTTTATCTTTCGCGGTTGAAGAGTTGCTATAGCCACCTTCTTTCCATCATCAGAACAGCACGGTGCACGGTGGTGCAACGCTATTGCGTTCTCAGTGCTCAATCTGAGCGCTCAAAACTGATCTACTTACTGATACGAAGCAGAAGAAAAACCTCGCGAACTGACTGATTCATATTTTCACGAATTACAACTCGGTTACGATATCTGTGGACCTCGCTGGAATATGAAGCCCCATCTCTTTTACCTACCCGTGCTCGCCTTGCGCACCGTAGGGCACAGGTCCACAGATATTGTAACCGGGTTATATGAGTAAATCCCTTTCGGGAAATAGGTTTGTACTTTTAGCATAATATATAGTCAAGGGGAGACCTTTTTGTATACTTCCGTTTGGAGCACATAGCCAGAATTAGAGGGTTTAAGTTGCGAAGTCCCCTGGATGGGGTAAGAGGACGTCGACGATGCGTCGTCAACCCGATCGGACTTCACACTTAACTTCGCTCCAGGTCTTGGTCTCATACCTATTTGTTTAATCGTATGGCATACATTATTTGGCCTTTTAAAGTTTGTCACTCTTTAGTACCACCCAGGGGACACCTGCAGGGTTGTGGTAGGTAGCTCCTGCGGACGCGAGTAACAGTTGTCCCCCCTTTGTCAAGTGAGTGGGCAACTCGACTGTTAGACAGCAGCCGGGATCAACTGCTTAGCGTGCCTTCCAAAGCACGGAAGCGCTCATCTATAGTAACCACTCAAACAGGCGGTCACCCATCCAAAGACTGACCGCTGCCATCTTTGCTTAACCTGCGTTATCGTTTCCGACTCGCAGGCGCCGCGGTCTCATACCTATGAACCTATGTTTACAAATAAATATTTTGTCTTTGTCTTCTTTATGGCTTACGTTTCTGCAAACTCATCATTCTCCTAGCGTTGTTCCCGGTTATGCCCCTAAAGGAGCTCGGGGTCCGCTTTGACACCTAATCCCAAGATTTGGCATAGGCGCTAGTTTTACGAAAGCGACTGCCATCTGACCTTCCAACCCAGAGGGAAAACTAGACCTTATTGGGATTAGATCGGTTTCCTCACGATGTTTTCCTTCACCGAAAAGCTAACGGTAAATATTCCGTACATAAGTTCCGAAAAACTCATTGGTACGAGCCGGGATTCGAACCCACGACCGCCGCTTGACAGCCGCATGCCTGAACCACTAGGCTACCGTAGCTCTTACGTTTCTGCAAACTGCTTCCAGATTAGAGAGGGCAGACTGCTTGCAGATTAGAGGGGGCAGGCAAATAATCTTTTCGGTGCAAGAAAGTAACTCTTCGATCCTGGATCCGACTGTGCCCTTATCCAAGCGTATCCTAGTGAGCAGCTGCCCTGTCTCTTACCGAAACATTACAGAATACATTCGGGAATAGGATCCTTTGTCTCTCATATAAGATGACGTAACCCGTGATTGACTCGAGCATGGAGTTTACATAACGTGCCAACAATATCTTTGTTCGCAGAAACTGGAACTTCTCTAAACTGCATTGAAACCACGATATCGCTCTGCCAATTGTTTTGGTTGAGGTAGTATAGATATTCCACTATTGTACCTATACGTCGTTTATCATAATATTATCTTGGAATTGCTGCTGATGTGGTATTCGTGGTAATAATAGTTTCCTCTTAAGCTAATGGCTGTTTCATGTGACCATATGTACATAGATTCACGCCCTCATTCCCAAAAGGAGTAGGTAGAGCAGCAAAATGTGTCGCAGTGATAGGTTGCTAGCCCATCGCCTACAACACACTTCAACCCTACTCCGTTAGTCGATTTTTACGACACCCGCGGGAAATGAGGTGGTGAAATTTTAACTGGCTGCCACACGGGGCTGGTTTTATGTGACCAACACATGTTAAAGATTATTTTTTGATTGCGAATATAATCTGACCTTCAGTGTAAGATAGTCTAGTTTTTCCTCAGACTTAGAAGGTCAGATGGCAGTCGCTTTTGTAAAACTAGTGTCTACCTAAATACTGGGAGTAGATGCCGACGTGGACCCCGGGTTCCTTTAGGGTACCACCGGGAAAACGCTAGGGGGATGATGATAGACTGATCATCAGGCATTCTAGTGCTGAACAAGCAAACGACACCTTGTCGTTGGCAAGAGTCAATGAGATAGCGAACTCTTAGCAATTCACACGATATTTCGGACGTAAACTACTTTTAATTTGTCATATCTGGTATGGCTACCAAATTAGCATAGCATTCCAGAACTCTTGACCATATGAATAATATCAATAAATGAATATCAAACCACTAAGTACTCGAGCACAAGGCGCTATTCAAATGCGTACGCGCTTCCTATAATTATGCGGCCTGGCTGGATACACGCATGCTAGCATAATTGCCGCTCGCCTGGGCTGGTATTCACGACCACTACCGACCACCTCGGGCGAAACCAGTATAACCACAGAATAACTAGTAGTGTAATACGTGCCACATTTAAAGTTTGCGTCTGCGAAGTTGGCCTCAACCCCAGAGAAGCACCCGTCGAACCTCTTTGACACCTCTGTGACGCTAGTACTAGTAGTACTACCACAGAATAATTAAAAGTACTTAAAGGTACAGAAGTTCCACTACCTAAGTGACGACGCTAGCAGTCATTATTTTGTTTGAAATAGACAATCATAGAATGCGATAGGGTTGTTAACATACCACATATCCAAAATGATAACTATTTTAGTTCCTATGCTTTGTTATCGAAATGATCATCAAATTTTGAAAATAATAATACGATATGATAATAAAATATAACAATAGCTGGGATCATATTTTGAAATGGGATTACTTCTTTCGTCATGTTAGCAAGATGTTTTAAAATGTAATTTCGTATAACGGTGTGCGACCAATGAAATTATGTTGTTACTAAGGTAAGAACTCCAGTCATAGACACTATAAGGGGAAATATTTAGTTGTAGCAATTTAATTTATTTCACACCGCAGTGATAGATGTTGGATTGCTAGGAAGTAATAAAAGACAGTTGAGGCAATTAATTTTAATTATTTAATGTTTTATAATACCACTTAAAAACGTGATTTTGCTTTACTAACAGAAACATTTTAGAAAACTACCTATGGTCAGCCAACATCCAATAATGGACACCCATCTATGGACAAACCTATCATGGACACCCATCTATAGATATAAATACTGTTAATTCTCAATAACTAAAGCGTGCAAAAAAATATAAATAAGGGGTGTATACATGTCATGATATGTCAGCCCCAATTTATCAGAAGCTCACTAATTGCTATCGTCTGGAGGCATGTTGCGCTGCTGAAACAACTGTCAAACGAGATGTACGGAGAAATTGCATGCACTTTTGGTCGGATTGTTACATCTGTACGCTACACCCAATTATGACTTCGACATGTTGTACTGACAATTTGGGGTAAAATCACATAATCTGTATACGCCATAAGAGCCTGTGGGACAGGTTGGGTTATAACTAGGGGCGACTGATGTGAGTCGAGAAAGGTTGTGAATGGCATAGTACGCGAAGCGGTAGGGAATTAAAGGGTGGGTGCTTTTGTAATTTCATAGTCAGGTGGCCACGTTATTGTCGGACATTGTATGGGGCCGCGATTCCATGTGCAATAATTGCAGAAGGGAATACTGCCCCGCTTTTATGTCTATTATTCTGATGTTCATAGACATATGTTTGAAAGTATGGCAGATAGATATGGGCGCGATGGCTACGGTCTTCTGTAGGGTACTTCCAACTTTGGGCTTCACAAAAATAAGCGAGATGAAATTACGCTGCGCCCTCCAAAACTATTTTGTCTCGTCAAGGGATCTCGACGATATGGTTAGGTTGATGTTTTCTTTATGCTGCCGACGAAAGTCCATTGTCGAGCTCAACTGCCATTTTTAGGGTTCCGTAGTCGACTAGGAACCCTTATAGTTTCGCTTTGTCTGTCCGTCCGTCCGCGGATAATCTCAGTAACCGTTAGCACTAGAAAGCTGAAATTTGGTACTAATATGTATATCAATCACGCCGACAAAGTGGTAAAATAAAAAGTGTTTTTTTTATTAGGGTACCTATACGTAACGTGGGGTGTTTTTTTTTTTTTCATTTCAACCCTAACGTGTGATATATTGTTGGGTAGGTATTTAAAAATGAATAGGGGTGTGCTAAAATCATTTTTTGATAATGTTAATATTTTCGGAGATAATCGCTCCAGAAGTTAAAAAAAAATGTGTCCCCCCCCCTCTAACTTTTGAACCATAAGTTTTGAAAATATGAAAAAAATCTCAAAGGTAGAACTTTATAAAAACTTTTTAGGAAAATTATTTAGAACTTGATAGGTTGAATAGTTTTTGAAAAAAATTACAATATAATTTCTGGACGAAAAACTACGGAACCCTACACTGAGCGTGGCCCGACTCGCTCTTGGCCGGTTTTTTTTTATACTACGGTAGCAAACAAGGGTAAGGCCTGCCTAATGATAACCGGACACCGTATTCTATGGACGCTTGCGACTCCAAAATAATGCGCACTGCCGAGCCTTTATTGATTTGAGGGTTCGTTGTGTTGAAAACGGAATGGAAAAATTTAATTCGCTTCCTTCATCTGTATTTTCTGAGAACTACGATCTAGGTGCCTTCAAAACTAGAGTGAATAGGCTATTACTGAACCTGTGAGCTTCATCTTAGGCTCTGTCGTCGCTTACCTTCAGGTGAGACTAGGTCACACAGGACATCATCACCATCATCCCGCTACATCGGTCTGCCGCTTTAAGAGGGAGTTTTCGCTAGTGTGCTACAAAATGTTGGAACAACATTCCTCCGCCCATACGTCAATTAAAAAACAAATTCAATTTCAAAATTAAATACAAATTATATCTTTTGAACCAACAAAAAGAAAAAGGAAATTCCCTCCTGTTTTATCTTTTTTCAAAAGCCGAATTCATGCCGATGTTTTTTTTTGCTTAATTTTATTTATTTAAATAGACATGTACACACAAATGCAGTACACATACACATAAGTTCAGTAACTTGAGATTACTACCTCACTTTACCACGTACACCTATATACGTACACACACAATGCGCACATTTATTTATTTATTTACCCACACTAAGGTCCTGGCAGAATACCAGCGATGTGGCTAGCCACATCATTATGCTGAGCCAGCGCCTTTTCTATGCCACGACACATGGTTTTGTACTTAACTTATATTTAATTTAGTTCTAAGCTGCATGTCTCTCTTTGATTTTTTACTATTTTTTGTGTTTTTTGCCATGTATGTTGTGGGAAAGAATAAAGGATCTATCTATCTATCTATCATCATATCAGCCGAAAGACGTCCACTGCTGGACATGGGCCTCCCCCAAAGAGCGCCACCGGCCCTGCGCCACCCGCATCCAGCGACTCCCGCGACCTTTACCAGGTCATCAGTCCACCTTGTGGAGGGCCTACCCAGGCTGCGCCTTCCAGTACGTGGTCACCACTCGAGAACCTTTCCGCCCCAACGGCCATCGGTTCTACGTGCAATGTGCCCCGCCCACTGCCACTTAAATTTACCGATTCGGAGGGCTATATCGGTTACCTTGGTTCTGATCACCGGAGCCTTTTATAATAAAAAGACGGTTTAACTGGTAGAGAATGCCAATATGGCATTAAGTCCGCATTCTGTACGATAAGTTTTTCTTTTGTGATATAAAGTTTAAATATATAAATAAATAAAAACAAATGCAGATCCATCGTTCACAACAAAGCGCATCCTGTGGAGCTCTGGCGACCAGGTACTGGTCTTATAAGACCTCTCACAGACTGGCGCGGCCTGGCCGCGGCGGACAATAGTAAACTTGTCATTAGCTGTAAATTTTACTATTGTCCGCCACACCGCAGGCCGCGCCAGTGTGTTGCAGGCTTTATAGCTGCGGTCCGCTGTAAGGTTTGCTAGTTGGGATATTCCAAATACGAGCGACATGACATTCCGTTGTGCCCTACTTCAAAAAGTTCAAAGATTCAAAAGGTTCTTATTGCTATTCCGAATATGGCATCTTCACAAGTTTCTTGAAATGCCACACCTGTAGTTAATAGGTAATAATACTAATAATTATCTGCTAAACTACGATAATGTTGGTATTTTAAACCAGACCAATTAAAATGTGGGTAAATTGTCTGCCGATCGTAATTATTGATTCAAGAGCAATTATAATCCGTAATGACGGGATGATCGTTTCGGAATCGATTTTGTTCATCGATGTAATTATTATAATTGCATTGTTTACAATGATGCCGAAATAATGGATAAAGGGCCTCCATACACGGAAGGCAGTTAATTGCCTTCCTAGTTAGTATATGATCGCGGATAAATTGCAGTGGTATGGGCACGTCATGCGGAGGCATGGAAGTCATGTGACCAAAAGAGTATTAAATACGTAGGCATGAATGTGGATGGATGTAAGAGACGAGTTAGGTCAAGGAAAAGGTGGATGGACTGTGTGAGAGACCATATGAAGAGAAAACAAGGGAGTGATGAGATGACGGCTGACAGACAAGTATGGAAGAACTACAACTTAGAAAAGATGAAAACCCCTGACATTTTCATTTCGAAGTCCAATATCTCGAAAACAGCTGAACAGATTTTCATGAAACATGGCTAAGAACACACGGGATCACATCAGCTTTCGAATAAAAAAAACCGCATTCAAATCGGTTCATCTGTTTGGGAGCTACGATACCACAGACAGATACACAGACACGTTAAACTTATAACACCCCTCTTTTTGCGTCGGGGGTTAAAAAGACATGCTGCGCGGACCCCAAGTATAAAAGGGATAAATACGGCCAAGGAAATTACGATGATGAGTTAGTATAATCGTGTTAAGTCGGACGTAAAGCATTTGTCCTTCACTAACAAAGTACGTAAGTGCGTGATGGACGAATCGTGAACATGCGATCAGTGCTAAACATGAAAACCGACCGTCCATCCGATCCGACCATCCTTACCAATGTTGTCGTTCCTAAATACAGGTTTTTTCTTCGCACTACGCTCCGCTACCTTGCACAACTCTGGTTATTCTCACCCATTAGGCGGCCATCAACCAAGTGTTGAGATATTTTTGACCATCCTGTTACGATATATCTGCCTGTACATAAAACGACCAGTAGCAGCACATAAAACTGCTAACAGGAATCGTTATCACCCAGTAAATGCTCCCTTGCAACTGTTTTCTACGAAGCTGCATCCACAGACGAATTCGAGCGCGCTAAATGCAAATCCAAAATGTCTTAACTTTTTAGAACTCCCATAGTAAGATACGGCTTTTTGAAATTAGCACGTTTTGTTCTACTTGGAACTGATGAGCTGAAGTGAAAACAAATTGAATTGTAAAGGCTAACACAAAGGGTTTAATTTGGAATGGTGAGCGAAAGGTATTCTAGATCGAACGGATAATGGTATAGAGTAACAATTGCATTCTTTATGACAATTGATACGCTCATTGTTACGATACGAGCTATAGGTAATTAAAGATGTGTGGAGTCTTTAGTGGGCCGCTTTCTACAGATCTTGAGTCGTGCTACTTTAGGTCCGTGTGCACTCAAGTCAAGAACCAAGTACGATTCCTTAATCTAGATATACTAAAATATTAAAAAAGTTTATAACTTTCGATGTACGTAATCCTCACAATTTCCTTCGCGAATTTTCACATTTCGCTATTTTGTATCAAGAATTACATTTTACCGTGTATAACCAATGTTGCGACTGTCACACCAAACGGTCCACACGTACTCTCTGTACATAGAACCCAGCTCAGATATGCATTTCATGATCGCACTAATGAAGTCATAAATTACAGAACTCAAGAAACAGTGGCTAATCAGTGGCTGTCCATGTTTGGTCCTGATCGATTAAAGCTAGCCATACTGGCGCTGCCGTCCTTTCACGGTTGACTAACAGCGTTCCAGTGGGAGACCACCGCTTTAAGAGACCATTTAGAAATGAACTCGTCTGTGATGGCGAAAGTATTCGTTTTTAAAGTGACGTGGTCAGTCAAGTATAAAAATATGTGTGCGTACAACTTACTCATAAATATGTCCCGTCGCTCTTATGTCAGCGGATTAAGGTTTCGGTACATATTTATGAGAGGATTAAATCGATACATATTTTTGCACTTGACTGTACAAACAAGTATATTCATTTAATCTTTATTGCATAAAATAACGTATCGTAAAGGCAGTCGTAATGAACGTGTTTTGCTTATAGAGTCTAGGTACTGTTTGGTTTTTCTACGCCTGAATACTCGATGTTACCTATTATAGTATTAAATAATATGGGATAGTGGGTTTAGACCTCGCAAATGAGCAATAAAAGTTGCGCTAGCGAATGATAAATTAACTGACATTTAACTCAGAACTAGCTTGTATACTGGATTTTGAGTTTGCTGTCTTAAATTGTACTTAGATTGCAATCATCATATCAACCGAAAGACGTCTCTTGCTGGACATAGGCCTCCCCCAAAGAGTGCCACAACGACCGGCCCGCGCATCCAGCGGACTCCCGCGACTTTTATCAGGTCATCAGTCCACCTTGTGGGGCCTACCCACGCTGCGCCTTCCGGTACATGGTCGCCACGTCGTTAGGAAAACTGAATCACAAAGACTTCGCTGATACGGGCATGTAATGAGAATGGGTGAGGGTCGAACCGTCAAGGAAGCGAACTTGAGTCGACCGACTGGTCGTCGCCCAGGGCAGGCTCAGAGGGCCTAGACAAGGTTACAATCGACAAGCGCTAACGCCAATAGAAAACTAATAAAATGTATGGGAATGACAGATGTTAACGAAGTGTTTCGTCGGCATCTGTCATTCCCCTACAATGTATTATTTTCTATTGGCGTTAGCGCTTGCGGATTTTAACCTTTTAACGGCCCCTGGTCTCGCTAAAAGACAGTGTAAAGGCGGTTATGGGTCTTCTTCAGGCTGAAAATTTGCAGGAAGGGTCGCAGGACCGGAGAAAAAAGCATGCTCTCGATTCGGAGACCCTCTTTAGATCACTGTGCCAAAATAGTTACTATACAAATCCGCGTTTCACCAGCGAACGAAAAAAACCACAGAAGTCTAAGTAGCGCCTTAAAATGGCCCCACAGAATGGGTGCCATTGCCAATGCGGGAACGGGGGCGGGGTGTCAAAACGATGCCAAGCAGCCGTTTAGTTCGAACATGCGCATACCGGGTTATAGGCACTTGTTTGGGTAGTTTGTAAGGAGCTCGCAATCTATGTTTTTTTCGTTCGCTGCGTTTCACGAACATGCTGATGGTACCTGTATTAGATACCGCATCACGTTTGTATCGCTACAAAAAGTCGCCGCGTGTAACCACTCTTCATCCTACGACCGACAATGATATTAGTAATTTACCGATTAACCCGTCACAAGGAAACGGAACAGGGGTGTGTGCTCAGTGCTCACTGTACCAGTGTCATTCATTTGCGACTACAAAGCGTTTTGATCCTCCCCTATCATTTCCTTTGTTCGTTATCCTTGGCTTAGTGCGCAATAATCACTTGGTGTTTATTGGCGACCTGCCAATTGTTTGAAGTATGTTGTACCTATTGAGCGGTAGGGTTTGTTTATCCGATTCTCATGAGTTTATTCGAGGAAATTACGAAACCGCGTCAATTTACACAAGGATTTGGATTTTTCTGTACAAGTAGTACAAGTATTTACTGAGGTGCCATGTGTCATACTTCTTATCGTACGTATTAGTACATAGAACTTATTTAAATTCAGTTTCAGCACATAGTCACTTCGCCTCAACGATTTACCATTTCGATATTTTCGACCGTATCTTAGAACCTGAAATTTCAAGTAATAAAATTTGAAGACGTTATCACGCCTTAATTACAAAAATCCTATATTCGGTCTTACAATTTTGGTGTCATATTCAAGGATCGGACAAACGGCCGTCATTTTCAAAACATAACCCTGTTCTGTACAGCAGAGACTTCCTTATGATGTTACGATATTATATTTTATATTTAACAGTTTTCATTAAAAAATAAAGACATTAATCGTGTCATATAAATATCAGGTTTAAGACTAAAACTAAGACATATATTAACAATAAATTCAATATTAATATTAAGTATTTTATATTATATTTTATATTACTTATGTATTAACCCGTTTACACAAAAAATGTAGTTACACAAATAATATTTTACAAAATATACCTGGGAATCTTAGATCTAGACTTACATCAAAATTTCAAGCAATTTGAAATAGAAATTCTGATTATGTTACTGTAAAAGAAATTCAGAAGAAAATTTACGCCGAGCCATATTGGAAGAACAGTATACCAATGTCAACGATTAGATATGCCCCCAAGTTCTTCACAACTAACTTTTTCAACTCGTAAATGGGTCCAGATACACGTCGTTATAGACTCAGAAGTGAAATTTTGGAAAAAATTTTGGTCATTCGTTTTTACAGCGGCAGTTAAACCTTTACGGCTTTGCCCGCTGTACAATTTTTTCTTTTGTATTGTTCTTTTCGTAAATAAATGAAAAAATAAAAAAAACTATAAAATACCTAAGAATATCTTTTATTATCAATGCGTCAAGGAAGTCTCGGCTGTACGGAACAGGGTTATGTTTCGAAAATGACGGGCGTTTGTCCGATCCTTGAATATGACACCAAAATTGTAAGACCGAATATAGGATTTTTGTAATTAAGGCGTGATAACGTCTTCAAATTTTATTACTTGAAATTTCAGGTCCAGATCCTTGGACTCATATTTAAACCTTTCACTAATGATAATTCTCCGTCTATTCCAGAAGGCAACACAATAGCCAGCGACTGCGGCGCGGGCTACAACAGCGAGGTGTGGTTCAAGGCGGCCACCATAGCCGTTCCTGTCTGCGGAGCCATCATCCTGTTCTTACTAGTAGCTGTGGCTGTACGTCTGCTCAAGGCGGACGCCTTGTTACACGCTGACAGGAAACTCAGGTACACACCATTACTGTCCAAGTTGGCCACCATAGCCGTTCCTGTCTGCGGAGCCATCATCCTGTTCTTACTAGTAGCTGTGGCTGTACGTCTGCTCAAGGCGGACGCCTTGTTACACGCTGACAGGAAACTCAGGTACACACCATTACTGTCCAAGTTGGCCACCATAGCCGTTCCTGTCTGCGGAGCCATCATCCTGTTCTTACTAGTAGCTGTGGCTGTACGTCTGCTCAATGCGGACGCCTTGTTACACGCTGACAGGAAACTCAGGTACACACCATTACTGTCCAAGTTGGCCACCATAGCCGTTCCTGTCTGCGGAGCCATCATCCTGTTCTTACTAGTAGCTGTGGCTGTACGTCTGCTCAAGGCGGACGCCTTGTTACACGCTGACAGGAAACTCAGGTACACACCATTACTGTCCAAGTTGGCCACCATAGCCGTTCCTGTCTGCGGAGCCATCATCCTGTTCTTACTAGTAGCTGTGGCTGTACGTCTGCTCAAGGCGGACGCCTTGTTACACGCTGACAGGAAACTCAGGTACACACCATTACTGTCCAAGTTGGCCACCATAGCCGTTCCTGTCTGCGGAGCCATCATCCTGTTCTTACTAGTAGCTGTGGCTGTACGTCTGCTCAATGCGGACGCCTTGTTACACGCTGACAGGAAACTCAGGTACACACCATTACTGTCCAAGTTGGCCACCATAGCCGTTCCTGTCTGCGGAGCCATCATCCTGTTCTTACTAGTAGCTGTGGCTGTACGTCTGCTCAAGGCGGACGCCTTGTTACACGCTGACAGGAAACTCAGGTACACACCATTACTGTCCAAGTTGGCCACCATAGCCGTTCCTGTCTGCGGAGCCATCATCCTGTTCTTACTAGTAGCTGTGGCTGTACGTCTGCTCAATGCGGACGCCTTGTTACACGCTGACAGGAAACTCAGGTACACACCATTACTGTCCAAGTTGGCCACCATAGCCGTTCCTGTCTGCGGAGCCATCATCCTGTTCTTACTAGTAGCTGTGGCTGTACGTCTGCTCAAGGCGGACGCCTTGTTACACGCTGACAGGAAACTCAGGTACACACCATTACTGTACAGGTTTGCCACCATAGCCGTTTCTGTCTGCAGAGCCATCATCCTGTTCTTACTAGAAGCTGTGGCTGTACGTCTGCTCAAGGCGGACGCCTTGTTACACGCTGACAGGAAACTCAGGTACACACCATTACTGTACAGGTTTGCCACCATAGCCGTTTCTGTCTGCAGAGCCATCATCCTGTTCTTACTAGAAGCTGTGGCCGTGCGCCTTCTTAAGGCGGATGCCTTGTTACATGTGGACAGGAAACTCAGGTAGAGTTTCCTTTCCGCATGTAACACACACCATTACACTACAGTCCTACACACACCCATTACCTACTGTACAACAACGAGCTGTGCTTCATTCAATAAGTCAAATCAAGTAATGAGTAATTTCTAAAGAGGACTCAACTGCCTGATGTGCCGATGGATATGTTTCTTTGCGAAACTTCCCCAATTGAAAGATCTTGTTTTCTCAAAATTTCCCGTAGGAAATTTCCGACAGTGGATAAATTCTAGGGAAAGTTTTTCAAACTTTCCGGGATGTTTTCCATATTTTTGGAAACTTTCCGCAATACACCCTAATGTTCAAACTACGCTAACCCATCAATCATTTGTTTCTAGAGGAGGCTACGCGTCACCACTAGCCCAGCACTCGGACGACGTCAAGAAGGTGTGGGTGGGGACCTCGTCCCCGCTGCTGGTGGCCCCGGGGGGCTGTCTGGTCGCCGTCGAGAGGGCACAACTTATCGACATGTCGCGCCAACCGATCTGTGATATCCAGCGATAGGGGACCTACTCGTACCATGTCGGAGCGTGTAGTGAACGCATCGCGATTTTGTATGCGGTGTAGCTTCGGTGTGGTCAATCTCTGGGTCGCGCCGCTATTGGACTGATTGGATGAGAAATTGTGAAGCGTTGTTCAGAATTGGATCTTTGTAAAGCTGTGGAGTCTAATTTAGAAGGCGCTTTTGAAAAGGCTGGATAGGTGATCTGCCGTACTACCGAGACGCGGATAAAAAAATGAAATTGAAAGATTTATTCAAATATGCCAATTGTCGAAGAAGCTTCGAGTTCTGTATCTCGCTTTAGTTGCAATATCTTTGGACGTGTTCTAAATTCATCATCTAGTATGATTATTCTTTATCATCGCATCAACATTCCTAAACATACTTTCCATCCCATTTCACCCCGTTAATCTTTACAAAATTTCATTCATAGATATAAATGCGTTCTTCACAAAATGTTTTACATTCGAATTTCACGCATTTCATTTCATTTCAACGGACTCGTTTAAGCTATACATTATCTGTTAGAATTGCATATTCGAGCTTGTCAAGAAAATTGCCTGTATCTTCGTCACATCCAATAGGGGTGTAGACACTAAATAAAATAATCAATAATGTCATATTGTCTACGATGACGCTGGAAGAATGTGACGTCACTGAAGAAGGCAATGTGCCGCGCCGGCGACGCGGCCCCCCGGCAGCATCCTGTAATATGACGTCACACACCGTTTGCGTTTTCTCTCTCTAACAAGCAATGTTAAAACGGTTGTAGCTTCGTAATTCTTTGAGATATCTGAATGGGATTTTCGTCACTAGGCATATTTTTTTGCCTTCTTTCTTTTGGAGTAATAATAATTTTCGAGTCTACACCCGTATTCATCATGATCATCATCATATCAACCGAAAGACGACCACTGTTAGACACAGGACTCCCCTAAAGCCTCATCATATTATAACCAGTTAATTATCAGTGCGATATTCTCCACAAAACTGATCTCAAAAATTATACACTTGTCATAAGCGGCGCGGCCCGTCGACATACCAAAACAACAGTGTATATATCTTGTAACATGTTATATATGCGCTTTGTGTTCCTTTAATATAGTGTATATGTACCCTTTATTAGGTTAAATTGAACCATTCAGCCCCGAAAAATATGCTACCTACTTTGTTGTACCGTAAAATGGGGTGAGTAGGGGCAAAACTAACATTCAAACCTCGATAAAATTTTATTTTTACATATGCAAACTGAATGGTGTATATAATAAGTGTTCCGGACGTTTGTATTTTAGTTTTTATTTTATTTTGGGTAGTTCCATTTCATAACTTTGACGATAAACAGGAAATCCCACCTCACCCCGTAGTCTCTCGTAATTGGGGTGAGATGGGATTTCATAAAAAGGTAATTTTGGAAGATTGTTGAATCGTTTTTTTTATTATGAGTATTAACTACAGCTCCATTTTAAATTGGAATACATTATTTTTGTAGCAGTAGCCATAAAATATCAACCCCCCTTTCATCCCTTCTCTCCCCATTCATAACCCAACTCTCCCCGCGAACCCTTCTCATCCCATTTTACGGTACCTATTTATGTGAAAAATTTATCCTTGATCTTGATTATTTATTGTCGAATTCAATCAATTTTTAATACAATGCCAGCAAATTTTGCGGCTGTATTTATTGGACTAACTTGTGAAATATATTTATCACTTAAGTATAATATTTTAAATAAAAACCTGTGCGTGTATTTTCGCGTACCAAGACTATGAGTTAAATAGTAAGTTGAATTCAACGTACAATGCAATCGTGACTTTATTTCATAGTACGTTGAATTGAATTTTCAATAGCTCTAAGGACTGGGTGGTTCTAAAGTATACTATCGACTGACTTTCCTTAAGAATTGTGTAAGCGTAAGGCATGTTACAGTAGAATTATTTGGGGTTTACCACTGACAGAACTTTAACCTCATACAAATTAAGTCATCATCATCCTCCTAGCGTTATTCCCGGTAGTGCCCCTAAAGGAGCCCGGGATCCGCTTTGACACCTAAACCCAAGATTTGGCATAGGCACTAGTTTTACGAAAGCGACTGCCACCTGACCTTCCAACCCAGAGGGAAAACTAGACCTTATTGAGATTAGACCGGTTTCCTCACGATGTTTCCCTTCACCGAAAAGCTAACGGTAAATATTCCGTACATAAGTTCAAACTCATTGGTACGAGCCGGAATTCGAACCCACGACCGCCGCTTAGCAGCCGCATGTCTGAACCACTAGGCTACCGTAGCCCCCCCCATACAAATGGAGTAGTTATTTCTAAATCGGTATTAATGTACAAGACGCGTGCGTTTCTTTACGGACCCACCTATACCTACCCGAATAGATATCAACCAGTATGACATTAAAGTGCAAATTAAATGAGGGCAAACTATCTGTCAGTGGTTAACTAACAGTAATCGTACTGTACCCGTACTAGCGGGCTATTCCTATTTCTACCCAACCGATGGTCTCTAGTGGAAATGGTGGGAACAAATGGGAAAAGTCCATAATAGCGAATCTGCGTTTCTGTTGCGATTACATGCCTTTTCCGTTTGCGGAGATATTTAAATAATTGTATGTCAAATTGTATAATCTGCATTTTATATTGTGTAAAGCTTTTTTAAAATCAGGTTCAAATCAATTACATATTAAATCATGCTTTAAAGTTATATTTAAATGTTTCCGTAAACAATTTATCTTCCTAATCAAAAATCTAGGTAATATTATGCAATTTTATTTCTCAATTCTTGACCACTACAATGTATACATACTTTTGCATGCACTTCCTTTCTCATGTACATGACTGTATTGTATAATGTGTAAATATAGCATATGTTAAGTTGTTACCTGTTACCTATATTATAATCACAATGAATTTGTAAGGTTGTTTCTGAGAGTCGAATCCATTGGGAGTTAGCTAGTCTTTATTTATCTGATTTGTGCATTCATATGCGATTTTATACTTTATATTAACTCCTAGTGGATTTAGCTCGTGGTCGAACGAATGCAATACCTTCTAGGATTAAAAGCACAGTTTATTTAAGTCCAGTGTGAATTTAAATTATATTTTAAGAATCGTGCATATTTAATTGTACATAAAATTGAAGTTTGTGATTTTTTAGATTATTTTAGCAAAAGTTTGGGTAATGTAACACTCTTGCCAAATTGGTAAGTTAAATACAGTGACATTCATGAAAAACCTACTGTATTCATATATAATTAATAATCATATAATTTATTACATAACATGTGTTTACATTGGTGTCAAAGTTACAATTTGTTTCAACATGTAGGTCCCTTTCTGTCTCTATGTCATCAAAGATATCAAAAAGGTATTTTTTTTATTTGTGTATAATTTTCAGCTTCCTAAATACGTTTCTTTCCTTAATTGTTGAGGATATGTATTATGTATGTGAAACGTGGCAGTTGTCAATACAATTTGGCACCTAATTTATTACTGATATATCACATTTTTTGTTTGCACGCATCACATACAACACGCGTAGTAGTGACCTACCTCAAAAATATCCAGATTTACTTTCAACTTTATGTATAGCTTCCAGCTTTATGTTTGATTTTGATAGGTACAAATACAAACGCCAAAACAGTTAATTGACCATCCTGTATTTATATAGAACCTTATTACAAAGCACATAAAGTGCACGGATGAGTTAGCTGTGTTGTCGACTGTACAGTCAAGGAAATTGAAACACGATTTTTTGGTTACCTGTCTGGATCCTGGATCCCTAAAAATGGTTACCCAACTGCATCGTTTGTACGTTCCATTAGTATAAAAGCCGTTTTTCTCTGAAGCCTTGACATTTTCAGGATTGTTATAAAAACAAACCAAACCTAATAGGTTCTACACGAAAGTTAAAAAAAAACAAAACATTTAGGGTCTTTGAGTAAATTGGCTTTTTGCCGAAATGAAAACACTGACAAACGTCAGCTAGGAAATGTATTAATTTATTGATTGCTACAGGATACCCTCGCTTGTTTCACTGTTGACTCAATGGCGTTATAATAAAGCATAAAGAAATACGTGTTTTAATATCCGTATGAATATTTTGAGTTAGATCCATATATACGTGTGTTAGCATTATTTCTTCGACCATACACAGAAATGTAACCAATGCTTCCGAAGGTGCCTTACTGTGACCGTAGTCATAGACTATGTAGGTGCAACTGTAATACTCCGTATGCCTACGATCTTATGTAAATATAATGTAATGAATTGTGTAAAGTTAATAAAAAAGAAATTATTTTATTACTGGATTTTGTGGTTTCTTTTGCATTCCTTCTTGAGAAAACAACCTAAAGTTCATCATCATCATATCAGCCGAAAGACGTCCACTGCTGGACATAGGCCTCCCCCAAAGAGTGCCAAAGTCACCGGTCCTGCGCCACCCGCATCCATTAACCTAAAAGTATTAATTTAAAATTGAACTCTTGAAACTTTCCGTCTGTCAGAGGCAACTTTTTCTAAATAATACATGAACCAGACCAATAGTTAACGCCTTCTATAAAATCGTTCAAAACTACGACTATCCACGTCATGCTCCCCATAAATAAGCCAGAAAATATCTACATTATATCTACTAAATACTACGCCCATTTGGAAAAACTCTACATGCCTAGTTTTATTATAAATCTAGTTGTAACGTGGTCCTGCTGCAGAGCATCCTCCCAGCAAAACCACCTGGATATTTTTCTTATCACAGGTACTATTGAGGCATATATGATACCAAATAATTCTACATCAATTCTACACGTATCTAGTATACTTGATATTTAATTTTATTTTGAATACACGAAGTTACGGCAGTTTAAACTTTTTATTGTAAACAATTTATGAGCGCCTGCACAAAAGATTGTAGCAAATTATGTTTACGTATTATCTTTCGTCAATCGCTGCTATGATATGTGTGTAATTTTAGTTTTACGATTTATACTTTGTTATTGTGGGTAGGGTCATGTCTTAAACATAAATTCACGGTATTCTTATAAAAACAACTGTATGTCACGAACGTCTTTTCATTAACCCTTCGTACGTCTTAGCACTGATCAGTGCTATTGATAATTGACTATGACAGCAATGTCACATTATAGGTAGGATGCTGCCGGGGGGCCGGCCGTGGTATGTATGTACCTATACGCGACTTTATTGCCTTGACATTAAGATCGTGTATACATATTTTAGTAACTTTAGATAGATACGAATATCTATTGCAGTCGACTAGACTTTACAAATAATTGATTCGAATAAAATCTCCTTCGTTTATTTTAGACTCTTCGTACATTAAACTCAATGTGACGAAAGCATGTTAAATAAATATTGATATAATAATAACTCTTAATATTATTGCTTAATCATACATCCTTGATAGTTACGATTGCGATCTTTATCAGATGCTTAGCGACTTGTTATGAGATGAGTTATCAGATCGACATTTATTATTTAATCAACTAAGTACCTAATTAAATATTTCACCACGAAGTTGCGTAACGCAACGCAGTTCTAGCGTGTTAATTTCACAAATATCTGTAAGGTAAATGGTCCAATGCTCGATACCTGAATACCTAATTTTTGACAACTAGCGTGAACGCTTTATTGTTTTGAAATAAGATTAAAAGTGTCATGTATTATGTAGCACTGGGACGTTTTCTTATATGTAGGTATGTTAGTCTTCAAGGTATTTGCATTATGGGCGTTAGATGCTAGATAAATGGATCAGTAAGTACCCATTGAGACCAGAGATGGAGCCGGCCGGAAGTTGTTACACAGATTAGAACACAATTTTCGTTCCTGTCTGTACTTATTTAAATAAATAAATATTAGGGGACAATCTTGTTACACAAATCGACCTAGTCCCAAACTAAGCAAAGCTTGTACTGTGGGTACTAGACGACGATAAACATAAACATACTTTTATAGATAAATAAATACTTAAATACATAGAAAACATCCATGACTCAGGAACAAATATTCGTGCTCATCACACAAGTAAATGCTCTTACCGGGATTCGAACCCAGGACCTCTTGCTTCGTAGGCAGGGTCACTACCAACTAGGCTAAAGCGGTCGTCAATTTGGATGGGATATTCCTGTTTGTCATACCTATTTAGGAATGGTTTCCCACTTTGTTCTCATAATTTTCATATCATTTCCACTTGGAAACAAATTAGAATATTTTTTCCCAATGCCTAATGAGACGGAACGGGCAGCAGTCCCCACGCTGGCCCAGTGCGGGTTGGGTATTTCACATACATCCTTGAATTCCTTCTCAGATGTATGCAGATTTCCTCACGATGTGTTGATATTCCGTACAAAAGTTCCGAAAAACTCATTGGTACGAGCCGGGATTGGAACCCACGACCGCCGCTTGACAGCCGCATGCCTGAACCACCGTAGCTTAGCCCTGATGTACAGGAAACATTAAAATAACGAATCTCTCAGTCGCAGTTAAAACGACTAGACTCGTAATAATTCTTATCGATAATCTGAAGGAAATCAATAAATATGCATCAATGTCCACACACCATTTTAACCTTTATTACCTCGCGTTACAGCTTATACTTGAGATTGTTTGAGTTGGCCGAATTGCAACATAGTAGACATTCAAAAAGCAACTCTATCGTTCTAGGTAGAAGATTCCAGTTCGAATGACAGATTTACAAACAGTCGGCCACATAATAATCTCAAATTTTATATATTTTTCCTACGCCTTAAAACGATACCATAAATTAACAAAATATGAATGTTGATGTTAAATATTTATTTCAATAACAGTTAGATTCTTAGTACAGATAGGGATGTGATATAAATGTATGTTTGGCAATTGATGTGTTTATTTTTGTATGTGCTACCAGTGTTAACGTTTGTGTTTTTGTGCAAGGTAATTATATACGTGTATGTTCCTTATATTCCTCTTACGAGTATTATGTGTCTTCAAACTCTTGGGTTTCTAATGAGGTAAAATCATACCACCTGACCTCATAGGTACATCTCTGGGATATGGGATACTTAATTAATAGGTGTCATAAACTTTTTTTAAATTCTGATACAGGTATAAGGTGTTGGTGACGGTATTAAGTGACATTTATGGCCGGTTCCAATAATCAATCCACCGATAGTTTTCCTTACCGGCAGTTACATTTTGACAGATTACCCGTAGATAATGTGTCAAAATGTAACTGTTGGTAAGGAAAACTATCGGTGGACTGATTATTGGAACCGGCCATTAGATTTGTTAACCATTTATCGGTCGTTAATATGCAATTTTTAAATGAGAGGATGCCTGTGCCCAGCAGTTTCAGCAATATGCGTATATTGCCTGATTTATAATGTGCAATTTTGAAATGATTATTGTGTAAGGTTATTGTAAATTACCGTTTGTCATGTAAAAGTGCTGTACTTGTGGTCTATTTGCAAAATAAATAATTGGTTTTGATAAAAACTAACATACATATTTTTTTTAATGATATTTGGATTTATTTCCTAAAGTAACATGTAGATAATTTACATTAAGCAAATTAAATTAAAGTTAACTAACTTAAATTTAAAAATCGCGGTATTGTAGCGAGGATGCTGGCGGTATTTCCTCGCTGAATTGCAATGCTGATGCGTTGCGCGAGAAAGCCGCCAGCTCTTGGATAACCAGTCACATCAAAAGGACTTGGCTACTGTCTTATTCATAAAACATAACAGACCTCTATTAAATGTTATTGGGTACCAATTCGTGAGAAATGGACAGAACACGAAGAATTTTGGAAATGGGATGAGCATACAAATTTACAAAGCTGCACAATAATTGTGTAGCTTTGGAAATTTGTATCTAGGGTGTAATCTCCGGAACTGATCATCCCATTTCCAAAATTCTTGCACCAATACAGATAGCACTTTCGGGAAGGAATTGGCTACCTATATTATATATCCGGTAACCAGAATGAATAAATATTAGAATGTAAAGGTTGACAAAAACATTGAACATAGATAAACACGCCGGTAATTATGATACCAGTTTATAATTCTCAGTAGGCCTCTGATTTGCTATTTTGTACACAAATCACGTATACGTAATTGTCAGTCGTAAATAACTGGCTAAGTATAGTTGTCCTAGTTAGTGTTATCGGTGTTCATAAATGTATTGTTTCTGTCATTCGTTTTTAACCCCCAAAATGCAAACGTTCTGTGTAAGTACACCTACCACCTACCTGTGCATCGTACCTAGTTCGTATCGGTGAATCGGAGGACTTGCCTATCGGGAAGGTCCTTACCTTGCATATGATCGATGTGTCGGAACTATCAAAAAAAAAAAAAAATGAAAAAAATGTGGATTCTTTTAGGCAACCCATTGGCGTAATATTTTTTAATGTAGTTTCTCAATTCGATATAAAATTATTTTCATCTAAACAGATGGGTGAAGATCGGGCCTCTATTCATATCTTAGGTAGTTAGTTGTTTTGCCTGCTCTATCGTGCATCACCTTTCAGCAGGTCGATCACGTAACGCATTGTACGAACGTTACGTAGATCTAAATGTCAATTTTGATATGGGAATCTGACAGTTGTACTGTCCTACTCCTAACGCGCGTTCAAAACGTTACGTGATTACCCCTCAGAGCTACTGGAGATCTTTCCCAAAGCCCTAACCCCGCTTTCTCCTCCAAAACCCTTTAGGTATATATATATCCGACAACGGCCGGTTTAGCCTAGTTGGCAGTGACCCCTGCCTACGAAGCTATATAGAGGTCCGGGGTTCGAATCCGGGTAAGGGCATTTATTTGTGTCATGAGCACGAATTTGGTCCTGAGTCATGGATGTTTTTAAGTATTTATTTATCTATATAAGTATGCTTATACTTATATAGATAAATACTACATAGTACAAGCTTTGCTTAGTTTGGGACTGGGTTGATTTGTGCAAGATTGTCCCCAAATATTGATTTATTTATATATATATTAATCCCTAAAACAAAAAATCTAGCGTGCAAATATATTGTTAATTTCGCGAAGACTCATTTATTACTTGCGGCCACCCTGTAGCTATACAATGAATTTAATAACTAGGTATCCACATAACAAGGCCTATAAAGTCAGTATTGATCTAGAAATAATTAGGTATACAGGTTTATGCGTAGCTATACGACGCCTGTCTGTATATAGACATATCTCAAAAAATAGCCTGACTATCAACGCGTAATATCTGTAAGTTATATATATCTTACCTATTTCGAAAATAGTTTTACCAACTATATATAAGTTAAATTCTCCGACGACCGCCAATGTTCTTTTTCCATTTCAAATAAAACACTCAAGCTAAACATCGCAGTGCTCGACACCGGCCTAATAATTAACAGCGTCAAATATTTAAAAAAAAACCGGCCAAAAGCGTGTCGGGCCACGCTCAGGTTCCGTAGTTTTTCGTCAAGAAATGATTTTGTAATTTTTTTCAATAACTATTCAACCTATCAAGTTCAAAATAATTTTCCTAGAAAGTTTTTATAAAGTCCTACTTTTGAGATTTTTTTCATATTTTTAAAACTTATGGTTCAAAAGTTAGAGAGGGGGACACATTTTTTTTTACTCCTGGAGCGATTATCTCCGAAAATATTAACATTATCAAAAAAATATTATAGCTATTAATTTAAAAATACCTATCCAACAATATATCACACGTTAGGGTTGAAATGAAAAAAAAAACCACTCCCCACGTTACGTATAGGGGAGGTACCCTAATAAAATAAAATAAATTACTTTTTATTTTACCACTTTGTCGGCGTGATTGATATACATATTAGTACCAAATTTCAGCTTTCTAGTGCTAACGGTTACTGAGATTATCCGCGGACGGACGGACAGACAAAGCGAAACTATAAGGGTTCCTAGTCGACTACGGAACCCTAAAAAAGGTATACCGTAAAATGGGGTGAGTAGGGTACGCGGGGAGAGTTGAGTTATGCATGGGGAGAGAAGGGATGAAAGGGGGGGTGAGATGGGATTTTAATTCTACTGCTACAAAAATAATGTATTCCAATTTAAAATGGAGCTATAGTAATACCCATAATAAAAAAAAAACGATCCAACAATCTTCCAAAATCACCTTTGTATGAAATCCCATCTCACCCCAATTACGAGGGACTACGGGGTGAGGTGGGATTTCCTGTTTATCGTCAGTTATGTAATGGAACTACCCAAAATAAAATAAAAACTAAAATACAAACGTCCGGAACACTTATTATATAGGTACACCATTCAGTTTGCAGATGTAAAAATAAAATGTTATCGAGGTTTGAATGTACTACTCATCCCATTTTACGCTATGACAAATACATTTAAACTTAAGGCATATGAAAGATACAAAATATTATTATTTAATGCCAACCATAACGACATTGGCAATGACTCCAACCAACCAAAAGTATTTTCGTGACAACAAAGTTGAGGGTCAAAAGGCAAGCATGTGTTTCGTACTCACGGCGCTCTTGTGTATCATAAAGTTTCTGAAGCAATTATTATGTTTAATATTCTTCCTTTATGTGCATATTTGTTTGAACAGAACCAGAAAGAAGATGACCAAGGGAAAGAAGAACGAAACTAAGGCGTCGAAGGAAGGAAAGGTGTTGAATTTCCACCATCTTGTGTTCAGAGTTGGCAATGCTAAAACGGTAAGTCAATTTACTGTAATTGTCATTTTTAACCTCTGACTCAAAAAGTATGTCTGTGTATCTGTGTGACTGTTTGTGTATCTGTGTGACTGTTTGTGTATCTGTGTGACTGTTTGTGTATCTGTGTGACTGTTTGTGTATCTGTGTGACTGTTTGTGTATCTGTGTGACTGTTTGTGGCATCGTAGCTCCTAAACGAATGGACCGCTTTTATCGCGGATTTTTGTCCGAAAGCTGACGTGATCGATATGGTTCTTAGCTACGTATCAACAAAAGGATCAGCCGGTTTTGAGATATATATATAACTTTGAAATGAAAATGCGAGGGTACGAGTATTTCAACTTTTCAAAGTTAGTTATACTTATTCTTGACAGTCTATCGTAGGTACCTAGGTACTAAACGTTTTGTTACTTTTTAGTGTTCCGTACCAAAATTGGTCCAACGGAACACTTATGCGATCACTCGGAGGCTGTCCGTCTGTCATAGCCAGTTTTTTTGTATTCGCTTCGACGAGCTCCTTGCCTATATCGCAGACCGTGCCAGAATCCAATGTATTTTGATGTCAAACCAAAAGGAAAGATGTCAGATGGACCGATGGACCTCCTTCGCTTTTGTTATTGGAAATTAGAGGCTATAGAATTGTCAATAGGACGCTATATTGCCAACACAAATACAGTAGGCGCTTTATAATGTCCATGAATTTTACGTACGGTGGCGGTACGGTTCGTCACTTTTGGACCTTAACATCATTAAAATGAAGTGTAAAAGTGGCGAACCTTTTCATTCCTCGACTATTTACGACACTTAGAATGATAATCGTTCGAATGTGTCGCATTGTTATACTACTAGTGCCTCTGTGAGCTGTAGAAATCGCGAGCCCGTCTTTTAAAAAAAAATAACAATCGAAAAACTGAATCGACAAAAAAGTTTTTTTCAAGATTTTATTCTACCGTTTTGTCGGTGTGATTGATTTATATAACCATTAGCTTCTGCCCGCGACTCCATCCGCGTGGAACTCGTTTATATCGCAGCTCCATACAAACTTTTACCCCCCCATTTCACCCCCTTAGGGGATGATTACGGGGATAAAAACTATACTATGTTACTCTCCAACCCTTCAACTATCTCCACTTAAAAAATCACGTCAATTCGTCGCTCCGTTTTTTCGTGAAAGACGGACAAACATACAAACAAACAAACACATACACTTTCGCATTTATAATATTACTAGCTGATGCCCGCGGCTTCGCCCGCGTGGTTATAGGAAAATGTAAATGTAACATGTAATTTTCCCGTGGGAATTAGATGTTTTCCCGCTGGAAAAAGTAGCCTATGTCACTCTCCAGCTTTTAAACTATCTCCATACAAAAAATCACATCAATACGACGCTCCGTTGCGACGTGAAAGAAGGACAAACATACAAGCACACACACTTTCGCATTTATAATATTAGTAAGGAAGTATGGATGGCAAGTTACAGTTTTCTAGTAGGAAGGGTTACTGAGCTAACCCGCAGACGGACAGACGGACATGTCGGACATGGCGAAACTATAAGGGTTCCGTGTTGACTACGGAACCCAAACTAGCTATTTAATTATTGAACTTCCTCAAAAAATTTCACTAGAATCGGTTGAGAAATAAGACCCGTATCATGGTCGGCCGTATCAGACAATAAGTGACAAGATAGAGCGTCCGTCACTGGCTGACACCGTTCGATAGAACGAGACGGACGCTCTATCTTGTCACTTATCGCGTGATAAGGCCGACCATGATACGAGGCCTGTACAGGAGAAAAGCCGGACATCTGAACATCCGGACATACAAACGAATTTCGGCTCAAACTGAGGCTCTAGTATAAGTTTTACCGAAACAAAACTTTACGATCGCGTTTGCGTTTTACCCTCAATTTGTATGGGATTGGACAGCTAAACGCAAACGCGGTCGTAACGTTTTGTTTCGGTAAAACTTATAGCGGCCTGAAAATGCGGCGAAATGGTTCCAGTAAAGGATGGTACGGCAGTGTTTGCTTCGCGCTCGACTTGGCGGGGGCCTTGCCGTGCCTCCAGATACTAGAGCCTCTGAAACGGAGAACTTCGTTCGATCCTTTGCTCGTTCAATTAGTACCTATAGATAAACTAACATGTACTGTACTTTCAGGCATCGAGTTACTACGTGACGAGGTATGGATTCAGACCCTTCGCTATTCGCGAAGCCACTGACTCGGCACCTGTGACCACTATTGTGGTCAGACTCAATAAGGTTAGTACCCATATATAGTCAGTAATAATAAAAGGTGAAACCTGTGTTCCGGGGATTAGAGTTATCTGTCCTTCAGTGCCAGAGTAACAAAGGTGGAGTTAGGACATGGTAATCAGTATTGATTGTTACAGTGATCTGTGTAACAGGTTAAAAACTCTGTCATACACTAAAATGCTTTCCGTGGTCACTTCTGTCCTGAGCCAGGGAAACTTGCAGAGATTCAACTATGTTACCATACCACCAAAATATGAAAATGCTCGAATTGGGTATTTATGAGATTTTTAAAAGGCTCTACTGCCCAGTATCAACGCCATAACAAAGCCGGCAAGAATATCTGACACGTCTTTATGGCATTAGACATAGTCGTGTCAGATATTTATGCGTGCTTGGTTGTGGCAGATACGTTTTTCCATACAAACGTAGTCCCCTGTTTTCTCCCTGGATAATGGCAGTAGAGCAATAATACTGGATCTTGTTATCTGAATTAATAAAAATGAATTCAATTGAATTAAATTGACTAGTGTTTTTCCCATAAATCTATGGCTACTAATGACATACAAATAACAAATACTTACAAATAGTTAATTTAGCAGAAACAGATTAGCATACAAAAACATATCCATCAGACTCCAAACTAGGCTGAGTCTGTATCTTGGACGTCTGCGAGAGCGATTAACAATTATTTATTAACTGTAAATTAAAATTCCAGGCAGGTTAAAAAGAGATTATTCTAGAAACAGGTTAATAGACAAAACGTATGCAATACAATTACACGCAAAATTTAAATAATTCGGTGAGATTTGAAGTAAAAATTAATACTAACAGAAATACCAAATAGGCTGAGATAAACAATTTATCGACATGACATGTTCCTATGTTTTCCTTTTTTTCATATTCTTAAAAGAGATATTAACCTTCAAATACCTAAAAAAATGCCAGATTTTCTGCTGTGTTATTATAATTTTGTATTAATAATGTAGCTATTTTATTGTATATGATCCTTGTTGGTCGAAATAAAGTATTTGAATTGATTTGATTTGATTAAAATATCCAGAAAACAATTTTGACTAGATTATTAAAAAAAAGAAAAACATAGGAACACGGCCAAAGCCTTTTTTTAAAATATTATTTAAAAAAATAGTTAAATAGGTCAAGTTTTGGAGAAGAAATCAGGGGACTACAAAACGTTGATTTCATTTACTTTTAATAGGTATTTTCGGACCAAGCTGCAGTTGTCTCTATCGCGCTCGCGCTCGCTTGATCAGGCACTGCGCGACAGCAATACATTTTACAAATACCTATTTCTCAATTATCTCGGCCTTTTTGTTACGTACAAATACCTACTACCTTCACTACTTTTTCAGTAATGAATGATTTAACACATACACGGTCGTAGCCGATGCCGTTTCCTGGCAGTGAGAGTGTTCATTGGACAATGTACTCTTGTCTGACTATAATTTCCTGGCAGTGAGAGTGTTCATCGGACAATGTACTCTTGTCTGACTATAATTTCCTGGCAGTGAGTGTTCATCGGCCAATGTACTCTTGTCTGACTATAATTTCTCTCAAATCCAGATAACCATAGCCTTCGAGTCTCCCACCGCCGCCGACTCCCCGCTGTCTCCTGACCTCACCCTCCACGGGGACTTCGTCAAGGACGTAGCCTTCTTGGTTGAAGACCTGGACGCACTGGTGCGGGGCGCGCGAGAGGGGGGCGCGGGGGTGCGCGGGGTGGCTGAGGAGGAGGATGAAGGGGGCGTAGTGCGCTATGCGGTGTTGAAGACGGTAAGCTTTGGTCCTCGTTTTTGTACAACAGCGGCGAATGAACTTCCGGCCTGATTGTAAGACACCGTAGCTTATGGACGCATACGACTCCAGATTCGAGGATTCGTTGTGTTAGAGACAAATGCAGGGCCTGCACTATCAACACAACGCATCTAGCAACACAACAGAGCTAGTACTGGTGTTACGTGTTATTGGCGTCTTTCCTGTAAGCTGGAGGTACGTACGTACTTACCGAGTTGGGCTGCTCCAAACATGAGTGGAGCAGCCCAACTTCTTTTCTCCCTTCTATCGTACCCACATTCCCGATATCATAGCCTTGATAATTTGCTTGTGTCCGTCGGTGTCGGTTTAATGGCTGCCCTCAACGCTGCATTAAATTTGCAAGAGGATCTGGCATTAAATGTCCAAAGTACGTAAGCAGCTATTGTTGGCAAACGGCGTGCAAAAATTCAAGGATAACTGTATAATTTACTCTACAAGCAATACCTTACTATGACGTCATGTTGTTTACCTCGAAACGCATACTCTACGCCATACTCTATCTAGTCATACTACTTACTCGATAAATAGAACGCAATTGTGTGATAGTAAACAGATGAACATCGAATACTTATGTAAACAAACACAGTCACGGGTCAGGTTCTCCGGGCCGTTTTATAGATTCTGACTTCAGCCAGCTAGTCCACTCGTGATAGATATTTTTGTTTAAGTACAAAGAGTCCATTCTAAGCAGAGTCGGAGATTCTCCATAATTAATGGAAATAAAAAAATAAAAATTCGGCAATGGTTGAGACGATTGGCGACGCAACTTGGGCGAGTTGAGGCGAGTTGATGTATGAAGATCGCCGTCCCGTCGGCTCCGTCGCTAATCGCTCTACCAGTGCGGCCCCGGCCTAAGCCCTCCCCCAATGTGATGTGGACATTGGGGGAGGAGTTTTAGTTTGATGATGAACATTACTTTATTCGACGGGGTTTCCAAAATGTTGTCTAAAATTAATTTTAGCTTCATACCAACCATTCTTGTGTTCCAGTACGGGGATAATACCCACACCCTAATTGACCGGAGTAAATACAATGGATTTTGGTTACCGGGGTACAAGCCTTTGGAGAGCGATCCGCTGGACAAATTGCTGTAAGTAACTACCAAAATTAAGTGTTAATAAGGACATTTAATTCCTTTTCAATAGTCGTTTGATCGACGTCACGGATTATGTTTACCGTTTTGCACCATGTTCCTTTCATCGTCATTATTTAAGAGCCATGCTCTTGTCGGTGGAGTAACCGCTCTTCTCTGTCCATTGTCAGCCTCTTGACTTCCTCATACGACTCGACATCAACTGTATCCTTTCGTTCTGTTCCTTTGTAAGGTGAAAAATGTATACCTACATCATTGATTTGCACCCGTACATCACATGGTCCTTGGCATTGGCTTGGGTATTGGTGTTCCAATTTATTATACTCACTGTGTATACCGATATTCCGTTCGTGGGGAGTTTATGATCGGGCAAATTTTATTTAGCTGATGAACTGATAAAGTTAGGTAAATATCATGCATCCATCCACCAGGGATGTACGAAACTGTGTTTTGCATGTATCCAATATATATAAAAAGGCCCATTCCCCTAATCTCTTAAGCAATTTTTGTGGCTTACGAATTTCGTGCAAAAATAAAAGGCTTCTCCGGATACACACTAATAACAATAAAATAGAAGGACACAGCGTGCTAAAAAAATATTACAACTCTTATAACAGAACTCTAAAAAAATGCATCAGTTATTCCAAAAAATCTAATTATATACGGCAAATGAAAGAATCGACAAACAAGATTAGAACTATGTGGCGAGTAATTAATGAGGCAAATGGAAATCCACTTCATAAACAAATAACAAAAAACATAAAAATTAAAAGCCCCCAACAAAATAACATCTTAGATTCGCCAGAAGACGTTGCAAACTTCCTAAATGACTACTTTGCTAATGTATTTGAGGAAGCATCAAACAATAAAAGCACTACCTCCAATACAACTACTTCACAAAACCATTGGCCTAATACCTGCGAAGTAGTAGATAGATCAATGTTTCTAAATCCTGTAAGCAAAAGAGAAATATACAAAATAATTAATAAATTAAAAAATAAACACAGTTCGGGTATAGACGAAATACCACCTACTTTATTAAAAGCATGTGCAACGGAATTAACGCCATCAATTACTATTCTAATAAATCAATCGTTCGCTCAAGGACTATTTCCAGATGATCTAAAGGTATCCTTAATAAAGCCAGTGTTCAAAAAGGGTGATGACATGAACCCCTGTAATTATCGACCAATTGCTCTTCTGCCGTCGATATCAAAAATATACGAAAAGGCAATGTGTGACCGGCTCTATCAATTCCTAGAAAAAAATAATGTCCTACATACAAACCAGTACGGCTTTAGAAAAGACCGCTCTACAACCCTTGCTGTAACAAACTACATGCAGACAGTCCTAACCATTTTAAATAATAAAAAGCATGCTGTTGGGCTTCTATTAGATTTAACTAAGGCATACGATAGGGTATGCCATAAAACCCTCCTTTACAAGATGTACTGCTCAGGGGTTAGGGGTATAGTGCATGACTGGTTTAAATCTTACCTTCAAAACCGTACCCAACATGTTAAGATCACCTATCACAACCCAATCACAAACGAGATAGTTCAAAAGCGCTCAGAAAGACGAGACCTAAAAGGCTCGATACCTCAAGGTAGTGTTCTAGGTTGCCTGATGTTTTTGATCTATATCAATGACCTCCCAAAAGCGGTCGATGTACACAACATTTTATTTGCAGATGATGTCTCGTTGTTATTTGAAATCAGTAATAGTGAGAACCAAAACGAAATCATAAAAAGTACTCTGGATAAAATTAACAATTGGCTAAACGTGAAAAATTTACAAATAAACATAAATAAAACTAAATTAATACAATTTCACAATAGACAGAATAGCCCACTAAACTTAGACATCGTAACAAATAATACCCGTATCGAAGAAGTAGATAATTTTAACCTGTTGGGAATAACTATAGACAGTGGTACGAATTGGAAGAAACACATAGAAATAACTAAAACAAAAGTTTCTAGTTTCCTATACGCACTTTACAACCTCCGCAAAACGACAGACCTAAAAACTGCACTAGCTGCATACCACGCGTTTGCACACTCGCGACTCAGCTACGGCATCATGCTCTGGGGAAACAGCACAAATGCTCACGAACTGCTTGTGATGCAAAAGAAGTGTGTACGGATCATGGTTCGTATTCAATGCCCGGAAAGCTGCAGGCCTCACTTTGAAAATTTAGGAATCCTAACACTACCATGCCAGTATATTTTGACGCTGGCCCTTTATGCATGGAAAAATAAGCATTTATTCAAAGAACCACAAAGTGCAAGAATCAAATACCAGCTTCTTCTCCCACGCGCTAGAATAAAAATGTTATCCAATAGCCCACAATACACTGCAGTCAAGGTATATAATAAACTGCCTAACAGTTTTAAAGCCTTGAGCGAATATGATGCTTACTATAAGAAACTAAAATTATTTTTACTACATAAGTGTTACTATAGCTTAAATGAATTCTGGTCTGACAATCTTAAAAACATATAATAATTTTAAAATAGATTATCCACATTGTTAATTAAAAACTTAACTTATTTTAAACTACAGAGCCTGTAAAATATAACCGGATTAATTGAAGTGAATAGGAAACAATAATTAATGTTGTAATATTAATAAACCTATTCATTAAATCAAGTATTATGATATGTTTAGTATGCATGATTAACAATATAAATATAGTACGATTGATTGCTATGCCCGAAAGGGTACATGTTGAAACAAATTGTAATCCCGACACCTATGTAAACACATGTATGCAATAAATGAATGAATATGAATGAATATGAAATCGGATTAGTTCCGAAGATGACTCCCTCTCCCTACATGCTACATACATCTTGAAAAGTATGTCACCGAAAATTCAACTCTTTTGCAATTTGCATAGAACCCTTGCACACTTAGCGTTTCTGCCGGCGGCTTTCCGGCGGAGCGGGAACGCGGCGTGCACGCGGCGAGCACGCTGTGATATCTTCGCGATTATTTGCCGCCAGCGTGCCGCCGCGGTGAAGCCGCGTGGACGCGGCGTCACCGTACCGTACTTGGCTGATCGCCGCGTCCACGCGGCTTTACCGCGGCGGCAAATAATTGCGAAGATATCGCAGCGTGCTATATATACATTTTGTACTTGATTTTAGGCCTGACACAAACTTGGAGTTCATAGACCACGTGGAAGGCAACGTGGCCGACGGGACATTAGAGGACTCCGTCGCTTGGTACGAGAAGAACCTTAACATGCACAGGTAAGTTGTCCTCATCTTTATATGTTATCCTGGTAGCATCCAGATGCTCAAGGTTCGCTTTCTTATGCTAAGAATTGGCTTAAGCACTTTTTTGTGGTTTCGACTGGTTTTTAATCTTCCAACATGGAAGGAAAACTAGAAATAATTTTATACATTTTAGATAATATCTTCAAGAATTCGGTCTCTAATTTCAGGACTAATATCGGAAAATGTAGTACTTATATTCCTTTCAAATTTGCTCTATAAGATGTATCTTTAAACAGTGTAAGCTCTCCGGTTATATTTGGGGAGAACATTAAAATAACTGCAGGATATGTGCAGCGATCCTGCCGTATCCTCTACAATCTGAATGATTCCACCAGACACAGGAAATTTTTGACTAAGCTTTGAACAATATTGTTCCATTCTAAAAGAGCTTCTAACAATTGTAATGAGCAATTGAGGCCAAAATTTACTGATCGCTCTGAGTTTCGAGGAATGGATTACGTTATATCTGACAACATTCCTTTCAGATTCTGGTGTGTCGACTACACCCACGACTTGGTTCCGTACTCGTGCATCAACTCAGCGTCTGTCATCAATAAACACGAGAATGTTTTAGTAAGTACATCCCTACAAGAAATTGTTCCACAGTAACAAACTACGTTCAGACTTCAGACCAAATAAACTCGACGCAGGAACGTCACATTCATGTCTGAAGATCGTGATCATATTGATGTGTCATCTTTTTAGACTGTACAACTTGCTTCTCCTAGTTCATCTCATCAGAAATCTCATTATCTGTCTTGATTGTATACAGTTATCAATTAACGAGGCAGCTAAAGGTCTCCGTCCAACGAGCAAAGCCAGCGAGTTTGTGAAGGCACATGGAACCTCAGGTGTTGAACACGTCGCCTTGTATACCGATGACATCATTGCCACCGTAAGTACCTATACTAGCATTTTATACAACCTTACACAATAAGGGCTAATTGTGTAACTATATTGCATACAATACTTTTTCTACGAGTCAATTGAAATAATGAAACAAACTTGGTATCTGTTGAAGATCTAAGCCCTGTTGAAACGAAGCGAAGCCCACCGGTCCAGTGTTTTGTTGTCTTTTGTTCTTTTCTTCCTATTAGTCGACGAGTATAAAAAAATATATTTAAATTCATTAACTGGTCACAACTACACTTCAAGGCCGATTGAGGAATTAGTAGGGACAGGCAATGTATTTAGAAGCTCTTCGGTGCAATAAAACACTTCAGTCTCTGCATTTCGATTGTGCCTTCACCCAAGCTTATCTTATTAGTCATTGGTAACTGCCCCCTTTGTCCCAGCAGGCTATGCGTTTAATTTATCACTATTCGGGTCCATTTTTACCCTGGAAAATGCTTTGAGAAACTAAGCCCGTGTACGCACTAAGCGGCTAGCCGCGTGCGGTTGCGGCCAACCGCTTACTGCGTATTGCGTTTGCTGTTTCATATGTTTTGTCCAACCGCACGGCAAACCGCACGCGGCTAGCCGCTTAGTGCGTATAAGGGCTAACACAAACTCTTTCCTTTTAAGTTACCGTGTATTATCAAATTCCCAATAATTTCTACGCTATTGTTAACAGAAAATGCAATTTTTTACTCTTGCGCAATGCATCTTCATTTAGTTTCATCGTCTTTCAACTCTATTTGAAGGCTTTGCGGCTAATATCTTCCTGATTTGGCAGATACGCAGCCTGAAAGCTCGTGGCGCGGAGATCCTGGCCTTCCCCCCGACCTATTACGACGTCATCCGAGAGAAGTTGGCGGGGAGCTCTCTGAAGGTTTGATTTATAATATTAAGTATCACGTAACGTAACGTAAGTATTAAGTTTAAGTAGTTTTAAGGCAAAAAAATGATGTTATAAAGTCAGTCGTCGCGCGATCTTGCTCGAGAGTGTTCGTGTCGTGCGTGTGCGTAACTTGCTTTCGCTGTGAGGCAATAAGCAAAATGCCGCCTGATGTAGTTAAATGTACGAAGTGCAACATTGTGATTAATGAAGTACTGGCATTTGTGAGTAACAAGATTAATGTAATGAACGAGGATAGCTTAAGCCGCATATGCACCAGCGCGTTCTCGGAGAGTGACATAAAAACTGCGAAAGACTTGTTATTTGATGCAATGTCATCATCAGTGCAGAAGAAAATTCGAAAAAGATCTGGGAAGACGCTGCGCAACATAGATGACATTGTCCGGACCATAAAGGAGGCGCATCCGGACGAAGTTCCCGTTTTCGTCGCTCGGGAACTACACAGGCTACCCCCAATTCTATGGGACCACGTAGACTGCTCGAGGCTTTTAAAAGACATCTTAAAGTTACAGCATGATGTGCAGCAAATTAAAGAGGATTACGCCACAAATGAGCGGGTAGACTCATTAAAATCAAAGCTAGATGCAGTTAAAATCCCTATACCTGATATTAACGACTCTTATCGTAACGTTAACATGAGACGGGGCGCTTTTGCTAGCAGCTTTGAGTTTAACAGCGGCCCAATCGGATTGCCACCTATATGTTGCGAGCCTGAGCGATCTGAACTAAGTGATACAGTACCTACGTTGACCAAAAATGCAACCTCCTATCGAGAAATCAGGCAGGCGGATATGTTCTCCGAACGGCAGAATTCATATAAACAAGTGTTAACTGACGTGCAGAATAATGACTCGATCGTATCAGCTGAGCACAACACGGTGATTAGCGATAAGTCGCCTAGTAACACGGCGATGACTCATGCGCCGGAGTTTAAACCGCCGGCCGTTGCACCGATAGATAAGCCTGCGCCCGCTCGTACCGAATCAAAACAAAGGTCATCTTTTGCCTCAGTTGCTGGTGGAGGTGAATGGAAGTCGCAAGTTATGGATGAGGAATGGAAATTGGTACAAAATCGAAGGATTCGGAATCGTTTCGTTGGGAAAAGAGGAAATGCAGCCGTGGGCGCAAATGACAAGTTCAAGGCCGCTGATATAAAGAGGGCTATTTATATTTATCAAGTCTCGAAAGATGTATCGGTAGAAGAAGTTGCAGACTACGTGAAACAGAAGTCAGAGATAGAAGTAGACGTGGTAAAAATTAAAATGAGAAAAACAAAAGATTATAATGCATTCAAAATTTTTGTGCCTAAACATAAACTAGAAATGTTTATGAGGGATGATTTCTGGCCTGAAGACATACTATTTCGGCAATTTTATGATTTTAAAGAGAGGCAAGCGGCAGGTGTGGCTAAATAAAAGTAATATAATTATGGATAGTATAACAAAGCTAGTTAGTTTTAATTGCAGAAGTATTACTCGATCTGTTGAATGTGTGAGAAAGCTCTGTTGCAAGGCAGATATTATTGCCCTGCAGGAAACATGGCTCCTGCCGCATGACATACCATACTTGGGAAGCATTAACTCAAACTTCGGATACACCGGCGTTTCGGCAGTCGACACATCGACCGGGGTCCTGAGGGGCAGGCCTTATGGCGGAGTCGCCCTGCTGTGGAACAAAACTGTTTTCCCGTGTGTCTCGGTAATAGTATGTAATAGTGCGCGCCTAGCGGCGATCAAAGTCGCGCTTAGTGACCGCGCGATGTTAATAATATCGGTCTACATGCCTACAGCCGCGGCCGATAACTTAACGGAGTTTATTGAGTGTCTCAGTGAAATCAGTGCGATAATTGAGAGTAGTGATGTTGAGACCGTTTTTGTACTCGGGGATTTTAACTCGCATCCAGGTGAGCAGTTTTACACTGAACTAATTAACTTCAGTTACGAACAGAGTTGGTCGTGCGTAGATATAGATTTGTTACCGGCAAATACCTACACTTATGTAAGTGAGGCACACGGCTGCCGGCGCTGGCTGGATCACTGCATAGTGACTAGCGCGGCACGACAGGCAGTTGTAAATACCTATGTTTTAAATGAGGATGTTTATTGGTCCGATCACTTGCCATTGTTAGTGGAATGTAATATTACAAACATTGTGCCCAAAAGTATAACTTCTCCTGTAGCCTGTAACAAAGTAGTCTGGGGTGAAAGAGATAGTAAACAGATAGAACAGTTTCATAACTATTGCAATTCAAAATTTAGAGACATTAATTTTCCTTCCATTTTTACTGGTTGCGCAGATAAATTGTGTGTTGATCAACATCATAGATCACTATTGGATGCCATGTACTCAAATATAAAATGTATACTAACGGAGGGCGCGAGACTTTGTCATAATGCGCCTAAAAGTAGGAAACATAAGTACGTACCCGGCTGGAACAAGCATGTCAGCTGTGCTCACAGGGAGGCCCGCCTGTGTTATCTTATGTGGTTATCGTGCGGTAAACCGGTTTCCGGGGATGTTTACGTTAAAATGAACGAATCGAAAAGAGTATTCAAATCTAAATTAAAATACTGTCAAAATAATCAAGATCAGATCCGAATGGATATTATTGCGCAGTTACATTCTAGTAAAAAATTTGGTAAGTTCTGGAAATCAACGAATAAGTTAAACCCTAGGTTGACCTTGCCTGTGACCGTAGCTGGGTTGCATGAGCCAAGTGATATAGCCAATGCGTTTCAGTGCCACTTTAAGGTAGAAACTTCGCTTACGCCCTCGTCTCATCTGTGCGATGCTGGGAGGCATCCCGAGGCTAATCTTGTGAGATTCTCTGCTAAACAGGTAGCTTCTTTAATTAACAAAATGGTACGAGGGAAGTCGCCTGGGAAGGATAGCCTCAGCATAGAGCATTTGAAGTTCGCGGGTGTACACCTACCAAGAATTCTTGCATTGTTTTTTAACCTTTGTTTAAGTCATTGTTACCTACCGAATGAACTTATGCACACAGTAGTTGTCCCAATTGTAAAGAACAAAACTGGTGACGTTTCTGACATGTCCAACTACAGGCCCATTTCGCTGGCTAATGTTATCGCCAAGGTTCTGGACAGTCTGCTAGACAAACAGCTGGCAAAACATATCCACCTGCATGACGCCCAGTTTGGCTTTAGACCTGGTTTATCCACCGAATCCGCCATCCTATGTCTAAAGCAGACTGTCCAGTACTACACGGCCAGAAAAACGCCCGTGTATGCCTGTTACTTGGACCTGTCAAAAGCATTCGACCTGGTATCTTATGACATGCTGTGGCATAAGTTACATTCTGAAACTGATTTGCCATGTGAAGTTACCTCGTTACTGAAGTTCTGGTACGATAACCAGGAGAATAGTGTCAAGTGGGCTGGAGCGTATTCGGAGGTGTATAGGTTGGATTGCGGGGTGAGGCAAGGGGGGTTAAGTTCGCCCCGCCTCTTCAACCTGTACATGAACCGACTACTGGAGGAGCTCAGCAGTGCCAGTGTTGGATGTTCCATAGATGGGGTGCGTGTGAACAACATCAGCTACGCAGATGACATGGTGCTGCTGAGCCCCTCAGTGGGTGGTTTAATTAGTTTATTGCGCAAATGTGAGTCGTACGCGGAGGCCCATGGGCTCAAATACAATGCTAAAAAGAGCGAGATTATGCTATTCAAAGCAGGTAATAAGACCTACAGAGTCCCCTCTGTAACTCTATGTGGCACTCCCTTAGCTCAAGTCAAGCATTTTAAGTATTTGGGCCACTGGGTCACGGATGATATGTGTGACAACATGGACATGGAGAGGGAACGCAGAGCGCTGGCTGTGCGCTGCAACATGCTGGCTCGTAGGTTTGCACGATGTACTGACAAGGTGAAGGCTACGCTTTTTAAAGCATATTGCCAGTCCTTCTACACGTGCAGCCTATGGATCAGCTATACGCAGCGGGCATACAGCGCTCTGCGGGTGCAGTATAACAACGCGTACAGGGTGGTGTTCGGGCTGCCGCGGCACTGCAGCGCCTCGGGTATGTTCGCGGAGGGTCGGATCGACGGCTTCCACGCGATCATCAGAAAGCGATGTAGCTCGCTACTGAGACGGTGGCGCGCCAGCTCGAATACTATCCTGTGCACGCTGGCCGACAGGTGGGACTCACCGTGGCTGAAGCACTGGGTGCAACTGCATGCACCCTTATGTTTTAATGTGTATTAATATAATATTAACCCTAGATTTAAGTAAAATGTTACTAACACGTTATGGACTTTGTTCGAAATAAAATTATTTGAATTGAATTGAATTGAATAAAACGACACGGTACAAAGGTGTTCAGTCCCCTGTGAGTTCGACCGAATATAGTTCAAAATGCTTCTCAAAGTCATTCTAATCCTGATCATCTCAGTGTTATCGCATCCTATCCTAATGGCATCCTAAAAGAGCCAGGGTTCTACAGTTTTTGGGGAAGCGACTGCCTTCCAACCAGAATGGGAAACTATATAGCCTTTGTTGGGATCATGTTGGGATTAAGCTTCTTCAAGATTTGAACCGCTTGACAAAGCCTAGCCCTAGCCTTAGAAGTAAACCTAAAACCTTAAACAAAAATTGGACCTGCGCCCAACAGGACGTACCTATACAGGTTGAGGATAATGATAATGATGATGAAGAAATCCTGCAGGTTTCGGAGACCATAGACGAGCTACAAGAGAACTGCGTGCTGATCGACTTCGATGAGAAAGGCTACATGCTGCAAGCCTTCACCAAGCATGTGCAAGCGCGACCGACGCTTTTCCTCGAGATATTGCAGAGGAGAAACCATAGGGTGAGATAATTTTGTTTTAAACAGTAACGCTGCGAACGAAATTACGAATTTAAATTAAAGGAAAATTTAAACAAATTATGCTCCGAGCCGGATTCGAACAGGCGACCACAGGCATTCATGGTCTGTCGCTACTAACCAACTAAGCTATCTAAACTGTCTCGGCCACTAAATCTTTCAATCAGTTCTTTCTTACAACGCCTAGGGAGGCGTGTAGTGAAATCTACCAGAAGACTTAGGCTTCTTAACAGCTTCGGCTCGGAGCATTACATTTTTCAATTTTTCCTTTAATTTTAATTTATAGGGTAAGATAACTTGGAACCGCTGAGAAACCCGTAGGGCATTCCTCTAGAAGGATCAGATAGAGTCGAAAAATTATTTCTTCCAGTGGTCAACGTTACGGTCGTGCGTACTTATTTAAAATGATTTCATCGCGTATATATAAATTATATAAAAGGTGCCGCTGTTTATGCGGATTAAGAGTAAAACCAAAGATTTGCCTTATATAGCTCTCAACTCCACAGGAAAGACAATGCTCTGCATACAGATGACCTAGAATTTCGCTTAAGAGACGTGACGTTTCTCTTTACTACTGCCAGCTAGGCTGGTAAGGGAGGTTACTAGCCAACGTATATAAATGCAAGAGGGACGAATGTTTTATGTTATGTCCGTCGTAAACACGACCATGCTAGCTATAGGTTCATAGTGCTAATAAGCCGATTTTTGGTTGTACAGTGTCCTGAAATATTTATAAAACTCATTTCCCAGGGTTTCGGAGCCATGAATTACAAGTGGGTGTTTGAAGCCATCGAGCGTCTGGACGCCAAGAAAGGAGAGACTCCTGAAGACCCGAAGAAAGATGAATGAAACTTGACCACAACCAAGGCGCTTCCTGTGGCTCGTTCCACGAAACTGGCAACACTGTGAGGCGCTCGACCTATAACGACTGGCCATTTAAGAATTGCCAGTTTAGATATATATAATTGTAAGTTGTAGCTTCGTGGAACGGGCCACTGCTCACTACTGAATGCTGAATTGTAATTGATATTAGAGAACGTATAAATCATTGGTGCTATACATGCATAGAAATTATGATTATTAAATAAATTTTATATAATAGTGTTATATTGATTTTTACCTTCTTATCATCAGTAGAAGCAGGGAGGCAGATTAGAAGGCGCTCGTCTCATTGACCTTGATGCGAAACGTCAGATACGTAAATCCCGGCCGAAACCCTCCTATGATTATACTCATAATAATTCTGGACAACTTTCCTGCCCTACCTGCGATAGAGTTTTTAAAAAAGTTATTAACCATATTAGAGCTCACGCTCGTAATTAGCTAGGGTCGTCGTTGCCGATTACGGCATCAGTACGGGAAGTAGTGTCATAAGGTACAAATTTTGGTATCGGATGAATTCACTGGGCACAGATGTAATATACGTAAAGGTAAGCTAATTTAGCCCGGTAGCCATCCGCCACCCCCTGGGGGGTAGGCAGGGGGGGGGGGGGGGGGCATTCAAAGTTACACGCCGCCGCGCTTTAGGAAAAAAATCACATGTCTCAAAAATAAATTCCTCATGTCCAACTTATCCGAAAATGACCCCAAACTCGAGGTGGTAGGTAAATATAAGCCGATGTGATTTTCTAAAGCGCGGCGGCGTGTAACTTTGAATGCCCCCCCTGCCTACCCCCCAGGGGGTGGTGGATGGCTACCGGGCTAAATTAGCTTAGCTTTACCTATCATACATCTGTGCCAAGTGAATTCATCCGATACCAAAATTTGCACGTTCCATACATTGGGTGACACTACTTCCCGTACTACATGGATAGCTAAGTTTAATGATGATGATGAAACCATTAGGGTGATTATCCTCCAGAGATGTGCGAAGCAGTGTCTACATATATTTGACACCTATTAGCTATCAAGCATGCGGGGTGTCATTGTGAAACCCCATCTAGGCACATATTTGATGTGTTCTCTATTTACTCGCTTTAAATTTAATTGCACCACCAATTACAGGTGAACAGTTAGTAAGGGACCAGTTAGTAGTTAATATGGACACAATAGTAGTTACTAATATTATTACTTAGAACTTTTTCAAAATCCCTGTGATGCCTACCTACGAACCAGATTTCCAAGCTTTCGAACCCACGATCTCATAAGTGAAAAACCCCCGACATTTTCATTTCAAAGTCCAATATCTCAAAAACGGCTAAACAGATTTTGATGAAACATCGCTCGGGATAAAATTATGTATGACACAAAAAAAAACCGCATTCAAATCGGTCCATCCGTTTGGGAGCTACGATACCACAGACAGATACACAAACAAGTTAACCTTTATTTAGTTACCTTATGTGCGTGCTATAGCGGCTCAGTATGCTAGGTACTTCTTAAAGTATGATAGTTTCATAGTATTTTTCCCTGTGATACTTCCCATGAGAACAGTGGTTTTGATATGAGTATCATTTCCGACTATTTTAATCACACACAAAGGACTGATCGTGAGACTGCTCATATAAGACACGAGGAAGATATATTTCCAGAAAGCCAGCTAAACGATTGCGCCACAATTGGAAATAAGCAGTTATGTAAATTCTTCTAGCTGGCGTAAACAACCCTGTCGCATAAAGCTTGGCAAGTGGGGTGGATGCGCGCGTTAACATGATAGAAGTAAACAAGTGTCCATCGCGTGCGCATGAGCGAACGATCATCCGTCAGAAATGTGTTTGAGTGATTTTAGACTATAATACGAGCACAATAAGGTTTAAAATTGGTGGTTTAAGTGTGGCTGGACTATTCCGGCTACAAACAAATGAAAGATATGGAAGAAATATTAAGCTTGATTCATTGTATAACGTAGTATTTTGCATATTGTGGGCATATAAAAACATGCACTTAATGTATGAAAAAGTAACACTGTAAGCTTTTATAAAGACAAATGCAAACATTATCTATCACTTGACAGTTCAGGAACTTGTGATAGGGAATTGGATTCTGCAATGTCACTATCACTATCACTACATAATATAAAACAAAGTCGCTTCCCGCTGTCTGTCCCTATGTATACTTAGATCTTTAAAACTACGGATTATGATGCGGCTTTTTTTAATAGATAGAGTGATTCAAGAGGAAGGTTTAGGTGCGAAGCCGGGGCGGGTCGCTAGTTTTTTATAAAGTTCGAATGAATACTGCACTTAACTACCTCTACAGCCTTAAATAAGTAGTACCTAAGTCTATTTATTGTACAAGCTGCCCGGGATAAAATATAGCCATGTTCATCCTGAAGGAACTCTATATACCTACTGGCGAGCGAATTACTGAAAACGGCTAAGAAATTCCGAAGATTAACTCTTACGTCAACTTTACCTCTGTAATATTAGTCTAGATTTTTAGACTTACTTGATTACCGCTAGCCGTAGGTCATGAGCGTGACGCCACGCCACCCCATCTCTGTGCTTCGATCTCGGTGGAATCCAGTTTTCTATATCGAATATCATTTGCATTTTGTTTATCGGTCGCTGGCGCACGGTGGTTCGGTAGTGTATGATGTCGGGACACAATTACTACTACTTATTTCTTAGGACTCTTGCATGTATGCATCTTGCGACTCTAGAAGATTCAAAAGTGCAAGCAACCTACAGACAATTGCAGTTTGTTTGTAAACTGTTATTCTTTAAGAAGCGAATATTAATCCCACAAGGTTTAGTTTTCCCTCTGGGTTGGAAAGTCTCATAGGAGTTGCTTTCTTTAAAACAAGTGCTTTCGCCAAATCATGAGATTAGGTGCCAAAGCAGATTCTGGGTTCATTTAGGGTACACAGGACAGGGGTAACAGGGAAAAACGCTGATGATATGTGATAATCCAGAAAAAAATACATTTCCAATATTTTTTTCTTGGTAATTTTACCGGCGATCTAGCACTGACCAGGATGAGTGACCTAGGTACTCGAAGAGGCCTACTTAATATGCTCATCACTGGGCGATCACAGGCTGATAAAGATGATAACTTGTGTGTGAATGTAAATAATGGCAACAATACATATTAGTACTTGGAGAACTTGCGCAGAAAAAATATAATTGATGCAAGGTACCGAAAATTTTATTAGGAAGCAGACGACTTTCATTCAAGATAATGACCGTCTTCCTTATGAATTACTTTCTTGATACTTTTTTTTACAGTAATCTGCGGTAATGTGCCCACTGTGCAACGGAGGCTCGGCGCCTAGTAGCAACAGTATTCATTTAATTTACCTATCGCATGATTTTCTGGGCACGCCTTCACATTGACACCAAAAGTTACAATATTCGTGCTGCTAAATGTTAAGTTCTGGGAACAAGAGAAGGAACTTAATTATGTTTAGTTGCTTAATTAAGTAACAATTAACTGACATTATTTAGATATGATTGGATAGGACAAAGATTAATTCACTTTAAAATCTATTCGAAACGAAATGGATATATGTAAAGGCAGTGGTGCGATAAGAAATAATAATAAATAGGTATGAAAAACTTCTTCAGTCTTCATTTTTTTCCATTATGTATAACTTTTTGCAACATAATCTAGTTTCCGACCTATATATATGGTTAATATTGTATACGGTGTTCCACGTTATTTCAGCTCGCCGTTTTAAAATGAGAACCAACTACGTCTGTATGGAAAGTATGTATGTATGTAAGCACTTTATTGTACACAATAACAGGTCAAAGAATATACATGTCACACAATAGATCAAAGTACAAAGGCAAACTTATCCCTATAAGGGATCTCTAAAGTCTGGGGAGTTGGGGACACTTTTAACTAGTATAAACTTTTCTAGAAAAGCACAGAAGCCTGGGTCGTGGAAAATTATAACCATCTGAACGCGGCCTTATTAACGACTTGTTTTATATAAACAACAACCACATTTCTGGCTTTAATATAAAACCGACGGAATACAACTGGTCCCTAGTTCTCGTGGCATTGTGATACCTGACCGTTGTGTTTTAATCCTGAAAATATATATAACTTTGTGTGACATTTTTACTTGATTGTTTACTGGATTGCAAAGTAACAAAATGGTAAGTCGGGTCCTAACGCAAGTCTAAGTTTATTTGCCACTCTAAAAAGTATCTAAAACTAAATAAATAATCGAACATCATGCTTTTAGAAAAGGATCGTTTATTTTAAGTAGTAATTCCGAGCACCCTGTATATAAAGCTATTTAAACAAAAATATATAATAAAATACTTATGTTTTCACGTGTTTTAGAACATTTAATTATTAATAATATTCTTTTTTTTAGACAACGTACACGGACAAGGGAAGAAAACCGGAAAATGGAAAGTTCCTGGCCTTCGACCATCTTACCTTTTGGGTTTCTAATGCCAAACAGGTACGTGCATATACATAGCAGCATACTCTGTAATCAGCATTTTCAAATAGATTTTAATTACCATGACCAACCCAGTGAACGTGTTTTACTTAATAACCAAATTATTATATGCGCAAAATACGTCCGTCCCTCTGTTGATTAAGTCTATTTTCATCGACGTTTCCCTTATGGCCGAGGTGCCCACAATAAGAGGTCCTATTATATCTACCAGTGACCAAGCCGCCTCATGGGAAGCCAGTGCTGTCAAGCTCTAAATTGACAGCCATTCAGAAGGTTGATCACGTCACGTTTCGTACGCGCGTAAGACAGTTTAACTGCCATTTTCCTATACAAAAAAAGCGGCCAAGTGCGTGTCGGACCACGCACAACGAAGGGTTCCGTGCCTATTAAAAAGTTCATATCGTTACTGAAATCTTACGGCACTTACGTCCTTTTCTTTAAGGAAGGCGGTTTTTTTTTAAATATCTAAAAAACCCTTGAACCGAGCTTGTTCAAAACAATTTTCGCTGAAAGAATAATAAGCCCTAAATTGCTGCGAAACCTTATATTTATTTTGAAAGGCCTATCGATTCATGTGCCACACATGGGCTTGCAATGAAAAAATAAAATTTGACTTGCAGTTTTATGTATGGAATGCACCCCTAAAAAATTTTTTGTAAAGTTATTTAATTACAAAACTATGTAGCGGCTTGCAAAATACACCTATCATCAAAACTCAAATACAAACATCCTCAAAATTTTATTCAAAAAAACACCTTATAGTTTTCGAGTAAAATGCCTGTGACATACGGACGGACAGACAGACAGAGAGACAGACATGACGAATCCATAAGGGTTCCGTTTTTTGCTATTTGGCTACGGAACCCTAAAAAGTGACATTTAAATCTACCTGACGCGCGTACAATGCGTTACGAGATCGACCAGCTGATGTACTTTTTGTGTAGTGCTGTGATATACAAGGTGTATTTTATTATACTGAAAACCTCAGACACCCCAACTGAGTTTTTTAATCCTTAATAAGATTAATACGTCCATTTACAAATACGTTAATTATTTCAAAAGATATTCGTTGGTTTTCTTTATCAAGCAGATCTACTTGATTCGTAACTCTACACTTGTAATCACTAATCAGTACTTGTCAGTGACGTAGATCCTGACGTTCACCTCACAACAACATCCTCCAACATTTCTCTGATTCGCGTATGTTGCCTTCGTAACTTTTAGACCCGGCACAATAAAAAAATATTTTTCAAAAAAAATACAACCTACCTTAAAAGATGGTGCAATCGATTCAGCTTTCGATTCTGAACAAACTACTTTCAGGTTTTCAGTTATATGATTTACACCTTGTATATCGAGGGTTTCAAGACTTTCAAGCTAATTAGGCTAATAGGCGTATAAGCAAAACACTTGTTTTAGCTTGAAACCCTCGATATGTGACAGATCAGATCTCCCTATTATTATCGTCTTGCATGTCGGAAGGGTTGTTTGAATTGTCTATATAGTGGTATACCCCGTCGTGGCCGATTCGTGGCACTTTTAACAAACCAGCAGTCTATACTTATATGATCATTGACCGCCATTTTTTCCCCAGGCTGCCAGTTACTACGTGACCAGATTTGGTTTCGAGCCACTAGCGTTTAAAGGGTTGGAGACTGGTTCTAGGAAAATATCCTCCGTTGTCGTCAGATTAAACAAGGTAAGAGCGTCTTCTTAGATGATGATCTCCGTCAGTAATTTATGCGAAATCAAATAGAATTTGCACAGGACATACGAGTACAAGTATAACAACCCTTGAAGTCGTTTGTAGGTATTAACTAACCTAAGACTTACTTTATTTTCAATAGGGACTTAAATACCTTTTTACATCGCTTCTTGCATGTAGACATGGCAGATACTGCAGGATTCTACGCCTACGTTTCAAAATAACCAGTGCCTGCCATGTGCCAAACTTTTTTTTAACCTCTAAAGGTTAAGAACATTTTTGTATCGGGAAGGCAATGTTTTTAACAAGCATATAAGTAGGTCTAGTGTCTGGCAAACGCAAATTAAACGGATTAAACCCACCAGATTCAATTACGCGGCAACACAAGTCATATTTAATTTACCAACAGTGTTGCCGCATGATTGAACTTCAACTTATTTTACAATAGCTTCCTGAATCCACGTTTTCTTTCAGATCGTATTCGTCCTCCAAGCCCAGTACGATCCGGAAGAATCCCAGCTGACCAACGAAGTGGCGTACCACGGGGACTTCGTGAAGGACATCGCCTTCCAGGTCGAGAACCTCGACTACATCCTGGAGTACGCGAGGAAACAGGGCGCGGAGGTGCTCAGGGACACCTGGGAGGAGAGGGACGAGCATGGCGTTGTCAGGATGGCTGTATTGAAGACGGTAGGTACTAGAACTACTACTTAGAGTCGCAGTTTGCAGTGGATACTAGCTAGCATTGCGGTAGATAGCTTCAAGCTGTAGAACGAATCCGTACAAACTTACGATGTGACGTACTGACACAGGCACGTGTCGGTACGCGCATGTTCTCACAGAACTGTTTTTAAATGCAGCGCAGGTCTAAAAAGGTCCTAAGATACACTAGTTAGGTACCTACTAGCTTTATATCGGGGATAAAGCGTTCGTCCCTCACTAGCAAGAATTTTCCATCGGCAGACATGTTGAGGGGTTTAGAAGGCCTGAACGAACTGAAAACAGATTTATTTCCTAAAAAAGTACCTAATGAAGAAGAATTGTCTTTTAGGTGGTATGTAGCCGTGTTCTGTTTAATTTTGCTCGACTATAGATTTGAACCATTGCTATAATTAGGTATCATTTTACAGTATGGAGACAACACCCACACTCTTGTAGACCGGAGTAATTACAAAGGGCCATTCCTGCCTGGATACCAACTGCTGAAGAAGGATCCCATCAACAGATACTTGTAAGTATTCTATTTAAGTAATAATACACTTAAATATGAGGGGACATTCCACAAATCGATCTAGAGCCACAGTAACCTCAATAAGGCTTGCTATTGGTACTAGACGACGATATACGTTCGTACAGATAAATACATAGAAAACATCCAAAACTCAGGAACAAATACTTACTATAGTGCTCATCTAGCGAACGAAGAAATCATAGAAGTCTAAGTAGCGCCGCAAAATGCCCCCCCAGAATGCGGAGCTGGGGGCGGGGTGTCAAAACGATGCCAGGCAGTCGTTTAATTCGAACATGAGAATACCGGTTTTAGGCACGTTTTTGGAAAGATATTTGTTAGGAGGTCGCAATCTATGGTTTTTTCATTCGCTGCGTTTCACGAACATGCATGCGAGCTATTCTATGGTTTTTTTCGTTCGGTGTGCTCATCACACAAATATATTAAATAGTTAGCTAACTTGCCTAGACTGCTTCCAATGCAATACTCGACTGATGAAGCTCGTCTCCATTGTGGGAATTGCAAATTGAAATTCCATATTAGCAAACAGCTATAGGTAGTCTGATTATATGATGCCATTTATAAAGTGTGCCGTGCCGGGAGGTGCTGTAGGTAGAATGGAATCCCCACAAGGTGGACTGATGCCCTGGTAAAGGTCGCGGGAGTCCGCTGGATGTGGGCGGCGCAAGACCGGTCATTGTGGCGCTCTTTAGAGACTATGTCCAGCAGTGGACCACTTACGGCTGATATGATGATGATAAATAAAGCCGTTTCTTTACACTTTTTGTTTTTTAGGCCTAAAGTGGAGATAAACTTCATCGATCACGTGGTGGGTAACCAGCCCGACAACGCTATGGAGGAGGCCGCGTCCTGGTACGAGAGGTGTCTGCAGTTCCACAGGTATCCATCGAAACATGTTTAACTTGACGACACACTAACACGGGTCTAACAAGGCCATTCGAAGCCAATGATTCACATATTGGTCATGTCATGCCTCTACGAGCTTTCCGCTGCAAAGGGGGAAAATGATGCAACGCGCTACGGCGCTACACGTAGCGCCTCGAATGGGATAAAAACCTGAATAATATGATACCAAGTACAGTCGAGTTCCAAAATATGTGTACGGACAAAGTTAACTATAATGTGAAAACGACTTTATTGCTAAGGGCATTAGTTATGATGCTCAGATATTTTATTTAGAAGTGCATTCATCTACATTAGGTATTTTATTTTGACGCTGGAGACTCAATTACTAGGTATCAGATTTTTTATTGAGAGCGTTTTGTTCTTTCCCAAAGTATATCTTAGTTATTTAACTTTAGACATCAATTATTTTATAACCATATACTCGTACTACTTAATAGCTTTCGCAGAAAAATATTAAGTATATTTCATTCAAAACTGACTGGACAGGCTCACCAAGTCGCACATATGAATTCTGCAACCGAATTCCGCTGGGCTGCATGATCTCGATCGCAGATCCATACCAGACAGGCGGATAAATTCCTCCACAAAATTCGTATTACTACGTACTCTTCTTCTCGTATTATTTAACTTTAAAACATAAAGAGAATCATAGAATGTCTAATAGCGAAGAGTCTCGACCGACATCTCAAGAGACTCTCGCTAGATAGCCAGACCAAGGGTCAGATACAGAAGACGGTGCTCCTGGACGCTGCGCGGACAGTCAGAGGTTTCTCACTATGTCATAGGTGTGTCGGTGGCCTAGGCCTCGCACCGCTGCCGGCGGCAGTGAATGGAAGGATAGTGTTTTAAAATGACCGTTCCCACAGAGTCTGGTCGAGTTATCTGCCACAAATCTTAAATAGTCTTCCTAGACACATAATAGATAATTTAGAAGAGGGTAAGCCGCACAAGATTAAAATAATGTTAAAAAAAACTCTTTAAGTTACACATTATGCATGTTAAAAGGCCAGGTCAGGAGTACCCGCAACCGACGAGCCTGTATGAGAAGATGTATAGATGTCATCGAAGCGAAAGAAGTATGTAAGGACCGTAGTATTTGGCGTTCCTACCCACCCTAATGGGATACTCTTCTGCCTACCCTAATTAAGAAGAAAGATATAAATATAAACAAATACAAGAAAATATATATATATACATGTAATAAAATTAATCTTAGCATACAATCTATCAAAATGGAGATTAGGCTAAGTATAAGGGCAAATCTGTAAGCTTTTTTATTGAAATAAAACAGTTTACATTTTAATTTTTTTTTTTTTAGATTCTGGTCAGTCGACGACAAGCAAGTCGCCACAGAGTACTCTGCTCTCCGCTCAGTTGTGATGGCGAACTGGGAGGAAACGGTCAAGATGCCCATCAACGAGCCTGCCGCGGGAAAAAAGAAGAGTCAGATTCAGGAGTACGTGGAGTACCACGGCGGGGCCGGGGTCCAGCATATTGCCATCAATACTGAGGATATTATCGATGCTGTGAGTAGCTTTTGTGACTTGTGTCGTTGATAAGGTTGGGGTAACACTGATGATCTGGTAAAGGTCGCGCGAGTTCGCTGGATGCAGGCGGCGAAAAAACGATCACAATAGCACTCTTTAGGGGAAGCCTATGTCCAGCAGTGGACGTCTTTCTGTTGATATAATTATGATGATGATGAAGACTCAATGGCAAATATTGAATCACTTCGATCTTGGTACTACTTGTTTAGAGCAAGTTCAGTTATTTAAGATTTGTTGACGTAGGGACTAAGTAGGGTAAATCGCCAATAACTGGCCACGCTTCAATAACTGGCACCCTCATACTAAAAATTAACTGCATTTCCCTACAAACAGAATTTAATTTAGTATAACGTGGCCAGTTATTGAAGGGTGACCAGTACACCTTAAACTAGAAATGAATTCTATTAAGGGTGGATAGAGTTAATTTTTAGTATGAGGTGGCCAGTTATTGAACGGCGGTTGCCAGTTATTGGCGATTTAGCGTCGCGTTTAAACTCATTAGAATTCTCCCAATGAGCTCCTGTGCAAAGTACAGTCGGCAATAAGCTACCTAGTACAGTCGAGTTCGGAACTATGATCAAAATATGTAACTGACACGACTTTATTGTTAAGATCATACGGTTTCTCAGATATTTTTGTATCTTTGGAAACGTACAATATTTATGAACTCGACTGTACCATACATTAATTACTACTGACAACTTACTTTCCTAATTTCAGGTCGAAAAACTCCGCGCTCGTGGAGTCGAATTTCTCTCCATACCCCCAAAATACTACAAGCTGATTCGTCAGCAGCTCGCCCAGAGCAACGTTAAAGTAGCTGAAAGCATAGATATCTTGGAGAGATTGAACATCCTCATAGATTATGATGACGATGGCTACCTGCTGCAGATCTTTACGAAAAATACGCAGGATAGACCGACGCTGTTCCTGGAGGTTATACAGAGGAGGAATCATAATGTGAGTAGAGTAAAAACTCGACTCAATTGGAAACCCACTACTCATTATCCATTCATCGGACACCCTGTATACAATTATTAACGCACACCCTGTATATTTCTGTGTTCATACATTATTATCAAACACCCGATATTATGTAATAACTTGGCTTCATAGAAAAGGAGCAAATGCGTGAATTAGGGTCAAGTACTTCATTTGCCTATTGCTGACCACCCTCCTAAACCTGGAGGCTGGCCACATTATGTACAAGATAAGGCATTTGGTGCAAGCAGAACTGATAACAGTGATTATTATTTTTATTAAATAGCATCAGAAAACAAGGTTGGGTGCCTTATTGAATTATTAGAGATTTAGTTTACATAATACTTAACTACCACCAATTCATGGTAACATACCTACACGGGATAATTTCCAATTCAATATCTGAGTAATTTTGAATAATTTTAATTTTAATTTTGATTACTATTTAATAATACAATTATTCTTCACATGTCCAATACCAACTAAGGAAAAGCGGTGCCTCTTAGCACAGGTATTTTATACTTAAAAAGAGGCACCATCAAATATCTAACAATTGTAAACCACTCTGTGAGTGAATAAAAAATGATTTATGATTTATTTCCCTAGTAGCATTTTAAGTTGGCATTTCGTAGGGCCATTGATCACCGAATGGTTGGTCAACCGTTGCGAGTGAAACACCTGTTTTCGGTAAAGCCAACGGTGTCTCCCAACATTGGGCCTACTATGATGACTATGTTGGGCCAACCACCGTTTCCGGCTGTAGGGCCAATTTACATTTACAACGTAGGGCCTACAGCAATATTACTACGACAACTACGTTGGGCCAACCACCGTTTCCGGTTGTAGGGCCAATTTACATTTGCAACGTAGGGCCTACAGCAATATTACTACGACAACTACGTTGGGCCAACCACAGTTTCCGACTGTTGTACCTAAAGCAACATTGCGTAAGAAGGGCCTACAAAATAAAAGCACTCTGTACCAACTGTAGAATAGCCGTTGGCAGTTAGTAGGGTTAGGTACAGTTGTTTATCTCACGAAGGCGGGTTGGTCTTACTTATGCACGATCTTCACTGACCGGGTGACGCCGGGGCGCACATTGTGAGTGCCAAAGGAAATTGAAACTTCTCTGCTGTAGTTAAATTCCATATTTGCACGGAATTTACGCAGCTTGCCACCTGCGCGCGCGAGTAGTGGAATTTAACTGAAGCAGAGAAGCTTCAATTTCCTTTGGCACTTACAATATGCGCCCCGGCGTCGCTCGTGGTCGGTAGGGATCGTACATTTGTTGTGGGGTGGTTACCTATTTAGTGCACATGTCCATGGTTTCTAGGTGCGTAATCTCGAGAGAGATTCTATATTGGCCGAGCACACAACAATGTGCATGTGCATAATACTCACAAACCGCCTTCGTGAGAATAAACATCTGTAACATACAAAGTAAACGTCTTTAAATAACCGAATTTACAAACGTAACTGCACATTAACTGTTAACGGAGATTTAAATGCCTTCTGAGACTTTTCACATTTACTTGCGTTACCATCATGTTGTACAGCTAGACCGTAAAATAAAACTTCACATAATACGTTTATAATTTTATTGTGAGGAAAAAAAGACAACCTCGATTTATAATCGATATGTTTCTATTATAATTAATTGTATTTGAATGCTGGCCCTGTAGCACGATGCTTTTTGACCGGCCTTAAAGCATTCATCACTTTCTAGTAAGTATGTAAGTGAGAAAGGGACACATTCTTTATGGCGGGCCATAAAAGGCATCATACTAGCCCAAATTTGTTAACGTCATGACTGGACTAACATATTTTGACCTCCGATTCCGAGCAGTTGCACTCCGTCATTTCAGTGGGTTCAGGTGTCAAAAATCCAATGGTCCGCTCATCGCGCAAGGTCCAAATAAGTTAATTAGACGCTGGATTATTCAGCAACTTTAATGTGGCGTCCTCACTGGCCAGTTTCGTCAGCCAATTGACAAGGACGCAGCCATCTGTTAGAAGAGAGATGAACACACATTTAAATGACACAGACAAAGAGGACTGTGATGAAAAAGCTAAAACTAACCTTTTCATAAAAACGACAAATAGCCAACACTAAAACTATTTATTATTACCTATGTACTTATAGAGAAATGGCAGCTCGAAACTTTTGCCAGCATCAGTTTTAAACAGATATTAAATCAAAATGAACACACGACGTTACAAAACTAAATTGACCTTGTGATTTAAAAATTAATTTAACTAATATTAACTCACCTGTCTCGTACAATATGCGTTTAATGGGATACACATGTCAATCCTCGTCCGGTAATATTTTAGTTGTGAGGCATAGGTACTGCACTGACGATTTTATGAGGAGGCCAAAGGCACTCCTTCTTGCGAGGCGTGATCCACTCTTCTGTTACATAAGTATTACACTAAGACCACGCCGTCACCATCAGAATCATTAAATTCCACCACTTTGATCATACTGAACGTGATTTTGAAAGGATTGCTTAATAAACACGATATATTGTTATTTGATTAGTGAATATAACATGTAAGTATTAACTTGCACACTATTTTTTATATATATTTGCTAAGTAAATATGCAACCCTTTCAAAAACAAGTAATACTTTATACCATGCACGCACGCACTCAAAAGAAAATATAACCACTAAGTATATACTTATACGTTTACACGCACTATTCACGATGGAGATCGATAACAAAATGGCCGATCGAATTCGCGCGCCGCGCGTGCTCATGTCCACCGCCCCCCGCACCGCACTTTGTTTCCGAATTCCCCTCTCCTCCCGCTGCCATTGGATTCATATGTGGCCCACTGTTGGCCCCATGCTGTTTTCAATATGCAATAGTACTAATGCTATGTGCTCTCTGGTGATGAATAGCGTAAAAAGTACTTGTTTAGCCTATGTCCAGGCCCGTGACAGATGAGCAATGCCTCTACTCGACACGAAATAGCGCTAAATTCCAATTTTTTGGTAGGAAAGCCAACTAAGTCGGCGGTAGGGCCTATGTTGGCTGCTCGTATGGGATTTTCTGTTGGAAATCCGACTAAAACCGCGGTAGGTTGTATGTTACATGATCGTATGGATTTTTTGTTCGGAACGCCGTACAAAACCTCAGTAGGGCCTATGTTGGCTGCTAGTAGGGATTTTTTGGTAGGAAAGCCAACTCAGTCGGCGGTAGGGCCTATGTTGTATGGTCGTATGGTTTTTTTGTTGGGAACGCTGCGCAAAACTGCAGTAGGGCCTATGTTGGCTGCTCGTATGGGATTTTCAGTTGGAAAGCCAACTCAGTCGGCGGTAGGGCCTACGTTGTATAGTCGTATGGATTTTTTGTTGGGAACGCTGCGCAAAACTGCAGTAGGGCGTATGTTGGCTGCTCGTATGGGATTTTCGGTTGGAAATCCGACCAAAACCGCGGTAGGGCCTATGTTGCATGATCGTATGGATTTTTTGTTCATAACGCCGTACAAAACCGCAGTAGGGCCTATGTTGGCTGCTCGTAGGGATTTTTTGGTAGGGAAGCCAACTAAGTCGGCGGTAGGGCCTATGTTGAATGGTCGTATGGTTTTTTTGTTGGGAACGCTGCGCAAAACTGCAGTAGGGCCTATGTTGGCTGCTCGTATGGGATTTTCTGTTGGAAATCCGACCAAAACCACAGTAGGGCCTATGTTGGCTGTTCGTATGGATTTTTTGTAGGAAATCTAACCAAAAACGGTAGTAGGGCCTACGTCGTTTGTTCGTATGGATTATTTGTTGGTAACCCAACTGATAACTGTGGTAGGGCCTATGTTAGATGTTTGTATGGTTTTGCAGTTGGAAAATGAACCATAAATAGCATTAGGGCCATTGTTGGCAATTCGTTAGATTGCTACTAACGATTTCCCAACTTTTTCCCAACCGTTAGCTACGGTTGGCCAACGCAAAATGCTACTAGGGTTATGAGTGTTGCAAGCACAAATAACCATTTCTCTAGTTTCAACAATTTGTTCCCCATTCCAGGGTTTCGGCGCCGGCAACTTCAAGACTCTATTCGAATCATTAGAGTTAGAACAAGAGAGGCGCGGTAACCTATAAAACTTACAAGGCCAACCGCCACAACCCGTCCGTCCGGACTGTGTACCTACGAGTTTTGTTGTATGTTAATGTGTTATTAAAGTTGTTTGGGACATTTAGCAATGATTTACCTTGTATCTTATTAAAAAAATATCTAGTGCCTAATGATTTTATTTGATTTACACCATATTTTATTATTTCAAAACCTGTTTAAGATAGGTTAAACCTTTTTAATTAAGTTACCTTTCTTTGTTCAAGAAATATTAGGGGTTGGCCATGCAACTAAAAACCTAGGAGTTGCAAGCGTCTATAGGCTGCGGTGACCGCTTACCATCAGCCGGGTTCACTTATTTGTCACTGACATGGTATAAAATAGATTGAATTACTATTATATGGAATAAGGTTAGTCACGTTTGCCGCGGCGTGTTTTGCTTGGCGCCGTAGCTGCCAAGCGAAACGTCGACCTACGCTACGGCATAAAGACTGCGCCAAGCGACATATATGCTCGCCTTCAACATCCCAGTTCACAAATGGGAGGACCTTGCTGTGGACAGGGGTAAATGGCGCAAAGTAGACGGACGGAAAATCCACGATGAAGCGTGGTTCAAGAAACTTGCAGATAAGAGAGCTAAGCGACGTCAACGTGTGACCTGCTCGCCGCGGGCAAGTTAAGCGGCTATTACACTGCGTCGTTCACCTAATGCGGTCGCCGAATTCATTTCAAACTACTTAGGCCAACAAACGTCGTCTTCACATTAGCACAGATTAAAGAATACAAGACATTAGTCTGTCCGCCTACTAGGCGACTTGGCAGCTGTCGATCGCCGAATGCGGCCGACTAACGTGTTCTTTACACTTTTGCGATCGCCGCATGCTGCATGTGCATGACGAAGTGTAATTGCCGCTTTACACCTGCCAGGCTTGCGCTCGTGTATACCGCTCCCGCATTGGCTTACACAGCCATGAGATATACGTTGTCTCCCTTGACACTGCTTGTATAGTCTGTAGGTAATAGACTTAAAGGCCATTGACGATGATAGGTTAGAAATGAAACTCGCACGAAAAAGAGTATAACCATGTATTGAATGTGGCGGCAGTGTGTGATGCGCCTTACAATTTCAAGTTTTTTTTAAACGTTTAAACGGCAACATTGGTAGCGCCGCCGTACGTCTAGCACAACTTGCAGAAAAGCCGCTTCTCGCGCGACTGAGCGTCCCCTGTCTCATTTGCACCGTGCAAATTCGAAAGAGGAGGGTAGATCTTTCTCGACTCGCGTCGCGGCGCGGCGACAGTTGTGCTAGCCCCTCTGAGGCATCGAAACTCGCATATCTCCCTCTCTGTGACTGTGGCGAACGAACGAACGAAGCGTTTCATAGTAGCCGCTCAGGGCTCGGCCGCGACTTGAAGCGGCAGCGGCGACGGGCCATACGTGGGAGCGAGAGGCGGCGCTCGGTTCACATCACAAGAAGTCGTGGCTGAGTGTACGAGTTTTGCTACACTCGTAACTACGTAAAATGGAATGATCTAATCTTACCAACATTTCCATACACGTGAACAGAGGCGCGCGCGGTCAAAATGGAATGGTAGCGGGCGGCGCTCGGCGCCCCCTAGCCCCTAGGACCGCTGCGCCCGTGTGCAACGCACACCCTGCACCATAGGTATAGACGCCTGTGCACGTGAATTAACTTCGCAGCTTAGATTGCTCGATTTGTATGAAAATATTGAACATACAGCTAAGCTCCGATTGAAAACAATCTATGAGTTCCACACAAAATCTCAGCAACAAAAATGTGTTGTCACAGTCATGATTTTGATTCTATCATTTACAGATTACGCGCAGTATTGGATACACTGCAATATTAAACAAACATGTGTCATTAGTCTGGCTCTCAAAAGTGCGCACTTTGCAATGCGTAAGTAATATTTATAAGACGTTACGTACCTACGATAAGTGATACGTGCCTTTTTCGCACTTGTTATCATAGACAGAAGGATTCATAATTCATAAATCACTGTTATTTTTTGCAGCGGCCAAGGATGTTTTTTTAATAATCGTTTAGAGAAATTCTTAATACGCATAGACATATAAAATTAAACGCGTTAAACAATATCGGAGCCGAGTTATTTAAGTTTGAAGTTTTGTTTATAACTTTTTCAGTTTTTCCTTTATTTAAAAATGCATATCAATGTCGCACAAATAATGGCTCGCACTAAAATAATTTGTTACAGCAAAAGTCGCTTTAACACAACGCAGCAAGGTTGTATTTTGATACATATACTTACTTTTTGTCAGTGATTTTAGCACAGACCAAAGTGGTCTGTGGATTTTAGTAACAATAATGAACGTAATATCATAATTCATAAGTACCCGTTAAGCATTATTATTTTGGAATCATTACTCATCAAGTCAATCTGAATGTTAACCGTAACTTAATGAAATTAGGTTCATTATTGTCGGTCTTAAAAATCTTCTACCTTGAACCACTCTTTATTATACTGTGCTTGAACACTATATATTCGATACCCTAGTTCACAGTCGTACTAATTATAATTTTTTTGTCACTGAAATTGTAACATTATGATTTATGATTTGAGCACTATCATTTTTTTCCCCGTAATTAGTACGATTGTGAACTATGGTATCGATATTTGAGTACCGTCTAACATCTATGTATATAAGCTACCTTTATATGTGTCGTAAATAATAACGGAAGACCAGCGCTGGCAACCGCCAGCACCATGCTGAGTTGGGACCATTTCGTGACCAGTTATTTTTGTATTTTTACTGAATGTTTGTCGTTTTGTGTGTCACGAATAAATGTTTCTTCTTTTTTTTCTTCTAAATATAAAATCTTGTGCAAAACAACACGTGATACAGCAAATTTTTATTATGTATAATTTATGATCAAGTCAAGTGTACCTGGACCAATCAACCATTTTTTGTCGCTTGTTGCCACGGTAACAATTCACCACCACTCCCCATTTCCCTATTTGCCATTTCACTATTTAAAAACCATGATTTCATGGGGTTTAAATCCTCTAAACAGGTGTTTTTGTTATACTGGTAAACCCATTCCATGCTGGGGCATCACCTTAGTATGATAGGGGTCCAATTTATAGTAGATATTTTTTCTAAGAAACTCTGTCACTTGTCTCCTGGCTTAGCGGGAAAAAAAAGTTGATTGACCAACTTAATGCAACCGAAGCACAAAAACGATTGAAATTTCTTATTGCGATTCTGTTTTCAATCGATTAATCAGGTTCCTACACACGGCCATCATGGCCAATCATACAGGACGCAATATGCGTTAAACGGAGAAAGACATACTTCCATCCCACTCCAACGTATAACAGCGTCTAGTAGTAGTAGAGCCTTATGGCTACTATGCGATTGTCGCTACCAGACAACTTTAGAATAGCCAGCTACTGATGAATAATTTTCAGACTATTTTTTTCAAAATCTACGTATAATTTCACTCCCAAAATATTTTTTCATCACACTTGCTCGAAAAGGGCTTCATAATGCGCAGACGTACAGAGCTACAATAGTCTAAGTTACGCCCACGGGCGTAATGGTTTTTTTCTTAAATTGTATCTGTCACTCATGCGGCAGTTACAAAGCAAAGAGGTTTTATATCAAATACGATGTTTGAAAACGTATTTATAAATAAATGTAAACTTAAAAACACTATAAAACGTGTTGAACAGAATTATTTACAGATTTAATATGTAGTTATTTTATTTAGTGTCTAATATTTTTAAGTGTTTTCAAATCGTGGCTGCATACCGAAGGGTCTTATTGCCATACGCGTCTCACGTCAAACTCAACAAAATGGACAACGACATTTTGCAGTTTTTATTACAATTTGTATTAATTTCATCTAAAATTTATTTGTTTCCTCGCAAATGTGATGCAAAACATTGTGTATAACACGGGCTTAAGAATATTGCAAACTCGAGTCATCAAAAGCACTCCGCCTTCGGCGTCGAGCTTCTGATAGACTCTTGTTCGCAATATTCCACTTACGCCCCTCCTACGTAAGTATTTATAAGTTACCTGTAAGGTAACCGGGGCAAATGCACCAACGGGCTAAATGCGTCTATCATACAGGACTGGTCATTGTGGCACTCTTTGGGGGAGGCATATGTCTGGCACTGGACGTCTTCTGGCTGACATGATGTTCCACTTAATAAATTTGGTTTTATGATGCGTAAAACCCCGTCACCGAACTGTACAGAGTGTGATACCGTTGTAGACTTATACCATACTAGCTTCTGCCCGCGACTCCGTCCGCGTGGAAATCGTTTATATATCGCAGCTCCATACAAAATTCAACCCCCCTTAGGGGGTGATTTCCAGGATGAAAACTATCCTATGTCCTTCCCCGGGATTCAAACTATCTCCATACCAAATTTCATCGCAATCGGTTCAGCGGTTTAAGCGTGAAGCGGTAACAGACAGACAGACAGACAGACAGACAGACAGACACACTTTCGCATTTATAATATTAGTATGGATATTGATGGAATGTGTGCGGAATGACGCGTTTAGAAGCCAACTAAAGACATCCTGTAGCACCTTGTTAGATGTTGGTGGGTGCAATAGCGCACTGGCTTTTCCACTGTCGGACGAGGCCAGGTCACTATTAAAGTTAGCGAGGTTAGCTCTCAATAATAGAAGTTAAGGTGGACCCATTGTTGATTATATGGAGCGTCATAATCGCAAAGCGATAAAGCTCTTTAAATAAAGATTAAAAAAAATGATGTCTATAGTATAAAAATATCAGTATATTTCAATACGTTTGATTAAATCGCACTCACCCCGGTGGCGCACTTGCCCCGACTGACGGGAAACTGAACGCGTCACCCATGATTTTGAATAATTCTAAGGCCGATTCGTCCAAACAGGAATAAGAACTTATTCTGAGATTTAATTTAAATTGTAGGGACTCTTGGAATAAACGCTATTCTTGTTTGGTAGAATTGACACTCAATCGTGTAAACTGTTCTACAGTTTAAAGACCAGAGGGGTAACGTAACGTTCCGAACGTGCGTTAGGACAATTTAACTGTCATTTTTAGGGTTCCGTACCCAAAGGGTAAAACGGGACCCTATTACTAAGACTCCGCTGTCCGCCCGTCTGTCCGTCTGTCACCAGGCTGTATCTCATGAACCGTGATAGTTAGACAGTTGAAATTTTCACAGATGATGTATCTCAGTTGCCGCTATAACAACAAATACCAGAAAACAGAACAAAATTAATATTTAAGGGGCTCCCATACAACAAACGTGATTTTTTGCCTTTTCTATAGATAATGGTACGGAACTCTTCGTGCGCGAGACCGACTCGCACTTGTTTTTTTTTCAGTAACATTTAGATCTACCTGAGGCGCGTACAATGCGTTACGTGATCGACCGACAGAGAACGGTACACAATACAAATAACCCATAGCAATGTACCTACACGAGCAGATGTTGTGCGTCTCCATACAAATTAACCCGTTGTCATCCCTCTGAAGCGTATAATTTAAAACAACGTGGAAGACAAACAAATGCAAAATAAATGTCGAATAGATTTATTATAAATATCTTATCCATCTAAAGATTTGGAGAATTTCAACCTCTTTTCAACACGACAGTTACTAACATCATAAAGTTGATAAATAAATTCACAATTTACAAAAGTATACACGAAAATAATTTTTACAAACCAAAAATAGATAGAAATGTTGATAAAGTAAATAATTAACTCGAAATATAATTTATCACACAATTACGTCCGCCATGTTAATTAACATTACATAAAACACATGTCAATGACTGGGGTATAATAACCGTTGACTGGCATCCAATATACCAGATGGCACCCTTCAAATAAGTGTGCCAAATATAGAAGGTGCTAAGCTTTGCACTAAAGTTTGAATAAAACTTCAGACGAAACTTTTATTTTATTTAGCTCACGACAAAAAGGTATTTCTATTGCCAAAAAATTGCGTCAGTTAAGGCTAGTCGGAAGTAACCAATCGATTTCCCCATCATCAAAAAGAATTGGTTCTTTAAATATGAATTGCTAATTTAACATTAAAATCCAATTTGGTATTAGAGCTACTTGAAATAATTCTCACACAATGAATATTTTTTGACATAATAAACATTTACAATCAAAGTCATTGTCAAATTTAAGCTCCGCAATTCAATTGCCTATTTTTAATGAGGTGACACCGGGGTCTATTTCAAAAAGACTTTTATCTTATAATAAAAGCGGAAGTCTCTTTCTAATAAAAGGAGTTGAAAAGAGGCTTCCGTTTGTATGACAAGTTACAAGCCACGAAACACAGGCAGAACCTACTCTTTTCATTTCATTCCATTAGGTACAGTCAGCATTATATAGTTAGTAGCAGCCGAAGTAGTCAAATAAATCGCAACACTTCTTTATTATTATAGTCCTTACTCCTATTAGGATATATTTGGCTACTATGGCTGCTACTAACTATATGATGCTAACTGTACAAGTTTTTATAAGGCGCCCAACATCCAGCTATCCTTTACTAGCAAGTATGTAAGAGTGAGAGGATAAATCGAACAGAATCCCGAACACAAAAGTGTAAATAATCCGTAATCGTGGTTGAAATATAAAATAAAAGAAAATAAACTGTCATTGTAATATGCACCTTCTCTCTTAGACTCTCAGTCGATATTTGAATCCCTTTGAATGTAAGAAAGTCTGATAATAGTATTATTCGACCTCGATTAGTTTAGGAATGGAGTAGCTGCCATTTCATTAAAACTTTGAAGTATAGTTTTATTAAATTGACATTGGAATTAGAATCTTCTAACATAGCCGCTAGAGCTGATTTTGAAGTAATTCGGCCATCTTAAATGATCTCAAGTACAATTATATGGCAAAACCTCCAATCCTATTCTACTCGCGGTTTGATTATATATACAGTAAAATATTCATGGTTGAAATATAAAATAAAACTTGCAACTGTCATTGCAATATGCACCTTTTCCGTTGACCTCTCGGTCGATATTTGAATGCAGGCTAGTCCACAGTCACCTATTCATGGTTGAAATGTAAAATAAAATCTTGCAACTGCCATTGCAATATGCACCTTTTCCGTTGACCTCTCGGTCGATATTTGAATGCAGGCTAGTCCACAGTCACCTATTCATGGTTGAAATATAAAATAAAATCTTGCAACTGCCATTGCAATTTGCACCTTCTCTTCAAACCTCTCGGTCGATATTTGAATGTGTCTAGTACGGTGCCAAGAGTGAGAGCCTAGGATTGCTCGTCCTTGTCATCCAGGTCTTGAGGGTCGACCATCTCGAAGTCCCGGTCGGTTGAGGACCGCTGGCTGTTCTCGCTTTCAGATTCAGACTGCTTCTCGGCTGGGGCGGTCTCCTCTCTGAAAAGAATCATTTTTAAAAGATGGTCAATCAACTATTTCTTACTGTTATTCTAAAAAAATACAGAATAGTAATTTTTTAAACGAGGGGCGTAAGTAGAATATTGCGAACAAGAGTCTATCAGAAGCCCGACGCCGAAAGCAATATTCTTACGCCCGTGTTATACACAATATTTTTCATCACATTTGCGAGGAAACAATAGTATTGTATGCAATCGTTATATAATGTATGCTTTTTCAGTCGAGTACCACGTTTAGGCCACGAAGCTTGCTGAGTGGCCTAATTAAGGCACGAGACTTAAAAAGCTAATTATATAACTATTGTATACAATACTTTTTCTACGAGTCAACTGAACTAATTAAACAAACTTGGTATCTATTGAAAACGAAGTGCAACCAACGGCTTTTTCTTTTTTGTGCGTTGATGTCTATTACTTTCTCATGACGGCGTCCTATTGGTCAAATACATTATAGTTCAGTAAAGGCGCCACCTGATTGGTCAATTTCATTTTAGTTGTCTCAACAGTTATGAAATGTTGAGTTGGGAGCTCCATAGTAAAAAGTATGTGTTTTAAATTTGGTTTGGTGTACGAAGTCTTAATTCAAACATTAAGGTCGACGAGTATAAAATAGTTATTTACGATACAAGTGCCAAAAATAGGAAATTCGCAACGAGTGGTGATAAATTAAAACACGACCGAAGGGGGTCACAAATACCTGCGATTTCGGGCTTTCTTTCTTTTACAGCCCTTGGTAAGTAATGTACTATTACAGTGCTTATGGTGCTACTTTCCCCCACTAGTGCGGAAAGAGCACTTTCCGTGCATATGTCGAAACTTTAAAGAGCCATATGTACCGTAAAACGTTGTACGATACACGTGCAAATACGTTCGTTACGTTACAATACGGACTTCCGTAAATCGCAGTTTTAAAAAGGGACTCATGAGAAGTGGCAACTAGTGACAGAAAAACGTTGATCCACCCAGATATTTGCGAACTATCTGACACAAATCGACCTAGTCCCAAACTAAGCAAAGCTACACTACGTACTATGGGTACTAGATGACGATAAACATCCTTATAAAGGTAAATAAAAACTTAAAAACATACATGGGTCAGGAACATATTCGTGTTCATCACACAAATAAATGCCCTTACCGGGATTCGAACACAGGACCTCTTGCTTCATGTAATGTAGGGCGGCGAACTAAATGACGCTAAGGAAGGTAAAACTCCGTTAAAGTACGGAGTAAGTTTATTTATTTAATCGTATGGCATACATTATTTTGGCCTTTAAAGTGTGTCACTCTTTAGTACCACCCAGGGGACACGTGCAGGGTTGTGGTAGGTAGCTCCTGCGGACGCGAGTAACAGTCGTCCCCCCTTTGTCAAGTGAGTGGGGAACCCGACTGTTAGAAGTTCTTAAGCCGCCCGAAGGGCCTCTAACTCGGCTTAACGACTACTGTCATAGACAGCAGCCGGGATCAACTGCTTAGCGTGCCTTCCCAAGCACGGAAGCGCTCTATATTAACCACTCAAACATCAGGCGGTCACCCATCCACATCCAAAGACTGACCGCTGCCATCTTTGCTTAACCTGCGTTATCGCTTCCGACTCGCAGGCGCCGCTAGGTTATGAGCGCTTACGACGGAGTAAGTAAAACAAGGTAAAGGCAATAAAATGATATGTGGCTTCAAGTCCTGCTAGGTTGCCATTTTTACAAGCTTTTATTAAACTTGCAATGTACGAGTATGTAACTGTATGTTCGGATGAAATCTTGCAACTCAATTATTATATTATCTTCAACTGATTGAGCTGAAGTTTTGGATTTAAGTGTAGTTTGGATGAGAATGCAATATTATGGTACAGTCGAGTTCTCCAATATCTATACGCACAACCTTGCAAACATCACATGTGTCTTGTGTCAGTAACAATAAAGTCTCTGTAATTTTTGAAGTGAAAACTTCTTTAGCGGTGCTGAGCACTTTTTGGGATGGGGAAAAATTGTTAAATACGCGACAGAGTTTTGTGACGTCAGATGTGAAGGAGGTCACTTTTTGCTGCTAGCCGATTCGACTTCATTCAAAACTGAACGCTATTTGTAAGAGTATAAAGCCGTTAAACACTTTTTGCAATAGCATATTCTGCTAATAAATTTGTAATAAATAATACCAACGCGTCCTTCACCGTTTTGCTATTGAGAAAATTCGAATAGTTCGAATTTAGACGTTATTCCTAAAGAGATAAAGCTTTGAAAAATATTTGGCAATGTCAAAAACAAATTGGTATTGTGTTTGCCGCCGCCCGTCGGCGCGCCGGACCCCGGCACCTTTTGAGCCACCCAGTTGAGTTTGGGCTCGTTAGAATCGTCTCAACGAGTAGTTGTGGACGGTGTACAGAAAAGTACAGTTGGCAATAAAAGCTTGTACCTTAAATTAACTTTTTGACAGAAACATATCAATTGTGCTGATCAGTGATCATTGTCTCAATTAACACAAATTATTTTGTTAAAATATATTCAACTTGTAACTTCCTCAGTGTAACTTTGGCCTGTAACCAACACCCTATCTCAGATAGCGCAACCAAAGTTTGCGTTGAGATGAGGTTGGGTGTGCCTAAAGTTCCATTATTCTAGTTCTATAGATATACGTACAGAGTCACCTTTACTGTGGTCATAAGGGGCTTACGTGCATATATAAATTATATTTACTGTATGAAATTTTATACGAGAAGAAGCCGTTTATGCGGATTAAGAGTCCACAGGGGCGGCTTTACCTATAGTGCAGGGGGTGCGTCGTTGCACCCGGGCGCACGGTCCTAGGGGGCGCCGAGCGCCACTCACAGGGCACCACTCGCCTCGACTCGGGCGCTACCGCGCGCTAGGGGGGGTGCTAGAGGGCGCTACGGTAATGATTGCACCCGGGCGCGACATGGGCTAGAGACGCCTCTGAGAGTCCAGCTAAAAACTAGGCTTTGGCCCCTGACTTTGCATTGCTTTATTTAAATACATAGAAAACATCCAAGACTCAGAAAAAAATATTCATGCTCATCACACAAATATTTCCCCTCAAATACGAACCTAGGACTTTCAGCTTCGTAGGCAGCGTCACTACCCTCTAGGCTAACCGGTCGTTATATAAATATTTAGGTCAGGATTACAGGGCCAGAGGGACTCAAATAAATCTCATTGAAATAGACATCAAAAAAACAAACAACTAAACTAAACTTTATTTAACATCAAATTTCATACACTGTACAATGCAGTCACCATCAGATTAATTGTAGCGGCCAAAGTGCTCACAAATATCTGAACACGTCTCCAATGCCTCGACAATAGAGACGTGTTCAGAACTGCCTACGAAGCTACGCGCCAGCGTTACTACCCATTGGTCTAACCGGTCGTGAAAACGGGAATTTAAGGGATATATAAGTATAGCTAGGAAGAGAGTTGATTGCCCCATACATACTATATTACTTTTGTCACGCAATAACTCTGTTATCCCCGTCGGTGACATCAAGCGTGTTATAGGTGAACACTAAATACCCAGGCGAACCCAAACGGCACCACTAGTATCGGCAAAGTATCACATAGCAGCTACGGCGAAGACTGAATCACCGCGATACACCTGTGCCCGGCTCCCAGCGACGTGGGAGGTCGCCGCTCCGCGCTACCAGAACGAGGGAAGACAATTACTTAATTCGGATCTTACATCGACCGGTTTCACGCGTTCATAATTAAAATAATGTATTTCTTGTATTAATTAATTAAATCGTGTGTGCTTAAATTGGACTAAGATCATTCATTTCCACCCTCCGCTGCCCCGAAACCATAAGTGGCGTTAATGTTAAAATAAACAATGTAAAAATATCTAAGTTTATTTAAGTTGTATTTCAGTATTCAATTCTTTACTTCACACTTTTTCTATCGCGTAGCTAACGAAAAGCTAAGAGCGTTACACACGGCGACTTTGCAGCGTTACAAATGCGATAGAGTAACGATACATGCGATTTTGACAGGTAATCTCAGCTAACGAAAAAACCATAGACAGCTCGCATTCCTTCGCATCCTTACAAAGGGCTTTGCTCAAAATTGGTGCCTTTTTTTTGATGGCACACTAACGCCACCTTGTTAGGTGTGTAGAGTACTTCCATACAAACAATAGTTACTGTGGCAGCTTAGCTCTAAGGTACATCCGTTTTGAGTTATGCGTTCTAATCTATAACGCGTATCTAATTATGAAAACTGAGAATATGAGTTACTTTTAATGGTCGAATACTATTATAGATTAAGACGCGTAACTCAAGACGGATGTACTTTAGAGCTGAGCTGCCATAGTAACTATTGTTTGTATGGAAGTACTCTACACATCTAACCAGGTGGCGTTAGTGTGCCATCAAAAAAAAAGGCACCAATTGCCTATACATTTCCAGCAAAGCCCTTTCTACCCAAACACGCGCCTAAAACCCAATATGCCATGTTCAAACTAAACGGCTGCCTGGCATCGTTTCGAAACCCCGCCCCCAACCCCGCATAATGGCAACGGCACCCATTCTGTGGGGCCATTTTGCGGCGCTACTTAGACTTCTATGGTTTTTTCGTTCGCTGTGTAATATACGGTTCATTGGTTTGGTTCTATGGTTCAGTCACGCGTTTGTCTCGCTACAAAAAGTCGCCATGTGTAAACGCTCTATAACGCAGAGAAAGGTTGGGTTAACAACTATTCGATTTCATCTTATTAAAACAGTCTCCACTTGCTATTAGTCCGCCTGTGACTCTTCTAAAGGAGGATTCTTCTTCATTTCATAAGCATTATGCACAATTTCATCCGAAGTCTGAACCATCAGGGCAAACGTCAACTCCGGAATATTGTTAGCACAAGCAAACTCTAGAAGGCCGTATAAGCTGTAGAAATCCACAGTTTCCACCATCTTTGTGATGCAGTCAGCTTTCAAGTTCTGCATAGAGTAGTGCAAAGCGAAGAGCAACATCGGACGTATGTCGTAATCGGGTAACTTGCCCAGGTACATGTAATCCTTCAGGTATGTTAGAGTCTGTGGGGTCATCCCTTTCACATCCACACGGCCGTCAGTAACGTCCTTCCAGACTGTCGTGAACATAGTTTTAAACTTGTTGCTATGCGCAGCTAGGCACGCCTTGTGCACTGGGATATTGCTGTCTTCTAAAGTCAGTTTGAAGTCTATGATATCAGTGTCGTCGTAGAGATCGGCGAACGTGACGGCTCCGTATTTTCTTACGGCGAAGGTTAGCTCTAAATTGTCTAGAGCGTAGAAAGGATCGTCGTATTTGCATTCGTTTTGACCCAACTGTATCCAGTCAGTCCAGGTGTCTGTGCATGCGAGTTGTTTAGATATGTTAGCGCATGTCACTTTCAGTTTGACCGTCAAATGTTTCCCTTTTTCGGTTTTCCTTGTTGATATATTAATGAACACAGGTAAAGGTGCGAAAGGAAAAACTCCGAGTTCAGTATTTTCACGACTGCCCGACGGAAAAGTCTGTATTGGATTTTCATTTGTTTTCTGGTCAAATTGCAGCCGTATATCCACTAAGTCGTCAATAGTAAATTGGCCTTGCCCGATTTCGTTGACGGGTGGTCCTGGGAATTTATTCCTCAGAGTAAACACTAGAGTCATACATGGTCCTCGCAGTGTGCGCTTATAGGATCTGTAAAAAAGAATAGTGTTAGTTCTGACATACGAGTACCGAAAATGCGGGTTACTTTGGCCGTGGAGGGTTACTTTGGCCTTGTTACCCTAACTATGGCCCTCGCGATTTACTATGTCCACCATATTGTTGTTAGTTTCAGCAAACTGATAACGTTGATATTTTTTGTGACATTGCTTTGCATGGTTTTCATATGGGCATAACCTAACGCGCCATTGGGTCAAAGTACCCCGTATTTTCGGTATGTCATTTACAAGTAAAAGGTCCAGCTTTGTAGATATCCAAGACGCTATATACCCACCCAATTAGAAATCCTCTTTATCGTGACTTGGATTTACTTTAAGCAGGTGAATAATAGTGGGCAGAAAAATATTTTTCCGCGATTGCAATACAGTATGTATAGAAAACATAGGAAAAAATGTTTTTTTGCGGACAATGGTTTTTATATCTATAATTTTTGTTAACGGTACATATTTTCTTTCTGTTTATATTGCCATTTTATAGACAGTTTTGCAAGGCCAAAGTGGTATAGGATATCGGCATTAGCACAGATAAGATCCGATTATATAAAAATACATACATACTTACATACAAATGGAGATCCGTGATCTCTGCCTACCCCTCTGGGAAAGAGGCGTGATTATATGTATGTATGTATGTATGTACATACATAGTTACACTTTACAGCAACAAAATATCAATATTTGCTGTGATAATAATTATTATCAGTAGTTAACTAATCAATACCCAGAAGTAATTATGCATTTTACCTTCGTAACGCCCAATGTGCATTACAAAACAAACTCCGTTTCGATGGGATTAAAACATTTCATGAAGCAAAGAAGATTTTTTGTGTCATTGATTTATCGAACATATTGAAATTCAATCCGATTCTAAGCAACCAGTTACAATTACACATTTAACATTTATATTATTAACATTGGGCCTTACCTAAGAGGTTAACAGCGTTGGAAAATCGCAAAAATGCAAGCACTAACCTATTAAAATAAATTAAAAAATACTCACATATCCAAAGGCATCCTGATAAATTATACACTTTTGTTTTTTCGGTTATCCTTTTATTTCACGTCCAATTGATACGCGTCCGAGCGATCGAATATCACATACAATACACATTAAACACGCCAAGACTATATTGCGATAACATCCCGTTGGAAATACGACTTTACGCTCTTTGTTTAAAGCTCAAAATCGAACGTGAGAGGGAATTGCAAAATATATTTAGCAGTGTGATTAGCCCTTATCATTTTTTATCGTACAGTCACCAGGATTAATATCTGCATTTGAAATAGTCGTGTCAAGGTCGTCTGAGGATGCGCTATATGTCAAAAAAACCCGGACATGTGCGAGTCGGACTCGCCTGCCGAGGGTTCCGTACTTAATTACAAATGTACAGTTTTCATATTTTAGCCTGCACTTGTAGTATAGGGCGATATTACTTGCTGAATTTACTAGTCTTGGTCAACGGAAAGTACCCTATACATTTTGATTCCCTTGAGTGTCGATATAATTATACGTTTTCTGCGGCATAAACGACCGTATTTTTTTTTACGTTGATTTAGAAGTTTGATTTTTGTCAGCTTCAAGGGACAATAGACCTGAGTATATGGTTTTAATTTCAACTCGATACCCTCCACGCGTTCCCGCGATAAAAGGTCTGGACAGCCAGACAGACGGACAACAAAGTGATCCTATTAGGGTTCCGTTTTTCCTTAAGAGATACGGAACCCTAAAAAGATATGAAAAGTGTTTATTGTACATTAAGGAATTTAAAAAATACACATGTGGTGCATAAGTTTAGAATACAACAGTGTTAACAGGGGTCCCCCGCACTAGGCTAGGTTTGTATTGTGGGAGAAAAAGTGTACATTATGTCATGCATATATAAAAAAAAAAGACCGGGTTGCCCTCCGGGAGTGCCGGCAGAAGTGAAAACTCAATAACATTGTAACAGTTTTTCGATCAGGTCACGTGACATCTTACGGTGTCACCCTAAAAATGAATTTGACGCAAATTTATAAACAATTATCAATTACTTAGGCGGAGGCCCGTAAATTCGAACTATTCGAATTTGCAAGAACAGCACGCACAACAGCAGACTGCGGCGGCGACCAAGATATCAGTTTGTTTTTGCCGTTGGTAAATATTTTTCTAAGCTTTCTCTTTAGGAATAACGCCCAAATTCGAACTATTCGAATTTTCTCAATAGCAAAACGGTGAAGGATGCGTTGGTATTATTACAAATTTATTTGCAGAATATGCTATTGCAAAAAGTGTTTAACGGCTTTATACTCTTACGAATAGTGTTCAGTTTTGAATGAAGCCGAATCGGCTAGCAGCAAAAAGTGACCTCCTTCACATCTCACGTCACAAAACTGTCGCGTACTTAACAATTTTTCCCCATCCCAAAAAGTGCTTAGCGCCGCTAAAGAAGTTCTCACTTCAAAAATTATAAAAACAATGTTATGAACAATTTGTGGAACCTGCATTTGTCTAGCTATTCATTCACAAAATCAGTTATCAGTTGAAACAAAACATAGGAGCATAGAGAAACTCGTATTTAACTATTTTTAGTAAAAATGATAAGCAAAGGTTTAAATTTGACTAAAACGGAACTGAAGCGGCACGAAATTATTAGTATTACTTATCGTAAAGCAGTATTGGTATTGCGTATAAGCACTGCCAGGACTTTTATCAGCTCATAGTAGTTTAGTAGCTCGTAGCATTTATCGCTAGCGTCCGGGAAGACCGGATAATGTGGGATTTGTAATTGAAACAGTGATCTATCTATACTTATAATTTAAATGCAAAAGTGTGTCTTTATGTTACCTCTTCACGCTTTAACCGCTGAACCGATTCAGATGAAATGTGGTATAGAGATAGTTTGAGTCCCGGGGAAGGACATAGGATAGTTTTTATCCCGGAAATCATCCACTAAGAGGGTGAAAGTTTGTATGTGGCTACGATATAAACGACTTCCACGCGGACGGAGTCGCGGACAGAAGCTAAGTATTTTAATAAACCATGGTAGGCAAACGAGCATACAGGCTGCTCGATGGTCGCAGACACCGTAGCCTATAGCTTGCGACACTAGGTTTAAAGACATTTATTCTCATATAAGACATAGACGAGATGAGTCAGATGTAGTTCTGATGCCCCTTTTTATTTCAAGTGTTTTGTTTGGGCAGCACACGAAAGAATAACAACAAGAAATAGTGGAAAGACCCAATTATTCATTAGTATAGGTGGTACAGTCAGCGTCATATAGTTAGCAGCAGCCAGAGTAGCCAAATATTTCGTAGCACACCCTTATTCCTACAGTAATAAAGACGCGTACAGAAATATTTGGCTACCTTGGCTGCTACTAACTATATGACGCTGACTGTACTTCGAAGATTTCTTTATACATTAAAAGTAAGGAACGGCGCGTGTCAACCAAAAAAGGCGTTGGCATGCGGCCGCTGCTATTTCATCTCCAATTTCGATTGTTTAGATTTGACACGTCTTCTACACTAATCCATATCCATACTAATATTATAAATGCGAAAGTGTATGTGTTTGTTTGTTTGTTTGTCCGTCTTTCACGGCAAACCGGAGCGACGAATTGACGTGATTTTTTAAGTGGAGATAGTTGAGGGATGGAGAGTAACATAGGATAGTTTTTATCCCCGTAATCATCCCCTAAGGGGGTGAAATGGGGGGGGTAAAAGTTTGTATGGAGCTGCGATATTAAACGAGTTCCACGCGGACAGAGTCGCGGGCAGAAGCTAGTTAATATTATAAAGAGGAAAGATTTGATTGTTTGTTTGTTTGTATTGAATAGGCTCCGAAACTACTGGACCGATTTGAAAAATTCTTTTACCATTTGAAGCCGACATTATCCCTGATGAACATAGGCTACTTTTTAACCGACTTCAAAAAAAGGAGGAGGTTCTCAATTCGATTGTATTTTTTTTTTTTTAATGTTTGTTACCTCAGAACTCCGTCATTGATGAGCCGATTCGATTTTTTTTTTGTTTTGTTTGTAAGTATATGCATTTAGGTGGGTCCCATTTTTTTACAAATTTAGAAAAGAAAGAAAGAAAGAAAATAAGTTTATTTCGCAAAAATACAGAATACAACAATATTATTAAGTATACATTATGACATGATTTTAGTTGGATGATGAGATCCATGAGGAATTGAGAGAACTCCTCAATTATATTAGGCACGCGTGTAGTGATTTTGGTATTTTCTATTATATCTCGTGTATTTACATCCGGAAATCGTAAATTTGGTGGAGTGGAACTGATGACGAAGACCACAGGATGATTTATGGAATTCCTCAATTATGTACTTAAAGTACAAAAGCACGTCACAGATTCTGATAAGATTCCGTTGAAATAGCAGCTAATGAAGTACCAAAGGTGATCCTCAAATATTATCGGGCCACATATAGCGATTGGGTTTTTTTCTCTAATAATCAACGCATTTGCTCTCGGAAATCAGTTCATGTGGTAAATTGGAAAATAAATGTGGAAATGTTCTCGTGGCTTGGCGGAGTACTAAATTGAAGTCGGTTAAAACTTTGCTTTTAGCAAATGATTCCCGCTTTTTTTGCTTCATTCCTACGGGAAAACGGGTAATCCGTGCGAAGCCGGGCCGGGCAGCTAGTGATTTACATATCATAGGTTAATATCATTTAGTGAAATATATTATGGATATGATACAGGGTGAGGTGTGAATATTGAACCAAAAACAAACTCAGTCTATTTTGTCAGCTTTCAATATACGAAGTAAGTGAGATCTGGGCGGTAAGTGAGATTTACTGCCCACGGGCGCAGCGAAAAATCTGCTGTACAGTCAGCGAGATGTATGAATGATTATGATGTAGCTACTAGTATATATACCGTGTGAGAGGATGAATAAATAACCATTGCATAGACAGTGTTTCTCTGAGTGTGGACTGCCATTAACCCTTCGGGGGTGCACTCCACACTCACCCTCTCTACTCCCCCCCCCCCATCAACATCGTAATAGGGATGATGATATTTTTATATGACGTCATTCGAACCAGTTTTTTTTTGGAGAGGAACAAATGTTTGTATGGGAGCAAATACAATTAAAGAACATAAATACCCAAAAATTTGAGACAAAGATTGACCTCGCTGACGGCATCACAAAACGCTTCATACTGATAGACACCCACGTATGACGTCACAAGTGGCATTTGTACTAATAGTCGTATGGAAAATCAGGTAAATTGTTGTTTCGGTCGCGAAATACTGTACTGTACATAGTTGTCATACAATTTTGTTTCTATAAAAGCGTAAGGATTCTATTGGTAGCTTTAAATTTACTATTGGACAATAAAAAAAAAATCATATTTTTTCCAAATTTTCAAGGTTAATAATATCTTTTTACGATTTAAATTATATTTTATAATTAATACTTTATAACGATAATTTGATGGTTTACTATCCATTTAGCATCACTACGCCGCTGCCAAAAGTTAGGTTATAGCCAGCCCGGGTGCCAAATCATTCTGTCCAACTGACAGCTGTCACTTCTTTTTTTACTTTTAATTCTAAGGGCGGTGGCCATGTGAATAATTCTTAGGGCCGTACACATGGGCCCGAACAGTCCTGTATACAGGCATGAAATAACTCGATTTACGAGCAAGTGTGATGAACAGAATATTTGTATTGTAGATAGATACATACTTGTTGTCGCCTGGCTCGCTCTTCGCCGCCTCGCTCGGCGTGTCCTGAGCCGGCTGCAGCAATGGCACCTTCTCCTCCTCGTCGTCCGACTGCTTGTCTTTCTTGCGTTTCTTCTTCTTCGACGACTTGTCGCTCTCGGAGCCCGGGCCGCGGTATTCGTACTGAAAACATATTTAATTGTTAACAGTGTTGTATCGTAGAACCGATGGCCGTCGGGGCGGAAAGGTTCTCGAGTGGCGACCACGTACCGAAAGGCGCGGCGTAGGCAGGCAACAAGGTGGACTGATGACCTGGTAAAGGTCGCGGGAGTCCGCTGGGTGCGGGTGGCGCAGGACCGGTCATTGTGGCACTCTTTGGGGGAAGCCTATGCCCAGCAGTGGACGTCTTTCGGCTGATATGATGATGATGATGATGAGTGATCGTTTATTTTTGTTTAGTTATCTGTTATCTCTATCACTTTTTCAATATTCGAGGGGAATGGAGTTCGAACTTATCTGCATTCTGACCACTAGGAAGACTTCTTAACCTTTTGTATGCCTTGTCCCGTATCCGTCCAGAACGGTTCGAACTAAACTTCAAGATCATGATTTGATTGAATAAATAAAAAAGACTTGAATTTATTTTAATAGCCGCATGATATTTGTCCCTCACGTGTTCAATCTGACTACTGTGCTGTGTGTGCCTAGTGCGTTAGTCACTGTTTCTAAAGAAAATTGTTATTTTAAGTTATGGGCAACAAATTATTCTTATCTGGTGAGGTTGGGCAGCAGCCACAGGTGGTGGCGCGCCAGCGTGAGCAGCCACACCAGGCAGAACACCGTCCTTGTCTCACCTTATACAGCGGCCAGAAGGACGCGAAGAAGCCCACGTCCTCCGTGAGGTTGGGCAGCAGCCACAGGTGGTGGCGCGCCAGCGTGAGCAGCCACACCAGGCAGAACACCGTCCTTGTCTCACCTTATACAGCGGCCAGAAGGACGCGAAGAAGCCCACGTCCTCCGTGAGGTTGGGCAGCAGCCACAGGTGGTTGCGCGCCAGCGTGAGCAGCCACACCAGGCAGAACACCGTCCTTGTCTCACCTTATACAGCGGCCAGAAGGACGCGAAGAAGCCCACGTCCTCCGTGAGGTTGGACAGCAACCACAGGTGGTGGCGCGCCAGCGTGAGCAGCCACACCAGGCAGAACACCGTCCTTGTCTCACCTTATACAGCGGCCAGAAGGACGCGAAGAAGCCCACGTCCTCCGTGAGGTTGGGCAGCAGCCACAGGTGGTGGCGCGCCAGCGTGAGCAGCCACACCAGGCAGAACACCGTCCTTGTCTCACCTTATACAGCGGCCAGAAGGACGCGAAGAAGCCCACGTCCTCCGTGAGGTTGGACAGCAACCACAGGTGGTGGCGCGCCAGCGTGAGCAGCCACACCAGGCAGAACACCGTCCTTGTCTCACCTTATACAGCGGCCAGAAGGACGCGAAGAAGCCCACGTCCTCCGTGAGGTTGGGCAGCAGCCACAGGTGGTGGCGCGCCAGCGTGAGCAGCCACACCAGGCAGAACACCGTCCTTGTCTCACCTTATACAGCGGCCAGAAGGACGCGAAGAAGCCCACGTCCTCCGTGAGGTTGGGCAGCAGCCACAGGTGGTGGCGCGCCAGCGTGAGCAGCCACACCAGGCAGAACACCACCACGCGCAGCACGGCCAGGGCGATGATTAGCACTAGGAACGCGGCGGCGGCGATTGATAGGTAGTATACGCCTTTTCTGGAAGGTCAAACAGTCATTTAGTTAGACATGGTGGCGACCACGTGAAAGGTGGACTGATGACCTAGTAAAGGCCGCGGAAGTCCGCTGGATGTGGGTGGCGCAGGACCGGTCAATGTGGCACTCTGGGGAGGCCTATGTCCAGCAGTGGACGGCTCTCGGCTGATATGATGATGATGATGATGATCTTAAATATCATCCTAATAGAGGTATGGCACAGCAGAAGGTCTTCTCGCTCATATTTGGAGCAGCCCTACTTAACTAACAAAAAGTTTCTGTCAAAAATGTAATTTATGATACAAGCTTTTATTGCTGACTGTATTTTCTGTATACCGTCATCAACTACTCATTGAGACGATTCTAAAGAGCCCAAACTCAAAGGGGTTACGTCGGTTAAGTACTGAATTCCCATGGCGACCTTTGCCAAATCACAAAAATTTATTTAGCAAGCCAATAAAGTTTAATAAGAGTGCCTGAGACTTGGCTCTACGAAATCTCTCACAACTGTTTAGAGTGGAAGAGTTTCGAGACTTGGCCTCTTTTTTACATGGAATGTATTTTATGAGATTTTACTTCTTTTTAACCGACTTCAAACAAAAGGAGGAGGTTCAATTCGGTTGTATTTTTTTTTGTTTTTTTTTTTCAATGTTTGTTACCTCAGAACTCCGTCATTGATGAGTCGATTCGTATTTTTTTTTTGTTTGTGCGTATATGCTTCCAGGTTGGGTCCCATTTTGTTCAAATATTCAGTTGGACGATGGGATCCATGAGGAATTGAGGGAACTCCATTAGGCACGCGTGTAATGATTTTGGTATTTTCTATTATAACTCGTGTATTTACACCCGGAATTCATAAATTTGGTGAAGTGGAATTGAAGATAAAGACCACAGATGACTTATGGAATTCCTCAATAATGTAAATACTTAAAAGTACAAAAGTACCTCACAGATTCTGATAACATTCCGTTGAAATTGCAACTAGTGAAGTGCCAAAGGTGATCCTTGTGGAATCGACGGAAGTCCTCAAATATTATAGGGCCACATACAGCGATGGGTTTTTTTCCGGAAATCAGTTCATGTGGTAAATTGGAAAAGAAATGTGGAAATGTTCTCGTGGCTTGGCGGAGTACTAAATTGAAGTCGGTTAAAACTTTGTTTTTAGAGTAAATTATTGTAGGTGTTATCCATACATACAAACTATGAATGCAGCCCCATTCTTGCTTTTTAACTTTTTGTCCCATTCACTGCAAATGTAACATTGTAATCCTACGTATTTGTATCGGATTACAAAGTAATGTATGCAGTCTAGAAAACTGGACTGAAATTGCATTTTTTTAGTTTCCCCTTGATTTATACACTAAACACTAATTGTATATTAAATTTGAAGCTTCTATGTCTGCTAGAAGTGCCTTGGACATTTGATGATGAGTCAGTCAGCGGGTGACAAAATTAAGAAACTTTGATTATGATTAGTTATAATTAATTAAATGAAATTTGAAAAATATCGTGTTTATACAATGCGTGCTTGGTTACTGAAAATTCAGGCTTCTAGTTTTATCAATGGACCTTGACCCAGAAAGATGCGGAGATATTAGAAGCGTTGCGTTGTTTTGCGTTTTGTTGGAGGCGAATGGAGAAAATTTGCTGGAGAGAGAGGGTAACCAATGAAGAAGTGCTGAATAAAGGGGGGGGGGGGAAACCAGTTCGTTAATGAGAAACTTAGAAAATAGAAGAGGGAAGATGATAGGGCATCTCACACGACCAAACCCCGGATGACGGGAGCAAAAATGCGTTGACAGCTTTATAGTGCGAGGACACACATTTTATATCATATAAATCGATGTCGATAAAAAGCACGATGTACCTACTGGACTACCGCTATGATATGCAGAAGTATTAATTATTGTTGAAAATAAAATTAAAACGAAATGTTTGTATTTTTTCAGCATTTTATATAGTTTTCGTAATATACAATTATCATTTTTTCTAAATTTTCTGATTTTAAACTCCTTCGCCTTGGCGATAATATCCATTTCATCCAACTAAAGGACCGTTCTAAATCTACTGTAGTAATCGGAGCAAAATTAAATAATTCATAGTGGTTATGGATTTCTTCTGTACAACGTACTTCCACTTCTTTACCAGATATCAAATTATTTAAGATGTTTAAAGTTAAAAAGCCAACGTTTTTCTTCAACACATCCTGATACTTGTTGTGAATAACTTTACCTTGAGGATTCAATAATTTGTTCGTATGGATGTCGATAGAATAGTCGATATTTAACTAAGCACTAGTGACAAGTGCATTTTTGCTCCCGTGGTCCGGGGTTTGCACACGACATGACAAGTTCATGCTCAATGTAATTGAAGGAAAGATAGAGGAAGCGAGGAAGAGGAAGACCTAGGATAAACTACATAAATAGAGCACCTCAAAAAAAGAGTTATGTCGTATCGCAAATATAAGTTACAAGGATGTACCTGCGCAGAAAGCATTTTTTGAAAACACTAGCCAATCATAAGGCAGCGCGTTTACGCGGGTAAAATCTTCAACGCCCATTAGCCAAAATTTTCCGCGCGACGCCGGCAGGTCCGGCACCCGCCATTTTGTCTGGCGCCATGAGCGGGAAAGCACGAGTTCACCTGTCATTGCATATTGTACCTTACGTATAGTGCAACAAGGTATTTATTGAAATGGTCATATATGATTGATGATGATGATGATATCGTTCGCCGTGGACGAAGATTGCCGATGTAGCTTATATTTGTGGTACTACTGTATCGAGATGTCAAAGAGGTGCCTAGGATCAGAGTAAATGGAGGGCCTACTTTGAGCTACACCGACAAGAGCTTAGCTCATAAATGGAGGTCCTACTTTGAGCTACACCGACAAGAGCTTAGCTCTTAAATGGAGAGCCTACTTTGAGCTACACCGACAAGAGCTTAGCCCATAAATGGAGGGCCTACTTTGAGCTACACCGACAAGAGCTTAACTCTTAAATAAGCAGAAAAATAACGACTGGTTCTCACCTGACGGTGGCGGGCCACAGCGGGAACATGCAAACGCCGATAGTCCCAAACACCACCAAAGCGCCGCACACCCAGTAGTACCACGGCATTGGGTCGTATATCCACACGTATGCGTCCATTGTGTCCAGGAACACTTGCTCCATATGCATCTCCAAACGAATCTTGCGTTTCTTCTTCTCTTTCTCTTTGTTGTCTTTGTCCTTGTCTTTTGTGTCCTGAAAGGGATTCATTTAACGTGAACTGTTCACTTATACTGAAGCTGAAGGTCCTGGGTTCGAATCCCGGTAAGGGAAAATATTTGTGTGATTAGTAAAGAGGTTGCCGAGATATGAGCAATTGTAGTATTGGTTTCTCTAGACATCACTAGATGGCGTTAGAAGGATCCCCGAGTACATGGAGTTCACAGTTCGAGGCGAACCTCTGATATAGGAAGAATTCAGCCTTATCTCACCTTTCCCTCACTCGCGCTGACTTGACTCTTCTCGTCCTTTTCATCCCCACTCTTGCTGTTGTTATCCTTTTTCTTCGATTTGCCTTTTAACTCCTGCTCACTCACTGGCACCTTAAATTATATAAAACACGTTTGATCACGTTCTAGAATATTAATTTGTCATCTAAGAGATGTATATGAGCAGTTCTAGAAGAATATTAAGGTTCAACAATGCTAGATCACTTGGCCGACTGTACACGATCGAAGAGCCGAAATTAAGGGGGTGTATTGGAAATTATCGCGTGCTTTGAAACGCCGTTCTAACTAGATTAAGAAACAATAAGGTCTGATTTTTAGATTTATGATTCTTGACTATATGATTGTTTATCTGATTTAATTGATACATCATTGCCTAAAATTTCCTCGATAGAAAAAAAATCCAAGTTGGGTCTTTTTTTTTTTTTTTTACTCAGCCTACAAAAACTAAACATAATTTTAGGACACAATCAAGTTAATACTATAGTATTTTATCTCATCTAAAATCTCACTTAATGAAATATAAACAAAACTTCACTAAGTTTGGTATTTATCGAAATTTGTCCAAAAAAGCCATTCCCGAAGAGTTTTGCATCTCTTCTTCTTGTGCCCGGAAGGCATAAGCGTGTCCCTGTCAAGGGGGCGTGGTCAACCCGAATCAAGGCATCCCCTTAACACACAGCCTTCTCGGTAGTATAGTTTTAGAACACAAAATGTATTATTACTTCAAAATAAAGAAGGCAAAAAATATGCCTAATGACGAAAATCCCATACAAAAATCTCGAAAAATTACGAAGCTACAACCGTTTTAATGTTGCTTAAAGAGAAACTGCTCAGAGCCCGTGACGTCACGACGTGCGGAAAAGGGACAGCACATCCATCCATCTCTTAAAACTTTGGATACTTATAACTTTATGATTATTTAACCTCCTGCGTTGTTTTTTTCTCCATTTCACTACATTTTCAATTCTTTTTCGAGAAAATACAACATTATTGATTTTTTTATTAAGTGACAGTGAGCGGAACCAAGCAAGCAGCGCTACTAATAATTTTCTAGCCTATATGGGTGTCCCACGGCTGGGCAAAGGTCTCCCCTTGATTGTCATGACTACCGCATCAGCGCAGCATACGGCAGTGTTTTCCCGCTTTGTAGCCCAAACAGCTCGTAGAGGCATCGGTCTTGAATGGGTTGTGTACAAAAAAATGGAAAATGTACGTACTTTCTTAGCCCTGTGGAAGAGTTTGTGCAGCAACATCTTGTGCAGGTAGTCTGTGACTTCGAGCCGCGTTGTGAAGATGGGGTTCTTGCCAGTCGCCCATTTTGACGTGAGCAGCGCGTCCACCGCCTTCACTCCTGAGAATACAAATACTGTTTATTAAACACATCAATATACGACATTAAGGGGGTGCCTTGATTTGAGTCGAACATGCCCCCTAGACAGAGACACGCTGACGCCTTCCGCGCACGAGGAAAAGAGATGTAACACTCTTCGGGAATGGCTTTTTTGGACAAACGATAAATACCTAACTTAGTGAAGTTTTATTTAAATTTCATAAAGTGAGATTTTAGATGAGATAAAATACTATAGTATTAACTTGATTGTGTCGTAAAATAATGAATCGTTTGAGTAGGCTGAGTAAAAAAAGGAAAATACAGACCCAACTTTGGATTTTTTTTCTATCGAGGAAATTTTAAGCAATCATGTATCGATAAAATCAGATAAACAATCATATAGTCAAGAATCATATATCTGAAAATCAGACCTTATTGTTTCTTAATGTAGTCAGAACGGCGTTTCAAAGCACGCGATAATTTCCAATGCACGGCCTTAATACAGAACATAACTTGAAAGTAGAGGTAAATGAGAATGTTTATGGTTGGCACTTTGCATTATAGGGCACAATCTAAATTTCGTAGCCAAAATGACTGTTAAGGTTATCTTTTTGTGTTTTTTTATGGGCCAGAATTTTTAGGTCCACACAATAGCAAGAGACTTGAATTATGAATAAATTTTAACTTTGCCCGTTAAAGGGTTAACTAAAATAATATACAGCGTGGAAATCTAATACGAGCAAATCTTTAAATGGTGGTTAGTACAGGACGTAAGAAGTTTATTTAGATACCTTTTGTCTAAAATTACAACGAAAAAATTAACCATACAAAATAATTCAGCCCGCAATGTAACGCAAAATATTAAAGTTAAGGCTCGTTGACAGTTACTTGTCAAGTATTTGGACAGCTACGTTTGCGATACATTGCTGCTCGGTAATTTTTGAAAAATTTATTACAGACTTTCTATTAAGTGTATCTTAAAAAGTCCCAGTAATTAATGATTACGGTATTAAACCCTATGTCTGGTTTAATTCTTTGCTCGTATTAGATTTCCAGGCTGTATATTTGCGGACAATCTTACACAAATCGACCTAGTTCCAAACTAGGCAAAGCTTGTCTTATCGGTACTAGACGGAGATAAACTTACTTATATACATAAATAAATACTTAAATACATAGAAAACATCCATGACTCAGGAACAAATATTCGTGCTCATCACACAAGTAAATGCTCTTACCGGGATTCGAACCCAGGACCTCTAGCTTCGCAGGCAGGGTTACTACCAACTAGGCTAAGGCGTCATAATTCGTATGGAAGTGTACTTAGGGCCTATGCACGCTGCGTTTTTTCACGCGCCGTCGAAGCGCGTTCCCCTACTGCCATCCGCGTGAAAAAAACGCAGTCTGAGACAAAAGCAGTATGTCAATAAAACTGCGTTGTATTTGTACCTAATGCGTGTCGATTAACCTGATTCGAGTATCGATATTAGCAGCGCGAGTTCCGCGGTAACCGATCGGACACATATAATCGATTGACGGAGTATGTTTAATAATAAGCGTCCGTAAAGGTAACAATCCGAGCGGTGTTTACATCAGTGTGCTCCAGTTTAGTTAGAGATTGTGCTTGAAGCGAATCCCAGTTTAAGTTTTCGTTATATTGTTTACATACTATCGACAACACAGCTAAAATACCATCCGTGCACTTTATTTGCTTTGTAATAAGGTTCTATATAAATACAGGATGGTCAGTTAACTGTGTTGGCGTTTGAAATAGCTGCGCGCGCGGCTCCGCCCGCGAATTAACCCTATATAAATAATTGTTTAATCTTTATTGCACAAAATAACAACTTATCGTACAAAAGGCGGACTTAATGCCTATTCCAGACAGAGTAACGCCACCGTCACACCGACTGTCTGTAAAATATGTATCTTATCGTCAATACGCACCTGTAACATACTATAACCTATGTTGGATAAATAGGTCAGTCAACTATTTTTTTTTCGTTGCCATGGTCACTCTTTAAAACCATGATTTCATGGGGTTTAAATCCACTAAACACGTGTTTTTGCTAACCCATTCCATGCTGGGGCATCCTTAGCATGATAGGAGTCTAATTTATAGTATTTTTTTCCAAGAAACTATGTCACAGTTGTCTCTTGACCGAATCACAATAAGAAAAAGTTGATTGACCCAAATAAATTATTTTATCTTTATCTATAAGTAAGACTGACATGCGGTTGTCATTTTTCAATTGCCGGCCTCGAAAAGGGTTAAAAAGACCCAGCCGAAGCAACGGTATAAACAAGTTTCTGACAAAAAAATATTTTTTGGTACAAGCATTTATTGCCGACTGTACTTTTCTGTATACCATCATCAACTACTCATTGAGACGATTCTAACGAGCCCAAACTCAACGGGGTTACGTCGGTTAAGTACTGAATTCCCATGGCCACCTTCTGTCTCCATCATCAGATCAGCTCGATGGTACCGTAATATTGACTTGTCATCCAATCTACTTATATACCCAAAATTTCAGCTCAATCGGTCACCGAACCGTCAAATTTAACTTGCAAGATTTGATCACAGACAGACAGACAACGGAACAGGTGAAACTAAATAAAAGCTTGTAAAAAATCGGCCAAGAGCGTGTCGGGCCACGCTCAGTGTAGGGTACCGTAGTTTTTCGTCCAGAAATTATTTTGTAATTTTTTTCAAAAACTATTCAACCTATCAAGTTCAAAATAATTTTCTTAGAAAGTTTTTATAAAGTTCTACTTTTGAGATTTTTTTCATATTTTTAAAACTTAGGTATGGTTCAAAAGTTAGAGGGGGGACACATTTTTTTTTACTTCTGGAGCCATTATCTCCGCAAATATTAACATTATCAAAAAAATATTTTAGCAAACCCTTATTCATTTTTAAATACCTATCCAACAATATATCACACGTTAGGGTTGAAATGAAAAAAAAAACACTCCGCACGTTACGTATAGAGGAGGTACAAAATAAAATAAAATAAAAACACTTTTTATTTTACCACTTTGTCGGCGTGATTGATATACATATTAGTACCAAATTTCAGCTTGCTAGTGCTAACGGTTACTGAGATTATCCGCGGACGGACGGACAGACAAAGCGAAACTATAAGGGTTCCTAGTCGACTACGGAACCCTAAAAAGAGTCTGTCTATCCGGAAGGGCCATTCTATCGTATACTGGTGATAGATCGGATGAGTAATTTCGGAGATTACCCTTACATACAAACTTATAACCACACAAACACATATGGCAGTATTTTACCTTACTGTTATATTATAACACAACACAATAAGGTAATACTGCAATATTACTTAATTGAATGTTGTTTCACTACATAGTATAAAATATATAATCTTTAAAACTACGCAACGGATTTTGATGCGGTTTTTTTAATAGATAGAGTGATTCAAGAGGAAGGTTTATATGTATAATATACAGGGTTGGGCACATTAAGTGTCCTACTTGAAAATATCCATAAAATGAAAACAACTCGACAGATTTCAAATATTTTTTAATAAATATATTAAACATATAATATAAATTACAAAATTAATTCATAAGTTCAAATCTCTCTCCATTTGCTTTAATTACCTTCCGCATTCTCCCATAGAAGGAATTACAAGCGGCACGCACTACCTCATCTGGAATATCGTTCCATATCTTCACCAACCGATGCTTGAAGGAATTTAAATTCATGCCGTGTGTGCTCCCAATCTTACTCAGCATAAATCCCCATATTGAAAAATCCAACGTCCAAATCCAATTCAAGTCTGGTGAAGATGAAGGCCATTCTTGCCACGGAATAAAGTCTGTCGAATTCGTTCGACACCAGTCTTGAGTGCGTTTGGCTTTGTGAGATGGGGCACTGTCTTGCTGGAAACAAAAATAATCACTCCCATATAACTTTCGGGCATTATCCAGCAAATGACCCTGCAATACATTCTGAATATAGTAATCTTGGTTGATTTTGACTCCTCGATCAATGAACAGCAGTGGTAACTTGCCTCTAGGCGATATCGCACCCCACACCATGACGGCCGACGCACTTTGAAATCGCTGTACAGCTAATTTGTCCACTGGTATGTCCCTCAACGAAACGCCATACACGCGATCATTTTGTTGATTGTGGCTATCTTGTAATTGAAACATTTTTTCATCCGAAAAAATAATGTCATCACCCTCGTGCCATAGTAGTAGCTCCTTGCATTTTGTCACTCTAGCTTTTTTCTGGGCTTCCGTTAATCCGTGAATTTTTTGTTTCTTGTAGGCTTTCAATCCAAGATCATGTCGCAATATACGACTCATTGATCGTCGGGATATTTTCATATCTTTCGCGAGTTTACTTGCACTTTGAGCTGGATTTCGCCTAATACGCTCACGAACACTTTTGATCACTTTTTTGACACGAACATATGGTTTACGTCCAGGTTTGGGCCTGATTCGTGAAGACCCTGTTTCATTGAATCGCTTGATGGTCCGCGATATGAACCTAACATTGATATTTAAATATTTCAGCTTCCTTAATATCTCGCACGGGCGAAAATTTTTCATATACAAATTGACAACGAGCTCACGTTTCGCGTCCATTGTTGAAAACAAAAGAAAGACAAAAAAATGTCCAGATAAAGTCTAGACATCATAAAGACGAATAAATTGTCTATTTAAAAACATATGTATACGGTAAAAAAAGTTGGATTATGTTTGAAAAAAATACGATATAAGACTAGGACACTTAATGTGCCCAACCCTGTAGTACCCGTGCGAAGCCGGGGCGGGTCGCTAGTGTTATATAAAGGTAGTAATATGTTACTGAAATACATATATACTGGTCTTAAGACTTAAAATATATTCGTGTTGACGATACGTCCGCTCAATCAACAGCGTTCAGAAAAGCACAAAAATGAAACGAGTGACGTTTCTATGTCGCGTGTCGAAAGCATGGATGCATTTCCTATTTCTGGAAGTTGGCTAGTCTGGCTCTTGAAAGATTTTGTGTTACCGCGTCGTTTGAGTATTTTTGACAGAGTTATAATTATAAGATACTAGCTTCTGCCCGCGACTCCGTCCGCGTGGAACTGGTTAATATCGTAGCTCCATACAAACTTTCAGCCCCACCTTATCCCCTTGGGGGATGATTTCCGGGATAAGAACTATCCTATGTCCTTCTCCAGAACTCAAACTATCTCTATACCAAATTTCATCCAAATCGGTTCAGCGGTTTAAGCGTGAAGAGGTTACAGACAGACATCATCATCATCATTCATCTAAGATCGCTTCTATGTCCAGCCATGGACGTCTTTCGGCTGATATGATGGTCGCTTCTATAACCATTACCTTAATTTACAATAAATCTCACAAAAAAAAAGTTGACTGACGCGATGACGCTGAATTGCTTAAACAAGCCAACTTTTAGAAATAGTAAATTCATCTATTCATTACTTGCCATACTGTACAATCACAATTACCATGTCACAAATAGTCGGATGGAAGGTAACTGATACTTATAGCACAGGTTATACCTATTTTAAGCATAAGTGACACATCCCCAGACAGTAAAAGCACTAGTCTCAACATATGGTCCTTCGAACCGGATAAAACGACCAATTTTTACAATAGTCGCGGGTCGCGGCGCGTACAAATATTAGTGCGGGTGAGCACGAAGCGGTACGCGAGGTGAAGTGGTCGCGCGGCGGTCACTGTCGCATCGCCGGCGCGTCGTTATCAGCTAACGGGATTTCTCCGCGCTCTCTGCGGCGGGTCGGTTTATGTTGCTGGGCAGGGTTCGAAAGGATAATTATCAATGATAATTATCACGATAATTATCATGATAATTATCAATGATAATTATCGTGATAATAACAGATGGATAATTATCGATTGATAATAACAAAAAAATACGCTCGTGAAGTGAACTGTATTCGACGTGTATTTCCGCACTTGCGTCTATCCGAACGGACGAAGTGTCAACGTGATGTGCCGCGCCGTGGGGATTCCCCTTACAAGAAGAATTCAGTTCGGATTATGCAAAGTTGAGCGAATTCGAGTGTCATTAGTTCTTATACTGGTGATAATTATCGGATACTTATCAAGAGGCGTAATTATCTTGATAATTTCGAACCCTGTTGCTGGGCCGGCATTGTCACCACCAGTGACATTTACACACATACCTGTGAAGTATTCCACATGGTGATTAAGGAACTTGGTCTTCTTAGTGGGCACGTTGGCTTTCAGCCACTTGGCCACGGAGTACTCCTCGCGTGTTGGCTTCTCCGATTCCGGGGGGTCCCCGTACTCCTGGAGAGATAAGTAATGAACTTTAACGTGTTGAAAGAAGAGTCACATTCAAACAAAGTCACTTGGAGTGCAGAAAGAATAAGAAACCCATACAACCGAAGGAACGGAGATGTACTTCGTTAATGGATTTAACGTGTTGCAAAAGGGTCACATTCAAACAAAGATACTTGTAGGGCAGCTAGAATCGAAGACCCATACTACTGAAGAACGTTATTTTGACTATTGGTAAAGTGACACGAAAGTTCACGTTATCCACGTTAATCACCTGACCCCGATCACCCAGGGGAATTAGCGGCAATTATTTTATATTCAACTAGGAAAAAAATAAAATGTTCGGTTATGGCGCTTCGCCGGACGCTACCGCGTCACGCTCGCTTCGCTCGCTCGGCTCGCGCGCTGTAGGGTTGCAGTTCACCTAACAACCTAACCGTTTTTTTCCCCTGGGGGATCAGGCTAGGGGATTAACGTGGACAACAGCCGAAAGTTAGAGTATTTGGTCATGAGTCAATTGAAAGAAATTCTACAAGATCGATTTTAAAATAAAATCCAATTATTTTTTAATTAAACCCCAACCTGTATTTGAAGATTCGAATCAAAGGTATTTAAATCTTTGACGAGTAAAAAATTTTACATCTCCCTCTAGTCATAGTGAGATTTTCCGCACGCAAAGCGGGAGTAGGTAATTACTCATAAATATCGCTCAATGTAAAGCAGTAAACACAGAATAAACAAATGCATCAGTCAAGGTCACATTATCTATGAGGTTACAAATGTTAGTAGATAAATTGTACATAGAATTAGCTGATACAAAAATGCGGACAGTAGGCCAACCTCAAGCTTAATGTAGGTAACTAAACTAATAAAAAACCGGCCAAGTGCGAGTCGGACTCGCGCACGATGGGTTCCGTATCTATAAAAACGGCAAAAAAAACGTTTGTTGTTGCCCCCTTAAATGTTTATAATAATCTGTTTTTTAGTATTTGTTGATATAGCGGCAACAGAAATACATCATCTGTGAAAATTTCAACTGTCTAACTATCACGGTTCATGAGATGCAGCCTGGCCTCCAGACGGACAGACAGACTGACGGACGGACAGTGGCTTAGTAATAGGGTCCCGTTTTACCCTTTGGGTACGGAACCAATGAATCACGCTACTAAGTACACTCTCAAGTCATCGTTTAAAAAAAAAATCGGTTAATTCAGCTACATACGTCGCGTTACTTGTACCATTGTCAGTCTCAGTCAGTATTGTCAACGGTCATTTTAAGAATGATCTTAAAATGACCGAAATTCATTATGACTGACCTAAAACGTCATATTCTCTAAATACCTAAAGATTGAAATGAACAATTCCTTCAAATACCGATGACAGAAATGACAAACTTAAACAGAAAACACCTAAATTTTGAAGTTTAGGCATTATATTGAATATTATTTAATTTTTATTTCTTATTATTGACGATCGTGATAAGGATTCTTATAATTTTGACATTGTATGCGAATCTATATTGTAATTTTTTATCTCAAAATATATAAATCTAAATCTATGAGACGAAGCTATTTAGAAATTTGGCCATATTAAGATTCCGGTGATTTGAGAATAAAAAATAGGCATTCTGTAATTTAGGTATTTTGAGACCAAGAAGTTTTGAGAGCTGGGAATATTGATAAAGAGGTAAATTGAAATTTAGGAGTTATAAGCCCAAAGCGGCAAAAATACCCCTAAGCAGACCCAGTAAACACGCAACATAACTCTACAACATTCTTACGTAAAAGACATTCCAAATAAAATATTTCCGTTAACATTTAAATCAAGCAATATTATCACATAACTGTCACCTTAAGGTTTGGATGTCTGCAAATTCGCCATCAAGTAACCGCAAATCAAATTGAACCAAGACGCATTGCGAATAAAGTTTAAAATTCTCCGATCAATTTGATTAACACGCTTACCTGATAACCTCACCGCTAAATTCTACAGCTAAAATTGAGCCGTAATGCTACAGCTATAGGGTTCAGTTTTGTAGGATGTCCGATTGGTCTACTTGCCCACTTGACTTGTTCGATAAGCATGCTAATGAAGAGTTGATGCCACGGGCGTTCATGACCATGGTCACGAAGTTTGCAATTATACAATTATTATGTAGTGTCCTCGGTTACAAGTATTGTATGTTAATTTCGAAATCGGATCCAAGAAATAAGATAAAGTAAAGGAACTCTATCATTTTGATAACTAAAGAATTTGCTCCATATATGATCTAGCGGTTCTGTTGCACTCGCTAGCCAGCATTTTTTAAAAATTTCGAGAACCTGAATCGATAAAAAATTCCATATAACTATTAAGCCTGCTCAGAACATTTCACGAATTAAATTGTTATTGTACGTCCGAAATGGATAAACTGTTGGAACTACTACTTAATTTTAAAATGTGAGCTTTTGTACACAGTCTACACATGTGTTTGTTAAGATTATGTCGAGAATGAAACAGGTGTATTTTAATAGTGTTTAATTACCAGTTAATTATTTTACAGTAGGTGTCAAAAATGAAGGCGTTAATCGGAAGTTGTCATTAAATCGTGACAAGCTTTAGGTCAATTCCATTTGTTATACGGGACACTGACGCTACAGAACAAATAATGGAACAACATGGCAATAAAATTTTGATCATAGTGGAAAATTGAAAAATTATTCGCCACGAGCGGGATTTGAACCCACAACCTCTGGAATCCTCTGGAATGGATGGAACTATGATCGAAATTTGAAATTTTCGTTAGCGGACGTTTCTGCTTAATAGAACAATTAATGTTATTGAAATTGAAGTTCGAGTTGTTATTTTTCACGCAGTTATAATCATCCTCCTAGCGCTATTCCCGGTTGTGCCCCTAAACGAGCCCGGGGTGGGGTTCGCTTTGACACATAATCCCAAGATTTGGCACAGGCACTAGTTTAATGAAAGGGACTGCCATCTGACCTTCCAACCCAGAGGGAAAACTAGACCTTATTGGGATTAGACCGGTTTCCTCACGATGTTTTCCTTCACCGAAAAGCTAACGGTAAATATTCCGTACATAAGTTCCAAAAAACTCATTAGTCTTATCACAAAATATTTGCCCTTACCGGGATTCGAATCCAGGACCTTCAGCTTCGTAGGCAGCGTCGCTACCCACTAGGCTTACCGGTCGTCAAATAAGAGTATAAGATAAGTATAACAAGAAACTAACATACAAAGATATATAATAGGACCGTTCCAGTCCCAGGAATAATTAACAACATAGAAAAGTTCAAAAATTCCGACATTTTCATATCAAAGTACAATATCTCAAAACCGGCTGAACCGATTTTGTTAAAACGTAGCTTAGAACCACCTCGATCACGTCAGCTTTCAGGCAAAAAACACCGCATTCAAATAGGTCCATTCTTTTAGGAGGTACGATGCCACAGACAGACACACGTCAAACTTATAACACCCGTCTTTTTGTGTCGGGGGTTAAAAATAAGCATACTATACCGAAAATTCTCTATACACTATTCTCACTAAACACGCTAACTTTATAAGTAAAATAAAGCCGAACACTCACATACCACCGTTTCACCATAGCTTTTACGAACACGTCCGACCGCGAACGAGCTAACTGTGATACTAAAGCGGTGGTGAAAGTAGGCCATTTCTAACTGCTTACATTTAATAAGACGGCGTTTGTTGGATTGGTTGCTCGCTGTAGCTTGGGTGATCTTATTTTACTGAGTCCGGAAAGAGCTTCTTTGTGTGCACTGACAATCTTTCAAAAATATCTATACAGGCTTTATTGTTAATGACATAAGACACGTGTAGATATTTTCAAAGGTTCTGTACCTAAGTAATGTAAGCTACACGCTAGCCTTTTTTATTTTTTAACGTTGGAGAAAACGCTACGGTAGCCTAGTGGTTCAGGCATGCGGCTGCCAAGCGGCGGTCGTGGCTTCGAATGCCAATCGCACCGAGTTAAATAACTTTTTCTCAAACATGCAATGAAATATTGACGTTGTGTTCTTCATAATGGGCTTCGAAGTGTCACGTTTCGGGCGCAACGAGACGAGAGACCCGTAATGGCATTTCGCTTGAAGCGCTCATAGCCTAGCGGCACCTGCGAGTCGGAAACGATAACGCAGGTTAAGCAAAGATCGCAACGGTCAGTCTTTGGATGGGTGACCGCCTGATATTTGAGTGGTTAACATAAATGAGCGCTTCCGAGCTTTGGAAGCTAAGCAGTTGATCCCGGCTGCTGTCTATGACAGTAGTCGTTAAGCCGAGTTAGAGGCCTTCGGTTGGCTTAAGAACTTCTAACAGTCGAGTTGCCCACTCACTTGACAAAGGGGGGACAACTGTCACTCGCGTCCGCAGGAGCTACCCACCACAACCCTGCTCGTGGCCCCTGGGTGGTACTAAAGAGTGACAAACTTTAAAGGCCAAAATAATGTAATGCAAGATGGTCTTTTTTAATTTCCATTCCACAATTTCGGGCACAGGATCCAGGAGCCATGAAAATTAAAGTGTGATTTCTTGGAATTTTATTTATTTATATCATTGCATGTTTGAGAACAGCACTATACATACCTCGACGTGAAAAGGGGTTGCCAGCCTCATAACTATCCGACCTCGCTACGCTCGGCCGTCTATATGTACTCGGCCGGCAACACCTTACTTCCCGGCCTCTGTAGTAATGTACTAATGTATTACGGAATATTTACCGTTAGCTTTTCGGTGAAAGAAAACATGGTGAGGAAACCGATCTAATCCCAATAAGGTCTAGTTTTTCCTCTGGGTCGGAAGGTCAGATGGGAGCCGCTTTTGCCCAACTAGTGCCTATGCCAAATCTTGGAATTAGGTGTCAAAGCGGACCCCGGGCTCCTTTAGGGTTCTGGAATAACGCTAGGAGGGTAATTTACCTAAGTAATGCAAGCGCTAAAAGTTTTCAAAAAGTGTAAACCAACGTGTTTTTAACGAGTTGGGAATGCGGACGAGTTGGGAATGCGGACGAGTTGGGGTTGTTGACGAGTTCGGAATGCGGGCGAAGTGAACCCAAGGTGGGTGTCACACTGCGACGCATCTCCGGACGGAGGTGCGTTTCTCGTTGCATGCAAGTACCTCAGTTTGTATATAAATTCCGTGTGGTACGACACACTGCAACGCACCTCCGTCCGGCGAAATTCGTATGCAGCTCCGCACCTCCGTCCGTTGATGCATCGCAGTGTGACGACCGCCTAAACGGATTTTTTTACTTACGATAATGTAAGGATTTGATCATTTTAAACAAAAATATAAGCTAATAACAGCGGAGGGTTAAAATTTCGCAATATTTTAAGTGGGTTGTCCCATGAAAATGGTCGAAAATATAATTGTACAAAGTACCTAAGTTTATTTTAATGTTCCTCTTCATCTCAGCGTCATCCTGATTACCAGTACGGCTAGAACAGGGCCGAGAGATAAACTATCACTCTCTTTACGGGTGTCACAGACCATATAACCTAAAGACCCCGCTTAGCCTAATTTTTACTTCCAAACAATGCTGCCAAACTTGCGGAGCGCGGGGGACGTCTAGTGCGCTCTGATTGGTGCATTCAAGGTCGCGCGTAACTCGTGCCTGCCTGTTAGTGATGGGACACATGCGATACTTTCACGATAGTATCGAATTTTATAAAGTAATAATAATTAGAATTGATTATAATTCATCAGTCGTGTTACCACGCCTTAAAATACAATGATAATTATATTGCGAGACAAAATGTAAAGCAATCATAATTGGACGTAGTTAAAGGAAAAAGATCCAATCCACAGAAAGTTGAGCAAAGGTTATGGCGATTTAAAGTTTCAACCGTGATTCCTCCAAACCAATACATTTTTTTAATAATATATGTTTGAATGAAAATTTAGTTGAGTCCTGTACTGTACATTCTTACACACATAGTTCAGTTAAATGCTACATTTTTCAAGATTTTGACCTAAAGTGGGGTTGGATCTTTTTTGCGAAAATGCACTTTTCATAGACCCTTCCTTTTGTTTAATTTTGTAATAAGGATTCACGTAATAAAATTGGCATAATAATCGTGTAAAACCATCTATACATACATAATCTTAAACAAAGTATACACATTTTAGTTACCATTCTTTAAATGCTTTATAATGTAACACTCCAGTTTGAGAAGACCATTCACTACAATAAATTATATAAATAAAGAAAGAAATGGTACACAAATACGTTGCCAATATACTAAGTATTATTTATAAATTACTTGCAATGTATTGCATCTTCCGCGAATTATCTTATCGATAGTAAACGAACACATACTATGGACATCACTAGTATGATAGACAAGGAAGGAGCGAATATTCCGTGCAGCGTGACAGAAAGAGACTTTCTTAAAAGACATCAACGAGTGCTCAAACACCGTCTACAATTAACTAATTTGTAATTTTACTAATATGTCTAAAAATCTGCTTATCTGTGAAATTAAATACCATCCTTTCGCACACCAGATGTTTTAGCGTTCTTGCCACACAATTTCACGCAACAATAATACATTTTGCATACCTAAAACCACGTCTAAATTTGTTTGTCTACCGATGTTACTTGCGCGAACGCCGTGCTCAGACTGAAGTTAGCAATGGGGGCGTGTCTCAAATATACATTGAATTCACTGTATGAGAGGCAGAGGGGTGTGCTCGACTATGCGACGTCTTTAGGTTATATGGTCTGTGACGGGTGTAGACTCGAAAATTATTATTACTCCATAAGAAAGAAGGCAAGAAAATATGCCGTGACGAAAATCCCATTCAGATATCTGAAAGAATAACGAAGCTACGACCGTTTTGATATTGCTTGTTAGAGAGAGAAAACGCACAAAGTTTGTGATCGTCAAGATACATTTATGGGTGAACGGTGAGGTGAGGTTAAAACAAGTTACGGAATAGCGAAGCTGAGTATGCTTAGTTACTATGAATCGCGGCGTCAAAATATATGTATGCTAACAGTGGCACTGGACACAAGTTTCATGTGCTCTGCCTACCCCTTTTAGGGATAGAGGCGTGTAGGTATGTATGTAGGTACTATATTTGTGGGTGACGGTGAGGTGAAGTTGCGTCCGTAGGCTATGATGTTTGATTATCATTATGCAGGCCGTCAAGATAAGAAAATTACTCAGTAGAACAAGTTTGTCTCAGGTCGCTTGTATTTGAAGAATATGCGCTCGAACTGAGGCTGTCTTGGCTACCGCCCGCGGTGAGTACTATATTTTACGTCTCTAGAAGTGTTGTTTCCGCACGCGTAGCGGTCCGAAATTAACACTTTATGTCCCAGTGTGAAGTTAACAGTGAAGTTGTACAAACACCAACACAGTTATATAGAACCTTATTACAATGCATATAAAGTGCATGGATGGTCAGTTAGCTGTGTTGTCGATAGTACAACATAGTTGCATTACCTACCCGATATACATATTATCTAATGGACAAAACTGATAAGAATCGCTTCATTAAATGCAATGTTGGATCGTTTTGTTTGTAAACATGACACTGCGCACGTGTTGTCGATAACTTTAAATTAATAATAAGTAATTGCTGCAATTATGTGGCTTTAATGGGCCTATGCATTACACGTGATTCAATCATCATATCAGCCGCAAGACGTCCACTGCTGGACATAGGCCTCCCCCAAAGAGTGACACAATTACCGTTCCTGCGCCACCTGCATCCAGCGGACTCCTTTACCAGGTCATCGGTCCACCTTGTGGGGGGCTACAAACGCTGCGCCTTCGACAAACAGCTACAAACGGTACGTGGTCGCCACTCGACAACCTTTCCGCCCCAACGGCCATCGGTTCTACGTGCATTGTGCCCCGCCCACTGCCACTTATGTTTAGCGATTAGGGTGGCTATATTGGTAACCTTGGTTCTGCTGCGGATAGCCTCATTTCTGATACGATCACGCAGAGATACTCCCATTATAGCCCTCTCCCTTGCCCTTTGGGTCGTAACTTCGGTCTTGTATCTGCCTCTCTGTCGCTTGAATAAGCAAGTGTGACAGAGAGGAAGATACACGGACAAACTTCGCTTTCATAGCGCCCCAGACTGGCAGGACCGTGCGGTGCGTGCGTGCGGTGATAAACGCAGTCATGACATGTTTAATGTAGAACTAGGTAACTAAAAATAAATTTCACGGTTAATGCCGAGTGTCATTCATTATGTTCAGCCATACATAACGATCACCATTAAAGCAAAACTCATAAAACGCATTGGCACATATTACAGTGAGTATCACGCGATACCTTTTAACACGATATTTTTATCGCACATATTGACGTGTTTGAAGCAAAATTGCGATACATTTTTGATTATCGCGATAATATTGACGTATAAATATTGCAATGATATTTCCTGTGTAATCGATGCACGGCAATCATTAGATTTCTATAAGTTATACCATTTGAAAACCATTCAGCCGTGGACAGATGCAGGTTCTTTCTAATCTGGCTGGAGTGAATTATTTTAATTGTTTTCGTTCTTTGATTATCCATTACAAACAATAAACTTCAGTGTACCTATAACCCACACGCTGTCTTTTCGCCGCATCTTCATTTTCCGTCCTAGCCCTAGCAGAACAAAACTTGGCAAACCCCTTCCTATCCACAGAATGCAAGTCACTTGGAACGATCTTTCACGTCAACATAAATATAAAATTGATGTATTTCATGATTCCATTCTCAAATTGAAGCATAGAATGCTTTCAGTTATCGAATAGGCTGCAGAATACTTACACTTTATGAATTATAAATGTTTTTGAAAAAAAAGATTATATTTTGAAGTGAATGGTATAAAGCTATTTGCAACTAAGAGACTATACTGAAAAATTATAGAGAGTTGGTTACAAAATATAGGTTATTTATAGTGATTACACCACACAGTCTAACTAATAATTATGACAGACAGAGCAGAAGTCGCATTATACTACAGAAAAATATGTTTGATTCTATGTGTATGTGTGTCCATAGGTTTTGGAAGTCAAACAATAAACAAACTTATTGTTACAATATTACAGTTGCAATTACAATACCATCCATGAAGCAGTCATTAGGCATCCTGCATTGTCATTGAAATTGCAACCCCCTTATTAAAATTTAATTATTGTCTGCATCCAATAAAACCCTAGTGTCAAAAATAGAGATGCACAGAATATGGGTATTGCCAACATACGCTATGCCATGCCATGGTTCAACATAATGCCTTTTACATCATTGATTTTGATTACATTCATGCATCTTGCAGTCAAACACCTCTAAAATAATTCGGTAAATCTTCGGCATTTTAACCGAATAATGGTCATAGAAAAATCTGCCCAATATCGAATAATTACCATATATTCAGCGCATCTACTCAAAAACATTATCCCGGAAAATCTAAACTACATGATGGTTATTATAATAGTTTCTTGCAGTCTAGTCGAGTACAGTGACAATCAAATATATTGAAACAAAGGTATTCATAAACAACTGAAGACAAATTTTGTTGTCAAGGTGTTCAAGTGGTCAGATGTTGCCAGTCAAAAAGGTGTCTCATTAAGAGCCGCACAGTGAGATACATCCTAATGGCGCAGGATAAGAGCACAATTGAGCATCCTTGCAATGAAACACATTTAACGGTGACTGTACTTGATACAATAGAGAAACAAAACACTGTGCTCCGTCAAACAGTGAGGCAATAAAAACATGTCTAACCTTCTTACGCTGTAATGGAATAAAACATGAAACATTAATTTAACATGCATGATATTTCTATATATAACGTTCATGTTCAAACATGCTGATTTACAAGCAAACTTTATGTGATATTTAATAATGTGTGAAACAGTAAACTGTTGTTAATGATTGTGGTAAAATTGATTCCAAAGGGCTTTAAACCAAAGCAGCACAATGGAAGCGCAAGAATTATAAATAACATTGAATTTTCGTGCAGTGCAGCCGTGAACGCACATAAAATACATAATGCGTCACTACAGAATGACACGCACGTGGAAAATATGCGACGCAAAAGGCTAATTTGAACGGAGCATCTCGAGACTTCGGGATAACAAGGAGATTCCTCTGACACCGGGAAAACCATACGTAAGTACACAAAACGTAGACAAATCAACCAGAATATTCCAACTCTGCACGAGGATATTACTAATCAAATCTTACCTCTTTACGTTTTTTGGTTTTTCTCTTGTCTGCCATGGTAAATAAAATTTGTCAACGTTGCAATGCTGTCAATTTGTGGAAATGTTTCTTATTTCGGTTTTCTTTCAATACACTGACGGTGACGGCGACGACGATTGTTTGACAGTTTCACGTCACGACAGATCGACGAAACCACGGTACGGCAGCCAACCGTGACGTTCAAAAAATTATATGTTGTGCTGGTTTCAAGTCAATAATTAATTTCATAACCAATTCGTAAACGCAAGTTCACCTACAATAGAAGTTGCGAATTAATCAAATAATGCAATAACAAACAATGTTTTTTATATTTTATTTTTCTCGCGAATATCGGCTATATTAAGGCTATATTTAATTTTGCAGTGGTAGTTTTCGAACGAAATGTAATCTGGCAACACTCTAAGGGCAACAGTAATGCCACAGAGTAGTCACAGAAAATGGTTCTATATATGTAATGATTTGTCATTCCCAATTTATCACAAGCTGACTAATTGCTATTGTCTGTGTAGGTACTAGGGCTCGCGGTCGTGTCCGGGTTTCGTGTATTCGTGTCGGGTACCCGTGCCCGTGTAACACGCCCGCGGGTTTAAGCGACCGGTCCGAACGGATCCGTGTAATTAGCGCACGGGTACCCGTGTACACGTGTACACGGGTACCCGTGCGCTACTAACACGCGGGTAGTACTACCCGTCCTTGAGGTGTGAAGCTAGGAACTTAGTTCTATGAATGTACATACAAGTACTAAATGAGTGTTCGTAGCTTTGCAATTACAACATCTTTTTTTTGTGAACAAAAATAGCAGATGAACAAATTAAAACAAAGTATGTATAGTTCGCCTTCTCAAATTCAGATTTAAAAAAAAGTAAGTACGAATCCATACTGTTATAAATGTGAAAGTGGGTCTGTCTGCCTGTGTCTTTCTGTTACCCCTTCACGCTTAAACCGCTGAACCGATTTAGATAAAATTTGGTATAGAGATTTGAGTCTGCGGGAGGGACATAGGATATAAACGAGTTCCACGCGGACGGAGTCGCGGGCAGAAGCTAGTAAGTTTTATTCCATAAAAAAACATGCCATGTAAAAAAGAGGCCAAGTCATGAAACTCTTCCACCTTAAAAAGTTGTGAGACAAATATAATATAAATATATTACGAGACAATCTGACACAAATCGACCTAGGCCCAGACTAAGCAAAGCTTGTACTATGGGTACTAGACGACGATAAACATACTGATATAGATAAATAAATACTTAAATACATAGAAAACATCCATGACTCAGGAACAAATATTCGTGCTTATCACACAAATAAATGCCCTTACCGGGATTTGAACCCGGGACCTCTTGCTTCGTAGGCAGCGTCACTACCAACTAGGCTAAAGCGGTCGTCGACTTTGATATTTCGTAGCACCAAGTTTCAGGCATTCTTATTATTCTTTTTTTGCTAGCTAAATAAAATTCTGCCACTTGGCAATCACACAACTTTACTGCATTTATGGATTTTTGCACACCTAAAACTATGCAGTATTGTGTGATTGCTAAGTCACACGGTGGAAGAGTTTCGAGACTTGGCCTCTTTTTTACATAGAATGTTTTTTTATGGGATCTCACTTCTTTTTGTAGGTTATTGTGTTATCAATACATACAAATTATGATTGCAGTCTCATTCCTGCTTTTTAATTTTTTTCTGCCAATCACTGCAAATGTAACTTTGTAGTCCTATGCATTTATATGGCCTTACAAAGTTATTTATGCGTATCTAGGAATCTGGACCGAAATTTGCAAAATATTTTAGGTTTACCTTGATTTAAACACTACACACTAATTATGTTCTAAATTAGCGCTTTTGTTAATCGGACAGTGTGTATGTAAGTGACAAAATTAAGAAACTTTGACTAGTTATAATTCTTAAACCACTGATTCCAATTGAATGAAATTTGAAATATACCGTGTTTATACAATGCCTGCCTGGTTACTGGAAATTCAGGCTTCTAGTTTTATTCACAACGAAGTTATTGGGGGGTCGAAAATGGCCTGAACTGCTTCGAAAAAAGATGGTACGGCCGTGCCGCTGTTTTGCTCGACTTGGCGGGGGCACCGCCGTGACCCCAGATTTTTATTTGAGCTTAGAATGTCAAAAATAATGTAGTAGCAATAATCTAGTTTTGGTTTTGAACCAGAATAGTTACGAAGCTCCAATTTTAGATCACCAGCTCTAATAGTAGAAAATGATGAGATTAGCATGACCATTTATTTATAACCTCACAAAGGGAAGGAATCAGTTAATAAAAAGCATGTATCTATTAAGAATTGGTCACATTTATTTCAGATTGTGTGGGCCTTTACGAACACTCAATATCACAAATTAAATATAACACTACAGTATCTGACAGAAAAAAAACCAAGAAAATCGCAACAAAATGATGTCATTTTTTTTAATCACAACTGTTGAACAGTAACATAGGTATAAATATTTATTGCAGATCATTGTAATGAGGCGAGCATAGTAAATAGATAAACCAAATGTAGTAAATGATAGTAATATCCCATAACAAACATTTCATGGAAAAAAGAGGCCAAGTCTCAAAAGTTCAAAACACTTCTACCTTAAAAAGTTGTTAGATATTTCGTAGAGCCAAGTCTCAGGCATTCTTATTAATCTTTATTTGCTTGCTAAATAAAATTCTGCAAGTTGGAAATCACACAACTTTACTGCATTTATTAAATTTTGCATACCTAAAACTATGTAGTATTGTGTGACCCCTTCCACCTCCCTAATATATCCGTTCAGCGGTAAAACACCACAGCTCAGGTCGGCGAAGATAACAGATAAAGAATTATTACCTGCTTTAGAACGATGAAGTTCGTGCCTATTTCCAAGTAATGCCATAAAACCCTTTTCGCCGGCAGGCGACGAACAAAACAAACAAAGGAAGCTTAGACGTAAGTAATTAGCTTCCATTTTTTTGTTGAAATTTCGACTTTATCGAAAACGCATAAATCTTAATATTGCTTTGGAATTCAAGGACTTGTTTATCAATAGTTTACTCGTTAAGACTTTGGGTTTATCCAAAAAAAGTTGCAAGACATTGATAATGCCTATCCAAATTATAATCTCGTTACTGCAAATTATTTTTACCTCGTTAAACTAAATCAACGCTGTTTAGTACGTCCGAAATTTTAAGATACTCGTAAAATCCTGTCAAAAACGCAAGCAGAAAACGACTTTATCATGAGAGCACAAAATCGTTTTTTGCTTGCATTCATTTGATAGAATTTACTCTAGTTTCGGATATATAATAACGGTAAACTTTGAAGCTGTAGCAAATTGTCACAATATCGTTTTGTTCGAGTACCTTTCTATTAAAATGATTACTGTATCCTTCATATAGGTATCGTAGGCAGAGTAATGTTGTTCGTATCGTTTTGATTCAGTGCCTTTATTCGGTGCTCATATTCAACCTTGTGAGTAAAGGTACGGTTTAAAACGGTATACCTTGCAATACCTTTATTAAGTACCGTTAATTAAAACCCTTAATTTCGAAACCACATTCAGTCCCTTATTTAGAAACATAATAGCATGTACGGTCGAGGAAAATGAAGGTTTGGCAAATGTCAACTCTATTTGAACGATGTTGTAAGGATCAAAAGTGCTAAACATTAAATTTCCTCGACTGTGCAATACAATAAGCGCTCGGTTAAAATTAAATAGTTCTCATCTACAGTCAGCCAAGAAAGTGGTCTACCACTTTTGGACCTTATTTTGCATGCAATAAAGTCGAAAAGCGGTAGAACACTTTCTTGGCTGACTCTACTTACCTACTGTTTTTGTTTAGCTATCATATCTTTAAGGGGCTATTAATAAAAGTTAAACAGTTTGCGTGCCATTTGTCGGGCAATCATTAAATAAAATACTAATGCAAATAGAGTATAATTAAATAATTATATTCTACTAGCTTCTGCCCACGACTCCGTCCGCGTGGAACTCGTTAATATCGCAGCTCCATACAAACTTTCACCCCCCCCCCCCGTTTCGCCCCCTTAGGGGATGATTTCCGGGATAAAAACTATCCTATGTCCTTCCCTGGGATTCAAACTATCTCCATACCAAATTTCATCGCAATCGGTTCAGCGGTTTAAGCGTGAAGAGGTAACAGACAGACAGACAGACACACTTTCGCATTTATAATATTAGTATGGAAGTATAGATTAGTATGGATTTGCCTCAACTCAAACGGCCACGGACGGTCCGAACCCGCGTGTAATGAGAACCCGCGGGTACGTGTGTACGGGTACACGGGTACCCGGGTACCCGCCCGCGGGCCGGGCGGGTTCGGGCGTGTCCGTGTAAAACGGTCGCTTAGCACCGCGGGCTTAAGATCACGGGTATCCGGGCGGGCGGGTTAACACGTGTAGCGGGAGCCCTAGTATAGGTACTGGCTACCGCGCTCTCGCGCAAATGTGCTAACTATAATTTTAGTGTGCCGCAGTGTTTTAATTGCCAGTTGTTCGGTCACGGCTCTCGGCACTGCCACATGGACCCAAATTGTGTGCGGTGCGCGGAGGGTCACGAGTCGCGGGTGTGTCCGCGGCCGAAAGACTCGGAGCTCCCGCCCAAGTGCTATAACTGCGGTGGGGCTCATGTAGCGAGTTATAGATTGAGCGGGTTATTAGGCCTCAGCCCTCACAGCAGGCGAGATCTCAGAGAGACCGTCTGCCTGAGGATCTGAATGGCCGGAAGTTCCCTGGCTTGGGCCGCAAGAGTAAGACGGCTCCGGCTGCGGGGGCCCCTATCCCTGCCCCTACTGGTTCTGGCCCTAAGAAGGCCCTGGTTGCGCCGTTGACCAGGGGGGGTCAATCGCAGTCGGGGTCGGCTCCGACTGTTGACCTTGCCCGGGCGTCCGTCCAGTCAGGCGGTGCTGCGCTCACTGACCTGAATTACGTGCTGAAGTTCGCCGAGCTCATAGACTTAGATGAGGTGTCCATCATGGCGGCGGACCTTCGGGCCGCCGCTGGTAACCAGGCGGAGACCATGAAAACTCTGCTTGCGCACGCAAAGCTTTTCAGGAACCTGAGATCCCTCAACGCTCCGTAATGGACTGGTCAATTTATATATATGTTTATATATTTTGGTGTTAAATTTCAAAGTTTTTAATATTTTATGTGGTTAGGGGTTGTATGTATTGTGTACACGTGTAATTTACAAGTGTAATTATTAGCGAACTCTTTTGTGAAACAAAACTGTATTTACTCTTGTTATTATTAGCTAATATTTATTAGTTGGTGACTAGTAACTAATAATTTATAAGTGTAGCTTCGAGAAACGCTAACTTGTAAACTTGTAAAAAGTACTAGCTCATGGACTAATATTATCAGTCTAATAACGTACAAGAAATAGGCCCCAACACAATTTGGAACATGATCAGCCAAGATTTTTGTCTGTCAATTACGAAGTAAAATATTTAAAAAATATGATATGGTGAGTCGGGGCAAGAGTAACATCGGGGGACTCTTCCCCCGATGTTACTCTTGCCCCGACTCACCTTCAAAAGCCCTCCAGCTAAATCTTTTGAATTGAGCGCCTTTTTGTACCGTCGGTAAAACAGACAGGCGTGTATTAGTTCCATCGTCAAATCATAGATGTCTCTTTCACACGCCATATTGAAACAAAACGTGGTTTATTTTTGACTGGTTACGACTTGTGATAAGTGGAAGTGCACGTGTATAATTCAAAAGCGGTTTTGTGTGATTTATGGCTGTTAATTCGGATTTGTTTGTTAGTGAGTCGAATATTTTTTATAGTTTATTTCTATTTTATCGTTGCTTCATGAAACGGGCCCCTGCCAATATCGGCCCGTATGGCGTCTCCTGACCCCCTAGCACAATAAGTTTTTTGTCGGACATAAAGCATTTGTCCCTCTTGCACTCGCATATTTGCCAGAAAAGGACGAATGCTTTATGTCCGACATAAAACTTAGTGTGCTAGGGGGTATGCACGGCTATCACAAGACGGCGCGCAAGCTCTCTTGATTTTTCTCGCTCTATCCCTCTCTCTCTTATTAGAAAAATTAGAAAGAGATATATAGTGCGAGATAAATCGAGAGAGCCCGCGCGCCGTCTCGTGATAGCCGTGATGTAGTCTCAAATTGCATTCGACAAATCCGAAGTCATAATTGTATAGTTTGTAGGACCCTTTATTCACAACGTCGAATTTTTAACATTGTAATATAGAGGAGCAACTTGGAAATAATGATGCTAGTCATTATTTCCAAGTTGCTCCTCTATATTACAATACTCTTTGAAGTTGCGTCGCCGCGCCGCCCGCCACTTTTTCTTCCGACTTGAGTAGAAGCGTCAATACTCAATAGCGTTTCTCAAACGCCGCTAGTTTGTTACGGTTCCAGTGTTCTGCTGCTAAGCCGCTTATGTTTACTCTCCAGTAATGGCTGGAATTAAATCTCTTGCTGTAAGAGGCATACGAAGCTTCGGACCAGACAAAAACGACGAACAACGCATCACATTTCAAACCCCTTTGACGCTTATATTGGGTCAAAATGGTTGCGGCAAAACCACGATTATTGAATGTTTGCGCTATGCTATCACGGGGCAAATGCCTCCAGGGAGTAGTGACGAGTGTTTTGTGCATGATGCTAAAGTAAATAAGTCGACAGAAGTCTTAGGAGAGGTCAAACTTGAGGTGAGGTTACTTTCTATGTTTTATGCCGGGCGCGCACACAAAGCGCATAATAACATGAATGTACGTACGTAATCTTCTTCCATGCATTTGGCCAGCCTAGTTATTCTAATTTCTAATTATTAGTGTAATCTAACGTTTGATATGTAAACAAATCGAAGTATATTATTTTCATAATATTGAAAACATTTAGGAAAACGATATCCAAATAAATACTTTATTATCTTCAATACCATGCATCTCTATTATGTTTATTAATTAAGAGTGTAGTCATAAACACTACAAATATTAGTAACAATTAATCCATTTATCATGAGAGGGCAATTATTAAGACGAGTAGTGGCTTAATCTACTTTTTCATTCCCTTCTCATTAACTTTGTAAAGTTGTGATGTTAGGTGTGTATAAAGCTACGGTAGCCTAGTGGTTCAGTCAAGTGGCGGTCGTGGGTTCGAATCCCGGCTTGTACCGGTGAGTTTTGGGGAACTTATGTATGGAATATTTACTGTTTGCTTTTCGGTAAAGGAAAACATTGTGAGGAAACCTAACCGTAAGTCCAATAAGGTCAGATAGCAGTCGCTTTCGTAAAAATAGTAAAACTGGGATCAGGTGTCAAAGCAGAAGCGGCCTTTAGGGCCAAACAGGGAATAATGCTAAAAGGCTAATGGGATGTTAGATGTGTAAATCCACCATAATATGTATATTGGTTTGCGACCATTAAAAACAGAAACCAACCATTTTCTTCCTGCTGCAGGTTGTAATACTTTTATTTTGAAATAACATTAGTATTGGGTAAATGTATTAATTGGAGATGTACCAACTAGTCGCCGACTAGTCGGGAAAGCCGACTATCCGGCCTCATTTGTAGTCGGCGACTAGTCGGCAAAATGTGCCGATTAGTCGGCACTTTATGGATCACAGGAGAACAAGACATAAAACAAGTAAACTGCCAATTTTTACCATTGGTTTTATATTTTACTCAAATACAGAGTTAATATCACATTTGGTACTTTGAACGCATGCAGACAGCTGAGACAGCGCAACGGCAAAGCGAAACGAAGTTTCCCAATTGCACCCGAACTTAGCCGAAGCCCACAATCGGCCTAGCCGACTATTCGGCCGGCTAGTCGCCTAGTCGGCTCATCTCTAGTATTAATCAATCAACATTTTCATACAGATCTTATCACCGAACGATGAGCAACTGGAAGTGTCCCGTTCCATGCGGGTGACAGCCCTGCCAGACCGAAAGGTCAAGTTCCAAACCCTCAGCTCCCAGCTGCGGCTGACCAATGAACAGGGCGATTCTAGGGATGTTACGTTGGATATGGATTTGCGAATGCATGAGGCTCTGGGTAAGATGAGACTTGATATGTTTTAATTTTAGAAACCTTTAACCAATTTTCTACTGACACTCTTTATCTGGGAGCACGGCAGTGCCCCCGCCAAGTTGAGCAAAACAGCGGCACGGCCGCACCATCCTTTTCTCGAAGCAGTTCAGGCCATTTTCGACCCCCCTACTTTGTTGTGGATAAAACTAGAAGCATGAATTTTCAGTAACCAAGGACGCATTGCATAAACACGATATATTTCAAATTTCATTCAAATCAAATCAATTATTTATTCTGCAAATAACAAATGTCAAACCTACCTATATGTCAATGTTATGACAAATACACACACGTACACCGTATAAAGGTGGTTTTCCACCGGATGAGCGCGGATTGAATTGATTTTTTATTTGCACGCTAAATTGAAACGTATTGCCTTGGACAAGTGGAATACGACACTTCTTGATACTGCCCACTGGGAAATAATATTGTGGCGGTAGTGTAATGTCGGCTGTACACATTGGGCCAACGTTGGCGCGTGAGCAGGATGCAGCTATGCAAACGCATGAGAACGAAATAAAGCCCTCTTCCTCTAACGTATAGCTGCATTCTGCTCCGCGCCAACGTTGGCCCAGTGTGTACAGCAGGCTTAAAGTTTACTTAATTTAAATTCTTTTCCCATTCTAGGTGTCTCCAATGCCATCCTAAACTCTGTCATATTCTGTCACCAAGAAGACTCCACTTGGCCCCTGGACGATGGTCAGAAAGTTAAGCAGAGATTTGATGAGATCTTTGACTCGGAGAAGTACAGTGAGTGCTTTGAGCACCTGAAGCATTTGAGGAAGGAGTACAGCCATGATATTAAAATACTTGGTAAGTGTAGCCAAGTAGAATATAATAGAATAGAATAACATTTATTCATGACAACAACACATACATGCACATAAATCAAAATACAAAATAGAAGACAACATTGCCACGAAAAGGTTCCATCTCAGCGACAACAAAGTACATTCGAGTTCTCCAATCCAACACAGACAACCTTTCAAAAATATCTATACACTTTTTTTTTTTATTATTATTATTTTTTCTTTCAATTATGGCTTTTACTCCTTGCTGTTTTAGCAAGGTGGATTTGCCAATAACAGTTTAATGACATATTTACAATTTATTTATTGTCACTGACATAAGACACATGTGTAGATATTTTTGAAAGGTTGTCTGTATGGATATTGGAGAACTCGACTGTACATAATGATTATGGGGATTTTTTAAATTCCATGCCACTAGGGATAATGATGATTAATGATGTTAGGTGGATTTTAACATCTAGATCTCAAGCCACAGTGCTGCTACATAATGGATTTAGAAAAACCCTCATTACGTTTAATGATGATTATAATCTTTGTACCAAATTGGCTAAGTCAGTTTTAATTCCCGACGTTAATAGAAGAGTGTCAAGTTGATGCAATCCCCTCACCCTCTTTTGTTTTTTATGTTTGATTTTACGAATATTGCCTTAAGGTTTGACTGGTAGAGAATGCCATATGGCATTAAGTCCGCCTTTTGTACGGTAAGTTCTCTTTTGTGCAAAAAGTTTAAATAAATAAATAAATATTGCACAAGGTGGCGGGAGTTCGCTGGATGCGGGTGGCGCAGGACCGGTCACTTTGGCACTCTTTGGGGGAGGCCTATGTCCAGCAGTGGACTTCTTTTGGCTGATATGATGATTTATGAGCCTAAAAGCTGATGATGATGATGACGCATATTGAATTTTTAGATCACTTTCAATCCAAAAGTACAGCTGTGAAAAAACACTGAAGACCACTTGGGTTAAAGAGTTCATATCAATTTATTTGTCTCACTAATTTACAGAACAAGAAGTAGACCGTCTATTTGAGAAGAAAGAAGAACTTGAGAAGAAGAAACTCGATGTTGAGAACACGGAAGCTTTGATGACCGAGATCAACACTAAAATAGAGGAGTTGTCAAAGGAGCTGGAGGGAGTCTCGGCTAAGCTGGAGACCATAAAGACGATGGAGAAGAGCATTGTGGGGCTGGAGAACAAGAGAGAAAAGATTAAAGTCAAGTAAGTTAAACTTTTACTCAAAGGGTGTGAGTTCTAGGCGTCATAAACAGAGACCGGAATTTTCACGGCAAAACAAAAGACTGTCGCAATCTTACTAGTGTTAGAAACGTATTTATCGATATCGATAATTGTGGAATAGAAGAAAACAAAACGGTCCACCAAATAAATAGAAAAAAAAATACGTCATGTTTGTATAAAAATACATAGAAACAGATACAATTTCTTCTTAGAAATCGACTTCAGTACACACAGCAGCACATGACATTTTATTTGGTTTCTGAGTCTAGTTTTGTGATGTGTATTTAGGGCACACACCCAAATCCTCCGCCTGTTAGGGCTTGATGGAGGTTTCCAGACTAGCTCAGGGGTACTACGGGGATTCTAGGGTGAATGTAATATGAACACAGAGTAAAGATATACAAATAAGGGTCTTACGCCCGTTTATTAACTATAATCAACTACTAGGTTCTAGCCCTCTACGTTTACGGTACGGGTTCACGCGGTCGCGGCCCTATCCTTACGGACTACGGGATATTAGTGGGAGCGTTAGTTCGGGAAGCCTAAGGCTGACGAGGACGTGCCAAAACCGCCGCCTCGAAGGCTACAGGAACCTGGAACCCCTGGCTGATGAGGACGTGCCAAAACCACCGCCGCGGGGATGATTCCAGGGTGACCTAGTCCAAGGCTGATGAGGGCGTGCCAAAACCACCGCCTCTAGGACTAGGGTATTCGGGAACGTCTAAGGCTGACGAGGACGAGCCAAAACCGCCGCCTCAAAGACGCAAGGGGGAAGGGAGGGGGCAGTGCTATCCGAAGCGGACTCCGGAGAACACTGCCGGCGTTGAATCGTCGTCGTGACTTCACACACTCTCCTTATTTGGAGTGTGGTGGGGGACTTTTCATTGCTTTCTGCAATTTTAGTCGGCTTGTTTTTCGCGGCCCATTAACGAATGGACCGGTAATCTTGCTATCATAGCTAATGTTCTCTGCTCGGCTGCCTTGATTTGGGCGATTCTTACTGCTTCCAGGCATTTCTTTATTGACGCGATGTTCTCCCTTTGGGACTGGCCATCGTTCAGGGAGAGGCTCACTTCTACTGCGGGTGCGGCAGGAGGGGGGGCCTCTTCTTGAGCCCGTGGGGCCTCTTCTTGGGCCTGTGGGGGTGCTTCTTGGGCCTGTGGGGGCCTCTTCTTGGGCTTCTTTTTCGTTTTATTCTTAGCCTTCGACGGGGGCTTCGGTGCGGTCGCCTCGCCCCTTGGTGTAGGGGCGTTCGCCGGTGCCATGAGTGTAGCCGGCGCCGACTCGTCCACCGTTGGCGTCTTCACCGTAGCCCTCGTCTGTGGTCCGGGTCGTTGCGGGACGGTGTGAGCCGCTGTCCCCGCCTTGGTGTTCCGGGCCTCCTTGCGGAGTACCGGACACTTTGTGTCATTGGCCGTGTGGGGGCCGCTGCAGTTGGAGCAGGTTGCCTGCTCGCTCCTGGGCCGCGTGCAGTCCTTTGCCGCGTGGGGGCCCGCACATCGCACGCATTTGCGCGGGCGGTGGCAGCCCTCTGAATGGTGCCGGAAGCCCTGGCACCTGTGGCATTGTGCGGGGCCCTTCTTGCCCCGCCAGGCTTCGACTTTCACCTCCGGGATGCACAGCAGCTGCCTCAAACCGTAAATCCCGGTGTGCTCTCTCGGTGGTCCCGCCAGTTGGAGAAAGTATGTGCACCCACTCCTGCCTCCTCTGGCGTTGATCTGCCTGACGTACTCGACTGGGTAGCCGAGCGCCAGGCAGGCGGATGCGATGTCCTCGGGGGACGTGTTTGCTGGAAGGCCGCGGAGTGACACCTTCATCTTCTTCTCCCTGTCCAATTGATAGAGGTGCCACTCTATTGTCTCGCCTGCCTTCTCCAGGGCGTCGAGGTGGCGCTCCACCGTGCGGTACTCCCTCTCGCTCCGCGGGGTGAAGCGCAGTCCGCTGCCCATCGCCTTGCAGTTTGGGGCTTCCCCCAACTCTTGGGCGATTCCCGCCACGACCTTGACCCAGTTCGGCAGTACTGGGGCCACGATCGTGGGATAGCGGGGCTGCGGGGGCTTCTTCTGCTGCTGTTGTGGCTGCTGTTGCTGGGCGGCTGTCTCCTTGCTCGTCCGTGGGGCGGGCTTGGGGGCAGCGGTGGCGGCGGCTGCGGCGAAGGTGACTTTCGCCGTGGATTCGTCGGCGGCGGACGCCGGCGGTTGGGCGGCACCCTGGACTACAGGTCGCTGCGGGAAGAGCTTCCGCGCAGCGGCCCTCTTCCCACCGAGCACTTGCGTGTCCGGCGGTAAGGTGGCTATCCAGGGTGTCGCGGGGGCTTCGTTCCCCCCCTCCATCTGCGGGTGCGGGGGGGCGTCGGTGGTTGGTGCGGGCGGCGTTGGGAGGAGGCATGCCCGTTTGGCGGCTTCTTCCTCTTGTTGCGTGGGCGGGCTCGTTCTGGGGCGCTTCCCCGGCCTGAGGGTGGTCGGGTGGCGTCTCAAGAACTCGAGAAAGGGCCCGTCCTCGGGTAGCAGCTCGGTCATCAGTCCTAACTCGTGGCTGGTAATGCGCGTGTACGCGGCCACCCACGCTTTTAGGCCGTCCGAAGGGAGGTCCGCCCCTATGATATGGGCAACCACGATCGTGTCTGATCGCAATTGCTCCATCGGGGAGACTTCGTTGGAGGGCGACACGGGCGAGAAGGGGCGCGCGTTCGGCTCTGGCAGCGTCGGTAGCTCGACGAACTCTGCGTCGGCGTCCGTAGGCTGCGGTTTCGGGGTGGGCGCCGAATTGAAAAATTCGACGCAGGGTGCGGGTGGGTCTGTGTCCCGGTTTTCCGAACTACCGTCCATCTTGGTTTCTGGCAGTTGGGATGTTTCACGCAGTTGTGCGGGGGCTCGGTTTTCCGAGCGGCTGGTGGAGGGTAGATTTTGATCAAGAGATCTCGGTCTACCCCCTGCAGGTTTTTCTTTGCCCATCAGGGCGACGTAGGGCCAGTGACGCTAGCCGCTGCCGGTGAGACTATATCCGCATTCCTTCTTGGCCTTCGCCTCCAGGATATGCGTTTACAGTAACGACCGACAGTGGTGATGCAGTTTTGGTGTCGATCCCCTCCGGCTAGATAGCCGGGCCGCTATATTTCCACGTTTTATTCGGTAGAACAAAAGTGCGAAATGCGCGAAGTAGGAAAGTAGGCGTCCGAACTCGGGTAGGCTCTAAGTGGCAATCCGCCGGCGTTGAAGGCGCGCTCCGGCCTTTTAAGGCCGCCCGGTGTGACGTCACCGCTCTGCCCGCGCGCCGCGCCGCTCACCCCGTGCGCCGCGCCGTGTCGCTGCCGGTGTGCGACGCCCGCGCGTCGTCACAGTTTTATGAGTAGATAATCATTAATTTCTCGACATTTTCTGGGAGTAGACTGTTTCGTTACAAAGCCATTTCTGTATACTAAATGATCGATCGACTTCACTCGACGTCAAGGGGGCAAATTTATAAAATTCATTGTAATCGGTATGTTGTTCAGGTTGAGTAAGTTTTTCAGATATTTCTCGTACATTATATTTTAAACTAACCGTCGCGAATTACTCGATATCTATAAAAAATCGTTTCTAACACTAGTAAGATTGCGACAGTCTTTTATTTTGCCGTGAAAATTCCGGGCTCTGGTCATAAATCATTAGGCCAACCTAACACTCACGATAAAAAGGCAGGTAATTTATGGCCCCATCTGTACACTTTTGCTCCAAGGGCAGTTGCAGATGGAACTACATTTCGACTGCTTTTTGGCTGTGAATGTGCAGTTTGAATGCGACGACGAATGAAACGAAATTGTACGTCCCACGGGTTCGTCGCTTGAGCTGGAGGCTACTTGGTGCGCTGGCCTTACTGAATGCTCCAGGAGAGCACCTGAGTGTGACTTGTTTGCATAGAGATGGATGGTTGTAAAGCTATAGGATGTATGCTGGGAAATCTAGTACCCCTAACCATTGTGTGACTGACTTTAACACTTTCACGCGGTCATGGCCTCCCAACTCGAACAACGTATAATTATTATACAAAAAAGAACTCACAGATGGCGACACAGGTACCGAGCGAAACATTTGAACCCTTAATCGTGAAGATAGAATGATTTTTACACCTTAATAAATTCAACGTACCTTAACTATACCGCAAACATCCTTCCGTACATAAAATGAAGGTAAATTGTATAAGTTTAGTAAATGCAATAAAATTGGTACTAAATCCATGTAACTCGTACTATACGTGTGAGTTAAGTAAGTTTGCTACACGTATTATTGGGTACTGTCACTAGATGGCGCCATCACTTGTCGCGAAAGTTCTATGGAACCACAGGCTCCAAGCGTTTGGTTATGTATAATTTTGTGTGATGTGTAATAATATTATCTCGAAAATACTACTTTTATATCAAAAAAATCAAAAATACTCTATTTGTTGCCCGGGAAGTCAATGCCATCTGGTGATATCTCAATGTATTACTAAAACTATCAGGCAGGCTGACAGCGTCATAGCCGTGGTAGCTCGGATACTGCATCTACTGGTGTAGCTACGGGACTAAAATTGTATACAGAATTGCCTACATTAGGACGGTACGCTTTTGCTCTATGAGATTGGGTATCTGTACTTGTATTCTTTGAAACTTTCACGCCGTAGTCGCTTTCCGCTACAAACGAGGAAAACCACGGGATCGGCTACGAGCGTAGAGCGAGTCTTGGTAAAGGAAATACTTATTTAACACAATCACATGTATTGTGTTAAATAAGTCTTTCTGCAATTCTTATTTTTTATGTGTTAATTTAGTTTCTCGGCATATTGGTTTATCTGTAATGCCTTGATTAATATACTTTATGTCAAATTGATAAAAATAAAATAAATAAATCATCTTAGTTGGCTACTAATAGCTACCAAGAGTTTATCGGGAGTGACTGGCACTTTATAGGCCTATTTTGACATTCACAAGAGGGTTTAAAAGTGACTTAAATATCGTAGGGCCACAAGGTTGTGATTACTTTGGCAAATTGACAATCCTAGCCAAAAATGTCCTCTTTGGTGAGGACATCTATTGGCAATGATAATATTGAAGTTAAAGTCAAACTAAAAATATATATTATTTGTATTTTAATTCCTTCTAGGTTGGAGAATTTTCAGACGCAAGAACAGGACTTAAAGAAAATCATTAAAACTATTTTTGAAGGAACTGTTGAAGAATTAAATGAAAACATTGGTAAGTTTTCACAGAAAGTTACAATAGATACATCATTAAGTAAAAATATACATCAATAAGAAATACTTGCACTGAAAAATACTTCACTTGTGTCTTCAGTATATATGACTTAAAAACTAAATGTATTTCTTTAATAACTATGACGCTTTAAAAATTAGGTGGACATACATATTTAAATTCTTATTTATTATTCTTCTTATTACTTTTATTGAATATTACTGACAATCTCAATAGGGATTCTTGTAAATTGACATGTAATTTCTAATGTAATCTTATATTATGAATAAATTAATCTGAATTACTTTTTGCCAAGCTTATATTTTGCAACATTAGATTTAATAGTTATGTATTTTTCTTCATTTCAGCAACCCACGATCAAACAGTGAGAGACAAGCAGAAAGAACTCATAGAGATATACGAAAGGAAATCCGCCTTCGACAAGGAGAGAGAGAAAATAGAGAATGAGATGACTTACAACAAAGTCAAACTGAATGAGTTCAACTTCCTAGAAAACCAGAATAAGGATAAAGTTGAACGGAGAAACAAGTTGATTGAGGAGGCTTTGGTGTTGGCAGGTATGTGCATTATAATAATAATAATAGTCATCCCGTGTGGTGTCGGGTTAGAATAGCACCACCCCCTTTCTTCCTGCGGGTGTCGTAAGAGTCGACTAAGGGAACAGGGTTGAAGTGATGATGGGCTAGCAACCTGTCACATTTAGTCGATCTTTTATACCCACATTTATGCTAAAAGTGGTACTGAAAGTTTAACCTCGTGGCGCCCAGCACGCAAAAACGAACAGTGAAATTTGAAGTTTCTCTTAAATGGAATTAATTTGAATTTTCATCAACTGACACGGCCTTTTAAAAGGCGCGTGGGCGCCACGAGGTTAATGTGCTCTGCCTGCCCCTTTTAGGGATAAAAGCGTGAATGTATGTATGTATGTATCTAATAGTCACCGCCTGCCTCCATAACTTTGTGGATGACATTGTTATGGCAGGTGTCCGGACCTCTTTGCGATAGCCCAATTTTATTGTCCACCCAAATCTCATCGCCATATACCCATTTCCTATTCCATTCCCCACAATAGCTCCAACGCCTGTTGGGACCGGTTCACGGGTATTGGCGATGTACCCGTGAATGGGTTCTAGCAGGTACACCTGCATGACATTAATCTTCGTCTCCAAAGAGCCTCTACGTGTTGGATCTATATACCCACGCACGCCTTCCAAATGACCGGGGTTCGCCCCGTGAATTTAAATCGAAGATAACAATAATAAATTCTTTATTTCGGAATATTACTCCATACTTATATTGGTAACATACTTAAAGCTAGGTTAGAATTAGAAAAAGAAAAAGTAAAATTTAATCTAAAAAGTATGCTACCCCTCTTTGATCTGCTCGATCCAATACATAATTATGGGGCACGTACTTACCAGCAATGACGTTTAGAATGCCGTTGGGGCTCCGTCTGACTCGTCCAAGCAGGCATGCTATTCACTTTCTCACTAACTCATACTTCAGCCAGCAGCAGAAGTTGCTGAGCGGTCCTAATGCTCAAAATGATCTACACACGAACTCTAATGTCAAGGGAATAAGTATCTGTGTAGCTCATTTTGAGCGTGTTATTTTGCTAAGCTTGCTTCTGATGCTGACTGTACTTAATGAGGGTTTTACAAAATGCATTATCGTCATGCCGCCTAATGTGCAACAGAGTGCTCTGTAATAGTGTTGTTGCGTTCCTGGTGAGAAAGGTAACAAGAGCTGTGTTGAGACCTGGATTTTACACTAGCTGCTTGCGAGACAAATTGTTGCACATGAACATACAAACCAATGGATTAATTCTCGAACGTAACAGATTGCTCCATGTACTCTTACAGTCGCCATCAGATATATCGGAGCGGCGAAAGTGCTCACAAATATCTGGACACGTCTCTATTGTCGAGGCATTAGGCCGCTCCGATGTATCTGTTGGCGACTGTACATGTGACTGGTTTTTATATGATGAGTTTAAAATCCATCCTAATTTCAGAAATGGAAACAAAAGAGATACAGTCTGAAGAGGAAGCGGAGAAGTCCATCAAAGACTTACAGCAGAAGGTTAAGGAGCTGAACAAGGACCTGGCCACCACTCAGTCGCAGGCTGATGACGAGGCCAACAAACTGCAGTCACACGTCAACGCCAGCAGAGATGCCTTGGTAAGTCATGGTTCTAGAAGTTTCTGTGAAACCATGGAAACAAAAGAAATATAATCGGAAGCGGAAAAGTCCATCAAAGACTTACAGCAGAAGGTTAAGGAGCTGAACAAGAACCTGGCCACCACTCAGTCGCAGGCTGATGACGAGGCCAACAAACTGCAGTCACACGTCAACGCCAGCGGAGATGCCTTGGTAAGTCATGGTTCTAGAAGTTTCTGTGAAACCATGGAAACAAAAGAAATATAATCGGAAGCGGAAAAGTCCATCAAAGACTTACAGCAGAAGGTTAAGGAGCTGAACAAGGACCTGACTACCACTCAGTCCAGGCTGATGACGAGGCCAACAAATTGCAGTCACACGTCAACGCCAGCAGAGATGCCTTGGTAAGTCATGGTTCTAGAAGTTTCTGTGAAACCATGGAAACAAAAGAAATATAATCGGAAGCAGAAAAGTCCATCAAAGACTTACAGCAGAAGGTTAAGGAGCTGAACAAGAACCTGGCCACCACTCAGTCGCAGGCTGATGACGAGGCCAACAAACTGCAGTCACACGTCAACGCCAGCAGAGATGCCTTGGTAAGTCATGGTTCTAGAAGTTTCTGTGAAACCATGAAAACAAAAGAAATATAATCGGAAGCGGAAAAGTCCATCAAAGACTTACAGCAGAAGGTTAAGGAGCTGAACAAGGACCTGACTACCACTCAGTCCAGGCTGATGACGAGGCCAACAAACTGCAGTCACACGTCAACGCCAGCAGAGATGCCTTGGTAAGTCATGGTTCTAGAAGTTTCTGTGAAACCATGGAAACAAAAGAAATATAATCGGAAGCGGAAAAGTCCATCAAAGACTTACAGCAGAAGGTTAAGGAGCTTAACAAAGACCTGGCCACCACTCAGTCGCAGGCTGATGACGAGGCCAACAAACTGCAGTTACACGTCAACGCCAGCAGAGATGCCTTGGTAAGTCACATGTGATTCTAGAAGTGTCTGTGAAACCATGGAAACAAGAATACAATCGGAAGAGGACAAGTCCATCAAAGACTTACAGCAGAAGGTTAAGGAGCTTAACAAAGACCTGGCCACCACTCAGTCGCAGGCTGATGACGAGGCCAACAAACTGCAGTTACACGTCAACGCCAGCAGAGATGCCTTGGTAAGTCACATGTGATTCTAGAAGTGTCTGTGAAACCATGGAAACAAGAATACAATCGGAAGAGGACAAGTCCATCAAAGACTTACAGCAGAAGGTTAAGGAGCTTAACAAGGACCTGGCCACCACTCAGTCGCAGGCTGATGACGAGGCCAACAAACTGCAGTCACACGTCAACGCCAGCAGAGATGCCTTGGTAAGCTAAAATTCTCCTGGATAATTAGCGCAGTGGTGGGCAGAGTGGGAATCCAGAGATACCGAGTCGACTCTGGTCGACTATGCTGTGCATGTTTCAATTTATGTTTGTGCTTTGATCTTTGTATCAATGGTGCAGTCAGCGTCATATAGTTAGTAGCAGCCGAGGTAGCCAAATATTTCGGTACACGTCTTTATTACTGTAAGAATAAGGGTGTGCTACGAAACATTTGGCTCTGGCTGCTGCTAACTATATGACGCTGACTGTACCTACATAAAATTGTGGTGTATTTTCCACATTAAAATTCAATTTCATCAAAAAAAGTCACATTGTATGTGTTTCTAGAAAAGGCACCTCAATGTGTCTATACGGTTATTTTTCCACTTTATGGCTACTAGTTGCTTTTTGCCACAGAACATTTTCTGGAAAAAAAATCTGTTTCTGTTAGACGCGATGACGCGAAGGTCTCCTATAACAGATAATATTACGTACGTAAGCTAGAGGAAGACCTAGAGTAAACTCCACAGAGCAGCTCAAAAAAAGAGTTGATGTTAGGTCTTATCGAGATGTCAAAGAGGTTGCCTGGGATCTGAGTATTATGGAGGGCCTACTTTGAGCTACACCGACAAGAGCTTAGATCTTAAATAAGCAGAAGAAGACATAAGCTCCACTGTCTAACAAACGCGATGCTTGACAGGACAAATAACTTATTATTTATATTAGGAATTGTGACTATAGCAGCCCCCTCTAAGAACGCAGGCTGCGCTTTCGCGCGATAACATCGGGAAGGTCGTGAAAATGACATCATGCACAAAACACGTTCGCAACCAAGAACCCGCCTAGCGGGCACTCGTCATGTTTGCTCAGATGCCGGCTGAGCCCGCTAGGCGGGCAGTAGTATGAACTTACACGCCTAGCGAATTCTGTCGGTTTCTGGTGAATTGTTCCATTTTTAGTCCGGTTGCGAAAGTGTTAGAGTTTTTGAAATCGGATGAGTTCCCTTACATACAAGATTGCAGTCCCACAGACTACCTGAGTTCCAAAGTTTTGGATGATTTCTTAGTATGTCCATCCGTAGACTATCTTGTCTGAGCTTATTCCCTTTTGTTACAGTCCCGACACACGGAAAAGATATCAAACAAGGAGTTGGACATTGAATCGGCCAAGAAGCACATATTGAAGAAGGATAATGAAATAAACGACGCCAATGTGTCCCGGTCGAGGCTGGAAGAGATCGAAACGAAGCTGAAAGCGGCTGAAGCGTGAGTATCATTCTTGTTAGAACCAGCAGATTTCTTATTTATTATTATGACAAGCAGTTACAAGTTATAATAATAATAATATTATTTATTGCACCACAACATAAGAAAAACATGTTACAAAAGTATAATCAATAAATAAAGGTAACAACCAACAGGCGGTCTTATCGCTAAGTCAGTCGCTAAGTTATTTGTTTATTTAAGCTTTATTTATTCCATATTGTTAGTATTCAGAAATCTAAAAAGTTGTGTTGTGTTAATGTTTTTATACAAATATATATGTTTTCTTATATGGACCCCATTTGGGTAAAAGCCTCTTCCATCTCATGCAATTTTTCCCGATCTTTGGCCAAATGCATCCAGCTAGGTCCGGCGACCTCGGTTATGTCGTCTGTCCAACGTCTTCGTGGTCTACCTTTCTTTCTTTTGCCTTTCGGCCCTGAACATTTTGTTGCTTCCAGTGGCCATATTTTCTCCCTATATCTGGTGATATGGCCTGCCCGTTTCCACTTAAGGCACAGTGCTTGGTGAAGTGCATCTGTTATTTTTGTACGTTTTCTTAAATCCTAAGTTCTGGTTTTATTGAGTTGAAATTTTGGATATAAGTATAGTTTGGATGGCATTTAATTATTATGGTACACTCAGCATCATTTAGTTAGTAGCAGCCAAGGTAGCCAAATATATCGCAACACGTCTTTATTACCGTAGGTGTAAGGCTGTGTTACGATATATTTGGGTACTTTGGCTGCTACTAAGTATATGATGCTGACTGTACCATCAAGCTGATCTGATGATGGAGACAGAAGGTGGCCATGGGAATTCAGTGACAATAATAATAAATTCTTTGCTCCACCACAACATAAGAAAAACATGTTATAAGACAGTACTTACCCGACGTAACCCTGTTCAGTTTAGACTCGTTGGAATCGTCTTGAGTAGTTGATGACGGTATACAGAAAAGTACAGTTAACAATAAAAGTTTGTACCAAAAATGTTTCATTTAGTCAAACTTATATTTATTTAAAATAGGATTGCGTTTGACCTTCGTCTAACTTGGATAAAAAAGATGGATAACGTACACCCAGAAAATGCCTGTTCACTCTTGCCTCGAAGACATTAAGGTTGAACCTATGATTCCGGAAATACAGACGGCGAAGAGAATTCTAAAATGAGAAAGTGCAAATCAAAAAAGATTTCTTAAATCGCGAAGTGCAGCACGGCGGGGATTCAAGTAGTCCGATAAAGAACAGTCGAAGGGGGAGAAGGTTATGAAGCCTATGAAATATAGGAAGTATAGAAAGCCTTCGCCGATGCTCCAAACTCTGGCTCTCTCTCTTTTGTTTTCATGTCGCAGTACAGGAAATTTAGTTCTCACTTTTAGAAATGATTATTTTTAGAAATGTAGATTACTAGATGATCCATCCATCTTGTTATCTAAGGGTGGTCGGCGAATTACTTTGATTCCGAACGGTCTTTTGGTTTTTTACTAAAAGTTTTTTTTTTTGAAACCAGGGATCATCAAAGCGCAATAGATGAAGTGAACACTGAAGAATTACAGAAAGAAATGAATGAAGATGAGAAAATGATTGAGCAACATGAACGTGAATTAGAAGAATTGAATCAGAAGGTAATAAATAATTGCTCTTATACCACAGACATAGATATACACTAGATAACTTAAACACCTCAATCTGTATGAAAACCGACCGTGTCACTTTTTTCTACCTACTTTGATGTCACACAGGCGAATTAGTGATCTGAATTCCCCGTTGTCCGCGGAAAATCGATTCTGCAATAAGGCATTTTCTTAATATTCATGGAAAACCGGCTACCACAACAGACGCGCGCGGAATGTAAGTCGGAGTGCCAACTCGGAGTCCGAATTCTGACACGCGAAGTACATGCATTTGTGTGATCTATGTATAATATATGTGTGATATATCTGTGTCTTATTATACAGTTAAGTAAAAAGTAACTTTATTCGTTGTTGTAAAAGGTGCATAATAGACTATAATTTTATGACTACCACATTGTGTGAATAACAACCCATTGTACAACTAACATCTTCCCATAATTATGACTGTTAGAAGCCACTGAAAGTGATATTTATCATCATTATTCATCATCATAAGTAATTGTTGAACATTGGCTACTGTACTGAAGGCATTTTTCTGTATTGTTATTTTGGCTGGGTAGGTGGGTTAGGAATGCAATATTTTGTAATATACCGAGAGTCCCTCCGAATCGCTAAACTTAAGTGGCAGAGAGCGGGGCACATTGCATGTAGAACCGATGGCCGTTGGGGCGGAAAGGTTCTCGAGTGGCGACCACGTACCGGAAGGCGCAGCGTGGGTAGAGGCCCCCCCACAAGGTGGACTGACCTGGTAAAGGTCGCGGGAGTCCGCTGGATGCGGGTGGCGCAGGACCGGTCATTGTGGCGCTCTTTGGTCCCCCAAAGAAAGGTGCAGGCCTATGTCCAGCAGTGGGCGTCTTTAGGCTGATATGATGATGATGATGATACCGAGAGTTCACTTCTGCTCAGATGGTATTACCGGGTTTTAAAAGAGCCCGGAGTCCACTTTGGCACCTCCCAAGATATGGCGTTGGCACAAGTTTTTGAAATTTACCGTAACAGTAACTTATTGGTGAAGAAAAACATCATAATACTCTCAAATACTCAATCACAGGTTTTTTTTTAAACAATCTTACACTAATGGACCTAGTCCCAAACTAAGCAAAGCTTGTACTATGGGTACTAGACGAGGATATACATACTTATATAGATAAATAAATACTTAAATACACAGAAAACATCCATGACTCAGGAGCAAATATTCGTGCTCATCACACAAATAAATACCCTTACCGGGATTCGAACCCGGGACCTCCGGCTCCGTAGGAAGGGCCACTACCAACTAGGCTACAGAGGTCGTCAAAATATTAACACAATAATTTTCCACAAGGTGGACTGATGACCTGGTAAAGGTTGCGGGAGTCCGCTGGATGCGGGTGGCGCAGGACCGCTCACTTTGGCACTCTTTGGGGGAGGCCTATGTCCAGCAGTGGACGTCTTTCGACTGATATGATGATTATGATGAACTTCATCATTCTTTCGAACAGAGTCATCTGACGAAACATTCGAACGCCAACTGAGAAACTTTTTATTGAAAAACGCATTATATTCAGTAAAGGAATTTATGGACATTAAAAACACACACATAAAACACACACATTGTAAATTATATCGTTATTTGTATTTTTTGAATTTTTCGTTTAAGTATAGTTTGTAATCTGACGATCTTTATGTGATATTATCTTAGTCATTTATTTACTTTTGCCTATTAATTGATTGTGACTATAATTTGAACCAAATGTAACTTGACATTTTATTACAATTTTTATTCTCTTTGACGATCATAATATAAATTCATATAGATTAAGCTAGCTTTAATTTATATTGTAATTGTATATTGTGAAATAAATCAATCTAAATCTTCCCAACAGGTATCCAAACTCCAGAAGCAAACCGCCAAAATAGCCGAGCGCGATACCGTCGAGCGCTCACTTCAAGACAAACAGGAACAGCTGGCCAGCCTCCTGTCGAAACACAGCGGGACCATCACGGAGTTGGTCGGAGCCCTGCCCGAGGAGAACTACGCGGCGGCCCTGGGGAAGGTGGAGGCCGAGTGGCGAGGGGAGCTGAAGGCGGCCAAGCAGAAGCTTAAGGAGAAACACAAGGAGGTCAGTTAGAACCCGTCACTTACCAGCGTTGGGAATATGCGACGGCAACAATTGCTTTCGATTTTTTTTGTCCTTGGTAGCAAGGTAGATTTGCCAATATACGAGGAGAATTTTCGGTTTAATTTTGACGGTTTTCGGGGAAGGATCAGTCTGGAAACCTGAAACAAATAAAAATTATGGACATCACAGACAATCGCATGACATTTACAAACGTTATCAGAAAAGAGCGGGAAAGTGGATGGCAGAGTGGTAATCATGCCGACATGACGGATATAGCGGGAAATTTATGATTAGAAATATATGAAAATTAAAATTATATACCGAATTTTGAATCTTTTTATGAAACGTCAAAAACGCTCCGTTAGTATGGAGTTGAAGGAATTACTTGCTTGTGACGTCACAATCAAACAACGTCCTTGTTAGTTTATATGAATTAAAAATCTTAAAATTGCAAACATAAATGGAAGATTAATACTAGCCAAGTATATTCGTAATGTTTATCTGTTGCTAATGAAAAAACAATTTATTTTCACTGTTGTCAAATTCTCAATTGATTTTTAACTTCATTTAATATTGGTCTCTTATCCGCGGTATTATATAGATCCGTTAAACCTTATTACGGTAAGTTGGACGCGTCCATAGGCTACGGTAACCACTTACCATCAGGTGGGGCGTAAGCTTGTTTGCTAAAATTCGATCTGATATTTGGTCTAAACGCTAACGGATGTTTATAAAACCGGACCTTAGTAGCACATCTCCACCATGTCCTGGGATCAGTGTCAAAAAAAAAAAATATATGGAGACAACAGTTTTATTATTTTTATTTGCACTAAACCTTCATTATAAAATGCATCTGGCTGTTTTAAAAAGTAGAAAGAAAGTGGTGGAGGTGACGCCGATGGCCGGCATGCCAAAACGCATTACACCTTCTCCAAACAGCGCCATGGTGGATTGATATACTCGTGCTTGGTGGAGCTGCTGAAAACAAAAACATTTGTCATCAATGTTCAAATGTAAACTTCCTAGATACATTTATGGCATTCTTACCCTAGGAAATAGAAGTTGAGCTTGGCTAAGGATGGTATTCCACTCGTCAAAGATCTTTGTCCAATGTGCCTTTGATCAAAGGATTTGGATTTGACTTCATCAAATCTACTAGAAACACCGACATTTGATCAAATATTACGAATGACATTTAATTCAATTCAAAATGGCTACGCAAATAGTATTAAAACTGGAACCAAGATATTGGACAAGTGGAATGGACCTCCAACAAAGAAATTTGACTAAATTTGTAACAGTTTTTCGATCAGGTCACGTGGCCGTCTTACGAATTTTCTATCTCTCGAATCTTACGGTCACGTGACCCGTGGCGAGTTTAAGTCGCTAAAGAAGTTTTCACTTCAAAAATGTGTCTTGACCATTGGCGGTCCTAAAAAAAATCCCTAAGGTTATTTATTATTCTCATTTTACAATTATTGATTGCAGCTAACCAGCCTCGAAGCAGAACGTAAGACTGTAGGCGAGATGCTCTCAGAGAAACGAAGCGAGATTGTGAAATCGGACGCCAAGATCAAGAAGGCGTGCGGCAACCAGACGTACGATGAAGTTCTTACGGAGCTCACCAATCTAGTCGAGGAACTACAGGTAACATTGGAATTAAATATTAAAGGAGGATGGGCAGATTGGCTTATATGACCAATAAAGACAAGCGATAGCATGTCACTGGATAGCGTGTTCTAAAACTTTTACTGTGGCAGGTAGTCCCAAATCTTTGTGTCAAAAAAGTTAACGCTGCATAAAAGTAGTTTGACTTGAAACATTACTATGTAGGTTTTTTCGATACTAAGTTCCTGCTTCGCTTTACAGACTAAATGAAGGTTACAAAACTGATTTTACAGTACATATGGTGCTACTTTCCCGCACTAGTGCGGAAAAGAGCACTTTTCGTGCATATGTCGAAACTTTAAAGAGCCATATGTACAGTAAAACGTTGTACGATACACGTGCGAATAGGTAATTCGCAACTCGTGTTGATTTAAAACACTCCCTTCGGTCGTGTTTTAATTTATCTCCACTCGTTGCGAATTTCTTATTTTCGGCACTTGTATCGTAAATAACTGTCATGTTTTTGTATATTATGCGATTTCATATGTTTTTGTGTCATTCTGCAGGTCGATCACGTAACGCATTGTACGTACGTTAGGTAGATCTAAATGACAATGTTCATATGGAAAAATGGCAGTTGGACTGTCGCACAGACCACTTAACCTATAGACTCCACTTCATAAAACTTTGTCTAGTATCGCATTATGCCAAATTGGCGGGGCGCGAGGGGCGACAAGTGAACTGTGATTGGCTAGCTCAAGGTCAACGAGCAATCACACGATTCACACGTGACGCGCACCATTTTGGTTAGTGATGGGAAACACTCGAAAATAATACTACAAAATATAAATGTAAATATTTTTAATTGGAATGAAATTTAACATTAAAGAATATTATATTTTATTGGTTTCGGATTTGAACAACAAGCGTCTGTTGTTATTCGTGTATTTGAAACACTGGTTTGAAGTGCCGCGAACAAATTACGCTGCTTGTAGCAGTAATCCATTTTTGTGACTGTTTTGTGGCGTCTATCCAAATTTGGTTTTGTGTAGAACATTTGGAAATCTGAAAAACGTTAAAAATATCATCGCATCATCTGTTGCACCTTTATTACTAGAAAAAAACAACTTATTATTAATTATTATGCAAAATTGGTTTTTGAATCCGTGACTTTTCCATTTTAAAATAATAAATAAATATTAAGGGACAATCTTACACAACTTGATCTAGTCCCAAACTAAGCAAAGCTTGAACTATGGGTACTAGACGACGACAAACATACTTACGAGTATATAGATGAATACATACTTAAATACATAGAAAACATCCATGACTCAGGAACAAATATTCGTGCTCATCACACAAATAAATGCCCTTGCCGGGATTCGAACCCAGGACCTCTTGCTTCGTAGGCAGGGTCACTACCAACTAAGCTAAAGCGGTCGATTTTCTTTTAAACATCTTCAATGCATGTATAGAAATAAATATCACTATTAGAGTTTTGTAAAACAATATACTAAAAAACAAAACAAACGATTACCTATTTACAAATACAATAAACCTCTCATAAATATATACAGTATTAGTAGTATTTATTTCAATAATACAAGTTCGTTCTGTACGCTAGGTATTAACACTTCAATATTGTTTTACGGATATCGGTGACGTAAGTAATCGATCAGTCACATCACTAATTAAGACACTGCAATGGTGCGACAAAGACGGAATTACACAAAATTGTAAGCGAAAGAAAAAGACAGCCGTTGAAAGACATCAACGCGTCGCCACGTTAAGAAACTTTTACTTTATAAATTGAAATTTTAAATTATTATTGTTTTTTCGTTGTAAAAAGAAAAAACCTGCTTACCTGTGAAATGAAATCCCATCCTTTTGACGACTAGATGTCATGCTACACTTTCCACACAGTTTCACCATATAATAAGGCATATTTTGTATACTTTATAGCCAAGAAAGCAGTTGGCTTTGTTATCGGACTCCGTGATCTACTGCAAGATTGGCTTCATGTTAATTGATCATGGATGAACTAACTTAACTTTTTTTACACAGCGATTCAAGATTTCCCGCCATACAAAAAGTTGTAGAATATGACAAAAAGCTTTCCAATGATATATGGCTTGTCATTATTGGTTTCTAGGCCAGAGTACATACAAACCTGCCCATCCTCCTTTCTCTACAAATTGTTCATAGTAACTTCCCGGGATTTTAGGTTTTTAACACTTTCGCAACTGGACTAAATATGGAGCAATACACCAGAAACCGACAGAACTCGCTAGGCGTGTAGGTTCATACTACTGCCCGCCTAGTGGGCTGAGCCGACTGAGCAAACATTACGAGTTCTTGGTTGCGAACGTGTTAAAATGTAATGAAACAGGTCGTTCACGTCTTTAAGGTCGAATATCGCTCGACATGTTTCGAACCGAACTTTAATCATCTGCTAAACGCGCCGGCATCGCGAGCGCTTATAATATTAGACCTTAAAGACGTAAGTGACAAGTTTCATTATTTGTATTAGCGGGAAATATCTACTATGGGTTTTGGCGCAGTAGACGCGGCCAACCTTTCGGCGAAGATTTTATTGTATTCATAAGTATTATGTATATTTTATGATTGTTGAAAGATGCTTGTTATTAAAAAATACTCATACTCATTTATTGATACTACAAAAAAAAAATCCTAAATGTCAACATTTTTCAATTATTAAAATATTTTAATTTAATGTCTATAATTTAATTCCTTACTGCTTAAATAATTATATAATTCTTCTAGTTAGTATTGGTAATAATTGGCTCTAGTAACTTTCTATTTCACCCAAGCTTTTTACGGCCGTTTTAGAAGACGTCATAAAAACGCTTGCATGGGACAGAGCTGGAATTAACATCAATGGTGTCTTCTTGTCGCACTTGAGGTTCGCTGACGATATTGTTTTGTTTGCCGAAACCCTGGATGGTCTCCAAAGCATGATCCATGATCTTTACCATGCTTCATTACGAGTAGGTCTCAGGATGAATATGTCCAAGACTAAAGTTATGGCGAACGTCTCCGGTAACTCGAATTCAACCATAACGGTACGAAGCGATCTATCCTTTGACAAAGAGCATCAACAGAAAAAGAGATCTCCAGGAGAATACAGCTGGGTTGGGCAGCATTTAATAAACTGGACGACATCCTCAAGTCCACCGAAGTTCCACAATGCCTGAAGACTCGCCTCTTTAACCAATGTGTCCTGCCCACCATGACTTACGGTGCCGAAACACGGACGGTAACAAGTGAGGCTGTGCACAAAATACGAGTAGCACAGAGAGCCATGGAGCGCGCCATGCTCGGTATTAACCTACAGGACCGAGTGAGGAATGTGGAGATCCGACGTCGCACTAAGGTGCGCGGCGTTGGAGATACCTTACCAAACTCAAGTGGAGTTGGGCAGGACACCTTGCCAGGCAGAATGATTTTAGGTGGACCAAAAAGGTGTCAGATTGGTGGCCACTTCTAGGTAAAAGGACGATATTAGGAAGATTGCGGGTCACTTCTGGATAAGATTAGCTCAGGATAGGGACGGGATGCGTACTCGAAGAGAGGCCTATGCTCAGCGGTGGGCGATTACGGGCTGAAAATGATGATGAACTTTCTATTTTTATTTATTACTGCGAATGACGTATAAATTGGGCTTTCAGGAGAAACAAGCTGTGCTACAAGCGTCAACAGTTGTCATGGACAAGTATAAGAGTCTACTGAAGGACACGAACTGCTGCCCTCTGTGCAACCGAGGGTTCAACGCTGACCATGAGGTAATTTACCCTACCCTACTACATTTTTGCAGGATATTTACTAATATTTTTATTTTCTTTTTAACACTTTCGCAACTGGACTAAAAACGGAACAATACACCAGAAACCGACAGAACTCGCTAGGCGTGTAGGTTTATACTACGCGGGCTAAGCCGGCATCTCAGCAAACATTACGAGTGCCTACCAGGCGGGTTCTTGGTTGCGAACGTGTTAAACTATTGGCTAGGACAATAGATTTACAACGGACTTAGAGGACAATGAAGTTTTAAGTCCGCACATTTTTTGATAGTAAGCTCGCAGTTTCAGTAACAGTAAGTGAACAAAGCCATTGTATTATTATTTACAAATTCTTTGTTTTACAATCTCTTTTTCTTATGTATTTATTAATGGTGAATGTACACGAAATATCACAATGCAAAGTTCAAGACTTGTTTCTTTAATTTGACTATGGAGTCAGATTTCAGTCTCAATGCAATCATTTTATATAATTATATTGTTAAACGAGCAATATTTGTATATATTGTCTATATTTGCAATCACTTTCTCGAAAACAGCTCGGTCGCCCAGGGAGTATTAACTTAATAGTTAATTATGTGTATGCACTTGAGGTCTAGGTTAACTCATGGATGGCCACCAAAGGCGAATACACTCCTTATAGTACCTTCCCAAGCGATATTTGAACCTAGACTTGAAGGGAAGCTTAAATTCAATCCAGACAACATACGATTTGAATTTTTACAATATTAAATGAAATATTTTTTGTACCAATTTTCAGGTCACGGACCTGATATCTTCGCTAGGGAAACAGGTCACCAACGTGCCCGCCGAACTGGAAAAGGTGACAGAAGAGCTGCAACGCACCTCGGCCAAGAAGGACGACCTTCTCGCTCTGAAGTCGGTGCACGGGAAAATCGCGGGGCTGAGGAACAAGGAGAGGGATATAGAGACGAGGCTCGACGGGCTTGATGAGGTGAGACAACGCATATGGGACGATAAATCTTGTCCTTTTCGTATTGCTATCCCAGCGGATAGATGGCCGATGGGGCGGAAAGGTTCTCGAGTGGCGACCACGTATCGGAAGGCGCAGCGTGCCACTTTGGCACTCCTTGGGGGAGGCCTATGTCCAGCAGTGGACGTCTTTCGGCTGATATGATGATTATGATGAAGCGTCCAGTTTTAAAGTATGTTCTGTCCCATTTCGCGTTTTTGCGGAAAATTGCCTTCCTATGAAACGATTGTCATTTACGATGACGCTCGAGGATCGTGACGTCACGATCTGCTAGCGTCTCTCTAACAAGCAACATTAAAACGGTTGTAGATTTTTATTTAAGATATTTGAATGGGATGGGAATTTCGGCTGATATGATGATAATGATCCCAGCGGGGCTAGCACAACTGACGCCGCCCCGCGACGTGAGTCGCGAAAGATCTATCCTTTTTCTAATTTGCTTGGTGCGAGTGAGATGGGAGAAGCTCAGTCGCGCGCGAAGCGACTGAGCAGCAAGTTGTGCTAGACATGCAGTATATGATATGATTTGATCTGTCGAGAACCATTAACTTTCACCTCGCCCTTCGATTGTTTATGGCTAAAATATGACAGCTAACGTAATTTTGAACAAGACGGGTTGTTAGATTTCTCTTAGTCGTTATGAAGGCTATACAATTGTTAAAAAAAGGAGGCTGGTTTTATAAATCTTTTAAATAGACTTGATCTCAAGTTAAGCATTTTTACTTATTACATTTCCTATTTCTATTTACACAACATTGCCAACTTGCTACACGCGCCGGCATCCCGAGCGCTCACGCTTAAGAACCGCGTATCGGTTCCAAACATGTCGGACGATACTCGACCACGTGAGTGACCCGTTTCATTATTATATACGTACGCGCGCGGTATTTGTTGCTATGGGCCTTAGATGCCTGAAATAAATGGTTTATTTATGTATTTATTATACTTACTTGAATGTCAATTTGTTCCAGAAAATCAAGGCCCTCCAAACGACGGTCGAGGAGCTGTCAGGCACACTAAAGGCGCCCGAACAGAAACTGCAGAGCGTCAAGCAGATTCAGGGAGACATGCCCCTTCTTGACCGGTCCAAACAGGACATTGCCACGGCTACTAAAAAGGTGATATTCAAAAAAACCGGAGTCGCACACGGAGGGTTCCCTACCATTATCTATAAAAACGGCAAATAAATCACGTTTGTTGTATAGGAGCCCACTTAAATATTTATTTTATTCTGTTTTTTAATACTTGTTGTTATAGCGGCAACAGAAATGCATCGTCTGTGAAAATTTCAACAGTCTATCACGGTGCATGAGATACAGCCTGGTGGCAGACAGACAGACAGTGGAGTCTTAATAATTTATTTATTTATCGTATGGCGGTTACACACTGGTTATATATACTGCAATTAAAAATTAAAATTTACAATTCTGCAGATAAAAGCTCGCTTCCTTTGTCAGGCATTTAAAGTCCTCAGCTGATCCGTTGTATCTGGTGTTGGGGCACTCGAATACTATATGATGTATTGTTTGTTCCCCATCTGTGCCAGAGGTATCCACAGTTTCCAACACCAGTTCTTAGGCGATTCAGTCTGCACCAGATTTGTCGATTTTCATTAAATCCCTTGGGCCGCTCATCAACCCTAAGCTCAAAGATGGTATTGTTGATATTGTATTTCACTATCCTTCCACGCTGGGTCGTATGTATGAATAGTTTTAGCTGGCGGGTTTCGGGATGTTAAAAATGCTACACAGGTCTTCATGGATGGGCAGCAGGGTATTTCCGGACATTTTGGTGAGTTCCCGCGTTAGGCATTTTTTTCTGCGGATGTCCGGTGGTGCAAGTAATAGGGTCGTGTTTTACCCTTTCGGTACGGAACCCTAAAAACAATGTCATGAGGCCCATCAAATACAGGACAATCAAAGTGCGAGGGAATTTGTTCCTTCAACTCTCAACACAACGAATCCTCAGACATATCAAGGGTCGGCAACGCCCATGTTACTCCTTTGGAGTTGCATGCGTCTATAGGCTGCGGTGTCCGCTTACCATCAGGCGGACCGTACGCTTGTTTGCCACCGTCGTTGTATAAAAGTTATTTCATGTTCTAGAGATCATTAAAATTGTTCGTCTAGCAATTCAGCTACCGAATAATAGGCCTTCAGCGTCAGCCGGGATTTAAGTTTGGGGGTGATACAGGGGCTGCTAGTTTTTTATAGAGAATGGTACGGATACCTTCGTGCGCGAGTCCGACTCGCACTTGGCCGGCTTTTTAATTTGTAATAATCTTATGGTATTTTTAATGTAATTCATGAGAATGTATGATTAATACGAAACAAATGAATATGAATATCTGAACGTATTAACTGAATGACTGTCCTTTCTAGTTGGAAGACCTCCGCTCCCAATGCGACAACGGCGTAGACACGGACATGACCCTGGAGGAGGCGACGGGGCGCCAGCGGGACCTGCGCCACCAGACCAGCACCATGCGGACCCGCGTGCGCGCCTCGCAGAAGAAACTCAACGCGCACACAAGGAAACTGCAGACCAAGGCCGACGCCAAGAACAAGCTGAAGGAGAAACTGCTCAATATACAGAAGAAGGTATGTAGCTCAGTCAGCTCGTGCTCCTAGAGGCCACAAGACAACACTCGGACTTTAGGCATGAGACTAGCGTCTTCGAACTCAACACGCAATCGCGCAAACTGCAGTCCAAGGCCAAGCATAAACTGAAGGATGTCATCATATCAGCCGAAAGACGTCCACTGCTAGTCATAGGCAGTACAACTATGACGGGACCTGCGCCACCCGCATCCAGTGGATTCCCGTGATCTTTACCAAATCATCAGTCACCCTTGACTTGAGGGCGCCACTAGGGAATGTTTCCGCCCTATCGGCCATCGGTTCTACGTGCAATGTGCCTCGCCCATTGCTTCTTAAGTTTAGCGATTCGGAAATATAGATCTTTGTTCTTGCTGCGGACAAGGTTATTTCTGAAAAGGTATATCGTTTTATAACTACATAGACAGCAACTTGACTCTAGAGACCACGAACCGCCATTCGGAGCTTAGGCATCAGACTTGGGGTATTGCGATTTTATTTTTATTGAAATTCTTGTCTGTTAACAGGATTCTTAGCTATGTGTGACGTGTCGGTGTTAATTTTTCAATTACCTACATAGTTCATTTTATTATGACACTAGTGCTGAACAAATTTTAATTTTGCATCTCCAACACAGTATATATACAATAGATTGCCAAGAAATATAACTAAGTTAGAAGAATTGGTAGCATTAAAAAAAAGCTTGTTTGCATTTCTTGTTAAAAAAGCCTACTATTCACTAAGGGAATACTTGACAGATGAAGAACTGTAACAATTGACCCATGCTCCATCTTGACTTAAAATATTTGTATGCCTTATGGCAAAACATAGAGATACACTTATATAAATAATTGTAACACCTTTGAACCTATGTTTACAAATAAATATTTTGTCTTTGTCTTTGTATCTTCGATGGCAAATGGATGGTTAATGGCCGGTTCTAATAATCAATCCACCGATAGTTTTCCTTATCAGCACTTACATTTTGACAGATTACCCGTAGAAAATGTGTCAAAATGCAACTGTTGGTAAGGAAAACTATTGGTGGATTGATTATTGGAACCGGCCATTAGTGATCAAGCGTACGAAAGGTTAAGTTTGTTTTCTTTATCAGGTCCAAGGCATCTGTACTCTTCAAGAAGCTATCAAACAGCTAGAAGAAGACAAGGACAGGTACAACAAGGAGATAAAGGAGCTTCAGGGTGCCACTGACGGCTTCAAGAAGGACCTGCAAGACAAGGAGGACGCTAAAACTGAAGCCGTTAAGAAGAACAGGTTAGAATATAGAGTAATACGGGTGTAGACTCAAAATGTATTATTACTGGGCATGTGCGTGCTCGTTCACTAAACGGATCGCTCCGAACTAGTACAAAGGCCGGGGGGGGGGGGGGGGGTTCGGACTTTTAGTTCACTAGTATAGTCAAACGGATCGACCGGGTCCGAAACTCTACGCTGCGCTCAAAAAATCGCATTGCTGACGTTCGGGCTACGACCGCCACAAGCTGAAATGGGAATGGGCTGGCCACGTCTGCCGCATGCATCCCCAGAGGTGGCTAAACTAGCCATGCAGTGGGTGCCGCACGATAGGAGGCGGCGGCGTGGCAGGCCGAGACGGAGATGGCGGGACGACCTGGACGTATTTCGAGTGTATTTTCGAGTGGAAATCGAGAGGGGAGGCCTTTGCCCAGCAGTGGGACACACTATAGGCTAGAAAAAAAAAAAAAAAAAGTATACTTAGTACAGTGAATATCTCAACAGACGGCAGGTCAAAATATAGTCGTCTCGCTTGATCTCGCACCGCCGTGAGCGGTTCCGTTCCATTCCCTCTCGTACTAGTCGTACTGTACTACACACTCGAGTTCGGAGCTCGGAGACGTTCGGTTTCGGTCGGTCGATCGGACGGATCATCGTATATCTTAGAGTATATACCTACAGAGGCGACGTAACTGTCGCCACAATGAGGGACGGCAACAAAGTAGATGATTCCCGTGGGGTGGCCATGTAACTAAAAATTACCCCATCGCTTCCATATGTTTATTTTAAATAATGCGCTTTTATTGTAAGTAGTTTTTACTGGAGCTTTACACACATTCACTGCCTAGCAGGCGCTCTGTTCGCAACCACTAGTAATATTCAGCTTAATAACATGAAATATTATTCTAGTAACAGAACATGACATGTAGGTAATTAATAGTCCTTGTGCAAGCGGCTTACCTGGTAGTTTCTTATCAGCACAGTTATGACAGGACGCCCCGCGAGCTGTGTTGCGGCGAGGTAGACTATCCGTCTCTTTCTAATCGTTCTAACTAGAAAGAGACGGACAGTCTACCTCGCCGCGACACAGCTCGCAGGGCGTCCTGTGATAGCCGTGCTGATCTACTTAATTATTATAAAGCCTGAATCACACTGGCACGGCCTGCGGTGGCGGTTCATAGTAAACTTGACAGTTAGTGTCAAATTTACTATTGACCGCCACCGCAGGCCGCGCCTGTCTGTGAGAGGCTTAAAGTCTCTCACAGACTGGCGCGGCCTGGCCGCGGCGATCAATGGTAAACTTGTCATTAGCTGTAAAATTTACTATTGACCGCGATGCAGGCTTAAGGCGGGAAAAATAATGACACTAAATACCGAAATGAGACACAACCATATTAAAAAACATTTACTACTCAAATATTCAAATTATTACAGATTAATGATAAAGAGCTCTGCTCGGGTAAAAATATGCTGAGAACGATTTTTCCCAGATATGAGACCTAGCTAGATCGATTTTTTTTATGAGGCACAGCGTGGGAGGCCCCCTACAAGGTTGACTGATGACCTGGCAAAGGTCGCGGGAGTCCGCTGGATGCGGATGGCGCAGGACCGGTCATTTCGGCTGATATGATGATGAGATAGATTTTTCGTCCCCATAAACCCCTATACTGCAAATGCCATCAAAATCGTAAGAACTGTTTTCGAGAATGCGATCACAAATATATATATGTAGCCTTAACCCAAATACTACGCGCACGCGCATCCTCATTTAGTGGAAACCTAGAAAAAAAACATATTATTTTACATAAAATTTTTCAAGCATAGGGCTTATAGAAAATTATGATTCATTCAAGGTGCAGGATTAAATAAAGCCAGGTGAAAGAATTTTTGAAATCGGATGAACAGTCCGAGATTACTCGCTACATAAAAGCTTATCTTTATTATGAGTACAAAGTAAATATGCGTATATAAGAATAGATCCCATCCATTATATACGAATGTTATGTATTATGTAATAACAAGTACGAGAATTTTGTTAGAGTATAAATTACCCGAGAAATCGGGTATTTTTAAGTTGTATTGGCTGGTATCCCTAAAATGATTGCAAAGAAGCTAAATCGAGAAGACATTCTAACACCTCTCGCAGCTTACCATAAACAACCTACGTAATTTGGGCGGATAATTTGTCAACAAATATTCTCTTGTACAATGTAAACAATGATGTTATTTCTATTGTAATCGTTAAATTTTACAAGATTTTGAGCGTAATATAATTTTACCATGTTATTTTTACGTATTGCGTATACAGAAAAGTGAAAGATGTTCTACTTACGTGTGAAAGGTTATTTTCATCACATTGTTCCGACCGGCTTTTACAGCCAAGCACGCAACAATTAACCATTTTCTTGGCACAGACGGAACACGAGATACCTTATCGTGCGTAAATTACTTTTAGGACACTATTTTATTCACAATAATATTAAATATTTCGGATTCGTATGCAGCCACGCGCGAGCATTGACAGCATTGTATGCCACAACTGTTGTGCCAAATAGAAAAAAAGTGGAACTATGACAAGGATAACGAATGATATATCTCTGTCTGTCACACTTATCGAGATTTGTATGCTACCAGCTCGCACGCACGTGGTATTATTATTACCATAGCCTGTCCATAATAATTATAGGTTCATGTCGTATATCGTATCTTTTCGTGCTTGCGCTCTTGCGGTCCGCGAGCGAGCGAGCGCGTACTGTACTACTCACTCGAGTTCGGAGCTCGGAGACGTTCGGTTTCGGTCGGTCGATCGGACGGATCATCGTATATCGTATCTTTTCGTGCTTGCGCTCTTGCGGTCCGCGAGCGAGCGAGCGCGTACTGTACTACTCACTCGAGTTCGGAGCTCGGAGACGTTCGGTTTCGGTCGGTCGATCGGACGGATCATCGTATATCGTATCTTTTCGTGCTTGCGCTCTTGCGGTCCGCGAGCGAGCGAGCGCGTACTGTACTACTCACTCGAGTTCGGAGCTCGGAGACGTTCGGTATCGGTCGGTCGATCGGACGGATCATCGTATATCGTATCTTTTCGTGCTTGCGCTCTTGCGGTCCGCGAGCGAGCGAGCGCGTACTGTACTACTCACTCGAGTTCGGAGCTCGGAGACGTTCGGTTTCGGTCGGTCGATCGGACGGATCATCGTATATCGTATCTTTTCGTGCTTGCGCTCTTGCGGTCCGCGAGCGAGCGAGCGCGTACTGTACTACTCACTCGAGTTCGGAGCTCGGAGACGTTCGGTTTCGGTCGGTCGATCGGACGGATCATCGTATATAATCTTTTCGTGCTTGCGCTCTTGCGGTCCGCGAGCGAGCGAGCGCGTACTGTACTACTCACTCGAGTTCGGAGCTCGGAGACGTTCGGTTTCGGTCGGTCGATCGGACGGATCATCGTATATCGTATCTTTTCGTGCTTGCGCTCTTGCGGTCCGCGAGCGAGCGAGCGCGTACTGTACTACTCACTCGAGTTCGGAGCTCGGAGACGTTCGGTTTCGGTCGGTCGATCGGACGGATCATCGTATATCGTATCTTTTCGTGCTTGCGCTCTTGCGGTCCGCGAGCGAGCGAGCGCGTACTGTACTACTCACTCGAGTTCGGAGCTCGGAGACGTTCGGTTTCGGTCGGTCGATCGGACGGATCATCGTATATCGTATCTTTTTGTGCTTGCGCTCTTGCGGTCCGCGAGCGAGCGAGCGAGCGCGTACTGTACTACTCACTCGAGTTCGGAGCTCGGAGACGTTCGGTTTCGGTCGGTCGATCGGACGGATCATCGTATATCGTATCTTTTCGTGCTTGCGCTCTTGCGGTCCGCGAGCGAGCGAGCGCGTACTGTACTACTCACTCGAGTTCGGAGCTCGGAGACGTTCGGTTTCGGTCGGTCGATCGGACGGATCATCGTATATCGTATCTTTTCGTGCTTGCGCTCTTGCGGTCCGCGAGCGAGCGAGCGCGTACTGTACTACTCACTCGAGTTCGGAGCTCGGAGACGTTCGGTTTCGGTCGGTCGATCGGACGGATCATCGTATATCGTATCTTATCGTGCTTGCGCTCTTGCGGTCCGCGAGCGAGCGAGCGCGTACTGTATAGGTAGCGGCACGTAAGTCTAGCGCTGACCGTTCCTGCGCAGAAGTCGAAAATAAGGTATTACGGGGGAGTGAAGAGGACGCGCGGGGGCGTGCGTGAGCGCTTATTGGCTCTCCAGTCGTACTCCGTCCCGCGCACCGATACGACACCCCGCTCACTTCTGGTAGTTCTGGTTATACAGTTGCGTACTAAATTGTTATTACCGTCGTCGTTTTGTTAAGTTTGAGTTTGTTTTTTATTGACTGTTTTAATTAAGTTAGTGTTTATTTGTGATTTTAAACAGTAAATATGCCTAGAAGAAATACTGTTTTGAGAAGACAGGCACGGAAAATGATATATGACGTGCATTCTTTTTTAAAGACAGAAAGTAATGAATTAATTGATTCCTTGAAACATATTAAAAGTCAGATTGACGAAACTACGAATATGTTGCTCAGTCACTTGGACATTGTTATTTAATTTTATTGGAATTTGTTATTTGCGTCAATGAAGACAGTTCCGAAGATGATTCTGACGATTCTGATAATGATGATAATGATGATGCTAATGATAACCCCTCAACCCTCAACCCTCATCAAGAAAACGGCCTTGTACCGGCCAGGCATACGGCAGTTTAGTGGAAGGCGTGCTACCCCTGTCAGATTCTGATTAATGTTTTTTAATAAAAATTGTAAAAAAATATATAACTTTATTTTTACCTCCCTATATTAGTGATGAGACTAGTTTAAACGAACTACCTTAGATATAAAAGAAGGACAAACAAAGACAATTTTTTTTATTAGTAAGGATTATTGTAATCAACTTGTAGTGATAACAATTGCGTGTACCTATGCGCAGCTATCCCCTCCACGATTCGTTCACCGCTAGACTTACGTGCCGCCACCTATACTACTCACTCGAGTTCGGAGCTCGGAGACGTTCGGTTTCGGTCGGTCGATCGGACGGATCATCGTATATCGTATCTTATCGTGCTTGCGCTCTTGCGGTCCGCGAGCGAGCGAGCGCGTACTGTACTAACTAACGGCCGTATTCATAAGCGTCCTACAAGCCTGTTTTAACTAAAATGGCGGTAAAATTCGTTTGCCCTTATCTGTCACTTTGATATTTATGTTCGTAAGAAAGGGACAAAGCACATTTTATTTAGCAGAGGCATTTTAAGTTTTATGAATAAGGGGGTAAATGAACTAAGAGCAGAACCGTTACGGAGCAGTTCGTTCTAGTACAGTGACGGGATCTAGTACATTTGAGATCTTAGTACATGTACTACACAAGCCTAATTATTACTCCAAAAGAAAGAAGGCAATAAAATATGCCTAGCGACGGAAATCCCATTCAGATATCTCAAAGAATTACGAAGCTGCGACCGTTTTAACCCATTCAGGGCCCATGACGACACATATGCGTCAGACCGCCGTAGTCGCTTTCCGCTACATACGAGGAAAACCACGGGATCGGCTACGAGCGTAGCGCGTAGCTATTCTGGGCAATGAATGTGTTAATATTGCTTGTTAGAGAGAGAAAACGGTCGCAGTTAGTGACGTCACAATCTGCGAGCGTCATAGTAAATGACAATCGTTTCATATGAAGGCGCGTTTTGCGGAAAAGGGACAGATACATACCCCTTCGTATGTGATTTGGCCTGTTTTCGGCTTGACCATGACTTTTGGGACACGTATAAACTTATAAGTATAACATGTGTTTCTGGTGTATCTCGTCTCCTTAATAAAAAGATAGGCAACGCGCTTTTCATTCTTCTGGAATGGCAAGCGTCTATAGGCTACGGTATCTGTTTGCCATCAGGCAAGGTTTTCCACCGTCGTAGCACAAAAAAACAGTAAAATAACGATCCTAATGACCAAAATTGATTCGCAGACTGATAATCGAATCCAAACGCAACTACATCGCCAAAGTCGTGAAGTCCGTGGACAGAATCAAAACGGTGCTATCCGAACTGCGCCAGCACGAAGAGAAGAAGATTCCGCTGCAGATGAAGATGTTCACCGAGCTGAACGACAAGCTCTCCGACAAGAGGAAACAGATCCTCATTGATGAGAGCGTGTTGGGCAAGCGGAGGCACATCTTGAGAGACGAGATTGCTAAGCAAGAGGTAAGATACAGACTGTAAGCGACAATGTACAGTACTTTTTAGGGTTCCGTAGCCAAATGGCAAAAAACGGAACCCTTATTAGAGTGGGGTCTAAGTTTTGAACCGTGTATTTTGAAAATATAAAAAAAATCATGGACAGGGCTTATTAAATTCTTTCAGCGAAAATTGTTCTGAACAAGATCGGTTCAAAGGTTTTTGAGATATTTCTAAAAAGCTGCCTTCCTTAAAGAAAAGGACGTAAGTGCCATAAGATTTCAGTAACGACCTTTTTAATAGGCACGGAACCCTTCGTTGTGCGTGGTCCGACACGCACTTGGCCGCTTTTTTATATTAGTACGTTTTCTCAAACATGCAATGAAATATTGACGTTGTGTTCTTCATAATGGGCTTCGAAGTGTCACGTTTCGGGCGGAGCGAGATCCGTAATGGCATTCCATACAAAATTGGAGGCCTAAGGCCTGCAAGATAGTCTTTCTTAATTTCCATTCTACAACTTGTGGCACAGGATCACTGCTTCAGCCATGAAAATAAAAGTTTGAATTCTTGGAGTTTTTTTTTTTTCATTTATTTAATTGCATGTTTGAGAAAAGCACTATACATACCTCATTTGTTACACCCCGTCCCGGTTGCGAGCTACGTACATCCAGGAGTCTCAAACTCTCTGTCCTATTTCACCGTACTGGTTTCCTCTCAAATTCCTTCGCTGTTCAGGCTATTCGTCTGTGGAATGATCTCCCTCTTACCGTCAGGCAAGCTCAGAGCAAGTTCACCTTTAAATGCAAGTTGCGTAAGCATCTCTTATTAAACATTGATGATCCTCATGATATCTTTGTTCGGGTACATTTAATTGTATGTATTTATGTAAGTATAAGTAAGTTTATATTGTATGCATTATATATGTATGTATATTAATTAAATTAATTGATTTGTGTTTCCATTCGAGTCTCTGTACTTAGGATCCTGCACCACTAAAGTTTCTGTTTAGCCCAATGGTTGACTGGTAGAGAATGCCTTAAGGCATTAAGTCCGCCAATTGTACTTCTATTTTTATATTTGTGCAATAAAGTTTAAATAAATAAATAAATAATACCTCGGCGTGAAAAGGTGGTTGTCAGCCTCATAAGTCTCATAACTATCCGACCTCGCTACGCTCGGCCGTCTATATGTACTCGGCCGCCGGCAACCCCTTACTTCCCGGCCTCTGTAGAAATGTACTATTTCTCAAAAATGGGCCGCAAAGTGAACATAACTCCTACACATTGGAAGGTAAAGTGTATAGTTTAAGGTCAGATCTAAATTAAAAAATAAAAAACATTGCAGGCCGTCTGGAATGTTATATATAAATTCCTTTATTTGTCGAGTACCAAATTAAAAAAAAAGTAGAAACTGTCATTATAAAAGACGGCACAGCTTGTATTCAGCCAATTCAACTCGTATTTTTCTGTTGCAAACACGACGTTTTTGTATGTGTCTGAAATAGATTGCGTTTTTTTGGTAGAAAAATACACTTGCGATTCTGTTTAAAAAAAAAACGGCGGGAAATCGTAATATTTTCACGTTGTGCAACGATATTTAAAGTTTATATAAATTTAGTATTTTTTATTCCCCCATTTTTGGGGAAAGACACTATATTAGCCTTAGCCGGAATGGCAATTGCAGGCTTCGTATTATAATTAAACGGACTCGCAAGCTCGTCCGTTTAAACAAATACTCAGCCTGCAATTGCCTCCTTCCCGGCCACCGCAATAATGTACTATTCCAGAGACTCAAAAATAAGCGGCGGACGCGTAACTCAAGACGGATGTACTTTAGAGCTGAGCTGCCACAGTAACTATTGTTTGTATGGAAGTACTCTACACGTCTAACCAGCACGTCTAGCACACGACGGCCGCGACATACTCTCGATTTTTATCGCACTGTACCTCTTCTTCTAAGTGTTCTAATAAGAGAGAGACGGATAGTGCGAGAAAAATCGAGAGAGCTCGCGCGCCGTCGCGTGCTAGCCGTGCAGGTGGCGTTAAAAAAAGGCACCAGTTGCCCATACATCTCCAGCAAAGCCCTTTGATTTACCCTCAATTTGTCTTTCCAGCTCAACCAACGCGACCTAGCCGACAATCTCAAACTGCACGGCATCCAGGCAGAGATAGGGAGCTGCGAGAAGGAGATATCAGAGATAGCGGAGAAGACGAACGGGTTCAACATGGACCTGCTGAAGGAGAAGGGAGCGCTCGCCGGCAAGGAGAAAGAGATCAGCAAGGAGAGGGAGCGGAGTAGAGGGAAATTGCACGCGCATAAAGTGAGCATATCTACCCCATCCATACTTCACTACGTACTATAGTTTCTGTCAAGAATTACATTTTTTTTTTTTTCCAAAAACTTTGTTACATTGCACAAACATACAACTTCGCCAAACTGCAAGGCAGTTTGTTGGCGAATAAAACACTCTTTAAAATATATAAACTTAATTTTAAGTGTGCTGGTAACAACATGCATATGTACGTACGAGTACATTGGTAACAGCCTTTATCAGCTTTATCACTGTATCCGTATTTTACGAGGATACTGACTATTTTATTCTAATACCTACAACTATTAAAACTACATAAATGTGGGTAGACTATTTTGTTTACAATATACCGGGTGGAAAAATCGAATGCAACATGGATGGCAACTACCTTAAATATTGTAAATAGCACATTCTGTGTAAAGGAAACATTCCTTTGTTTTTAAAAACAATAAATTCTGCATTTAAGGATTTATGAAAAATCGCTTGCCTTAGTCGGGACTCGAACCGGTCAAATGTGACAAAAAATAACGTGCTCTATTTTATGATGCAGATTGAAAGGGTAACTGATAAGGTTCATTTTTCTCTAAATAACAAATACAATCAGAATAACGGAGTGCCATGAAAATTTAAAACTAAAAACTAAACCGGTTCGAGTCCCGACTGAGGCAAGCGATTTTTCATAAATCCTTAAATGCAGAATTTATTGTTTTTAAAAACAAAGGAATGTTTCCTTTACACAGAATGTGCTATTTACAATATTTAAGGTAGTTGCCATCCATGTTGCATTCGATTTTTCCACCCGGTATATATAGGAAAGGTATGACGATGACATTTGTGTCTTTTATTGCGTATGCGCTTCTTCCAAAAAGGTACCCATCAGAATGTCTTTAACTTTTGATTTAAATATACGTATACTTTTGCAATCCTTTTCTAAAAAACTTATATTGTTTTAAATACGAGGTATCAGATACCTTCTTGTCCTTTGTCCATAATAATTATTAGATCTTGGTTCAATGTACATTCCTTGGCTTGCTTGCTTTGGTACAAGCTTTTATTGCCGACTGTACTTTTCTGGATACCATCATCACCTACTCGCTGAGACGATTGTAACGAGCCCTAACTCGATGGGGTTATGTGTATCATCAGATCAGCTCCACGTCATTATAATATTGCATTGTCACGCGATTTGCATATTCGTGCAAAATTTCAGCTCAATCTGAAACCGGGAAGTGGATCAAATTTAACCTGTCGTCGAAATCTTGCAATTTGATTACAGACAACGGGACTGGTGAAACTAAATAAAAACTTGTAAAAACAAAGTAGCTTTCCCTATGTATGCTTAGATCTTTAAAAGTACACAACGAATTTTGATGCGGTTTTTTTTAATATATAGAGTGATTCAAGAGGAAGGTTTATATGTATAATATAGTACCCGTGCTAAGCCGGGGCGGGTCACTAGTAATATTATAAATGCGAAAGTGTGTCTGTCTGTTTGTCTGACTTTTACCTCTCACGCTCTACACTTTCGCAACCAGACTAAAAATGGAACAATACACCAGAAACCGACAGAACTCGCTAGGCGTGTAGGTTCATACTACTGCCCGCCTAGCGGGCTCAGCCGGCATCTGAGCAAACATTACGAGTGCCTACCAGGCGGGTTCTTGGTTGCGAACGTGTTAAACCGCTGAACCGATTGAAATAAAAATCTCTCGTGGGTTGTTAGAGACGTCAATAAGTAACAGTTATGTGTAGATTTCATATATTAAAGTGCATAAACAGCATGCTAATATCGAAAACAGAGCTTTTTTAGACCATGTTTTAATAAATCATAAAAAATGTTTTTTTGGACGTATCCATAAAACTGAATTTTTTGCCTGAAATTGTCAAAGTTTGGTGCCATATACCCCGAAAATTGTGAGTTTTGAAGTAAATAAGGGATACCATTTCGGTAAATCTCGTTGTTGTTAATACGATAAGCCTTAAAAAACACATTGGGAGCTAGGAGCCGCTTAACAGCATATTAGCTAAAATAGGTTTGATGAATTTATATACATAAAGATAGAAAAATGCACGCCGTTTGACCAATTGTAATATCGTATTATAACAATAGTACATTACTTACCCTAGGCGGTAAAACAAAGAAAGAAGAAGGCAAGGGCGATAAATATGCGATCTGAGGCTTTCTTTATTACCGCTCGTGGTGAACATTTTACGTCTCTCCCTGGCCAAGAGTTGGAATTAATTGCAGCTTTATGGCCAGGTATGACGTGAAAAAAAAAACACTGGTCCAAACGGCATTTTTTAAATGTGGCATCAGAAACCTATCCCTGATATATAACTGTGTTTTTGTACACGGTATAAGTTTGCTTATCTCGTTCTGTCTACTTTCCTCTCAATTGCTCAAAGGTTAGCTGGAAGAGATCCCTTATAAGTTCGCCTTTGTACTTTGATCTATTGTGTAACATATATATTCTTTAACCTGTTATTGTGTACAATAAAGTCCTTACGTACATACATACATACATAACTACAGTATTTTAATATCACAGGAACAACTGAAACAGTGCAAACAAGAGTTACAAGACATGATAGACAAAGGCATAGAGAAAACGTACAAGGAGAAATACTACGAGCTAACAGTCACCAAAGCGATGAAAAAAGACATGAAGGACTACTCTATGGCGCTAGAGCGGTGCTTACTAGAATTCCATAAGGAGAAGATGAAGAATATCAACTTAATTGTAAGGTAAGAGTACATCGTTGGTTTGTGTGAAGCCTTTACGTGAGCGAAATGTCATCCCGCTCGAATGTGGAGCAGCCCAACTGGGGAAGTACCTCCGCCTTGCAGAAGACCACAGCCATAATAACACTACTACTTGCTCTGTAGTAGTGTTGTGTTCCTGGAGGTGAGCAAGCTCGCCAGAGCTCCCGGGGATGCGTTGTGTTGAGAGCGAGGGAATTTGTTCCTTCAGCTGTCGACACGGCGAATCCTCAAACATATCAAGGGTCGGCAACGAGCTCCTTTGGAGTTGCATTCGTCAATAGGCTGCGGTGTCCGCTTACCATCAGGCGGGCCGTACGTTTGTTTGCCACCGTCTGTATTAAAAAAAAAAAGCCTTTGCTAGTTAATAGTAGATTGTGTCCCAAAGAAGCAAAATGAAATATTTAGCGCGAAGGTTACATTGAAGTTACAGTGAAGCGAAATAACTTTCATATCTTCAGCGTACCGAGGGATTTAAGTGTTTACGCCGAAGACGGAAATAATTTTGCTACCGGGTGTCATATTGCTTTTCACACCATAAGAATAAGAAAAAAACAATATTGTGTAAAGAAAAATGATTTTCTTTTTCACACAATAAAATATCGGCGCCCATATAATGTACGGGGCAAAAATCCGCATCTTCTATATCTCTGTCTCTTGAATAAAGTGAGAAAAAGATATGTGCACGCGGATTATTGGGCCGTACATTATAGGTACCCGAATATCAAAGTGACAGCGGCGGTAAGCGTAACCCCTCTCACCAAAAGACCATTTCTCTAACCTTATATAGAATAAGGTAAGGTCAACTGGGGCAAATGCGTCGATGGGGTAAATGCGTTTCTTGATGATATCTCCGAAACGGAACATTTTAGAACTATTACAATCGTCTAAATTGAAAGTTTGGTAACCATACTTTGAACATCGAGGGCTTTAATAGTTCTATACCTATAACAACAATTTAGAACAGTTGAAAAACCCTCGAGATTTTCATTTTAAGGTCCAATATCTCAAAGTCGGCTGAACAGATTTTCTTGAAACATGGCTAAGAATGCTCGGGATAAAATTATCTATGACACAAATAAAACCGCATTCAAATCGGTCCATCCCTTTGGGAGCTACGATACCACATACAGATACACAGACACGTTAAACTTATAACACCCCTCTCTTTGCGTCGGGGGTTCAAAATGTTGCGTTTCGAATAAATATCTTCAAAATATACATTTACCCGATTGTCGCATTAACCCTGGTAGACCTTATAGTTAGCTGATGATGATGATGAGATACAGAAACAAAGTAAAACATGACTATACGTTAAATACCCTTATCACGAAACAAATTATTTAATTAAATATTTTTGTTTTCGTGACATTTTTAACGAGGAAGTTACCCCGATCATTTCGGGGGATGCTGTCGGGGGCTACAGACGAAGATGGTTTATTTTTCCATTATATTCTTTCTCTGTATCATATCGTTTATGACTGTACGTATTTACAGAGAAATGTGGAGGAAGATCTACAGAGGGAACGACATCGACTACATTGAAATAAAGACTGACGGCGGATTGGCGGAGGACGCGGAGCGGTACAAATACAATTACAGGTAATTTTGTATACTAACTACTAACACTTTCACTGCCGGCAGCCCACTAGGCGTGTTTTCCGGTAGTATTTTTGCTAAGAAGCGAGATACACATTGCACATTGCCGACAGACTTCGTAAATGTGTTATTCCCATATATCTTCTGGGTTGTTCGAACCAGAGCTCGGACAGGGTGAGCTATTCTTATGTCATTAATGTCATGCGTTAATATTAATATGGATACACCCTGAAAATAAATATTAAAACAAAACGAAACTTTAATTGAACTATAATGATAATGCATTGCAAAAAGAGTACTCTCTACGATTTTTAATTTATTATAAAGTTTCTGTGTAAAAGAACTATCAGTTTTTCTATATTTACTATTTTCAACGTATTTCTTCTTACGTTTGATATCGACTTAAGTATAGATATAATTCAACAAAGTAAGGTACCTAATTAAATTACACTTTGGACAAATACCATTGACAGGTATGTCCATGTAATGCAAACTCTCAAAACAGCTCACCCTATCCGAGCTCTGGTTCGAACACTCTTATTCACAGTAAAACCTAACTTGTTAGCAAAAATGTGCTTTCCCTTTCTCACGAACACAAATGACAGATAAAGACAAACGAATTTCAACGGTATTTTGGCTAAAATTGGTGTGATATTTAAGTGTGAATTTTAAGAATTATAAAGATTTTGAAGAAAAATGAGGTAAATCCTTTTTATAATGTGCATGATTCTCGAGAAAAATTAAATGAATGCTTTTCTGATAGGCTAGGTGCAGATGGTGCTATCTCTAAACACGCATATTTTTGAGTCTATAGCAGTTTTACTCGGTAGACCCAAACCTCAGAAAATATAGTGTTTGATTTCCTAGTTGATAGTTGAGACCTAAACAGTTTACCGACTTTATTTTGTGTCCTGATAGAGAGCTACGGTAGCCTAGTCGTTCAGGCAAGCGGCTGTCAAGCGGCGGTCGTGTGTTCGAATCCCGGGTTCGTACCAATGAGTTGGAAGGTCAGATGGCAGTCACTTTCGTAAAACTAGTGACTATGCCAAATCTTGGGATTAGGCGTCAAAGCGGACCCCGGGCTCCTTTAGGGGCACTACCGGGAACAACGCTAGGAGGATGATGATATTGTGTGTTGACTGTTGATAGTAAGTGGATAATGTGTTGCAGAGTGGTGCAGTGCAAGGGCGGCGTGGAGATCGACATGCGCGGGCGCTGCAGCGCGGGACAGAAGCTGCTCGCCTGCCTCATCATCCGGCTCGCCTTGGCGGAGACCTTCAGCACCAGGTTACTCATCTCTTACACCCGTTACACATTAGGGATGTTACGAATATTCGCATCATTTTAAATATTCGCATTAACATTCGCATTGGCATCAAACGATGCGAATATGTGTCGCGTCGTGGCGTGTTTCGCCCGCGCCGGCCGCCTGCCGCCGAGCCGTATTAATGTTTACCGATAGAAACCACTTTGAATTGGGACTGGTGACTTGTGATTGCTTGATTAGTTTGGCTTGTTTTGTTTTGATACCTATCAGTCGGTTGTTGCGCTTACGTAGATAAACAATTAGTTCGTGTGTTTACAATAGTGTTTGAAGACTTTTGGGTTATTTTGAGTTATAAGTGTACTTCCTTAATATTCGCGTTCGCGAATGTAACAGAACTGAAATTCGCGACATCCCTGTTACACACTGCGACTTTTCGCAGCGGTTCAAACGCGCGCTTCACGAATGAACGACGACTGACAAATGCATCGCGACGCTAGCCATAGATCACCTGTCATTATTGTCATTATTTATTTATTTAAATCACGCAACAAAGGCCCGTATTACAAATACTTTAAAGACTAACATACAGCCAAGGAATTTGATTCGCGTACCATCTTAAGGTGGTTCGACGACCATACAAAACATACCATATGCATACCATGCATACGTATCGTCAACGCTCAGGTATGGAATAATTTTCTGGGGTAATGGTACGAATTGTGAATCGGTATTTAGAGCACAGAAAAAGTGTTTGCGAGCGATGTGTGGGTTACGGCCTATGGAATCATGTAAACCTCATTTTATACACCTAAACATACTTACTGTTCCTTGTCTGTATATATTGGAGGATTAGCTTTATTTGTAAAATCGAATCCAGACCAATTTAAATATTTTTCTAGTAATAGGTTACGTAATCAACTGTTTGCAGCCTCGTCACACACGGCGCACATGTCAAAAAAGTGTTCTAGGAATGGCCCCAAGAGTGTTCAACAAAATACCAAAGGCCATTCGAGACTTAGAAAGTGTTAGAGAATTTAAGAAAGCACTGCATTATTATTTACTAAAAAAAGCATATTACTCTGTAAAGGAATATTTAAATAATGTAAGTAATGCCTATAAAGTTCAACATTTTGTACGCCGCAAGGTAGAACATAGCAGAACTACAAGAATGCCTGTGTATTGAACACCTATCATATCACCTATGGTTCACAAATAAAGTATTTTGTCTTGTCTTGTCTTGTCAAAACGTCGCAGGCTTACGGCGTGATACTTTAAGAAACTGATGCACACATAAATCAAAGATTGATACTAAAGTGGCCGTCAATAGAATTAGCTAACTATGTAAACAAACCGCCATATTGAAATTGTCTTTCACTATGGCGGTTTGTTTACATAGTTAGCAAATTCCATTGACGGCGACCTTGTCTGAGTTTATTCGTAATGTTTATCTGTTGCTAATGAAAAAACAATTTATTTTCACTGTTGTCAAAAACTCTATTGTATATTGTGAAATAAAGAAATCTAAAATCCCCCCACGAGGTGGACTGATGACCTGGTAAAGGTTGCTGGAGTCCGCTGGATGCTGGTGGCGCAGGACCGGTCACTTTGGCACTCTTTGGGGGAGGCCTATGTCCAGCAGTGGACGTCTTTCGGCTGATATGATGATGAAATCTAATCTAAATCCTCAGATTCGGCGTGTTGGCCCTAGACGAGCCGACCACAAACCTCGACCACGAGAACATCAAGTACCTCTGCATGGCGCTCAACGAGATAGTCCAAGAGCGGATGGGTCAGAAGAACTTCATGTTCATCATCATCACCCACGACAAGGAGTTCATCGACTCGCTAGGGCACATCGACCAGGTGTCCCACTATTACGAGGTGTCGAGGAACGTTCAAGGGAAATCGGAGGTGAAGAAAGTGTGTTTCTCTTAATTTTTGTTATCTCACTTTGAAAATGCTTTCAAAAGTGTATCTTGTACATTTTTCTTGATTGGTTTTTTTTTACACGGGTCGTGGCGAAGTTCCCCATACAAATGGCCATAGAAATGGTTAATTTTTGTGTCACAACGGATTTTTTTAACTACTACCGATTAACTAGGCTAACTACTGGCCAAGAATTTGGTCCTCATCCTAGACTATCCGTCTCTTTCTAAGCGTTCTAATTAGAAAGAGACAGGTAGAATATACTTGCTCTGTAGTAGTGTTCAAGTAGTAGTGTTGTGTTCCTGGAGGTGAGCATGGTCGCCAGAGCTCCCGAGGACGCGTTGTGTTGAGAGCGAGGGAATTTGTTCCTTCAGCTGTCGACACGGCGAATCCTCAAACATATCAAGGGTCGGCAACGCCCATGTTACTCCTTTGGAGTTTCATGCGTCTATAGGCTGCGGTGTTTGCTTACTATCAGGCGGGCCGTACGCTTGTTTGCCACCGTCGTTGTATAAAAAAAAAAATTGTGTTATCTCGCAGCGACACAGCTCGCCGGCTCTTATTAGAAAACTTAGAAAGAGACGTATAGTGCGAGTAAAATTGAGAGCCTTCTGATAGCCGTTCATGACGTAGTAAATTAATTATAAACACTGTTTATGTTATATTATGAGCCTGCTGTAACTAGTTTCGCTATATACATGTCGGCCTACCGTGAAAGGCATTGGAAGTTTTCCCTCTCTGTCAGACTTGCGAGTTCGTACGCAAGTGCGACAGAGAGGGGAAACTTCGAATGCCGTTGGCGGTAGGCCCTGTCTCTGTACCATTCATTTCGTATGGCAATTAGGTCTCTGTCAGAAACGCATACCATTGACACTACCACCTTTCTCCCCGTGAATGTCGTACAATAGGGTTGAAGTGTGTGGGCTAGCAACCTAACACAGCAATGCTCTGAGTAATGATAATGACTAACCCATTGGCTACTGTTTAATATTAATTAAATATGACAATTACATAATTATAGCCTACAGTATGAGTAAATGTTGCGCCTAGAAAATATACCTATTACCTAACCAAGGCAGGAAGTATAATGGTAAAAAAAACGGAATTTTGCGTTAAAAATGTAAAAGGTACACTTTTAGTGAAAACGCCGTTGTAAACCTTATTGAATTGCAATTAGGTCCATATTCTCTGTGATTACTTTCACTGTTTTTTTTTTTTTGTTTAAGAAGGTTGCTAGAGCTGTGCCTTTTTTTAAATAACAGATATATATTTTGTAATATTGTTTTCAGTCATCGGACGGACATTGATTTGATTGAATGTGCATTATTATATGATTTGATTTATGAATATAATGTTAAAATTGATTGGAAAACTCGTTAAAATTGGAATGCAATGAGTTACCAAATTTGTAAAACTACGTCCACGACAAGAAACATAATAATGTACAGTGTTGTAAAAATAAACAGCAACGTATTTCAGCTATCTCTTTCGTTCTCCATTTAAAAGAAAGAGACGGCGACAGACTTCTTATAGAATATGGGTGCGTGATTTTTAATTGCTTAACATTAGGTCGAAAAATGCTAACCTCGTGAGGACCACCGTACTATACAAAAAGGCATTTTAAATTTGAATCATAGGTGTTGGAAATAGTGTTGAATTTCTTTTGTTGTAAACATGCGGAACAAAATAAATGGTACTTTATTCCAATAGAAAATGATTTAAATTCCTTTGAGAGAATAAGTCCTATAAGAAGGTATGTGGGCTTTGGGAGGTTGTCAAACGTAATTTCCTTGCGTAGAATTGACAAAATCGCGACTCTATAATATAATTTTCCTATTTTTTGACATGCTATTTCCAGAGTAGTTCTAATAATTCCCGTAATAAATACTGTGTAAGTGATTAGTGCAATCAATTAGTGTTAATATTATCAAACTTATATGTGTGATTGGAAAAAAATACATGATTTTGGCAACTTATGGATCCTTTATTACATAAAAAATTGTAAAAGGTCGTACAGCAAAGTGACCATGTCAAGCATTCAAGCATTTTGCAAAATCACTGTAATGTACGATTCCCACCTCAGCGGATGCGCGAGCACCCGGCGGCAGCCGACCACGCTTTATAGAGAGCAGTAAGCATAGTAATAGCCGAACGGAGCCGGTCAGGTGCGACGGCAGCCGAGCGCAGCCGTCCACGTCCGCGAGGAGCCGACCGGCAAATCATTTCAAATATGATATTTAACGTCTGTATTAAAGATTCAAATTCCTTTGCCAACTTGTAAAATGCGGCCAGGCGCCGCCCGGTCGGTGAGCATCGTACATAATATGTCATGTTTGTCAAATAAGGTACAGTACAGTCGACCGCATTATCTTTGCGATTAACATACACATATTGCAATGGTAACTGATTCGGTATTATGATGAACTGTTTTTGCTGTTGAGACGACCACTTGCGAAGATGTATAGGGCCCCAGCCTTTTATGTAATTAAATTGGCATTAATGCGTACAAAATTAAATTGATCAATGGTAAATCCTTATCGTTAACCTTTTGCACGCCAGCGACGTCATTAGTGATCACCGTCAGTCAAATACGAAGCCTCAGAACTGACAGTTGACAACATTATTTGAACCGCCTTTGCGAATAATATTTATTTCAAACCTGCAATTCAAAAAAGAGTCATTATTCCCCCAAAGAGGGATCAAAGTTGTACGTTTCGTTCCTGATCCTGCTATTCAGAAAAAAACGAGTGTTGCCCATATCACATGAGGGATTTCACTTTTTCTCATAGAACATGGGAAAAACCATATGTGCCAGTCGGCAGCAAAATTATTTCCGTCTACTTTAAAATCCCTCGCGTAGTTCAGGATTCTATTGTGGAATCTTTCGCTTCACTCAGGATGCAATATACCGCTCTCGCCGTAAATGTATCATTTTGCCCCCTTGAGTCACAATCTACTATTCCACGATTCAAAAAGTCCCCTTTTTCTACTACACCAAGAATTTATTTCATGGTATTTACGTACTGTCTAGACTTAGCTCTATTATCTTGCAACAGTTTAGTGTGTCGATTTGATGTGTGGCGTTCAAAGGGTTAAGGGTCAGTATCCACCGGAGCTGTGTGCGAGGTAAAAATACACCAATAGCATTGCTAGCCTCGCTGACGCATCTTTACTATTGGTGAATTTCTTTCGCTCAGTTAGCACAAGACGGCGGGTCAGCTGTCTCGCGCATCTAGACTATCTTTCCCTTTCTAATTAGACGGAGACGGGTAGTGTCGCGCGTCGTTTTGTTTAACCGTGGTGATGAATACTCACCCTAAAAGTATTGTATTGTGTGCTTGATTGTAAACGTAAATAACAGTTGTGTATGTGCAAGTACTGTGGGCATTATGAACGGACAAAATACATGAAAAAAAATGGTGCATTCATTTTAATCAAGTTTTGTATTTTGTAACTAACATAAGATCACGCATTACTTATTTTTTTCAAGTAAAGATTCCGCAGTAAGGTCAGTAAGGTCGATTCTCCATACAAACGTAGTTTTTTTTTTTTTTTTTTATTACACGATAAAAATTACAATATACATTTGCACAAATGTCAAGATTACAAGAATTTCTACCATGTTCGTCAATTTTAATAATAAAGACTTAATGAGATAATGAGTCAGTTGACTGTCAAATACAAAATATTATATTATTCTATCTCCCGAAAAGGATCGTCATTCATTATACACAATAACATAATATTTTCTAAACTATTTATAAGTATGTCAAAACTACATATTTTAAAACTACTTACTTTCTCATTTTAAAACTACGTATTGGATCGTAACGAAACTTTGTATGTACAATGTCATGAGGTATATCTGGTGTCTGGTGTGTGGTGGTGTTATCTGGTTGGCTGGTGTCTAATTAGTTTATGTAGCTTCAGATACCTTAGTAAAAAAACACAACGAATTTAAGTATTTCATACAAAACTTGTTTTTGCTGTATTTTGTTTGTTTTATAAACTGGAACCATATAAACTAATTACTAGAGCTGGGTCGTTTGGACTTTTCCGTGAAACGAAACGTAACCTTTTTTTTCTCACAAAACTGTTTTGAGAAACAGTTTCACAAATAACTAGTTTCTCCGTGCGTTGGCGCCGTCGCCGGTCGCCAAACGAAGTGAAACGAAAAAACGGATGAAACAGTTTACAGTGTTCGAGTTACGTTTTCACGTTTTGCATTGCAACCGTTGCGTGCGACTGTCGCCTTCTACTCGTAGCTCCTTGTCATCGTTTTTATAAAAACAGTTTGTGTTTCTAGCCACAAACTGTTATTCCGTTATTGTACGAGAAACCGTTTTTGAAAACGCTTACGGGAAAAAACGCCCAGCTCTACTAATTACAGACATAGTTAGACCTCAGGTCATTGTATATGCAAAATTTCGTCACAATCCAACACGTAGTTTTAAAATAAGAACGAAACTCCGTTTGTATGGGAAGGTGAAATTCGGCCGAGCTTACTGCGGACTCTTAAAAATGGTACATTGTATTTGTTAGTGTATGAGTGGAAGTTTTAGTGGGAACCTATTTTTCTATTATTATAGTATAATAATGCCCCATGTACGAATTAGATTTCAAAATAGTGTAGTTTTCATTAAAATGTTCGTATGTGTAGGTAATTATTAATGTCTTATTTCTAAATAGTTGTAAGGTAAAGTGGATACAAGCGGTCAACTAGAAATAAACAGATTTCTATTTAATATTCGTTTTATTTATTACAAAAAAGCATAGGTTATTCAATTGTGACGAGTCCTTTCATTGAAATAGAGCCGTAATTAAAATGCCTTTCATATTCAACTTTTGTGGTTGCCTCCTTTACCGCAGTTTACCGCGTGTGGAGCAGGATGGCAGTGCAAGTTTATGATACAAATAATACTGTCGTCTCGAGCGGACAAAAGTAGGTTTATCAATACTTGGACGAAATGATTAGAAACAAGCTATTACTGGCCCATTTAGCAATATTACAAGAGGCGCTTGACCCCTTGACTTGGCTTTGGTCCTTTAACTTGCTTAATCTTTAGACATCGTAAGCCTCCTACCCATTAGGGCAGCTATTAAGCATGATCCGTCTTATGGTTACGTTTTACGTGACGTTTCAGTACGTTAAGGCCATAAAACTTATCGTGCTAGTCAGGTTGGTAACACAAAAAGCATAGCGGCGTAAAACCAGCGGCGCTACCACGAACTTCGACAGTCGAAGTTCGAGTATTTCCATCTCTATCGCACTCCTTTACTCGAGTGACAGGGATGCATGTATTACGAACTTCGACTTTCGAAGTTCTTGGTAGCGCCGCTGCAACGCACTGGTGCGGCCTCCCGCGCCAGTCTGTTTCATTAAGGCTTTATTGGTACTTAAATCTGATTGTTAATTTCATTTGTCATTTTCTTTATTGGGGAAAAAACAGAAATAGAAATTACAAAGGAAAAGAAGTTATACTTAGATATTTAAAATCTATTCCCTAAGGCATTCCCACTAGGAGGTTATTACATAATTTCTAATATAGTGACAATGCCATCGGAACAAAACAAAGAACAGCTTAAGTATGTTTTACATATACTTATAATCTATTATATATTCGCACCGGATACGTAGTATTTCCGAACCTAATTTCAGTAATTCAGTTTATTTATTGCCAATAAGGAATCAATCCATGCAGTAATACATATAACAGCATAAAAACAAACATAGAAAAAAGAGTATTCAAGAATAGTAAGATAAGACTCGAGATGTCAAAATAATAGTCTAGTAGTAGTAGTCTAGTAGGTAGTTTTGACGACCGGTTAGTCTAGTGGGTAGTGACGCTGCCTACGAAGCTGAAGGTCCTGGGTTCGAATCCCGGTAAGGGCAAATATTTGTGTGATGAGCATGAATATTTGTTTCTGAGTCATGGATGTTTTCTATGTATTTAAGTATTTCTATCTATTAAATATATCGTCGTCTAGTACCCATAACACAAGCCTTATTGAGCTTACTATGGGACTAGGTCGATTTGTGTAAGATTGTCCCCTAATATTTATTTATTTATTTTATTTATTTAATAGTAATAGGAATAAGAAAAATCATAATATGTCATCACTTAACAGAATAAACAACATTGTTATATGTAATAAGAGTATAGCATTGAAATGTTCAAAGTAATCAAAACACAATCATGTACAAGAAATAAACAAAATCATGAAACAGTATCAAAATAAATTAAACAAGAATCATTAAAATAACAAATTAAAATAAATTAAACAGGAATCATTAAGATAACAATGTCAATATATAAAGTAGATCATGTCATTACAATCGCATTTACCTAATCAAATATCTTACCAAAATATTCATCTACATTATAGAATGGCCTACATTTTAAGAACAATTTCAATTTACCACTAATTTCTTTTATATTGGTAGAGTTTTTAATGTCCGGTTCCAGATTATTATAGATTTTAATACCAATATAATTAAAGCACTTTCTATAGGTAGTTAGCAAAATGAGATTCAGGCACTGCAAGATCTAAGTTGCGCCGTAACGGGTATCTTTCACATACCGTTGTTTTATAACAACTTAAATGTTTTTACACATACATACATATATGATAGATATACAGTGCGGTGATAGTAAATATATTATTTTCTATGAACAGATGCCGATGAGTTTCAGGGAAATAACCTTCAATAAATCTTATACATTTTTTCTGCATTAATAATATTTTGTTAGTGATGGAACTATTGCCCCACACTTCAATACCATAGCGAATAATACTCTCAACATAGGAAAAGTAAATAGTTTTTAAAGTTTGCTTTTCACTTATTTTTGCCATTGATTTTAGTGAGTAGCATGCGCTCCCTAGTCTTTTTACTACGTAGTTTATATGATCATGCCACTTCAGGCCCGGATCCAGTTCTATACCGAGGAAACGGATGGAGTCAGATTTACTAAATGGTAGATTCAGAGTACAATCTTCAGAATTAAATGCGCGCCTAAAAATCATGTAATAACATTTATATTGGTTCAGCGATAAGCCACATTTGGTCACTTCTTGTAGATCCGAGTAATTTTTTGTTGTCTGAACATTTAATTTCAACAAATTGTCTACGACCGGATAGATAAGAGGATAGCAAATTGAGAACAGGGCCACGAAAACCGTAGTATTCTAATTTGTAAAGAAGTATTTTGTGATCGACGCAGTCAAACGCTTTACTTAAATCACAGAATATTCCTGCACACTTCAATATTCCTGCCCAGTCATTGCCGAGATTGTATCTTTGCCTTTGAGAAATCCAAATTGTTGCAATGATATACTTAAAGGAGTTATTATTCATGTACCCTTCTATACGGTCAGCTAATACATTGATGGACAGTAGACGCCTATAGGCGTAATTCTATTGTTATTTCTATTGTGTCTGGAGTAGTGTCCATCAACGTGCTAAACATTTTTCAAAGATTTTTGCGATTATTGAAAGTAAAGAAATGGGTCTATAGTTATTTACCTGTGTATTTTTGCCTTTCTTATATATCGGTATTACCTTCGCACGTTTAAGTCTGTCAGGAAATATGCCTACTTTTATATGCTCGTTGAAAATATGACTGATAGGTGTACAAAAAATATCAATGTTGCTTTTTATTATAGTAGTGTGTATGTCATCTGGTCCGCATGAGTTACTATTTTTGAGATTTTGAGCAACTGATGACTTCGTGTTCCGTGACAGGTTTTATATTATAAACATTGATTTGGAGCTATCGATTTTTTTCGTATTTAATATTTTTTTATAGTCACTATTCGTACTAATGTTTGTAAGATTGTTACCAACATTGAGAAAATAGTCATTAAAAAGGTTACAGATTGCTTTGGGATCCTTAATGATTTCGTTCCCTTGCTCTATTTCCCATGCTAGTTCCTTACGCTTAGTTAGTTTACCAGTATTTTCTTTCACTAATTTCCAAACAGCTTTAGATTTATTTTTGGCTTTTTTAATTGTATTAGAGATGTGTACCTACTTGTTTTGGAGTAACTAGTACATTTTTTAGGACATTGATACATTTTAAAGTCCCGATTGAGCTTTTCATCAAACTTTCTCATTAGTTTGAAGTAAGTAAGGTAAGTCACGTCAACATTTCATTGCAAGTTTGAGAAAAAATTGTTAAATACGTGAAAGATTTTTGTGACGTCAGATGTGAAGGAGGTTACAAACTTTTATATTTTGCTGCTAGCCGATTCGACTTCATTCAAAACTGAACGCTATTCGTAAGAGTATAAAGCCGTTAAACACTTTTTGCAATAGCATATTCTGCAAACAAATTTGTAATTTTGTCCAAGCGTCCTTCACCGTTTTGCTATTGAGCAAATTCGAATAGTTCGAATTTGGACGTTATTCCTAAAGAGATAGCCTTGAAAAATATTTACCAACGGCAAAAACAAATTGATATTTTGTTCGCCGCCGCCGTCTGCTGTTCTTGCAAATTCGAATAGTTCGAATGGGGACGTTATTCCTAAAGAGATAAAGCTTTGAAAAATATTTGGCAATGGCAAAAACAAATTGGTATTTTGTTTGCCGCCGCCGACGGGCGAGCCGGCCCGTCCGCCTAAATAATTGATAATTGTTTATAAATTTGCGTCAAATTCATTTTTAGGGTGACACCGTAAGATGTCACGTGACTTGATCGAAAAACTGTTACAATGTTATTGAGTTTTCACTTCTGCCGGCACTCCCGGAGTGCAACCCGGTCTTTTTTTTTTCAGTTACTTGTTAGGTCCATAGCATTAAGTTTTTGATAGGAACCAACTCCTCCGTCGGCCATCTTTAATTTTATGGCGGCCATTTTGAATTAAGGTGCATTGGGGTAATTGCGAAATTGGGTATATTCCGAAAGTTTATGAAAACTACTAAACGCCGCGATATTTTTTTACTGGTAACATTACTTTAGACGCCATTGTTATCGACTTTGACGCTCCAATCGCAGTTCAGTTCGTCGCTGCTAGCATAAGTGTGTGAGTAACGTGCCGTCTCGACAGACCAGTGATTTTCGCACATTTTTGGGTGATTCGTAATAGCCCCAACACTCTTTTCTCGGAACCCAGGTAAGTAATTAAAATAACTGATTTTTAGTATTATAGGTTATTGTTTTTTACTGTTGATTGAGGGGAACACGAAGTCCACGTGTTGTTTTTCCTTTTATTTCGGAAATACCCCTCTGGGTTTATTACGATACACATATTCATTCGCAATAACCCCACCTAACATTTTCATAGAAATGGCCAGCGGTCCTCAACCTAGGTATTTAGGATAAAGAAATATTTAACTATGTGAGAGGTCCATATTTTCTTGCAATATTCAATCGTATGTATTAATCCATTACTTAATTACTTACTAATATTATAAATAGAAAAGACAGCAAAAAAGTATTGAAATTTATAAAAAATATCACGTACTCGAACGCTAAACGTGACTCTAATTCTGATATATTAAAATCGCAAACCAACCCGGAAATGGCAGTAAATATGGCAAATAGTTACCCCGCTAACGTCGGCAAAAATCTTGCAAGTAATATCGTAAATAAAGATGTCAGTATTAACACTAGACGTGCACAAATGACTCAGGCTAGTGTCGACTCATTTGTTTTGTATGACATAGACGAACACGAGGTAGAATCGCTGATAGGCAGTTTAAAAGAGGACTGCGCTGTCGGCTGGGACAATATCTCGAGTAGTATTCTAAAACGATTTAAGCAAATTTTAGTCAAGCCCTTAACGCACATTTTCCAGCAGTGTCTGGATGAAGGTATTTTCCCTAACATCTTAAAAAAAGCCATTGTGATTCCTATCCACAAGTCGGGTGACAAAGATAACATTAATAATTATAGGCCTATCTCTATACTTCCAGCTTTATCTAAAATAATAGAAAAAAATATGAATAAACGGCTGATTAACTACCTTGAACACAATCGAATACTCTCTGACCACCAATGTGGCTTTAGAGCGCAAAAGTCGACAAATGATGCAGTTTTTGGCCTTACTGATTATGTAACCTCTAACTTGGACCAAGGACAGAAAGCGTTAGCTATCTTCCTCGACCTTGCTAAGGCTTTTGATTCGGTATCTGTCCCAATATTAATTAGCAAGCTGGAGCAGATAGGAATCAGGGACAAGCAGCTATGTTTGTTCAAGGATTACCTCAGCAACCGCTTGCAGTTTGTTAAGGTTGCCAACTACATAAGTGCGGACCTCATGGTCGATTTTGGAGTCCCCCAGGGTAGCATTCTGAGCCCGACCCTGTTTCTCATTTTCATTAATGATCTGTGTGACCTTCAATTGAACCATGGCTCTCTAATATCATATGCCGATGATACAGTGCTATTGTTCTCGGGTAGTAGTTGGGCGGATGTATACGACTATGCTCAAAAAGGTTTCTGTAAAGTTACTAATTGGCTAAAGCGCAATTTACTAACCCTCAATGCTGAAAAAACGAAATATATGGCTTTTTCTATGAGAAGATCTGTGCAACCATCACACAATGACACAATCCGTGCGCACCATTGCTTTCTTGCTAATCAACAGGTATGTAAGACATGTCCTGCTCTATCAAAGGTCGATACCATAAAATATCTTGGCATAATTATTAATTCGAACCTGAATTTCCGAAGCCACCTAGACGTTCTTGCGGCTAGAGTACGTAAACTTATTTTTGTCTTTAAAAAGCTAAGAAGTGTTGCTAACAAAGAACTGATACATCGGATATATTCGGCTTTGTGTCAATCTATACTAACATACTGTATAACGTCATGGGGTGGGGCTGCGAAGACCATTCTATTGACACTTGAACGTGCTCAAAGAGCCATTTTGAAAGTGGCTACCTTCCGTCCGTTTTATTTTCCGACCACGGAATTGTACCAATCATGTAAAGTACTAACAGTTCGACAACTATTCATCAGGGGCGTAATTATAAAACAGCACAAATTGACTTGTTACAATCCTAATAGGCACACCAAAAGACGGATGGATATAATTTTTAGGCAACTTCACACTAAACACGCTTTTACTAACAGTTTATTCTCTTTCCTGGGCCCTTTTCTTTATAATAAAATAAATAAACAATGCCCCGTGTACGATCAAAATAGCAAAGTATGCCAAACTAAAATAACAGCATGGTTGCTAGCCCTGACCTACGACGAGACAGAAAATTTGCTTAGATACTATAGTGAAATAGTTCTGCAATCGCAAGCATTCTTTTGTTAAATATAGCTTTGTTTTCTTGACGCGAGGTAACAAATGTTTAGACAGGCAATATATATGTAAAACAAAGGCCATATATGCCTAAAACACAGATTACAACTGTAACCTAGTTTAGGCAATAAACTTGTATATTAGTCCCCTAAGACCATTTCTTTTATACGCATTGGCGTATTAATATTGTATACGAATAATCCTGCTAGATATAAGTTTTGTTGTTAATAACTTAATTAGATTATTATCCACTTATTGTACTATTCTTTCCTAAATAAATACATTATTATTATAATTATAAATGCGAAAGTGTGTCTGTCTGTTACCTCCTCGCGCTTAAACGGCTGAATCGATTATGTTTAAATTTGGTATGTAGGTAGTTTTAATCCCGAGAAAGGACATAGGATAGTTTTTATACCAGAAATCAACCTTTAAGAGGGTTAAAGTTTGTATGGGTAATTGGGGAATCAACAACCGATGAAACGATTTCGTTGAAATTTGGTATTCGGGGAGGGGTTCTTTGTATGGGGAATCACTAACCGCTGAATCGATTTAGTTCGAAAGTTTGTATAGAGATAGTTTGACTCGCGGGAAACGACAGAATAGTGTTACCTGTGAAACCATTCTTAAACAGTGTGAAAAGGGAGGGGGGACGAACCGATTTACACTCGCGGTCAAAGAAACCGGGTCAGTACGAAAATTTGTAATATCTCCTAAAATAATAAAGCTAGGGACATGAATTAAACTGCATATTGTAGATAATTTTATACTGAATTAAATAACATCAAATGGTGGAATCGTAATTCTTTTGTTTAATAAAATTACATAGGAAACAAAAAATCAACCAATTTTACGTACAAAAATAAGCAGTAGGTACTTCACATACAACACAAAAAATAAAAATTAATACTTCGTATTGCCTCCTCGGGCTCTTCTTACAGCTTCTAGACGATTCGGCATGCTGTTTATTAAGTTCTTTATGCGTTCTTGCGGGATATTGTCCCATTCTTCCACTAACGCCTGTTTCAGGTCTCTAAGTGTAGCTGGGGCGGGGTTTCGAGCTCTTACACGACTCCCAAGCTCGTCCCATACATGCTCAATCGGATTTAAGTCCGGACTCCTCGAGGGCCAGTTCATACAGTTGATACCAACCTCCAAAAAATAATCTCTGACAATTTGAGCTGTGTGTGGCCTGGCGTTGTCATGCATAAACATAGAATTTCCACCCATATTAATTAAGTATGGGCCGACATGCTCATTAAGAATCTCTTCTACATATCTTGCACTCGTTAATGATCCATTTTCTATTAAAACTAACTCCGAGCGACTCTCTGAAGAGATTCCAGCCCAAACCATGACTGACCCACCGCCGAACGCCACTTTTTCCTCAAAACATGCTGGAATAAAACGTTCACCAGGCCGTCTGTAAACTCTTTGCCGCCCGTCATTTGCATAGAGCATAAATCTGGATTCATCGGAGAACAAAATTCTTGCCCAATCTTCTTCACCCCAGTATCTGTGATCGCGGGCATAAAGTCGTCTTGCTGTTCGATGTATTCTTTCAAGTTTTGGGCCATTGGCCGGCCTATGTGGGGTCAAATTTGCTTCTTTGAGCCGCCGCCTGACAGTCCGCTCGCTGATGCCGTCCCTTCGGGTCTCTAAAAGCTGATTTTTCACTTCAACTGCTGTGAGGTGCCGATTTCGGAGCATGGTTGTAACAATAAATCGATCTTCTCTAGCTGTAGTACATCTTGTTTTGCCGGTTCCTGGTCTTCTAAGGTTCTGCCCAGTTTGTAGGTAACATTGGAGGACTCGCTGCACTGTAGAAAGTGACACACCTGTTCTTCTCGCTGTGTACCTCTGACTTCTTCCTTCTTCTAACATAGTGATGATACGAGTACATTCATCTCGTGTTAGCGGCATGATAGACATTCAAGAATGACCACAAAATAAAACAATGACAGCCTTTTATCATAGTTCTTTGACAGATTGAAAATAATTGCTTAAAAACAAGCAAAAGTAAAACGAACGCAATTTCAAATAAGTACCCAATTGGTCTTTTTTTTTTCAATTAAACCTTTTTCCAGTTACTACGTAGAACATTGAAGGTTGGATTTAGAAGGATATTAAATTCTCTATAAAACAGAGTTAGTTTCATGCAGATACGACCAACGATTTACAAAATATTGAGGTTTTCGTTACTGACCCGGTTTCTTTGACCGCGAGTGTAGTTGAAATTTGGTTTAGAGACAGTTTGGGTAACTGAAAAAGGGCAGTCGTTTTTATTCCAGAAATTTTGCTAAAGGCGCCGTAGGTTCAGCGAAGTTAAGCGAACAGAGTTTTTGAAACAATATAATGCGTCTGTTTATAATAATATGGTTTCAAAAAAATATAAATAGTAATCTTGAGGCTTTTCTGCAGGGAAATCAGTGCTTCAAAATATGATTAAGCAAATTTCGCTCGATAGAAACTTCCGAGCACGCACTTCCATCTCGCTCACGCTTATGCTCAGTGAGAGGGAGAGAAGACCATGAACCTACGGTGCCTTAAAAGTGTTGAAAATGGGGGTGGAAGTTTGTATGGGTAGTCAAAATAACCGCTGAGCCAATTTAGATGAAATTTGGTATAGATATAATTTCACCAGTTTATAACCGCTGATTATTACTGATTCCAAGCAGACAAAGTCGCGGGCAAAAACTATTGTAAGGCCAACAAATTTCACCTAAATCGGTTCAGTGGTTGACGTGAAAACGTGTTGTTAAGACAGACTATACTACTACTTTCGGATTTGTAATATTGGAGGGGCCGGTGAACTTCAAGGGATAGCGAGGGTAGGAAAGGGTAAAATAGGGGTTACACATAGGCGAATGCGCGGGCTAAATTTAGTATATAATATTGTACGAAATTAATGGCCAGCGGCTTCTTTTTCAGGGTCATTATGCCTCGAACGTTAAGTACTTACCTATCTATGTTCCTCAAAATAAGAACACCGAAGTGATATGTTGTATAGCCATTTCTATTATTACGTTTACGTTTATTGTAAAACAATAAAGTTATTCTCAGTTAAATGCGTTTTTTTACTACTAAAAATAATGCGTGAAAATGCGTATGTGTTGAAATGTTGAGAACCACTACCTCTTACCGGGGGTAAATCCGAAGTAATAAATCCCAAATGACCGTAAAAGCGAAACTATTGACAAAGTTTACAATATTACAAGTAAGGGGCAATTACAAATGAAAAATAAATATAAACCTGGCATTATGCTGAGTGTTCACCTTTTTCAGTATAGATTAGTACTTAGTTTCCATTTAGCTGATAAGTTCTGCTGTGTTACTGTACTTATACTGAATTCTATTCTATTCTATTCTATAAACCATCAGTCTATAAGTAATAAGATCTACTTTTCAACTATTTCGGAATTACCCGGGCATATTTTGTATTTCCCCCAAATGTCCAATAAAGTGAGACATGACAATAAATATGCGTAAAAAAGAAACAACAGCGTATTTTTGTTGGTAATGTCCACTAATCATATGTATATTCATCAATTTTCAAGAGATACGAAAAAATAGGCAGTAAGTACCTAAAATTTAAAAATAAAATGTTTTTTTAACTGAAACGCTGTCGTTTACTCAACTCGTCAAAATTTCTATCGTAATTACCCCAATGCACCTCCTAAATAATTTTTATAATTAATAAATTGGTGTGAAATCAATAAACTGACAAAACATTTATTATCCTTTTATTACTTTGTTAGTGTCGATATACTTAGTGCAATAAGTTGCTCTTGCAGTAGACCTGGCCATCATAATTTATCGATATCGATAACGTTGCGTACTAATATTATCGACATCGATAATGTTAAGTACTACATCCCTAATCCCTTTCGTGCCATTATGTTGGTACAGCTTACTTCCGTATTGGACTTTTTAATGTGGTATGGCAAAGTAGTTAAACTCAATTGAGTTATCATGTCAAAATCAAATGACAATGTCACTGTCATCCAAAAATTAGTTCGAAGTCCCGTCTCTTAGAACGTAGTGGTTATATTCTCTTTGATTCTAAGTGTCTTAGAACTCGAGATATAATTGAAAATGGCCGACGGAGGAGTTGGTTCCTATCAAAAACTTAAAGCTATGGACCTAACAAGTGCCTGAAAAAAAATTGGTGCTTTTGTCCAGCGTGTCCACATTTACGACAATTTGTTCGAGCACTGCCCCACTATATTGTTTAAATTCTGTAATTAATTCTACAATTTTTATTGCGTCGCAGTTATAAAATTACCTCAAATAGTCTAAAAAATTTCACTTTGACAGTAAGCGCCCGCTTGTCTGTCAATGTCACATATGATTTGTATGACTATGACTGACGGTAACTCGCTGTCACTCGTCCCTTGCGTGATAGTGGAATTGGAAATCAATGATTTTTCCATAATACAGATTACCATTTCGTAAACGAGTGACGTATTCGGTAATTAGTAATCACTTATACATCCGTCGAAAGAGCTTAGTTCCGTAACCTTCGCCGCGCGCGCTGCGGTCACCTTCGGTGAAAGGAAATGAAATGAAATATAACTCCCATCCCACAAACTCACGTCCCATATAATTTTATACGCAAGCTTACAGAGAAATAGTGAAATATATGTTGAAACGGTTATTAGAAAGTGGTCCAAATGGCTGAAGGGAAAACTAACGGACACAAAGTCTTAGAAGGTAAAAATATGTTAATAATTAAGTACCTTTTTCACATAATCTTCACACTTTTCCGTAAAATTTCCCAACTATGGTCTAAATTAATTCGAATATTACAAATTTAGGTGTTACATATAAGGGATATAATCTAAAGACATGCAATACAATAACAAAAACTTAAATAGTTGGAAGGTTTTATGGTTGTTGGTTTAATATTTAACCATTGAAGGTTGCTCTTGCATGACATTATTCTTATGGTTTTCATTTTGTAGTGTTCCGTATCCAAAGTGTAAAACAGGACCCTATTAATAAGACTCCGCTGTCCATCCGTCTGTCTGTCTGTCCATCTGTCACTAGGCTGTATCTCATGCACCATGATAGTTAGACAGTTGAAATTCTCACAGATGATGTATTTCTGTTGCCGCTATAATAACAAACATATGTTCGTTTTGCCGTTTTTATAGATAATAAAGGAACACATTGTGTGCGAGTCCGACTCGCTCTTGTTTATTTATTATTATTATTAGTTTATTATTGTAGCCGTTTTGCTGGAACTAAACTAAAAAAAATACAGCATTCTAAGTTAAACACATCAGATTTCCCAGTTTAGTAGGCAGTGTGTCCTGTGACACATAGGCCTCTTGGTTATCAAAATATTTTCCTTGAAAGAAATTAGTTTGTCACATGACATGATACTTTGCGAAAACGATTATTCTCAAATTATTCTGGTCTATGCAAGTTTATTCTAAGAAATGGGGAATTTTGCGCAAATGGGAAGCCAATTTATGAAAGATTGTTACATTTTAAGTTTCTTAAAATATCACGCCATTAGCCTGCGAATATCAAAAGACGTTTTGTATGGTGATCAATCTAACCACCTTAACCCTGTAATACGCAACATCCAGCCGACTGGACATAGTGAGACTTGTTTTATTTTTTTTCTTGATTGGAATTGTTCTGACTGACTATTAAATGTCTCTGAGACTTGAACATGGACATTCTTTTCTATTATTTTCGTCTTACCTCATGGAAACATCATCATGAATATGATAATAAGATTTGAAATGTGTTAATCAACTTTTTCTTGTATCTATTTAGAATTGTTATATCTCCTCAGTTAATCTTTTATAAGTCGTGTGTTAATAAAATAGTGGGTTCAAGCCTCGGTAGGCGGCATATAGAGCAAGTAAAAACGTGCTTCAAACAACTAAAGAAGTAGGATTTAGATTTTAAAATAGGATTATTAAATCCACCAAATAAAAGTTTTAGTAACAGATTAGGGGTTTATACATTGTCAATTTTCATTATATTCAAGGAAATCAATGGAAATAATTAAGGAAATAATGTGTCATTTTATTATGAAATATAAAATATACTTTTTATACCCGTCGACTTTAACACGTTCGCAACCAAGAACCCGCCTATCGGGCACTCATAATGTTTGCTCACATGCCGGCTCAGACCGCTAGGCGGGCAGAGGTATGAACTTACACGCCTGGTGAATGTGGTTGGTTTCTGGTGAATTGATCCATTTTTAGTCCGGTTGCGAAAGTGTAATTGTTCGAGTTAAGACTTCGTACACCAAATTAAAATCACATACTTTTTACTATGGAGCTCCCAACTCAACATTTTATAACTGTTTAGACAACTAAAATAAATTCGACCAATCACGTGGCGCCTTTACTGAACTATAATGAATTTGACCAATAGGACGGCGTCTTGACTACAGAAGAAAGGAAAAGATATCAACTACAAAAAAGAAAAAGCCTTCGTTGGCTGCGCTTCGTTTCAGCAGGGCTTAGATTTTCAATAGATACCAAGTTTATTTAATTAATTCAGTTGACTCGTAGAAAAAGTATTGTATCTGATCTGAATCCCTTAGTTTTCTAATGTTTTTTGTAGCTTATTATATTAACAACAACGGCTTTAAGCAATATAGTATCCCATATTTACTTCAAAGTTCATTGTTTTCGAGATATTTGGCATCAAAGTTGAACAATTTTAGGCCAAAAAACTGGTTCAGGCCATAACTTTTGTGTTAATTGGTTTAAAATGAAAACCCTGGACCAGTTTTTAGAGACGTCACAGACGAACCCTAATATGTAGATTTCATATATGTTAGATCTTTCACGTCGATAGAGATACGAAATAAGTGTTTTTTTAGACAATGTTTAAAAAAATCATATAAAATTCAGTGCTCATTTGTTTAAAAATTCGGTGGACCAAAATGGAGATAAAAAATTGAAGAACCAATAGCCGTTTCAATTATAATTCTATCTGTAGTGCAAAAGTAGGAGATACGATTCAAAACTTGTCAAAAATCGATGAAAACCTCGGGTAGCTCCTTAATTAGGCCACTCAACCATCAAGCAGCAGCTTCATGGCCTAAACGTGGCACTGTACTTTAAAAGCATACATTATGTAACGATTGCATAAAATACTATTTATTATAAGTCTTGCAAATATAATGGAGAATGCATGCTACGAGTAGTTGTGGTATAGAAGGTTGTGCTTTCGCATATGTAATCTTGATATTCATACCCGCCCGACATTACGTCTTCAAAGATAAGTACCAGAAGTTTGTTCTGGCATCAGCTGCCAACGTCTTCGAAAAAAGTGAAATTTAAATGCACATTTATTTGTTTGTGTTAAGGCATTCACTGCCAACCTCTTTAAAAGAACTATTTATTTATATTTAATTTTAAATATAAACAGAACCAGACTAGCTATTTGATGCAAGTCAAAGTTCAAACCCACCAATAACATTTTGGATAACTGGTTTCATCCTATGTAGAGGCCCTGCCTATTAACCCTTCGTACGTCTTAGCACTGATCAGTGCTATTGAAAATTTACTCTTATGACAGAAGCGAAAAAAATATTATCCTTCAGCAGTCAGCGTCAAAGCATCCGAAGGGTTAAACTGACGGTCCTAAGTTTGGAGAGCAAATCATTTTGTGATGAGCATGAAAATGAGTTTTAATGTCTTGGATGTTTTCTATTTATTGAAATGAAATGAAAATAATTTAATCCAGAGCAAGTCCATATTAGCAAATACATTTTTTTTTTATTTTTTTATTATCCAAAATACTTAAAAAACTATTTACATATGCATTCGAATAGCGAGCGAAAACCGCGCACGGTTTATCTGTCACTATTGTCGCTCGTTTTACAGTTGTTGTTAAAGATTAAATAAGAAAAAAGGGTAGATTCACTAGTTATTACATAATTTGTGCACCGCTTGGGCGCGCATCGGTAGTTGACAAGTACATATTTTTTGTAATGACTTTTACTTACATCAGATGATTGTTCAACTTGTTGTTGTATTTATATTTATTAAATACACTGTAAGCCAATAACATTAGCATTATTGAGATTGTGGCCCATAATAAAAACATAAATCTAGCTTGCTAACTAAATTTATCTCTAAAAATCACTATCCCTAAGTCTTCAATCAGCTTTGCAGCCAACCAAAATAAGTATAGTAATTAGGTGCTCTTTTTAGGGTTCCGTACCCAAAAGGTAAAAACGGGACCCTATTATAAGACTTCGCTGTCTGTCCGTCCGTCTGAACAAGAACCGCGATAGCTAGACAGTTGAAATTTTCACAAATTATGTATTTCTGTTGCCGCTATAACAACAAATACTAAAAACAAAATAAAATAAATATTTAAGGTGGGCTCCCATACAACATACTTTTTTTAACTGCTTCTATAGATAATGGTACGGAACCCTTCGTGCGCGAGTCCGACTCGCACTTGGCCGATTATTTCATGTAATGATTACTAAGTATAAACCATTGTATTCATGTTAATTTAAGCATCACAGTATTGAGCACTGCTTGCATTATACGGATTTTTAACAACATACCAGCCAGGAGTTCAAATCATGTTCACTATTCCAGAACAAAGTTTGTGTAACTATGTTGTGCAACTATGTTGTGCAACTATGTTGTCCAACTATGTTGTGTAACAGTAACAGGTTCTGAAAAGACAATAGGGGTGTAGACTCAAAATGTATTATTACTTCAAAAGAAAGAAGGCAAAAAAATATGCCTAATGACGAAAATGTCATTCATATATCTCAAGAAATTACGAAGCTACAACCGTTTTAATGTTGCTTGTTAGAGAGAAAACACTAGCAGATTGTGACGTTACGATCCTCGAGCGTAGATGACAATCGTTTCATTTGAAGTTGCGTTTTGAATAAAAGGGACAGATGATACTCCTCTATAAATTTCCAGCTACCCAAAGGTTGTCTAGAAGAGATCTCTCTAAAGCGATAAGACCGCATGTTGTTACCTTTATTTATTGATTATACTTTTGTAACATGTTTTTCTTATGTTGTGGTTCAATAAAGAATATTATTATTATTATACTCCCTCTTAAAACTCTGGACACCAACCTATAACTTTGTGAGTATCTAAAAAAGCAACGCATGAGTGCGAGAAAATATGTCTTCACCCCTAATGGTTACGTTTAGATTGAGAGTTATTTGTTCAAATATAATATGCACAGTTAGATAATATGGTTTTCCTGTAAGTCAAGGACACATTAATCTTTACATAATATATATATATCTATCTATCTATCTATATCTATATACCTACCTGTATAAACGTAAAAGTCCTGACTGACTCACTCACTCACTTAAATCAACGCCCAGCCCAAACCGTTGAACCTAGAAAGCTGATTTTTTTTACAATAAGGTAGGTTATATGACGTAAGTACCCATTAAGTAGGGATTTGCGAAAATTCCACCCTCAAGGGGGTAAAAAGGGGGTTGAAAGTTTGTATGGGGATGGAGACAAAATTTTAAGTGAGAGACTTGAAACTTTGTGTACCTATGGACTCCTTATTACAATCCAAGAAAAAATAAATAGTGTTTTGGAAAAACCCACCCCTAAGCGGGTTACATAGGGGTGCAAAGTTTGTACGGGTGAAATTTGGTATAGAGGTAGATTGAGTCCCGGGGAAGGCCATAAAATAGTTTTATCCCGGAAATCAGTCCCCAAGGGGGTGAAATGGGGGGTGAAAGTTTGTATGTAGCTACGATAAAAACGAGTTCCACTCGGACGGAGTGGACAGAAGCTAGTAGAAGATAATTGTAATCATTCAACTTCCTCCTAGCATTTTCCCCACAGATATAGATATACACTAGATAGGTAACTTAAACACCTCAATCTGTATGAAAACCGACTATGTCACTTTTTTCTACCTACTGTGACGTCACACGGGCGAATAAGTGATCTGAATTCCCCGTTGCCCGCGGAAAATCGATTCTGCAATTAGGCATTTTCTTAATATTCACGGACAACCGGCTACCACAACAGTCGCGCGCGGAATGTAAGTCGGAGTGCCAACTGGAGTCCGAATTCGGACATGAGAAGTACATGCATTTGCGTGATCTATGTATATCTGATCTGTGATGATTTTCCCGGTAGTGCTAAAGCAAGCCCAAGGACCGCTTTAATTGAGGATGATATCCATTTTATTAGAAAGTTGAATCATTATCTGTTGCCTCTCTATTTAGGCGGATGTCACACAGCGCCGCATCTCCGGATGGAGGTGCGGTGCAGTTTGTCGTACCACACGGAATTTATATACAAACCGAGGTACTGCATACATCGAGCTCCGCTTCTCCGTCCGGAGATGCGGCGCAGTGTGACATCCACCTTACCGTTAGCTTGTCGGTGAAGGAAATCATCGTGAGGAAACCGGTCTAATCCCAATGAGATGTAGCCCGTAGGTTTAATAATATAGACGAAAGTTAAATTAATGAACATTTATTTAGGGAAACCAGGGGTTTATATACTGTGTCTGTATCGCGTGTGAGTGAGCACTTACATAGTTTTATGACTTTAGGTTCTTATTACTAATGCACTTTAATGATAATGTGTCTACACGAGCGTGAACCATTTGCTATGGTATTTCAAGGTTATCTCGCCCCACTCCTCACCAATAAGGTCTAGTATTCCCTGTGTGTTTGAAGGTCAGTTGGCAGTCGCTTTCGTAAAACTAGTGCCTATGCCAAATCTTGGAATTAGGTGTCAAAGCGGAGCCCGAGCTCCTTTAGGGCAAAACCGGGAATAACGCTAGCACGATGATAACTATACTTCTAAATCTTTATTTCTAAAACGACTCATGTAATAATGACTATAAACTCTTGATTACAATCATTATTAGGTAAGCGGCGTTTTTTTTTTTTTTTTTCATTTTCATTGACTTTATTGTGTTTGTATTAAGGTTGAATATCAAGTGCACACCCCGATATGCCTATGGCAATCTCCCAGTAATTGTACCGTAGATACACTGATAGTATTGTGTGTAAAATTAAAGTCCTATATTTATACAAATTTATCAATTCAAAATACATTTTTTTTAATGGTTATCAATTATCATGGTTCGATACTGGTAATACCTACTGATAATCAAGTAGACAAATATCGCCGAGGTGACTGGTCCCACACAAACATACATGTATAAGTGCCTATCTTTTTTAACCCCCACCCCAAAGGGGTGTTATAAGTTTAACGTGTCTGTGTATTTGTGTATCTGTCTGTGGTATCGTAGCTCCCAAACGGAACGACCGGTCCTTATGTCCTTGTGACCAAACATGTAGCTCTGTATATTATTGAACCACCTATTTGTACCATGTTTAAGCGAATAAATGACATGACTGATTACTGACTGACTGATTACCGATTTGAATGCGGTTTTATTTGTGTCATAGGTAATTTTATCCCAAGTGTTCTTAGCCATGTTTCATGAAAATCTGTTCAGCCGTTTTTGAGATATTGGACTTTGAAATGAAAATATCGGGGGTTTTTCAACTTTTCTAAGTAGTAGTTATTGATTTTGCAAGTCCCATAACATAACATATGAATGGGTTTGAATATTCATACGAGACATTAAGGGTTTGGGTTTACATTCTTGGGACTGAAGAGGATACGGTACATAATTATACGTATAACTAGATACACTTAAACTTACACCTGTATTCCCAAAAACTGTAGACAGAGCACTTCAAACTTAATTTCCAGTGCTACTTCTAGCAAATATTGTGATAATGCAGTGATAGATTACGAGCCTATCACCCACAACATATATTAACACTATATTTTACTCTGAGAACGGGAATAAAGGTGGTGGTTTCCAACAGGCAAGAATACCTACGGGTGTAGACTCGAAAATTATTATTACTCCAAAATAAAGAAGGCATAAAAATATGCCTAGTGACGAAAATCATATTCAGATATCTCAAAGAATTACGAAGCTACGACCGTTGTAATATTGCTTGTTAGAGAGAGAAAACGCAAACGGTGTGTGACGTCACATTACAGGATGCTGCCGGCAGCGCGGCGCGGCGGCTCCGACCACGATGGGCGCGGCACGTCGCCGTCTTCTGTGACGTCACATTCTTCCAGCGTCATCGTTTGATATGAAGTTGCGTTTTGCGAAAAAGGGACAGAACATACCCCTTCTTAAAACTTTGGACACTTATAACTTCGTGATTATTTAACCTTTTGCGTTGATTTTTTCTCCATTTGACTACATTTTTTATCCTTTTTCGAGAAAATATGACATTAGAGGCTTGCTTATTAATCTTTATTTGCTTCCTAAATAAAAATCTGCAACTTGGCAATCACACAACTTAACTGCATTTATGGATTTTTGCATACCTAAAACTATGCAGTATTGCGTAGACGACATTTCTCTATCAAATATGAAGTCAATATGCCATTTAAATTTATTAATGTCCAATCTCCAATGTTTCCATTCCATCTGGAATTTTATTGAATTGAAAATGTTCGGTGCCATTACCAAGATTCCACTTCTCATTAGCGCTGTGTTGCTACGTTCGGCAAAGTTTTCAATGTATGTTTATTATAATTCAATTCATTTATTGCAATAATCATGTTCATTATACAATGGATGTCAAAAATGATAATTTTCACGCCACTGCTCGGAAATGCTGGGACTGGGACCCATGGCACCTACGTGCACAAGACTTAAACGAAGACATGCTTCGCCGACTCAATGAAATACACATCGAGGATCTAGACACCCCTGGTGACGTCTACATTGGACACGGGCAGCACAACCCCCTTTTAACTAATACTAGACTCGGCGAAATAAGCTATGTACCAAAAAAAGACAGGAGTCGGCTCCTCAGCAAGCGAACGAGCGCTCCACGTCCCCATAGATTGTAATTAGTTGTAAGTAGGATAAGGCAATACTAAACAACATTTTAAGTTTATATAAATTTATTCTGTACATACACACTAACAAACATACAGCACACACTACTTGACACTTATACAGATCTCTCAGACAAACATAAGTAGATCGTAAGTAGCTGACACACCCACAGGCTGAATACACCATCACCCTGCTGGACAGAATGTAACAAAATAACTAGGGAAATAAACACCTTTCTATTCTATTCTATTCTGCTCGGAAATGTGGCAAAAGATGGTTAGAATCCAGGCTTCAAAGCTGGGGTTAGTTGGACGTCGCACGAACAGGCCATCTATGAGTTCAAACTGTCCAACAATGTTTTTGTAGTCCAGTTTGAACAGCGATTCGAACAATCACACCTCCCCCCGCCACTGCCCCCGCCCGTCGGCCCGGCGCGCTGCTGCTGCTGTTTCATTTTGTGATCTTTAATTAGGTACTTCATTTTGACTTATAATTATAATTATTTGCAATTTCCTCGCAGTAGGCGTGAAAAGCACTATGTAATGTCTCGGCCAAAAGTGCAATAGATGGACTCGTCTCCTTCGAGGTCCTCACCTGCGGCTCGGACCTCGAACACACTCGTCCATCTGTTGCCTACTTTCTAGCCTTTACAACAATGTACTAAAGTAGGTACATGATACCCTGCTAGGGCACTGCAATTTTCTTACATTCTAAAATTAGGTAATTTCTAGGTATATTATAATATTAGATACAGCCACAACAATTTAACTATTCTACATGTTCAATTAGTGTATTTAACATTTATACAGGTACTTGTGGAATTTTACATAGTAAGTAAAATTAACCTAATGATTTGATATAATTGATAATAATAATAAATATAATTGACTTATAATTTTATTCTTAGTTTTCTTCATTTAGATATTCATTTACAGTATAATAGCAATGTAATGTTTACCTGTCGCAAATCTGCGACCTTGAGAAACGTTGCAAAAATTTCGATTGGTCTTGACAAAAATACCTACTTCCAGGATGTGAAGAAGGCAGTGATAGTATCTTAAGAGATAAAAAAAATGGTACACAACTTTCTCTTATTTTCAGCCCACATTGGTCTTATGCAATCTCTTTGTGAACTGAGTTGCCCCAAAATATTACACCATATCTAAGGACTGAGGCTACAAGTCCATGATAGGCCATTAATACCGCTTCACCGTTTACAATATCTCCTCTGTGGACATTGGCAAAGTTAAGGGCTATGAAGGCACATTTTTGGTTGAACTCTGAATCCGCACAAACGGCGTCGCATTTTCTATAATTCTATCAGATAAAACATATTATATACAGGTAAACATAAGCCCTCAACTATTGACCACAGAAAATATTATTTTTGTTTTCTTGACCGAAAATGACCCACCTAAGACCTTGTCCCTAGAGCAAAGCCGCCGTTGAAAAGTAATTAACTTAGACAATGACGATAGCACAACATGTAGTAAATTCTGTGACCCCACTAATTGACCCCGCTGTGGAAACCACATTGAACGTTGAAAAAATACGACATACTTTACTGATTAACGGTAGTTAGGTGGTTCTGTGTGGCAATAACCTATGCAATTGCCTCCTTAATTGTGATGTGTATAGGCATTTAGGCAAGCAGGGACAATTTATTGCCTGGGACAATTTATTGCCACTGTTTCCCTATAGACTAGTACATGCCCACTTGTTAGCCAGGCAAAGCGGAGTTTACCCTCCCTCCCTCCTAAGTTCGTAAGCAGCCGTTCATTCATTAATTCTTCCGTGATTGCATTTTGTTTGTTTCTTAAAATTTTAAAATATTAATTGCAAACATACTTATACACACACATCATGCTCACACACACACACACTCATATACATCACACATCATCAGCCTATGCACGTCCCACTGCTGGGCACAGGCTTCCTCTCATGATACACTCATACACGCACTTGTTATACCTAAACAGTAGTTTTTAGTACATGCATACATACCTACACGTCTTTATCCCTAAGAGGGGTGGGCAGAGCACATGAAATTTGCATTCCAGGGCCACTATTAGCTATTAGGAAAGTCAAACAAATATAAATATATATGTTAGATAATAAGCACTATGTATAGTTATTTTTTTGTTTTTAGTTATTCTTTGTCAGATAGGCCAAATACTCATATGTACCTACCTCATGCGAGCACAGTTTGTATATTAGGATCGAAGTTCATTGCATCCGACCGTTCTAGTGTTAAGTTTTTCTTTTCGGTCCAGTCTGAAAACCAGCGCTGGGCGTCTCTGCCCAGCACACGCTGAGACTGGAACCCTTTGCCTTTTAACTAAATTGATTGTTAAGTTTAAGTTTTAATTATGTTATTTTTTTCTTTTATTGTGGCAATAAACTATTTCTATTCTATTCTATTCTATTCATTCTATTCATTCATTCTATACACATCACAATTAAGGACGCAATGTCGGGAATTCCAATATTGCCCCTGCGGCAGGTGTGTGAGTAGCGAGCTTTAGACCTACAAAGGTTACCAAAGACACAGTTACTATTTGACGAAAATTGCCAGTGGGCTAGACCTCAGTTCTTCCAGTGTTTTTTTTTAAGTAATAAGAACGTCAGTCTTTCTCAAGTAAATCTTCTTTGACTGGCAGTAGGTATGTGATCGACATGCTCTGGGAAACCACACATTTGGTGAAGTAGAGTAGAACTGGTATAGTGTCTCTTGGTCGCCATCTTGGCGATAGTCACGTCTATTTGATTTTATAATGGTTTAATTCGTTATTCGTAGTTAATTTATACACTTACTGACTCCGGCAAAGGCCCTCGAGGCTGCCATTTCTCTTTTATATTAATAATATGTAGAACTGATAAAGGCCACAGCTCAGATGACATATATGATAGTGTGTATTATATTTTATATTTATTTATATATGTATTGGCATGTTTTTATTTGTCTAGGATTAATATCTATTAGGTTTTGTTTTCATTTTCTCTGTGTTTTTGTACACGGTATAAGTTTGCCTATCTCGTTCTACCTACCTTCCTCTCAATTGCTCAAAGTTTAGCTGGAAGAGATCCTATAGGGATAAGTTCGCCTTTGTACTTTGATCTATTGTGTGACATGTATATTCTTTAACCTGTTATTGTGCACAATAAAGTGCTTACATACATACATACATATGGAACTTCTCAATGGCGTAAGAAACTTCACAGATTCCGATGAGATCATTTTTGTTATAAATTATTTGTAGTCAGTCAAATTGCATTTCACGAAGGCGGGTGGCCGCGTTCCTATTGTTATGACGTTAAAGTCTAATTTCGTCCAATCGACTGGCCTTCGTGAAATGTAAGAAGACATCTTATCGTAATGTAACACGCGTGAACTTTGAATGCTGCTGGAAATCGATAAAGCTAAAGATTAGTAAGATAATCCTACTAATATTATAGACGTTTGGATGTTTGTTACTTAATCACGCTTAAACGGCTCAACCGATTTGGATGAAACTTTGCATGAAGATAGTTTATAGCCTGAATTAAAATATAGGATAGTTTTTATCCCGGGCCCACGCAGACGAAGTTGCAGGCGGAAGCTAGTATAATATGTATATATCACTACATAGTATAAAACAAAGTCGCTTCCCGCTATCTGTCCCTATGTATGCTTAGATATTTAAAACTACGCAACGGATTTTGATGCGGTTTTTTTTAATAGATAGTGTGATTCAAGAGGAAGGTTTATGTGTATAATATAGTACCCGTGCGAAGCCGGGCGGGTCGCTAGTATCCAAAAAAACAAACTTCAACTACCGCTTTTGTACTTCGTCGTGCCACACATCCAAATCGGTCGTGTATAGGTACACTTTACCGCGAGAACGCTTTCCAAGAGCAAATGTTATTGCAACGTCATCATCATATCATTCGAAACACGTCTACTTCTCGACATAGGCAGAGGCGTATGGGGGTCTTTAGAGACCCCAAAAGTGCTAAAGTTATCCTAATCCAGCGGACTCCCGCGACTTCTATCTGCCCCAACGGCCATCGGCTCTGCGTGCAATGTGCCCCGCCCACTGCCACATAAGTTAAGCGATTCGAGCTATATCGGTCGGGGCGAGAAATCGACCTAGCTAGGTTTCATGTCTGGGAAAAATCGTTTTCTCAGTATTTTCCCTGTTTTCACCCGAGCGTCACCCAGGGACTAATATAGTAATAAGCTAATAAGCCATGCGTAGCCCCACCATAAAATGGGGTTACCATAGCAGCGCGTGGCAAAAAAAAGTGACCTCCTTCACATCTGACGTCACAAAACTCTGTTTTGTCGCGTATTTAACAATTTTTCCCCATCCCAAAAAGTGCTCAGCGCCGCTAAAGAAGTTTTCACTTCAAAAATATTGACCCACCTACGTCATGCTCCTTTCATGAATAGAGGTGTAGACTTAAAATGTATTATTATAACTTCAAAAGAAAGAAGGCAAATAAATACCTATGCCTAGTGACGAAAATCCTATTCAAATCTATACTACTACTAAAAATTACGAAGCCGTTTTAATGTTGCTAGTTAGAGAGAGAAAACGCTAGAAGATCGTGACGTCACGATCCTCGAGCTCGCACGCACAATTCGCCTTTGCGCAGGCAAGGTAATTTGCTCAAGTGGTTTGCCGGGAATTGTATTTAGAGTTGTGGCTATCTTAAATCCTTTATCTAAAGCCTAAATCTTTATACCTTTGTATACCTATATTGTTAAAAACGATTACGATTCAAGATGGCACCGTTGTCTAATCAGGCATAGGCCTGATATCTTTTCACGAAAAATTTAGTAGTATAAACCACAAAATTTTTTCGTGAAAAGATATCTAGGTACTGATTTTGGTATGCTCCGCCTAGGTCTTCGTTGCCAAAGACTAAAAGGGGTCCTCGGGGTGGTACACGGTTCAGCTGGGGGCTGTAATCGTTAAAAAAAAAAAAAGAAATGCGTCGAGGAGGACCATCGGGGGGTTTTCAGTCGGTGCGAGTCCGACATAACCTCCGCGCTATCCGCGTGGCGCGGAGGTATCCATAAAGGATTTTCCTCCCACATAAAAAAAAAAGTCTACTTTGCCAAGGTCATTTCCACCCACAGCGAATATCTCTCCGACTTAAGTAGGTATTAACATATTTTTTTTCGAAATTTGGATATTTTAAATACGTATGTATAGGTACCGTAACAATAGTATTTTATGCAATCGTTATTGAATGTAGGTATACTTTTTCAGTTGAGTACCACGTTTAGGCCACGAAGCTTACTGAGTGGCCTAAATACGAGACTTAAAAAGCTAATTATACAACTATTGTATACAATACTTTTTCTACGAGTCAACTGAACTAATTAAACAAACTTCTATCTATTGAAAATCTAAGCCCTGCTGAAACGAAGCGCAGCCAACGGCTTAGTATTCGTTGATATCTTTTCCTCTGTAGCCAAGACGACGTTCTATTGGTCAAATTAATTATAGTTCAGTAAAGGCGCCACGTGATTGGTCGAATAAATTTTAGTTGTCTAAACAGTTGTAAAAAGTTGAGTTGGGAGCTCCATAGAAAAAAGTATGTGATTATAGTTTGCTGTACGAAATCTTAATTCAAACATTAAGGTCGACGAGTATTAAAGAAAATAATTTCATCGAATGTTGATTAGACCTGTATATATTATATATAACCCGTGTTAATTATATGTATTCTCGTATTGTTTAAATGGCTAAAATTCGTATTTAATTTGAAATTTATTTGAATTTCCTTCTTTATTTAATTAACTCATTATTCTGTGTGTCTAATGTTCAATGTGACTCCTACTAGGTTAACCTTCTAAATGAACGTGAAAAAACCCCGACTTTATTGTTCCAGATCTGCCGATAGGCGTGAAAGTCGAAGAAATCGAGATCCCAGTACCATGGGGCCACGTAGCTGGTCGCTGGTGGGGCCCGCGGGACAAGCAGCCAATAATAGCTATACACGGCTGGCAGGACAACGCTGGGACCTTCGATAACTTAATCCCCCTCCTCCCATGCACCACTTCAGTCCTCTGCATCGACCTACCAGGCCATGGGCTTTCCTCACACTACCCTACGGGCATGATCTATTACGTTTTCTGGGACGGACTTGTCTTATTAAGGCGGATAGTGAAACACTTCAAATGGCAGATGATAACTCTCATGGGGCACTCTCTCGGAGGCGCTTTAAGTTTCATGTATGCAGCGTCATACCCAGAGGAAGTCGAACAAATAATTTGCATAGACATAGCTAGTCCCGCGGTCCGGGAGCCAGCCACAATGGTCAAAACTACGGGATGGGGAGTAGACAAACTTCTGGAATACGAGAATCTAACAGAAGAGAAATTACCTATTTATGAGTACGAAGAAATGATCGATATAGTTGTGGACGCGTACAAGGGATCCATTTCAAGGGAGAACGGCGAAACCCTCATGAAGAGAGGCATGTGTGCAGTACCGGCACACATGAACAAGAAGGGTTATCTCTTCAGGAGAGACCCTAGGCTCAAAGTGTCTGGTCTAGGCATGATGTCTATAGAGACTGCTTTAGAATACGCTGCAAAAGTGAGGTGTAAAGTGCTTAACATCAGAGCCATGCCTGGACAACGATGGGAAAGAGTGGACTATTACTTGGATGTAATAGAGAAGATGAAACAACGAGCCGATGTGAGACTGGTTGAGGTTGAAGGCACGCACCATGTACATCTAAATGATGCTAAAGCTATAATTGACATAATTGAAGATTTCTTAGAAATATATTAGGTTTGGAGGCAGATTATGGCGTTATATGAGTGCCAGCAATGCGTAGAAAACCGTTACTATAACTGATTGGGCGTCATAGTTCACGTAGGGAAGTACACGCCAACTTTGTAAGAATGTGATTACGACCCTTACTTGAAAGCATTAAGGTGACTTTGGCAGTGTACGCCATAAAACTTATAGTTGTTCTTGGCGCACGACAAACGACACATTACACATTGAGGTAATTTTAGCGTGCAAAGGGTTAAATGTCATTGTCAGTGCGTTAGCACCCGTGATTTAGAATTGGGTTCGGGTAGGGAGGGTAAATTTGCCGTACGATGACACGGCCGTCGGTTGATTCTATTAAATACGGCTTTTGCTAAATACAACGTCGAAAGTGTTTTGCCATAAAGCTGTACGCACACACATTGTTAACCAACGCACTTATAAGTTATATTTATTCTTTATGTTAACTATAGTTAGGTATATTTATTCGGGTGATAACCAAAACTCACTAATTACACGTAAAGGGAAACTCTACCTTATTTTTACTTCAATGAAGCAACAGAGTTGATATTTCTTAAATTATTTTCTATGTTTAGTGAGTTTTGGTTGTAGTTTGTATGACAAAAATGTAATTGTTAAGGTAGTTCGGTCACCATACAAAACGTCTTTTGACATTTGCAGGCTAACGGCATGATATTTTAAGAAACTCTTGTAACAATCTTTAATAAATTGGCTTTCCATTTGCGCGAAATTCCCCATTTCCTAGAATAAACTTGTAGAAACTAGAATAATTTGAGAGTAGTCGTTTTCCCAAAATATCACGTGGTAAACTAGTTTCTCAAATTATTCTAGTGTCATCATCCTCCTAGCGTTATTCCCGGTTGTACCCTAAAGGAGCCCGGGGTCCGCTTTGGCACCTAATCCCAAGATTTGGCCTAGGCACTCAAATTATTCTAGTTTATACGAGTTTATTCTAGGAAAGGGGGAATTTCGCGCAAATGGAAAGCCAATTTATGAAAGTGTGTTTACATAATTTTCTTAAAATATCATGTCAAAAACCGTTTTGTATGGTAGCGTCAATGCTTTGAGAACGGCCATTTTGTATACATTGTGATCTTCACATTTCCTTTGATTTGGCACTCTAACTCCCTCAAGATCTATTCATACTTATCTGACGCGACGCTCTCTGATGCGATCTGACGCCCGACTCAACAGGAGCTCAGACTCAGAGCATCAGATGAAGAGAACCGTAATGAATGTATGCAACCGATATCGTAATGTGGGACTCCGTCGGTTAAATCTTTAGGTTAATTATCTTGTGATATATTGTGATCAGGTTAGTTTTCATCGCCGTTAAGCCAGCTTAGGACGAAGCCAGTGCTGGGTGTACTGCCATCTGGCCGAAATACTTTTCGCCTAATTTCACTTCCCAACCAACTGATTGCAACAGTTTTAGTTGGCAAACCAATGCTTGGCATAATGTTACTTAGCATACTTTTTCTTTGATCACAATCATATTTTGCAGATATTCATTTTACCAAGAATCATTTCGGAAAATAGTTAATAGGCAAATGTTTTATTTGAGCTTACTATTTATTGTCAAATAACCTTTGACCAAATTTTAACTTCGCATAATTTATATTTGACAAATAATACTACGTAGTAGTTTTTTAATCAGAATTTATTGACACAACTTTACATTCGGTAAAGGTTTATTGTAGTTTACTACTTCTTGATTTTTTAATGTATAATTTAAGTTATAAGTAAGATCGGTTGGAAAAAAATTGAAATGGAAATGGAAATGGATTGGAAATGTCTATATATTCATAATGTTATTCAACATAAGGATCTCTGTTACTACTATCTATGTTTATAAACTTTTATATCATAGTGGTTTTTAGCAATATAGTTTAATATCACATTTATTTATATACATACTAGTAGTTATTGCTAAATTTTGTATTAATAAACTTCTCTCTGAGATCAACTAATACCAAGATAGTGGTGAATAAGTTCAAGTAGCAGTAGGGAACAGGGACTTAGTGGCAAAACCGACTCAGATCGCGGATAGGTTAGAAGACGGAAGCGGGAGCTTAGCTCCCGCTTTCGTCTTCGAGGTTATTTTTTTTATAAAAGAGCTGAAAAACTTGTTTGCAACAAAATATTACTTAACTAGTTATATTCTTAGTTATGATTTATGATATTAGGACTAACAAAATTACGATATAGTACCTTAGGTCCATTATGAAGTAAACTGTTATGAAAACCCAAATTATGAGTTCAAGTCTGTTCTTAGTAATGACATTATGAAGAAACATTTTATGAAAACTGTCCGTTATGAGTTCCGATAATAGTTACAGAAGTGTAGGAACATAAAAGGTAGGAAGTAAAAAATTATGAAGAGTGATGATTATGATTACAAAGCGGTATTACAAGAAAAAATCGACACATCAAGTTTATATGAGCCAATATGGACCCGTTTATTTTAAACCGCTATCTCAAAAGAGGTATTTTTATTAATGTAATAATATTAACTACATGGTTAGGGTATGTTAGTAATATGTATCACAATAATATGGAAAAAATATACATGCCAATCAAAACATTCGACATAACAAATAAAGTCTTTTTAAAACATGACCAACTAAATATTTTGCCAACTAACATTTTGCTAAAACAATCATTTGGGACATGTTATATATACGAACCATTGGTATGCTACCTAAAAGTTTGCCAAATGAAACTATGGGATAAGTTGTTTGGGAAGTCAATAATTGCCACATAATTTTCGGCCACATATTAGTAAACCCCAGTGCTGGCTTGTTATTGTATGTAAATCACTGGCGGGAAGAGCGCCGGCCTATTTTTCAGTGAGCCAGCACTGGCTTCGTCTAAACCTAGCTTTACACTACAGAATGAAATATATAGTACCTATATATGCCTATTGCTATTATTATGAGTACGGTCCGAGGGCCCTTAGAATAGTATTCGGGTTCAGATGAAATCGTTTATTTTGGCATATACATATAAGAAGGTATAAAGCAACCGGGATAGAAATATAGACCAGAATGCCGTTATAAATGCTCACAGACTCTCGCTGCTTAATAGAATTGAAGGTAATTATGTATTATAATAATATATTCGCATTCGCTTCTCGACGACGCGAAAAGCTACCTAAAACAAAGTTTTATCAATGTATGATTCCCACCAAACGGGCCGAGTCGCGTGTCGCCGCATCGCAACGGATGCGCGAGCACCCGACGATAGCCGACCGCGCTCTAATAGAGTCGAGACCCCGTAGCATGAACGGCCTTATCACACGATAAGTGACAAGATAGAGCGTCCGTCACTGGCCGACACCGTTCAATAGAACGAGACGGACGCTCTATCTTGTCACTTATCGCGTGATAAGGCCGACCATGATACGGGGTCTTTAGGCGAAAGCCGGACGGAGCCGGTCAGATGCGACAGCAGCCGAGCGCAGCTGTCATCGTCCGCGAGGAGCCGACCGGACGCAAACCCAATTAAGGCTTCAAATTCTTTTGGCAACATGTAAAATGCGCTCAGGCGCGCTCCGGCCCGGCCCCGTCGGTGACAATCGTACATTAGCGACCATTATAAAATAGTTCGACGATTCACAGTAGGCATATAATTGTTTTGCCTACACATGCAGACGATTATTCCTTGACCTTAGCACTTCTTTAATGACATCAAAATAATTATACAATTAAAAGTGTCTCAGTCCTTAGTTTATTTAGGTACCTATCCACGACGTTTAAGTGACGTCTTGTCAAGAGTCAATTAATTGGCGGCATTGTTTCGAAACTCGTCACAAAAGAACGCCAGACATAATAAATAAACTTCTCACTCTGTAGGTAAGTATCATCATCATCATCATCATATCAGCCGAAAGACGTCCACTGCTGGACATAGGCCTCCCCCAAAGAGTGCCAAAGTGACCGGTCCTGCGCCACCCGCATCCAGCGGACTCCAGCAACCTTTACCAGGTCATCAGTCCACCTTGCGGGGGGCCTACCCACGCCGCGCCTTCCGGTACGTGGTCGCCACTCGAGAACCTTTCCGCACCAACGGCCATCGGTTCTACGTGCTATGTGCCCCGCCCACTGCCACTTAAGTTTAGCGATTCGGAGGGCTATATCTGTTACCTTGGTTCTACTGCGGATAGCCTCATTTCTGATGCGATCGCGCAGAGAAACTCCCAACATAGCCCTCTCCATAGCCCTAGGTAAGTATAGTGCGGACTATTTTTATATGTCAGATAATTGGTGTTGTGTACTGCCCGTTCCCTCTTTTCCGTGAGAGGAGGCCTGTGCCCAGCAGTGGGACGTATACATGATGGTTTATTTACCTATTTTATGCGGTCTAGTGCTCAACACTTTCGCAACCGGACTAAAAATGGAACAATACCAGAAACCGACAGAACTCGCTAGGCGTGTAGGTTTACTGCGCGCCTAGCGGACTGAGCCGGCACCTGAGCAAACAATATGAGTGCCTACCAGGCGGGTTCCTGGTTGCGAACGTGATAAGATCGCGAGTATCTCAAGTTCCACTTGTCCAAGAACTTTGCCCAATGTGCCTTTGATCAAAAATATGGGATGACTTCATCAAATTTACTAGAAACACTGACATTTGATCAAATATTACGGATGACATTTAATTCATAATGGCTGCGCAAATAGTATAAAAACTTCAACCAAGATATTGGACAAGTGGAATGGGCCTCAGGTAAAGAAATTTGATTAAATATTAACACATAATAATACACATTGCACAAATATTTTGGACAAGTGGAAACTGTTGAGAGCGAGGCACTTGCATCTCGCTCTAGCTGTCAACACGAGTCCTCAAATCAATGAAGGGTCGCCAACGCGCTTGTGATTCTAATGTAGTCGCGGGCGTCCATAGGCTAAGGTAGTGGCGGATCTAGGATTTTGGTTTGCGGGAAAAAAGGGCGGTAAAACGGTATGTTTTTAGTATGCATTCTAAGGCTTTCTCTATTACCGCCTGGTGAGTACCACATTTTTGCGCACGCGTAGAAGGCGGTTACTGCCACTATACGTATGTACCAGGTGTCACGTAAAATCTGTTGGGTATAATTTGACTGACCATTATTGTCTGAGCATTAAGTTTTATTTTGCCTTGTCTTACCTTTAATTCAGTTTCTCACAGTCAGTTGCAAAAATATCTATAACAATATCAATTGATTCTTTTACTGTTTTACACCTTAATCCACGCTAAAAGTGGGTATGTCACCCTAAAATTGTGAACATCGATATTTATAATCTGTCGCGTAAAACTAAACGCACACGTACGTACAGAAGTTCCTCTGCCATATTACTGGAAACAAGGCAGTATGGCGTGTGGTCCTTAGCCTGTCCTAAACGACGAAAAAACAGTTCCTCTGCCTAACAAACACGATGTTTGACAGCTAGAAAAAAATAAACATGGCGTCCTACTCGCACGCGCCTGCTGCATAGCAGGTGCTCTCTCTCTAACGGGATTGGGCGTATCGTCACTGCAGAGGTGTGCGAGAGCGAGGTTAGCCGAAGCGACAAGAGGAACAGGCCTTCTATACTTGGAAATACATGAGTTAGCCGAATTGCATTAACCCTTTGACCGCTGTTACTTTCGTGTCAAAATGTGACGTACACGTGGGCACGACGGCACACGACCGATTTATCGTTCAAAGGGTTAAAATATTCCATTCAAAAAGTATGTCAAAAATTTCATTTTCGGTACAATCTTTTATTGCTGACTGTACTTTTCTGTATACCATCATCAACTACTTACTCATTGAGATGATTCTAGAGCCCAAACTCATACGGGGTTACGTCGGTTAAGTACTGAATTCCTATGGCCACCTTCTGTCTCCATCATCAGATTAGCTCCATGATACTATAATATTGAATTGTCATTCAAACTATAATTATACCCAAAAGTTCAGTTCAATCGGTTGAAGTTAACTGGCTCAAAATTCAGTTCCAAGATTTCTCCCTCACGTCACACTAACAAACAAACATACGAACAGGTCAAATTACGAAGATTCAAATTCCAATGACAGCTTTATAAAAAGTTGGAAACATTAAATAATATCCTACTATACATATAATATTATAAGTGCGAAAGTTTGGATGTTTAGTAGATGTTTGTTACTCAATCACGCTTACGCACACTTTCGCAACCGAACTAAAAATGGAACAATACACCAGAAACCGACAGAACTCGCTAGGCGTGTAGGTTTATACTACTGTCCGCCTAGCGGGCTGAGCCGGCATTTGAGCAAACATTACGAGTGTCTAGTTTTGTCTAGTAGTGTCTAACATTAGTGGTGGGTTCTTGGTTGCGAACGTGTTAAACGGCTTAACCGACGTTGATGAAATTTTGCACGAAGATAGTTTATATGGATTAAAATATAGGATAGTTTTTATCCCGAGTCCACGCAGACGAAGTCGCGGGCGGCAGCTAGTCAACTATAACTGTTCGTTTAATTTAACGGTGACATGATTTTCTGTCACTAGTTGTTGCCATGGTTACATCTCCCGAGTCACTTTTTAAAACTGCGATTTATGGGTTTTAAATCTCCAAATGTGGGGTTATCTTGACAAGTTCCACCCGTTTTTGTATGGACCATCTTCCCATCTTCTAGCTTTTTTCCAAGAAACTGTTATTTTGTCTCCTGGCTAACGAGACATAATAAAAACAAGAAATATTTGATTGACCCATGTACATAATTTACCATAGTACTTATAGGCATACATATATTTGACATTGAGTGCACATCAGTGGTAGACATTTTTGCAACTGACAGCACAAAGTAAACCAACTATTGTTTTTTTTTTTAATTTTATAAAGTAACTTATTCAATGAATAAATAATTACATGTAAACTACAACTATATAAGTAAATAATACGCATGTGAACAGCGTATTTTTTTAATGTATAAAAAGTATTTCTTGCACCTGTTATATAGAGGTCCCATCTATATGTTCGAGTAATTTGAATTTGAATCTTATTTACATCTACACTGAGTTGATATTTCTTAAAACTTGAATATAGATGGGACGTTGCTATCAGTTTTCGTAGCACCTGCATAAATCCATCACGATTTATAAATAAAATAGTTATTATTGTTCACGGATTGTTTTCATTTTTACATAAACACATGCCTTGGTAGCTCATTTGGAGGACGTCAATCACCTGAAATAAATTAAAAAAACATGAACATAACATTATATCGTTGTAATGAGGTACATTTCGTGACACGGCACACATTCAATTTTTCTTTTGTCTTTGTTTTGTGTCACACGAATAAATGTTTGATTCTAAAAAAAGGAGTTGGGTTTTTTTTTTTTTTGTCTACGGATACGTGCGACTGAATCTGCGATTACTGTATGGTAAATGATTTCTAATGGAATAAGTGATTCTGTGTATGAATGATGAGTATGGTTGAAATGGTTGACGGTTGAAATGAAGAATGAACTATGTGCCATTGAACTTTTTCAGGTTATTAACTATGGAGGTGGCGAGTTTGCAAAAAGAGGCTATTGTACTTTCTTTACGAATGATTTCCTGCAGGTTATATGGTTCTATATGGAGATTATGACAGGTGATTTCATGGGTAAAGCTCGGGTTTGTGAATTTCGGGCAGTCTTTTAAAAGGTGGTCGACGGATTGTGAGGTGCTTCCATCGCACGGGCAAAGGTCATCGGTGGTTATCTTGAAGCGGTATAGGTAGGATTTGTGGTAGCCGTGTCCTGTGAGAATTTGGGTAAGATGGAATGAGATAATGGTCTTGTTTCGTAGATCTTGAAAGGAGTTAGGTTATACGCGCTCCGAAAGAGCGACACTAAAACTTGGGCAATAGGGTTGTAGACTCAACATTTATTATTACTTCTAAAGAAAGGCAAAACTATGCCTAGTGACGAAAATCCCATTCTGATATCTCAAAACATTACGAAGCTACATTTTAATATTGCTTGTTAGAGAGAAAACGCTCGCAGATCGTGACGTCACGGCACTCGAGCGTCATAGTAAATGACAATCGTTTCATATGAAGGTGCGTTTTGCGGAAAAGGGACAGCATATACCCCCTCTTAAAACCTTGGACACCTGTAACTTGGTGATTATTTAATTCCTGCTTTACTTTTTTCTCCTTTCGACAATATTTTAATGGTTTGGGCATAAAATTTACCTTATGTATTTGCCTTCGACTGTTTTTTCAAATCCACACCACACTAGTTCTACATGCAAACATATAAACAATACCGCTTTATATTATTAGTAGAGATGTATTTGATTGATTAAATTGATTCCTTACATCTTACTTCTTGTTTCTATCTTTTGAGTTCATGTTTTAAGCAGTCGGGTTTTTTGTTTTTTTTTAATTACATACATACATAATATCATTGTAAAGATGAATCAACTATTTTTTTGTCTCTCTCCTTTAATTTAATGTTAACCCCTTCCTAATTATCTTCTAAGCTGAGGACGGGTTTTAAAATTGGCAGCCAATCTGATTTGACAGAGGCAGAGGAGACAGATCCTACACTACACTAGATAAACCCAATGTTTGAAGAACCCTCTAAGAGTTAATGATTGCGTAAGAAAATAAAGTCGTGAAAGACTGGGTACCATTGCCATTATGCGGGGATGGGGGCGGGGTGTCAAAACGATGCCAGGCAGCCGTTTAGTGCGAACATGCGCATACCGGGGTTTAGGCACGTGTTTGGGTAGTTTGTAAGGAGCTCGCAATCTACGGTTTTTTTCGTTCGCTGGTCGACAATTAAAGCTTGTACCAACAATGAACTTTTCGACAGAAACTTATTAAGCAGGGTTCTCACAAGACGGCTCGCTGTCGCGGCGAGAAAGACCAGCTGTTTTTTAATTAGAACACTAAGGGCCGATTTTTCAATCTCTAGATAATGTTATCTGCCAGTTAAAGCTATCACCATCTTTTTCACAAGTCATATGAAAGAAAAAGACAGAGCTAACATTTATCTGACAGTTTTATCTGGGAATTAAAAAATCGGCCCTTAGAAAGAGACGGATAGTCTATCTCGTCGTGCTGTTCTGACATTAAGAGCGGTAACACACCGCAAACACAACCAAAAAACCAAACCACAAGGTTGACTGATGACCTGGTAAAGGTTGCGGGAGTCCGCTGGATGCGGTTGGCGCAGAACCGGTCACTTTGGCACTCTTTGGGGGAGGCCTATGTCCAGCAGGGGATGTCTTTCGACTAATATGATGATGACGGTATGATGATGACACACCGCAACTTTTTGCAGTGATACAAACGCGTTACAGTATTACACGTGTTTTTGGCAGGCTCTACGGCGAGTGCCGCACGATTAAAGCGCGCGTTTACCACTGTAAAAAGTCGCCGTGTGCTCTAAAGGCGGCCATTACACGGTGATTAAATACTGATGATCCACCCATATCGCAATCCGGATCACATGCATATTGACGCGTATCACAGGATTGTCAGTATATTGCAAAATATCCGGATGATTTTGGAATCCACCCAAGGACGAAGAAATGACGTGAGCCATTAAAGGGACGCCACACGATTCTGCTTGGTGGATGGTATGAGCGATATGGAACAAGCTGAACTACCGTCTGCCACCCTTTAACCCTTTAGAAGGCAGAGGGAACTATATTCCCACCATGAATTAACCTTATTTCCATGTGATAGGGTTTAAATTCTATGAAAAACCATCTGGTTCTGGTGGTGGCATCTGCCTTTATGCCGGACTGCCGGACTAAAAATGGAACAATACACCAGAAACCGACAGAAACTCGCCAGGCGTGTAGGTTTATACTACTGCCCGCCTAGCGGGCTGAGCCATCTGAGCAAACATTACGAGTGCCTACCCGGCGGGTTCTTGGTTGCGAACGTGTTAAAGGATTAATACTGGCGCGATAATAATTAGCGTTTAAAGGGGCATTGAATACTGCTTCCGTACTGAGTATTGCTGCAAATACTGACAAACTAGGATCATCAGTATTTAATCACCAGGGAGCGTACATTTCATGCCGATGACAGGCGTATGACGTCAAGCTACATACAGGTGGAAAAAGTTTGAAAAGGGCAACGGCATAACGAACGTTTATTTATCCATACCAAATAATGGAAAATGTGATTAATCAATGATTGATCACTGTTATCTAATCAACCTCTTCCGTTTAAGTAAATCTAATATATTGACACTTGAGACGGACATTGAAAGAAATTTATCTGACATTGTCACATCAAAGTTTACTCTTTGTCACAAATAGGAGACATGCGGAAACAACATTTCAGTTAAATTTAATAAGATCAGGAAACTTAATGCTTTGCTAGTGGCCTAGGTCGCCATGGAGGCTATAAAATTATTGTGCCAAATAAATCCATGTTTAGTTATAGATAATAAGCAAATTTATTGTTCCTGATGTCAGCAAAGTTTGCCACCAAAAGCAAGCAACATCAAATTACATTTGCAAACAATAAAACACAAAGAACCTGAGGAACATAAAGAAACACAGTTTGATTTTAACATGGACTTGACCAATTTCATGATAGCATCGATAGATACGTTGTTGTGGCCTATAAGTAATTAGAAATAAAATAAAATATTAGTTACGGTTACTAAGTCGTGTCACTTCGTTTTTTGAATCACCTGTGTGTTTATATGAATACGTCATTATGACGAAACCGGCATGAAATGTACGCTCCCTGTTAATCACCGTGTACTGAGGCTCTAGTATAAGTTTTACCGAAACAAAACGTTACGACCGCGTTCGCGTTTAGCTGCTAAATCCCATACAAATTGAGGGTAAAACGCAAACGCGATCGTAAAGTTTTGTTTCGGTAAAACTTATACTAGAGCCTCTGGCCACCAAATAGTAAGCTAGACTTACATCGACAGTACTCCCGTGTGTTTCACACTTGACTGTTATTTTGTTTCCTATAGCGTCCTGTTCCGTTAAACTCGTGTTTATTCGTTTCCACATCCCACTGGCCATTTGCAGAGCATTCATGTTGCCGAATATGTAGAAACCTGAAAATAATCATAAAAAGGCTTTGCTAGAAATGTATGGGCAACTGGTGCCTTTTTTTAATTGATGGCACACTAATGCCACCTTGTTAGATGTGTAGAGCACTTCCATACAAACAATAGTTACTATGGCAGCTCAGCTCTAAAGTACATCCGTCTTGAGTGACGCGTGCTAATCTATAATAGTATTCGACCATTAAAAGTAACTCATATTCTCAGATTTCATAATTAGATACGCGTTATAGATTAGGACGCGTAACTCAAGACGGATGTACTTTAGAGCTGAGCTGCCATAGTAACTATTGTTTGTATGGAAGTACTCTGCACATCTAACAAGGTGGCGTTAGTGTGCCATCAAAAAAAAGGCACCAATTTTGTGCAAAGCCCTTTTAGGTCGTGGCAAATGATCGAACGACGGACTTGTGTAATAGTCAGCAGCATAATTATACCTCTAACATCTAAGGGGAAAGTTTTGATTTTCATTCTAATACCGGTGTAAACTAAGAATGTATTATTAGGTACTCCAAAAGAAAGAAGGCGAAAAAATATGCCTAGTGACGAATATCCCATTCAATTATCTCTAAAAATTACGAAGTTACAACCGTTTTAATATTGCTTGTTTGAGAGAGAAAACGCTCGCAGATCGTGACGTCACGATCTGCGAGCGTCATAGTAAATGAGAATCTAAGGATTCTTGTAATTTTGACATTGTATGAAACTCTGTATTGTAATTTTATGTCGTCTAAATAAATCTATACTTAGGTTAGTATTATACTCTGAGAAAGCCCGTTCAACGGGAACATGGTTTTAGTAATAATGAAATTCCGAAAAATTGGCTTTCTAAGAGAAGATGACATATTTTCACCGAAAAAAATAAATAAATCTAGATAGGTGTAAAGTTTAAAATACAATGAAAATGCTCACCCTCCTTAGCGCGCGACAGAGCCACACAAATCCTATTCTCCGCTCGTAGAAAACCAATCTTGTTGTCCCTGTTACTCCTCACCAGCGACAATATGACTATCCTGCTCTCCTCGCCTTGGTAGTTGTCGACCACAGTCACTTTGACGTCTCGAAGCGAATCGTAATTCTTACTGAGCTATGGAAAATGCATAAAATCAGCGAACAAAAAACCATAGAAGTCTAAGTCATCCTCCTAGCGTTATTCCCGGTAAAGCCCCTAAAGGAGCCCGGGGTCCGCTTTGACACCTAATCCCAAGATTTGGCTTAGGCACTAGTTTTACGAAAGCGAATGCCATCTGACCTTCCAACCCAGAGGGAAAACTAGACCTTATTGGGATTAGACCGGTTTCCTGACGGCGTTTTCCTTCACCGAAAAACTAACGGTAAATATTTAAATACCGTTAAATACCGGTAAATACCGTTCATTAGCTATTATATATATCGTCGTCTAGTACCCATAACACAAGCCTTAATGAGCTTACTATGGGACTAGGTCGAATTGTGTAAGATTGTCCCCTAATATTTATTATTATTATTATTTATTATTATACCTCTTTAATGAGCGACGCCTGTCCGGTGTAGGTGGCCAGTATGGTGACCTCTTCTGGTGTATACTTCATTTTGCGCAGGTAGTCCGCCAGTGCCACGCACCATTTCGCTTCGAAAGTGTTCTTGTGGCTCCAACTGTCTTCTAGACCCTGAAAGTGGAAGATGTCTGTCATTATTGAAACATAGAGATTGAAACATACATAAAAACATTGTCAATTTTAGGAAAAACTGTGACATAAATAATATTAATACTAGAAATAAGCGGAAGCTCGCGGTGCCCACCACTCGGCTCCAAAAAATAAAAAAATAATTCATGGGTAATTGTGTAAGGTTTTATAACAAACTTCCAGGTAACGTAACTGAGTTATCTATTAATAAATTCAAGAAATATGTGAAGCGTAAACTTATTTCGAAAGCTTATTATAGCACACAAGACTACATGAATGATAAAACTCCATGGAACTAATTGTGACTGAATTTTAAATCAATAGATTAATTCTCGTTATATTTTGTTTTTTGACATTAGATTGTTCTTCTAGAACCATTCACTAGTATTTTCTATACAATTTTAACTTCATATAATATTTATTTTTAATAAATTACTTTAAAAAAATAACTGACGATTTGAAACTGCTTGTTACTAGGCCTACTTGAATAAAGATCATTTTGAGTTTGAGTTTGAGTTTGATTACTCAACCATGTATTCTATCTATTCATCTGTTTACAGCACGATTCTGTCACTGTTTTTTAAAAGCTGTATCGAACAATGCCAAGCGAAGGAAGTTATATGCTTCAGCTTCGGCCGAAAATCGTTTGCTTGTCCGGCTACAAGATTCATATTGAGTCGCGAAGCCAACGGAGTAAGTATTAAAAGAGTTGTCTTAAAAAGCAGCCCATTTTTCACCCACTTACCGGTATGCGGTATGCGATTGAGCTGAAATTTGGCATACCTTTACGTTCCCAACAATATTAAGTATACCGTCGATACTTTTAGCACTAGGTATAAACCACATTGGAATAGTATCGATAAGTGTTCATAACAGAGGTAGCACCTCTAGTTACGTTAGTTTGGCATCTGTCATTCTAATCAAGCTAGAAAAAATTACATATATACATATATTTACCTCGGAATCTTCAAACACATCATGGCTGTAGAACCACAGATTGTCCCCCATCCCCCTAACGTCCTTATACTGATACACGCGCGGGTGACTACCGAGTGTCTCATATATCACGGGCACGATGAGACTCGTGAACTGAGGTCGCATGCGCCGCTGTGTCGTGAGCGTGTATTTTAATTTTAGTACTCTATTGTACCTCTAGGGTTATAGTTACCTCGGAATCTTCAAAAACATCATGGCTGTAGAACCACAGATTGTCCCCCATCCCCCTAACGTCCTTATACTGATACACGCGCGGGTGACTACCGAGTGTCTCATATATCACGGGCACGATGAGACTCGTGAACTGAGGTCGCATGCGCCGCTGTGTCGTGAGCGTGTATTTTAATTTTAGTACTCTATTGTACCTCTAGGATTATAGTTACCTCGGAATCTTCAAAAACATCATGGCTGTAGAACCACAGATTGTCCCCCATCCCTCTAACGTCCTTATACTGATACACCCGCGGGTGACTACCGAGTGTCTCATATATCACGGGCACGATGAGACTCGTGAACTGATGTCGCATGCGCCGCTGTGTTGTGAGCGTGCGGGCGTGTATTCCGTTTCGGATCATGCGTTCGAACAGGGATACTTCTAGGTTATAGTGTTTTGCTAGTTTGTAGTGGGCTGCTGAGGGTTTTAGCTGCTTGTGGTCGCCTGAAAAAGGTTATCATCGTCATTTTCATAATTAACTGAGTTTAATAGGTACTGAGGACATAATATAGGCCGATTGTTATTTTTCGTCAGAATTGGATAAAAGTGGGTAGGTTGGAAGAACACTGTGTAACTCTATGCAATTTAAATCCTAATATTTAGCTCATCATCATCATATCAGCCGAAAGACGTGGGCATAGGCCTCCCCCAAAGAGTGCCACAATGACCGGTCCTGCGCCATCCGCATCCAGCGGGCTCCCGCAACCTTTACCAGGTCAATCAGTCCACCTTGTGGAGGGCCTACACACGCCGCGCCTTCCGGTACGTGGTGGCCACTCGAGAACCTTTCCGCCCCAACGGCCATCGGTTCTACGTGCAATGTGCCCCGCCCACTGCCACTTAAGTTTAGCGATTCGGAGGGCTATATCGCGTACCTACTGTACAACATTTTAGAACACTAGGAAATTATTCGAATATGAATACTTATACAAAGTCAACAGCTCTTCCAACATAGTATTTTTATCAAATTCTAAGAAAAATAATAATAATATATGTCCCAATGCTGGGTGCTCATGCATGGGAGGGAATGGGCAGTAGGCCCCACACTGGAAAAGTGCTAGTTGGGCATTTCACACACACAACTTTGGCATAGCTACATTTATAGAATAAATGCACATAAATAAATTACGATTTTAACAATTTATCCTGAAATATGAAAGACTTACCTATAAGTATGAGATGTTGGCAGCGGTTTGTGAGTGAAGCCACTATGTGTGCTTCCAACACTTCCGCTGCTTCCTCAACTATCACTGAAATTAAAAATGTTTATTCAATCAAAAACATCCAGATTTAGGGATATTTTAGTTTCTGTTCTGTTCTCAGAGCATATAATACTATAGAGCGGACAAGCCGCCGGCGGCTGTGTCGCACATGTTAGCTCATTGGGCATACTCCGCCGCCAGTTCACCGTCCGTTGTCCATCGAGAAAGTTCCGTTTTTTTCCCAAATGCCGAGTCGTGCAATAATTACTTGCAAACATCGCAGTGATTTGATTAATTTGCACACCAATGGGATCACTTTTCACAGGTAAATACTATAAATACTATTTATTTCAAATAAAACCACGAATTCAAGAACTTGCGACAGGCATATTCAATACAAATCGCCCGACATGTCCGATCTCCTTGTTTCCTATATCTGTGGTTCTGTTAATGGATTTCCAAAATTCATTCTGGCTGTCAAAATCGACTAAGTTTTGCTAATATTATAAAGAAGAAAATTCCGTGAGATAGAAGCTTTGTAAGTTTGTACGTTTTGGGTAATCTCCGGAACCACTAATCCGATTACAAAAAATCTTTCGCAATGGACATTCTGGATGTTTATAAGCTACATTTAATCCTGGTTTGCCTGCATCTTCTGCCGAAGCCGCACGAGCAGCTAGTCAAATAATAAATTACTAGCTAGCGAAGCCGATTTCCATTCCGAAGGTCCATTGTCTTCCGGAGATTACACCATATGCCCCTATGTACCCACCCACAAAGCTCAGAGATTGGTGTTTACCAGCTGACCTTCTTCTTCGTCGTTTCACTCTTGACAGAGTGGTCGTGGTCATCATTTCAGGTGTTGGTAGCAAGCTTCACAACACGCCGGCATTCCTCTCTGACAGTCGCCTTCCTTATGCTTGCGTGTAGTGATGCAACTGCAGCTTTTATCTGGTCTGTCCATCTCATTGGTGACCGGCCCCATGGTCTGGTGCCCTCAACCTTTCCCTGGATCACGAGTCGCTCGATAGCTACGTCTCCTCGACGACAGACGTGCCCGAAAAACCTTAGGATGCGAGACTGCACTACGGATGATGTTTGATGCCAAGTTCCTTCAGTATGGACTCATTGGTCCGAAATTCAGTCCAAGATACCCCAAGCATTTTCCTCCAGCTCCTCATTTCAAGAGCGTCTATCTTCCTTCGCTCTACTTCACGTAGCGTCCACGTCTCTGCAGCGTAGAGAAAAATAGGGAACACAAGCGCTCGAACAAGCCGGATTTTCGTTGCTCTATAAATGTTGCGGTTCTTCCAAATTTTCTTTAACCTATCCATCGCTGATCTAGCTATCGCCGCCAGCTGACCGGCTAGCACAAAAGAAGCTGTTTCGAAATCAAATACCCGTATCTCTTCTAATTTCGACGACAGCTTTAGCCTAGTTGGTAGTGACCCTGCCTACGAAGCTAGATGTCCTGGGGTCGAATCCCGGTAAGGGCATTTACTTGTGTGATGAGCACGAACATTTCCGTACATGGCGGGAATATGTTGATAGGTCGAGATGAAAATTGGAAGAAATTTGAACTCTATGTACATATTACATAAAGTTAAATTTTCTTCCATTTTACATCTCGAGTTTTGTAAACTTATTCCCGCCGTTTACGGATTTGTTCCTGAGTCATGGATGTTTTCTATTAAGAAATTAATTTATCTGTATAAGTGTGTTTATCGTCATCTGGTACCCATAGTACAAGCTTTGCTCAGTTTGGGACTAGTTCGATTTGTGTAAGATTGGCCGCAAATTATTATTAACTTATTAATTTATTATTATAACTTATTAGGTTGTCACCAGTAGTAGAACAGTTCATTACCTATAGGCGACATTAGCCGTTTGAGTAGACCATGTCTCCTGGCGGCGGCAGAAGTGGTGACCCCCACGACCCGCGTGGTCGCCATCACCTCGCCATCGACGAGGGTCGCCACCTCTTCCAACTCTTCACTTACGGTGTCGTGTTGCTCCTGAAAGATGTTACCAGTCCACTTACAAAAGGAATCTCTCTTTTCACAGGCTTTTATTCAACCTCGCAAGTCCCCGCGTACTTCTACAAATTCAAATCGAACTTCGATTTCTAAAGGAATTAACGAAGGTTCCAAATTCATAATTGCAAATATCTGCCTGGGACTTACGAGGCTTCATAAGTAAAAATGTAAGTATTAAGTTGGGTGTCCCCTTATTTCACCGACAAACGTTTCACAGAATGCATTTTGGCTTCGCCGCATTTTTTCATTTCGCCGAATTTTCTTTTCATAGAATTTCTGTTACTCAGAAACTGTTAACTTTTTAGGTACAGCTAGAAGGTCATTCTGTAAAACCCATTAGGTTAGGTTGGGTTTGTTTTAAAACATTCCTGAAAAGTTTATCGAATGTATGTTTCGAAAATTCTGCGAAACATACATTCAATAGAACAATTGTCGGTAAAACGGTACAACCATTAAGTTGCCCTTCAAAATTTGCGTGCCATTTTACCGGTACATTGTGCCGGTATACTTATATGTAAGTATACACCAATAGCACCACCGAACTAGTCTGATGATGGAGACAGAAGGTGGCCTAACATTTAGAGGTAAACTCCAATCAAAAAAGCCCAGTCGCGGATAAAAGCTTGTACCAAAAATGCTATTTGCATGTTTCCGCGCCGCGCAACGCTCTGTTTCTCTAAAAACGAGGCTTGCCGTCAAAAAATTTGCAACTTACCATCAATCCATTCATTTTGAGCATCAATTCATTCTTTATACCGGCCACCGCCTTGTGGTAGACCCGCCATCTCATCTCCGGCTCCAAGCTGTGGAGATCTGTCACGTTCGGTATGCGTGTATTTTCTTGTAATTGCATATTTTTCTGAAATGTATGAAAAATAACTACATGAATAAAAAATGTATGCTAGATTTGTTATGTAATAAACCTAGCTAAGAACCATCGCAACAGACATTCGATTCTCACTTCGAAAAACTCGAAAAAGGCGCGCTGAAATCGGATCATCCGTTTGGAGCTACGATACATACAGACACATATATACATATTATATAGCTATGAGTCTATGAGATATCTACAGACAAAGCTTTACCGTTTCGGTTAAAAAGACACCAATCAGTTCGTCCGAACTGCAATGATACAGACCTTCGTTGGGTCGGTTGATTAAGAAATAATGTTGAAGCTTGTTGTTATGCTTGCTTTGTTGGTTTGTTTATTGTTTATTATACCATATAGAACCGCTTAACTGGGGTAATTAACGCTGGGGATTGAACGAAAATAGTGAGAGACTAACTGTCAACGAATCCTCAAATCAGTAAAAGGTTCGGTAACGCGGCAGATTCTATTGGAGTAAATGTCCTTCCCTAGCTTGGCATCATCGTGGTGTTAACAAAAATACTACAACCCAGTATGTCAATCAAATAATTCTTACCTTAAAACAATCTAACCTCTTCTTAACCCTATTTATTTTCTCCATAAACTTCTTCTCCAATTTCTGCATCTCCAAAGGATCCTCGGTCACATCTTTCAGATACTTCACACTGCATCTCATCGATTCTATATCTTTTAAAGCCATTTGCTCAGAGAAACATGAATCTAATTTATCAGTACTGATGTCTAGGTCATCAAACTTTTCCCAATCTCCTACTTCATCGTCGATATCATCACAATCATCATTAAGATGACTAAACAGCCAACTAACTACCGCATCTTCAGCAGTAGTCTTCAATTCTAACATTTTATCCTCAATTTTCAAATAGGGTTTTATGCTTTTGTAAGAAATGATCTCTTTCTCGCATTTCTCTATCTCACTCTGCACTTCCGTCATCTCATTGAACACCTTCTCCAACTCTTTTCTCTTGTTCGAATAGAGGTAGCTATATTTGCATTTGATTTTCATTCGCATGCTGTTCAAAGTGAATTGCTCCATCATTTTATTCTTACTTTGACTGCCTAACCTTACAATATTATCAGTGACTTTTAGTATTCCTTCAAGGAATTGGTCTAGGGCGTGATTTGTGTAGCAGATTATCAACATGGGTGTACCTTCTAGGGATAGATTCTTGAGGAGTGTTGAAGCGATTTTGACCCCTATGAATGTTTTACCAGTGCCTGGTGGGCCTTGGATGACGGCGAATTCTCTGGTTAGTGCTAGTTTGTAGGCTTCTAGTTGGGATTGGTCTAGATCGAAGGGTGTCGGCCACTGGTCTGTGTCCAACACTGGGATGTAGTTATCTTCTTTGGAGTCTGGTATCGTGTATATTGTTTCTGGAGTAAGGTAGGCTGGGGGTTGTGTTTTAGTCTAGAAAAAAAAAGTTTTGTTTGGTGATGCATGAAATTATCGAGTCATATTCCGTAAAAGTATGCTAGAACTACTAAGAATTAGTACCTTCATAATATATTTAATTTACCTGTACATCGACGATGTATTTTTTCATAGGTAAGTCGTCCATAGACTCCTGGATAACTTTCAAAACTCTATGGTAGGGCTCGAAAAACACTTCACTCTCCACCATTAGAAACTTCTGCTCAAATATTGTCTTTGACACCGGACTATGAAATGATACCGCAATCTGGAAGAATATAAATTAGTGTTAAAGTTTATGAAACATTTAATTCGTCATTTTACTTTAAAAACACCAAATTTTTGTAAAAACGATTGCATAATGAAAAACTGAAATGCATTGTACTAGCAAATGCAATGGTGAGACAGGCATATTTCACATATTTAATAAGTAGTAGCGTCTGCTAACAAGTTGGTTAAAAATGTGTTGAATCGAACCAGCGAATGAAAGACCCATAGAAGTCTAAGTAGCGCCGCAAAATGGCCCCACAGAATGGGTGCCATTGCCATTATGCGAGGACGTGGTATCAAAACGATGCCAGGCAGCCGTTTAGTTCCAACATCCACATACCGGATTTTAGGCACGTGTTTGGGCAGAAATTTGTAAGAAGCACGCATTCTATGGTTTTTGTTCGCTGAATCGAACACTGTTTCAGTAGCTCAGTTGTGTTGCCATTTTCTCTCTAACAAGCAATATTAAAACGGTTGTAGCTTGGTAATTCTTTGAGATATCTGAATGGGATTTTCGTCAACAGGCATATTTTTTTGCCTTCTTTCTTTTGGATTAATGATAAATTTTGAGACTACACCCGTATTAAGACCATGTATCCATACAGTAGCACGCTATCATGGGGCTCCACGCCCGCAACTATTGATGTACAGTCGACAACAAAGATCGATACGGCCAAAGTTACAAAAATATGTATACAATGTTTCGTAACTTTGGCCATATCAATCTCTTTTTAGTCGACTGTACCACCTCGTAAGTCCCAGGTAGATTATTGCGATTTTGAATTTGGAACCTGTGTTAATTCTATTATAGTTCGAAACCCGACTTGAATTTGTACTTGTACAAGTACCTACGCGAGGACTTACGAGGTTAAGCACTGTGGCAATGTAGTTTAGTAATAAGTCTTAATAGCCTAGAACTTGAATGTTTGGTTTGGCTGTAAATGTAAGCTGACCAATAAATCCATGTATCCTCCGAGCCTTATTCCCGGTGCCCAAAAGTAGCCAGGGGTCCGCTTTGACACCTAATCCCAAGATTCGGCAAAGGTACTAGTTTTACGAAAGCGACTGCGATCTGACGTCCCAACCCAGAGGGAAAACTAGACCTTATTGGGATTAGACCGGTTTCCTCATGATGTTTTCCTTCACCGATAAGCCAACAGTAAATATTCCGTACATCAGTTCCGTAAAACTCATTAGTACGAGCCGGGATTCGAACCCACGACCGCCGCATGCCTGAACCTCTAGGCTACCGTAGCTTCTTTGTTGCCCAAAAAATAAATAAAACAAATGCTTACGTAGCCATCACCCAGTAAACTCGCGCCCGAATCCAGTACAGTAGCGCACAATATTGTCTCAAAGTGGTCACTAGTCAAGAGCAACAGCGAGCCGAACATGAGCCGCTTGCTGTACGCATACTTCTTACTGTCGAAAAGCCCGTGGTTGACGCGCTCTAACCAAGCGACGTCCACAAGATGGCCGACCTTGCTGTTGCTGATGTACGTACGGATTACACGAACCTTGGGGTACACCCTGGAATTAAAGAGGATATTTTTCTTATTATATACTGTCGGGGCCAGATAATTAGGAACACGATTTTTTTTCCCATACAGTTGTGACTTTTCAAATTTGATGATAATTTAATAATGTGTTTGATTAATTTTGTTTCTGATAATACGGATTGTAACCGTGTTTAAACGGTAAGTGCATATACAGGTTCTGTGAAATTAAGACTTTAAAAAATACAGGCGATCAAATCAACACTTTTTATAAGTTCATACATTGTCCCTAATTAGTTACAGTACGAACTTGTAAAAACTGTCCATTTGACCATCCATATTTTTTTAAGCACAACTTTTACAGAAGCTTTAAGGCCTCCACACACTGAACGCGTGTCGTGCGCGGCGCGTGTGCTGCGCGGGCCCGCGCAAGTTGTAAAGCATTGAAAATACACTTAAAACACACATAACGCGGGCACGTGCACGTAGAATCGGGTCCATTAAGTAAATCCGTATATTTCGACCGTCTCAAGGGAAACAAAATGTATAGGCTACTTTCCGTGGACCTAGAACTATGAAATTTGGCAAGTAATATAGTAGTAATCTTACAGAAATAATCTGAAAGCAATACATTTCTAATTTTGTACAGAACTCTCGGGGTCGACTCGCACTTGTCAGGTTTTTTGAATATTATAGTGTCAGGAAAGGACCATGTTCAGTCCGGTTATATTACCTGATATTCTCATGTCTTCTCTTATTTGGGTTCTCCATGTATTTACCTGTAAATATGTAAAACATCAATATTACTAACATTTAATTCAATTATTTTTATGATCAACAATTTGAAGCCAATTGTGTGGTGTTGTTCTCAAGCGAAAGGGACTGCTTTATTGATGTCAATAAAGACAATTTCTAATTGCGTCTTTATGGAAATTGCACCTTATTGACACCGCCACAGTGGAACCCTTCACTTAAGAATAACAAAAATATGAATGAACAAATTAATGTCTGTTTCTCCACAGTGATTCAATGACTGTATAGGAAATCTCCTCATTCTCTTGCCAAAGCAATACTTACAAATTCCTTCCCTTAATGGTCCAAAGCAATCTTCCCGGAGCAACTTGAACTGTACATCTAAATAATGATCAACACTAGGGTACGCCCCATTTATAATGTTAGGCTGTATATTCAGAGCATTATTCCCAAGCAAGTCCGCTTTTGTAGGGAAGATGTTAAGGTTTTTGAAGTAGTTGGTGTCTTTGTTTGAATTCATTTGGGATTTTGTTGGTTCAGATGATCCCTGAAAAAAAGCATTTTGGATACATTGATATCAGGTTATAGTATTCAATAGAATAAAAAAAAAAAAAGATTGACTTATGGATACTTCATTATAAAATTAAATGTACCTTTTCAAAGCTATTTACTAGTTTTGTTTTTAAATCTTCTATTTTGGAAAACAGCTCATCTCTGAACCTTTCTGTATGCTCTTCCCTTACTCCTATTGCACTATCCTCCAATATCTCTAACAAAGACTGAGCTTCTTTCAAATACTCCTTATTTTTACCACTAAAATTATAAATACCTTCACAAATTGCTAAAACATTGAAGTAAAAGGACTCTGCATCATCCCACAACTGAGAATTCATCCTCTTTTCCACCACGCGTACAGCTGGTAGGTTACTTAAATACTCCTTCAAGGTATTTAAAAAGTTTGAGTATAGAAATTTTGATTTTAGAACACTAATAATCATAGACTTTTCACCTGGTTCTAAAGACTTGTACACGTTAGCGAGTATTCGTACAATTAGGATTATAAAGTCTCCTTTTAATTCGCTATCCATGAGGTACCAGAAGCTGTTTTTGTGTGAAATTTCTAAGGTTAGTGTTGGAGGTTTGAGCATCGAGATATCTAGTAGTTTCTTGTAGCCTATAGGTTTCATCTGGAAGGGTAGCGGTTGGCCCGGAGTCTGCGTGTCTGATTGTTCTTCATCAGCAAATTCTGATGCATTTTGGCCAGTGTTTTGTCTGGTTTCTTCGATAAGAGTTCCATCGAACCAATCGATGCGAAGTGAAGGTTTGCTTCCATCAGACATCTTCAGGAATATTTATAAAAACAACTTTTTATATGTACCTAAATGTAGAGTATCACACAGTTTCACTTTATGTAAATTACATTTTAAAATACATAAATGAAATATTCCGCAATATCTCTCGGATACTTTTAGAAATGTCAACGTCAGTTTCATTTCAAAACGTTGTCAATTCTCACTATTGTCAATGTCACATAAAGGCACGGTGTGACCAGATCTAAAAATAGATTTCTTTGTGTTGTGGTAAAAGCTAAAGATCTTTATCAGAAGCTGCGGCGCTACCACGAACTTCGAAAGTCGAAGTTCGTAATACATGCATCCCTGTCACTCGAGTTAGGGAGTGCGATAGAGATGGAAATACCCGAACTTCGACTTTCGAAGTTCGTGGTAGCGCCGCTGACTAATTGCTATCGTCTGGACTTCTGGAGGCATGTTCCGCTGTTGATCCAACTGTCAAACGAGTTATACTGAGAAATTGCATGCACATGTGGTCGGATTGTTACATCTGTACACGTACGCTACACCCAATTATGACTTCGACATGTTGTACTGACAAGTTGGGGTAAAATCACATAATTTGTATACCCCATAACGCGACAAACCAAAAATTATAGGCTAGCGAGGGACTACGAAAATTACATAAAAGTCTGGGAGAGTAGCTAGCGACGAGGTCTCTGTTATTTTTTGTACCCAGTGATTTAGCTCTGTAGAATGTGATCAGCCCCCCTAGCACACTAGGTTTTATGTCCTACATAAAGCATTTGTCCCTCTTGCACTCGCTTATTGGCCAGAATGGGACGAATGCTTTATGTCCGACATAAAACCTAGTGTGCTAGGGGGGCAGGTAACTAAAAGCGTTTCGCGATTTTGTACGATTGACTCTCTTTAGCAATAGGCATGAGCCCTATCTTTTTCACGTTGGGTTTTGAACCCGTTTTTAGTGAGGATAAAATTTATGTTTTGTACTAATTCCACCTTTTTTAACGTCGGGGTAATGAGGACCTCAATAATGTTGTATTTTATCGAAAAAGGATTAAAAATTAAGTCAAATAGAGACAAAAGCAACGCAAGAGGTATAATATACCTACCAATAATCACTAAGTTATAAGTGTCCAAAGTTTTAAGAGGTTGATCTGTCCGTTTTCAGCAAAACGCATCTTCATATTAGGGCGCGAGTACACGGTGCCGCCTCCGCATCGACACCGCACCGCCGCCGCACCTCCGCGCTATGTACCTACAAGAGACGCGTAAAGCCCGCCTCCGCGCCGCCGCCGCACCGTCTCCGCGCCGCCGCCGCACCTTCGCGCTATGTATACGAGACGCGTAAAGAGCGCGGAGGCGGCGCGGAGGCGGGCTTTACGCATCTCGTGTACATAGCGCAGAGGTGCGGCGGCGGTGCAGTGTCGGCGCGGAGGCGGCACCGTGTACACGAGCCCTTATTCAGAGCAAGGACGCGTATTGCGTGTCCAAGAGGCAACCGGATGGCTCGCGGTATTTGAGCTCCCGAAATGTTGTGGACCCGCCTTGTGCAACCCGAACTGAGCCAACTTGGACTGGGGCGGAAATAGAAAAAAATTATGAAAAAAATGTTTTATGTCGCGAGGCAGCCGATTGAAACAGCAGTTGGCTGGAAGTGTATACGCTACTTATATAATGAAATGCCGGTTTAAATCTAATAACTACCGAAATTTTTTTTCACCCCCCCCCCTCCAATTTCCGGTCCAGTACAAGCTGGGTCAGTTTGGGTTGCATAGGGCGGGTCCACAACACTTCGGGAGCTCAAATACCGCGAGCCATCCGGTTGCCGTTCGGACACTGAAACTACGCGTCATTGCTTTAACTATATGAAACGATTGTCATTTACGTAATTACGTATGACGCTCGAGCTTTAAATTTTTCGAGATATTTGAATGGGATTTTCGTTATAAGGCAATACCTATGTATTTTTTGCCTTCTTTACATTTACATTTAATACATTTTGAGTCAACACCCGTACTGCAATTTTAAACCAATATTAAATTGTAAGTACGTCCTTCTCTCAAAATGTTGTATAGAATTTTCTGGAAGATGGAAGATGTAGCTAGGAATGATAAGTGTAACTATTTAGTTTATAAAAACTATTACAATGTACAACATTTAAGGTTTAATTTTCGTGTTTAGTTGCGTTATATACTTACCTACCTAAGCACTGCGAAGTGAAAAGTAAAAACACCATTCGACGTGGAGTGGAATAGCACGGATCGGTGCGCAAAAATTTAATTAAAAAACTAAGTAACTTTTCCTGCAACATGAAAGATAAAATTCGTTGCAAATAGCCCTCTGTGGGGCTGTCTGAAACGACGGCCGCTGAGCTGAACTAAGTTTAAAAGTCATTTGTCCGGCATTCATTCCAACATCTACTTTAGCACTAAAGGTCCTTCAAAAACGTAAGCCCTTCACAAAAGGTAAATTAGCTGTGTTACGGCTCTTGGCAGTTTTTATTTAAGCAACTTAACTTGGATTTTTTTCCTATGTCACTGTTATTATTCAGATGGCTTATTATCTAGTTCAGAGATGCTCACCTTTTATTGTATTTAATAAAACCTTAGAGGCCTTATAGACCCAGATCTTGTCCAGTAAATTGAGTTTATTGCAGTTAAGTATTTTGTGCATTACCTACTACTTATGTCCTAATTAAAAAGGAATTATTTTCTACTATAAGTAAATACAATGCCCTAAGTGCTAATAAAGAACTAATTTCGTTAATAATTTAATATATATTAGCCGATATTTTTTAGGCATACTTTTATAAAATACGGTATATTACTGGTGCTTGGCATTCTGCCAGAAATATGATAGAAAAATAGCCGCGTTAAAAAGAAAAATAAATATTAGTCTTATCAATTCCCTGTAGGTGGACTTCCGCGCAACATATTTCCACATATCCCCTCAGGGCACAGAGACCTTCGTTTCCATTTATGTGGTATATTTCCTTGTTATCATAGAATATTAAGGCTTGTCATTTTCCTTGCTGAAGCTTTCTTTGTTATCTGGAATTGGGGCGTAAGGAAATCTTATGTTACGCTCGAGTTTTCCATGTTACACGGTTTTTAGCAGTTTTATGAAATCGCATTACGGCGGCAAAATTCTTCGATCGAAGGTAATAATATTTTAACAGTCTCAATTTATGGTGTAATAAAACTAGGAATGTGATAAAAAATGATTTTGTAATTTTTTACCTGTAGGCATGTTACCTGTGTTCGTGGCAATCTTTGGGAGAGGCCTATGTCCAGCAGTGGACGTCTTTCGGCTGATATGATGATGATTTATAGGTTGGTATTTACCGGTTACGAAATCCACTGAGGCCAGATCGGTAATCAACAGAAAGGTATTTAACACTTGCATCCTCCCGTGCATCACATATGGATGGGAAACCTGGTATCTCACAAAACATCACAGAAACACGCAAAAATATTGCCAAAGGGCCATGGAACGAAGCTTGATAAGCATTAAGAAGCAAGACAGGAAACGAAATACCTTCATAAGAAACAAAACAGAGGTGATGGAGAGACAACTTACCAAGATAGACCAACAAAAGTGGAGATGGACGGGACACATGCTACGTAGTGGAGCAAAACCATAACAGACTGGTACGCTAGAGATGGAAAAAGAAGTAGAGGAAGACAGAGCAAGAGATGGGAAGATGAGTTAAAATTCACAGCGGGTCCTCACTGGAGAAGAGTCGCTAGAGACAGAACACAGTGGAAGATGTTAGTGGTGGCCTAGATGCCAAGAGGCACATTGAACTCAGAGATATTCTATGAACGCAGCAACACTAAACTACAAATGAGAGTTCAGGATAGAAGGCTCAAATAAATAAATAAAATTTACCGATTTTACAGTGATAAAGCTGCGGTGGCCTAGTGGTTCAGGCATGCGGCTGTCAAGCGGCGGTCGGGGGTTCAAACCCAGGCTCGTACCAATAAGTTTTTCGGAACTTATGTACGGATTATTTACCGTTAGCTTTTCGGTGAAGGAAAACGCCGTCAGGAAACCGGTCTAATCCCAATAAGGTCGATCTAGTTTTCCCTCTGGGTTGGAAGGTCAGATGGCAGTCGCTCTTATTTGCTGATACAACACATGGAAAGCTGTGATTTAACGAATTTATTAATAATTTAAAAAGTGATGGCGACTCAACGCTCCGTTTCCTGGTTATATCCGGTTAACTTTTATCAGATATTCCGTTAGTAATATTTATTTATTCGAAACGATTCCGGTTTCCAATCTGCAACTTTTAACATAGGAAACAACTCATATTTTCCATGGCCGTGTTGACTTTAATGTAAGTAAATGCTTTAAGTAGGTTTATACCTAACATTCGGTTTTAGAAACTTTTAAAAAGGACTTTCAGTTTCATTTTTTAATTAGGTATTATTCACACAGACAGTTTCAAAGCAGATTTTATTACGAAGCTGAATTGTTGTAATGTAATATGTAATCTTCTCCGAAATCGCCCTTACAAAATGAGAAATTATTTCTTAGAAATGATTTGTGGCCTAAACTAGACTAGGGACTATAGGTGAAACTGTGGCGAAAATTGCACTGTTATTCTCCAAGTTCACAATTTTAAAAGCCACCCACTAGACTGTACTTAGTCCGAGCAAGTAGGTACAAAATCACCGAGGTTTTCAACCTGCCCACTTTTATCTGCCCACTCTTCCTCCTAGTGTTATTCCCGGTTGTGCCCTAAAAGAGCCGGCGTCCGCCTTTTCCCCCAATCCTAAGATTTGGCATAGGCACTAGTTTTACGAAAGCGACTGCCATCTGACCTACTAACCCAGAGGAAAAACTAGACCTTATTGAGATTAGACCAGTTTCCTCTCGATGTTTTCCTTCACCGAAAAGCTACTGTTAAAATATCGATTGTTATTTAGTTTTTTTTTTTCACGTCACCGGCAAATCTTTGAACTGTGCAGTTCAAAGATTTGCCTACACACGTACGTTTTTAACCGACTTCAAAAAAAAGGAGGAGGTTCTCAATTCGGTTGTATTTTTTTTTTTTTTTTTTTTTTTTTTTCAATGTTTGTTACCTCAGAACTCCGTCATTGATGAACCGATTCGAAATTTTCTTTTTTTGTTTGTAAGTATATGCTTTCAGGTGGGTCCCATTTTTTTCTAAATTCAGTTGGATGATGGGATCCATGAGGAATTGAGGGAACTCCTCAATTATATTAGGCACGCGTGTAGTGATTTTGGTATTTTCTATTATAACTAGTGTATTTACACCCGGAAATCATTAATTTGGTGGAGTGGAATTGATGATGAAGACCGCAGATGACTTATGGAATTCCTCAATTATGTACTTAAAAGTACAAAAGCATATCACAGATTCTGATAAGATTCCGTTGAAATAGCAACTAATGAAGTGCCAAAGGTGATCCTTGTGGATTCGACGGAATTTCTCAAATATTATCGGCCCACATACAGCGATTCGGTTTTTTTCTCTAATAATCAACGCATTTGCTCTAGGAAATCAGATCATGTGGTAAATTGGACAAGAAATGTGGAAATATTCTCGTGCCTTGGCGGAGTACTAAATTGAAGTCGGTTAAAACTTTTATAACTAAACAGTTTGACTGAACAGTTAAAATTGATGGTCTGTGGCCCGCATTAGATATTAAGCGTAATAATTTTATACGTATATCTAGTTTATCTATAACATCTTCATTTCTGTGCTACTCGACTTCTCATCAATCTCATCATCCGGCCCCGGTTTTTAATCCGAAGATAAGGCGTAGGCACAAATTTTCCGAAAGCGACTGCCAACCCCTTCCAACCCAGAGGTAAAATTAGACATTGTTTTTAGATAGGCTAGCCACATCGACTTCTCATAATAAATCTAATTTATTGGTGACGTCATTTTGCGTTATCAGGAGGAGCGTTTTGTTTGCCACCGTTTTTAAGAAAGATACGTTTTAGACAATTTAGATTCAGGAATATTATAAATCTTTTACAGTAGGTAACAAGCATGTAACAACGCATCGGATTCACTTTGAAACTTTGATAGTTAATACATTTACTTGTGGTATTTTTACATTCAATTACGTTTCAATTTAATTATATTTGGCATTTTATTACTTGTTGAAGTGAAAACTTCTTTAGCGACGCTGAGCACTTTTTGGGATGGGGAAAAATTGTTAAATACGCGACAGTTTTGTGACGTCAGATGTGAAGGAGGTCACTTTTTGCTGCTAGCCGATTCGACTTTATTCAAAACTGACCGCTATTCGTAAGAGTATAAAGCCGTTAAACACTTTTTGCAATAGCATATTCTGCAAAATTTGTAATAATACCAACGCGTCCTTCACCGTTTTGATATTGAGAAAATTCGAATAGTTCGAATTTGGGCGTTATTACTAAAGAGATAAAGCTTAGAAAAATATTTACCAACGGCAAAAACAAATTGATATTTTGGTCGCCACCGCCGTCTGCTGTTCTTGCAAATTCGAATAGTTCGAATTTATACGTTATTCCTAAAGAGATAAAGCTTTGAAAAATATTTGGCAATGGCAAAAACAAATTGGTATTGTGTTTGCCGCCGCCCGTCGGCGCGCCGACGGGCCCGTCCGCCTAAGTAATTGATAATTGTTTATAAATTTGCGTCAAATTCATTTTTAGAGTAAGATGTCACGTGACCTGATCGAAAAACTGTTACAATGTTATTGAGTTTTCACTTCTGCCGGCACTCCCGGAGTGCAACCCGGTCTTTTTTTTTTTGTTTCTTTGTTTATTTTATTTTCTGTTCTCATTGTGACAGCATGGCATTGATAGGGAGTATTTCTGCAATGTTCTGCCGCCAGAGTGCAGCACTAGCACATACCGTAAACCGTTTTTAAATGTCCGTAGGATGCCAAGATAATGTCCGACATAAACACGATCGTGCTAGCTATGCTGCTCCCGACAAAATAAATTAATACTTATATTTACCAGTGCCAAATTATGAATTTAACGTACCTAGTTATTTAGGTACCTGTTTCTTTGTATCTCCTGCTCAATATAAAAGACTCTATGGCGCTGCATTAGACTCGAGTGAGAGCGCTTTATAAAATAGGATTTATCGTACGAGTCGATCATTTTTACGTATGAGGATATAACAAGGCAACCATTGTCCGCGATAAATGTAGAGGTATGGTGCCCGGGGGATTTGCCAAAAAAACCTCTTTTCCACTCACTGCCTCGGAAAGCCGTTATTTATCCTTTAAAAGCAGTGGGCAAAAACGCATTTTATCCACTAGTGGGGAAAGTAATTTGACCTTGGAGCGTGTTTAAGTAGCTTTTGACAGATAACATAAACGTAAAACGCTCATAATACAAAAAAATCATTGATGATGTATTTCTGTTGCCGCTATAACAACAAATGCTAGAAAACAGAATAAAATAAATGTTTAAGAACTTTAAAAAAATTGCTTGTTGCCTCCATCAGGCCCCGTAGCATGGATGGCGTTATCACGTGATAAGTGACAGGATAGGCGCGTCGTCTCGTTCTATCGAACGGTGTCAGCCAGGGACGGAAGCTCTATCCTGTCACTTATCGCGTGATAACGCCATCCATGCTACGGGGCCTGGTCTCAAAATGTATGGGAAAACTAAAATCCAACTCGCACTTGACCAAAATTCTACTTGATATTACTTAACGTTATTATTACTGTTAAAAAAATAATATATATTTATATTAAATAAAGTTGTTCTGCATGTTGCACTTTCCTCGGTACAGTGAGGTGAAAAGTTTTGTGTTACACACGGGTGCAAATGAATTTTACTTCTCGTGTGTTGAAACACTCGCTACGCTCAGGATTCTATTTTAGCATCCTTTCGCTTGCTCGTGTTTCAATTCGACACTCGCGGGTAAAATACAACTTTGCACCCTTGTATAACAAATAACTATTACTTCATGCGTATAGGTATGATAATGTAGTCTTATATTAAGTAGGCCCTGATCCGTGTCAGAGGAAAAGGCGCGACAAACAATCAATCTGCGTGTGTTCTGCGTTGATCAACCATGGGATATTATTTGACGCTTGAATCAACACGGAACAGCGTAATTTTGCCAACACTTGGAAGTTGGTAGGCGTATACTTGAGATTATTTGAGTTGGCCGAATGGCATCAAAGTGGTCCATTCAAAAAGTGACTCTTATCATCCCAGGTAGAAGAATCAAATACCAATGTCAGCTTTGTAACATGTCGGCTTTACGGCAACCTTAAATAATCTCAATCATACAGTAAATAAAATAATCTCAATCACTCAAGTTGGCACACACGTAGCAATTTGTCACAACAACTGGCTATAGTGGCGGATTTACACATTTTCAAGGTAGGCTGTATAGTTTTTGTCGCCCTAGCCTCTACAATTGTCATGTCCTACATTATTTTTACAATGCCACAATCTCGTTGAAACTGCACGTACAATTTCGTTCTTTTCACTCATACAAAGTGTGGGCAAAGGGCGCAGAGGCCGATTACTGGTTGAGGGGCGGCGAACTAGCTGTTTACTCTAGAATATGGAAGTTTGCCACTCTCGGAATGTGCAATGACAAGTGATAGAGGAAAGTAAGGAAAGTCATCGGCAAAATTTGTTGCAGACTTCTACCTATCTGTAAGACGTTAGAAAACCGTCATGAAAAAATCTGTCCCAAATTTGCCGCCCTAGGCTCGAGCCTACTCAGCCTGCTGGTAAATCCGCCACTGGCTATACTTGGAATGAGACAGCAATACATACCTTTAATTCCTACTATAGCAATTTGTTGTGACATAGTTAGGATAGGCCTTTAGGGGTTTGTAGATCACACCCGACACTAGAAAGTAGCTGAAGATTTACGGGCGTAAAACATAGATCGGAGTAGGTAAATGTATGGTCAGTTGCGTGTTGCAGGTTGCTTTCTATAATCAATTTAGAAAACGTAGTGTTGGTCGCCCTCTGGCCAGATGGACTTGGCGAAAACGGGAGAGCGGGTCTTGTGGCGTACCCTGGGGGAGGCCTACGAACAGTAGTGGACTGCAATAGGCTAATAATATTTCTGTATGTGTGTGTCTTGTCGGGGGCCTGCCCACGCCGCGCCTTCCGACAAGGTGGACTGATGACCTGGTCCTGGTTGCGGGAGTCCGCTGGATGCGCGTGGCGCAGGACCGGTCGCTTTGGCACTCTTTGGGGGAGGCCTATGTCCAGCAGTGAACGTCTTTCGGCTGATATGATGATGATGATGTGTGTGTGCTTTCTAAACGTTGTGGTTTTATATGAGCGTATAACAACTTTAAATGGCAATATAACGGCTGGCCTTTCGGACTGCGCAGTATTGCCGGTTTAGGTTCGCAACATTCAAGCTGAATTCGGTCGCGTATTTCAGACTGTATGTCACTGTGTGTCTGATAAGTGTGACGGGCTTTTGACTTGCAAAATTGGAACATGTAGCGTGAAATGGGCCCCGGATATAAAGGTTTTTACGTTTACGATTCGCGAGCCAGACTATCGTACCTATGTATACCTATCACTGACTTATACAATTTACGTATAACTTAATGCCAACATTATACACTTAATTAGGCCCCATGAGACCTTGTGTCCCATAAGTCCCATTGGATGGCTCGAGCCTAGATCAGACCCTTATTAACGCGAATGATGAGCCAATTAATTTGATCCTCGCCAAATTAATTAGCTTTAGTTACCTGTACATAGTGGTTTAATTAAGACGAAATTGATAGTTGGGTACCGACAATCCGGCCTGGCATCGCTGAAGGATTAAATATGGTTATGTGTCAGAAATAAGCATATACAAAATAATTTTTACATACAAGGTACTTGCTTGCGTTACAGCCACGTACACGATATCTGAAGCGGTCAGCAATTTTTCCATCAAACCACATCAAAAGGAAACGCTACACGGCAGGACTGCATGCAGGCCGACGCGTGATTCGGCCCGTGTGGATACGTGTCGGAAGCACGCCAGCTGGTCAAATCAAGGTCACTCCATGCTAGATTTTTTGTCACTTTGCTTGGCAGTATCAATTGCCGATTCGCCTCGTGTAGCGTCTCCTAAACGGAGATGGTTCCGTTGGTTGAATTGTGACGCTTCACATCCAGTATCCGGTTAGCTGATCTTCCGTGTTAGGCAAGGGATCTTGTCACAAGTTACTATTCCTGATAAACACTCCTCTCAATGGCGATTGTATAGCATTCGTACGATAGTGCCGTCACATCAAAGTGAATGGTTCCGGTGCGTCACGTGACGGTCACGTGTTCCGCACCGTCGTCACGGACGCTGGTGACACGCTGTCCGTGGCAGATAATCAAACGGTTAATATGGTGCGTTACATTTATCTACACCCCTTCCTTGCTAATATTAGGTATGAAAGTATCGGATTTTTTTTTTAGTTACGTGCCGTTGTAAGTTACAACATTGAATGGTACCTACATTCGTAGTTCTAAAGAACAGCACAAGGTTGTAGGTATTATAAATCCATAGCTTCCATACTACCGTTGCTAATATTATAAATTAAGCGAAAGTAACTCTGTTTGTCAGTCTGTTACGTTTTCACGCTTAAGCCGCTGAACATAGATGAACTTTGAGACCCTGGGAATGAGATAGGATAGTTTTAATCCCATAAATCCTGCACAAAAAGGATGAAAACGAGGGTTTAATTTTTTGTATAGAGATACAGGTACGATATAAACGAGTTCCACGCGGACGAAGTCGCAGGCAGAAGCTAGCTGCAAATAAGTAGGTAATGGTCACAAATGCAAGGCATGCCTAACTTGTGAGGTACACTGAAGGTGAGGTAGGGCACAGCGAAATGTCATCCCGCTCGAATGTGGAGCAGCCCTCTGGGGAAGTACCTCCGCCTTGCAGAAGACCACAGCCATAATAACACTACTACTTGCTCTGTAGTAGTGTTGTGTTCAAGGAGGTGAGCAAGCTCGCCAGAGCTCCCGAGGATGCGTTGTGTTGAGAGCGAGGGAATTTGTTCCTTCAGCTCTCAACACGGCGAATCCTCAAACATATCAAGGGTCGGCAACGCCCATGTTCTCTCCGTTGGAGTTGCATGCGTCTATAGGCTGCGGTGTCCACTTACCACCAGGCGGGCCGTACGCTTGTTTGCCACCGGCGTTGTATTAAAAAATCTGACACTTAAGTTCGCACATAAATATACCCACTTTCCGCTAAACTGTGAGCCAATCCCGCCTATTTATACCCTGTGGAGTAGTGTGTCCACACGCGCATTGTTTTCATGGACCCGAGCAAACAGGCCCAGCTACTGTGTGCACACGTCAAGCGTTTCCGGGAATATTGGGGGCACTTTAAATAATTGCCCAGTGTAAGAGTACCTACAGAAGTCATCTATAGTAATACAATAAAAAGAATAAAGTACCGTTTATTTTAGACTTAGTCGAACCTTACAAATACTATGCTAGTTTTGACACAAGATTTACCTTAAAGCTAATTATAGTGAGAGGAGGCCTGTGCCCAGCAGTGGGACGTAGATATAAGTAGGCTGATGATGTAATACAAAAGTAAAACTGTTTTTTATCTGTCTGTTCACGCTTAGCCGCTGGACCGTTTTAGATGAAATTTGGTATGAGTCGTTGGGCAGGGCAAAGGGGAGTTTTTGACCCGGAAATCATCCACCGCAGTGCGAAGTTGCGAGGCGGTGAACATGGAAAAGATCTACTAATAGCATTGGTGGCCTCGCTCTCGCACCGCTTCCTCGCCTCGCAACCTCGCAAGGCTCTAGTGGATTTTCACCCTAAAGGGGTGAAAAGGGAGTTCAACAATTCATACTGCGCCTGGTGGGAAGTGTAATAGCATATTTGCGATCGTTGACGACCCTTTACACTTCTATCTCATTGACCATGCCAATTACTCACATACGAGTATATGAGTCATGCCTTTACATCACTATCATCACTACAATAGTATAAAACAAAGTCGCTTCCCGCTGTCTGTCCCTATCTATGCTTAGATCTTTAAAACTACGCAACGGATTTTGATGCGGGTTTTTTTAATAGATAGAGTGATTCAAGAGGAAGGTTTACATGTATAATATAGTACCCGTGCGAAGCCGGGGCGGGTCGCTAGTCCACTATACAGCGGCAATCTGCAACGTAGCCCCTAAAATTAATCCAGAATTTTCAAAATTAAATTAAGATAAGGTGTGGAAGGTTTTGTATCCTTGACCATTTGCCAATGGCTCACGTATGAGTTATGCCTCTACGAGCGATATGATGAGCGAAATGCTGCTACACGCTACGGTGTAGCACACGTTGCGTTGCTTGGTTCGATTCGAATGGACACATTCACTTGCCAAGAACCGCTACGCGCTACGCTCGTAGCCGATCTCCTGGTTTTCCCTATAAGTAACCAAAAAGCTATTGGTAGTCTTGTGTCGACCTATAATAGGGGCGTAGACACTAAATAAAATAATCAATAATGTCATATTTTCTCGAAAAAGAATAAAAAATTTAGTCAAGAGGAGAAAAAATCAACGCAAAAGGTTAAATAATCACGAAGTTATAAGTGTCCAAAGTTTTAAGAAGGGATATGTTCTGTCCCTTTTTCGCAAAACGCAACTTCATATGAAACGATGACGCTGGAAGAATGTGACGTCACAGAAGACGGCAACGTGCCGCGCCGCATCGTGGTCGGCGCCGCCGTCGACGTCCCCGGCAGCATCCTCACACACCGATTGCGTTTTCTCTCCCTAACAAGCAATATTAAAACGGTTCTTAGTAATTCTTTGAGATATCTGAATGGGATTTTCGTCACTAGGCATATTTTTTTGCCTTCTTTCTTTTGGAGTAATATTAATTTTCGAGTCTACACCCCTATTATGTATTTCAGAATTTTTAAAGCTTAATGAAGGTAACGTTTGATAAGTTTTGTACCTTTGAACTATTAATTAACCAGCACCTACCTTTAAGTTGAAAGGATGCGTGTTCCATAATTAATAAACCTGAGTCGCCTACAAACGAACCTATTTACCACGTTTAGTTAAAATTGTATGTGTATAAAGCTTGGCGCTAAGCTTTTTGAAGAAGGACTTAATGTCTGACGTCATTAAAATTAAAGTACAAAGCTCGTACTATAAGCGGAGAGCTTTCAGCTATTCAGAGCCTCTGAAGCTTATTAGTGGACAAAGAATTTTCTTTACAATGCTTCAGCTTTCAGCTTAGATAATTCAAAATGATTTTAATGGTCGCAACGAAATTAACTTTTTAAAATGTTATCTATATTCTATGTTAATGTTAAATGAGGCAAGTCTGCGAGGTTGTAAGTTTCTATGTATGGTGTCATTGGTGAATCCGTTTGTATGTAAAAGGTATTTTATAACGTGGGTAACGTGATTGATTGCTCAAAGGTTAGCTGGAAGAGATCCCTTATAGGGATAAGTTCGCCTTTGTACTTTGATCTATTGTGTGACAAGTATAATCTTTAACCTGTTATTGTGTAGGTACAATAAAGTGCTTACATAAATACATACATATTAAATAAATGAATTACCTACAACGGTAAATTATTTTGCAGTTATTCAAAAGAATCATCATCATCATCATATCATCCGAAAGACGTCCACTGCTGGACAAAGGCCTCCCCCAAAGAGTGCCAAAGTGACCGGTCCACGTGCATCCAGCGGTGGAAGTCATCAGTCCACCTTCATTCAAAAGAATGTTTATATGTAACTGTCCCGAAATCACCCTAAATTACTGTTTTTAGCTGCTCATTCGATCATGCGATAAAGCTGCAAATACGAACAATAAAAAAACAAAAATAAAACCAAGGTTTTATTCTTAACGTTTCACCACACCTCAGCCGGACCATTGTCAAGACGGACCTCCGATTAAAAATAGTAGATTACTGCAGAGGCCGTGAAGTAAGGGATTGCTGGACGAGATTGGGGTAGACGGCCGAGTCGTAGACGAGGCCGAATACAACGAGTCCAGCTATCCCTGTTCCGGCCGAGGATTGTATAGTACTTTTCTCAAACGATGTGAGGAAATATTAAAATTAAAATAAATACTAGGGAATCAATGAAATAATAGGTAATTTGCGCCTTTTTTATTTTTTAAACATGCCAATTGAACAAACCGTTCGAGCACCATGTTTAACCGCACATAAAGTATAGTACCATAGATTATTTTTATTTTTTCTATGAAGCAAGTATGCTTACAGTGTCTAGTGGTGGTTGGCAGTATGTAAATTTTCCTTTGTCAGTTTAATATTAGTAAGCAAATTTAAAAAGTTAGAGTAGCGGACAATAATGGTTTTACTTAGGGTTTTCATACATTACTTCTTGGCGTAAGGCCAAGAAGTAATGTAGGGAGCCATAAACAAGAAACTTCACGTCTTCATTTCGTGATATTAACGCGTACATTTCCGAGCATGTTTGAGAAAATGTTAATACGAGTCCCACCGTCAAGATATACTGGTGGCAAACAGTCGCGTGAGGCGAAACCAGTTGTGAATATCGCAGCTGTCAAACGGTGACATTGACAGATGGGCACTGGCTGTAGATACAGCCGTCGGGAAACGTTTGACGCTGGCAATTGGTTGATTGTGAACTGCGATTGTATCCAACTTCAATTTCGTTTAGTGCCGTTCGAATAAAAATGCATTTTATCAAGGGTATTTTATAATCTTCTTATTATTGATATGCACGATTGGACGAAAGCATCATTAACGAAATTAAGTTAGTGACTGTATTTCCTGTTCCAAATATAGTGTGTTTTACAAATACCACGTCGTGGGTTGCAAACAAGCGTAGGTACGGTCGAAGAACTAGGAATTCTTTAATATAAATAAATAATAATAATAATGTATATAAATATTTGCGGACAATCTTACACAAATCGACCTAGTCCCAAACTAAGCAAAGCTTGTACTAAGGGTACTAGACGACGGTTAACATACTTCTATACATAAATAAATACTTAAATACATAGAAAACATCCATGACTCAGGAACAAATATTCGGCCTCATCACACAAATAAATACCCTTACCGGGATTCAAACCCGGGACTCTAGCTTCTTAGGCATCAGGTGTAGTGACACCAACTAGGCTAAACTGCACGGCTATCATGTGACGGTGCGTATCCGTCTCTCTCTTATTAGAACACTTAGAACAAGAGGTAATAGTGCGAGAAACATCGAGAGTATATCGCGGCTGTCCCATGATAGACGTGCAGGCACGCTACAGTCGATGCAATTTGACACACCAACTTGTTATGGTCGGAATGAAAAGTATATACAAAGTTCGGACTGTGGAACTGGGACTGCGTTCCGAATCGAGGAGAGTACCGTCAGTCCGTCCGGCGGTTCTTACCACGGATCAAACTGTCATGCGCTATAATTACGATCAAATGTGGCATGGTTTGGATGGCGGTTAAGAGTCCTTACGCCCATATAAGCAGAAGCGGGAGCGTATTTTGCGAAATGAATCCTTTTTCATTCAAGATCAAAAACTGATAACGTAATTAGATAATCATTTCTTAACCTCTTAATATTTTTTTAAATAAACATTTCGGCGCGCGGCGTCTGTGCAGCGTGATTTATACGTCTTAAAAAAAATATACATTAACGGCATCGTAGGTCCTATAGTAATGATTATTTTTTTATGGGTTAACATAAAGTTATAATTTGCTATCATATTATTATTAGAGCAAAATAAAAAGTACAATTTGCGGTAAAAAAATATAATGTAATCGTGTTTTCACCAAAAAAAAATAAGAAAACTCGGAAGGTGTTTTATCAACTTTTTAAAATGAATCTTTGATTTTCAATCATGTCAGCCCCTCGTAAAAAATTTGGTGATGTGAATTGTAATCATTCATGTACCTAATGATTCTTGTTTACTGCAAAATTGAGAACTGAAACGACACTTCTCACTGCAAAATTTGAAAAAGACTCCCAAGAAAACTCATTTATTTTAGGTTTAGAAACAGAAAATGAAAATTTGAACCATGTTAGCCCCTAGTTTAAGAAATAATTATTTAAGTACCTTATCAGTTTTTGAATAAATATGAATAGTTACGTCGTAATCTTGAATGAAAAAGCAAGCATTTTGCAAAATTCGCTCGTTTAAGGCGTAAGGACCCTTAAATCTGTGATTTCTGCCTGCCCGCAGTCCGAACTGTGCGTGTAAACGATTTTTGGCGCGTGGAATGAGATCATATACAAAAGTTCACGCTCCAAACCGCCATTGCTTTTTGCGTTACGAGATGCGCGCGCAAAACTTTAAGCGCGCGTGCATGTACACATACGCTTCGGAACGAGGGTTGGAATGGCGCGAGGCGTTTCCCACGGTCCGAACTCTACGTTACCCCGCATAAACCAAATACATAAACGCAAAAACCCGCTATGCGCATGTTCGAAATAAACGGCTGCCTGGCATCGTTTCGACACCCCGCCCCCATCCCCGCATGATGGCAATGGCACCCATTCTTTTATTTATTTTATTTTTCTCGCACTATCCGTCTCTCTCTTATTAGAAAACTTAAAAAGAAACGTATAGTGCGACAAAAATTGAGAGCTCGCGCGCCGTCTTGTGAAAGCCATGCTTAACGCGCGTAGGTTACGTGCGTTACATTTTCTCCATGAAAATAACATCGTTTTTCTTTTTTTTCTTTAGTGTACACCCCTATTGGAACAACGTAGCAATTGTTTTGTTTCGTCCGATTATAAAACAAAACGAAGTTTTTTCTATTTCCTACGTTTGATTAAATTGCCAATTTTTCCTGTACGGCGGGCTGGAGGTTAACTTAAGAACATTATTTTTTATTTTTGTGTCCATACAAATAATAAACAACAGAGCGTTGAGCATGCAAGTAATAAGGCATGAAGTTATCTCCGATATACGAAATATTTAATTTTCTACGAGCAAAAATCAGATGAAAGGTAATAAATACAGATAAAAGCTACGATTTCAAAGAAGTCACGCTTTCTATGGCTGGCTGGATACGTGATAACAATGTCATTAAATGAAATAAATATTTTGTGAAGAAAATATCTTTGATTCCAAATATTTTTCGAAGTACCTTTTTTATAACGTCGTCGATCTTTTCAAATAATAGGTAGAGTGCGGTTCACTTAGAGGGAATGTTGACCATAACTGTGCAAGGAAATAATCCTCCAACACAACATTGCTAGCCTCGCTTACGCATCGCTTCTTTTGGTGGAATATATACTCGCACACCGCCCTGCTACCTTGCACAGTTCTAGTGGATTCTCACCCTTCCTTACCCACTTGTTTTTTATTAAGCGACTCAAAAAAAAAGGAGAAGGTTCTCCATTTGTCATTTGCAGGGTTGGCTACGGTAAAAAAGATCCTTTTTTTGTTCGAAGGATACCTCGGTGATGCTTCGTAAATTTGGTTGATTAGAGAACAATTGAGGTATTTTCTTCTGTGGCCCCATGGTTCATTACATTAGAATGCGCGTATGGGAAAATAATGGACTTATTTTTCAGTATTAGGAAATTAAACGTAGTGTTTCAGTCCGACGAAAACTTTCCATCTTGTCCGATAGGTGGATACAGCAAGTAGTAAGTAACAGTCAAATATATTATTTTTACATTCACAATAAGTAACAAAAACACTTTTTAAAGATTTAGAGATTGATTTTTGAAATGGACGCCTTTTCACAATAAACAATTGTGACATTAAAATTCATACTTAGAGCGTTTCTCAAAAAAACCACCTAATGTTTAAAGAAATGTAGGAGTTTTACGTTATTTCGACTGAGAACTTTCTAATCTAATAGACCAAAAAAATCCCAAATAATTGTCCCTATTATGTTACTTTGTATGTAACACAATAGGAAAGTTCAACAATGTATCAAATTTATCGTGATTTTGAATAGAAATAACACAAAAGTTGCAGATAATCTCGTAAAAAAATATGGCAATTTTTTTTAAAGAAATATAGACAGTTTCTTATCACAAGAAGTTGCTGATTTGATTATCAGTCAAATACCTCACAGCATTTTTACCGTATTTACCAAATATACCTCTTACTTTGTAAATTACGTACAGCAACGCATCTTCTCATGTGTCACCAAGTTTGTCATTGACTGATGGCCGCCCAAAGCCGGACAGCAGAAAAGTCCACCAATATCAAATAAAGTCTAATATAAGTTTCCTCAACTTTTACAAACTTAGTTCCTACTGTGGCTAAATATAAAACCACCAATATCCTATACTAAATTCGTTTGCGCGTAGGCGGCAGCGTTTAGGTCGACCGCAAAACAAAGTTTGTTGCTAAAATCATGTTAAAGTTTCGGGAAGAAATGTGGGAAGGTCATTCAAGGTCCCAAAATACCCTAGCACAACCGATGCCACGACGCGACGCAAGAAATTCTACCTTCCTCTTTCTAATTTACACAGTGCGAGTGAGACTAGATTAGATTTACAATTTTACATGTCTAAACCGAACACGGGACATAATAAAGCGGCCTTTAGCCTGGCTTTAGCTTGGCTTTTTGGCCTGGCTAAATACAGAGCACTAACTGGGAGAGGGGAGATAAACTATCTCGCTCTAATCAGTGAGTGTGAGTGCAGTAAAAGCCCGACCAGGAAAAAAAAAGCTTCGCCATATTGCGGCCAACTATAGGAACTTATTTCTTCAACTGGCAACATTAACTTTGAAGACGTCATTAATGTCATCTGTGTGTCGTTTTTACGTGGTGTATTTTGTGGATATTGTGTGTATTTGTGCGTTTAAATGCCGAAAACTATTTTAATATCATTTACAAGATGACGAAGGATTTGTTTTTTATTTGTGAGTCAATCACCGACCTTGTTGTCAACACGACTGGTAGGTACATCATATAGTATGTGCAATGGAAATTAATTAGTGTTGCCATAATTATTGCTAATTTAGCGCCCCCAGAGCAGGTTTTTTATTTTCCTGGTCGGGTTTTAGTTTAGTGTACTGCATTTAGCCAGGTCTAAAGGCCGCTAGGCCAGTGGCCTGTTTCACGTATTTACAAGTTACAATTTTAAAATAATAGACAGCAACACATGTCAAATGACCAAAAATTAGTAAAGTAGGTTCGGCTAGGTAGCCTTTACGGTTAGCACTAAACGTGAGCTTTATCGCGGAGAGATTGACTAGATACACTATATCCATCATCATCATCTGCCTATTATACAGGGTGTTATTCAATTGGTGATACAAAATAGCAAAATAGACTCTATCTATGAGTCTGAACAACTTTTACTATGGGACCAACTTTGTGTTATGCAAAAAGAAAACACCTGTTCATACATTTTCGTCAGTCTAAACTGAGCAAAGTTAATGAAATAGATGGATTTTTTTGGCATAACACAAAGTTGGTCCCATAGTAAAAATTGTTCAGAATCATGGTTAGATTCACATTTTGCTATTTTGTATCACCAATTAAATAACATCCTGTATATGCTGGGCAAAGGCATCCTCTCATGAATAACAGATTATCCGACTCTTTCTAATCAGAACGCTTAGAAAGAGAAGGGTAGTATCTCACCGCGACAAAGCTCGCGCATGGTCTTGTTAGCACAAGCAGTGCAGCGGCGCTACCACGAACTTCGAAAGTCGAATTTCGTAATACATGCATCCCTGTCACTCGATTAAGGGAGTGCGATAGAGATGGAAATACCCGAACTTCGACTTTCGAAGTTCGTGGTAGCGCCGCAGGTTTTATTAGTTAAGCTCCTTATTGTTGCCAATTTTAAACGAAATTGCAATTGAATGGACGAAGTCTTACTTATTAACAAAATCTAATGATTGCTGATTAAGTTAGATTTAATTATTATCTTTGATATTGCTGTGTGTGAAACTGTAAGATTGTGTTTATCAAATTTGATTGCACAAAACAAAACTTACAAAAATTATAAATCTCCTCTCAAGACAAAAAAAACAAAAATTCTATCAAAAAAAACATGATAATGTTTTTCTCTCAAAATACAGGGTCTAACCAAAACATTAAAAACAAAACTATTTTTTTTTATTGTTAGTTGTTGTTCAGTGTCATGGTGAGATACTACTACTCTTTTGAATGGTATTTTAAATGACAATTTCTATTATTTTTGCCAGCTACAAAACACAAGCGACCATTACTTTTCATACAGACAGATCACTGTGGTAAATTTCTAACAAAATTTTTGAACAAAATTTGGCAGTGTATGACACGTCATACAGGTTAGTTAGGCCATGCATGAATGAACGCAAAAAACCGATCGACAACCCGCCTGCTTCCGGCCAGGCGTCCCTTCACAACATCATAGGCCATGCTTTCTTACGACTTTGGCAATGTATGCCACGTCATACAGCGAATTTGAACTGAAATTGCTGTGAGTAGTTCATTGAGTTACTGAAATTAAGTAATGCAGTTCGATGCACAATATATTACAGCTTTATGAATTAACAAATAAAATAGTATGTTTCATAGAAAATATAAGAGAAAAACTCAATTGTTTACCTTTGAAAGTACAAAACTGTTCCGCCGCCACGAAATTTTGATGACATTTGATTTTTGATGTTGCCAGAGTAATGAATTATTTTTCACCTATTTCGGGAGTAATGTTGCTACCATAAAAAAATAAAATGAAGTAAATCTTGTCATTTCAGTCGTTAGATTTTTTTGGAGTGCTAGACATATGACACGTCATACAGTGCCAAATTAAGGGTTAAGACGCTGTCAACGCCAAAATGGCCTTGAGGATTTGGGATAGCGCGCACACTGTCTATTTGTATCGGAGTAAACGAGAGCGAGTGTCACTGGGCGGCCCGGTTTTTGAAGATAATAGTGCATAAATATTGAAATAAAAAAAGTGTGGATTATTTGAGAAATGTGACTCGTTAGCGGTTTAGGTATATCGACGCTTATCTAAAACAAGTCAGTATCGCGAAATAATCCGTTTTGCTACTAAGTATAAGACTAGACGCAGAACACGTTAAAGTTTATCGTGACTAAGACTCCCGTGTTCTAATTCAAAAAATTGCCACCGTGGCAGCATTGTGCCGTTATGCCATTGGTGGGGTGTCGACGTCATTTTATCTGGAAGACCGTCCGTAGGCCAGATGAGCCATAGTGATCGACGCCGTCACCACGTTTTTTTGTTGACTACCGGCACATCCCCAAATAATTCGTTAAAACACATCAATTTGTTTGTACAACAGCGGCATTACGCGAAATAGCTCAGTGGAACACTAGCGAAATTTTTTGCAATATAGGATTATTCATGGATGGGACACTTTCCGTTAAACAGTAAGTACCGATGTTTTGACTTAACCACAAATAAACGAGTATTCACGAAAATATGGAAAGTTGACTTGTTCATGTAAGCAAAATAAGCCCCTATACTACATAAGATTTACTTCATTATTGGTATACTATACGAATTTGGACTATGTTCATCATAAATATGCATTTAGTTTCTTGATTCAAAACGAGAAAAACCACTATAAATAGATAAGCAGCACGATGATAAACTTATTAAAATGTTATATGTATTGCAAAAAAGGTATTTGCTCGGTATTTATGTATTTATATCAATTAAAATAATAATATACAACACAAGCCTTATTGAGCTTAGCTATGGGCCTAGTTCGATTTGTGTAAGATTAACCTCTAATATTTATTTATTTTGTAATATCAAAAAAGATAAGTATAAGATACATACCTACTACATGCTCCATGTACATGGGGACTTCAATTACTCGTGTGCGTCTCTTTTTAGTGTTCCGTACCAAAATTGGTCCAACGGAACACTTTTATGCGATCACTCGGAGGCTGTCCGTCTGTCACAGCCAGATTTTTGTATAAAAAGTGGTATAATAACAATAATAATTATATTTTTATTATGGACACTATTTAAGGGTTTGTCCTGCCTCACTTTCGTGGCTGAATTTGTGTCAAAGATTCAGTAACTCATTCAGTTGACTATATTATACTTTGGTTATAGAAATGAACACGCGAACTGGAAAAAATATCCGAAATCTGCTTTGGTTTTGCTGCGGGTAGCCTCATTTCTGATGCGATCGCGCAGAGAAACTCCCGGCATAGCCCTCTCCATTGCCCTTTGGGTGACCCCAAGAGCTTTCAGCTGGAACTCAAAAACCGTTTCGATTGCCTAGGTTTTGTGGAACCTGTCCGTGCCACTGGGTCTATGTTCTTCGAGGCCCAGCGGGCCATCAGAACACAAAGGCTCTCTAGCTCCACTCAGAAGCTCATGAAGGAAAGGAGTGAAATGATTCTGCAGTCTTCAAACGATGCGACTTTATACCGGCAGCTAAATAAACAGATCTCCAAGCCCCTTACCCGCGATCTGCGCCAATTCACTACGAACCGTATTGAAGAGGCCATCGAGCGAAATAAGGGCTCTAATGTGTTCGCACGAGATCTCGATCGAGTCTATTGGGCAGAGCCAGCTCGCAAGGTAAAAAACTGGAGAGTCGTTTTTTCCAAACCTGAGCTTTGGAGTGAGTGCGTTTTTACACGTCATACATATCGTATACACGTCAACTCGCAGACCCGAAGTTGGTCTGGCGGAAGACCCTAGCTAGACCAACCCGACACTTTACCGACGACATCCCGGACATCAGCCTGTACGAGATTAGAATGGCTCTGAAACAGCTTAAGAACAACAAGGCACCCGGTGAAGACGGAATTACAGCCAAACTCATGACGGCGGGTAGAAAACCGATCCTTACGACCCTTCAGAAGTTGTTCGACAGCGTCCTACTGGAAGGGAGAACGCCAAAGGCGTGGAACAGAGGTAAGGGGTGCTGTTCTTCAAAAAGGGGAACAAAACCCTGCTGAAGAATTACCGACTCATCTCACTTCTGAGCCATGTTTGCAAGCTGTTTTCAAGAGTCATTACGAATCGCCTCGCATGCAGGCTTAGTGACTTCCAGCCTCCCGAATAAGCCGGTTTTCGAAGAGGTTTTAGTACCGTAGACCACATTCATACGCTCCGCCAGGTTATACAGAAGACTGGAAAGTAAAACTTGCCTCTCTGCTTAGCGTTCGTGGAGAAAGCTTTCGATTCAATCGAAACCTGGGCTGTACTACAGTCTCTCCAGCGGTGAAAAGTGGACTGCCGCTATATCGAAGTACTGAAGTGTTTGTACGATAACGTCACTATGTCAGTCCCACTCCAGGATCGGAGCTTGAAACGTATTCCGCTACAGCGGCGTGTTAGGCAAGTGAATGTTATTTCCCCAAAACTGTACACCGCTGCAATGGAGGACGTTTTCAAGACTCTAGACTGGAGAAGGCTAGGCATCAACATCAACGTTGAGTACATTAATTACCTTTGGTTTGCTGATGATATAGTAGTCTTGGCTGAGACCATGGAGGACTTGAGTATTATGCTCGATGACCTTAGTAAAGCCTCCGAGCGAGTTGGTCTAAGGATGAACATGGATAAGACAAAGGTCATGTCAATCGGACACTTTCAAGACTTCTTCAGACTTTCAAGTTAGATAGGTCCAACTTTGAGTAAGAGTCCGACTCGGCTGGGCAGCATTCGGGAACCTACGGCACATCTTTTCGTCCAATACTTCGCAATGTCTCAAGACGAGAGTCTTTGACCAGTGTGTGTTGACACTACCTCACTGTGTGATGACGTATGACACGGAAACGTAGACGGTTCCCCATAAGAAGGCTCAAAGTCACCCAAAGAGCAATGGAGAGGGCTATGCTGGGAGTTTCTCTGCGCAATCGCATCAGAAATGAGGCTACCGCAGCAAAACCAAGGTAACCGATATAGCCCTCCAAATCGCTAAACTTAAGTGGCAATGGGCTGGGCACATTGCACGTAGAAGCGATGGCCGTTGGGGCGGAAAGGTTCTCGAGATGTGACCACGTACCGGATGGCGCATCGTAGCTAGGCCCCCCACGAGGTTCAAAGATTTCAAAGATTCAAATATTTTTATTTTGCTCGGAATGCAGTTACATAGTTCTTAAAAATACAACATAATCGTCCAGTGCATTCAGCCTGCGTGCAGGCGTGCAAAACATTTTTATGGAGCCTTAAAGTCCATAATAATATATTATCTTTGAATCTTTGAATCTTTAAAAAAGAGTTACTAATTTACATCCATACCAAGTGTTGTAAACTGTTTAGTTTACAACACTTGGTATGGATGTAAATTAGTAACTCTTTTTTAAAGATTCAAAGATTCAAAGATAATATATTATTATGGACTTTAAGGCTCCATAAAAATGTTTTGCACGCCTGCACGCAGGCTGAATGCACTGGACGATTATGTTGTATTTTTAAGAACTATGTAACTGCATTCCGAGCAAAATAAAAATATTTGAATCTTTATTACCGTTATTGTCTATATAGTTTAAGTATTATTGTGATGTATTTCGTTTAAGGCCATTATTGTCCATATTAAAAAAGAATATTTGAGAAACAAAGCAAAATAAGTCAGTATTCTTTTAATATTTTATATATACGTTTGTCTTAAAGACGAATAATACACTATTATTCACAAGAAAATAATATTTTTTTGAATTATTTTCTATTGAGACGTTAGTACACATAAAAACTTATCCAAAGTATATAAATATCATGTCACAACTCTAAACTGTAGTACATTTTTGAGTTTTTTTTGTGTAGTTTTTTGTTGTTTTCTTTTTATTCTCTTGAGTTTAAATAACTGGATGACAGAGGAAACTGGGACTAAAAGAAGATTTTAAATTGGTTATCTTAATAAAAAAATATAACAATATCTTTTTTGGGATTTTTTTAAACCTCTGCCCTGAAAAAACACAGTTTTTGAGATACAGAGTTGTTTTAGATAAGCATCGATATGTTGACTTCATATTTTTAATTGCAGACCCATACGTCAAAAAAATAAAGACATAGGACCGTTTAATGTGATTTTAAGACCAATCTTTGCAATTATTTTCTATCGAACTGATTTCGTCAAATTATGTATCGAGCCCGTCTACGGTCTTTGAAATATGGTTAATATTAACATATATTTTATTTAATGTGCTAGAACAAATACTTTTTCTTAAAAAACAGCTTAAATAACATCACTTTCACCAAATTAGGTCTTGTCAGCCTCTTAACGTATGTTTCAGAGTCCAGTCAAATCAATCAATCAAATATATTTATTTGCAAAAATACAGTGGTAGGATGTTACAAAGTGTTAACACTTGATACCACCACGGCTAGGGACCCGCCTTGCGGGCGCCTACGTCGTAGTCACTTTCCGCTACGTGGGAAAACCACGGGATCAGCTACGAGCGTAGCACGCAGCGATTCTTGGCATTGAATGTGTTAAACTCTATGTGTAGCGCCCATAGCTCTCTGACCTACGTGTGATATGATTAGCGTTGAATGTGCTTATGAACTAAATTAAAATTAATCCTTCACTCTCTACGGGAACACGTGAATTGGTTTTTTCCTTGTCTTTACGGCATAATTAAATAAATAAATAAATAAAAATAAATAAATAAATTATCTTACGATTGAATGTAACTTGCCTAGCCATCGGACATTCCCTACTAAGGACTAAGCAGCGAACGAAAAAACCATAGAACTCTAAGTAGCGCCGCAAAATGGCCCCACAGAATGGGTGCCATTCATCAAACTTAAGAGGAAACACAAAGGGCGAGATAATTGAGAAATAGGTATTCGTAAAATGTATTGCTGTAGCGCCAACCTCAAGCCTCCCCCCGCAGAGCGCGATAGAGACAACTACAGCATGGACCGAAAATACCTATTAAAAGTAAATGAAATCAACGTTTCGACTTGACTTATTTAACTATTTATTTTATTAAAAATCAAAGAAAGATTTTGGCCGTGTTCCTATGTTTTCTTTTTTTTAATAATCTGTAAATGTGCGAGAGCGACGAATGCTTTACGTCGGTCATAAACGTGGCCATACCTGTGTTGCTGTTGGGTGATATGGTTGCTTCACTTAGTACGCCAGCGCCTACACATGCGTACAATAGTCTGATATATTGACACAATAAACACACTATCCAATTTAATATTTGGGTCGGTGAACTATTGTTTGTTGTAATTTATATAAAAAGGTTGTAAAAATTACATCAAACCCTTTATTTTATAATCAGATTTACTACTTACAGTAAAAAAATACGAACCATGGCAACTAGCGAACGAGAAATTAACCCATTTAAAAAGATTCCGTTTGTTATGCATGCTAGCGACAAAGTTCACTGACCCGACGTTCCAATATCGCGAAGGTCACATATTACAATCCGCGAAATTGCTGATTGCGGCCTCGCACTTCCCGGACCTCCATTTTGAAAATCACAATACGGGTGTCGACTCAAAATTTATCATTAAAATGGCAAAAAAATATGTCTAGGGACGAAAATCCCATTCAGGACGTCACGATCCTCGAGCGTCAGATCGCGAGATCATAGTAAATGACAATCGTTTCATATGAAGGTGCATTTTGCGGTAAAAGGACAGAAGTACAGAACACACCTCCTCTTAAAACTTTGGACAGTTATAACTTTGTGATTAATTAAGCCCCTGCTTTTCTTTTTTCTCCATTAGACCATATTTTTAATCCTATTTCGGAAAATTCAACATCATTGATTATTTTAGTTAGTGTCTATTACCTACGTTACAATCCCAACTTACATTATACGTTTCGCTCTGAAGCGCAAACATTTGTTCTGTAAGGGACATATAATAGACCACTTTTCCATTTTAATGGTGCGGGGACTGCGGGGTCGGTGCAGTATCAATAAACTGTCATCTGTTAGTATAGATTCTTCTTAGCCTGATTGGCGCGGAACATACACTATTGCGCAAATGTACTGACAGTATACCGACAAGTAAGGAAATCTCAGCGACATAGTAGGTAAGATAATCTTGGTGCAGAAAAGTGCAAAATACTGCATACCAATTTGATTGGATTGAGAAGGATGGAGCAAACGCGTTCTAGAATGGAGGCCGAGCTCGAAAAGAAAGGTCGGCAGACCCCCGGCACGATGGTCAGACGACATAAAAAAGTTCGAAGGGCCGAGATACGGCAATGTCACCAATAAACGTTTCGCCAAATGTCTTTGTTTCGCAGAATTTTCGTTCTGAACAAAGTTTACTGTTCCCGATGAAAAGAAAATTCTGCGAAACACACTTTTGCTAAAACGTTTGCAGGCAATACGACGATAAACCTTTCAAAACAACTACGACTTAATTAGCGTTTCGTAATTAAAAGGGCGAGTGATACCAAATGGACCGAGCTGGGATAAGTGGCTCATTTACCTGCAGCTGGGGCAAGTACGGTAAATAATTAAAAGGAATGGTTACCCGTTTGTAAAAACCGTCTTACGCCATTTCCTCTATCATTGCAGCTATTTGCTGAATTGGAACGAGAAATGAAAGAATAAAGATGAGACTTTACTGTACAGATTTAGAACTGTTCAGGTAACACGAAAATTTAAATTCGAATTATTATGACAAAATAGAGTGACTTGGTGCCCTACCTACTAAAAAATCAAGTGCCCAAAATTCATCAAAAACCAAATTCGCCTTGATAGTAAAATTACTTTTACCAACTTACACTTTTTCTTTCTGAACTAGGCCAGAAATAGTGAGAGCATTGAGTCATCCTGACCAGGGTAACCGAAGTTCTTGTCGTTTCGCCGAGCAGACATGATCGAAGGCCACTACAATGTACAACTTATTACGATTAATCGATCGACGAAAATTTTTGTTTTACAGTCAATTGTTTAGCACAATTTAAGCAGTACTTACTTTGATACAAATAAAACTGTTTATCGCTTTCAAGATGCGAATATTCTCGGAAAGATTCCTGAATAAAATATGGCGGGTAAAGGCCAGTCGTAAACTTTTTGAGATGTTGGGAAATCATTAAATTCGCGTCCCCGACTTTATATAGACACTTATTTGTATTGTATTTATTGTATCTGTAACTTTACTGCGAGATAACTTTTGCTATTAAGGAGAGTTTTGCGAAAATGTTCTAAATAAATTGTTGAAGTATTGTAAGTATAAGTACATCTTTCACGTAGACAATTATCTGAGAATATTTTAGGTAGGTTGTTCACCATATGTCCAATTCATCTGTCTATGACTTGATGCCCTTTGAAATGCAATATTTGACAGATCGCTGGCGATATCGCCGCCTAACAAAAGTGGCCTACTATTGAATTGTGTTGAATAGAGCCCTTGTTTTCTATTCATTGCTGAATCTCTATGTTCAGTTTGATAAAGCTCTATTACACCTTACTTTGGTTAGATGTAAATAATATTTTGCAATTTATGTTTCGATATTCGCAATTAGGGACAAGATAATGTGGCAATATCACAGCATTTCCTATTATAGTTTGTACAAATACGGGACTTTTAACTATCGTAAATATGAAGCTTACAAAATACTGAGCTACAATAAAATACCCCGAATACCCCGATACAGACAGTACATATACCACCCCATTTCAATACGTCAAAACAGCGGCCCGTAATATTTTAAGCTACATGTCCTCATTCGAACCATTTGATCAGGGTGTACGAAAGAGGACCCAAGGAAAAAGGGCTGCCCTCCCTCCGCGCCTCCGGTTTTTTATATACACTCTAGGGGTAGGGCAGACCAAGACCACGTGGATAGTGGGGTGCTCCGATTTGGCTTTTAGTGCAAATCTTCAAATTGTGGAGAGCAATATCTCGGTATTTTGATATTGTAGAAAAAAGTTTTTCAAGTAAACCCTGCTTATTTTGACGTATTCTGTAAGATTCAACCATAAAAAAGTAGTGTCGATTTGGCGTCACACCGACAATTTTTCCAAGTCTTTCTTTTTCTTCTTCCACCCTTTGCTACACCCTAAGCATGTAGTTGAAAACGCTTCCTATAGTTAAGCCTGGCAGTGAAAGTGTTAATAAACGTATATACGAAATATTATTTGATATTTAACAGTACATAATAATTAAGAAACATAAGTGCAAAGACATTATAAAAACTATGTTGTTACCAAGTCCAAGTGCGCGTCCGAGTTGTTCACAAACAGCTCAGGGAAAATGTATATATATAAATGTCGGTATGTATTTAGAACTTCTAGCGTATCGAGCATTTGTTTGATTGTACATTCTCATGGTTTCCTTATTTTTGTTAACTTTTATCGTTTATGTAATTCAATGGATGACTGTTATAGGCCTTATTTTATGTAAGCGTTAATATGTTTTAGTCATATTTACGGCTGTTGTTATCCTGAATACCAATAAAATAAATAAAATCTACCCCTTTCCACACGTTAGTTCTATTACCTAACCCAACATGTTAACGGGCGACAATGGCGGCAGATAAACCGTACGCGGGTTTCGCTCGCTGTTTAAAAACAAATGTAAGTAGTTTTAAGTTCTTGTTTTATATATATATAAAAAATAAAAGATGAGCGTGAGCAAACCGGTCTAATGACCCAACAAGGTCTCGTTTTTCACTCTGGATTGGAAGGTCAGATAATAGTCATCATCCTCCTAGCGTTATTCCCGGTTGTGCCCTAAAGGAGCCCGGGGTCCGCATTGACACCTAATCCCCAGATTTGGCAAACTCTCTCTATTCAGTCGTTCACTCTTGAGAGAGTGGTCGTGGTTTCATGATGATGTCTGGATAAAACAGCCCTCGCGATGCTCCTCGAGTCGTTACTGTCTTCAGCATCACGGGAACACTGGGCTATGGTGGATTGTGTCGCAGCTTTTATTGAATCCGTCGAACGCCTTTTGGCGAGTTGTCCACCGCCCTGTCATGTAGGTCTCGTTGAGTTGGGCTCCCCATCCTACATCTGCTGCGTCTGTGGTCAAGAAGTGGCTCACCTCTATTTTGACCATCGTTAACGAACCGTTTCCTACTGTCTTTAACCACCAGTTTAATTCCCCCTGTACTGGAGGGGGAAGTGGTATTTTTGTTTTCGGTCTGCGGTGTGTGAATCCGCGCAGGAACCTTTGGGTTAGATGGCAGTGCAGTCGACCTAATGGAGTCGTCATGTTTGCGAAGTTTAGGAGTCCCAGCATGCTTTGTGTCTCGATATCATCGCTTTCCCTCTACTCGTCCCTGGACAACGAATTTGGTATACTATTTTTACGAAAAGCTAACGGTCAATATTCCGTACATAAGTTCCGAAAAACTCATTGGTACGAGCTGGCATTCGAACCCGCGACCGCCGCTTGCCTGAACCACTAGGTTACCGTAGCTCAGATAACAGTTGTTTTCTTATAACTAGTGCCTTCACTAAATCTTGGGATTAGATGTCAAAGGGGACCTTGAGGAAAACGCTAGGAGGGTGACTATGGTTGGAACGTCCTTATCACCCGAAAAATACCTGCATCTGGAAATAGTGGAAATAATGAGAGTACTAAGGCAGCAGGCGATCTATCATTAATTATTAGACAGGAAAGCAATGAGTAAGTAACTAAGTACATATAATAAGTTTTAGTCGTAACGATTTAGTTGCGTGTCGGTCTGGTTGGTGGACAAGAGAATAAAAACAAAATTTTCCCACTGGCGTGTAAAGTAGCAAAGATACCAAGGATGAAACAAAACTCGTGAAACGTACAATTGGTCCATTGTTACCTCGCTTCTGACCTATTTGGAGTGTACGCTCATTTATGGAACCATTTCGACTTGGTCAATAAAGTTTTCTCTACTTCGCGCCCATTCTCGAGTAATTGTACCGTATTGTAAGAAACTCCTAAACCCTATATGTAAGTAGTGTCACGTAAAGAGAAAACGACTTTCCTAGGAGCTTTAAATAAAAAAGGAAAAGTAGGTAGGTAATTTCATCATTTCCACCCTTGTCATCCTAAATCTCGTCATAAGTACATACAAGAAAACTGGGACCGTCATCATTCTTACTGCCCGGCTGAGGATTGTGTTTGTTTGTCATTTGTTACAAGCGTTTAATTCTTGTCTTGTGACTCTATTTTTTGGGATAATTTTACGTCACACTTGGCCATAAAGTGGTAAGTACCACGCGTGTCGATAATCCATCTTTCTGGCCAAGGTGAGACGTTAAATGTTGTAATCATCATGGGTCAGCATCAAAGCCTCAGATCGCATATTTATCGCTCTTGCCTCAGGTGTCAAATACCTCGGGGGGCGTCGTGGTGATGGTGACATGTTCGCGATCCCATGGCGCTCCCATTAACGGCAAAAACGGAAACGCCGGAGTGGTTTTAGTGGGTAGTCCCTCCCCCTTCTCTTTAACTAGAGATGGCTGGAGGGTGTGAGTCCCACATACCCTCCATTATAGCTTTCCGAGAGGATGTGCAAGTGCATTTCCACTCCATAAAAAAGTCAAATACCTGCGATCTATTCTTCATTGCTCGTTTAACCGCCCTAGGTGAGTAATGTACCTACTATTCCAAGGAGGTAGAAGAGTGTAAACTCTACCTCTCCCTTTACCAGGTCGTCAGTCCACCTTGTGGGGGCCTACCCTTGCTGCGCATTCCTACCATTAGAAAATAAATAAATCAAAATAAAACCCACCCTTTTGAAAAGCGGGCGTGCAAAAATTCATACGCGATTTTATACCAGGTTTTGAAACTAAGTTATTCTCACACGAGCGACAAAATCACGTTTAGAGCGTTCTGCATCAGCGATTCTTCTTCAATATTTTCCCAAACGAAATCAAATTGGCAAGGAGCATGGTAGAATTTAACAAGGTAAGTCATCCAGAGATCCTTAAAAAGAGGTAGATACGTTGTCTATACGAAATTCCGTGTTTAAAAATGACCACCAAATCTGACATCATACGTTTCCATTGACGACGCGAAACTGCGGCAAGGTGGTGTAATAGACTCCGTTTTAGTGTGCCACTTTTGGAGTGCTTATAACCTATCTACCTCTTTTTTAGGGTTTCCGTAGTCAACAAGGAACCCTTATAGTTTTGCCATGTCCGTCTGGCCGTCCGTCCGTCCGTCCGTCCGTCTGTCTTCGGCTTAGTACTGTAACTATTACTACGAGAAGTCGACCAACTTAAAATGTACTAAGAAAGGCCAACTTTCGTACAAATTCGGCCGACGTAACCATTTAGTTGGCGCGCGCGTGTCGATGTAACTAAGAAAGACAGGGCCCTACAGTGCGCGTGGCTCGACACGCACTTGGCCAATTTTTTATATTACATCATTGTTACCGGCTATGTATCTTGCCTACGTCACACAAATGTTCTCATTGTGCAAAGTCGGCACACAAATGTTGCCATTGAATGATATCTTCCATACAAACAAGGAGTTTTTTTATGTACGATTCATATAAAAAAATGTTAGCTAGTTAAAGAGCTACGATAGCCCAATGGTTCAGGCATGCGGCTGTCAAACGGCGGCCGTGGGTTCGAATCCCGGCTCGTACCAATGAGTTTTTCGGAACTTATGTACGGAACATAATTTGATGTTTCACGTTAGCTTTTCAAAAAAATCGTGAGGAAACCTGCATACATCTGCGAGGAAATAAGGCCTGGGCCCAGCAGTGGGACGTATATAGGCTGATTTATTAATTATTATTATATAGTTTAACGATTTATTTGGGGTGAAAATACAACTGTATATTAGTAGTTCAACGTAAACATTGATTGAGAGCAACGTAATTGAAGTAATGCAATTTACTCAGGTCATTTACTCAGGGCAACACATTGCCAGTCCGCCATTTTTAAGATGACGTAGGCAAGATACGCTGACGTTACGAGCTGTCGCGGGAATGACTTAACTTGCTTTATTCTACCATGGTAAGGCGAACAAAATAATCTTTATATGATCAGCCGGTAATGTTAGATATCGCCGTCCTTTCCGAAACATTTGGCGGGCATCGCAGGGACATCGGGTTCTTTATCGAAGAAAGACGGACGAACGAATGATTTTGCAGCGCTTTGACATATTCTCAGATAAAAGTGCTAAAATGTTATCTAAGATTTGAAGGTTTGGAAACGTGAATTCTTGAGAGTGAAGTTGGGAATAGATAAGACATAGATTAGGTCCGGTACCGAAGATGCGCCATATATATACTGCTAGCGAAAGAAAGAGACAGGATAATTTTTTTTTCTTACGCAATTAGTACCTTGCTAAAGCGAGTTTTTGATAATCAAATTATTAAAAAAATATTAAAACACTGTGTGGTTTTAGAACGACCATTAATCATCATATTTTTTTAAAGATAAAAATAATATAATTTATTAGTGCAAGAATGAATCGTACATAAAATAACAAATTAGTACCTATACATTTTAGTACCGGTAGCTCGCTTAACCAAACCTGGCTTTCTCGTAAAGACGACAGTAAAACACGTTCGGACCCGCGAACTCAATTAAATCGTTGTTAAGCCTACATATTTACGAGTATGTGACGTCCGACAGACGTTACGAGTGTTAACTATCGAGCTAAACCAACAAATCTTCGTAACTTGTTGTACATCATTTAAATATGTAGTTTATGTGGCGCTGCGCGGTAGCGATTATTCATACCAATTTTACCAAAGCACACATTCACAAAAAGACCTTGCAAAGAAATTGCCTGGAAAGAAAAGGAACCAACGGCAACATTGTGCCGAGGTCACTTATCCTAGAAAATCCGAACAGCGCCAAGCAGGTAGGTACTCGTACCAACAGCGTCATCTTCCGAGATTACAGCTATACATCCAGTCCCTAATCCGCACTGTGTCAGCTTGGGGACGCACCGCCATTTTCCTCTCATTTATGAGATGAAAGGAGGCCTATGAGACTACTATAATCTCATAGACCATATTATTATACATCTCTTAGAACTATAAAATAATTAGGTACATATACAGGGTGTTAACGGGGTCATGATCCGGAATGACAAAAAGCGAATAAGATGATCATACTGAACAACCTTTCCCATGGGACCAACCACGAAATCGCAAAAAAAAACCAGGTATTCCATACATAACTCTCAATTAAATCGCAGTTAACTCACAGTTAACTCTTAATTGGCTCTTTTTTTTTGCGATTTCGTGGTTGGTCCCATGGGAAAGGTTGTTCAGTATGATCATCTTATTCGCTTTTTGTCATTCCGGATCATGACCCCGAAAACACCCTGTAGTAATGTTTTAGACGGTAAGAGATCTTATACACCGCAAATTTCACCATCTCGTATTTAGAAATTTCATCTGTTTTTTTACACACTGATTAATTTTCTGTGATGTCTTTTTGGAACTTCGTTTTCATTTAATTGCATTTTTTTAATCTATAATATTTTCTTTTAATCTAGTGTTATTTTCATTTAATAATATTATTTTTGATTCGGAATTGAAATAACGTCGCCGTGGCCTATTTGCGGGATAAATGTTTGATTTTAGTTTTGATTTTATGCAACGTAACGTTAACTAGATAAATCAAGTCACTCCACACAGCACCTGAGTCCGAACGCATGGCCCATTTCCACTTATGAGAGCAAGCATGTACCTACCCTGCAATGAGACATAATTATAGGCTGTTGATGGACTACATAAAGAAATATTGCTTTCAACGCAGTCAATATGACCTTTCCCAAACAAATATGTCACTTTCTCGGACATCCGTCATCGGTTGTACGCTCGATCTCCGCATTTCATAAAAGGCAGCGCTCCGTGTGATGTGAGGTTATTTTTCACCGCATCAAATTTATGAAGGGTACACTGCGTATATTCTTATCGGAAGGGACGAAAAAGGTCCTGCTTGGAAAGTGGTTGAGATATGTGTCCATTGATCAATATAGTTATGTACTTAAAATAATAACTAACTAATACATAGAACCCTCCGGAATTCTTATCTTTTTGATTTCAAATTGTGACTTCTCAATGGTACCTCATTAAGTAGGTACGTATCGTATAGGTACCTACTATTTTGAACCCAACTGTTTGATATAGCTATCCTCTTTCGAAGATAATCTCTCTCCTTAGTTTTTGGAGATTCGCCGGATCTACATCCATCATATAAACAAGGGTTCCAATAGATTCGTCAGACGTACCTAATCCTCGTGTAAAATATCAGATTTTCTTACAAAGTTTTTAAAGTAAACATCAAGTATTATGCTCGCATAATTCGAAATGTAACCTTGATGAGGACAAGATAAGGATCATTTTGCAGAAGAACACGCAATACAGGATTTATGTCGAAAGGATTAGGTTTGGAGGGTGTTTAGAAATGGGATCGAGAGCGGAGCAGACGGTGCTAAAGAGCGGTAATTTTCTGTGTGGGCGAATTATTTAAATAGAAGACGTAGTAGTATATATCCGAGTTATTTGTATCATGTTAATAATTATACATTTACTGTCTGCGTCACCTAGCACTTATACGATACGATGGTGGCAGAAAACTGTACGGTCTGCCAGAAAAATCACAATTGTGTGGTTGACCCTTCATTGATTTGAGGATTCGCTTCCTCGGAAGCTTTGGTGACCTTGCTCACCACCAGGAACACTACACCACATACCTGCAGAGCTAATAGTGCCGTTATTATGGCTGTGGTCTTCTGTAAGGAGGTACTTTGCCAATTGGGCTGCTCCAAAAAACAAAATGACACTCCGCTTTGCCTATGAATTCACTTAATTCACTATAATTGTTGTGTTTTTTTTTAATATAATATTTAAACAATTTATTTATTTATTAGATAAAAACAAGTTGTAACAACAACTAAGGTATAAACTTAAGTAACATAGACAATATTTATAACGAAATATAACTTGAATTTCTTATCTTACAATATTTAAGACGTTATGCCTACCTAGTTTAGTATATAGGTATTCGTATATAATAATTGTACTGACATTGAAAATTTATTCTAAATAAAAAAAAATAAGCTAGCCTAAAATAAATGAATATAATATAATCCTACTAATATTATGAATGCGAAAGTTTTGATGTTTGGAAGTTTAGATGTTTCGATGTTTGTTACTCAATTAAGCCGGGTCCGCTGCGCCGTGTTTTCGATGTTTCTAAACATCTAACGTGTTTTGCCAATCAAAACAATACCTACGGATGACATGTTAGATGTTTAAAAACATCGAAAACACGGCGCAGCGGACCCGGGTTTACGCATTAAGCAGCTCAAACAATTTGGATGAAACTTTGCACGAAGATAGTTTATAGCCTGGATTCAAATATAGGATAGCTTTTTTGCCGGGTAACGTTTTGGACGCAGAAGACCGGGTTTTGGTCGCAGAAGAAGTCGCGGGCGGAAGCTAGTTAGTAATAACGTTAGTAATAATAGTGGCATGGTATCGAGGACGCTGCAGCATTTCCTCGCTGAATAGCAATGCTAATGCATTGATCGAGGAAAATTAATAGTACCTACTTTAGAATGTTCATCATGTGTAGCGGGTCTTTTAGAAAAACGTCCCGAGGAATAAATGGTTTAGAAATGACGCCCAGATCTGTCTGCAATCCTGCCAACCCTCGGATTTAGGGAATCCGGGGACATTAAGGGATAAGGGGGACCTTCGCCGCGGTTCAACTGAAAGGTTCGACTTAGGAAATAGATTCGGGAATAGAATTTTTAGGCTAAACTTTTTGCGGTATTTTTTTAGCCTTAACTACTTTTAATCAGTCATTTCGCCGGATAGAAGCCACCTAAATGATTGTGCCGGTTTGCGATCACTCGGATGAGTTGATGAAATTAAATAATATTTCCTCGGTTTGTTTCAATTGTGTTGAAATTGTAATATTTTTAATTGAAATAACCTTGTCTTTGATGGTCGCTACCCCAACCTTCAACCTACCTTGGTACGGACTTTAATTATCGAGCAATTATAAACCACAATTATAAACCAAAATTAGACACCTAAATGGCTCACCAATTAATGTCCTTGAACGTACCAGAAGGTCGATCACGTAACGCATTGTACGTCCGTTAAGTAGATCTAAGTAACTGTAATTTTTTTATATGGAAAAAATACAGTCGCGCTGTCTTGACGCGCGATCAAAACGTTACGGGACTAGGTACCCCTCTGGTGATGGTACCTTGGTTATACTTATCACAATAAAAGATGTGATTTATACTGAAATAAAGAGTAGGTACGGGCTCACTATTTATTAAGTCTAATGGCATGTTAGGCTAATTTTATTGTTAAGCCGTATATCCCAACTTTAAAATTGAGTTTAGGCACTGTATGTTACTTCAGAACTACCCTAACTGATTCAGCTATTGTAATCTCAACCTTCCTCACTTTAATTAAAGTTGATAATAAAGTGAAACTTCCAAGATTACAAGGAGGTGGCAAGGGTTTCTTCATGCATCATATCATAATTTAAAGGAGTAAAAGCGGGAATCCATGACAGTAACGCGTAAACGATGTGTCACGGTTCTTGACTAATGGGGCTCGGTGGCTGCTCTAAGTTAAAAACAAGTAAATTATTTTTCCTAATGTTTTGTACTCCTTCATTTTTTCAAATAGTGTATAGTTGTTCAGTTACCGAAATTAAATACTGATATTGTGGCTCACTCCGTGACACCAAGCTGAGTGAGGACTTTTAGCGTAAAGCGTAATATTATGGTTGTAGTTATTTTTGCTTTTATGTACCGAAATCTTTACGCTAATAAATTATTTTCTTTCTTTCTTTCCTTCTGCTTCTTGATATCTCAATAGGGATGGTGACACAAAATACAATAATCAATAACGTTGAATTTTCTCGTAAAAGGATTAAAAATATGGCCACATGTAGAAAAAACTGGCACATGTCACTAATAAATAATCACAAAATTATAAGTGTCCAAAGTTTTAGGAGGGTATATTCTGTCCCTTTTTCGCAAAACGCACCTTCACATGAAACGATTGTCATTTACTATGACGCTCGAGACCCGTGACGTCACGGGTCTCCAGCGTTTTCTCTCTATCATACAATATTAAATCGATTGTAGCTTCGTAATATTTTGAGATATTTGAATAGGATTTTCGTCATTATCATTAGCAGGGCTCGGATTTTTCATCGCACGATAAGACGAAAAAAAACTATGGAGTTGATATCAACATTAAAACTTTACTCATATTCATACTCATACTCATTCATTTAATTAATACCAAAAGTTTATTATATTGTAAATACAAATCTTAACCGCCACACCATGTTTATTACATTATAAGCTATATAATAAAATGTTCACGTAATAATTAAGTTAATTAATGTATGCACTAATTGCAAACTTAAATAAATGACACGTCTAAAGCCGTCAATGATTGAAACATGAGGCAATTAAATAAAGCGGGCAGTACCCACCGTTAAGTCTATCGCAACAATATGGTCTGGATAACTAGGTATGCAACTAAGTTGAAATTTTGACAGCATGATAAATATATAATAATTACGGGACTAGGAAAATGAGTGAGTATGAATATGAGTAAAGTTGTAATGTTAATATCGACTCCATAGTTTTCTTTCGTCTTACCGTGCGATGTAAAATCCGAGCCCTGATCATTAGGCATATTTTTTCGCCTTCTTTCTTTTGAAGTAATAATAAAATTAGAGTACCCAACCCTATTACTAACAAGCTAGCATCAAGCAAATATGACTCAAATATGTGAGGATCAAGCAAAGCTATAGACACTATTATTGTTTTCTTAGTCACCAATAGGTTTATCATTTATTAAAATAAAATCCAACATAGCTTTCTCCACGACAAATTTCTCGAGCTGCCTATTTTTAGGATGGATTTTAAAGTTCTCTTTTGCCAAAATAGCTGCATCACCGAAACCGTGATGACTTCATTTAAAGGTGATGCATTATTTATTTATTTAAACTTTATTGCACCAAACACTGAAAGTAAAAATGGGGATCTTAATCCCAAATGGCATTCTCTACAAGCTGAAAATGGGGCTAACAAAGATTTATAAAATTTAAGTAATTATAATTCAATACAATCATTCATTTAGTCAAATTATAGTGGGAAATAAACAGACTTTATATTTTTTAGTCGCGTTATAATTAATCGTACTACATTTTATTAGGGAAATATTGAGGGAAATAATCATTTCGATACATTGATAGGTTAGCTACGGTTGCCTAGTGGTTTAGGCATGCGGTTTTCGGTGGAGGAAAATATCGTGAAGAAACCGGTCTAATCCCAATAAGGTCTAGTTTTTCCCTCAGGGTTGGAAGATCAGAATGGCAGTCGCTTTCGTAAAACCAGTGGCTACGCCAAATTTTGGGTTTCGGTGTCAAAGCGGACTCCGGGCTACTTTAGGGCACAACCGGGAATAACGCTAGGAGGATGATGATGACATAATTGAAAGGTTAAAAATCGTTTTATTTTGATGCGTATAAATTTGCTAAAACTCACTTACTTGTTTTTAACTTTGGGCAGCCGATGGGCTTATCGTAGGTATGTGGATGAATATTCATGTGAAGTATCTTGATGATGAAAATTTCATAAACGGGAATCTGTATTTGATATCAGTATCTAGTCTCAGTATTAGTTTGAGGGCGCAGCGGCATGTCTTCTCGCTCGGAAGACCGTAGCTTTATTTAAATATACTTACATGAATTTTAGTGTTGAGATTTTAGTATTAATTACTTATTTTTAGAAACATATAGTCCGTAAGCTTGTTTTGAAATAATAGTGGCTTTAAGAATAATTAAGTCTGCCAATCCATATCTGGCCGGAAGTCCTTCCGGAGGTTTCGAACCGTCTTTGACACCGTCTGTGAGGGTTGCCAAATATTGCTACACTTCATATTGTTAGTGATCCGAATCTCGATATTCATGTGTGAATCGGATTTAAGCGCATACGTTAGAGAAAAAAATATTCAAATGCACTGTGCTATTGTAGTCGCGTTTAGACTTACCGGAAACAATAGAAACAGTGGTTTGGACTATATTTTACGTTCGCACAATGGCACAACAATGGCATCTTAGAGCTCCGAAAATAGGTGCGATTGTTTGCACAGCGTTGCCAGAACAGCATAACGCAAACTGGTTTGCACTAAACTTTGGTATAATAATAATAGTTTAACATTATGCACCCACATCTCCGTTGACAACTTGCTGGGACGACAGTCATCTGCGACCTGGGGACCCATTTTTGACTTCCGAGCGCTCGAAAATCAAATAAAAGTAAATACGTCGAAGTACGGGTATTTCCATCTCTATCGCACTCCCTTAATCGAGTAACAGGGATGCATGTATTACGAACTTCGACTTTCGAAGTTCGTGGTAGCGCCGCTGCCGCTGGTGCAACCCGGTGTCGAAAAGTCACAAATAAAGGTAAATAAATATAGACCCGTGTATTTTTTTTATATTTTTTTATAACAGTGAATGTATTTATTATTGATTTGCTATATACTTAAACTAGTTTAGGGTAAATATAATATACTAAGCTAAGAAAAGAACAAACAAATGAAACTAAAACGAAAGGTATTAAAATTGCCCTAATCGCTGCCAGTCGGTAGTGTATTCAGAAGGCTGGCAGCATATATTGCGACGTTGTATGGAAATTATTTAAGTATAGTGATTTTACCTCTAGATAAAAAGACTGTGCCTAATATTACGTTAATTAATGTATTCTTTTTAATCTTATTTTAATGAGAGAGTGAGAATAACACTCGTATTGTTTTATTTTCATTAGAAAGTGTCTCGTCATGACATGATTTTCCTTTTCAAACTTCTAATTAAATATTCATATGGATCCGAAATATTGACATAAACTATACAAAATCTTTACAACATGTAAGGTAAAAACGTTCTAGTCCTCGACGTGACACTCGTATATAAGATAAGTTAAGATTTATTTGCAACCAAGTACTTAAAACTAAGATACATGGACCCTGGAAGGGTGTAGCAACAATCAGGTTACTTATACTATGTCATCATCATCATCATCAATACTTAAGAGCCATGCTCTTGTCGGTGGAGTAACCGCCACTTTTCTCTGTCCATTGCCAGCCTCTTGGCTTCCTCATATGACTCGAAATCAGCTTTATCTTTTATTTGGCTAAAATACGTTAGCCTAGGCCTTCCTCTGCCTCTCTTGCCTTCAATTTTACCCTCCAGGATGTTAAGGAAGAAACATACATTATACTATGTACATGTAGTTAATTTTTAACTAACTAATATCATTAGGTACCTATTGATATTTATAAAAAAATTACGGCAAACACATTATAAACATGTATCTTCCATAAATTCAGCTATGGAATAGTAACATTTATCTATTAGTTTAGATTTTAGACTGTGTACGAAGGATATGTCAGTTGGTACATTGTATCTTTTATTTGGTTGGGTGTTTTATTATAAATTTTATGTGACATTTTAATTATATGACATGGGTACTTTATGTCTAAGTGACGTGGCTTAAATTCGAATGAAGAAAAATCCTCTTAGCTCGAATTAAACCCATATTACTTTGACATAAAGTGCCCGTGCCATGTAGGGGTACTAACTAACTTGTGCAATGTCGAGGACAACGTCGTTTACCTTATTTTAACTTAATTTACATAAATACACAGATAATTGGAAAACGCTTAAAAAAAGGAAAATAATTTTGGTTGAATAGTTTAAGCCTCTGCTTACGTGTAAGTATAAACTAAAGTCGTTACAATTTCGCATTAGACTGGTGTGGTATGTCGCACCTATCTGCCTAACGACACACCTCTTTCATGTTTTCTTTTGCCACTATTTGAGGCTTTTGTATTTTTCAAGTAGTTTGCGCACGAATGTGAAGTTTTTGATTTGTTACTGTCTACTAAGGTATTATTTATTGTCTAAAGTTACAACTTTGATGGATTTGCTGGATGAATATTTTTGCGTTTCTTTGATCAGTTTTTGAAGTTCGATCACCATTGAGACGAAAACAGAAAATATATATTCTTTGTTTGTTTTGTTAGCATTTGTAGTTCTGTTTTAAGTAAATAAATGAATAAAAAATAAATAAATAATCGGGGACAATGTTACACAAATCGACCTAGTCCCAAACTAAGCAAAGCTTGTACTACTATGGGTTCTAGGCGACGATATACATACTTATATAGATAAATAAATACTTATATACATAGAATACATCCATGACTCAGGAACAAATATTCGTGTTCATCACACAAATTAATGCCCTTACCGGGATTCGAACCCAGGACATCTTGCTTTGTAGGCAGGGTCACTGCCAACTAGACTAAAGCGGTCATCGGAAGTTTCAAGTGATATCTACTTATTGTGTGTATCAGTTATATTTCTTCTGGGTTGGATGAAGTGGTCTAATAAATGAAAAATTTGCGAAGTGAATGAATTAGCAAAGATATCTTTACGGAAGTGACTACGAGTGCAAACTTAGACGATTGGCCACTCCCGTAAAGCTATCTAGGGATTAGGTAAAAAATATAAAATTTAAACTATTTGATGCTAGCTTCCACCCGCGACTTCGTCTGCGTGAACCCGGGATAAAAACTATCCTATTTTTGAATCCAAACTTTAAACTATCTTCGTGCAAAATTTCAATCAAATCAGTTGAACCGTTTAAGCGTGATTGACTAACAAACATACAAACATCCAAACATCTAAACCGTCGTTTTGTCGTTTTGTGTGTGTCACGAATATGTTCTCTCTCTTTCTTTCCTTAACAGAAAAAAAACATCCAAACCTTCGCATTTATAATATTAGTAGGAAGTAGGATAAGATTTTCTACATAAACATAAACGAGTTCGCTCAGCAGCCATTGATTTGAGGGTTGTAAGCGATGCGTTTTATGCAGCTATTTTGAATGCAAGTCGTGTTTGTGCCATTGTTAGGATACGTTTGATGAGTGTACCTGCGTGCTTCCGCGCATATTCATAATGTAGACAATTTTAGATGGTTGTATGACCTGGGGGTCGTTTTGAGACAAACGTGGTGTATCCTAATTTGAGTTTGATTTGATTTCATGTTTAAATTGAAGTAATTTAAATTTGAAACGGCTCGGGCGTCAAGTATGTGATCTGAGATGAATATGAGTACTATTAAGTATTGCTAACCAAAATAGTAACAAAATAGTATTTTGGTGGTGATGATGCCGGCCGATGATGGGAACATAAAACTCATGCGTATAGTTCGGTATTTGTTATTGTGGTAAACAGCTGGGTACAGTCGACTACAAAGATAAGTATGTTTTTTAATGTTACAAAGTTATGTATGTATATCTTATTACTATGGTAGTAAAGTCTATGTATACATATTTTTGTAACATCGTATGGATACATCTCTTTGTAGTCGACTGTACATGCGATACCTCCGACAAACAGTAACATTTAGTCATAGTCATAGTCATAGTCATAGTCATTTATTCACATAACAATTATACATTGTGTTTGAAAATAATAATTTAAAATTATAAAAATGTTGAATGTACTAAACTAAAAAAAAAAATATAATCACAATCAATAGCATAACAAAGCATAAATTCATTTAAAATACACCAATACAATTTGAAAATGATATGTCTATAATTTAAATATAATGTCAAAATTCTAATATAATTTCATTTCATTTCATTTTTTTATATATATTTACACCCGGAAATCACAAATGTGGTGCAGTGGAACTGATGATGAAGAATGGTGGAACTCCCCAATGATTTACTTAAATCTATAAAAGTACGGCACATATTCTGAAATGAGTCTGTTGAAATTGCAACGAATGAAGTGCCAAAAGGTCTCAGAATCGATTTGTTTTTTTTTATGTTATAATATAATCAATGTTCATGTGGTAAAGTGGAAGGAAAATGTGGAAATGTTCATGTGGTTTGACTACTGAATTGAAGTCGGTTAAAACTTTGTTTTGAAGTAAATTATGTCCTTAACAGACAGCAAAAAAATGTTGCCGTCTGTCGCAGCACAAACAAATAAGTCGCCACAGTATGATTATAGAGGAAAGGATTTCAGAAAATTTATTGTTTAATTTGTTTGGGCCAATTTAGGTTATTATTTCTTTTATTTAGGATTTACATGAAGGCCAAGGCAAAATTTAATCCAGCTTCCAATCCTCAAACTTCATCTCGGTAATGAAACAAGATTCGCCTTACAAATAAGAATATATATCCAACGAACTACTGGCATTAGGAGCTCGCGCTACCCAGCTTACATAAAACGTCACATCTTCAATTTAAATTCTAGAGAAATGAGTCTTTTGAGAGCTCGCAGTTGCACAAGGCTAGCTCTCTGTTCCCACTGGTTTCTTTAATTAATACCCGTTTTGTAGTAAAATGCGAGATTTTATTAAAGCCACGGAGTGGAGTAGACAATAAACTGCTCTAGCTGAGCATTATTTTAGTCTGTTTAATTAAAAATATAAGCACTTGACGGCGAAGCATAGAAAGTAACATCAAAGCAGCGCTGTCCTTTCCTTTGTATGGATGTATAACTTTATATTTCCTTCCAACAGTTTATCTTACGACCTTAAAACATATGAATTAGTTTTATAAATGCACGCGGCGGTTCTGAGAGTACAACATGTGAACCGAACCGTAGCACATTAACAGTCGGTTTATTATTTTATATGCATTAAGCTATACAAGTAAGTCAAATACATAAACAAAGGGGGAATTCAAGTCCAGTCCGTCCAGGGACCTGCGGGTCACACACCCATAGATTCGAAGTGAGAGATAAGGTTCCGTGATGGCAGGAATCGAATCACATGAGAGAGGATTCTACCAGGATGAGGCGTAGATCTCGGTTAGATAAAGAAGACTGAACCTTGCTTTGAACCTCTCAACGTATGTGCATCCGATCAATGATCATTTGTAATGACTGACATAGCAATATTTGAACTATGCACCGGGCTTTTCATGGCCATATAAGGGCGGTGTAAACGTAAAATCATTGTTAAGGGAGTTTCAAAAAAGCATCGCCATCCTTAGCAGTAAAGTGGAAATGACTGCAGGCTATTTAGAAATCCTTAGATTGCATATAATATGTAGATCTACACACATGAGATATAAAAGATTATTTGTGACGTGGATCAAAAAGCATGCAAACCAATTTAAAATAACAATGATGTTATCGTTACTTAAAATGAAATGTTTGAGTTTGAGTTTGAAATGAAAGAACAGTGATTTGTCCCCCTTAATTCCGTTGCAAATTTAAACAATTACCACAAATTATACCATTTTCGCTTTACACCGGAAATCTCATTAGACGCAGGACAAAAGATAATTCGAAACAGTCCGAGGGATCAAAAGGTTGTGGCACGAAAATATTATTTTATCTACATTTTTACGGGGTTTCTGTTTTTAAAGACTTATGAAAGGATAACAGTGTTGGAGATATTGTCACCCTTTATGGCCTTTGCGAAGACGGGAATTTTCGTACGCGAGAGGGAAATAATTTGGAATTTGTATCTTGGGTTGGGCTTCTCACGCTAATGGCCCAGTACTTTTACTAATTGAATACCCTGTCAATTTATACATGCGTTAGGTTCTTCAAAGTTATAATGAAGTACCTAGTAATGTTTTAGTATCTGACAGAAGGTCTTTCTATGTCCATCGTATTATGCATTTATTTATTTTCTTCTCTTGAAGACCTCGAGATATGGGGAATATAAATACAATATCCTTGTGCCTTAAATTGCAAATCGGCGAGGAAATGCCGCCAGCACCCTCGGCACAATGCCTCGACCAGACCCCGCACCACGGTCGGCCTTATCACGCGGTAAGTGACAAGATAGGAGCGTCGTCTCGTTCTATCGAACGGTGTTAGCCAGTGATGGACGCTCTATCCTGTCACTTATCGTGTGATAAGGCCGACCATGATACGGGGTCAGGGCTTTTTTTTAGATTTAATTAGTTTTAATGTTAATGTTATTTATTATTTAGAAAATATACATGTTTCCTTAAAGGAGAATGGGCAAATTAGTATGGCAGGTGTACCCAGAGTGTATACAGTTGAGACATATATCATTTGAAAGCTCTTAATAAGAGCTTTAATTCTTTCTATGACGCCGAAGACCGATCGCGTGCAGGGAAACTCCAATAGCTCATTTTATAACTGCACTGCGGCGTTTACTGGAACTAAATATTCTCATACTAATGCGCCACTTGTGCATATACGGTGGCGCCAATATTTTAGTGTATGGCTAGAAAGGCTTGAAAATGAACTGGATTGATATCGTAGATTTTTCCTTGAACGAATAAATGTTAAAAGTCCATGTTAAAACACCTAATTATATGAAAATCCCGTTTCCTTCGTTTGTGCTACTGCACGCGAGATGTCGCTAGTAAATAATGTTGGCTCCACATTGTCGTTTCGACACGCTGACAAGATACAGTTGACGTCTGAGATATTTCATACTGCAAAGAGTTACTATATTTATTTCTCAATGCGTTCAAAATAATCATTATACCTAAAAGGCTAACATTAAATCTATTAACTATATATTTGTTGACTAATTTATATTTAATGGTTAGAATGGGCATTGGGGTCTTTGGCCTTAGGGCAAGTGATTATATCGCCTCATGAGAATCGAAGTTCGTATAGCCCTAACTCTATCGGACTTATCAATTGATATTTATTGCTTACAATGGCCATTGCTTGGGGTCTCTGGCCTTGGGTCAGGTAATCATGAGAATCGAATACATACCGGCGAATATAGTCTATCTGGATCGATTTCAGCAGAATCGTATATCTTTTGATTTTACCAAGTTTTCAAGTACCTAAATACCTGCTTTTGGTTTCAACGTACTTGACCTACCATCGTGTATTTGTCAGACAGCCGGATGCTACTGCCATGACTTGGAGTATAGATTTCTACAGAAAGGGACGGAAAGGCTCTTATGCAGCTAAATTGAGACCAGGGGCCCATTGCATAACAATTTACGACTTATAATACAAGCGGAAGTCTCTTTCTAATGCGAGGAGTTGAAAAGAGGTTTCCGCTTGTAATATAAGTTACAAGTTGTTATGCAATAGCCCCCTGGTCCTAAAATTACTGACGACTTACCATAAACATAAACAACCTACTTAATTAGGGCGGGTATTTGCCACAACCTCGTGCTAACTAGCGGCAAATAAAAAAATAGGACAACGAATGGTTTGTCATACTTATTGAGATTTGTATACAACTATCTTGCTCGGTCGTGGAATTATTATTACCATAGCTTGTCCTGAGTAATCATAGGTCCATGTGAGAGTTGCCAATCTTTCGTATGAGCCCCCTTGGCGTCTATTTCCTGCCGTTTTACATTTGTCTTGCCTAGAAATCTTACATTTTTCATAAAACTGTCACTGTGGCAGGACCACAAGGAATAAGGACTTAAACTGAGATTGAGCGCCTAAATTGCATATAAAATGATAGACTTGTACCAACCCTTCGTGGGGTATTGCAAAGAGCGCAAGCAAACACTTGGGATAAACTAGCTTATATGACCAATCAAAAAGTATATTCTTCATGTTTCCTGGACCTGTCGAAGGCTTTCGACTTATATGATGTTCTGTGGGGGAAGCTCGAGGATGCGGGTGTCCCTGCCGAACTCATAAGCGTTTTGTCGTACTGGTCGATCAAACCAATAATGTTAAATGGGCCAAGTCGGTGTCTGACCAGTATGGACTTGAATGCGGGGTAAGGCAGGGGGGTCTAACTTCGCCTAGACTTTTAAACATTTACGTAAATCAGCTGATCGAGGAACTCAGCGGCACCTATGTGGGATGTCACGTGGACGGAGTCTGCTTTAATAATATAAGCGACGCAGATGCTGATGCATGGTGCTGCTGGGGCCCACGATTGAGGGTTTGCGTAAATTAATAGCGATCTGTGAGACCTATGCTAAAAAGCATGGCTTAAGAGGCTGACAAGACCTAATTTGGTAAAATTGATGTTATTTAGGCAGTTTTTTAAGGAAAACTATTTGTTCTAGCACATCAAATAAAATATATGTCAATATTCACCATATTTTAAAGACCGTGGACAGGCTCGATCGATACATAATTGGACGAAATCGGCTCGATAGAAAATAATTGCAAAGATTGGTCTTAAAATCACATTAAACGGTTCTATGTCTTTATTTTTTTGACGTATGGGTCTGCAATAAAAAACATGAAGTCAACATATTCATACCTAAACCGCTAGCGAGTCATATTTCACAAATAATCCACCCTTTTATTAATTTCAATATTTATGTAATATTATCTTCAAAAACCGGGCCGCCCAGTGACACTCGCTCTCGTTTACTCCGATACAAATAGACAGTGTGCGCGCTATCCAATATCCTCAAGGGCATTTTGGTGTTGACAGCATCTTAAAGTACAACTCCAATAATTTGAGTGCTTGGTATTTAAAGGCAATAATAAACTTCCAGCATCTGTGCCTCCAGTATACCTCAATGGTTCGCCAATGCAGAGAGTCTCGCAATTTAAATACCTTGGGCACATTGTAAACGAGCAGTTAAAGGATGATGGCGACATCAAAAGAGAACGAAGGGTATTATCTGTTAGAGGGAACATGCTGGTGCGTAGATTTGCTGGCTGTACGCTTAAGGTCAAGATCACGCTTTTTAAGGCGTACTGCAAAACTTTCTACACCAGCAGTCTATGGACCAGCTATACCCAAAGAGCGTACAATACCATATGCATATTATATAATAACCTGTTCCGGGGGATGGGGGGGCTTCCTCGATACTGTAGCGCGTCGGGCATGTTTGCCGATGCGCACGCGGATGACTTTTATGCGCTCACCGCGTCGCTCATCAGACGAGTTCGGGGAAGCCCCAAGAGTCTCCTGCAGGTCGTGGCCGGGAGGCAGTATAGCGCCGTGTTCGGTTTAACGAGTTACATGCCCCGGTTGTGCGTGTGCCTCGGTAAACCGGCCAGGCTGTGTTGCAGGGCTTTTAGTTAATATTTCCCTTTGTCATTTTTTTTATTAAATCATTTTAGTTTTTAAGTTCGTTTAGTAACAATGCTGTAGAACTATAAGTTGTCTGAAAATAAACGCATTTTTTATTTTTTTATATATATTATATTCTATACACTGACAAAAAAGATTTTTTGAAATCGGCTCAATGGTTTCGGAGATTACCCATTACATACAAACTTACAAACGTATCAAGCTCCTATTTCATAGACATATAGATATATAGATTTATGGAGAAGAGAAAGACGAATAAAAAAAGGATTTGTGTGCGGGTATGATCGTTCCATAGTGGCCTGACTGCACGCGTGTCGAGCCGCAGCACGCGCTGCCTGACGATAAACAAGGGCAGCACTATAATGCACCTATTAATATACATCTATGATATGACTCCGTTTCGTTCCATGCCGCCGACTCATCTCGCGAGCAGTTCTGCTGAGGCATTGGTCCATGCCCGGGAAGTTCGAAGAGGCTCATCGAGATTGCTCGAGGGAACGTATACTAGCGCTATACAGGCAGACAGTCTCACCCCCTGACTGTGGGAACCTTAACAGTCTCTGTCCGGAGCTACCAGTTGTGAGACAGGGCCTATTAATAAGTATACGCCTTTATCATACAAAAATTGCCTGGAACTTATTCCAGGGAATTTTTGTATGATAAAAGTAAATTCTTGATTTCATGCATGAAACTTCATCCCGCGAAGATGATTAAGATCTTGGCGTTTAAAAACCTCGTTCGCAAGTTCATACTTAAGGATGTACTATTTGCAAAACAATTATCATTTTTCGGTGAGTGGCATACTATTTAAACGGCAGATTCTGGCAATAGTGAATTCTTAATAGGGCAGATAATGTTTGTAGTGTAATTACAGTTGAACCGTCGTTAGCTCTCTAACGCTCTCTAAAGTTATGATTCTGACAGTGTTTTTTTGTGATAGCTAAAGTTAGGTAGGTTAGGTTCGTTAGGTAGCTTCTGATGCCCGAAGAGCGCATTAGGTCAGGTCGAAACTGTTGCGGCCGACCAACCTTCACACTGATCTTTGAAAATGTGACTGTGTAAAAGTATACGGTGCTGCCTATAATGGGACTTTTAGGATATAAATATTTAAGTGCCAATTGTAAGTTGGGACTAAAAAAATAAAACATTTACAGTTTTCTCGATGGTAGGTACTTTCGCCCTAAGAATCTGCCGTAACCAGCATCAGCTCTTAACCGAATAAAGGAACAGCGGGTTGTGCATACGTAAACGGTAAATGGTTACTGGTGCAAACATAAAGTACATAATACCTACCAAACCACAACCAATTTTTTTTATTTATATACCAAAAATTGCCAGGCCATGACCTACCGAAGATTAGAGGAAGATAATTTATTTTGGTATCATCATCACATCAGCCGAAAAAAGTCCAAAGACATAGGCCTCCCCTAAACAGTGCCACAATGACCGCCGGGCCTGCGCCACTCGCATCCAGTTGGTCGGAGCTAGGCGCGCGGTTGTTTTGTGCGTTAAACGCTGCGATTCCATAGATACCTGCGATGCGGTAATCGCAGGTATCTATAGAATCGCAGCGTTTAGGCCATAAAACAACCGCGCGCCTTAGTTGGGTATAGGTACACAGGAATACAATATACAACGCTAGTCTTTCGTGAGCAACTGTAAGCTACGCAAGCTGTAAGGATGTTCTAATAGGATCTCAAAGTTGAATTATGCCAGGATTTCAAGGCTTTTTCCCATTAGAAATTATTAACAAACGTATTTTTTAGTATTTAGGTGCCAGTTTCAAAAATGGTTGCGACACGCTGTTTTGAGATCGATCCGGAAGCAGATCACGGACAGGAAGATAAACGCTATAATATCAGGCACTGAAAGCTCGATCCTTGCTGATAAAATACTGGTACAGATCCGAGTACTTACCCAAATTATTTCAAATTGTTGCAGTCAACTGTGACATAGAAAGAATTGAGAAAGTCTATTCAAATACTTATGTAGCGGAATGTGCTGAAATGTATACGAGTAGGTATCTACATAACCATCACGCCTGTTTTTCAAAGGGATAGAAGAGACTATGGACTTCCATTTACCAGATTTCTAGCACAAACTCTTCTTTCAATATCTTTTTCATGCCTACCATCCCTTAGTGAGTATACTACATATTTTAAGATACACATTCTCACTTGTACCTCCCCTTTTAACCAAACATAATTTCATAGTTCGTCATAAACTCAATTCTTTCAAAAACCATGAGTTGTGTTACTTATAAATATATATTTTCGTTCTACTCATTTCAGAACTCATTCGTTCTATTTACCATCAACTGTAGTCTTAGCCCTTAGGTTTTTTAAGGAATGTGCCCACCTGGCCGTATCTTTTACCAGATAACAGGACCGTGCCAGGCGCGAAGCGGAGTGTCCCGAACACGGCTATGCCAACTGAATTGTGAAGGAAAACAGGTCTTCGGGGTTTCCAGGGCATTCCTGTAATATGTGATGGCCAGTCCGAGATTCGGCGACACAGTCACAGGTGGGCGAGTCAATTCAACCAAAAAAAGATGTTTTAAATGTGCGCTTCAGCTAAATCCAGTACGCAGTCAAGTTTTGCTTTTGGCGGGACGGTTCCAATCAATCTTAAGAGAAACCAACACTAAAATACCTAAATCATCTCATCACTCAATTCTTTTCTCTTCGCACACACAGTCAATCCACCTTTTTCTTGGTCTACCTCGAATCTTATATCCAGCCACATTCATAACTAATACTCTTTTGGTCACATTACTTTCATCCCTCCGCATTGCGTGCCCATATCACGCAAGGCGATTGGCTCTCAATTTATCCTCGTATATTTTCAGGCATCCCCGTACATACACATTGCTTATTCGGTCCATCCTCGTCACGCCACACACCCTTCTTAACATTCTCATCTCCGTAACATGTATCCATGCATGCATGTTTTTTTTCATCCGTCACCTTTAAGGCCCAAAACTCCGATTCATACATGACGACATGTCTCACAATGGTCTTATGGATTTTCAAACCATAAAAAACCGCCGAAATCGCAAAACGTGTTGTTTTTGTCGCCACTTCTTCAGTCTGTTCTGTGTCTCGTATGGGTCTTCACCGACAAGAACAATATCATCGGCAAAGAACACCAGGTACTCGATTGTATGCCTTTTCGAGGTTAACAAACACCATTATTATGCAGGTTTTTCTGTGCATTCCTGTATTTTTCGCACAATTGGGGAAGCGAGAAAATGGCGTCTGCTGCCGATCCCGACCCGTATAATATAAACACACACACATACATACATACATTAAACATATTTATAAATAGCAAACACCGAATTGGTTTTGCGTTATACTTATAACACTTTCATCTCTTAGTCGTCTCTCTATCACTTTTCATACTATGTGACATGAGTTTTATTCCTCTTTAATTGTTGCAATCCTGTATACTTATTTATCTCCTTTATTTTAGAAAATGGGCACCAGTAAACTGAGGCAGCATTCGTCTCTCCATGCAACGTTTTATTGAAGAATAAAGTCAGCCTCTTACATCTATCCTCACTTAGAACCCTCAAAACTTCTCCTGGTATATCATCCGGTCCTACAGACTTACCACTTTTCATACTTATCACAGCTTTTGTTATTTCATCAATACCTGAGTAAATAGGTAATAAATAAGGTAATCTATTAAGAAAATAATAAACTAGGAAATCTTTTATAAAACCTATATTAACCGGCTGGTTTTTCAGGACTATGTTCCAGGGATTTACTTAATTCATTAACCTTTCCAACAGTTGCCGAAGACCAATTAATTAAATGTCCATGTACTCTTTCATATCCCACATTCATTCTTCCGACATGACCATTCAAATCTCCACCAACATTCGTTACACACTACACTTCTACGTTTTTCGGAATTTCGATTATTACTGCATCAAAATCCTACCAAAACTTTTCTTTCACTACGTCATCACTTCCACTCTGAGGAACATACACACAACATTTTGTATTACGTTCTCCAGCATTAACTTCATAGCTAAATTATTCTATCACTCTTTCTACTAACACTCGTTACCTCTTGTTTCAGCCTGTTGTCTACCTGATAGTTGAATGATTATCTCCTTACTTGAATCCATCTCCTAGGCGGGTTTTCTTTCACAATATAATAAATAGTAAAATGAAAAGCAAATATGCAAAATGTCAAAACAGGTGATGCCATCAGCGAGGCGGGGCCTAAAGCCACCGGTGTTTAGAGCGACGGAGAGAAAAACCTTCTGACTATTCGCGCCGTGCCTAGGAGTAGATATAGGTACCGCCTTCTGTATCTGACCCATCAAGCGAGAGTCTCCTGCGATGTTGGTCAAGACTCATCGCTCGCTAAACAATTATCGGGAAAATTATCGTCAAACCAACATTACACATGGTGGTTACCTCGTGATCAAGATCAAGATACTTGTTGATTTTGTGATGCCAATAAGCTCTGTCTGGCGGTTCGATAGATCTGTCAGTATCCTATGTACACTACAATAATCGTCTCTGATGATAACCAGGGATCGGTTATTTGGATTCTCCCTCGCGGGATATCAAGTAGAAAAGTTAATATAGATACGACAGTTTTCCGCGATACCGAACAAACCGTACAAAAATAAAACAATTTAAATTATCTCTAAGGAATTTTTTACTCTTACATGCCAACCAGTTGAGACATAAACTTCTATTCTTTTCCTAATCTCTACACTTTATTTTAAGCAAAATATATTATTAGCTTATATATCTATCATGATTAGAGATCGGAAATTCGGGAGCTTTTATACCTAAACTTCGGCCCCAGTACCTACACCGCGTTGTTGTTGAGTAGCATGGAGGCGGACTCAATTAAATTTTACTATTAAATTTCCAGGGATTTCCCGGAATACCGAAAATTAGGATAACATGAACACATACGTATTAAAGTATTTAAATAAACTATTTTAGTTGTTCCTATTTACAAAATATTATTTAATTCACATATTCATTTAACTAACAGTTAGATAACATCAAACCAAAATTGTTTTGTAACTTTTATTAAAAATAATGGTACAAACGTAAGTATCTCTGTTAAATCAATAAATTAAAACAAATGTACATAGCCACACAAAAGTGAATAGGTAATCAACCTACAGCGACACACGTGGTATTTTTGCATTTCCGTCCTTGTCTAATGTATGTCGTTAAAACTGTTTACCAACGTGTATGTTGACAAAAATCGCTGAAAATAGTCATAACCTAAAAAAAAGGTAGGCTTTACATAATGCTTTATACAATCCCGGAACATAAATAATTAAAATATTATTTTTAAGAAGCCGACTCCATACTTGCTTCGCTTTTTCCGGGATTTTGCTAGGTTTAGGTATAAAAGCTCCCGAATTTCCGATCTCTGATCATGATGGAAAAAATACTTCAAAATCTTGACATTGACATTTCATATTAGGCATTTGTATAATATTAGGTCACAGGTTATCGTATAAGTGCAAATACATAGATCTTATAGCTCAAAGGCGATCCAATAAATAAGTATCCACGTTAAGTTCGCACACTATGATTTATGGTTCAATTTTCATTTCATCGACTTGTTTCTGAGATTATCTTTTACGACAACTGTGGCTTACTCTAATTGAACTTTTGATTCGCGTATGATTGGAATATTCTCGGGGAGTACTAAATAGACCTTAAGGCAGTGTTACATACTAGTTGGCATGCTGCGAAAACCTAATTCTTTCCCTAAGGATGAAACTATTCTAAGTTGGATCGAGCCCCACGTTGACTTGATGTATGAAGCCCGGATTCCCGGGGCATATCCATACTAACATAATGATTGAGGTCGTTCACCCCATGTCGAATCCAAAAAACCGATCACTGATGATAACAGATCGATCCCAATAGAGCGTGACACAACCAATTTGAGGACTGGCGCAGTGTTGTACAAAACAATACGAATGATACGCTACAAATACTCTTTATTTAACACCTGAATAGCATAACAGACACAGTACTAGAAAACTGTGTACAGTCACCAGCAATAACATCTGCCACGACATGGCACGCATAAATATCTGACACGACTCTATGTCTAATGCCTTATGGCATTACATGCCAACATTACATGGCATTATCTGCCGTAACAAAGCCGGCAATAATATCTGACACGTCCTTATGGACGTGTCAGATATTTTTGCCGGCTTTGTTACGGCAGATGTTGATGCCGATGACTGTACTTTAAAGTCCACAAAACCATACAGCTTAGCAAGTTGCCGGTGATTAATCTTGACTTCTAAGTCATACCTATGAGAGTACTCACCGTTAACAAGATGACCACAACCGGAAATAGTATGTGACACTCCAAGACAGCGGCACGTACAGTCAGGGGTATATATAGCCCGACAAGCCGCTATTTGACCCAGAGATAGTGTCACTGTATACGTGGCTAGGGTAAACTTGTCGGGCTTTACCTTTATGACATTCACAATAGAGTCCTGAACAGATATTCATGTCCTTATTTATGTACGTATATTAATACCCATGACTGTACCCATATTGGCCATTATTCGTCACATTTAATATAATTTAGCATTGTTTTAATTTGATGTTATAATGTTAGCCATATGTTATGATTATGATCATATCAACATGCATTGATTTATATTTAAAATGTCTGCATACTATCAGGCAGGCCGTATACTTGTTTGCTACATTCGTTTTATAATATAAATTATCATTACATTACGCAGATTAAACAGCTACGGTAACATTATTGAATGAGGTATATTTAACATGAACTACGTAAGTATATTATTTATTATTAAGAAACGGTAAACTCCAAGTACTCCAACACGTGGTATTTTCGTGCTTGCATCGGAATTTTGCTTGACAGAAGCACTCGTACGTTTATCTGAAACAGTAATCTAATCTTTATGAAGTGTTTCTAGGCTTTCACATACAAACTTACAAAGCTACAATCTCACAGAATTTTCCTCTTTATAATATTAGTGTAGAGTATAGACTATTTTCTTTGGTTTAATGATCAGACCCTCAGAAGTTCATGTACAGAAGCTATTTAGCAATTTGAACCAATTTATTTATTTATTTTATTTATTTATTTACAATTTACAAAAGAGCCTATGCACAGTCCACTTGCTATGTGGGTTGGCAGGGTATGGCAGGGTTTCCAGTGATGTTATTCTGCTCTATCAGACCCTCAGCAGTTTATTTACAGAAGCTACTTTGTGAAACCTGTCAATAGAACCTAAACATTACTTGTTCAGCTCCATCATCACACCCTTAAGCATTTCAGATATATACAGAAACTTCTAGGTAAACCCTGTCAATGGAACCTTAACACAGAAACAATATATGGGCTTTCTCGAAGTTCCTTACGACGTAGTTCCGCTTCATCATTAGAATCAAATCACAGAAAAAATAATGTGCTACCTCAAAGTCCCCTCTTCTCTGAAAGAGTAATTTTATGTTTATTAAATCTTCTGATGCTTTCTCGCAGGTTAGCTTAAGTTTAGTATCTATGTTTTATGTCGCAGAATAGGTAAATGTAGGTACAACTATTTAAATATTGATATCAGCTTCCCGATGTTTTTTCCTTCAAGTCATACATAGTTGTAGTGTGTGCGGCCTCTGCCCAGCAAACTACTTTGTACGCTGCTTGCTACGCGCCAGTCAGGTATTGACTTGGTCAAAATAAAGGGATTAATCCTAACAGCCGTTTATCTGATCTCCGGTCCCCGTAAAACCAGAACTTCATCCCAAGATTTGACATAGGCACTAGTTTAACGAAAGCGACTGCCATCTGGCCTTCCAATTCAGAGGGAAAGCTAGACCTTATTGGAATTAGACCGGTTTCCTCACGATGTTTGCTTCACCAAAAAGCTAACGGTAAATATTCCGTGCCTACATAAGCTCCTAAAAACGCATTGGTACGTAAGTACGTACACACGACCGCCGCTTGACAGCCGCATATCTGAACACAATAGGTATATTTATTATATATCCTTCAATGCACGAAGGCGCGCTGCACTCCAACCTATTAAATACTAAATAAATCAGTTTATAGCGCCATACGAAATATGGGCAGATATGATACGAGTATGACAGACCTTCAAAATTATAGCGACGAATTATTATTCATCATCTGTCACTCTCCAGCTTCTAATCTATCTCCATACAAAAAATCAGATCAATACGACGCTCCGTTGCGACGTGAAAGAAGGACAAACATACAAACACACACTTTCGCAAATCTAAAAAAAATGGGACTAGAGAATGATCCCTGCGAGAACCCTTCATTTGTAGTTGCTAGATTGAATGGGCTTGCATTTATTCACACTGTATGTGGAACCCAATATTTTTGAACATTGATACCTACTTACGTGGTCCGTTTTAAATAAGGGGTTCAGGTGAAAGTTCCTTTGTAATTTGGCGTCGCGCAGTCCCCTCGGCTTCGTCCGAATATTAGCAAAACAGGTTTTAATGCTTTGCATGTTGTGCATCTTGAAACTGCAATAGTCACATATTAATGTTTTTTTTTATGTAGGTACGAGTTGTAAGTACATTTTTTTCATGAAATATCTGCAAAGTCACGCACTCACTTACTTTACTTCCTTATAATTATTATTATTTGCCCACACGGCTCCACGCGCGTCTTATATTACAAATCGCTCAGCTAGAGTTGCTGCGTAAAACGAAGCCTATGTTCCTAAAATCCATTATTTCATGTATATTACTTACCAGGGAAACATTTGTTTACCATAACATGATACAAACATACATTAGTTATAAAACATATATATATATATATATATTTAAACAGAGACAGACTCACACACAAATAGGTATGTAGCTATACTAGACCAGCGGTTGAACAAAAATGGGTTATTTTATTACAACATTAAAGTTTTTTCTTTTTTGATATGTCGTTGGAGGCATGTTAAATAATACACTGAGAAAAAAAAAGGCTGACAAAGTACAATAAACGCTTTGTCACGTGTTTATATTTACTGCAACTAAACTATTTTGCTACAGCAACTAATCATGCTTATTGCCTGCTACAATCTTTTTATTGTCGAATATTTAGTGTGCCTGCAACTATAGATTTCCTGTTCATTTAACAACGTCAAATATTTATTGTACCTGCAGCTATGGACACCTAGATCATACAACAATGTTTTAAAGCATTGATTAGATGACAACGTCAGCGCTGTAAGCGTATTAACTTATGTACTTATATCATTTAACAACGTCGAATATTTATTGTACCTGCAGCTATGTACCCTATATCATATAACAATGTTTAAAAGCATTGATTAGATGACAACGTCAGCGTTGTTAGCGTATTAACTTATATACTTACATCATTTAACAACGTCGAATATGTATTGTACCTGCAGCTATGTACCCTATATCATATAACAATGTTTAAAAGCATTGATACCGATAACAACGTCACCGTTGTTAGCGTATTAACTTAAGCACTTATATCATTTAACAACGTCGAATATTTATTGTACCTGCAGCTATGTACCCTATATCATATAACAATGTTTAAAAGCATTGATACGATAACAACGTCACCGTTGTTAGCGTATTAACTTGTGTACTTACATCATTTAACAACGTCGAATATTTATTGTACCTGCAGCTATGTACCCTATATCATATAACAATGTTTAAAAGCATTGATACGATAACAACGTCACCGTTGTTAGCGTATTAACTTGTGTACTTACATCATTTAACAACGTCGAATATTTATTGTACCTGCAGCTATGTACCCTATATCATATAACAATATTTAAAAGCATTGATTAGATGACAACGTCAGCGTTGTTAGCGTATTAACTTATGTACTTATATCATTTAACAACGTCGAATATTTATTGTACCTGCAGCTATGTACCCTATATATCATATAACAATGTTTAAAAGCATTGATACGACGACAACGTCAGCTTTGTTAGCGTATTAACTTGTGTACCTATATCATTTAACAACGTCGAATATTTATTGTACCTGCAGCTATGGACCCTATATCACATAACAATGTTTAAAGGCATTGATACGATGACAACGTCAGCGTTGTTGGCGTATTAACTTATGTACTTATATCATTTAACAACGTCCCATATGTATAGTACCTGCAGCTATGGATACCTTGATCATATAACAATGTTTAAAAGCTTTGATACGATGACAACGTCAGCGTTGTTAGCGTTTTAACTTGTGTACTTATATCATTTAACAACGTCGAATATTTATTGTACCTGCAGCTATGGGCACTTAGATCATATAACAAAGTTTCAAAGCATTGATATGATGACAACGTCACCATTGTGAGCGTATTAATTTATATAGTTATATCATTTAACTACGTCCAATATTTATAGTACCTGCAGCTATGGGTACCTTGATCATTTAACAAAGTTTAAAAGCATTGATACGATGACAACGACAGCGTTGTTAGCTTATTAACTTATGTACTTATATCATTTAACAACGTCAAATACTTATTGTACCTGCAGCTATGGGCACTTAGATCATATAACAATGTTTTAAAGACTTAATATGATGACAACGTCACCGTTGTTAGCGTAATAACTTATATACTTGGATCATTTAACAACGTCGAATATTATTGTGCCCGTAGCTATGGACACCTAGATCATATAACAAAGTTTCAAAGCATTGATATGATGAGAACGTCACCGTTGTGAGCTTATTAATCTATATAGTTATATCATTTAACAACGTCCAATATTTATAGTACCCGAAGCTATGGATATCTTGATCATATAACAATATTTAAATTCAACAATCAGATGACAACGTCAATGTTGTTAGCGGATTAACTTGTGTACTTATATCATTTAACAACGTTAGTTACCCGAACAACAAAGTGTTGCTAGCGACTGTGTCTCCTCTCTCAATTCAGTCCAGTAGTTCTTTGACACGGAATGTGCGCGTTGTGTGTTAAGTAAAGTGAGTGATCTCCAAGTCTTCTGGAAGAAAATGCCTTAGGGCACCTTTTGCCAAGGGATGATAGGTAAGTTTCATCATTCTTATTCCTGTATTTGTTAAGGTATATTAATTATTCGCTCGACATACAACCTTACCGAGTTCTGTATCTGTACCTAATTATATTTCTATTTGAAATTGGTTTTTCTGTAATTAACACCTACGATCGTTAAATATAAATTTAAACTGTTCAATATTGTGGCAGGTCATTAAAGGAGACATACTTCTGGTTAATATAAAAAACGTATACCCGTACTAATGGCACAACGGTGTAATTGTACTGCAAATTCTAATTAAGCTGACTATTAGCGTATATTTAGTAAAGTCATGGGCATTAATATCTATCACCACAAAGCACACATACATTTCTATCACGACTTTATTTCAAGGGCCGGCAGGACCTTCGTAGATATTTTTTTTCGCTTTGCATTTGGAGATCTTAATGCGGTCGACTGTACAGAATAAAACGGTGAATTTTGATGTCGCTATTTAGTACGTTTTTGTTTATTCGTCAGGGATCGCGGTCTATCGCTCAGCTGGTGCGGCGCGCTGAGCGACGCGGCGGGCTCGGGGCTGGGCATGTCGCTGCGGCTGGCGCGCTGGCAGGCGCGGCGCGTGAGGCTCCGCGCCGTGTGCGCGGCGCCCGCCCGGCGCCTGTGTCGTGGGCTCGGCCTTCACCGACTCCGCCGCGCTGCCCGATATTTCATCCATGGCTCCATGGTATCTTGGGATGCCTGACGTAATTACGCCTTCGCGGTTTGAACACTTGACAAGTAGGTATATCCGACGACGCCAACATCAGTCACCGAAGTCGCTCTTTATGAATGAAAATGTTTTTTTTGTCTTTAGAAAATTGTTAATAAATATATACCTACCTATAATACTTTTTTTGACTTGTTTTTATACTTAACTCTACATCTCATAAAGCCCGTCATACAAATACCTAAGCATTACGACGTATAATAAAAGTGTTTTTGTGAATTAAATGATTGAATTTAATTGAATATCTTACGATAGCTTATGTATATCATAGCTCTCTGTGTGGTCTCTTTCATTTGTCCCGTAACCCTAGATAATCCGTCGACACCTGATAAGGGCAGCTAAAAAGCTATCGATTTAATTCTTCCCCCACCCTATATATGTACGTTCCGCGGTTTTTAGTTTTTTCGGAGATATTGATCATTTTGATCCGTAAATGGTTTTAAAAACTGAAAATACTACAAATCGCGGAACATACCCGGGCATGGGGGATAAATCGATAGAATTTTTTAGCTGCTCTTATCAGCTGTCGAAGAATTATCGTTTGTTTGTGGGATAACCTGTATATAAAGGTATATTATAGATATTATATTAGTTATATGTATGACGGGCTTAAACCTGATCGTGATCAACTAACCTACAAGTTTATATAGACACATTTTAGTGACGATATTTATTTATGCCGCTCATATGTCGTACTTTTCTAGCAATGTAACTTTTGTGCCTGTACCAACCTATTTCTACTTACTTTTGCCTTTTCAGCAATATACTTTACACCAACCCTATTCTTCTCTTGCTTTCCTAGGAATATAAGTTTGTGCTTGTACCAACCTGTTCTCCTTTTGCTTTCCCAGCACTGTGCCTGTACCAAATCAACCTATTCTCATTTGGCTTTCCCAGTAATATAACGTTATACCTGTACCACCCATTCATTCTTCTTTTAGTATTCCAGCAGGTTAACTATGTGCCCGTACCGACCTACACTCCTTTTATTCCTTCCTCAACAATTTAACTTTTCCAGCGAGTCCTAATATGCTATTACTTAGGGCGATGAAACCTATAATAATTGATTGATATTTAAGATATTTGAATGAATCGCAAAGAATCGCGTGTATCTCATTCAAAATATCTATCAATTGGTATTGGTTTCATCGCCCCAGCAAGTCAGGAGTTCAGGACCCGCTGGATCGACATGACACAGGTGAATAAATTAGGTACGAGAAAAAAGTTAAATTGTTGAGGAAGCAATATAAGGTCGGTTACGGGCACATAGTTAAATTGCTGGGAAATTAAAAGGAGAATGAATAGGTTGGTACAGGCACAACGTTAAATTGCTGGGAAAGCAAAATGAGAATAGGTACGGGTACAAGGTTTCATTGCTGAGGGAGCAAAAGGAGAGTAGGTAAAGCACAAAGTAATATTGCTGCGGGAGCAAAATGAGAATAGGTACGGGTACAAAGTTACGTTGCTAAGGGAGCAAAATGAGAATAGGTACGGGTACAAAGTTACGTTGCTGAGGGAGCAAAATGAGAATAGGTACGGGTACAAAGTTACGTTGCTGAGGGAGCAAAATGAGAATAGGTACGGGTACAAAGTTACGTTGCTGAGGGAGCAAAATGAGAATAGGTACGGGTACAAAGTTACGTTGCTGAGGGAGCAAAATGAGAATAGGTACGGGTACAAAGTTACGTTGCTGAGGGAGCAAACTGAGAATAGGTAAGGAAACAAAGTTACGTTGCTGAGGGAGCAAAATGAAAGTAGGTAAAGCACAAAGTTATGTTGCTGAGGGAGCAAAAAGAGAATAGGTAAGGATACAAAGTTACGTTGCTATGGGAGCAAAAGGAGAGTAGGTAAAGCACAAAGTTATGTTGCTGAGGGAGCAAAAAGAGAATAGGTAAGGATACAAAGTAACGTTGCTGTAGGAGCAAAAGGAGAGTAGGTAAAGCACAAAGTTATGTTGCTGAGGGAGCAAAAAGAGAATAGGTAAGGATACAAAGTAACGTTGCTGTAGGAGCAAAAGGAGAGTAGGTAAATCACAAAGCAATATTGCTGCAAGAGCAAAACGAGAAAAGCTAGAGGTGTGAATTAACATTGTTGGAACAGCAAATTTAGAATAGTTATGGCCTTTAAGTTATTTTTTTTTCTTTGGCAATGTTCATGTTGTTGCAAGGACAATCTTCGGCATGGCAATACGAACTTTGTTGTGGCAACTATAACACTGTCGGCTCTCCCCCGTTAAAGTTTTATTGTTGCAGCATATATTGTCGCTATTGTTGTTATAAGGACAAGGTTAGGCTTGACAATAAAAACTTTGTTGTGGCAAACAAACACCTGCGTCGGCTCTCCCCTATTAAAGTTTTATTGTTGCATGCAGCAATATTTTTTTCTCAGTGTACTTAAGTAAAAAGTTAGAAAATTTTAGTTGGAGCTTTCGGCTATATTGAAATATTTTAGTTTTTGCCAATAACTATGTCAATATAGAATTAGAGTTACAAAAAACTGTAACATATCCAATAACACTTTAATTTATATACGATATTCTGTTTTTAGAAATCTGGGACTTCTGCATCCTGGTGAACGTAAAAATGCAAATAATTTTGTAAATAAAGAATTAGAGTAGCTGATATTGCAAAGTTACGATATTGTCGATCCACTTAACATATTGGAAAAAAGTTAGAAATGTAGACAATCGGCTTGTCTAGATATTGATTTCCGGTTAAACAGTATAGCCAATATTGAATTAAAGTTTGTAGAGTTAATAGTAAACGATCATGACAATGATATCAGTTACCAAACAAAAGTTAAGAAAAATAAACTTACGGCGACACTAAATATTGATACGTAAGTACTCCGTGCGTAAATGAATACATTTAAAAAGCGCGGCATGTATGCGCGTGCCGCGCTTTGCGCTGTGGCAGCAGGCAGCGATCAACGCAACGGTAGAGGAGTGCCCTTGATTGCGTCCACGATCCATAAAAAAATCCACAAAGAATAAATATCAATGGCAAAACACATGTTATTTTGTTATACGTACGTTAATGGAAATACAAAGAAGAAATGTATCCTTATTTATTACCAACTATACTAGGGATTGCCCGCGGTTTCGTCGAACTGGTTATCGCGTTATACACATAATTTAAAAATATTTTAGGGATCGCCCCTTATACAAATGACCACTCTTCCATGTTTTGTTACTCCTTTAAGCCAGCTGCATAAATACCTACTAACAAATAACCTACATGTATTTTTTTGCGACGTGGTCAGGAAGTAAGCTATAGTTAAACTCAATTTACCTTAGATGAAATTGTATATTTAGGATGTAGGGTAATTTCACCGGTTAGCGACCACCTAATTTAGTGTGCCGGTTTGCGACCACTCGGGAGTAATGGTGAACCGAGAGGATATTTTCTCGTTTTTTAAGTAGATTCCTGCCTAATATCTGCTTTAAAAATTGCGTACGTAACGAGGCATTTTTACAGCCTGTTTAAATGTTATTATATCTTTAATTGAAAAAAAAAACCTTTTCCTTAAGGTGGTCGTTAACCGAAGTTGGTCACGTAACCGGCGTAATGACCGTATAATATGGTGGGGTAAGTATAATACATGACGGCGAATAGGACTGGACAAGATATGACAATAGGAACCAGGATAAACAGAAATAATAAAAATAGTTGTGAATAGCTCGTATATTTTTATTACAATAACAGTAAAAAAAAATAATTGTAACTTTTTTCACATTATAATATAACTGACAGCGAACTTTTATTAATACAGTATAATAATCTCGATTATTCAAAGTGTCAAAGAATAAAATTTTCAGTCGAAATATTATAAATTTTCGACGTTAAGTCCTTTATAAAGTAGGTACTTATTGTTTTATATTAAAGTCAGTATGGATGGCTAACACAATAGTAAAAAATTACAAAAAATACAACCATTTACGACAACATTATAATAAAATTGCAAGTAGGTATTGTATAAGTATTAATCATTCATATTTGTTTACACCTAATGACAATTCTAAGTGAACTTCTGCGACTTCTCATTATTCTGTGCAGCTTTTTTCACAAAATAGCTAAAATAATTAAAAGACGGAACTTTTTTTTTCATTATTTCAATAAAATATATTTTCAAGTTGTTTTTGAAACGATTCTTATGACATACATTATTTTAATTTCAATCTGACCACGTTTTTTTTTTCTCCATACATTTTACTATACAGCTCAAATCTGGGTGACCATTCACATTTCTTTTCCTCAAAATGTAAAGGTACTCACTTTTTTTGAAATAATACACATTAATACGCAAAATACACTCGCGGTCAAAGAAACCGGGTCAGTGACGAAAACCTCAATATTTTATAAATCGTTGGTCGTATCTGCATGAAACTAACTCTGTTTTATATAGAACTAGCTTCTGCCCGCGACTCCGTCCGCGTGGAAATCGTTTATATCGTAGCTCCATACAAACTTCAACCCCCCATTTCATCCCCTAAGGGGGTGATTTCCAGGATGAAAACTATCCTATGTCCTTCCCCGGGATTCAAACTATCTCCATACCAAATTTCATCGCAATTGATTCAGCGGTTTAAGCGTGAAGAGGTAACAGACAGACAGACAGACAGACAGACAGACAGACAGACAGACAGACAGACACACTTTCGCATTTATAATATTAGTATGGATTTAATATCCTTCTAAATCCAACCTTCAATGTTCTACGTAGTAACTGGAAAAAGGTTTAATTGAAAAAAAAAACCAATTAGGTACTTATTTGTAATTGCGTTCGTTTTACTTTTGCTTGTTTTTAAGCAATTGTTTTCAATCTGTCAAAGAACTATGATAAAAGGCTGTCATTGTTTTATTTTGTGGTCATTCTTGAATGTCTATCATGCCGCTAACACGAGATGAATGTACTCGTATCATCACTATGTTAGAAGAAGGAAGAAGTCAGAGGTATACAGCGAGAAGAACAGGTGTGTCACTTTCTACAGTGCAGCGAGTCCTCCAACGTTACCTACAAACTGGGCAGAACCTTAGAAGACCAGGAACTGGCAAAACAAGATGTACTACAGCTAGAGAAGATCGATTTATTGTTACAACCATGCTCCGAAATCGGCACCTCACAGCAGTTGAAGTGAAAAATCAGCTTTTAGAGACCCGAAGGGACGGCATCAGCGAGCGGACTGTCAGGCGGCGGCTCAAAGAAGCAAATTTGACCCCACATAGGCCGGCCAATGGCCCAAAACTTGAAAGAATACATCGAACAGCAAGACGACTTTATGCCCGCGATCACAGATACTGGGGTGACGAAGATTGGGCAAGAATTTTGTTTTCCGATGAATCCAGATTTATGCTCTATGCAAATGACGGGCGGCAAAGAGTTTACAGACAGCCTGGTGAACGTTTTATTCCAGCATGTTTTGAGGAAAAAGTGGCGTTCGGCGGTGGGTCAGTCATGGTTTGGGCTGGAATCTCTTCAGAGAGTCGCTCGGAGTTAGTTTTAATAGAAAATGGATCATTAACGAGTGCAAGATATGTAGAAGAGATTCTTAATGAGCATGTCGGCCCATACTTAATTAATATGGGTGGAAATTCTATGTTTATGCATGACAACGCCAGGCCACACACAGCTCAAATTGTCAGAGATTATTTTTTGGAGGTTGGTATCAACTGTATGAACTGGCCCTCGAGGAGTCCGGACTTAAATCCGATTGAGCATGTATGGGACGAGCTTGGGAGGCGTGTAAGAGCTCGAAACCCCGCCCCAGCTACACTTAGAGACCTGAAACAGGCGTTAGTGGAAGAATGGGACAATATCCCGCAAGAACGCATAAAGAACTTAATAAACAGCATGCCGAATCGTCTAGAAGCTGTAAGAAGAGCCCGAGGAGGCAATACGAAGTATTAATTTTTATTTTTTGTGTTGTATGTGAAGTACCTGCTGCTTATTTTTGTACGTAAAATTGGTTGATTTTTTGTTTCCTATGTAATTTTATTAAACAAAAGAATTACGATTCCACCATTTGATGTTATTTAATTCAGTATAAAATTATCTACAATATGCAGTTTAATTCATGTCCCTAGCTTTATTATTTTAGGAGATATTACAGATTTTCGTACTGACCCGGTTTCTTTGACCGCGAGTGTAGTTTTTTCAACAAAATTTTCAACTTTTTTTTCATCCTAGGGAGCGTTGTCCTTTAGAACTTCGTTAGCAGACGTTTCTGCTTAGTAAACCTTTAATTGTCTCGAATATTCCTAACAAGTAGGGTAAATCGTCAATAACTGGCCACCTCATACTATCTATATCTATTCTATTATACGTGAATAGAGTTAATTTTTAGTATCAGGGGGCCGATTATTCAAGGGTGGCCAGTTATTGGAGATTTACCTTACTACAAATAATATACATACATACATACAAATGTACATCACGCCCATTTCCCGGAGGGATAGGCAGAGATCACGGATTTCCACTTGCTACGATCTTGACAAACCTTTCTTGCTTCATTCACTATCATTACATTCTGCATACAAATTATATTTGTAATCAAACAATATATTTCTCACTGTTTTGGTTTAAATTATGCTCTACTTTCTAAGTTTTCTTTAATCAGGTACTATTAGAGCAGAAACGGCCTATTTTAAGTGTTAACGTAAATTGGAATGTTTAATTTAATAACGTTGGGTCAATACGCCGCCCCGGTTACGCGACCAGCTTCAGTTAGCGACCACGTGAAAGACAACGTATTTTTTTTTTTCAATTAAATATACCTAATAAAATGACATTACAACGCACTCTAAATAAACCGTGCCCCGCATGTATTATTTAAAGTAATTATTAAACAGAAATATATTGAAGAAGTATTTAAGGACCGTAGTATTTGGCGTTCCTTAGTCTCTGCCTACCCCAATGGGATACGGGCGTGAGTATATGTATGTATGTATGTAATCTATTGAAAAAACTGAAAGGATATATTGTCTTTTTTTGCGGTAGATTCCTGACACCAATTGAAATAAGTGGTCGCAAACCGGAACCATAAATTAGGTAGTCGCTAACCGGCGATATTACCCTGCAACATGACCCTGGTGTTCGTAACAGCAATCCGTAATCAGGGGCAAACTAACATTGGTTTGCTTGCGGCGAGCAGCTATAGCTGCGTTTAACAACATCTGTGTAGTACATTTATTTATTTCGCTGACAGTGATTCTGACTTGAACAGGGCGTTTGAGTTGACCCTGTTTAAACACTTCGTTGGCAGCTTCGTTGCAAAAAAAAACAAAAGTTTTGAAAATCAAACCATTCCTCATCGTCACTAGGCTGTGCTACTGGTGCCTCCATCTCCATTCTTCTTTTGTGCGCCGATATAGCCTTCGAATCAATGTATAGTAATCTACACAACGACGTTTTTTAAGACAGTTGCGAAAAAATAAGAAAAACAACAAGTAAGGAATTCGAAACTTTTATATTATTCATTCTGTAACGTCATTGTAATACAGTTGAAAAATGATGAAGTTCAAAAATCATTGTATTTAGTACAGCTCTATCTTATTTATTTTTTATTGACATAATAATTAATGGTACAATTTGTACGATTATTGAGTGGGAAAAGTGAAAAGCACTAGTTCGTGAAAATCAACTTTCCGCACGCTAAACAGCTACGTAAAAGTAGCACTTTTTGAGCAAATGTATTAAAAATTGCATCTAATATGTGCACGGTAAACAAACAAATGAATGATTTAAAAGACAACAGCAGCGCTTGCGCGGTAATGCGGGGAGGGCGGGGCGAGGTATCGCTCGCTACGTCGGCTACGATCGGCTCCCGCGCGCCGCCGTTGAAGGGCCAGCGCGGCGTGGTTATGAATTTCGCGCCATTTTAAATAAATTATACTATTATTAATGGAAGCAATACACAGAATTTTCTTACTTTTCATAATATGGTTGCATATATTATTTTATAGTATTAGACTTATTTTTACAGACTTTAATTCAATATTAGATCTTACAGGACAAAAAACGCATATTACTTTTATAGCATGTATCCTATTCTTCTACATTTTTAGCTTTGTCTATTAACTTAAGAAATTAGAGATATTGTTGAGGATTTTTAAACTTTAATTCAATATCGACAAAGTAATAACCTAATTCTGGTTTGACAAAGAAGCTGCGTAAAAAAAGTTCTACAAACTTAATAACATATAGCGTCATACATATTATAAACGATGAAGCTAAAACTTTGCACTTTAATTCAATATTCACAAATTATAAATAAAAATATATAAATACCTAATTTATACCTAACGCTCGTTCTAACTTTTCATCATATATTGCAAATATACTTAAAAATATGTCCGATGTCATATAAGCATCACTTTTCCATCTTTAGAATTATCAAAACTTTTAGGGCAAAAATCCGGTCCCACTATTGATCTATACACGCCGTGGCCGACTTGGCGACCCCGCAGCGAGATCGAGAGAGGAGTAAATATACCTACAGCGTTTGCTGTTTATATATATATGTATATATATATATATATATATATATATACTAGCTGCCCGGCCCGGCTTCGCACGGTTAGTGTACCCGTAGGAATGAAGCATTTTCCCGCGGTAAAAAGTAGCTGTTCATCAGGGATAATGTCGGCATCTAATGGTAAATGAATTTTTCAAATCGGTCCAGTAGTTTCGGAGCCTATTCAATACAAACAAACAAACAATCAAATCCTCTTTATAATATTAGTGTAGATATACCTAGACACGGAGACTTACAAATCGACGGACGGTTAATCGGTTAGGCAGACAGTGACGGAAGCCAAGTGCGTGTCGGGCCACGCGCAGTGTAGGCAGGGTTCCGTAGTTGCCTGTCTGTCTTAGTTACATTGACACGCGCGCGCCAACTAAATGGTGCGGTTGCGTCGGCCGAATTTGTACGGAAGATAGCCTTTCTAAGTACATTTTAAGTTGGTCGACTATTACTAGGTATAACTAGTTATGCCTACTTAGCTCATAGTACTTAGCTCATAGTTTTTCATTTAAAGGGGGGGGGGGACATGACACATGACTCGAACAAATATTAGGGCTTTAAAGCCCAATATCTCGCAAACGAAACACTGAATTGAAACATGGTTTTAATATTTTTGAACAAGCTACGATATCCCACAGTATTGGTTTAACGAGAAAAAAAAATACATTACGGGAGGAACCATAAAAAAAAAAATTTTACTTATATTTCTACTAAAAAAGCTACGGTAGCCTAGTGGTTCAGGCATGCGGCTGTCAAGCGGCGGTCGTGGGTTCGAATCCCGGCTCGTACCAATGAGTTTTTCGGAACTTATGTACTTACGGAGTATTTACCGTTAGCTTTTCGGTGAAGGAAAACATCGTGAGAAAACCGGTCTTATCCCAATAATTGGAAGGTCAGATGGCAGTCGCTTTCGTAAAACTAGTGCCTATGCCGACAGAGCCTAAGATGAAGCACACCGGTTCAATAATAACCTATTCACTTTAGTATTGTAGTTACTCAATTCATAATGGTCATCATAAAATACAAATTACGGGAGTTAATCCATTATTGAGTAAAAATCGTTTCGTGCGAATAACTGGTACGTTGGCAGCATAAGGATGCATAATACTCGTACATAAGCTTTAGTTTTCGTTCGATATGCCTTTGTAGAATACGTCCATATGGAAAGTCCATTCTGTACACCGACGAAATAATTGTTGAAAGTGGTCCCGTGGTTCCGGCGATAACACCATACATACTTCCTGAAAATCCATTCTATACACGCATTTTGAGGTTATCCCAAAGTAAAAATATGGCCTATCTCCATCCAGAAAGTCCATTCTACACGCATTTTGACATAAAACCACACGTCTTCTATCTCTTTATAATTTTACTAGCTGCCCGCCCGATATCATCCGCGTATTGCACAAAACGCAGGCAAATTCGCAGGATCAAATATAACCTATGTCCAACCGGAAAATCAATTCTGTTCACAGGTGAAAGAATTTATAAAATCGAATAAGTGGTTTCCCTTTACATACAACTTAATAAAATTCCAATTGTATAATATTTATTATTATTATACAATCTCACAGACTTTTATCTATTTATGATATTAGTATAGACTAGCTGCCCACGCTGCTTCACCCGGCACGTATTCTTCATCACTGCCTTTGTATTTGAAGGATACATAGAAGGACACGTCGGCCACTTTTTTTAAAGTGTGATTTTAATATCATCCATAACCCGCTTTACATTTTGAGATTAAAATCTATGAAAAAAAATGTGACTAGACAATGTTCTTTACGAGAACCCTTTTTGCAGTTACTAGGTAAAATTGGCTTTCATTTATTCAAACTTTATGTGGAACCCAATATTTTTGAACATTGATAGGTACTTACGTGGTTCGTTTTTAGGGGTTCAGTTGAAAGTTCCTTTGTAATATGGCATGTCGCACTGTCCCCTTAACTCCGTCCGAATATTAGCAAACAGGTGTTTCGTTTTAATGATTTGCATGTAGTGCATCCTGAAACTGCAATAATTACATATTAATGAATATTTTTTTGAATACTAGTTGAAGTTGAGTTGAGTTTTGAAGACGCCGCCAAGACGAGCCAAGCGAAGCGCAACGCAAGGGCACTACGAGTACCTACCTTTTCTCGAAGCGGTTCGTCGTTTTTTTGTAGTTTTTTCAGGAAATATCTTACAAACTTGCAAAGCCACGCACACACTAACTTTACTTCCTTCTAATATTATTATTTGCCCACGCGTCTTATACACCGCTCAGCTAGAGTTGCTGCGTAAATCGTAGCCTATGTCCCTAAGTTCCATTTTTTTACATTACTTACCTGGAAAAGCTTTTTTTACCATACTTACACATACCATACAATGATACAGACATAAATTAGTTTCAAAAAGTTATGCCTATAGAATAGAAGGAGATAAGTATTATATTGGCATAGAAAGTATGCGTATGCATCTACGGATAAATTCAATAGGTGTAAGTGAAGTCCCCAACCCGCACTGAGTCAGCGTGGGGATTAGGTATTGCCAGTTTCCTCTGATTCATGATAGGAGTCCCTGTGCTCAGGCAGTCGGACGTATATAGGCTGATGATGTTGATGATCATGATGATTGAAGTATAAACAACGCAATGATATTTGTAATGCATCAGTGTTTTTCCCCCGTTGCTCAAGGTAAAACCTTTATGTACTCACTTGCCATTTTTTTTGTTAATTATAGATACCTACTATATCTATTTTGTACAGTCGACTACTAAGAGATCGATAGTGCCAAAGTTACAAAAATATGTATACACGACTTTGACGCCTTAACATTAAGGTCGTGTATATTTTTTTTTTACTTTGTAGTCGACCATAAAGAGTGTACCATACCACCATTAGTGCCATTAGTGTACCATTTGTAGTGTACCCATAAAGGGGTATACTACTACTAGGAAATACTAGTCATATTTATGGATACCTAGTTAGACATCTGAGAACAGTAAGTGGCTTGCTAAAGTTTATATTCATTTGCTCGTAAATCAGCACTTTACCTATATATAGTGCTGATTTACCTATGGTACACTATAAACTGGTGATAACAAAAATCTGATAAGTAGCTCCGGAGATTACCCTTTACATAAAAATACAACCTCACAACCTACTTATTTAATATTAATATACAAGTACCTATAGATTACGAATGTTTCTTATCTTTTCACAAAATTGTAGGTAACTTACCTCCGTATTATTGCACTTTTAACGTGCAACATTTAACATAAATAGTAATTATGGAAATTACAAGCTTTATGAATAACAGAACTAAAAGTGGCACGTCGGTGGCAAACGACTCGCCTGATGGTATAAGCGGTCACCGTAGCTCGCGTAGTTATGGACGCCTATGGATAACACATGATCATCATCATCATCATATCAGCCGAAAGACGTCCACTGCTGGACATATGCCTCCCCCAAAGAGTGCTTCAATGACCGACCTTGCGCCACCCGCATCCAGCGGACTCCCGCGACCTTGGGCCACGCGCAGTGTAGGGTTCCATAGTTGCCTGTCTGTCTTAGTTACATCGACACGCGCGCGTCAACTAAATGGTGCGATGGCGTCGGCAGAGTTTGTAGGAAAGTATGCCATTTTAAGTACATTTTAAGTTGATCGACTATTACTCGGTAACCAGTTATGCCTACTTAGGCGTGATAGTTTTCCTTTTAAATTCATTATAGGTATGTACTACTACTGCCACGAATTTTTTCACATTCCCAGTAGTAGCTATTTAGCCAGCAGGGGATACCTACTGATGACTTTCAACAAAAATTAGGGCTTTAAAGTCCAATATCTCACAAACAAATCACTAAGTTGAAAAATGGTTTTAGGAAACACATAATAGGTATTAACCAGCAGTAACGGTCACTGAGCTTAGCGGCACACGGGCAGACGGACGTAGGGACAGACGGACGGACGGACGGACAGACGGACGGACGGATGGACGGACAGACGGGCGGATAGTCGGGTGGACAGATGGACATGGCGAAACTATAAGGGTTCCTTGTTCCTTGTTGACTACGGAACCCTAAAAATGTAAAGCACCCTCGACACAACGAACATAGCTAAGAACAGGTAACTTTATACAAGGCTTTGAATTCGACTAAACCATCTGGACAAGACTTTCGATTAAAAAAAACACTGAAATCAGATAATCCGTTTGGAAACACCGATGGCACACAAATATATACTATACGTATAATATATACTCATATGTCAAAATCTATGTACCCGTTTGGACTGTAGCCTGTGAAATAGCATTTTCTTGTCCACATACATACACACCTACGCTCGGTGGGGGAGTTTGTGTCTGATATGATATTACTAATTGGTGCCTACTATATGTTAGACTATAGTGTTTATGAAACAAGAAACACGACACGAAACAAAATGAGGGTATTTTTCACACTGTGGCCGCGATCCGCATGTGACATGGACGAGGTTGCAGGCCTCAATGGGTTTTGGTTAACTCTTACCATCAGACAGTCCGCACGGTTACTATTATACCTAAGTATTGAAAATAAGTACCCTTCTTTATTTGTACCTGGTCCCACGGCTCTGTCCGTGTTTTGCAGAGAATTCCAATTCCACGGGACATAATACAGGTAGGACGTTATCTGGAAGGTCCACACTAGGTGCTAATAAAAAAAAAAGTGGAGTGGAATTTTTGAGAAATCCCACTAGGACTCCCGTTCTGAAACAACTCATACGCGATCTATTTATAAGTATAGGTACGACGGTACCTAATGGCGAATATACCTAAACGCGACGGCGTTTGGTTTTTATACGAGAACGAGAAACTATTACCTACCTAAGTATTTATTTTTCAATTAGATCTTAGCGGTACGTAAATACGCTACGACTTATCATTTGGGCGAAATAAAATAAAAAGGTATTGCACCTGCTCTTATACACAGATATGAAACTGGTAATAATATGATAATCCTTCCTCCAGCTCTAGAACGATGGTTACTTACCTATTCAATACACGCAATACAATTCATAATGCAGTTGCTACAATATTGTAAAGTGAGATTTAATCATCACAAACATTGATGTGTAGATTGTGTAGGTATAAGAACACGCAGTCAAAGAAGATGCCTGACAGCCGAGGGACAGATAACACAGACAGACTAGAGACGTGGGGCACAGCTGAATGTAACGTCACTGGTATTTAGACCTATCTTACTGGCGTAGTACATCCGCCTTACAGAAGTTAACAGTCATAACAATACTATCTACTTGCTTTATAGGTAGGTATGTGGTGTTGTGTCCCTGGTGGAGAGTAAAGTCACCAGAACTCCAGACGAAGCGCTGTGTTGAGCGGGTGGGCCCAGCATTTGTCTCAACATCGCCCTTGTCATTCTTCTGGAGTATGACTCTTCGCGAGGGTCTATACGGGTATACAGGATGTGTGTGTGGATATGACAAGCCGTATTGTTTGGCAGCGTCTTAAGCAGTACCGTAATACATACATATCTTAACTTACTAATGTCATGAAGAGGAAAAGTCTGCGAGATTGCAGCTTTGTTTGTCGGATAGGCAGACAGACGGACGGCAAAATAATCAAAGATATACACTCACACACATATATGTAGCTCTACACGGCGTGGCTGACTTAACGTCATCTCTCAGACAGCTCTCAACATCGCAAGATCGAGAGAGGGGTAAAGATACCTACACCGTTTGTCTAAAATATACTTAGACTTACAAATCGACGAACGGTTAATCGGTTAGGCAAACGGAAACAAGACTGACGGAAGGATATTAAAGATACTTACACACGGAGTCACGCTCGTCTCTTCACGAGTCATAGTTAGGCATACCTGCAAACTGACGCAATGCCAGAGATTTAAACACGGAAACTAACAAACGACTATCGGTATGTCCGATAAGCAAACAGACAGGCGGACGAACAAATAGGTATTATTACAATTAACAACGCAATCAGAGTCACCGAATAAAGTCTAATCGCGCGCGGCGTCAGCTTGTTCTAAACGTCACTTTTAGTATGGAAAAATGACAGTTGAGTTGTGGCAACGTACGTTCGGAATTTTACGTGAAATTACCTCTCTAAAGTTTGAATCAATAAACTAGTGAAATATTTTTTGAAATCGATAAGTGGTTTCGGAGATTATCCTACAAACAAACTTCATCGTCATCATCATCATATCAGCCGAAAGACGTCCACTGCCGGACATAGGCCTCCCCCAAAGAGCGTCACAATGACCGGTCCTGCGCCACCCACATCCACCGGACTACCGCGACCTTTACCAGGTCATCAGTCTACTACACTACACTGCGCCTTCGAGAACCTTTCCGCCCCAACGGCCGTCGGTTCTACGTGAAATGTGCTGCCACATAAGTTAGCGATTCAGCGGGATATATCGGTTACCTTGGGTCTGCTGCGGATAGCCTCGTTTCTGATGCGATCATGCACGCAGAGAAACTCCCAGCATAGCCCTTTGGGTGGGACATACAAACTTACTAAGCTAAACTCTCACGTGATCTCACAGTATCATGTATATATATATATATATATATTATAAGAGACTGACCGGACTAGTTTTGCTCGTAGTCTCACTTGCACGGCTAGCAGGCGACGGCGCGCGAGCTCTCTCGATTTTTCTCGCACTATCCGTCTCTCACTTATTAGACCCCTTAGAACAAGAGGTACAGTGCGATAAAAATCGAGAGCATCTCGCGGCCGTCGTGTGCTAGACGTGCTGATGGTAAGCGACGATAGAGCCTTAGATGAAGCACATCGGTGCAATAATAACCTATTCACTCTTGTTTTGAAGGCACCTAAATCATAAAAGCCAGTGAAAAATGTAAATTACGGGAGCTTATTCCAATATTTAGCAATTCACATTAGGAAAAATGGTACAATTAAATGGTTTCTTGCGAATAAATGGTAATGTTGACAGCATAAGGATACATAAGTTACTCGCGTCTTCATTCACGTATTGCAAATACTGTAGATATAAGATATGCCCTTATAGAATATGTCCATATGGGAAGTCCATTCTATACACAGGTAAAAGAATTGTGGTTCCGGAAATTACCCCTTACGTACAAACTTACATACTTACAAACTTATAAAACTACAGTGGATAAATCAACTTCTTGCGACGACCTTACCACATGTGTATACTCAGACGATGAAGATATGTTGAACACTTTTGTACCTTGTTGCTTTGTAATTAAGGCGAAAAATGTATAGATCTTCTCCGCTCTTTAACCTCGATTGTACCTACAGTATATTAAATACTATTTTTATACCATGACGGTAGCAAACAAGCATACAGCCTTCTCGACGATAACCAGACACCATTACACATGGGTTCATGACACTCCATAGGATTCATAGGCACGTTGCCTACCCTATTTTGATTTGAGGGCCCGTTGGGTAAACAGCTAGAGACATAATATCCCTCGCACCTATCAAAGCGGTTGCTCGGAAATATAATTAGCGTGATGACACTTACGACATTTTGCTGATGTGCCTTCTCATATCATGTACTTAGTTAAATTATTCATCGCAGAGTGGAAGCTCTAATCTGGTAATAAGTTGAGCATTTAAGTAATCTTACTATGTTACCTACAGCTGGTTAATAATAAATTGGTAGGTACTTTACCTAGGTTTGTGAGCGATTTTGATGTGTCCCCGACGAAAATTGTAGTCCGCAGTAGTGCCTGCTGAACTGTTCTGATACACTCGTCTTTCTTTGAAATGGGTTGTCCAGGTATAAGTACTCATCTTTTTGGTCTGTCTGTACTAAAACAGCAGCGAGAGCTGTGGAGCAGAATTAATATGATTAGAAGTCGATTTAGAACAATATGACCCTTTTCCGTTGACACAATGTAAAATCATAAAATTCGTAGGTTAACATGAGATACTCACCAATATATGTAAATATTCAATTTAGACTTGATTTCATCACATTAGAAGAATAGTTTATCCTAGAATATTTAAACATTTTAAATATTTTATCACTTGACAAATATTGTATTTATTTCCATATGACATGTATGGTGACTGACACGACGTGTCAGAATTTTATTTTTAATGAAATCAAACCTCTGTGTGCTAGAGCTAGACTGTCGACTTAGCTGCTATAGTAAATGCTATTATATCAACTGAGGTATGTACTACTACAGACATCTAGTGTCCAGTAGAAGAAGTTTATACCATCAATTAGCGTAGCGTTAATTGAGCGTTAGCACCAACAAATCATTATAATCTTACCCCTGCACGCGTTGGAACAAAGTTGTTATTAATAAAAAATAGCATATATCCTAGCCTATAAGGTAGTATACGTCGCCATTGTATACACGTAGGCATCTTTGCACAGTAGCCGATTTTTCATTCACACATATCTTTAACTACCTAATTCCAGCCCTGTGAATATTTCAGCGTCGGTGTTGGTAGCCTAACATGAGCTAATTGTCATGTTCTTTTATGTTAGATACCGTGTAAGTGATTATATCAATTGGATTTTGTTAATTAACAGTTTTTATGTTTAACATACTTCGGTTAATTACTAGACCCCTGCACGCTGTCTAACATTGGTGCCATATAATGAAATAATGCCATGGTTAAGACCTTTCAAACGAGATATGTCTCAACTGTATACACTCTGGGTACAAAATGCCCATTCTCCTTTGTGTTCTAACACTGAGTTATCCTTCTAATATTATAATCATAATAATATTATAAAATACGAAAGTTTAGATATTTGGATGTTTGTTGCTCAATCTCGCTTAAACGGCTCAACGGATTCGGATGAAATTTTGCACGAAGATAGTTTATAGCCTGGATTAAAATATAAAATAGTTTTTATCCCGGGCCCATGCAGACGAAGTCACGGGCATAAGAATCTCATACGTTTTGATATAAAATTGTAGGACACTGTAGAAAATGATGCTGTTTCCGCTTACCATTAGACGGGCCGTACGCCTGTTTGCCACCATCATGGTATAAAAATACATCTTAATTTTGACCCAAAATATTTGTCATTGATTTTTACATCGTTAAATCAGTGAAAAATGCTTGGGTCAAAATTAAGGGGTATACCTACATAGGTATCAATAGCGGAGCGCCCATACATGCCGATTCCCACTGGCTTGCATAAAATTTATTTTTAGGCAGGCCTATACTCTGAACTCTTTCAAACTTTTTTTTGTCCCAGGAGGCCCTTCAAAAATTTAAACGCAGCGGCGCACTGAATTAGGTATGAATAACTAAATTGATTAACCAATATTAATGGTGTTCTGGGCCGAGGTAGTCGAAATCATTAAAGTTGGCTCGTTGACTTTGTACTTAATAGACCGGCTAACGACGTCCGCCGGAGATCGAGCTTCCAAAGATTATGTTTTGGATAAGTCTAAATCATAATTCATAAAGAATAAACTCGTGTTACCCTTTCTTTGCTAGTGCGTTTAATTCTGTTTTTGTGACTTCGGTTGGAATGGCGAAATGCATGCATAAAGGAGAAAACAAGATTCTAGGAGCTCCCCGGTTGGTGGGTTATATGTAACGAACTTATATATTAATATTAAATGACCATTTTACATAAACCGGACTAAAATTCGATCAAATCGGAAAATTTGAAAATTATACTCCACGAGCGGGAATTGAACCCTTGACATCTGAAATCCGTCCATTGCTCTTACCCAACTGAGCTGCCATGGGTCTGCTAGTGGCGACGAATCTTTCAATCCCTTCACTTCTAATTTTCCACTTTGATGGAAATTTTGAATTTCGTTAGTGGACGTTTCTGCTTAGTAAACATTGACTTTTAAACCGAACTAGTTCCAACGCCAGCTCAATAAGACTTGTGTCATGGGTACTAGACGACGGTATATATAATGAAACATCCAAGACTAAAGGCCTCCACACACCGAACGCGGGTCGGGCGGTATCTCTATCTCTTTCGCACAGTAGCGCGGCGTCTCTATCGCACAGTGTGATAGAGATAGTGAGAGAGATATTAAATGCGTTGGTAGTGAGAGAGATACCATACCGCCCGCGCCGCGCCCGACCCGCGCCGCGCCCGACCCGCGCCGCGCCCGACCCGCGCCGCGCCCGACCCGCGCCGCGCCCGACTCGCGCCGCGCACGAACCGCGCCCGCCCCGCGCCGCGCACGACCCGCGTTCGGTGTGTGGAGGCCTTTAGAAACACATATTCAATACATGCTCATCACAGAAATTTTGCCCTTTCCGGAATTTGAAGCCAGTCAGGATCAGGGTCAACACTAGATTAAGCCAATCGTTAAACTAGTAGAGAGCTGTAGAACAAATGTTTTTATTTTTTTTGGATTTCGAAAAACTGAAAGGACAAAAGAAATCTATATCATTATTGAACCTGTTCACAAAATTTCACGAGAGTCGGTTGAGAAATGCGACTTGTACATAGATAGATAGATAGATAGATAAAACGTTTATTTGTTTGCTACAATCACACAGAAACACAAACAACATCGTAAAAAAACAAAATTATAACAAATATACCGGACTGTTCATGCTTGCAAGGGCATAGTACCTAATTAACTACTTAAATACTAGTGTTTAATTATTATTATCGTATTGACGAGAGACATCATTCTGATCTTGACACGTTTTATTGTTATTGACCCTGTACATCTCTGACAATATAACATAAACACAATACAACATAAACATATAACATTAATGTTCCTTTTTTGTTTTGACGCTTAGAGACCGTATACATCTCTTAGAATAATTATTAATTGTATTTGGACGCTCAGAGACCTTATACATCTCTGGAATACTTAATAATATCATTAACTTCTGTTAATGCTGATACAGATCTTATATCGAATGTAATGGTCATATTTTGCAATTTTGTTTTGTTTACATTAACTTAGTGACATTTAGTTTGTAAACCTTTTATATATAATTTTAAATTATTATTGTGTAAGATTACTATTTTATTGTAAATTACCGTTTGACATGTAAAAGTGCCCTTGTGGCCTATTTGCAGAATAAATAATTGATTTGATTTGATTTGATTTGATTTGAAAGAAAAAAAAATCAACATACAATTGCTGTGTGCGTTGCAGCAGCTTATATGTAGAGATAGTCAGACATTTGACATCCGGACTTACGAAATAATTTTGGCCCAAGCTGAAATGAGCCCTAAGACGCGACGCGTCACGGGCATGGAGCCTTAGCGTGGTTAGGTCTACGAAATCTAGTCGTACTTATTTATAACTAGCTTCCGCCCGCAACTTCGTCTGCGTGGACCCGAAATAAAAACTATCCTATATTTTGATCCAGGCTTTCTTTTTTTATTTTCGTGCAAAATTTCATCCAAATCGGTTGAGCCGTTTGAGCGTGATTGAGTAAAAGACGTCCTGACATCCATCTAAACTTTCGCATTTATAATATTAGTAGGATTTGTAGCGTGCAATAGTACCTACAAATCCTTATTTATTTTCTAAAGAATACAAGATGAAATTAAATTGAAACTAAGTTACATATAGAAACCGGCCAAGTGCGTGTCGGGCCACGCGCAGTGTAGGGTTCCGTAGTTGCCTCTGTATTTGTTAGGTACATCGACACACGCCAAGTAAATGGTCCGGTTGCGTCGAATAAATGACTCGAACAAAAATTAGGGCTTTATAGCCCAATATCTCGCAAACGAATGACTGAGTTGAAAAATGGTTTCAAAAACCCATAATATTTTTGAACAAGCTATCCAACGATACATCACACTATGGGCTTAACGAGAAAATAATGACATCCCCACTTTAGGTGTAGGCCCACCCTAAGAAAAAAGGCGTGTGCAATTAATTTAAATAAATAAATGTAGGTATTCACTTAATTTAAGTCCCGCTACCCATTAAAACTATTTAAACTTTACCAAACAAACCACAAACTTCGGTACAAAGCAACGAAATATAACTATTTATTCCACGCGCCTGATTTCATGCAAAACCAGCTCTCTGTTAGTTATTAAAATGTAAAGTTTTGAATGAAGTATGTTAACTTCTCGCGGTTTAATGCTTTTCGTTAAACGAATACTTTTGCTAAATGAAAAGCATTATTTCAGTAGCAAAAGTTAAAATCTGAGATCACTACATAGCCAACATTGTTTTTATTTATTTATCATTTATTGCACAATATAATGACATGGTAAAAAAGGCTGATTTAATGTTATTAAGCATTTTCTACCAGTCAACCTTAAGGCAAATCAGATACATTGATTTTTCTTCACAGCTGTCCATAAGTGTCATTTCGTGGGCAGGAGGAGACTAAAATATTGTGCTCACCAAGGGCGGCAATAAAGGAAGCCGCCGATTGCATATTTATAAACCTTGCCAGCTCTGTCGCCAGATACCTGCAATCTGAGACATTCTTTGTTCTTCGCTTTAGGCGAGTAATGAATGTAGTATTCTGACTACATTCGGGATTAAATTATCAACGTAAAAGTGCATTTATTAGATTACTATGGAAATGGATGCACACCATATGATTCGCACTAATTAGTAATTACCAAAAAAACATAATAATTGGGCCGGAATATTTTCATTTCCTATTGGGAGGAATCAGAAGGTCTATTCAGCTAAAGGTTTCAAATTGGAACCGATTTTTTATTTGTTGCATACGTTCATTTCCACGCGCCTGAATGCTATGTCAGATCGGGGAGCGCACCAGAAATATTTGAAACTAGCTTCCGCCCGCGACTTTGTCTGCGTGGACCCGGGATAAAAAAAACTCCTATATTTTAATCCAGGCTATAAACTTTCTTCGTGCAACATTTCATTCAAATCGGTTGAGGCGTTTAAGCGTGACTGAGTAACAAACATCTAAACATAAAAACATCCAAACTTTCGCATTTACAATATTACTAGCTTCTGCCCTCAACTTCGTCTACGTGGACCCGGGATAAAAACTATCCTATATTTTAATGTAGGTTATAAACTATCATCGTGCAAAATTTCATCCAAATCGGTTGAGCCGTTTAAGCGTTTTTGAGTAACAAACATCCAAACTTTCGCATATATAATATTAGTAGGATAGTAGGATACACTGAAGTATTTCCACAGTAAAATTCACATCTTCTTCAAGCTCTGAGATCTATTATTATTCGTCATCATCAATACTTAAGAGCCATGCTCTTGTCGGTGGAGTAACCGCTACTTTTCTCTGTCCATTGCCAGCCTCTTGGCTTCCTCATATGACTCGACATCAGCTTTATCTTTTATTTGGCTAAAATATGTTAGCCTAGGCCTTCCTCTGCCTCTCTTGCCTTCAATTTTACCCTCCAGGATGTTAAGGAAGAAACTGTCGTGCCGTATCAGGTGGCCCACCATCTTGCCTCTCCTATTTCTAATACATCCTAGTAAACATCTTTTCTCATCTACCATTCTTAAAACTTCTTCGTTTGTCTTTCTCTCCGTCCAGCTAATCCTTTCCATCCTTCGCCAGCACCACATTTCGAAGGCCTCTAGTCGTTCTCTGTCTCTCTGGGTTAGCGTCCACGACTCGCTCCCATATAATATTAGACACCTTAAATTATACTCTTATACATTTATGTTATTTATTATTTTCAAACGTACAATACAATACAATACAATATCCTGTGGAGCCGCGGTAGATCGCTTCGGTCACCATGAACTCGCCTGCCCCTCGGGCGCCGGCCGCTTGTCCCGTCACGCTAAACTCAAGGTGATAGAAGAACCTATCTATCTTTCAAGTCGCCAAATAATCACGAAAATTGTCTTTGACTGATAGTCTAACAGATTTCTAAAGTAAATATTTGTTGATAGATTATACATGAGCTACCCCACAAGCAAGTTTAGCATACTACGCTGTAGATAAGCTAAGCTATTAGACTGACAAAGCCCATTAGACTATACAAAGGCATTCAAGTTTGAATTTGACGAATATTATATATTTGTGTTACATAACATACTTATACTTAGGTACCTGTGAATTGGGTTGGATTGAGCACACACAGAGGCTCTAGTATAAGTTTAACCGATACAAAACGTTACGACCGCGTTTGCTTTTTACCCTCAATTTGTATGGGATTCGACAGCTAAACGCAAACGCGGTCGTAACGTTTTGTTTCGGTAAAACTTATACTAGAGCCTCAGTTTAGAGAACGAATAGCATGATTAATTTGTTTTTATAAAACTGTCATTGGAATTGGAAACTTAAACTTAGCAGTGGGCGGGGCACATTGCACGTAGAACCGATGGCCGTTGGGGCGGAAAGGTTCTCGAGCGGCGACCACGTACAGTCAGCATCACATAGTTAGTAGCAGCCAAATATATCGTAACACTTCCTTACTCCTATAGTAATAAAGTCGTGTTCCGATATATTTGGCTACTTTGGCTGCTACTAACTATATGATGCTGACTGTACCGGAAGGCGCAGCGTGGGTAGGCCCCCCACAAGGTGGACTGATGACCTGGTAAAGGTCGCGTGAGTCCGCTGGATGCGGGTGGCGTAGGACCGGTCATTGTGGCACTCTTTGGGGGAGGCCTATGTCCAGCAGTGGACGTCTTTCGGCTGATATGATGATGATTATGATGAATTGGAATCTTATACCAGGGATGGTAGAGTTGCTTTTTAAATGGACTACTGACTAGTTACTATGATGCAATTCGGCTAAATCAAATCAAAAGGAGATGACTATGATTGGGACTACAAACAAAACAGAAAACCCTGGCGTACATCTATGAAGAATTGTCATGAAAGTGAATGATCAATAAATCAATATTAGGGGACAATAAATCAATGATGCTTGAAAGGTTTGTCAAGATCGTAAGTAGGTAGCAAGCGCAGATCCGTGATCTCTGCCTACCCCTCCGGGAAACGGGCGTGATAATATGTATGTATGTACAAACCAGAAAGAAAAACAAAATAAAATCGAACGGTAACACCGCTTCGTTTGACACTCATCCAATACTCGACCTCTTCGATCTTAATTTACAGCACAAACAGGTGTCAATTATTGGAATAACAGTCTCAATCATTGGGACATTTAACGTAACACTCTGCATTCTTACGAGATTCACAGAACATTACTAACATTGATGGCATTAGTGTTCTGTTCAAATTCTTCCATCCAACTCGGAGAGAAAGCTTTAAGACCATAGGCATTTATGAAGTAAAGTTTTGAACCCACCAGCGAGCGCGTTTATGGTAAAGCTGGGGCGCTTTCACATTCGCCTGACGGCCACTTGTTCATAAACAAAGCCATAGAGCATAAAATTAGTCACAAAGGCAAAAACTATTGTAACTACTGAGGGCCTACCGCGAAACGAAAACGAACTTCGTCCGTGTTTCTCCCTCTCTGTTGCACTTGCTAGATCGAGCGACGAAGACGGAGATACACGAACGAAGTTCGTTTTCGTTTCGCGGTAGCCCCTCAGCTCTTAACGAAAAATAAATTAAATATTTTTCGGTTCGTTTCAATACGAGTATAACGTGGAAGTTACCACGATTCAATTTTAAACGACGACGAAATTTTAGACCTTGTCTTGTCATAGGCTTCAGTCGATGATGGTTTATTTATCCATTATATTTGTTATCTGTTTCATATATTTTACTATTGTAACAGGCATGATGCCTCATGTTCAACTTGATAACGTAGTACCATCAAATTATCGTAATAAAGTATAAATTATAAAATATAATTAAAACATAAAAATAAATGAACCTTGAAAGAAAAAAAATGCATTTTTTTTATTGCCCGAGAGTTAAAGGTACCAATAGAATCCTTCCGCTTTTATAGAAACAAAATTGTATGACAACTATGTACTTAAACGCAGTATTTCGCGACCGAAACAACAATTTACCTGATTTTCCATACAACGATTAGTACAAATGTCAGTTGTGACGTCATACCTGTGTGTCTATCAGTATGAAGCGTTTTGCGCTGCCGCCAGCAAGGTCAATTTTTGTCTCAATTTTTTGGGTATTTAATGTTCTTTAATCGTAGTTGCTCCCATGCAAACATTTGTTCCTCTCCAAAAACTGGTTCGAATCACATCATAAAAAAATTATTACTCTTATTAGATGTTCGTTCGCTAAGTGATCTTAAACAGTATCATGTAGTGAGGAAGGGCAGTGATCCGGTAATACGGCGTCTATTAGCGGTTGCACTCTGATTTGCTGACGCTACGTAATAACGCTCGGCACAGCATCGACACACTGCTCTGTAGTTCCACGAACAATATCTTAAGTCAACTGAGATAATATACTTAGACGATACGATACAGAGAACAAATATATATTGGAAAAATAAACCATCATCGTCTGACAAGACAAGACTTGTGCCCTCTATATTGCCGGTACAGAGCTCTCCCTCTGAGCTACCCAGACATTAACTGATGAAGCGTATCTTTCCATCACATTCGCCACCACTAATAGCGACCTTTCTGTATTTTCTTGAAAGGCTCACAGGCCACAGCCTTTCGGCCTCTCTAATAGGTAAGCTATGCGCTCGACCCATTCTAATCGAACCACACCAGGTGGTTTCAGATTAACGTGAGAGATGGCGCTGATGTACCAAAACAAATTATATTATGAAGTATTTTTTTTTGTTTCGTGTCATTTTAACGTGGAAGCGATACCATTTTAAACGATATGATACAGAGAACAAATATAATAAATAAATAAATATTAGGGGACAATCTTACACAAATCGACCTAGCCCATAATAGTAAGCTCAATAAAGGTTGTTATGGCTACTAGACGACGATATATTTAAAAGATGAAATACTTAAATACATAGAAACCATCCATGACTCAGAAACAAATATTCATGCTCATCACACAAATATTTGCCCTTACCGGGATTCGAACCCAGGACCCTCAGCTTCGTAGGCAGCGTCACTGCCCACTAGACTAACCGGTCGTCAAAATATATAAACCATCATCATATGACAAGACAAGACTCGAACTTGTGCCCTCTGTATTGCCGGTACGAATACATACACATAGTGCTTTATCTTATTCTTTATCTGGGGACACCTATCTCACTTGTGCTATGCTAATTAGAAAGAGGAGGGTATAATTTTTCAGTTGCGCTAGTCACGCAGGAGTTACTAACACGTGTCTTACTTTACTTTGGTCAACTTTGTCTCCCTTCATGACACTACTTGTAAAACATAGTCTATACTAATATTATAAATCAGTCTGTGAGATTGTAGCTTTGTAAGTTTGAATGTATTTAATAGGTAATCTCTGGAACTACTCACCCATTTTTAAAAATCTTTTACCTGCATATAGAATGGACTTTTCGGATGTTCATATAACCTACTAGCTTCCGCCTGCGACTTTGTCTGCGCGGGATTAAAAGTCTTATATTGTAATCCAGGCTATAAACTATCTTGGTGCAAAGTTTCATCCAAATCGGTTGCGCCGTTTAAGCGTGATCGAGCAACAAACATATAAACACCCAAACTTTCGCATTTATAATATTAGTAGGAAGTAGGATGAACATCCGAAAAATCCAGTCTATATGTTTTATCCGCGGGTTTGCCTTTGAAATATACGGGCAAAGCCGGCGGGCAGATAGTCTGTAATAAAGTTAAAGACGATTGACGATAGTCAACTTCATAAGGTAACGCTCGTTGCTAGTTACAGCGGTGTGTCGCCATGTTTGCCCAGAGTGTCGGTCAGGGGACACGAGCACTCTCCAGAGCAAACAAAGCCCTCTCCGCATGCAGCCGGATTTTTGACATGTATACCTGTCCTCGATCTAACCTACATCCTATGTGGGTTACGTGGGGAATACGGACACGGGACAACCGCAGGGACAGAGCAAATAATAGTTGTCACGTACAGCAGGTCCTCTGACTAACAAATCTCATGTTTGACAGCTGGAAAAAATCTAAGCATGGCATCCCGCTCGCATGCGCTTATAATCTTTCGCTCTTGTAACGACAACTTGGAGGTGCACCAGAGCCGAGGTTAGCCGAAGCGGTAACAGGAACAGGCCACCACAGATAAATAAAGGCTTTTATGAATTTCGTTCCAAACACGCGCCTAGTACGGCTCGTTGACCCCTTTCTTGTCGCGACTTGCTCTACATCTGCACCCGCAAAAACTCCGCATCAATTTTGCGGGTGCGGATGCGAAGGTAAGAAGAAGAAAGATACATTTATTCACTAACACAGGGCACATATTGAACAATAAAATAAACAAATAACACATACTTTATAAAACAAGTGTCTCTGCGGCACTGAACTGGACACTGCTGAGGTGTCAACCACCAACAGCGCTGATTTTCAGCCAGCACCGTTGTCTGCAGATACCGATAGGAGGTACAATGTACATGTACCTACATACATAGTAGTTCTGATTTGAAGCCAAGAACACCGAAAAGCGTTGCGTGTTGTCGTGCCCAAGGCACCAAGAACACATTTAGGTGATGGCGTGCGCTGTCATTGTTATTTAGTAAAACTGCACAAAGAAATTCAGATTTAATGTCTTCTTTTTTTTAATGATAGGTCGTCATTTTTATTTTTATTATTGTTTTATTTTTCATTGTGTTTATTTTTTATTTTTATTTATTTCTCTTTTTTGTTTTATTATGTGTTACCGGCTGGGAAATCACTTGATGGTTCCATCGGAAGATCAGCCCTGGCAATCGCGCCAGCATCACGCTGAGATGGAACCATTTCGTGCAACACCCTTTTTTCCATACCTACTTTTACTGATTTTTTATTTCTGTTATGTTGTCACGAATAAATGTTTTCTATTTCTATTTCCGCCAGTCACCTTCATGCTTTCAACTAAGGTCCTTAATCACATTCTTGTGCAAAAATGCTTGGCGTATAGGTGACACTTTCGTACGTGAAGCATGGCGTCCAAAGGGTAAATGTACCACACAACTTGTGAGTACAGGCTTGTCCTAAATCAATCTACATAGTATTGTGGAGCCATGTACTCCGCAGTACAGTCGACCTTAATAGTTCAGTGGACCAGCTTGCGCCGCCCTAACCGGGTTAATTACGTTTCTTAATGGTTAACTCACCGGAGCGCCTTGTTAAGAGAATTGGGTCCCTTGGTTTATGGTTTACTCGCCGCGTGGCTTCGCTCGCGTTTTGCAAAGAACGCTGACAACCCGGCGGCATAAAATATTGCGAATAACCATCCAGGAAGTTCATTCTACACGTAAATTAATGGATTTTATAAATTGGATAAGGGGCCATCCATATTACGTCACACGTTAAGGGGGAGGGAGGGGGTCGACGAAGTGTGACATTGTGTGACAAGGGGGTAGGAGGAGTCCTAAATTTCGTGACGTCACATTTCGAAATCGTTTTTTGTTTTGTTAATTGTTTGATTTGATATTGATTTTATAAAAAAAAAAATTAAACGGTAACAAAACTGATTTCGGAACCGCTGTTTTCATCAATAATTTATAAATGTAAAGCAAAATATGTGACGTCGCACTAGGGAGGGAGGGAGTCTCACAAATGTGACCAGCTGTGACAAGGACGGAGGGAGGGTCAAAAAATCATGAAATTCGTGTGACGTAATTTACCGATGACCCCTAAGCGGCTCCGGAGATTACCCATAAGATACAAACTTGTGAACTTACAAAGCTACAATCTCACAGACTTGTCAACATTATTGAAAAGGACAGCCTTCGACAGCTGCTTAAATATATATTATTTAGTGGAAAAATCCAAGAAAACAACCAAGCAGCTCAAGTTGATGCAAATATATTGACAAGACTAGAAACAAAATACAAATACGAAAAGGTATAAAAAATAATAGACAAAATATGATATATTATCAAAAGAGGTTGCGATGCAACCTGCACATCATCACATGTTTAACGCTGCAGGAAGTGTCTGGTTGGACGAAGAGCCAATCAAAAAATGGAAAGGTGTCAATGTCTCCTGGTCTTCATGGTTAACTGGAACGTGAGTAAGTGGCCGAGAGTTGACGATAGCCTCGGCTTCCAGCAGAAGGGTCAAGAGTACTTCTGTGTTAGGCGCTCTTTCCGTAGGGTAGCATTCAGTGCAACTTTTACGGTGCGAACTAGCCGCTCCCAACATCCACCAAAGAATGGAGCAGCGGGGGGAATAAAACTCCACTTGATACCTTTGCTAGCAGCGAAATCACTGACATCCGCTTGGTAAAACTCTCGTAAGATTCGGTCAGCACCGACGAAACAAGTGCCGTTGTCGGAAAATATCGTATCGGGGGTTCCTCTTCTTGCAATAAAACGACGCAAGCTCATGATTGCTGAATCAGCAGATAGGGAGTGCACTAACTCTAGGTGAACTGCTCTGGATGTCATGCATGTATACAGGGCTACGTATCGCTTCTCGTGTCTGCGACCAATCGTGGTATTTACTGGGCCGAAATAATCCAATCCAGTGTAAGTAAATGCACGGCGATGATGCGCCATCCGCTGTGGAGGAAGGTTTCCAGTCATTGGATTCATCGGCTTTGATTTTCTGATTCGACAAAATAAGCATTTACTGGTGACGCTTCGGACGGTGCTGCGTAGGGGAAGAAGCCAGTATTTTTGTCTGAGCTCATTGACGACCATCTCATTGTTCGCATGTCCAGCCTTGCGATGATAAAAGTTAACCAGCAGGCGCACGACTGGATGATGCCCGTCTAACAGTATGGGTGATTTGACTTCAGTACTGACATCTTCTACAGCTTCAATTCGGCCGACCAAACGTAGCAGCTTATCTGTTCCCATCCTGGGTGACAACTTTGAAAGGCGACTACTTTTAGGCAACAACTCTCCACGTTCAATTTTCTGTATCTCTTCTCCGAATGTTTCCGACTGGACTTTCTGTAGGACGTGCCTTTCTGCGGACGTAGGCGCGTTTATACGATGACGAACCCTAACATCGGTGTTAGGGACAGAGAGACTAACGCGGTCCAAAACCGAGCGGAATTTAGCAACAGCTTGTAAAACGCGAGCAGTGGTACGCAGTAAGCGTAACCAGTCACTAAAACGACTGAAATCCGCGGTAAGAGCCAGATGCCCAACCACTAGGCCAGGAGTTTGTTTGCGCTCTTCCTGAACCGTAGGCTGGCCAGCTGGTTCCACAGGCCAATCTTCCGGAGGACCAAGAAGAAATGGAGGGCCCGTGAACCATCGGTGGTTAGGGTCAAGGTGGAGCGGTTTAAGTCTTGTGGCATCGTCGGCAACGTTCAAGTCCGTTGGAACCCACCTCCAGTCTTGGACGCGAGAGTTTTCGGTAATTTCTCCGACTCGGTGGGCCACAAAAGGCTTGAACGTGTGTGCGTCACTTCTTAACCACCCCAGCACAGTCCTCGAATCTGACCAAAAATAAGTGCGAGTTGGCTTCTTCTTGTGAAAATCTTTTATTGTTTCAGCTAGGCGAGAAGCAATTAAAGCACCCTGCAATTCTAAGCGAGGAATTGAAGTTGGCTTAAATGGCGATACCCTTGCTTTGCTGGCTATGAGAACGAGCTTGACTGTGCCGCCCGCGTACAAAAAACGCCAATAAGCGACGGTCGCATAGGCAAGCTCGCTCGCGTCTGCGAAGACATGTAGCTCTCTGTGCAACGGTTCGCCATTTAGTTTAGCGTACCATCGCGGAATCCTAATATTAGAAACATCTGACAGTTCCTTAAACCATTCGTTCCACCTTAAAACCTGAGAAGGTGCGAAAGCTGAGTCCCAGTCGGTGTTTGATCTCCATGCCTCCTGAAGAAGTATACGGCCTTTGACCACTATTGGGCCAAGTAAACCTAGTGGGTCGTATACCTTCATAAGGTGAGATAAGACTCTACGCTTAGTAAAAACGCCTTGTAACTGCAGCCCTTCTAAACCTGTCCTAAAACCAATGGTGTCAGATGCAGGGTCCCATGATACACCTAAAACTCTTATACTACTAGATTCACTACCCAGTGACACTTCATTGGGCTGTGCGGCTTGTAATTCAGCTGGTATAAGATGCAAAGCTTCCTGATTGTTAGAAATCCAACCACACATTTCGAAACGGGCATCACGGTGAATAGTCACTACATCGGATGCCAGCTGTGCAGCTTCGTTGACATCGTCCAGGCTGTCCAGAAAATCATCCATATAAGAACTGTGGATGCTTGCATTGGCTGCCTTGGGGTACAATTCCTGGTGTGACAACGCGTTTTTGTTTTTAATGTATAGCGCAGTAAATGGACTAGACGACGCCCCAAAGATGACAGCAGTCATCCGATATTCTTTCAGAGGCGTAGTGTGCCTAGATCCTATATCACGTCATAAGAAACGTAGCGCGTCCCTATCTTGAACACGGATTCGTATCTGAGGAAACATCTCCTTGATGTCAGCTGTCACTGCGACAGCACCCTCTCTGAATCGCCAGAGAATGCCCAGTAAGTTTTCCAAAAGGTCAGGTCCCTGCAGAAGCAATGAATTTAATGAAATGCCTTGATTGCTGCTGCGTCATGGACAACACGAAGTTTGCGTTTTTGTGGATGATACACACCAAAATGTGGCAAGTACCACCTTATTTTCGTTTTAATGTCACTTTGAATACCATTCACATTAGGTTTTAAGTTTGTTTTAATATTCCGTGTTGTTGACACATGAGGATTAGGTTTAGCTTGCACTTTATTCGGACTGACTGTACCATTTTGAATCTTGCCTAATAAAGTGTGAGTATTGTTAACATTTTGAAATTCACTGTGTACACTGTTGAGAACTGACGTATTAAGGTTTCCAGGATTGACAAAATGACCATATTAAGTGACAGGATCACACTCCTCAGCATAACCTTTAGTAATCATGTTGTCAATAAACCTTTTGTACGCATCGGCAAAGTCGGGCTCTCGCAGCATACGTCTCTCTAGACTCAAAAAGCGAGATAGAGCTTGCGGGTAACTATCGGGAACGCACTGAATGTTATCACGCCATGGTAGCCCTACCTCGTACCTTCCAGTAGGTAAACGTGTGGTGGTCGTGTCCAAGATTTCAATCGCTCGAGCATCTAGCCTACTGTGCAGATTCTCGCGTTTAGAAATGCCCAACGAGTCCAGTTTATATTGCTCCTTTATGAGCATTTCTAAGCGCTCATTTTCAGTAAGCTCAGTGCTGAGCAGTTTGCAGTGATTGACGAACTCTACTGGTTTAGTTTTACTAGAAGCCACTCCATACAGCGTGGCAGCCAAGTGTGGCAGGCTACAGGATCATTACGCTTACCGGCGCGGACATCACGAGATATTGACAGATGCCAGTGCTCAGCACCAATAAGTACGGTTGGTGTAGCGTCAGCATAAGTCACATAATCCGCTAAGTCGCTCAAGTATTCGTAAGATTGCACGGTTTGTTTGGACAATGTTTGCGTGCTCAAACTGAGTGAAGACATAGCCCTAGCACGACTGACTAAAAACTTTTCAGGTTCGTATTTACCCTGTATGTAAAAATCAACATAAGAAATAGTAGTTGTTTTTTTGTAAACCACCTACAGCATTGACAGTTATGCGCTCTTCAGGCCCTGACAGCCCGATGCGAGCAGCCACGTTTGCGTCAATTATAGAGGCTGTTGAGCCGTCATCAAGAAGGGCAAAGGTCTCGTAACTACCAGCTGGACCACTTACAACGACTGGAACTACTTTTAGTAACGTGTTATTCGTGTGCGAGCTGGTTGACGTTAGTACCTGATCGATCACGCAAAATACCTGTATTAGAAATTGTCACATTTTCTTTTGATAACTTCTGACAGGCAGCAGGAGGGCACGACGCTAGCTGGACATCACTTTCTGACGCAGTTGAGCACCCAATGTTGTCAAACGCAGTTGTACAAACAGTGTTATTAGACGCCTGCGTGTTGGGTAATTGCGGTGACGTAAACGTATCCTGTCTGCCGTGTAAAAGTGGATGGTGTCGAAAAGTACAGCCGTCGACAGCGCAAGGGTTAACTTTGCACAATTTCCATTGATGCGGGTTACTTTTAAGACATTTGTAGCATATTTTGTGTTCACGTAACCAACTCCATTTGTCATCGACTGACAATGTCATAAAATCAGAACAGTTTTTTATGTTATGACACTTCTTACAATAAACGCATTCATTTACCTTGTAATTTGTTTTATTTTTTTCATGCGTCATAGCATGAACATTTTCACGTTTGAACTGTTTATGTTGTGACAAAATGCCGTAAGGTTGTGTCCCCCCCCCCCCCCCCCTAAGCCCTATTTCAGGTGACAAAGCGAACTTGATATAGCGCTCGTGTTCACGGGTTAGAAAATCAGATAGTAGTTCAAGTTTTGACGTGAGAGGGTTTGACATTTCTGACGCGTAGTCAGACCATCTCATTTTCATCAACGGGTTAAATTTGCCTAAAATACTATGAAATAACTCCGGTGATTGTAAATACTCTCGCAGACCTAGTAATTTCATAGTAGATAAGCTATTGCGTACCTTGTTGGCATATATACCAATCTCTTTAAGATCGGCGCCGAGCCGCGGTAGCGCTTTCAACACTTGTACCTCGCCGAAAACGATCATTTCTGGGCACGCAAATGTTCGCTCGAGTGCATGCATGATCTCCTCGGGGGCAGCTGCGGTGTGGAGCAGCGACGCGACCGCCTCGCGCGCGGGTCCGCGGAGCGCGTTCTGTAAACGCGCAACGTTCTCTGCGGGGGAATAAGAAGACTCAGTACTACTAAATTGTCGTTTAAATTGTAGCCATTGCGAACCATTCCCGAAGAATGTAGAGAGTTCAATATTAGCTCTACGACCTGAAGCTAAAGCTTTTGCTGCAGCTGCAGTGTCAGCTATCGCTTTGAGTATAATTCCATCGTTTCCTGTATTACGACGATGCAATTCGACAGTTGGCTCATTCGTTAGTCGGCTACCCTGGTTTAAATCACAAACCCAAGATGCCGTCCGGGAGAGAACGTCACTGGCCGTTCGTGCGGAACGTTCCTCGGCTTCTTGAGCGGCCAGAGCAGCTTCCATCTCTAATTGTTCTACTTTTTTTACCTGCTCAAGTAGCTTTCTTTGTATTTCTTGTTCACGGATCATCAAATCTTGCTCTCGCTCCATACTTCTACGGGCCAACTCGGCCTCCGCAGAAAGCCTCCGTGCTTTTATGGTGGCTGATGACCGCGAAGACCCTGATAAGTGCGACCTGCAACTAGGAGAAGCGTGAAAATGTTCGGCCGCAGCAGCGGAGCCGCCGCCGCCGGTGCTAGTCACTGGACACGGGCGAACGAAATCGAGAGCTGCGGGTGTTTCTGTGGCATCAGTCTTTGCGAGATCCTGAGTTTTGGACCGACCGACCCCACCCACAGCGGGTGCACCTGGTTCCGACCGCGTCACTTTACTACTTTTAGCCGGCGTTGCCAGCTGCTTGGTTTTATTTCGCGTATTCATTATAAGACGGGAGAAGGACCAAATGAAAAAGACAGCCTTCGACAGCTGTTTAAATATATATTATTTAGTGGAAAAATCCAAGAAAACAACCAAGCAGCTCAAGTTGATGCAAATATATTGACAAGACTAGAAACAAAATACAAATACGAAAAGGTATAAAAAATAATAGACAAAACATGATATAGTATCAAAAGAGGTTGCGATGCAACCTGCACAATTATAATATACTATAGATTAACGAGTGACTATCCGGAGGCCCCGCTCCCCCTACCGCGCGCTAGCTTGTGGCTCGGCGCCCTCTAGGATCGTGCGCCCGGGTGCAACGCACTCTCTGCACTATAGGTAAAGCCGGCCATGGACTATCGGAGATAATGGTGGGAGTCGGGAGCAGTCCGCAAGTATCGCAAATGAACCTTGGACTACATATATTTACTTTGACGACCGGTTAAACCTAGTGGGTATATAAGAAGCTGGCGGTCCAGAGTTCGACTCTTGGTAAGGGCAAATATTGGGTGTTTTCTGTTTGTTAAATATATCGTCGTCTTGTACCCATAATACAAGCCTTCTTGCGCTTATTATGGGACTAGTTCTATTTGCGTTAAGATGCGCGGAAAATGACCAGTAAAACTAACTACCGAACTAGTCTTCCAAGCGAAAAAAGCCACAGAAAAAAAGCATCCAAAGACGTTTAAAAATAAATTAACGACCAGAAACACTTCAGGCAAACGTCGTTCGAAACGAAAACCAGTTACAAATCTACACGGGCGACGATAAAACACATTTTAGCTTTATGACAACTTACGCTCTTATTTCCTACTGCGTAAGGGCTAATTTACTACACTATAATGGTCTATAAAGAGGCAGATGGTGTCATAAAGTTTTTATGCCCTGCCTGACTGCTAGGCTATAAGTTAGGTACTAAGCATGAAAAACAAATGACAGCTCTGTCATGTAACTCATGTACGTAGAAACTTGCATAAGTATTACATACCTTTATCGGGAACACAACCCGATAGCCGAGTAAACACAGAAGAGTATTTTGTCCGAAAGCATTGATATACTTACCGAAATTCAAAATTCTGAATTCCTTTTTCTGCTATACGATAATTTAGACGCAGGTAGTTTAGTACCTGTAGAAACCTGTTTTCGCACTGACAGCGCAAGACGAGCACTCGCGGCCATTACCGCTGAAAAATAAATAACTTGTCATTCCTAGAACTGTCGACAGAAAACGTAGTTGTCATTGTCAAAGTGTGCGCCGTATAAATTTATGATTTTCTTCGTTCATCGGTTTATTGTTAATTACCAACTGTAGATCAAGAATTATTATCGAATCGGGTGCCGTCTCTCGGTGAGAGGAAGGTGCGAGAAGGCAGCTGGCTTAACAGCGCGGCGGACGGCGGAGCAGTACAGCGATATCACAAGGTACCGTGTGATTTGGCTGGAAGCGGAATGTTGCGTAGCGTTCGGGCCTGAACACTTGTAGCTTTTCTATTTTCTTGTTACTGAATCTATCTATCTATCTCGCTCACCGCCTCGCAACCGTACACGGCTCCGGTGGATACTCACCCTTAGTATTAAATACCACTGAGCTGCTGCTGGGCTCAGCGGCGCTACCACGAAAATCGAATCTCGAAGTTCGTGTACTTGCATCCCTGTCACTCGAGTAATGTAAGTGCGATAGAGATAGAGATACCCGAACTTCGACATTTGAAGTTCGTGGTTATAGCTCAGGCCTCGTGTCATGGCATGGATGAGGGAATGTTCTATACTTCCTAGTGGCCCTACGCTGGCCCAGTGCATCATACGTGTGAGCGAGACATCAGAACGCGGCATCTTGCTCCCACCTGCCGCCCGCTACTTTACCTTTTGTCGTCTCGTCATAGGCAGGGACTACAGTTAGTATTATTTCAATATTTTAATGATATTATTGCGATGCTCAACATTGTATGGATAAGTTGCTTCAATAATGCGTGTGATACAGTATCGTGATAAGAAATCGCGTATGTAATCGCTTGATAATACTCTCTGTGTTTTCTCTGCCATTGGCGCCGTATCAGTTGGATTACCGTTCAATCGCCTTTATGCTACTAATGTATGAAAGTTTTCTCTGTAAAGGAGAAATTTCTAGCAGAAGCGTAGTCCTCGACGAACAAGTTATTAAGAAGCTTGATGAAAAATTCTTAATTGGACGGGAAAATTAATTTTGTAAACTATGTAGATAGAGAATGAAGCTTTCAGCTGCAAACTCCGGATGAAATTAAGACGTGCAGGCAATTTCGTAGAAGCTACGGTAGCCTAGTGGTTCAAGCATGTATCAATCGACGGTCGCGGGTTCGAACCAATGAGTTTTTCGGTTTTCCAGCGCGCCAGTGAATGTCGAATCAACATACATAACCACGACGAAGAGACAGTGAACCCAGTGACCCGTGAATGTAGTCAAAATATCACGTCCATCCATTTGTCGCAGAGACAAACGGTGGGGCGCGGCGCTGAGGTGAATGGCCAGCTTTAGCTTCATCTCCTGTGGTCGGGACTATCATCCATCTTGTTCAATCACGCTGTAAGACCCATTTGCGGAACGCGCACAATGAGTAGACTTTATAAGTCTTCGTATTAATCTGGTGAAGGTTAATATCCTTTGCTAGGGTTGCCACCCAGCGAACGAAAGAACCATAGAAGTCTAAGTAGCGCCGCAAAATGGCCCCACAGAATGGCTGCCATTGCCATTATGCGGGGGTGGGGGCGGGGTGTCAAAACGATGCCAGCACGGCTATCACGGGACGGCGCGCGAGCTCTCTCGATTTTTCTCGCACTGTCCGTCTCTCTTTTATTAGAACACTTAGAAAGAGGGGTATAGTGCGAGAAAAATCTGGCAGCCGTTTGACGGATAGTAAAAAACCTCTGTAACCGAGCGGTAAGACGCCTTTCAATGTGGAGGTTGTGGGTTCGAACCCATTCGCGTACCACTGGGTTTAAAGAAACCGGCCAAGTGCGAGTCGGAGTCGCGCACGAAGGGTTCCGTACCATTATCCTACTCCCTACTAATATTATAAATGCGAAAGTTTGGATGTTTGGATGTTTGTTACTCAATCACACATGGCTCAACCAATTTGGATGAAATTTTGCACTAAGATAGTTTATAACCTAGATTAAAATATAAATAGTTTTTATCCCGGGTTCACGCAGTAGAAGTCGCGGGCGGAAGCTAATAGTTATCTATAAAAACGGCATAAAAATCATGTTTGTTGTATTGAAGCCCCATTAATTTTTTTTTTGTTTGTTATAGTGGCAATAAATAAGTGGTTATCTTAGAAATATCATTTGATATACAGTGGCTTATTGGTGACGAAAAACATCGTGAGGAAACCGGCATGCAATCAGAAAAAAATTCAAATGTCTGTGAAGTCCCCCAACCCGCGCACTGTAAAGTAAATATCAAATGACATTCCGTACATAAGTTCCGAAAAACTTATTGATACGAGCCAGGACTCGAACCCACGACCGCCGTTTGACAGCCGCATGCCTGAACCACTAGGCTACCGTACCGTATTTAGTATTAAATAAATAAAAAAGAGATTGAACGTGAAGGCACAACCCTATTCCCGCCCCACGCGAGGGAACCACAAATTGAAGTAAATTGCAGCGATTTTTTCTCCGCTCTTATTTTCTTCGAGTTTGATTAAAGTGTCCGCGTTTAACCATACTTGCTACATAGTACGTCGCAATTAAACTGTATCACGAACATTGATGAACTTACTTTACAAAAGGGCTGAATCGACTAAGTTTCAATGACATTTCAACCGTTGGCCACCTTTATAACCGCCTAAAAAAAAGGAGGCAGTTCTCAATTCGTCGGAATCTATTATTTTTTATGTGATTACTCGAAGACACCCGGATCAATTTGCATATTTTTTTTTTTGTTTGAATGGGTATCCTTCGCATGTGGTCCCATAACCATCAGGTCTGGATCTAATGATGGCATCCTGAATAGAGGGAACTCTTTAAATTTTATAGGCCTTGAAGCGGAGTACTGAATAGAAGTCGGTTAAAACTTTTTACAACGACGGTGGCAAACAAGCGTACGGCCCGCCTGATGGTCAGCGGATACCGCAGCCTATAGACGCATGCAACTCCAAACTGCAACTCTGTTTTTAAAGTAAGTTATGTGAAATGTGGTGATGGCCACCAAACACTCAATATAACATATAGTATGATTCGCGACATCTACAGTTTCATATAAACTTTTCATATAACTGAAGCCCCTGTAAACTGTCAGGTTCCTATAATGGTGGCCTTGGTGGGTCTGACCCTTGGACTTTATTCGTAAAAGGTAACTAACATATGTAAGTAAATTAAATAGATTATGTCTCTTTCTTATAAACACAAGTTTCAAAATGACAAAAAAATAATTTCGAAAGTTATGCTTGGTAAACTTCGGAGATTCTCGTTTTCCTTTATAAATATAAGTTTAGTAATTGTACAAAAAAAAACTGTTTTAGAATGTTCATCTGAAGCTCTTTCTTTTGATATACCTACCTACCCACCACTAGACTTATTATACTAGACTTTGCATTTTAGCCCCTTCTTTAAAATACATGTTTTAACTTTTCATTCGTTTATAACGATTCTAATTGATAACATAAGTTTTTCCTGTGATATTTTGCGTTATGAGTCACACCATAAGGGGGGGAATTCCTTTCTTATCTTTTTGGTACGGTAACCTTAAAGTTAATTTTAACACATAATATTAACTAAAATACGTCGATGAAACGTTTTAAAGTAACGGATATAGTTTAATTTAATTGGAGACGCAGATTTAAGGTCAGATGATCGTCCATGTGGAACGAAATTCATAACTTAAATCTGCCTTCGTACGTCAAAGCTAATTACTGGCGTTCACAAGCAAATTTAATTTATTATTTAGAAAATAATGTTTAACAACTCATCCTTGTTAATTAGTTCAAAGAACTACTCTCTGAAGATAAACGCAGCAGTTTTATGAGAATCCAGAAAGGCGTTTAAAATTAAGAACGCTAAAGTCTTGGTTAGTCTCGCCTTTCATTAGTTATTTCAAGCTTTCTCTTAGGGGCGATTAATCGTACTCGTAGTCTACAGACGAAGAGCTATTTTACAAGTTAAGACAAGTTTCGGAGAAATGAGACCTGAAAATTGCTCATAATGTGATATATATGAATCTAAAATTATTAGATTGTGCATACAACCTAAAACCCCCTGCAGTCACCGGCGGCTCGGGTGAATAAGTATAAACGTAAACGTCTCAGGTAAAATGGCTCATATATGCCCGAGTTAAACGTTTTCACGTCAATTTTCTATATTTGCCGTATAAACAATTAGCAAATTGTAATCGGTATTCATAGTATATTGTTGTTTATTGAATAAATATTTTTTGCATTGGCGCCTTTTAATTTTTTTTAATAATAAGTTGAAAGTGTATTTTTCTTCCGAAAACGCCATAAATTGTTTGAGATAACTAGAAAGTCGCGATAAGTCACAGCTACTGATCTTTCGTTTTGGCTGTTAAGGACCTACGCCTTTTATTTATATGGCCGTTTTAACTTTTTTAAAGTTTGTACCACGACAAATAAAGCGTCATTAAAGCGTGTCACACACTGGCGCGGCCTGGCCGCGGCGGACAATAGTAAAATTGTCATTAGCTGTCAAATTTACTATTGGCCGCCACCGGAGGCCGCGCCAGAGTGTGTTGCAGGCCTAATGGAATTTGTATGCAACATTGTAGTCGAGCAAAATCGAGCCGGCGTGGTTTAAATTTTGACTAACCAGAAACTATGCAGGTCCTGATTTTTTACCAATAAAGTCAACTTTGCCGATGATTTTTGAGAAAAAATATATCCTATATCTATCCAGCTAGCACAAGACGGCGCGCGAGCTGTCTCTAATTAGAACACAGCCCCGAACAACGAGACTCATCATCATCATCATCATTTTCAGCCCGTAATCGCCCACTGCTGAGCATAGGCCTCTCTTCGAGTACGCCACCCGTCCCTATCCTGAGCTAATCTTATCCAGAAGGGACCCGCAATCTTCCTTATAACGTCCACCCACCGAGCTGGTGGAGGGCCGACGCTCCTTTTACCTAGAAGTGGCCACCAATCTGACAACTTTTTGACAACAACGAGACTAATTGCTGAAAAATACCCTGTTCTTTTTCTTAAGCCTGTAAAACGTCAGTCTGTCCCACTGCTGGGCAAAGATCTCTCCCTCGTCCCGGTTTGCAGCAAATTCTGGTCAACTAATGTTTTCTGCCAAAATGTTAACACAAAATTTTAAATATGAATCAAATCAGTAAGTCTTGTATTTAAAACCTTTAAGTAAATCTTCGAAGTCTTACTGTCCACCATTATCATGGACTCGCAATAATTTTAGCGGCAACTCTCGACCCGAAACTTTGAGCAAGACAACTTCCATCTCGAATAGACACTTTTATAACCTCCTACACCCATTATGATGCTGTTGAAAAGTGGACTTTACTTCTAGTTATGAGGGATGTATTTGTAGCGTGAAAATCGGTTCAATAGGAGGTTAGGTAACTTAATAGATTTTATGGAGTGCCAAGTCTGAACTTATCCTTTGTAAGCTATAATGACGGACTTTATCAATATATTCATTGTTGCTCGAAATAGCCCATTAATGGACTGAGATGACAGCCCCTTTGATGCGCTTAGCAGTTTGGAGTCTGTTAAAGGTCAGAGGAATGAAGCGAAAGGTCCCTTTCCACTTAAACTTATGTACTTATTTTACAGTGCTTTTAGTAATAAATATCCATTCGTAAATATCCCTAATCTTAATTGATATGAATTAAGGAATTTTTAATAATTCATAGTATGAACCCTTTTTAAAAGCTTTTATTTTCGTACTAGCTTCTGCCCGCAACTCCGTCCGCGTGGAAATCGTTTATATCGCAGCTCCATACAAACTTCAACCCCCCATTTCATCCCCTTAGGGGGTGATTTCCAGGATGAAAACTATCCTATGTCCTTCCCCGGGATTCAAACTATCTCCATACCAAATTTCATCGCAATCGGTTCAGCGGTTTAAGCGTGAAGAGGTAACAGACAGACAGACAGACAGACAGACAGACAGACACACTTTCGCATTTATAATATTAGTATGGATATGTACGAGTATGTCGTCCGTTTCAAATTTTGCATATCAACCACTTCCTGGTTTTCGAGCTGAAACTTGGTATGTTTGCGTATCTTCGGTGACAGTTTATTATGCATCAATAATGTGGTATCGTAGAGCTGGTCTGATGATGGATTTGGAATATGGCCTTAGGAACTCCTAAACTACAGAAGTTAAACCCATGGAGTTTGGGCTTATTGGAACCCTCTCGACGAGTGCTACCTATAAGTAGTTAATAACTGGAAAGAAAGGTCAGTCTCGTACCTACCTAAAACTAAATTTTATACAGAAACTTATTATACTTCATCATATCAGCTGAAAGACTTCCACTGCTGGACCGAGGTTTTGCTGGAGGCCTCCCCCAAAGAGTGCCACAATGACCGGTCCTGCACCACCCGCATCCAGCGGACTCTCGCGACCTTTACCATGTCATCAGTCCAGGTTGGGGGGCCTATTTAGGGTTAAATATATTTAACCATTTGGTCGGGGCGATTGATTTATAATACCCATGCTGAATTACAGAGCTTTCTAGTAGAAAGGGTCACTGAGCTAAGCTGCAGACGGACGGACGGACAGACGGCCTCAAGGACATGTTGAAACTATACGGGTTCCTTGTTGACTACGAAACCTTAAAGATGAGACTCTACAATATTTGGTTTCGGCTCCGTCTAAATGTCACAATTTTCTTTCGCAAAAAAATGGCATGGGAAACCAAGGGACACTAAGAGAATAAAACTATTGTATTTTTTTCTTCCACGACCGTACATTCAAAAAGTAATTCGTTGAAACGTTTCGTTATTACGACAGGGGTGTAATGTGGGGTGCCATTATAAAACATGTGTACGTAAACACAGGTAGAAGTCGGAGTTAAGAGATAAAAGATTACGGGAATACAAAAGGGTTTGCCGGCTTATTTCGAGTATTAACAAAGGGTTTGGTAATCATTTAATGTGGGTATCTATCTATGTTAACTAAAGTAAATAGGTAGGTAAATACTCGCACGTATACAGGGTGGCCAAATGGAAGGTACCTTGGAATGGGGTTACTTTGATTCGGGGGGCGACTTTGATCAAATAGGTTTTTCTCCAAAATAATTGATTGTACTTGTGGGTGAACTGTAGCAGTGAATATATTAGTATTCATTCTATCTTGCTGTTTACTCGATGAAATCTTGTTAATTTCAAATAGTTCTGCTTTTACACTACATTCTAAATGATCAAAGTAGCCCCATTTTTTCCTAAAGTAACCCCAATTCCACGTACATTTTTATTCTGACGTACCTACCTTTTATTTACACCACTGTGCGGAAAGATGAAGGCAAAGGACCGGTAGGTAATAATAATAATAATAATATATTCTTTATTGCACCACAACATAAGAAAAACAAATAATCCAAAATAATAATCCAAAGACACTAGTTCGATTCCCGTTGCTCGTAGTGTTCACATTTCTATGTTTCTTCGTGCTTCGATCTTTACATATTTATTAGATTCCACTGTAAGTGTACCTAAAATAGAAGCCAATAAAACAGAATAAATCTGTATTGGTCCTAGTCTTCCATTCGCCTCAACAATATTCGTGGCACGTCGCGCCGGACGTGACCAGGCACGCCTAAGCCACTGTCCCTGTAAACCTATTAGAGCTCACTAATGCCCTAATCTCTTGTAGACACCAAATTTCGAGGTCCCCAACGTCCCTTAGGTTGTAGACAAGATAATATTGCGTACAAATTTTAGCTTTAAGTGTTGCATAGGGTTATGAGAGTAAAGTTTTCTGTTGACGCCGTAGATATTACGTTGTGTGATTTACATTAAGATGCCTACAGAAGTCATTAAGCACGAAGGTAAAGGACTGTGGATGTGCATTTTATTTGCCTACTTAAATCTATTCGTATTTAAAATACCGCGCAACACACTGAAGTGGTAGTACGAAGCAAAAACAAAAACAGTGTAGCCCTCTCAAATTCAGCGTAAGAAAATATTGTCTTGAGCAGTACAGTTACAATAAAACGTTGAGTCTTAAATTTTAATTATATAAACTTTATGACTGTGTGCGGTCGTATGGCACCAAAACGTGGTCGCTTACTATAGGCCTCATAAGAAGGCTCAAAGTAACTCAAAGGGCAATGGAGAGAGCTATGCTGGGAGTTCCTCTGCATGGTCGCATCAGAAATGAATCCTCAGCACAACCAACCTGTGGCACTCTTTGGGGGAGGTTTACGTCCAGCAGTGGACGTTTTTCGGCTGATAGATTTAGATTTAGATTTATTTATTTCACAATATACAATTACAATATAAATTAAAGCTAGCTTAATCTATATGAATTTATATTATGATCGTCAAAGAGAATAAGAATTGTAGTTAAATGTCAAGTTGCATTTGGTTTAAATTATAGTCACAATTAATTAATAGGCAAAAGTAAATAAATGACTAAGATAATATCACATAAAGAACGTCCGATTACAAACTATACTTAAACGAAAAATTCAAAAAATACAAATAACGATATAGTTTACAATGTCAAAAACAGTGATACTATTAATGTTTAATGTCCATAAATTCCTTTACTGAATATAATGCGTTTTTCAATAAAAAGTTTCTCAGTTGGCGTTCGAATGTTTCGTCAGATGACTCTGTTCGCAATGCGGCGGGTAGTCGTTCGTAATAGGTTGGGCCTATCACTCGAGGATTCCTACATGAAAGTGCCATGCGACGCGGGACCGTTCTGAGTCTCCCTGTTGATCGGAGCTGTTTGCCCGTGACCTCAACACGCTTGAACATTGGCAGATTCTTTCTCAGGAACATCAACACTTCATATATGTACAGTGAAGTAGTGCGTCATGAGGCCGTTACTTTCAAAAAGTTTCTTACACGGATGCCTGTGCTTTACTCCAGCCAGTATTCGCATAGCGATATGATGAACCTTTGTGACATAACATGTTTTTTTATCTTGCTTGCTGCTAGCTTTGTTAAGGAGTGTTCACATGAATGTAAACTTAACATAAAGCCAAAGAGATTGAGCTGCGATCTGTTACTGAGCTGCAGCGTCACGCAACTAGGAACAGAAATAAGAATGACATCCATTTCCCCAAATTTAGATCAAATCTGACAAGTTCTGACAAGTTACAAGTTTTCTATCTGTGTTTCTACCATGGCGGACACATGATATTGTAACTTCAGGAGAAAACGTGAGTCAAACAACCAATGCTTTTGACGAATACATTTAAAACACGTAATTAATTATTTTCAAATGCATAAACATAATTATGTATAAGATTCTCGTCATCAACCAGTTTAAAGCCAGCGTAATAGGTACCAAGAACTTTAGGTACCTACCTACCTACATACAAGTTTGTTTAACCTATAATATTATAACGAAATATGTAAGTAGATACCCATAACGAAAATAACGAAGCGTAAACATTGATTTACTCTTGAAAATCTACGGCACACGGATAATACAAGCGGGAGCTGTCTTATAACAAGATAAAATTTGGGCTTATAACTACAAAATTGCATTTTACCTCATTGCCGAATTTCAAAATAGCTCAGTCTCATAATGCCTACACTCAAAACATTTTCATGGCAAAACAACAGCTTAAAAAAACCAAACCTCAAAATACCTAAATTTTTATTATACGGAGATTGTAAATTTTTTACATAAGATGAATGTTCCTTTTTCAGCCGCGTCGGTAATCTTTTGGCACAAACTTTATAGTTAACCATTTTGATATCTATCCTACTACTGCTGGCCACTTGGAATTGAAGTAATAATGGAAAAAAGGCAATTTTTGTAGCATATATATTCCTGTATTTTTATTTAACTTCGTAGAAACCTAGGTACAGTCAATTTCATATGCAGGGTAGAACGGGGCACGTTGAACAGGAACTATACTAAAGTCATAATATCAATATCAAATCATTCTCTCAAATAACCACTCGTGAAAAAAAAATGGCATTGTGCCATTTAGGTGTTTTCAGTTTGTTATTTTAATATTTTGTCATTTCTATCATTCAACATTTGCAGGAATTGTGCATTTCAATTTTTAGGTATTTAGAGAATATGACGTTTTAGGTCAACGTCATAATGAATTTCGTTCATTTTAAGAATGAGACAATTGGAAATTTTAGGTATTATGAGCCGATGGTAATTTGAAAGTTAGGGGTAAAAGTGAATAAGGTAATATGAATTATTAGTGGTTTTAAGCCTAAAGCCGGCTTGCGAAGTTAAAAGAGACAGTATGGACAAATTGGTGAAATTTTGTAAACATAAATATACCTACTTACTCCTAAATAATTTTGATAATTTCTAAATGGGTGTGAAATAAACTGACATACAACATTTGATATCCTTTTATTATTTTATTAGGGTCGATATAGTACCTACAATAATTTGCTCTTCATGCAGTGGACCTGACCATCATAATTTATCGATATCGATAACGTTGCGTACCAATATTATCGACATCGATAATGTTAAGTACTACACCCCTATCCCTTTCGTGCCATTATGTTGGTACGACTTACTTCCGTATTGGACTTTTTAATGTGGTATGGCAAAATAGCTAAACATCAATTTAGTTATCATGTCAAAATCAAATGACAATGTCACTGTCATCCAAAACTTAGTTCGAAGTCCCGTCTCTTGGAACGTAGTGGTTATATGTATTATATCTGCTGAGCTGGGCTACTTCACTTGTAAACAGACCCCAACAATCTGCAATGTCATTGCGGGTAATGAAAACGTTTCGTGGGCGTTTCGGTGACTAAATTAGGCTTAGTTTAGGAATTAGGACAGCATAATTATATTACTCAACCGTGATGAGTTTGGGAATGGAATAGCTGTCAGTTCATATAAAGGAGAAGCTATACGAGCCGATATCGGTGGATGGCCAAGCAAGGTCACAGAAAATCTAGTATGGAGTGACCTTGATTTGACTGGCCACCGTGCTTCCGACACGTATCCACACGGGCCGAATCACGCGTCGGCCGGCATGCAGTCCGGCCGATATCGGCCCGTGTAGCGTCTCCTTAAGCTTTGACGTATTTAGGGCTCTCACAGACTGGCGCGGCCTGGCCGCGGCGGTCTATGGTAAACTTGTCATTAGCTGTCAAATTTACTATTGATCGCCACCGCTGGCCGCGCCAGTGTGTTGCAGGCAGGCCTTTAAATAGCGCTATTTTCGTATAGCGCTATCGTTTATAACGTTATTATTCCTAAAACCGTTATACTCAAAAACGATATTTGACGCGCTGTATAGCGATATCCATTATAACGTTATAAATCTAAACCATTAATATAAAACCGATACTTTTTTAAGCGATATAATAATGTTATAACGTTATAGGCTACCCCTTTCTCGCATTCAGTATCGCCTACTCGTGCAATGTAAGCGATGTGATTACGTAAAGTAGGTTGTTTGTTAGAGTGCACGACGACGTCATAGTAAAATACTGAATTTTTCGATTTGCTCGGCTTGTCGGCGCAGGTTGCAGCCTGATACGAATATCCTGACTAATAATTTTCAAATCAGATTGTCTTTAGCTACTCTGTGCCTCATTAATCAGAAATACATCATCTGTGAAAATTTCAACTGTCTTACTGACAAGGTTCATGAGATACAGCCTGGTGACAGACGGACATAAAAATAAAGAGAATTGAATTGGACGAAAGGTGTTCGTATTTTGAAACTACCTATTTTGTACTAAACGCAAAAATATTTGGTTTTTTGCATTTGAAAAAGTATTTGCATTTTGTATTTAAATTTTATACATTTCTTAATCTAGGGACGGGGTGACTATATTCAATAATAATGGCATGGCGTGTTATATTATAACATGGTAAATAATTAATAATTGAAATGCATTCATCAAATGTTTCTGTTTAGCCCGTTGGTTGACTGGTAGAGAATGTCTTATGGCATTAAGTCCGCCATTTATACTTTTTTTTGTATTGTGTCATAAAGTTTAAATAAATTAAACCGGTCTCATGGCACCAGCACGCGCATTACGGATGGATGGTCAGCTAAGAGGCTTAGGAGAGAATGAGAAAATTGATTTATCTGTATATATAAAAGAAGACTTCCTGACTAATTCATCAACGCACAGCCGAACTACTGGGACTAGAAACTTGATATTTACACCAGAACTTCTTTTTATGACGTAGGCAAGGGACAAGATGGAATTTTTGGAAATTCCATCCCTAAGGGGGATAATTAGAGGTGCAGTTTGTATTCTGAGGGAAACTTTTTTTTAACTGGAGACTTGAAACTTTGTAGGAAGATTACTTATTAAGATGCATAAAAAGTTCTTTCAGCGTTTTAGAAAATTCCACTCCTAAGGGGGTTAAGTAGGGGACAGGGGTGCAATGTTTGTATGGGGGAAACATTATTTTTTGAACTAAAGACTTGAAACTTTGTAGAAAGATTACTTATTAGAATAGAAAAAAATACTTTCTGCGTTTTAGAAAATTTCACCCCTAAGGGGGTTAAATAGGGGTACAAAGTTTGTATGGAGGGAAATTTATTTTTTGAGCTAGTAACTTGAAACTTTGTAGAAAGATTACTTATTAGAATACAAAAAAGGACTGTCAGCGTTTTAGAAAATTCCACCCCTAAGGGGGTTAGAAAGGGGTGAAAGGTTTTTATGAGTAACATTTTTTTTGACTTTGAGATTTGAAACGTTGTAGAAAGATTACTTATGAGAATAGAAAAACAGTAAGTACTTTTAACGTGTTAGAAAATTCCATCCCTAAGGGGGTTAAAAATGTATGGTAGGATGAGAAACATTTTTTTTGAGCTAGAGACGTGCAACTATGTGGAACGATTACTTATTAGAATAAAAAAAATGCTTTCATCGTAATGGAAAAATACCACCCCTAAGGGGGTTAAAACGGTATTCAAGGTTTACATGGAGAGCAAGAAAATATAGTAAGATATTTGTAATGTAAGTCTTAGTCCGTATGTTAAGACAACAAAACTGATTTCGGAGATTTTTTTTAATTCATCCCCTATAGGGATAAATGGGGCTTCAAAGTTTATATGGAGGGAAAAGTAATTTTTAAAGTAAGATTTTTTAATTTTGGTCTTAAAATAGAGAGAGCAGATTAGTAGATTTTTTTATTCATCACCTAAGAGTGTTTAAAGGGGATTCGAAGGTCGTATAGATCAAGACAATTTCAAAGTAAAACATTTGTAACTTCGATTTTAGACGGTTTGTTTAAAACTAAAAAACAAATATCAACGTTTTTGAAATTCATCCCCCAAGGGGGTTAAAGGGGGTTCAAAGTTTATACGGAGAGCAAGATATTTTTAAAATAATAGATTTTTTCTTCGGTTATGGACTCAGCGTTTTTTTTATTCATCCCTTAAGAGAGTTAAAAGGTTTGAAGGTTGTATAGAGAGCAAGACCTTTTTTAAAGTAAGACTTACAGATTCGAACAGTTACCAGAAATGTAGGTTAGGTTAGGTTAGAACTGCGATGCTCCCAGAACCGAAAAGAAGGTATAAAATGCATAGATTTAATCAACATTGGGTACTTATTATTATAACCTTTTATTTTGGATAGTGAAAATAATGTATTCTCTAACACCGTTTAATGGGGACTGGGGATGTAGATGGAAAGTTCTACGTCTTTTAGCATAAAATAATTTTGCTTTCAAGACTATACTGGTAGCCCGGACTAACGTGAATAAAACTACTGGGACGTATTTAGGTAAAAATGTCCAGTAATGTAGCTTAGTAGACTTATAAAAATCTATTTTTCTTTAATACTATATGAAAAACTCTTCTCAAGATATTTATGTTCGTAAAAACGAGAACTCATCGCACTGTTACCTTTTAGGTTTAATCCCTAAACGGATTTAGATGCAATTTCCCGTACAGATAATTTTAGACCCTTGGAAGGATATAGGATAGTTTTTGTCTCGCAAATCATCCCTTAAGATGTTAGAAGTGTGTTTGGGAGAGCGATAAATAAGCTTGCGTCTAACATAATTTAATAGAAATATTTTTTCCAAGACGATAACAAGTTTTACGCGAACGAAGTCGCGGGCAACAGCTTCTTATTTATATTAATGTTTTGTGACTAAGGATTAATTTATTTAATCGTATGGCATACATTTGAAATAGGCAATTTAGTTTCACATTAACAGTATTCGATACAAGAGTGACAAATGGACAGGACATTAATTTAGTCAGTATTTAAATGTCAACATTCAGGGTGTTGAGCCATGCAGCTGCGTCGGGTGTAAGGTGCAGCAGGATTAATTAGAAAAGGAGGATGAATCGTAAGAATAGGAGGATCGATACATAGTTAGTTATGTGTACCAATCGTCCTTGGTCTCCCCTATCTATCGCGAGCCCATCTAGACAGATTATGGCGAAGAACCGAAATCGAAAATTCACACATTATGTGGTTTCATAATCAGATTTGATTTAACTTGTCGTTTTCGGAATGGTTCAAAATCAAAAATAAATAAAATGTCCGAAACTAAAAGCATATTTTAATTTTATTACGAAATTACGATTAATGAACGAAAGAAAATACCTATGCATAATTTTTGGAATAGGTCCTAATACTGGGCGTCTGCGATTTAGTCCCGAGACAAACAATTAACATAAAAAAATATTGACCATCTTACATATTGTAATAGTGTATACCTGGGGGCTATTAAGATTGGCTCTCTTTCTTTTTATTTATGAGCAAGTCCACGAATCTGTGGACAGCGTTGCGTTTCTTGCGTCCCATTTTTATTCCGCCATTTATCGTCGCAACCAACCAAATATTCACAATTCACAACCAATTTAAACAAGCATTAGAAGCTAGAACAACATAACGTTATTCGGCCGTATTTTATATTGTTATGTTATTCATTCTGTTACGATATTTATATCGTTATGGAGAATATTGGTTTTGTAATAACGTAATTTTCGAACACTAACGGAATATACCGTTATAATTCCGGTTCATTTTATAACGTTTTAAAGGCCTGGTTGCAGGCTTTATATGGCAAAACTGTCACCCCAAATCTCATTTTAATAGCGGCACAGATTATATAATAGTTCTATAGCTGTTTAATAATACCTGGCCAGTAGTGATGTGACACTGACAGTCAAATATAATAACAGGATTATGATATTTGTCATCAATGATGTTTAATATAAAAAAGTGATTGAAAAATTTCTATACGAAATTCCGTGTTTAAAAATGGCCACCAAATTCAGCTGAGACACGTTTATACGTTTCCATTGACGACGCGAAACTGGTACAATTGACTCAGTTTCAGTGTGCCACTTTTGGATCGCTTGTAACCTATCTACTTACCTCTTTTTTATATTAGGTCACTGTTAATCTCAAAGTTCTCGAAAGACACGAACAACATTTTGCAAGTTGATATCAGAATATGAATTAAATTAAATAAAAGGTATAATCGATTCATAGCTATTTAAAAGAAATTAACTAATATCAATCAAAGCTTAACATTGATTTAAACAATTATTTTATAAAACTCATTAGCCAAAAGCTGGTCTGAAAATAAAAAAAACACGTGTCGTTCAAATTTGAGTTATATTCGTATTAAACTAGGCATTGAAACTCATTGACCTTACTGTTTACAGCCTTTGGTTTTTTTATTTCTCCCACTATTATTGTTTGATTTCGTAAAAATCTGAATTGCTAAAACGGAGATCAGTCAACCGAAAAAAACCGTGTTTCACATGAATGGTTAAATAATAATTCGGCACCAGGCTTTAAGGATCGCTGTATTGCCACCGAAATATATAAAAGTGCAACTATCAATCAGCAGAGACAGAAAAAAGCGTTTGGTTAAAAGAAGCCATCAATAAAATAAGATATATTCTAGCTGTCCGAGCGGCTTCTTCGCTAAAAATATAGCCTATATCTATTTTGGGTTCATTCTATATATCAGTGAAATAATTGTTTAAACCGAATTAGTAGTTCCGTCGAAGCCTCAGTAGCCTAGTGGTTCAGGCATGCGGCTGTCAAGCGGCGGTCGTGGGTTCAGCTGCCGGCGCGTACCATTGAGTTTTTCGGAACTTATGTGCGGAATATTTAGCGTTATCTTTTCAGAGAAGGAAAACATCGTGAGGGAGCCGGTATAATCCCAATAAGGTCTAGTTTTCCCAAAGTTAGAAGGGTCGTAACGTTTTGAACGCGCCTTAAATAGATCACATTGTCACTTTTCCATATAAAAAAATCCATTTAAATCTACCTAACCTAACGTACGTACAATGCGTTTCGTGATCGACTTGCAGATGGCAGTTGCTTTCGTAAAAACGAGTGCCTATGCCAAATCCTGAGGATTAAATGTCAAATTAAGTTTCTGGCCCCTTTAGGGCACAACCGGGAATAACGCTAGGAGGATGTGATCAGTAGTTCCGTAGACTACACTTCGATAGGTAGACTTTATACACGCAACAATCTCACTGACTTTTTTCTTTTTAGTAACCTATAGATTAATATGGATGGATATACTTAATAAGTTTCTGTCAAAATTTTCATTTTTGGTACAAGCTTTTATTGCCGACTGTACTTTTCTGTATACCATCATCAACTACTCATTAAGACGATTCTAACGAGCCCAAACTCAATGGGGTTACGTCGGTTAAGTACTGAATTCCCATGGCCACCTCCTGTCTCCATCAACAGATCAGCTCGATTGTACCATAATATTGAATTGTCATCCAAACTATACTTATACCCAAAATATCAGCTCAATCGGTCACCGGGAAGTGGGTCAAATTTAACTTGCAAGATTTGTCCCATACTAACATACTAAGGGCAAGTTAAATAAAAGCTTGTAAAAAATGGAGGCGTGTTAAATGACTTAATCCCATTTTTAGAGTTGGTATAACTTGTCAGTTATTATTGTGCTTTCCTTCAAATATAATTTTTACATTTATCTTGCTTACATTTTTGTCACATATTGTACCACTGATGACACATGACATGAGACAAGTACTTAACTGGTTTACAGCGGAATGAACTGGGAATCAAATCCGGCGCTTTGATTTACCTGACAACGCTAATGAGCTTGTAGAACGTACTGATAGGTATACTTTGTCTATTAATCTTTGACTTAGATTTCTTTATATCATAAAATACTATGGGACTAGGTCGATTTGTGTAAGATTGCCCTCTAATATTGATTTATTTATTTTATAAAATATGTTTACAATATAAGATAATTTTTAAATGATTTAATGATTGTCAATTAATGAATATTAATTGAGTGAAATAAATAAATAAATAAATATTTGCGGACAATCTTACACAAATCGACCTAGTCCCAAACTAAGCTAAGCTTGTACTCTGGGTACTAGACGACGATAAACATACTTAATAGAAGAGAGTAGAGACTGCTCGATCCCACAGTGAAACTGGTTTTGCGGGACCCTGTATTTGTTTATGTTGTATTATTGTTTCTTTCTTATTAAATAAATAAATAAATAAATAATAAATAAATATAGATAAATAAATACTTAAATACATAGAAAACATCCATGACTCGGGAACAAATATTCGTGTTCATCACACAAATAAATGCCCTTACCGGGATTCGAACCCAGGACCTCTTGCTTCGTAGGCAGGGTCACTACCAATACCAACTAGGCTAAAGCGGTCGTCAAATGTCATAGGTATATTACAACATTATTATTATTTATTTATTTATTTATTTATTTATTTATTAGGAGAACAACAGAGTTAAATGTATAGAATATTTAAGATTAATAAATCACATAACAAACATGCATTTAGCTCCTCAACAGTCCTCACTGAGATGTATGGTTTAGTTTACTTATTCTACTTAGATATTAAGCATGTTACATACTTAACTGATTCTATGACTCTCTTATTATGGACATGTATTACAAAATGATTAATGATAAAGTCAAAATAAGGAATATAAATGTTGATATTGACATCTCGTAATGCTGTTTCGTCAAAATAAAACCTAGAACATTATCAAATTCTAAAATAATTTAAACTAAATTAACCATGTCAAATATGTTATATGTCTATATACTCACTTACAGAATACAATGGATTTGTACCATTTTATGTAGGTAGGTACTTACTGAGAATATAGCCTAATTAATATACGCTTTATTAATGGCTGGCTTCCGCCCTCGACTGCGTCTGCGTGGAACCGCGATAAAAACTATTCTTTATTTGAATCCAGGGTATAAACTATCTTCGTGCAAATTCTCATCTAAATCGGTTGAGCCGATTAAGCGTGATTGAGACAAACATCAAAACATTCAAACATCCAAACTTTTGCATTTATAATATTATATAGTAAGTATAGTATTTTGCATTACGTTCCATATCAAAACCTTGTAAATGTCGCACCCAAGGCACTACGACATATAAATGCAGGCACATTTAATGACATAAATCCGCGTCTGCTCTGTGGGTCTATCTTACCAAACGTATCGATATGAAATCAAATTTGGGTTTGTCGTGCGCGTTCGCTTCGCACGTCTAGCCGAATTTACGATTCCCTCCAACTGAGCCGGTTTGGATGGGTTTCCGACCATTCCGAATAGATGCTCGTGCACCCGGTGATATGGTAATGGGGCTTCTAAACGGGCAACATTTTTACGGCAATGTGTGGCCGGCAAGTATTTGCATCTTGCTCTAGCGTAAAAAGTCAGCGTAAGACAGCAATAGTTGCTGGCCAGAAATTGCTGGAAAATGTGGCCCGTTTAGAAGCCCCATAAGGCTAGATCGTGCCAATGGAGTTACAACCTATATAATTTGACGAAACATTACGCCAGACTTTCGCTCGCACGCTATAGCGACTCGCAAGTGCCACCGAAAGGTTCTTCAGATTCTCAATTGGCACGTTGATTTTGCTCCTTCTATAGTTGATCGTCTCTTAATAGAATAGAACAGGCAATAGCCGAACGGAGCCGAGCAAACGCGAGGACGGCCGAGCATCCCGACGGGGTCCATTTAAATGTGAAATGTAATCTATGGTTTTTGCTTCACCATCTACTATAGGGCCTTTTAAATTGTTTGGGTACCGTAATATGGTCCTACTTCGCTCCAAAATTGGCTCCACTTTTACTAATTGCATCGCATTTTTTATAAATATAGAGTTATGGTACTGGTAATGATTTTATCGGAAATATGTACTAATTGCCTTTATTTTAGGTTGAATTTTGTTGCAGTTTAGTTGATATTTTAGATTTTTTTAAACTTATTTTTTGGAGCAAAGTAGCTGTATGAGGCGGGAAACTTTGCTCCAAGACAATTTTTCCTTGTATTCTGCTTTATTTCTGCCCTGGAGCATTAATTAACGTGTTTTAGCTATCAATTGTCTGTTCGATGATTATTGGAGATAAAATCATTTAAATTTACAAATTTAACAAGGGTTTTCGTCTGTAACGGAACGTAACTTTTTATTTTTTTGGAGCATAGTTACCACCCTAGGAGCAAAGTTGGACCATGTTACGGTATCGTGACACCTGTCATCCAAGTACAATTTCTAACCTCATTTACGTTTGAAGGTTCTAAATTGTACTATACGATAGGTGCCACCGTTTCCACGCAATTTGAAAAGCACTTTAAAATACAAGCCACGCTTTGGTACGGGCCCAGTCACTAAGAATCGTATGTAATATGAGAGGACTAGTGCGCGCAAGTAATGTAAAGCTGATTTCAATCTAATAAGTTGAGTCTGATAGACCCGCCGGCCAAGTCGTCATCGAAATTGCCTCGAGAACGTTAAGCGGTTTTTTATTCCGGCTTCTATTCGCGTAATCTTGTCAGAGGCGGAACGGGATTTGAGTAGGCTCGGCTTAAAATCACTTCGATTTGAAAATCTCTGCCTTAGAATTTTGATGTAAATGATGGTGTTTCGATATAGAAAAGCATTTAGATTGGAGACACTATTCATGTACTTTCCCCACTGCTAAAAGTACAGTAGGGTATTTAGACTTGTAAAATTGTAACATGTAGCTACTTGTAATGGGGCACAGGTTTTGATTACCCATAGCCACCTATACATTGAATTTCCTTTTTCAATATAAATTTTTGTGTGCTTATTAATTCAAACAAATATGCAAGCTTACCACAAATCGGATTGTTTTTTTAATTACCAGTCATTAATACGAATGGAATTCCAATTAAAAATAACCAAAGTCTGCGGTTGATCATATATGTTAAAGTATGATATATTTGCTTTAACCACGGTTAACATTAATATTGAAAGACCACAAATCTGAATTGCTGGGAGTATAATATGTCAAAATGTTGACGTTCAATACAATACAATACGAATGAACCATAAGTGTTAAAATATAAATATTAGGGGACAATCTTACACAAATCGACCTAGTCCTATAGTAAGCTCAATAAGGCTTGTGTTATGGGTACTAGTAGCAATGCACCGACGAAAAGTTCTCAAAGTTGCGAAGCGAATATTTCACCATAACCTACATAATTACTGACGCTAGAAACTTTCTGTTTGCAACTTTCTCTGGGATGTTCTCGGTTTAATGATAATTTATGAAATTTATTAGTAACTATGACTATGACTTGATAGCAAAATAATGAATTGTAACATACAAAACATACCGTACGGCATACTAAATACTATTAAATAATTTAATATAATTTTAATTGTATAATTGGGCCTCGTTGCCTGAAATAAATAAACATGAAAAAATTAAACGATAATTTTCATGTTGCAAAAATGTTCTGAGCACATTCTTGAGAATATTTTCGCGTTTAGCGCATGTTCCGCAACTTGTACATTGCTAGTACTAGACTACTAGACGACGATACATTTAATAGATATAAATACTTAAATACATCCAAGACTCGGAAACAAATATATCCGCTCATCACACCAATATTTGCCCTTACCGGGATTCGAACCCAGGACCTTCAGCTTGGTTGGCTAAACTAGAACGTCCTCATTTCTTAAAGGTCATTTGTGTTAAACTTCGTGAAACTTTGTGTTTTTTTTTTAAACTCTGTCCAGTGATTGACCCTAATCTCACCTGATATTACAGCTTGGCAAAAAAGTCCAGAAACGGAACATTTTTTTTCCACACGGGTAACTTTGTTAAACTTGACATATGCTAGTAGACAGATTGTAATAAAATATAAACTATGTCCACCCGAAGGTCCAATCCTTATACAGGTGAAATATTTTTTGAAATAGTAGGTATGAGTAGGTAGTGGCGGAGATTACTCCCTATATTTGTAAAAACTTACAAAGATACAACCTCACAGACTTTTCTTCTTGACAATACTACAGTGCCTAAGTTTGTATTTTCTTGTTGTACTTAGTTTTATTAAATAAAAATGTTCTATAGTAAATAGATATACATAAATAAATACTATTATGGCAAATAGAATACTGACATGAACAAAATTTCACACTATCAAGGACCAACCGAATTTCTCCCTGAGTAAATCCACGAAACCGGAAAACCCTATAAAACGTTCAAGACATCCATTCCCTTGAGGAAATCACCAATCTCGCAGACAATCTATCATGGCATTGTGTACAAGATTTTCTTTCTCCACAAAAATACTCTTATGAGATCAGCGGTAGGGAATTATTGATATGTTTTTAAAATAAGTTTATCTAATAAACAAATAATCCATGCTAATATTACAAAGAGGAAAGGTTCTTAGTTTTACGCGGCCGGCGGCCAGACCCGCGCGGAGAGCTAGTTTGTTTATAGACGCTGTAATTTAAAAATCTTGAAGTTTACAAAATATGACGACGTAACCTGCAAAATTATTAACGGTATTTCTTTTGCGATCTAAACGCTAGTCATCATTTAAATTTCCCCAGACAATTAAACCCTAACAAAGTTAGTATGCTACGGAGGCGTGATATGTGGTCATTGCATTCAATCCTGAAAATTGTGTGATTGTTAGAGAAAGACATTTTATTATGTACATATATTTGGTGTGTACGGATAACGTGAACAATAACTAGGAGAAGTAAGGAAATGGATATGTAAGCCAATTTTACTGACAGGAAACATTTTTTATATTTCATAAAGGCCTAAATGAGAACACTCTTACGTTCTCACATTTAATATTAGTGTTGTAAGTAGTTCTACAAATGTATGTGTACCCGTTATTATTTTAATAAATCAGTTGCTATCCGAGCTCGGTGGTTTAGAACACTCTTACGTTCTCACGTTTAGGCCTTTCTCACACGGGGCAACCCATAACAAACTAGTTGTTAACTGTGACGCGACCAAACACGTTGGCCCATGTATTTAAATGGCGGTCTGCACACGAAGCAACTTATCGAAAACTAGATTGCGACGGCGACGCAACTAGTAACGCGCAACTCGCAGTGCTGGTCGCCTCGCCTTATTTTTATCCTGTGACCTGTGTCTGATTTTGCGTCGAACGAAGAAAAAAAAGCGGCCAAGTGCGTGTCGGACCACGCACAACGAAGGGTTCCGTGCCTATTAAAAAGGTCGTATCGTTACTGAAATCTTACGGCACTTACGTCCTTTTCTTTAAGGAAGGCAGTTTTTTAAAAATATCTCGACAACCTTTGAATCGATCTTGTTCAAAACAATTTTTGCTGAAAGAATTTAATAAGCCCTATGTCCATGATTTTTTTCATATTTTTAAAATACACGGTTCAAAACTTAGAGGGGCGGGGGGCGACACAATTTTAGTGACTTTCGGGGCGATTATCTCCAACTTTATCTCACAAAATTGCTGAGAAACCTTATATTTATTTTGAAAGGCCTATCGATTGATGTGCCACACGTGGGCTTGCAATGAATTATTATTTTTTGACTTCAGTTTTATGTATGGAGTGCAACCTTAAAAACATTTTTTTTAGTAGCTTATTTACAAAACTATGTAGCGGGTATTCAAAATTTTATTAAAATACACCTTATAGTTTTCGAGTAAAATGCCTGTGACATACGGACGGACAGACAGAAAACGGACGCTTCTACACACTTATAGTTGGCCATATGTTTAAATTTAGTGTTGTCGGCGCGTGACACCCCGTCTTTAACCGCTCATTTCATTTCGGATTTTAAAATGGTAGCAGAACTTGCTCAAGAAATACCGCCTATATTTACTCCGCTCGGGAACTAAAATTACCACAATCGATTTGGGGTAGTGCGAAGGTGACTAATATACCCGTATTGACTGTACACTGTAGCCAGCGAAGGCAAAAACTATAGAAGTATATCGCCGCAAAATGGCCCCACAAAATGGATGCCATTGTCACCATGCGGGGGTGGGGGCGGGGTGTCAAAACGATGCCAACCAGCCGTTTAGTTCGAACATGCGCATACCGGGTTTTAGGCACGTGTTTGGGTAGAAATGTAAGAAGCTCGCATTCTGTTGTTATTTCGTTCGCTGACTGTAGCACATACCATCGTAACTATCATTCTAAAGGCGGCTGCTCACACACCTGCCGCAGGGGCAACATTGGAATTGGACCCTTAATTGCATATGCAAGCAGGGGCAATTTTTAGATTGGGCTTGCGGCAGGGCGGCAGGGGCGCGAGATCTTCCTAGCTCTCTAGGTTGTATCTACCGCCCTGCTAGGTTGCCGCATGTGTAGAACGATTGGGGCAATTCCAGTCAGTTCATTGGCGACAACCGAGCGGAGTGCATGTGACACAATGGACAATAAAGAGCGCGAAGTTTGGACACGGGTAATAGACGTGTTCAAAAACCGGCCCCACATCTGGGATAAAAAAAACAAACAATATTTTAACAGAGACATGCGAAATCAAACTTTCCAATTAATGTTCGTAGCATTTAGTAGTAGTTCGTCGGTAGCACCACAGAAAGTGCCAAGACTATATCAATAATAAAATACAAAATTTTGACTGTCACGTCCATCTACATTTTTGTCGAGTAAATTTGTTAGAAAACATATAGATTTATATTCACAGATAACCCAAAACAAAAGAAATGACCGAAATTTAAATAAACTAAGATTACCTTTTTCAAAATTAAAGTTCGTTACATCCAGCCCGCACTATATGACAATAAAAATTTATAACCACTTACCTAATTTTATATAAAATGAGACCGAACTAAAATCGTTCTGTACAAAATAAAAAGCTTATTTAGTCGATAAATGCTACTATAATATAGACGATTTCTTTAATGATAAAGTGTAGAATCTGAAGTTCTAAAAATTTGTATGTATAACTTACTTAAAAATAATAGTTATTAAGCTGTAGATGCCCTCTCATATTGCTGCGCCCTATTCAGGGTATCACATGTAAAACTGCCCTATATTGTACCTACCTTTATAGCTATGTGATATGCAATAAACGATATTATTATTATTATTATTATCCTTTGGTGTTTCGACAATACTGGAGCCATTCTCATGCACGTGCGTTCAGCGGGACTATCAGTTACACACTGAACGCCAGGCTTGTGTGTATTGCCCCTGCGGCAGGTGTGTGAGTAGCCGGCTTAACTAGTTGTCTTATACTGTCGAATCTGTAACGGAATCAACTAGATTACATTACTGACCCTCGGGAACCCTTATCGCCCTTGAAGCCTAATTCCAGCTCACTAAGAGCATTCAAGAGCTCATTTCCTAGACGACCCATTAGGGAATCGAATCTAGATAAGAAGTATTTTGTTAAATAGAAAGGTATGGAAATGAAATGATGCGAAAATTCGTTTAAAATCGTGTTACATTTCGCTTGATCAGTAAAGTAAGAGTATTTTGCTAAGTGCGATAAAAAATGTTGAAGATAGTTAAACACATTAACATTTTTCAGTCAAGTTTAACACCGAAAGTATTCTCAAAGGTTCCAGGACGTATTTACATGGTTTTCTATGTATAAGTTTTTATTTATATACGTAAGTATGTTTGTATATCGTCATCTAGTACCCGAAGTACAAGCTTTGCCTAGTTTAGGACTTATGACGAATAGTCGTACTATTTTTAGGGTCCCGTACCCAAAGGGTAAAAACGGGCTCCGCTGTCCGACCGTCCGTCCGTCTGTCCGTCTGTCACCAGGCTGTATCTCATGAACCGTGATAGTTAGACAGTTGAAATTTTCACAGATGATGTATTTCTGTTGCCGTTACAACAACAAATACTAAGAAACAGAATAATTTAAATATTTAAGGGGGCTCTCATACAACATTTTTATTTTATTTTGCCGTTTTTTTAGATAATGGTACAGAACCCTTCGTGCGCTAGTCCGACTCGCACTTGGCCGGTTTTTTTTTTAATATAAGCCACTGTAGCTGAGCGGTAAGGCAAGCGACTTCCAATCTCGAGGTCACAGGTTCAGACCCTGGCTCGTACAGTCAGCATCAAAATTAACTGCTCCAACGAAGACGTCAGAAGTGTTCATTAAAATGGAATACAAGCTTTTGACGTCTTGGATTGGGCAGTTACGTTTGTTGCTGACTGTACCTGTGTAATAATCATTCGAAATTTAACATCGGCTTTTCGGTGAAGTAATACATCGTGACCACGTACCGGAAGGCGCGGCGTGGGTAGGCCCCCCGCAAGGTGGACTGATGACCTGGTAAAGGTTGCTGGAGTCCGCTGGATGCGGGTGGCGTAGGACCGGTCACTTTGGCACTCTTTGGGGGAGGCCTATGTCCAGCAGTGGACGTCTTTCGGCTGATATGATGATGATGAATACATCGTGAGGAAATCGGTCTAACCCCAATAAGTTCTAGTATTCTCTCAGGGTTGGACGGTCAGGGGCTGGCAGTCGCATTCGTAAAACTAGTGCCTACGCCAGATCTTGGGATTAGATGCCAAAGTGGACCCCGGGCTCGTTAACGCTAGGAGGATGAAGTCCGTTTTTTTTTTTTTTTCTAATTTAAAAACTATGCTCAATATTTATTTCCATCCAACTGTACCTACTAAAACGAATTAGAACAACACGTTTTCATTAATTTAAGCTGCAGTAATAAAAATACATCGGAAAACAGGACATTAAAAGGTACATTTTAATTAGCCCAAATTCTATTACTGCCCAAGGGACCCGCATAAAAACCTTTTACATCTAAAACGGGGCAAAAGAAACCTTAATCGCTCAGCCATAAAGCGCTCAAGAAATGTTATTGTAATGTTGTTCATTTTTGGACGTATCGCGAAGTAGAAATAAGGAAATTATTGCTATCAAAAATGGAAGGATTTGCTCGGTCTACTTTATGGGGGATTTTATTTCGAAAGGCATTAAACGGGCTTTTGGTTTACGAGTAAAAATAATTGAAGTAAGGTTCCGGTAGGTACTAATACCGCCTCAGATGTGGTTTATTTAATTGTTCTTTTAAAATTAATTACTCATCATCATTCGCTTGTCCTTATCCCATTTACTTGGAGTCGGCGCAGCGTGTTTTTTTCTTCCATACCTCTCTATGGCCCGTCAACTCGTCACACACATCTTTCCTGTCCATATCGTCTCTCACGCAGTCCATCCACCTTTTTCTTGGTCTACCCCTTCTCTTACATCCCTCTACATTCATACATATTGCCCTTGTAGTAACATGACTATCATCCCTCCGCATAACATGTCCATACCACCGTAGACGATTTGCTCTCAGCTTTTCAGTTATCGGTGCTACTTTCAGGCTTCCTCTTATATACTCATTCCTTATACGATCTAATCTCGTCACGCCACACATCCATCTCAACATTCTCATCTCCGTAACATGCAATCTCGTTTCATCCGTCATCTTTGTGGCCCAACATTCCGCTCCATACATGACGACAGGTCTTATAATGGTCTTGTAAATTTTGCCCTTCAGTCGAAGGGGCATTCGATCGTCGCAGATTGTTCCCGTAACCTGTCGCCATTTCATCCATCCTGCGCTGATTCGGTTTCTAACGTCACGGTCAATATCGCCATTACATTGTATAAGTGACCCGAGGTATCGAAAATCGGAGCAGACCGGCAGCGTTACGCCATCGAGCTCTATGGGCGTAAAATTGGAGAGACCGCCGAAATCGCAAAACATGTGTTCAGTTTTTGATCTGCTGATTTTCAAACCCACATTCTCCAATTTTTGCCGCCACTGCTCTAGTCTGCTCTCAACCCCGAGTCCATCTTCACCAGAAGCTCAGAAATGTGACGAGCAGGTGTAGGTGTACTATGTCTCTATATTTCGTATTTAAACTGTTTGTACATTTGACGTCTGTAGGCGATGGTAAAGTTAGTGTATTTTTAGCATTTTACAAGCGGCTCTAGTTAATTAACAAATCCTTTATCACGCTTAGAGACCGTATACATCTCTTAGAATATTAGAAAAATTATTAATTGTATTTGGACGCTCAGAGACCTTATACATCTCTGGAATACTGAATAATATCATTAACTTCTGTTAATGCTGGATACAGATCTTATATCGAATGTAATGGACATATTTTGCAATTTTGTTTTGTTTACATTAACTTAGTGACATTTAGTTTGTTAACCTTTTATATATTATTTTAAATTATTATTGTGTAAGATTACTATTTTATTGTAAATTACCGTTTGACATGTATAAGTGCCCATGTGGCCTATTTGCAGAATAAATAATTGATTTGATTTGATTTGATTGATCGGATCACAGGTACATAGTTCAAGTTAATATACCTAAAGCTTGAAAAAATGGCCAAGCTTGGCCCAGATCCCTAAAATTGGAGATATCTCGGTCACTATAACCAACCAGCTAAAGATAAATTTCCCGCCTTACGAGCAGTCGCAGAAAATGGCGGAAAATATCGTGTTTCTCAATAATGGCGTAAGAGAAAATCTATTCCTATACGATACCATTTTAACTTGGACCATGCCTTCTAATGTTTTAGGTACAAATGGTATTCAAGCGAATCTGGTTTGTACACAATTGCAACTGGATACTGATTCAGAGTCAAGCTCGAATGTAACAATACCGTCTTTTGTTTTGGTTCCAAGTACAATTTGTGTGTTTTCCACTTCAATTGTTTTCTGAACAGTTGAGAGAAACAGAGGCACGATTTTCTTGTTTTGATGAAGTCATTAAGGCCGTGTTGATGAATAAGCGGGCGATCAGGGGCACCGAACCGCCTCCATCCAAGAAGACAAACATACGAGACTGACGCTGACTACAGCCATTTCACCGACAGCTGACTGATGTCACCCAGAGCCAAATTATATATGTTTGTTATCTCAGAACTCATTTATGAACCACATAATTTTTTTTTTTTTGTTTCTAAGTATATGCTTCCAGGTTGGTACCATTTTTTTCAAAACCCCTGTTGGATGATGGGATCTATAAGGAATTGAGGGAACTCCTGAAATATATTAGACGACCTCTGTAGCCTAGTTGGTACTGGTAGTGACCCTGCCTACGAAGCCGGACGTCCCGGGTTCGAATCCCGGTAAGGGCATTTATTTGTGTGATGAGCATGAATATTTGTTCCTGAGTCATGGATGTTTTCAATGTATTTAAGTATTTATTTATCTATATAAGCATGTATATCGTCGTCTAGTACCCATAGTACAAGCTTTGCTTAGTTTGGGACTAGGTCGATTTTGTGTAAGGTTGTCCCCAAATATTTATTAATATTTATTTATTTATATTAGGCACCCATGAAGTAATTTCGGGATTATCTCTCGTTTATTTACACCCGGAAATCACAAATTTGGTGAAGTGGTACTGATGATGAAGTCCACAGATGTCTCCTGCAACTCCCCAATAATGTAAACTATGAAAGTACGTCACAGATTCTGATATGGTTCCGTTGAAATAGCAACTAATGACGTGCCACAAGGTCTCAGAATCACCTTTCTTGATGAATCGACGGAACTCCTCAAATATTATCGGCCCATGTACCTACGGCGATTTGGATTTATTTCTGTAATAATCAATGTTCTTGTGGTACCTAAAGTGGAAAGGAAATGTGGAAATGTTCATAAGACTTTGCGGAGTACTGATTTGAAGTCGATTAAAACTTTGTTTTTAAAGTAAATTATGTTATGGCTTTTTAAATCTATTGCCCAAAATGGCAATTTTATAGGACTAATATAATTATCTGCTCATCGACTTTTCAATTAATTGAATCGGCTTTGGATTACCAATTTTGCATTACTTGTCGATTATCGGTATATCAATAAATTCTTCATGAATTATGTATCTCTAGCTTCCGCCCGCGACTTCGTCTGCGTGGACCCGGGATAAAAACAATCCTATATTTTAATCCAGGCTATAAAATCTTAGTGCAAAATTGTATCCAAATCGGCAGAGTCGTTTAAGCGTGATTGAGTAACAAACATTATAATATTCAGAATCAGAATATTTATTTTGTTAAACAAGGATGTTACATGAACAGATATATTAGAGCACTATGTTGTACCCGCAATGCCGGTGTACAAAAATCATTGCATGCAGCTATGCAATAAGCAAGTCATTGACTTATGTAACTAAAATAAAGCATCAATACAATAATAATCAAATCAGTAGGTAAACTAGTACTACTATCAATACATAGTTTTGCCATCATTATCATTAGAAAAGTCATTTATTGAATAATAGCATTTGTCGATAAGGAATAATGTAAACATCTCATGTCATGTCATGTCTTTCGCATTTATAACATTAGTAGAGGATAGTAGGATATGTATCTATTGGTACTTTTATATTTTCCGGCAACTAATACTCAAATATAATAAGGGCCTGTTTCACAATCTCCAAAACATATCCGTCAGATAAATGTTGGCTATCACTTTTCTTTTATATGACGGGAGAAGAGGATAGCAATAATTTTAACTGGCAGATAACTTTATCCGGCGATTGTGAAACAGGCCCTAATACTATCAAAATCTGCCGTTTCTACATTGTAGATGGGTATATTATCAAAAACTAAACCCGAAGCTCAACTGTAACTAAATAAATAAGCATCCTATCCAAATGGGGACCGTTTATCAAAGCGCTTAATCTACGACCCCTCGGAGCGCGTGTTTGAAAATGTTTTGCATTATGATGTTACCAACATTTTATTCGTTTTAGATTATTCTTCAGAAGGCTTGGGGATTTGTTTGTTTAAAGAAATAGTTACTCTTAATAATATTAACAAATGACTACCCTTGATAATGATATATAATAATAAATCAGCCTATATACTATACCCACTGCTGCAGGGCACAGGCCTCCTCTCATGCGTGAGAGGGGGCCAGTAATGCCCACGCTGGCCCAGTGCGAGTTGGCAACTTCACATTACACCTTTGAATTTCTTCGCTGATGTATGCAGGACTTACTATGTTTTTCCTTCACCGAAAAGTTAACGGTAAATATCAAATGATATTTCGTATATAAGTTCCGAAAACTCATTGGTACGAGCCGGGATTCGAACCCACGACCGACGTTTGGAAACCGAACAACTAGGCTACTGTAACAGCGTATTACCTAGTTGCTTCTCTCAAGTACAGTCGAGATCAAATACATGTTTAAACTTTTGCATCTCATTCCATTGTCATAAGGCGAAATATGTAAACATTGCTTTGACGTTGATTGTACAAAAGCCACGGATAATGCTGCTGGTTTATTAACACGTTCACGGACACAAGACCATCTCGAATTACTTGTGATACGACACAGACATTCTCCATACAAAATGACATTACATCTGGAGACGGATTGTCGTATTACTCCGTTTTGGATGGTTGTGTTGCGGCAGTAACGGTCAGAGGCGTGACCGCCGGTAGACGGACATTCATATCAAGCGAATACTAAGACTTGTGTCACGGCACTAACGGCCACAGACGAAATCGGCTACAGAAATTGTCCGTCCACAGACGTAGTGTCACAACACGTGCTTTGTCAATGTGTGCGTGACAGAGGTAACTTGTGTGCAAAAGCAGGCGTGCTTGCTGTGGCACTGGCGGTTTGTGTTAAATCCAAAAACGGCACAGTCATATGCTTCCTATAAATACTATGGACGGAGCTCCACTTTTGGTGACATTTAAATTCCCGTCTACAGCCGTAGTGCCATATTACGAGGGTCTTCATTCACGTCTCTCGACGTACTGTCCGTGAACGTGTTAAAAGCAAAGTCAATACGGTCGGTGACGTCAGGAAAAAAATATATTCGCACATTACCAATAAACAAAACCCACTCGGAAAACATTACTCTTCAACTTAATTTTGCTATTTTAAAGGTTTTTAAATACATAACTTAAAAACTGGACTCGGTTTGACTATTGAAAAACGTGACGACACTTGGTCCTATTCGTTTTTGACGTTTCATAAAATGTTGCCGAATTTTATTTCATTAATTATCCCAATTTTAAACTAAGAATTATTTAAACTACTTAAGCTCTTATGTAAGTCTCCACAATTATGAAAGCCTGCAAACCTAACCAATGTTCATAATCTGAAGCAGTATACTCAGGCCGTAAATCTTTCAGAACGGATTAAATCTGCGGTCTACTTTGCCTGGCAGACGCGTTCTGAATTCCTAATGGAACCCATCTTTGGTAAGTCGGTTACAATGTGACGCAAGCAATTGTGCTTATACCGTGAGTGGCAGGGAACGAAGGATGAATGGGTACGTTTGTATGTTGAAAACGAATCAATGTGTTTTGTCTGGCAAACGAAACTTTAACACACTAAATTCAAGTACGCGGAAACACTGTTGATCAAAATGTAGTTTAGTGATGTCGCGTAATTGAATTTAGTGAATTCAACTTATTAGCCAGACTCTTTACATTTATTTCCAAATCAGAGACGGGCAGTTAATAACTGAATTCAGAATCGTAACTGTCTCTGTCTAGCGGAGAAATAGCTGACCAATCAGATATCGTATGTTTGGCAAAATAAGCAAGAAGTTGTTTTTTGAATAAGTTGTATGATGACTCTGCCCTCGCGGCTTTGGCCGCGTATTGCAAAGAACGGAGGCATACCCGCTGTATAAAATACCCATAAGCCTACATCCATCGAGAAAGTCCATTCTACACGCACGTGAATTAATTTTTGAAATCGTATGAGGGGTTCCGGAGATTACCTATTACATACAAACTTATAAACATACAAAGCTACAATCTCACAGATTTTTCCTCTTTATAATGTTAGTACAGACACGTACAATGGGGATAAAAAACCTCCGGGGCAAAATGCGTTCGGGGCATCCATCTAACAAATCCAGGTTATCACCCTGTGAAGATAAGACATTTTACGAATTGTTTCTCTACACACCCGTAGCTCAGTGCCCGTACAATAGTATATAATGTATTTTACGTATACTACACGTAAGTAAATTGCGTATCATATGGACTATATTTTTCTGTAACAGTTTTGCCGTGTCCCACCTTAACCCCCTTAGGCCCCTTTCGTATTTAGCGGGGCGAAATTGGTATACGGTATTTAATGCTTTACCGAAAGCTTACTGATGTGACCTATATTTACTTACTTGTCGATATAGCGCCATTATTAAATTTATGCCGTAGTACCATGGTTATTGCGGGGATGCGGCGCAGTAAGTGTGACCCCTCATCCGCGCTACCCGTGTCTATCAGGAAGCACTCATTTTAATGTCAACATCATCATCATCATGTCAGCCGAAAGACGTCCACTGCTGGACATAAGCCCCCCCCCCAATTAGTGCCATAATGACCGGTCCTGCTCCACCCACATCCAGTAACTAGACTCCCGCGACCTTTACCAGGTAATGACCTACGCAGAGTTTTCCGGTACCGGTTGCCAATCGAGAACCTTTCCGCCCCAACGGCCATCGGTTCTACGTAGTTAGTGGTATTAAACTGTAGGCAGGAAGAACTCATTCAACATCATAGTTTTTTGCATTACTTATGTTGCTTGTCGGTCTAAAGGTGTTACGGTTTTTTCATGTTTCGTTTAATACCCTATAGCCTAAAGTGTGTACCTAATACAAAAATTGGTAAATATTGTTATGTAAGTACTCAAAGTTTAAAGATTGAAAATACTACAGTATTTTTATATTCAAATCAAGAAGCATAACATTGGGCAGTTAACGATTTTAAAGTGAACGAACACTCGTAATATATTTGATTGAAAATTAATAGCCAGCCGTTCGCTTGCTAATTTAGCTCTGCTTGCTTTCGCCAATTCAATTAGCGTGGAATGTAATTTACACCTTAATTACAACAATTCACCCTATTGTTCAGCTCTATCGCTATGAATTCAGATTGGTGGAGCCAGGCATTGACCCAGTCATTGTTAACATTTTAGGTAGATACCCATGCCCACCACCCACCCATGGTTTTACCCATGTGTTACCGACAAACGATTTAAATAGGGATGGTATTATTCGCAGAATTTTCATTTCATCAAAAACCATTTTTTTCAGAAACAATAAACTTTTCAGGGTTACGGCATTAAGTCCGGCTTTTGTATGATAAGTAGTTATTTTGTGGAATAAAGATTAAATGAATAATACCTACATATTCCATTTTGTTAAGTAAATATGCAGTAAGTAGGCGTACTCGTAGGTATTTGAAGCTGCCGTTGCAAACCAAAATCCTGGATCTGCCCATAAATTGTTTGAAAGAGATCGCTCTTCTTTAACGATAAGAACCCCTGTTATGTACCTCTTAAATTATTGTTCTTCTGCATTCGAGGTGTGCAATTTGTATTGTGCAAGAGTATGTATTTGTATTCCATGTAAAGTAAGTATTGTCAAAGAGAAAATCAGTGTTTAGAATGCATTTACTCAGTGTTCATTTTCCGTATGACCCAACTTGCTAATAAATACTACGGGATTAACGCTTTATGGGAAACACTACCCGACCAACATTACATGTTCTGGCAAAATGTTCTCATAAACTTTCTACCTCCACATGTCGAGAGCACAGATATAGATATACACTAGATAACTTTAAACACCTCAATCTGTATGAAAACCGACGGTGTCACTTTTTTCTACCTACTTTGACGTCACACGGGCGAATTAGTGATCTGAATTCCCCACTGTCCGCGGAAAATCGATTCTGCAAGAAGGTATTATCCTAATATTCATGGACAACCGGCTACCACAACAGACGCGCGCGGAATGTAAGTCGGAGTGCCAACTCGGAGTCCGAATTCTGACACGCGAAGTACATGCATTTGCGTGATCTATGTATATCTATATCTGTGGTCGAGAGCGTTGGCCGCCATTACGCAATAAACAACATGTGCTTTTCGGGTCCGAGCTAACAACGATTTGTGAGCCCCCCTAAGTGGCGTTGAGCGAACACCAATCATGATTTAGTGGACCTATGTCCACCTGGCCTTCAGCTGCCATCTAATTCACAATCTATCTCGAATCACCTCACCACCGACGAACAGTGTTACTTCGTATTATCTACTTACTTTCTTGGAAAAGTGAGATCTCGAATACAGACCTTTCAAAATTATACACTGTCTTTATTGATGATTGATGAATGATGATTCACTGATGTAAGACGCTGTGCAGATGTTTTAGAAAGGTTGTCTGTATATCTACCTACATATTGGAAAAGAAACTAGACTGTACATGAATAATGATTAAATTAAATGTAATATTTATTTATTCGGAAATAACAAAAAATCAGAATCACCAAACAACATAAAAAACGTTCGCCTTTGATGGATAGCTGTTCTGCAGATCTTGTGTCCCGAATAGTGTTTTGTTTTGCGCGTTGTTGACAGTCAGCTATTTTTTACGTTTCTTTACTCATGTTATCAAAGTTACTCTTCCGACAGTACTTTTTATTTAAGAATATTAAGGACTAGCTTCCGCCCGCGACTTCGTCTGCGTGGACCCGGGATAAAAACAATCCTATATTTTAATCCAGGCTATAAACTATCTTCGTGCAAAAGTCATCCAAATCGGTTAAGACGTTTAAGCGCGATAACAATCAAACATCTAACCATCAAATTGTCGCATTTATAATATTAAGAGTAGGAGGATATATAGGACTAATTTTAAATTAACTTCAACATTATAGTTTCGCACCACGTTATTTCATCTTTTACCGAAAAGCTGCCCTCATCGACCATCGAATATTATGTTACTACATAGGTAAGTTCTTAAGATTTATACCTTTCTCAGCTTCTGAGCTAGGGTACCCACCTAGATCAGAAGCCGAGAAAAGTTTAAATCTTAAGAACGTACCTATCGTATGTCACACTTCGTCGACCCCCTCCCTCCCCCTTAACGTGCGACATAATTTATGGATGGTCCCTTGCCGTAAAAATGTTGCCCGTTTAGAAGCCCCATTAGCTGTCCACTGATTATCCTCGTTTTACGGGACACCCTACATAAGTATATAAATAAATAAAATCTTATGTTTAAGGAGTCTTTTTGGCAAAAGACTTTTAGACAATCAAGATTCTTTCGAAAATCGGTAAAGTGCGTGTCGAACTACGCACTGTAAAGGATTCCTTAACACGTTGGCTGCCATGACCAGGTGGGATCAAAATCTCTTTTTTCAGGGTATTGGGCGTGGGAGCAATACTTTCGGAGAAGTATTTATTTATTTATTTGAGTCAGGCAACAAGGCCCATATTTACAAATACCTTACATAACATACATTACATGACCAATCACTATACTGTCATGTGTTGACAAGATCGCTGAGAGATACCTCGGTAACCAAATTACTAAATTCTTGACTCGACATAAAATAATTAACACTAAACAGTTCGGTTTTCAAAAAAACCGAAGTGCCTCACAGCTCCTTTGTTAATTCAGCAATGAAATCAACGAGCACATGCATGAAAAAAGGCATGTGCTCGTTGTTTTCATTGATTTCAGTAAAGCTTTTGATATGCTGAAATACGAAACGCTATTCAGCAAACTAGAGCAGAACGGTATACAGGGCCCCCTAGTTAATTTGCTAAAAAACTATCACGTCAACAGATATACTCTCTGTAAATGGGCGCATGACGTCGGGCTTGTTATTAACGCACAAAAAACAAAAATAATGCATGTTCGTTCGGCTCATAACAAAATTGCACACGAGGTCTCTGTAGTTGCCCATCAGCACAAGTGCCTACACCAACACAGCTGCACAGTTACGTGTAACTGTGAAAATATACAAGTGGTAAAGGAACACATGTACCTTGGACTTATAATAGATCACAGGCTCAACTGGGAACCTCATGTTAATTACGTATGCGATGAGCTGAGAGCTATCTTGAGTAGATTATACATTTTAAAGCATAAAGTACCGTACAGAACCCTACGTCTGCTATACCTAGCCCTCGCTGACTCTGTGATCGGATACGCCCTGGGTACCTATGGTAGAACCTTTAAGACCTATATGGAAAAAATATACAACCTACAAATTAGAATACTCAAAATTATTGTACCAAAAAATATTAAAGAGCATTATGTAACCGACTATTCACAACTATTTAAATACTGTAATCTACTTCCTGTACAAAAAAAAATTAAACTAGCTGTCTTAATTGAAGAATATCACAATGTTACAAAACTCAAAGTTAAGAAAAGATGTATTAGATTAAGTATATAATATGGTGCTCGAAAATACTCATACTTACTGCCTAAAATAATAAATGAATTACCTGAACATGTACAAAACTTATGTGAAAGGCTGTAAATTCAGAAAAATATTAAAGATGCACTTTTTAAAATGCAATAATGTAACCTATATTCTGTAAACTAAGTTGTACTAACTAACCTACTTAAAATACTTAGTTTTTAATTTAGCTATAAATTAGATCAAAAGAATACTAAGAACTCCCCATCGGCACACAAACCTCTCAAAGGTTTTGCCTAGATGGGCTTTGTAATGATATTCATTGTTTTTGTCTTAATCAATAAATTAAAAAAAAAAAAAAACATAACAATATACAAAACTTATAACATAACATGTATTTTGGGCAGCCAACGAGTTAATCAAATAATTATAATAGTTGGAGGAAATGAATGAGGGAACCTATTTTTATAACAGAAAGGTGATCAATTGATCATAAAACTTTACTACTTATGGACCCAAAAATAATATAAGGTAAAATTCCTAGTGTTTAAAATTGCACGAACAGATAATCAAGATACGACCCTGCTGAAGTTACAAGTCCATGTATATCGCGTTGAACACGTCTCACGTACCGACTGGAAACAAAAGAGCAACAATGTCTAATTTTCTCACTGAATCCTAAATTTTATGACGCAATACACAAGGTTGAAATTTAAATGCCTCTATAACTCGATTTTTGGCGTTTTAGTTCTGAACCGTTTTAAGGTTCGAGTTCTTTATTCAATTAGCCCCAGCCCCAGTTCGGTATTGTCACGGGGCTACGACGTGAATAAGACAGAAGGCCCGCTTCGGGATGTATTAAAGTTTAACCAGCGTTCCTCGGGTAAGTCTTGATAAATAGTGGGGCATTAGAAATGTATGATTGTGTAGCATATCGTTTGCATAATTTTACAGTCAAAGACAAGTAGTTTATGATTGTTTATACTTATACAACTATTATATTTAACTACCGGGGTATCCTTGCGGTTTTATTTTTAAACTGCTACAGGAATTTTCCACAAATCCTGAATTAGAACTCGTAAAGGGTTCATAAAATTTTTTTTGTTGATTTTATTTTTCCTTGTTGATTTTATTTTCCGTCAGAATTGGATAAAAGTGGGTAGATTAGATTGGCACGACCTCTTGATTCTGTGCAATATTCAAATATAAACCGTAAAAATGGAAATATCGCTGAGTTCCTATACGTTTTGACACTCAATGGGAAAAATGGAGGACACTGTGGGGTTGCGAACATTGTAAAGACAAATCCTCTTATTCATAAAACTTAAAATGAGTCTGATAAATAAAATGTTTGTTGTCTTCTTCCGAACAAAATGACAAAGTGACAGATTAAGACAAACGAATTTTACGTTTATGACAACGGCCAAGTCATTAAGTTTATACACCGATTTTTCATTCGAAACTAAACAACACTACAACATAAATATATGTAGGTATTTACGACGGCAGCATTTAAACATGACTAGACCAAGATATACGAGGGGCGTCTGAAAAGTTCTAAGCCTAAGGTATTTCGAGGTTATATATGCGTTTATGATACTGGCCACTAGAAAGGCCATTTAAAAACAAATTATAAAAAAATAACATGTCACGTTTTTATTATTCTGTTTCGAGATATTCAACGGAAAAGTACATCATGTGTGAATTACCAACGAATATTACGAAAATTGAGCACCGTGCTGTAATTAAATTCCTTACAAAAAGTGACAAATCACCGCAGTGTATTTTTGAGGAAATGGCTATTATTTACGGTGATTCTGGGCCTTCTTATGCCACAGTCAAAAAGTGGAGTCGCTTATTTAAACTCGGACGGGAATCGATCGAAGACGACCCCCGCTCAGGACGGCCAATATCGGTAGTGACCGAAGAAAACGGAGCAAAAGTCAAAAAGCTGGTATTAGAAGATAGAAGAATGAAGGTTTGGCAAATAGCTGAGGTCTTAGGTATTAGTAAAGAAAGAGTCGGATAAATTTTACATGAACATTTGTACATGAGTAAAGTCAGTGCTCGTTGGGTACCGAAAATGCTAACGGCCTTCGATAAAGTACGTCGTGTGGAAACTTCTCGGGCGTTTTTAGAATTGTGCGAAGATGATTTAGATGAAGTTTGTTCCCGAATAGTAACTGTTGATGAAACATGGATCAGACAGTATGATCCGGAGTGTAAGTCTGAGTGGATGCAGTGGATTGAAAAGGGTGAAAGGCCGCCGAATAAATTTAAAGTGCAAAAGTCGGCCTCTAAGTTAATGGCTACGGTAGTTTGGGACTGTGATGGCATTCTTTTAATCGATTATTTAGAAAAAGGCTCTACTATAAACGGAACTTATTATGCAAATCTAATAAGACAGGTGCGACAAGCCATAGTTGAGAAAAGGCGGGGTAAACTAAGGAAAGGCATTTTGTTTTTGCAAGACAACGCACCCGTTCACACCGCTAATGTTGCGAGGCGTGCTCTGAAGGAAGTTGGTTTTGAGGAAATTGACCACCCACCCTACAACCCAGATCTAGCCCCAAGCGATTATTTTCTATTCAATAATTTGAAGAAAGAGTTGAGGGGAAAGCGATTTAGAAGTGACGAAGAGATGAAGGCGGCTGTACAGGAGCATTTTGAAGGGGAAAATAAAGATAATTTTTTTAATGGCCTAAAAGCACTGTATAAAAAATGTAAAAAATGCATTGATTTAGGAGGAGACTATATTGAAAAATAAACACGAGTTCATTTTTGTAAATTGTTTTTTTTCTATCTTAGGCTTAGAACTTTTCAGACGCCCCTCGTAAATGGAGCTTTGAAAAGCGTTCGCCCTAATTTGGATTTTAATAAAGCTCCAGGTTAAACTCGTGAATGCACTCGAAAACTGATGAACGAGCTTAAATTTAATTTTAACTTAATTTATTAGACACTTGGAGAGACTATATATTTTAAGCCGTGTGATCATCCATTCACAACCATATAATACGCTGGCTGAATATAAATGAGTATCTACGTGTTAAAAAGTGATAGTAATCATGCCGTCGCCCATACGCCGCATCATGGTGAGAATTTTACCGAAAATGTGATGTTTTTGGTCAAAATACAGGTCATCATCATCCTTCTAGCGTTATTCCCGGTAATGCCCCTAAAGGAGCCCGGGGTCCGCTTTGACACCTAATCCCAAGACTTGGCATAGATAGGCACTAGTTTTACGAAAGCGACTGCCATCTGACCTTCCAACCCAGAGGGAAAACTAGACCTTATTGGGATTGGACCGGTTGTCCCACGATGTTTTCCTTCACCGAAAAGCTAACGGTAAATATTCCGTACATAAGTTCAGAAAAACTCATTGGTACGAGCCGAGATTCGAACCCACGACCGCAGCTTGACAGCCGCATGCCTGAACCACTAGGCTATATACCGGAGCTCTTTAGTCAAAATACAGCTACGGGCAGGATATTTTAGACGCCGAAGAACAATACTAAAACAGAATGAGAAATTGATGCGGAACAACAAGATATCGATAGAAATTATGCCAGTAAAATAAAATCAGCCTTAGATATGTAATAATTTATCAAATTATCAAGAATATAATATGTTCATTAAAAATTTAGATTTCTACTTCTACCACTCCTTGATTCAATAACGCCTTTGACGTCACTGATATAAGCAGCAGCGGCTTGGAATTCATAAGTGAGCTAATTCCTCAGTTCCCACTCAGTTCGCTTTCATTAAGGGGAAGTTGTGTAAAACCTGCCACTTTAAACGGGTGAATTGTGGCTAACAACTGTCAGTACAATATAATAGTTTTTCGTACAAACGAATCAGAAAATACGAACTCAAAGTACGGTTACACTCATTATAATCCTCGTTATGATCAGAAGATGCTTTAAGCCGCGGTCCCACGGCGGCCCGCTTTCTCACAGTCCAGAGGGGTGATTACGTAAAGTAACTATCGAGCGTGCGTTAGGACAAATCAACTGTCATTTTCCCATTCAGACATACTTGATGTACATACAAATTGTTACACAATCGACCAGCTGTTCACGCTTAGTCAGACCGACAGACCCAAGGGAACAGTCCCATTAGATGATGCCTGGGGCAACCTGCCGTCGCACGTCGAACCCTCGGGAGTCGGTAAAGCTACGATAGGTACAGTCGAGAATCTGTACCTACTGCCTTCACTGATAGTTGATCTGACAGCTGAAAGCTTACTGATACCGCGCCGAGCCCGCACCGAGAAATAAAAAATAAATAAAAATGCGTGAAATGCGGAAGTGACCCAACGTTTGTGATCAGCAGGTCGATCACGTAATGCATTGAAGGTAAGTTAGGTAGATCTAAATGTATTTTTTTATACGGAAAAAATTACAGTTGGATCTACCTAACACGCGTTCAAAAACGATACCTGATTAACCTTCAGAAGGGGTAATCACGTAACGTTCCGAACGCGCTTTAGGACAGGATAATTTTTCCATAAAACCGGGTTGCACTCCGGGAGTGCCGGCAGAAGTCAAAACTCAATAACATTGTAACAGTTTTTCGTTCAGGTCACGTGACATCTTACGGTGTCACCCTAAAAATGAATCGTCGGCGTCGGTCTTGTGTTGTGATGTTCCAGCTTTCACATCCATAAAGAGCTGTACTCCAGATGTAGGTTTTAATTAAGTTTTTCCTTATGTTGATATTAATTTTGCTATTATAGACATGCCTATTTGTAGTAAATGCTTTCTTGGCTATTGCAATTCTTGTCTTTATCTCCTTTTCACTTCTGCCTTGTTCTTCTATAATACTTCCCAGATACGTGAATGACTTTACTTGCTCTAATTGTACTGAGTTCAGTGTGATGTTTACTGTGGGAGACTGTGTTTTGTGGGTTACCATGACTTTAGTCTTTTTTACGTTAATTTTAAGATTGTATTTCCGGAAAATGTCTTCCATTTTTCGCATATTGGATTGGAGTGCTTCCTTTGTTTCCGCAAAGAGAGCAATAGCATCGGCGAAACGTATCCAGTGTACGTGGTTTCCATTGAAGCTTATTCCTTGAGTGCATTCTTTGATTTCCTGCATCGCTTCCTCTATATATAAATTAAATAACAATGGCGACAGGCTGCAACCTTGTCTCACCCCTTTTTTAATTTTCGCAGTTTTTGTTATGTCGCCCATTGTCACTTCTGTCCGTTGGTTCTTGTACATTTCCAAGATTATTCTCCTGTCTTTCCAGTCTATATTTTTCCGTTTCAAAAGGTCGAAGAGTTGGTTCCATTCAACATTGTCAAATGCCTTTTCCAGGTCTACGAAGCTGATGTATGTGTTTTTATTCAGGTCAAGGCGTCTTTCGATAACGTTACGTATCGCCAGAATAGCTTCTCGGGTTCCTCTGTTTTTCCTGAACCCGTACTGATCTTCGCTAAGGTTTTCTTCTACTTTTGGGTACAGCCGGTTTTGTGTGATTTTCAGGAGAATCTTGGAAGCGTGTGACAGTAGGCTTATAGTTCAGTAATTTCCGCATTCTACTGCGTTGCCTTTCTTAGGAATAGTAATGGTTCTACTGGTGGAGAACTCTTCTGGCACTTGCCCTGTGTTATATATAAATGTTTGCGATTAGATCGTATAGTTGTTTCTTGGTTTTAGGACCGCAGTATTTCAGTAGTTCCGCCGGCAAACTATCTTTACCTGGTGCTTTTTTCTCAGCTAATGTTTCAAGGGCATTCTCGAATTCTCTCCATAGTATGTCCGAACCCTTGCGCTCTTCTGGGACTACGCGTTCTTCCTCCAGTATACCATCTCTGAGAACAGCTCCTTCGTACAGCTCTTCTATGTATTCAACCCATCTGCCGACTACATCCTTGTTTTCGTACAGAAGTTTTCCCTCTGTGCTTTTTATGACCCTACTTTTTGTTTTCTTTTTGTTTTGTAGTTTTTTGACTAAATTATACCCTTTCTCCAGTAAACCTCTTTTCATGCAGAAATCTATCTTATCGCACTGTGCATCTAACCAGTTTTCCTTGCGTTGCTGTTTTTATACTTCTTATACTGTTTTTGACCTTCCTCTGTTTTATTGTCTCTATATTTATTTCATAAGAGTATTAGATCCAGAATTTCTGGGTTATCCAATTTTTCCTGGGTGCTCTTTTCGTTTTACCGAGTACAGAGGATGCTGACTTTTCCACGGTTCGAGTAATATTTTTCCACTTTCCTTCCGAAGTCTCTTCTGGTGTTAACCCTTCCTCAGTAATCTTATCCGTTGTTTCTCCATAGACATTCCTGTACTCTGGGTTTTTAAGTCTTCCTACATTGATGTTGTCTAGTCTTTTGGTGTTACTTTTCGGGGTTTTGGTCCATTCCAGTTCGCATTTTGCCATTACGAGGTTGTGGTCACTATCGATGTTCGGGCCTGGATACGCGTGGCTAGAGCGTATGTTCGTTTTGTTGGTTGCTCTCGATAATATGTAGTCTATTTGGTATCTCGCTAGGTCTCCAGGCATCTTCCACGTATATATCCTTCTCTTCGGCATTTCGAACATGGTGTTTGTTATGTACAGCTCGTATTGTTTCCAGAAACTGATCAGTCTCTCCCGTTTTTGTTGCCTAAACCCCATTTTTCCACGATGTCTTCCTCCTTTGTATTTCCTGCCACTGCGTTGAAATTTCCCATGATGTACAAGTTGTCTTTTGCTTTTATTGACCGCAGAAGTTCATCCAGCTGTTCGTACATTTCTTCGATTTCTTCCTCTTTATGCGCTGAGGTAGGCATATACACTTGTATGAGTACAGTAGTTGGTTTGGTGTCTAGTACTACCATTAGTATTATGTCACTTACGTGAAGGGTATTAATTACCTTCTTACCTGCGTGTTTGTTAAGCACTATTGCTACTCCGTTCTGTCCTTGTTTTTGTCCACTAAAAATGATTCTGTAGTCATCATACCAATAATCCCCATTACCTGGTTACTGTTCAATATGAGTAGGAGTTCTTCCAATCGTCCTGGTTTGAGAAGCGATCTTACGTTCCACGTCCCCATTTTGCAAGGGTTTCGTATGTTGACGACAGAGGCAGCCTTGCGTCTGCCTCCGACTTTCACCTCTGATCGCATTGCTTCGGAAGGATTTTGCCCGTTGACGACCGGTGCAGCCTCCTCACTACACCTGCCGGACTCGGACCTCATATGAGGCCGTCTGTCTAAACGTTTTCTCCTTGATTTGTACATTTCATGCTGCTTTTTTTGGGGAATATTAGGGTTCCGTAGCCAAATGGCAAAAAACGGAACCCTTATAGATTCGTCATGTCTGTCTGTCTGTCTGTCTGTCCGTCCGTATGTCACAGGCATTTTACTCGAAAACTATAAGGTGTATTTGAATAAAATTTTGAGGATAGGTGTATTTTGTTAACCGCTACATAGTTTTGTAACTAAATTACTAAAAAAAATTTTTTTAGGGGTGCACTCCATACATAAAACTGAAAGTCAATTTTTTATTTCATTGCAAGCCCACGTATGGCATAGCACATCAATCGATAGGCCTTTCAAAATAAATATAAGGTTTCTCAGCAATTTTTTTGATTAAGTGAATAGAGTCGGAGATAATCGCCTCGAAAGTCACTAAAATTGTGTCCCCCCCCCCCCTCTAATTTTTGAACCGTGTATTTTAAAAATTGAAAATAATCATGCTCATAGGGCGTAATAAATTCTCTCAGCGAAAATTGTTTTGAACAAGATCGGTTCACAGGTTTTTTTGAGATATTTCTAAAAAACTGCCTTTCATAAAGAAAAGGACGTAAGTGCCGTAAGATTTCAGTAACGATACGACCTTTTTAATAGGCACGGAACCCTCGTTGTGTGTGGTCCGACACGCACTTGGCCGCTTTTTAATGTGGTAGTTCCCCCTTGCTTTCCACATCGCAGTACCTCAGCCTTTCCGTTGTTGCAACTCCGCCCGAGGATTGTCTGATCAGAAGCCCTTTTGGAGGTGTTCTCCTCTTCGGCCCTCTGCCAGTACTGGCCCTACTGCTACCTAGTGCCAGGGGATGCTTATTTGATGGCGGGAATGATCGCCATGTCGTAGGGTCGTCTTTGGACCCTTGTAGCATTTTCTAGGTGAGCCTATTCCACAAGACTCCCCACTACGTCCTGTTAACCCTACCGCTGCTTGGTCGGGGACTGCTTATTCACTATATTCGCAGCTAACCACTATATCTAGTGGCCGTTCAGTATCCGCCACCTGTGACCCCGGTAGTAGCCTGCAGCCTAGCCCTACCTACTTACTCTTTAGGAATAACGTCTAAATTCGAACTATTCGAATTTGCAAGAACAGCAGACGGCGGTGGCGACCACAATATCAATTTGTTTTTGCCGTTGGTAAATATTTTTCTATGCTTTATCTCTTTAGGAATAACGCCCAAATTCGAACAATTCGAATTTTCTCAATAGCAAAACGGTGAAGGACGTGTTGGTATTATTACAAATTTATTTGCAGAATATGCTATTGCAAAAAGTGTTTAACGGCTTTATACTCTTACGAATAGCATTCAGTTTTGAATGAAGTCGAATCGGCTAGCAGCAAAAAGTGACCTCCTTCACATCTGACGTCACAAAACTCTGTCGCGTATTTAACAATTTTTCCCCACCCCAAAAAGTGCTCAGCGCCGATAAAGAAGTTTTCACTTCAAAAATTGACATTTAGAGCTACCTAACGTGCGTACTTACAATGCGTTACGTGTCGACCGGCTTTACATGTGCGCTTAACTCAAATCGCGGAACCCGTCATAATACAATTTTTCTCAAAAATGGCCCGCAAAGTGAACATAACTCGCTACATATTGGAAGGTAAAGTGTATAGTTTAAGGTCAAATCTAAATTAAAAAATAAAATACATTGCAGGCCGCCCGGAATGTTATATAAATTCCTTTATTTGTCGAGTACCAAATAAAAAAAAAGTAGAAACTGGCATATGAAAGACGGCACAGCTCGTATTCAGCCAATTCAACTCGTATTTTTCTATATTGATTTAAACTTTCACGATTCTCACACATTATTTATACTAAACGGGACTTAATCGCGTATAATTAACTTATTTTATTTACCTCACTGAGGTCTCCCGACGTTTCGGATGTGTTGCAACATCCATGGTCACGGGACGGGGGTCGTGCAAACACAACGTTTTTGTATGTGTCTCAAATAGTTTGCGTTTTTTTGGTGGAAAAATACACTTGAGATTCTGTATAAAAAAAAACGGCGGGAAATCGTAAATATTTTCACGTTGTGCAACGATATTTAAAGTTTATATAAATTTAGTTTTTTTTTTTTTTTTTTTTTTTTTTTTTTTTTTTTTATCAAAAGTACAAAACAATTAACAATGTTATGTTACTCGCCAAACTGCGATAACAGTTTGTTGGCGAGACCGCGCTCATTTTAACTAATGTGTTAAGTACCTATGTTAAAACTATGTTAGGTATGCTATATGAACTACATAGGTACTTATAATCTTAAACACTAAATTACACACTAAACATGATAATGCATGAACACTTCACTCCTGCACTTACAGTGCTTTACTTTTACAATTAGGTGTTTATTTGTGAAAAGATTCTTTTTTACCTATGTAAGTATTAATGTAATTTTTCCAAAAATGTATTTTTTAATCTACTTTTTAATTCAACTTTGCTGCACTTTTTTTCTTCTCTTAACCAATCAGTCTCGTTATATATTTTTGGTATCATAAATATATTAGCTCTTTTGCCATAGTAGTTTTTAGCAGAATTCTGTACATATTTCTTTGCCCTTACATTTTTAGTTCTATATTTATTTTGTTTTAAAACCTTATACTCATTATTAAAATAGTTTTCTACAGCTATCACATATTGCGCCCTTTGATGTATAGGTAATATTTTACATATCTTGTATAACCTGTCATAATCGCCTCTAAGGTTATTTTTAGTTTTTTTACTGACAAGGTATTTCATAGATCTTATTTGTAATCTTTTAATTTCATTTAAATATGTTGGGAAAGTTCGACCATAAACACTAAGCCCATAACCAATAACAGAGTCGGCTAACGCATAATAAACAACAAACATGGTTTTTTTACTAACTATTCTATTTAAGTGATACAGCTTACTTAGAACTGAGCGAAGCCTAGAACAAACTGCAGTGACATGTGCTTTCCAATTGAAATTATTATCAATATGCATGCCTAAATACTTATACGTCTGCACGTATTCTAACGGTTCACAGTTACAATTGTTATTTGAATTTGAATTACAATTGTTATTTGAATGGTTGTGTAAACAGTCGTACCCGTGACCGATGACACCAAAGTCTTTATAGTTGACATAAGGAGCCTTGCGATTGTATGGAGAGTAAATGTGCATACATTTAGTTTTTGTTAAATTGATAATAATTCCGTTATCATGGGCCCATTTAATTACATTGTCAAGATCACTCTGAATATTTTTATGAGCTTCCGTCATATCTGCATGTGAATACAGTAAACACATATCATCCGCATACATGTATACTTTACAATTACGCACGACGTTGACAACACTGTTAACGAGCATCACGTAGCCGACAGGGCCATACACCGATCCGGTCGGCACCCCGAGCGTGACGTCACACTCCGCGCCCGTGGTGCCGGCGAGGGTCGTGCGCATGCTCCTGCCCGCCAGGTAGCTGCGGAACCAGTCGTTGACGGGGCCGGCGATGCCACATTCTCTCATCGCCTGGAGCAGCACTTCGTGGTCCAGGGTATCGAACGCTTTTTTGTAGTCTATAAAAAGCGCCAGAACTTGCTTACCTTCGTTCAATCGGCTGTTTATTTCGTCTGAGAACTGCGCCAGCGCCGACCCCGTGCAACGGCCTCTTCTAAACCCGTGCTGCGCATCCGCAAGTATGTTCTGTTTCTCCAGAAAACCTGTTATTTGTCCGACGACTACTTTTTCAACAATTTTGTTTATTACCGATAGGATTGCAATTGGCCTGTAGTTAGTATATTCTAAGTGATTACCGTTTTTATAAATAGGTCTGATAATAGATTTTTTCAGGTTTTCTGGATAAACGCCTTTCAACACACACATATTAACAAAATTAGCCAAAATGGGACATAACTGCTTCTTAATATATTTAATATCTTGCACTCTAATCAGATCAATGCCTGGCGCTTTTTTTATGCTTAAGTTAGTAACTATTTTTTCAATATCAATAGCCGACACTTTTGTATACCTAAAAGACAGTATCTACTTTTTTAACATAAGAATTACGATCCAGAAATTTATAGTTACATGTGTGTTTTATATTCAAAATTTCACGAGTAAATGTTTCCGAGAATCTATTACATATATTATAAATACTATCTGATTTTCCCAAGTATCGCATAACTACCTCGTCCACATTCAATTTAATTCGCCCTAACCAGTTGTTAATTGTATTCCAAATTTTTTTATAATCATTTTGACAATCTTTAATTTCTTGTCTGCGGTACTTATTTCTTGCAATATTTATTTGTTTATTTACCTTATTTCGATACTTAGTGTATTCTAACCGTTTATTCATATTATTTGGTGCCGCCCTCCACGCTCGAAATAATTCGTCCCTTTTAGTTGTCATAATAAATAATTTTACTCCCCCATTTTTGAAAAAGGACTATATTAGCCTCAGCCGGAATGGCAATTGCAGGCTTCGTATTATAATTAAACGGACTCGCAAGCTCGTCCGTTTAAACAAATACTCAGCCTGCAATTGCTTCCTTCCCGGCCACGGCAATAATGTACTATTTTAGGTTAGCATGGTATAAATATTATAATTAGAAACACTGGATTTCCTTAACTGAGACCAGTGCTAGAAGCTGTGGGTGTTAAGAGGCTAGGGAACCACTTTCATTAAATTGAACCTTGTACGTATTAATCGGTCTAATTATTAAATAGCAACGCGTCAGCATAATTTTTAGTTGCAGAGCAGAAAGATCTGAAGTCTTATTACTTTATGCTCATACCTAACTAAACATCCAGTGTACTTAAGTAACACCTAGAAAGTTTAGTATGTATAACTGATTTATGGACAGTATATTACACTGTTATTTATATTAATGTATGCCTAACCTAGAGACTGCCGTTCCCACAGTCAAACTGTTACTAAAGTTTTGTGGGGCTATGTTTTAATTTTTAGTATTAATAAATTGTAATATTAAATAAATTCTTACCAACTTAGATTAAGACTTACTAACATTATATGGATATTGCAAAATCTGAAATAAAAAATATTTAATTTTAATTTTATTCAACAGAAAATATTTGGTCCGCGATTTGAGTTGAGTTACCTACAAAATGTGGACACATTTAAAATAGTAACCGTGTTTGAGTCGAACACTGGCTTATGGCCTAATGGTGAGTATCTACCGGAGGCGCTCATCGCTATGTGCGAGGAAAACAATCACCATCTCGTTGTTTAGGGTTCCGTACCCAAAGGGTAAAACGGGGCTAACGGGACTAAGGCTCCGCTGTCCGTCCGTCCGTCCGTCCGGCCGACTGTCACCAGGCTGTATCTCCTGAACCGTGATAGTTAGGCAGTTGAAATTTTCACACATGATGTGTTCCTGTTGCCGCTATAACAACAAATACTAAAAACAGAATAAAATATATTATAAAACAGAATTATACAACAAACGTGATTTTTTTGCCGTTTTTATAGATAATGGTATGGAACCCTTCGTGCGCGAGTCCGACTCGCACTTGGCCGGGTTTTTTTGTTGCCCTGTATGGCCTGCAGTGCGGCCGGTCACAGATTTGCTGCGGGATCACCTCCCTGGGGGCCTAAAGGGCCGCCCAGAGGGAAACAGATCTGTTGGATTCGATACCCAGTATACTCACTATAAGGGTGAGTCATTCAAAGCGGTTAATGTTGCAAAGAGCTTCGGTCCCCTTCCCCGGAACATTAAAAATAATAACCAGACTTGAAAACAAAAGCAAGATTGACGTTGAGGAAATCATTTATCAACGTATTACCAGTATATTAAAGGCCTGGAAGCCATTGTTCGCTATCAGTAAGCAATATTTCAATAAGGCAGGCTCACGTGCTAAATTGATTTACTGCGGAGTGATTTACGGGATAAAGTGTGTTGTACACTGTCAGCAGTTAGGCTTGTTTTTTTCTTGTTATACAAGGTGTAACAAAAATAGCGTCGATCCGATAAGGGCATAAGAGGCATCGTGGTCTGATAAGAAAACACTAAAATAAAAACAATTTTGACGCGATTTTTCGAAGCTATTTATGTTACACCTTGTATTAGGGAGTCAATATAGTGAGTAAGCCGTCTAAGCCCATTAAGGTCTAGTTTTCCCTCTGGGTTAGGATGAGAGAGACCTGGGTCAGAAGGCACTCGCTTTCGTAAAACTAGTGCCGACGCCAAATCTCGGACTAGGTTCCAAAGCGCTGAAATGTTCGAGAAAATAATGATGACGAGACTCGGGTATAGAATGATTACTTCATGGAATACATGGCTTTTTATAGTGTCTGTGTCGCTGTGTGAGTGAACACTTACATAGACTTAACCGTCTAGTTTTACTGCTAATGGGTTTTGATCACAGATATAGGAAACAAGGAGATCGGACATGCCGGGCGATTTGTATTGAATATGCCTGTCGCAAGTTCTCGAATTCGTGGTTTTATTTGAAATAAATAGTGTTTATAGTATTTACCTGTGAAAAGTGATCCCATTGGTGTGGAAATTAATCAAATCAGTGCGATGTTTGCAAGTAATTATTGCACAACTCGGCATTTTGGAAAAAAAGGAACTTTCTCGGTGGACAACGGACGGTGAAGTGGGGGCGGAGTATGCCCAATGAGCTAACATGTGCGACACAGCCGCCGGGGGCTTGTCCACTCTATAGTATTATATGCTCTGAGGTTTTGATAGTGATAGATTGAATTACATCGCGTGGGGGGAATTATCTGTAACTTGATTATGATTATACATACGATGGAAGATATGGTGTCATGTCGTCCTTGACGCGGACCCCGGGCTCTTTTAGGGTACAACCGGGAATATCGCTAGGTGGAAGATGCATATCATGTATGGCAGTTAAACTGATTCGTAGCTTAACTCAGCTCAGCTCAGCTCACTCGTAACCAATGCGCGAAGCGACATAGACGCGTTGATGTATAATTAATTTTTAATTGCGAAATTAGCGCGGCTCGGCCGCTGCTAACGATTTAAAGATATGAGTGTCGCCAATCAAGGTGACCCCATAGTGAACGAGGTCCTCGCCTTTCTGCAAGAAAAACTACTGCTGGAAGGGCGGATGGACACGGTCTCCGCTATTCAGATCTGTTCGTCGAGTTTTACTGTCGACGACATCTGCGCAGCAAAGAAGGTGCTGTTCAAGTCCCTTGGCATCGTCGGCACGTATGTACCTCACCGGAGAGGAGACACAGCCGGGAAGAAGACCCTAGAGGATATCATAGATGTTCCGAGGGAGAACGAACACGTCATGCCGGAGTTCGTGGCGACGGGAGTCTCCAGCCCCCCTATTCTATAACTTGTTTTAAGCTCACCTCAACGCTCACCCACAAATATATCTTGACACCGCGATGCGTAGTAACTAAGCGTAGCTAGAGGTCTAGCTTCGTGACGGGTGACCGGCGGGGTGAGGCGCATGAGCGCGTAGCGAATAACAGCCCAGATTGCCGTCCTACATACCGGACCATGTCGACGTAACCAGCTTGCTGAAGGATATTGTGGTTCTTAAAGCAAGTTTAGCCGAAATAATGACAAAATTTGAAGCCTCGGAAGCAACTATCACCGATCTGCGCAACGAAGTTATTAGTTTGCGTAATAGCGCCCCAGTCAAAGGCATCAAATTTCAAGTGCAATGACTGTCTCGGTCTAGCGTCAATGTATCGGCGTCAAGTTTCGAGTCGGTTACTTTGCGTGTTGCTGACACAGCTCGTGTCGCAGCCGCCGCTCCGCCGCCCGCGTGCCCCCCGCGCGCGCGGCCTCCCCCCGCCTCCTCGAAGTCACGTCATCGCTTTGCTGACGTCGTTGCCGGTCAGCCTGTCGCAGCCAACCGGAGAAGCGCACCTTCAAGAGTGCGTGAAGCCGGGGTTCCTCCAAAAGAGAAGCCCCCTCGCACCGATGTGGATAAGGAGGGTTTCACGTTGGTGTCTAGTAAGCGCAAGCCGCGAAAGAGCCAGTGTGGTACAGCAGAGCCAGTTGGTTCGGGCCTGCGGGTTGCCACACCGAGTAAAGCGTTGTACGTGTCGCGCCTGCATTACTCCGCCACGGCTGATGACGTGGTGGAGTATATTCACCAGAAGACGGGCTACTCGCTGAGGATTTTCCAGCTGTGTTCGCGCCACTACGTGCACTTCAGCTCGTTTGTAGTGCGCGTGCCGCGGCCGCTGCAGGAGACCATCGCGTGTGCTAACTTCTGGCCGAAGGGTGTCGTGTTTCGGCGGTTCCGGGGCAACCTACCGAACTCTACGAGTACACCGGACTTGACGACGCAACGGAGCCACACTGTTTTGTCGCCTAAATAATAATTAGTTTTTTAATATTACATTGTATGTATATTAGTCTGTAAGGTATTTGTAACTATGGGCCTTAGTTGCCTGAAATAAATGTTTTATTATTATTATTATATTATTATTAACATAAAATTAAAAGGCTTTTTAACTTATTAAAACATAATCTGATACAACAGCAGGGTGTTAACTAACAGATAGGTATCAAGGTATCAAGAATTGGGTCGTTTACCTTATTAGTTAAGTAGTACATAGGTTAATCAACTATTTCTTGTTCTTATTCTGCATCGATATACCTACAGGAGACATGAGGGAGCTCCTTACATAAATGGTTAAAAACCACAAATATAGATATAGGTACACTAGATAACTTAAGCACCTCAATCTGTATGAAAACCGACCGTGTCACTTTTTTCTACCTACTGTGACGTCACACGGGCGATTAGTTATGTGAATTCCCCTTTGCCGCGCCAAACTTAAGCACCTCAATAGGTATGAAAACCGACCGTGTCACTTTTTTCTACCTACTGTGACGTCACACGGGCGATTAGTGATGTGAATTCCCCTTTGCCGCGCAAAATCGATTTCGGAAGATTAAAACCCCTAAAATCACAGTATTCAAAAGCGACCCATGAGACAACTAGCAATAAAAAAGTTGATTCACCCAAATATGAATCATCAGGAGGTTTGTATGTTTTGTAACACATGTTTCTGCCGCTCACAGTGGCTGCAAGCCTAAGGCTTTTAAACGCAAATATGTTTACCTTCCCTCGCTGTAAGTAGGTATTGAAGATAGAATGTCTTACAATTTGTTCGTTTTCGCGGTACACTGCATTATTTCAGTACCTAACGCTTTTTCGTATGCCGACAAAATACTGTCATATTTCTTGTTAAATAAGTTTGGTGTCAGACAATTTTCTTTTAGAATAAACATGAATCTTATTTCAATGCGGTTGATAGGTGCCTACCTACATACTTACAATTAGCATCAGGTACTTTGTTCACAGCAGCCCAAAATAAAACAACTTGAAGTTGAAGCTTGACTAAACAAATACATTAAATCCACAGGTACTCGTACGCTATTCAGGAGTGACGCGGACAGTACAGCGCCATCTAGCAAGTAACTCAACCAATATATACATGTAGACTTTCAAGCTAATAGTACGGCAGTTTCAGGTGATGATGTGAACACGCTGGATAAAGCACCAAATTTTTTTCAGGTACTTGTTAGGTCCATAGCTATAAGTTTTTGATAGGAACCAACTCCTCCGTCAGCCATCTTTAATTTTATGGCGGTTATTTTGAATTATACGTACGAGTATAGACTATAGCATTAATATCTCGAGTTCTTGGTGTCTTAATATGTATATCATCAGGGAATTCAACTAGATATAAGTATTTACCCACATAACACTGCATATACATGTAAAACATCTTTGTTCTTAGAGTTGGTTTAAGTTTTACACTATAAGGATAATTACTGCGCGGTTGAACACTTCCAATTTAGGGGATTATATCACGGAGCACAAACTACTTCCATTTAACTTTTAACTAAAGCCGGATTCATACTCACGTAACGTCGGGTCGTGACGCGACAGAACGATATTGGTTTCATACATTCAGTAAGGTCACAGATGTAATACCTAGTACAAGTACAGAAAATGCACTTCCTAACAAAAACGGCGTTTAGGCATAAGAAACGTGCCAACTCTGTGCATCTCTATCTATCGTATAACTTGTATTCATTTACACACGGCACGTGTAGCCCTAGGGCTGTCACGCCAAGAATACATCAATGAAGGCAAAAAATGTTCTAGCTCATCAGATGTCGCTTAAGTAAAGCGGATTAATTTAGTACATGCTACTTCACATGTATGTCAGTGTCATTATAAGTAATACCACACGTTAAATTTATCTGCCACTTGTCTATTTACTATTAACTAATTCAATTTTACTTTTGAAATTATAATTCACAAGTAAGTTCAAAAAGCATACGGTTTTATGAAGATACTCTGTTTAGTGTTCCGTAGGTACTTTTATATAAAAAAAAATTAAGAGTATATCTAGCTCAAAAAGTTTGCTTTATCACCGGAAAAGTGCTCCTTACACAAAACGACGTGACTGCCATGATTTTCCTATGAGGATACGTTCTTCTATATTGGAATTGAAGACATTATTTGGTAAAGTACTTCATATAGGTTAGGAAAGGATAGGATAGACAACAGACACACATGTTTTATAAAAATAACGCGCGTCGTCAAGTCGTCACGACGCACGCGTGCTCGCTCGCGCGGTGCCGGCCCTCGACTGACTGGCGGCCCGGGGCCTCGCGAGCGATAGGTGTCTAACGCGCCCCGCCCCGCCCACTGCAAGCCCCCTGCTGACGGCTGCTCCTTTTGTGTTAGAGGTCAGAACGCATCAGAGAGCACCACGTAAGATAAGTATGAATCCGGCTTAAAAATCCGTGCAGTGCAAAATGCACCTAACAAAATTACAGATAGAGTCTACTGTAGGGTGTAGGTTCATCATTATCTAGGCTATAACATTGTCTTCGGGCTCCTTCGGATATTTATTATTTATTAATCCAACCTTACTCCTAATTTACCAATAAAGCAACCAGATAATCCCATTGAGCGAAAACAATTAGATTATCATAATAATGTCCTTGATTAACCTACTTACTGCAAAATGCACACTCCTAACCAGAAAGCTACCATTGATATTGCTTTGTAATAAATGTCAACCTAAATTCTCATAATCTTGGGACTATAGCTCTTAAGGCATTGTAATAAAGACACTCATTATTAAGCGTTATATAGCCTCAAACGAAGAACGCATTAAGTACCTAAGGGCATCATATGTTGATAATACTTGTTGTAAATGTTGGAGAGGGTTCTTATTAGGGCTGGATAAGTGAGGACCAATCAGAGGGCTGCCTTTATGGGCTATAAAAACGCTTCGGGAGCGAAGCAATTATCCCCATTTGAAATCTTATGCTTTATTTTTAGGAGGCTTTCTTATGGTGGTGCTGAGCTTTATGGATATAAAAATGAAATAATTAAAGATGTGTAAATATTTCACTCTAAGATATTATTTTATAAGATATTGAAAAATATGTAGAAGTCCTTTTGTACATATTACGGGCGGTATAAAAGGAAGCATCTGATCGCACATTCAGCTTCCTTGTCTGTAGCTCAAATACGAGCGATAAAAACCTGCGTTCTGCCTTTTTTTTTATTATGCTGCTGGAGGTGTGTAGTATAAGATTTTTTTATTTTGCAAAATGTAAACTTTAACGTAAATTTAACCAATGATCAATGTACAGTTAAATGTTATTGTCGACCATTAGTTATTAATAGATTATCAACCCGAGGTTGATGTGGGTGGCATTATTAACATGTTCACTAGGTATATTTTCTATTCAGAACTAAGCTTTATTAGATATTGAATGGGTCTTTTGTTATTTAGTGAAGTTATTTATCGTTTCAGAAACATTCATGCTCACAATAGTTATTTTATCTACGCAACTGATTCCAAGTTACAAATAAATAGTTTTGAATGATTTGTTATTGTTAGGGTTCCGTACCCAAAGGATAAAAACGAGATCTTATTACTAAGGCTCCGCTGTCTGTCTGTACGTCTGTCACCAGGCTGTATCTCATGAACCGTGATAGTTAGACAGTTGAAATTTTCACAGATGACGTATTTCTGTTGCCGCTATAACAACAAATACTAAAAAACCGGCCAAGGGCGAGTCGGAGTGGGGCTCCCATACAACATACATGATTTTTTGCCGTTTTTATAGATAATGGTACCCTTCGTGCGCGAGTCCGACTCGCACTTTGCCGGTTTTTATTTTAAGCTTGACTATTGTATTTTCTCCATTCAGAACAACGTATTATCTTTACACCATTTCATTAAAAACCGAACCCGGCGCGAACTTTCTTCTAAACTACGAACTTTGGTAATCGTAGTACCTATACCCAGTTTTGTAGCAAGGGGCTGAAGGTCTGTTTTTAATTCACATTTCACATTTCAATGTGTTTTTCGCGCTCGCTTTCACGCGGCAACTAACGTGCCATTCGTGTTAGAAATCATTTTTTTCGCATTTCAATTCCAATTCAATACCCAAACTATGAAACCGTCATTCAGGACTTCATTTAACAATCATTAATTAGTCATTACATAGAGCCCATTAGGCAAGGTAGAAAAAAAGGCGTTTTCGAAATAAAACTTAGGCGAACTGAATCATTCGGGATTTTTTTGAATCCTCTACTTAGCCGCTCAAAGTCCTATTAAAAGGCATCCTCTACTTTAATAGAATCAAAACCTTTCTAAATCGGAACAGAATACATTTGTTTTGACACGTTCGATTTTAAAATGAAGCTAACAATTGCGCAGTGATACAAATGCCATTACCATTTTTCTTGTAGATTAGACATTGCTAAATGCAGACCACTAACTGGGGAAGCGAGATATACCATCTCGCTTTAATCACGAGCAAATTAGCCAGTTCTAAAGGCCGCTTATGGTGCGCGGTTAGAGATTATGCCAAAAGTTCACCAAACCATGTTAGAACGAGCCCATGAAACTTATTGAAATGCGACGTAAATGCGAAAGTGGTGAACTGAATTGCCGCCCTGCCCTCACTCGCCGACGAGTGCCATGGTCTTCTCAAAGAAAATGGCTTATGTTACTGATAAAATCGTTGGTTGTTACGGCTTTTCCTTTTTATCTAGTGCAGTATGGGTAAAGTGTAGCATTCCACTCCGATTCTTAGCGAGGTCTTTGACCTATATATTTTATGTGACATTGGATTTAAATAGGACACTGCGTTCGACTTATTGTATTTAGGTACTTAGGTCATGGTTTGTTAAGGGGCTCCCATACGCCAATGACCTTCGATCTGAATCCCTTAGTTTTCTAATTTTTTTTGTAGCTTATTATACTAACAACAACGGCTTTAAGCAATATAGTATCCCATATTTACTTCAAAGTCGAGATATTTGGCATAAAAGTTGAACAATTTTAGGCCCAAAAACTGGTTTTCTGGCCATAACTTTTGTGTTAATTCGTTTTAAATGAAAACCCTAGACACGTTTTTAGAGACACGTCAAAGAGAAACCCAAATATATAGTTTTCGTATATGTTAGATCTTTCACGACAATAGAGATACGAAATAAGTGTTTTTTTAGACAATGTATAAAAAATTCATACAAAATGAATTATTCATTTCTTTCAAAATCCGGTAGACAAAAGTGAAGATAAAACATTGAAGAACCGATAGCCGTTTGGATTATAATTCTATCTGTAGTGCAAAAGTAGGAGATACGATTCAAAACTTGTCAAAAATCGATGACAACCTCTACCCTTTGCATATTACTGCCCTCTTCTACGCCACAGGGTGGATAACCCGGTTGTCTTGGTCCAGTTGGATTTATTTGTACCTGAGAACTTTACAAAGGACGTGAGAAAAGGAAGGCGGGTAAGGAACCTTTTCGCGTATACGGGGAAAACTCGCCATTTGCAAGCAGCTGCCAAAGTTACAGTATTACTCTAATGAGTTCTGAATGAGTACTGGGTTAAAATACTGTTTGGTTTCCGGCCGGATACTATGCCACAATTCGGTATTCGGCCGGATAATAAAATAGGGGCCGGATATCCGTTGCATCTCTACATCTTTTGGTCGTTTTGGGTATCTGTGAGTCCATAAGAGTATAACAGCGACTAGTTTCCGACCTGGATATGGCGGATCTCATTGCGTACACAGAAAAAAAAACATTTCTTAAATCAATGCAAATATCGTTGATCCAAGACAATATTGTCTTCCATATAAGTAACACAGTATTGTTTCAAATGTAAAATAATATATTGTTAAGATTGTTGTATTCATCTGAAAGAATATATTGTTAATAGAAGATTTAGAGTAGGGTCATTTCGCCGGTTAGCGACCACCTGATTTAATGTGCCGGTTGGCGACCACTTAAGCGGAGTTGGTGAACTGAAAGGATATTTTCTCGGTTTTTTAGTAGATTTCTATTCTAAAACAACAAAAAAATGCATGTACAAGTAATTGTCTCAATAGGGTGTGTATAATTGATGTTATCTTAAATACAAAAAACCTTCACCTTCAGGTGGTCGCTAACTAAAGGTGGTCGCGTAACCAGCGAAATGACCCTATGTGTTTGTTACCTCAAGCATATAAATTGTCTTAATGTAAATTAATTTACTTGATTCAAGAAATAACTTTGACAATTTAAATTTTACATTGAATTAACCTGAAACTGTTACTTGAAGTATACATTCTTAGTCCAAGAATATATTTTTTTAAACTCCGTAACAATATTCAATTTCTTGGTTTAAGAAATGATTTTTTTCTGTGTATACAAAGTTTCATGTTATTCTAGCATGGCCTTTTAAAATGAGAATCCAATTACGTTTGTGTGGAGAGACGAGCATCCTGGCGATCGGACTACCTAATCTGCCATATCCATACTAATCCATACTTATAATATTATAAATATGAAATATCCATCCATACTAATATTATAAATGCGAAAGTGTGTCTGTCTGTCTGTCACCTCTTCACGCTTAAACCGCTGAACCGATTGCGATGAAATTTGGTATGGAGATAGTTTGAATCCCGGGGAAGGACATAGGATAGTTTTCATTCTGGAAATCACCCCCTAAGGGGATGAAATGGGGGGTTGAAGTTTGTATGGAGCTGCGATATAAACGATTTCCACGCGGACGGAGTCGCGGGCAGAAGCTAGTAATATTATAAATGCGAAAGTGTGTCTGTCTGTTACCTTTTCACGCTTAAACCGCTGAACCGATTTGGATGAAATTTGGTATAGAGATAGTTTGAGTCCTGGGAAAGGTCATAGTATAGTTTTTATACCGGAAATCATCCCCCAAGGGGATGAAGGGGGGGGTGAAAGTTTGTATGGAGCTACGATATAAACGAGTTCCACGCGGCGGACGGAGTCGCGGGCAGAAGCTAGTTGTTTAATATTTGAGTACCTATAACTTTTTCTACTTTATCCTTAACTTGTCCTTTTGATCCAACCTAAATCTTTTATTGCGTCGCTGTAAAATAAAACATTAATTGTCGCTCTCACAGCTCTTTCCGAGCCTCGCCACATGTTCTGCCCATAAAGAAATCCTCGCTCGGAATGGCGGACAGTAAAACTTTTATTTCAAGAAATTGCGACGCTACAATTCGAAGGTATGAGATAATAAAGAGAAGAATAATATGTAGCCGTGGAATTCTCTGTCTGCAGTTTTAACGGATTTATTTCGTGTTCATGAAAATATTCCAGAGTTTACACAAATGTTAGTTGAATAGTTCTCCAGCTTTATTGAACTTCGTTAAATGTTCTTTATTTTATTGTTTTGGCACTGGTACAAATGGACCATTAATTGGCGTCGTCTATAGGCAATGGTGGAGAAAATCTTAGTACGATAACATCCCAACTTATTGTTTGGTTTTGTGTGCTTTCGTCGAGAAATCGTAAACTTTTCCTGATTTTTAGTAGACGCTAAATCTTGTCTTTTTTGCTTCTAAGCTTGCCAACCGCAGTTGTTAAGGATACAGTGTGATTGCAAAGAGGTTAAATCTGAGAGAAAAGTCTTGCATTCCAACTTAATTTCGTTAATCATTCTATATCATGCTTAAAAATCTACTATTTCATACGAAAACTAAAAAAAAACATCGTTCTTCCGACCAAACTGAATAATGTAAAAATTAAGGCTAGGCTGGACCCATAGTAAAAGTTGTTCATGTTCAGAATCATGGATAAATTAATATTCTAACCATCATGACAAATCCCGAAATCAATGAAGGGTTCCCTAAAGTCACCCTGTATATAAACAATATGATACAGCGAGAAAGAATATAATGGAAAAATAAACCATCTTCGTCTGTAGTCCCCGACAGGACTCGAACCTGCGATCTCTCTATTAACGCTAGAAAGAAAGAAAGAAAGATACATTTATTCGTGACAAACACAAGGCAATTTACATACATTGACAATAACGTAATTTGCCACGAAATGGTCGCAACTCAGCGTAATGCTGGCGGAGCCAGCGCTGGTCTTCCGTTGCGACCATTTGGTGATGTCACGGCATAGTGACGAAACGTACACATACAACCAAGAAAAACGCCTTATGGCTGAAAAACGCGAATCAGGGTCGCTCGAACATAAAAAATAAAATAAAAAATTAAACTATCTATGATTACCTTAAGCTAAGTGACAGTGACACATGACGTAATATATATGAATTTACACGAAAAGTAATTAGGTCTCGGCCAAAAGAAAAAAAACAGAAAAGAAACTACACATTTAACACTTCAATTTATTGCGAAGTGTGTGTTATACCAATATATGGAAAGATACATAGTCACGTCAGTGAGTCACAAATATGGTGTGCTTTGACCACTAAGCTCACCCTGTATATATTATTATTAAACTCTAATAAACACATCAGAAGACTGAATCTTTAACCATATTAATCATTCTGCGAGCCCATCACGTCGTAAGGTACCGCGATTAATGTTCGCCGTCACAACTCGATGGAATTGAAACCCGTGTAATGCGCTTAAAGGTATCAGGTTGGTACTCGGCTGAATTCACCTGCAATGATGCGCGATGCTGAATGTAAATACAACAGCGACTAATGAGCGTTTGGGTTTTGTGTTTATTCGTTTTGATTGATGACGGCAATGACAAGGGTTTTAAAGTTTATATGGCTGCAGAAATGATTTAAAGCAAACGAAATTGTGGAATATTTTTCTTCTTTATAAACGAATCTATCTTACGTACGAAATAGCATTTGAATTTAACAGTTGCATAGCTTTACGGCGAAGGAAAACATCGTGAAGAAACCGGTCTAAGCCCAACCAGCTGGTCGATTAGGTACGTAATGTATTGTACGCGCGTCAGTACCTAGAGCTATATGTTACTATTTGTAAGCGAAAATTACAGTTGAGTTGTCCTAACGTACGATCGAATAGTTAGATCCCCCCCAGGTCTAGTTTTTCCTCTGGCCAAGTCACTTTCGTAAAACGAGAGCCTACGCCAAATCTTAAAATTGGGGGTAAAGTGGACCCCGGGATCCTTTAGGCTTATCAACCGGGAAACCACCCGAGGATGATGATAAACCAATCTACCTTACTATGCGCTACGCATCCACGAGGTCTATTTTTAACCCCCGACGCAAAGAGAGGGGTGTTATTAGTTTAACGTGTCTGTGTATCTGTCTGGGATATCGTAGCTCCCAAACGAATTAACCGATTTTCGTTTACTTTCTTTGTGTCATAGATAATTTTATCCCGAATTGGATATATGATTGGAAATATTGGACTTTGAAATGAAAATGTCGGGGGTTTCTCAACTTTTCTAAGTTTTAGTTATTACCTGACTACAGCAACCCTTAAACAGCTAGCTGGATTTTAACACTGAATGTCTAATATTTGACGACCGGTTAGCCTAGTGGGTATTGACGCTGCCTACGAAGCTGAAGGTCCTGGGTTCGAATCCCGGTAAGGGCAAATATTTGTGTGATGAGCATGAATATTTGTTTCTGAGTCATGGAAGTTTTCTATGTATTTAAGTATTTATATCTATTATATATATATATCGCCCTCTAGTACCCATAATACAAGCCTTACTGAGCTTACTATGGGACTAGGTTGATTTGTGTAAGATTGTCTCCTAATATTTATTTATTTATTTATTATTTATTTATTTATTTGAAAAAAAAAAAAAAAATAATCTTATGATTTCCTTTGTTATTCGCCACGCTACGAGCTACGCTAGGAGCTACGGTAGCCTAGTGGTTCAGGCATGCGGCTGTCAAGCGGCGGTCGTGTGTTCGAATTCCGGCTCGTACCAATGACTTTTTCGGAACTTATGTAAGGAATATTTTCCGTTAGCTTTTCGGTGAAGGAATACATCGTGAGGACACCGGTCTGATCCCAATAAGGTCTAGTTTTCCCTCTGGGTTGGAAGGTCAGATGGCAGTCGCTTGTAAAACTAGTGCCTATGCCAAATCTTGGGATCAGGTGTCCAAGCGGACCCGGTTGTCCCTTTGGGGGACAACCGGGAATGACGCTAAGAGGGTGATGATTCGCCAAATCGCATGATATTTGGATTTTTATGTGTCTTCCAATTATTTCCACGCGTCCAGGACTAGCGTAGCAAAACAGTGCACAAATTACATGAATGAAAATACGATGCGAACGCGATAGGCTATAACCATCAGCTGGCTCTACTTGGCTTCTATTTAATACGCGGGTGTTAAGTTAACTAAAGTTACTGAAACTTGAATACTTGAACAAAGAACGAGTTGACTTGAAAGTCGGTCGAATGTCTCTTCAGCTCTGCGATTCACATAATAATTCTGTGCGAGATCCCCAGCATAACCTGAGCTCGATATTCGTATCGACTTATAGTAATAGGAGGTCACCTTATATATTGTCTCAGTGTTGAAAATACGAAGAGGTAAAGTTGACGCGACGTATTGATATTGATACGGGTAGACTTAAGGTAAACGTCCGAGTGCTCGACGCTGGACTAGTAGTATTCTATGCCAATACAATATGGGTTAAATTCGAACTAGGAGGATCTTTCTATATTCGAATTTAAGCCATGTCACTATATTGCGTGGCCTTGTTTTGTTACGAGGTCGCAGTGTAGACGCCAGCGAGCAGCGGACATTCATGCGTTTTTTTTCTAATGTACTGTTTCCCGTTTCCCCGCTGCTCACTGCCGTCCGGACTGTGGCCTTAGGCGAGCGTGGTATTTAGACAAACAGTATCCACTTCCTCATTTGGCGGTGCAGTCGGTGCGGTTTCAGTAAGCTGTCAATATCACGTCAGTATTTAGAAATTAGTTTGTCACGTGATACTTTGGGAAAACGACTACTCTCAAATTATTCTAGTTTCTACAAGTTTATACGAGAAAATGAGGAATTTCGCGCAAATGGAAAACCAATTTGTGAAAGATTGTTACATAAGTTTATCTCCACGCCCTTAGCCTGCGAATGTCAAAAGACGTTTTGTACAACGATAAGTCTGTTAGAAGGTTTGTTTTAAATCGTAGGTAGGTTACTTTGCCGACAAATGCTGAAATGTTGTCAACTGTTGATCCAAATACACGCCAGCCGTGCATCTGGCAGGCCAAGGCCGGGTGACAATAGGCGCAGTTGGAGTAACCCTTCTCTTTGTCGGGACTTGATTGAGATAAGTGAACGTGAATTGAAATTTCGGAATCCGTTTAGAGAATTTAATGTACATAGGTAAAATGTACACCTAAATACATACGATGATTATTTGAGGGCCTTTATATGCCGCTTCGACCAGCAAGTGATCTATTGTGGCAGCCCTTTTTTAGATTTCACCGTCAAGGTCCGTTGCCTCTAGGAAATTCCAGATTCTTTGGGCGGTGATATGTTGTACCTCTTCTGGGTGCACGATGTGCCGCCCTAGGTAGGTACTTCTTTTGTGCATGAGTGTTCCGCAGGAGCAGAGAACATACATACGATGGCGTTTAACCTCCTGGATCCCCCGGTCCTCACTTGAGAACATAACATTTAAAAAAATCTGCAGTCAAACGTCAATCCGTTTTAACAAGTTTACACGCAGAGAACGTTTCCAAACGAAACTGTCAACCTGAAAAATAAACACCCAGTCGCAAATGGCCAATCAGCGATCAGTTTTGCGAGGGGAAAACTCTATGGTTTTTTTTACTAATTTTCCGACATCAAGAGATGTAGGTACTTATCAGTTTTCGCACAATCGATTTCTCCAGGATACAGGAGGTTAATCAAAGCAAAATGAAAATAAACTTACTTTATTACTTTTAAAATTTCTCGTTTGTCCCATGAGTGAAGGTAAACTCGTTTCCTTCTATAACTAGTGGCGCTGTAAGCTGAATAATAAATCTCGAGACTGTGTTTTATTTCTTTATTCGAAAAACTGAATCTACTAAAAATGTCTTTATGATTAATGTCTTGGTATATGTCGATATGAACCGCCTCCAAAACGTTTTTACGCGAATCGGTTGAGAGATTCGACTTGTAGAGAACAGCCGGACAGACAAAATAGACAAAATATTTTTTGCCAAGCGGAAACGAAGAGCTTCGTTCGCTTCGCTCGTTCGTTCTATTTAGGTCGTTTAGGTTCTTATAAAAAGGTAAAATTTGTAGCTTTGTGAGTTTTCCGATTTAAATTATCTTTACGAATTTTAACTTCTGACATTCCTTTCACTATAACCAGGGAGCGTACATTTCATGCCATTTTCGTCATAATGACGTATTCATATAAACACACAGGATGATTCAAAAAACGAAGTGACACGACTTAGTAACCGTAAACGTATTTAGTAACTAATATTTTATTTTATTTTTAATTACTTATAGTCCACAACAACGTGTCTATCGATGCTACCATGAAATTGGTCAAGTCCATGTTAAAATCAAACTGTGTTTCTTTATGTTCCTCATGTTCTTTGTGTTTTATTGTTTGCAAATGTAATTTGATGTTGCTTGCTTTTTGACAGCAGGAACAATAAATTTGTTTATTATCTATAACTAAACATGGATTTATTTGGCACAATAATTTTATAGCCTCCATGGCGACCTAGGCCACTAGCAAAGCATTAAGTTTTCTGATCTTAATAAATTTAACTGAAATGTTGTTTCCGCATGTCTCCTATTTGTGACAAAGAGTAAACTTTGATGTGACAATGTCAGATAAAGTTCTTTCAATGTCCGTCTCAAGTGTCAATATATTAGATCTACTTAAACGGAAGAGGTTGATTAGATAACAGTGATTGATTAATCATTGATTAATCACATTTTCCATTATTGGGTACGGATAAATAAACGTTCGTTATGCCGTTGCTCTTTTTCCATCCTGTATGTAGCTTGACGTCATACGCCTGTCATCGGCATGAAATGTACGCTCCCTGACTATAACCTTTATTAACAGAAGAAAAGGTAAGTACTCGTATTATTACCTATACCTACTTTGCATTATGAAGGCGAAAACCTATGTGTTTAGCTTTGTAAGTTTGTACGTAGGGGTTATCTCCGGAATTCATCATAATATCAGCCGAAAGACGTCCACTGCTGGAAAAAGGCCTCCCCCAAAGAGTGCCACAATGGCCGGTCCTGCGCCACCCGCATCCAGCGGACTCCCGCGACCTTTACACAGCGTCCTCCTCTGACAAGGTTCCCTCACACCAAGCAGAACGCTGCGCTTTCCAGTACCGGCCACCAATCGAGAACCATTCCTCCCCAACGGCCATCGGTTCTACGTAGCTAGTGGTATTAAACTGTAGGCAGGAAGAACTCATTTAACATCATAGTATTTTTCCTAACTTATGTTGCTTGTCGGTCTAAAGGTGTTACGGTTTTTTCTTGTTTCGTTTAACACTTTCACAGCCAGGAACCCGCCTAGCGGGTGCCTACACTGCCTTCGCCGTAGTTGCTTTTACCAGCCCCCCTATTCTGTAACTTGTTTTAAGCTCACCTCAACGCTCACCCACAAGTATATCTTGACACCGCGATGCGTACTAACTACGCGTTGGTAGAGGTCTAGTTTCGTGACGGGTGATCGGCGGGGTGAGCCGTATTAGCGCTTAGCGAATAACACCCCAGGTCATTAATCCACCTTCTAGGCGCAGTGTACCCCACTGCGCGCCTACCGGTTATGTGGTTGCCACTCGAGAACATTTCCGCCCCAGCGACCATCGGTTCAACGTGCAACGGCCCGCCCAGCGCCCACTGCCACTTAATTTTAGCAATTTGGAGGGCTAATACCTTGGTACCTACTACTCATCTCCGGAACTATTCATCTGATTTAAAAAAATCTTTCGGACGTATATAGAATGGACCTGCGGGCTGGACATCGGCTACCTATATTTTATCCCGTGTTTTATCCCTTGCTTGTGTCCTTCGTGATACGTGGGCGTACCCGCGCGGGCGGTTAGTCTAAAATAACATTACATCAAATATACTGTTGTACTCAGGGCTATAATTACTTGAAATTGTTTCATATCATGTTGACATTTAGCCCACTCGCATATAAAATGTAATCAATGAAGAACAGACTCTTTTATCATCAGAAATCAGCCATGTTATGCCGTTTCAGATCTACTACAACCGTTATAAAAAGGTCGCGCAGCTGACTTTTCTAAAAATAATCTTATGCCATCGATTTCTATTTTCAATTACCTATTGTGGCTATATCTGGGGGGTTTACGATGGTTTGTTACAGTCAATAGCAAGACCGGTAGTTATAATATAAGAACCACTGAGTATAGCCAAGCGGTAAGGCACGCTACTGTCAATCTAGAGTCACGGGTTTGATTGAACGCCAGTTCGTAGCACTTAGTATTTTATTTACAAGCTTTCGGTTGTTCGGGAATCTTGCAACTAAATTTTGAAACAGATATTTGACCGGTTGACATAAAATTTGGGTTTAAGTATAGTTTGGATGACAATTTAATTTGGTACCATCGAGCTGATCTGATGATGGAGACAGGTGGCCAGGGGAATGCAGGACTTAACAGACTTAACCCCGTTGAGTTTGGACTCGTTAGAATCGTCTAAACGAGTAGTTGATGACGGTATACAGATAAGTACAGTTGGCAATAAAAGCTTGTACCAAACATTAAAGGGCTTTGCGGGAAATGTATGGGCAACTGGTGCCTTTTTTTTCTTTGATGGCACACTAACGCCACCTGGTTAGATGTGTAGAGTACTTCCATACAAACAATAGTTACTATGGCAGCTCAGTTTTCATAATTAGATACGCGTTATAGATTAGGACGCATAACTCAAGACGGATGTACTTTAGAGCTGAGTTGGCACAGTAACTATTGTTTGTATGGAAGTACTCTCTAACAGGGTGGCGTTAGTGTGCCATCGAAAAAAAGGCACCAATTTTGAGCAAAGCCCTTTATTTCAAAAAATATCATCATATCAGCCGAAAGGCGACCACTGCTGGACATAGGCCTCCCCCAAAGTGTGCCAAACTGACCGGTCCTGCGCCACCCGCATCCAGCGGACGCCCATAGTATCTATGAGACATCTACCAGGTCATCAGTCCACCTTGTCAGGGGTCTCCCCACGCAGTCTTCCGGTTCGGTCGACGTCAAAGATGTGTATACATTTTTCGCCTTATTACATTGGAATAAGGTGCAAAAGTGTATACATATCTTTGAGCTCGACTGTATATGGCCACTCGATAACCTTTCCACCCCAATGGCCACCCGTTCTACGTACAATGTAGCCTCACCCACTGCCACTTAAGTTTAGCGATTCGGAGGGCCAAATCGGTTCTGCTGTGGATAGCTTCATTTTTGATGCGACGACACAGAGAATCTCCCAGCATAGCCCTCTCCATTGCCCTTTGGGTGACTTTGAGCCTTCTTCTGAGGCCAATAGTAATCGACCATGTTTCAGTGCCATTGGTGATCACTGGTCAAAGAACACACACTCTTGAGACACTGCGGAATATTGGACGAAAAGATGCCGTAGCTTCCCGAACGCTGCCCAGCCGAATCGAATTCGACGATTGACCTCTTTCTCGAACTGGACAATCTGACATAATCGTCTACAACTTCGAGCGCAAAGTGTCCGATTGTAAATGGGAGTCGGTACCAAATGGGCATTTGACATGGCATTCGTCCTATCCATGTTCATTATTCATTTTTAAGAACAACTCGCTTGGAGACGTTACTGTTTGCGGAGAGGGTTAGTTTCAAATAATATGAAGATTTAGGTCACATAAATTTTGCTGTTATATGCCAGATTTATTCTAGAAGATGAGTTGGGCTCAAGGGGCAAACAATTCACTGGAATGTAGCGTACTAAAGATTACAATATCAAACGCCTTTTGGTTCTTCCGTCGTGGGGTGTGTTATGTTAGATCAACGTACGTAGTTTTTGGTGGTGGCTTATAAATGTTGATATTAGGAGGGCGACACTGAAAGTCTTTAGAACTGGCCACTTGTAATAAATATAATAAAAAAATAAGTTCAAAATTGATTGCTCAGTTTTTGATTTTCTAAGAACTTTCAGTTTGACCCTCGTATTGAAAGTAAGAAAATACCAAATACAAACCGATGCTTAGGTACCTACTTAGTGGAAAAAGGACAACACAGATAGGTAGGTATTGGAAAGTTTAACTTTTCTTCACTTTTCCTTGCAGATTAATTGACAAATAGAAGTACCTATTGAATTGATTTATTTATTCGTATGGCAAGTCAACAGTCAGATACAAAACCATAAATTAATCTCCAGAGCATTAATCCACTTCAGGGCTTCGTCGTTCAAATTAAACAGTTGTTCTGGAGTTCCTCCGGTATACCGAGTTAACGGGCACTCTTGAAAGATGTGATGATCTCTGCTCCGCGGCACCCCACTCACAGGCAGGGGAGTCCCGCCTGCCACAACGAAAACGGTATAGGCTGCAGCGACCATGACCAGTGCGCAGTCTATTGAGATTTTGAGATTGCACCAGGTTCGTCTCGGTAGTTGGAACCCTTCTAACTTTGAACCTGGGACAACACTGGAGCCACCTGGAGCCAAACTTTCCAGCCGTCATAGTAGACCATGACTGGTTCCACTCACGGAGTGCGATTTTTGAATCTCACTGGTGATATCAAAGTCACCGGTGACTAAAATTATCACCGATGACTTTTATGTCACCATTTTCCAAGAGCCGTATTTTTGAAAGTCACACGCTGTTTACCAACATGCAGAAATTTTACAATGTCAGTCAGAGACAATCTTCCCGTTACGTTCCTTTTTACGCAGATGTTATAGTGTTGTCCTTGATACCGGTTTTTAGGGTTCCGTAGCCAAATGGCAAAAAACGGAACCCTTATGGATTCGTCATGTCTGTCTGTCTGTCCGTCCGTATTTCACAGGCATTTTACTCGAAAACTATAGTGTATTTGAATACAATTTTGAGGATAGGTGTATTTTGTTAGCCGCTACATAGTATTGTAATTAAATTACAAAAAAAAAATTTTTTTAGGGGTGCAAAAAAAAATGCTGAAAAACCTTATATTTATTGTGAAAGGCCTATCGATTGATGTGCCACACGTGGGATTGCAATGAAAAAAAAATTTTTGTCTTTCACTTTTATGTATGGAGTGCACCCCTAAAAATTTTTTTTTTTTAATAATTGAATTACAAAACTGTAGCAATTAATTAAATATACCTATAATAATAATAATAATATAATATAAGCCTTTATTTCCAATAGATTATTAACAGAAGCATGCATTTCATACAAAATTACATTTAACATTTCAATAGAATTCTTAAATATTTCATTTACCTACTTATGACATTATAATTATAATATTTGAATTTTATATTTATACAAAAACATTATATTAAAAAATTTATACCTAAACAATCAGTCTCTATTGGTTTGTCCATCTCTGGACAAAGGCCTCCTCCATCTTATGCCACAAGTCCCTGTCGTGAGCTGTGCGGGTCCACGTGACGCCGGCCACGGCCTCGATGTCGTCGCGCCAGCGGCGGCTCGGCCGCCCGCGCGTCCGGTTGCCGTCTCTTGGGTACCAATGGAGTATCTTTTCGCTCCACCGCTCGTCAGTGGTTCTGGCCGTGTGTCCGGCCCATCTCCATTTTAATCGGCATGCCATCTCTGCCGCGTCAAGCAATTTGGTTCTATGACGAATTTCAGAGCTTTTAACTTTATCGCTTAGTCTTAGCCCCAACATGCTTCTTTCGGCCTTTCTCTGAAATATTTGTATTTTTTTCGTGACAGTCTTAGTCATCGGCCACGTTTGACATCCGTAAATTAAAGTGGGAGTTACGACAGAGTCCATAACTTTCTTTTTCAGTTTCGTATCCATGTTTGACTTGAAGATATGTTTGTATGACCAATATGCATTCCAAGCTTTTTTTATTCGTCGCTCTATTTCAGTAAACGGGAATCGATCCTTTAAGCTAATGTTTTGTCCGAGGTAGATGTATTCGGTTACATATTGTACATTCTTTGAGTTGATGGAGATAGGTATTGGGTTACTGTTGGTCATCACACAGGTCTTTTCTGAATTCATCTCTAGGCCACATTTTCTGCTTTCGTAGTCTAGTGAGTCTAGCATGTGCTTGAGATCTTCGTGATTTTCAGCCAATAAAACTATATCATCCGCAAAGCGTAGGTGATGTAGGCGCCTTCCGTCAATTCTTATGCCGCGGTTTGTCCATTGAAGCTTTCGGAAGATGTCTTCTAGCAGGAAAAACGGAGACTACGAAAACTGTTCCCAAAAATTAGGAAAAAGATAAAAATCGGAAAATTACGCTATAGAACGAAAATTGTCGAAGAAGAACTTATAAAAAGAGGATCGGCGAAAAGGGGTCTCAGGCGACTGAAAGATCACAAATCGTGGATCCCCTTCCTAAAAGACGACACAGGACAAAAGCGTAACAACAGGAACGACATAATAAAAATAGCCTCTACTTACTACCAAGAGTTGTACCATACCAGTCGACAAAGCTCTACAACGCACCTCAAACACCTAGAATGTTCAAATGTACCGCCCCTGTTACAATGTGAAGTACGTAGCGCCATCGACTCGCTGAAAGGAATGAAAAGTCCTGGTGATGACGGAGTAACGAACGATACCGTGAAAGCAATACAAGAACCCTTAACACCGATACTGACAAAACTCTTCAACGAAATTATAGAACAAGAAGTAATTCCAGAGCAATGGGAAAAATCCGTGATTACGCTGATATATAAAAAGGGCGACCCGTTTAACATAGGTAACTACCGCCCTATAAGTCTCCTCCAGTGCATTTACAAAATATTTACAAGCATACTACGCAATAGAATACATCAATCTTTGGATTCACAACAACCAATAGAACAAGCTGGTTTCAGACGAAACTTTTCTACTATCGATCATATTTTCACGCTAAGACAAATAATAGAAAGATTTAAAGAGTACAAAAAAAAATATTTACATAGCGTACGTCGATTATTCTAAGGCCTTCGACACAATATCTCATGAAGCTTTATGGGCTGCACTTAAAAACCAAGGTGTCGAAAACAAGTATATCAACGTAATTAGAGAAATATACAAAAGGAGCAAGGCATCCATAAAGTTGGAAAGAGAGAGCGATACATTCGAAATTAAGCGTGGAGTAAAGCAAGGCGATCCAATATCGCCTAACTTATTTAATGCTTTGCTAAATATACCTATCCTCAAAATTTTATTCAAATTAACCTTATAGTTTTCGAGTAAAATGCCTGTGACATACGGACGGACAGACAGACAGACAGACATGACGAATCTATAAGGGTTCCGTTTTTTGCCATTTGGCTACGGAATCCTAAAAACTGCCTTCTTTAAAGAAAAGGATGTAAGTGCCATAAGATTTCAGTAACGATACCACCTTTTTAATAGGCACGGAACCCTTCGTTGTGCGTGGTCCGACACGCACTTGGCCTCTTATTTATATTCTCAATAAATCGTCGCAATCACAAATATCACAATCGAGCCCCGCTGCTAATTCTTCCGAAAAACATACTTTGGTACTTTTGGCAGATGTCACAAACGTCAACTGTCAAAAACAATCGCATGGTGATTTCAATTACGAGTGGGTAGGGGCGCTCGTAAATCGATATCATAGGTATGACAAATGTAAGTCACCGGTGAGTTTCAAAAATACGAACTTTCGGAAATCACTCACATCGGTGAGAATTAGTCACTTGGTGAAATTCAAAAATCGATCCCCTGGTTGAGTTTAAAACTAGTTTGAGACAGTGTTTGGGCACCTATTGAATGAAGTGAACTTAAGTATTGTTAGGAAACTTGAGTAGCAGAATATTAAAACTTTCCTAAAAATGCAGACACACCACACCAAGCTCAAGCAATGTTTAACCACGGAACAAACGATAAACGGTGGTATTGGGATTGTTAGAATCCACTCTGTTGTTTCTTTTCTTTTCACACACATTTGACAGTCTACCACTGTCACTGAGTCCTGTGACTTATGACTTAACACATTCATTGCCCACAATTTTCTAGCGATAGGCTCGTGGCCGATAGCATGGGAAAACCGTATGTAGAGGAACGCGCCTACGAGCGCGCCCTCCTAGCGGGTTCCTGACAATCTGAGAGCGCCAACTCACATTTTCACACCACTTCAGTAAAAGATACTGTTTTAAACTCGACTGCCATTATGAATGGTTAGGTACAACTTAATGTCTCGCCGACGAAGTACGAGGAGTCTAATGATTAGATTCGGTTTTATATCTCTCGCGACTGATACAAAACTGATTAAAAGTCAAAGCGTTATGACACATAATAAGGTTGACTAGTAGACAATGCTTACGGCATTAAATAAATATTTAAAAATAAATCAATATTTAGGGACAATCTTAAACAAATCGAGCTAGTCCCAAATTAAGCAAAGCTTGTACTATGGGTGCTAGACGACGATATACATACTTAGATACATTAATACTTAAATACATAGAAAAACATCCATGACTCGGGAACAAATATTAGTGCTCATCACACAAATAAATGCCCTTACCGGCGGGATTCGAACCCGGGACCTCTTGCTTTGTAGGCAGGGTCACTATCAACAAGGCTACAGAAGTCGTCGTTTAAGTCCGCCTGTATGATAAGTTCTTCTTTTGTACAATAAAGATAAATCCATACTCCATACTAATTAAATGCGAATGTGTGTCTGTCTGTATGTCTGTTAACTCTTCACGCTTAAACCGCTGAACCGATTTGGATGAAATTTGGTATAGAGATAGTTTGAGTCCTGGGGAAGGACATAGGATAGTTTTTATCTTGGAAATCATCCCCCAAGAGGATTGTCTGGGACATAAGGTGTTTTTTAATAAAAGCAGGTTTTTACCATTTATAGTTTTTACTGGGTTTTTTGAGATTACAATTATTAATGCTAATGTATGCGACGCGCGTGTGCTCAGTAGATTCAATGCCGAAAAAAGGGAAGATGGTGGCCCGCGTAGCTCTATTTATAAACTCCGGCGCTGTCATCTGATTGGGCGCGATCTTCGCTTCGGTGTTGCAAGCCGCAACAAGGATGAAGTGGGGGTGAAAGTTTGTATGGAGCTACGATATAAACGAGTTCCACACGGACGGAGTCGCGGGCAGAAGCTAGTAAATAATAATTGCAGCCTTGTGAGTTCGTATGTTTGTAAGGTAATATCCGGAACTCTTAGTCGTCCGATAAATTTCTTTAAGAGTTTTAATTTCTAATATTCCTTTCACTGTAACCTCTATTAACAGGGTACCCAGGTATCTTTGGGTTTGAGTATTACCTTTACTTAACATTATGAAAAGGAAACGCGTAAGAGCAGTGGTTCTTAAGCTTTTAGGCATAGACCACTTTCTGAATTTCAAAAATACCGCGGACCTCTGTTAAGAACCCCTGCTTTAGAGTGTATAAGGCTGTTCCAGAAGTAGAGACAAATTTAAAATTTCGAACTGGCTGAAGAGAAAAAAAGAGAAAATAACTGTCATGGCCGCCATAGGCATTGTATCTTTCAAATTAAACGGGTATTACGATCGTATTCACAGAGTACTTTTCTATATATAGATCGTATTTTTGAAGTTTTAATAATGAAGAGAGCTGAACACGAAGCATTTGCTAAAAGAGTTATTCAATATTATAAATGACATGAAAAAACGGACCCTTTCGGTCTCTTAGGTCCAGTTCCTGATATGCCCAGTATACTCTTAAGTCTATTGCTTCGAACGTCCATTCCGTGAATGTCTAGCTTCTGTAACGTCCATTCCGTGAATGTCTGGCTTCTGTAACGTCCATTCCGTGAATGTCTAGCTTCTGTAACGTCCATTCCGTGAATGTCTAGCTTCTGTAACGTCCATTCCGTGAATGTCTAGCTTCTGTAACGTCCATTCCGTGAATGTCTGTCTTGCCTGATTGCCTGGGATACGAAGATTAAACAATTTGTGCATGATGTTGACACAGGAAAAATGTCCCCAGTACAATTTATTAAAAGGGTAATTATTATTTTATTGTTTTCTTTAATAATATACAGTTAAGTTGGTTGTACCTTGTTTTGGCTAACAATTTTTTTGCCTAATTTATTTATTTAGCAAGCATTCTGACGCTCCGCTCGCTTCGCTCGCTCCGCTATCCATGGTCATAAAACAAACCTAACCTAACCTACAGTATTCGGTCTTTAAGGGGTAAAGTGGACGTTCAAATAAATGGACTTGTACAGGAATGGACATCCGCGGACATGGACTTTTGCATAAATGGACTTTCGCAGAAATAGTCGTACCCAACACACTAGACGTACCTAGGAACTGGACCTAAGAGACCGAAAGGAAACGGACACGATACGTCATTTTTCTTCAGAGGGAGTCAGGAGAACTACTTTGTATCGAATAATGAAGCGTTTTAAAGAAACGCACGGACATATTTTCAAAAACATACCGGGAAGAAAACGTACTGTTTCGACAGCTAAGAATATAAATAAAGTAAAAAAAGTTTATGAGCGGCATTCCTCGATGTCTGTTAGAGATACTGCTGAAAAATTGAAAATATCGAAATCAAGTATAGCTCGGATTAAAACACGCGACTTACAGCTTAAAGCGTTTGTTAAATTCTGCTCCTAAGAATATTAAGGACCAGGAAGTGCGAGCTAAAAGAGGATGCCGAAGATTTTATGAAAAAACACTGAAAAAGGTTCTTATAATGGATGACGAAACCTACGTGCCGGTGGACCCGATGGATGTTGGAAGCAATACTATCTACCATGCAACCAATCGGGACGCTGTAGATTATTCACAAAGAATCATACCAAAGGCCAAATTGTTCAATATATACCTCGTTTGGCAAGCCATAGACCAAAGTGGTAATACGTCTGAACCATATTTTTGTACAGGGTCTATGAACTCACGTATTTATTTGGGAGAATGTATAATGAAGCGATTGATTCCCTTCATAGATAAATATTACCATAGGGAAGAAATTATATTCTGGCCTGATATGGCGTCATGCCACTACGCCATGGAAGTCACTCAACATTTAGAAGCTGCGGGGATAGATTTTATACAAAAACATAATAACGCTCCAAATGTTCCCCAAGCTCGTGGAATTGAAACTTTTTGGTCTTTAGGCAAGCGAGAATACAAAAAACAAACAGAAAAACCCAAATAGATGGACCAGGTTGGCTAAAATTGTGGCAGCTAGGTCAGGAAAGCTGTAATGAGGCGAGCAGCAATCAACCTTAGAAAAATTGGCTATAAAGGCATTGCACAAGCTAATTTAATATAAAGTATAAAATATTATTATATTCAATATAATTGGACTTACAGTAAATGTGACCACTTTATTATATTTTTTAATTAAATATTTTTTTTGAATCTTGTCTCTTTACTTCTGGGATAGCCCAGTATACATGCATCCCTGTCACTCGAGTTATATAAGCGCGATAGAGATGGTGATACTCGAACTTCGAGATTCGAGTTTCGAAGTTCGTGGTTATAGCTCAGGTTTTGCATATGGGTAAGGCCGTTATTTCTTGTTCCCGATTAAGCAGTTTAAATCGTCTACATTTTAATCACTTCCAGTGTGTTACGAATATTAGTAATCCATTTATATGGCTAATTGGCGTAACACACTGGAAGTGATTAAAATGTAGACGATTTAAACTGCTTAATCAGGAACAAGATATAACGGCCTTACCCATATGGTTTACAAATAAAACAACTCGTCGTTTGTCTGATTTTATTAAATTTCTTTGTTAATATATGTATGACACGCAGATTTTTGGCGTTATAAGAATATTAACGAAACATGATATTTATCAGTTTATTAAAATACATTTGTGTTTCACTCAAAAGTACTGTTTGTGATTTTAGATTACTTAAGTAATTTTATCATTGTAACTTTTTTATCATAGTAATGATAAACTTAGAGCAATATTCAATTACTGCTAATACTAAAAGAGGGGAGAAATCTTACATAACATAATAAGGAATAACTTAAACATTTACAGCATATTATCGTAGTTAATTATATTATACATCATGTTTTTGTTGGATTCCGCAAACATCAAGTAGTCTATTAGTTAAAGCAATGACGCGTAATTCAATGTTGGAAAGGCAACCGGATGGCTCGCAGTATTTGAGCTCCCGAAGTGATGTGGAACCGCCCTGTGCTACCCCCAGGCCTTTAAATAGCGCTATTTTCGTATAGCGCTATCATTTATAACGTTATTATTCCCAAAACCGCTATACTCAAAAACGATATTTGACGCGCTGTATAGCGATATCCATTATAACGTTATAAATCTAAACCATTAATATAAAACCGATACTTTTTTAACCGATATAATAATGTTATAACGTTATAGGCTACCCCTTTCTCGCATTCAGTATAGCCTACTCGTGCAATGTAAGCGATGTGATTACGTAACGTAGGTTGTTTGTTAGAGTGCACGACGTCATAGTAAAACACAGAATTTTTCGATTTGCTCGGCTTGTCGGCGCAGGTTGTAGCCTGATACGAATATCCTGACTAATCATTTTCAAATCAGATTGTCTTTAGCTACTCTGTGCCTCATTAATCGGAAATGCATCATCCCATAAAAAACATGCCTGCATGTAAAAAAGAGGTCAAGTCTCGAAACTCTTCCACCGTAAAGAGTTTCGAGACTTGGCCTCTTTTTTACATGGAATGTTTTGGCTTGCTAAATAAAATTCTGCAACGTGGCAATCACACAACTTAACTGTATTTATAGATTTTTGCATACTTACCTAAAATTATGTAGTATTGTGTGATTGCCAAGTCACAAAATTTTATTTAGCAAGCAAATAAAGATTAATAAGAATGCCTGAAACTTGGCTCTACGAAATATCTCACAACTTTTTACGGTGGAAGAGTTTCGAGACTTGGCCTCTTTTTTACATGGAGTGTTTTTATGGAATCTCACTTCTTTTTGTAGGGTAATGTGTTATCCATACATACAAACTATGAATGCAGGCCCATTCTTGCTTTTTAATTTTCCAATTCACTGCAAATGTAACTTTGTAATCCTATATATTTGTATAGGATTACAAAGTAATGTATACAGTTGGTGTATCTAGAAAACTGGGTTAAAATAGCAATTTTTTATAGTTTTCCCTTTATGTGGCCATTAAACCCTAACTGTACCAAATTTCAGCTCTCTGAGTTTATGGGAAGTACTAGTTCTATTTTGATGATCATGAGTGAGTGAGTGTCATAAATGCGAAACTTTGCTTTCGCTTAACTTCGGAACTAAATGACCTACAGACTTGAAATTTTGGATTTTAAGTATGTGATTATAGCTTACTGGATGACGAACATTTCTGTATTCTGGTCTTATCCAGAGGTTCTCAAATAGGGGCCTGAAAATGTGGCGAAATGGTTCCAGTAAAGGATGGTACGGCAGTGTTTGCTTCGCGCTCGACTTGGCGGGGGCACTGCCGTGCCCCCAGATATTAATGGCATTGTTATAACATGGTAAATTATTTATAATTTAAATGCCTGCATGAAATGTTTCTGACTAATTCATCAACACACAGGCGAAACTACTGGGACTAAAAAGAAGGGACAAGATGGAATTTTTGGAAATCCCATCCCTAAGGGGGTTAAATAGGGGTGCAAAGTTTGTATGAGGAAAACTTTTTTTTTTACTATTGACTTGAAACTTTGTAGGAAGATTACTTATTAAGATGCATAAAAAGTTCTTGCAGCGTTTTAGAAAATTCTACTCCTAAGGGGGTTAAGTAGGGGACAGGGGTGCAATGTTTGTATGGGGGAAACATTATTTTTTGAACTAGAGACTTGAAACTTTGTAGAAAGATTACTTATTAGAATACAAAAAAGTACTTTCTGTGTTTTAGAAAATTTCATCCCTAAGGCGGTTAAATAGAGGTGCAAAGTTTGTATGGAGGGAACTTTATTTTTTGAGCTAGAAACTTCAAATTTTGTAGAAAGATTACTAAATACAATACAAAAAAGGACTGTCAGCGTTTTAGAAAATTCCACCCCTAAGGGGGTTAAATAGGGATGAAAGGTTTGTATGAGAAACACTTTTTTTGAGCTTGAGATTTGAAACGTTGTAGAAAGATTACTTATTAGAATAGAAAAACAGTTAGTACTTTTAACGTGTTAGAAAATTCCATCCCTAAGGGGGTTAAAGAGGTACTTACGCAAGATTAGGATGAGAAACATTTTTTTTGAGTTAGAGATGGGCAACTTTGTGGTACGATTACTTATTAGAAAAAAAAAATCCTTTCATCGTCTTGGAAAAATACCACCCCTAAGGGGGTTAAAAGTGATAAAACGGTATTCAAGGTTTATATGGAGAGCAAGAAAATATAGTAAGATATTTCTAATGTCAGTCTTAGTCTGTATGTTAAAAGACAACAAAACTGATTTCAGAGTTTTTTTTAATTCATCCCGTATAGGCGTTAATGGGGCTTCAAAGTTTATATGGAGGGGAAAGTAATTTTTTAAGTAAGATTTTTTAATTTTGGTCTTAAAATAGAGAGAGCAGATTAGTAGATTTTTTTATTCATCACCTAAGAGTGTTTAATTTAAAGGGGATTCGAAGGCCGTATAGGGTCAAGACAATTTTAAAGTAAAACATTAGTGTAACTACGATTTTAGACGGTTTGTTTAAAACTAAAAAATACATTTCAATGTTTTTGAAATTCATCCCCCAAGAGGGTTTATAGGGGGTTCAAAGTTTATACGAAGAGCAAGATATTTTTAAAATAATAGATTTATTACTTAGGTTATGGACCGTTTGTTTAATGATTAGAAAACGATTTCAGCGTTTTTTTTATTCATCTCCTAAGAGAGTTAAAAGGTTTGAAGGTTGTATAGAGAGCAAGACCTTTTTTAAAGTATGACTTACAGATTTGAACAGTTACCAGAAATTTAGGATAGGTTAGGTTAGAACTGCGATGCTCCCAGAATCGAATAGATTTAATCAACATTGGGTACTTATTATTATAACAGTAATGTAGCTTAGTAGACATATAAAAATATATTTTTCTTTAATACTGTATGAAAACGTCTGTTGATGATTCTTAAGATATTTATGTTTGTAAAAACGAAGTTTTCAATTTAGATTTATCAATTTAAACTAACGAACTCATCGCACTGTTACCTTTTACGTAGGTCGAATCCCTGAACGGATTTAGATGAAATTTCCCGTACAGATAATTTGAGACCCTTGAAAGGATATAGGATAGTTTTTGTATATCTTTAAGATAGTAGAAGTGTGTTTGGGACAGCGATAAATAGCTTGCACCGAACATAATTTAATAGCAATATTTTTTCTAAGACCATAACAAGTTCCACGCGAACGAAGTCGCTGGCAACAGCTAGTTATTTACATAAATATTTAGTGACTAAGGATTAATTAGAAAAGGAGGATGAATCGTAAGAAAAGGAGGATCGATACATATTTATGTGTACCAATCGTCCTTGGTCTCCCCTATCTATCGCGAGCCTATCTAGACAGATTATGGCGAAGAACCGAAATCGAAAATTCACCCATTCTTTGGTTTCATAATCAGATTTTATTTAACTTGTCGTTTTCGGAATGGCTCTAAATCAAAAATAAAATAAAATGTCGGAAACTAAAAGTATATTTTAATTTTATTACGATTAATGAACAAAAGCACATACCAACATACCTATGCATAATTTTTTGCTCACGGCAACACCGTCGGTCGTAGGGCTTGTTTGGAATAGGCGATTTAGTGCCGAGACAAACAATTAACATAGAAAAATATTGACCCTCTTACATATTGTAATAGTGTATACCTAGGGGCTATTAAGATTGGCACTCTTTCTTTTTATTTGTGAGCAAGTCCACGAATCTGTGGACAGCGTTGCGTTTCCAGCTTCCCATTTTTATTCCGCCATTTATCGTCGCAACCAACCAAATATTCACAATTCACAATCAATTTGCAAATGATAGAGGTAAACAAGCATTAATAAGATTTAGAAGCTAGAACAACGTAACGGCAACGTCGCACGTCGCGCTACGGCCCACGTGGTGGCATGTTGGTATTGGCACAGAGCGGCAACGGCGCAGCCGTAGCGCGCGGCTCGCATTTTAAAACGATATTATAACGATATTATGTATCGTTCTGTTATTCATTCTGTTACGGTATTTATATCGTTATGGAGAATATTGGTTTTGTTATAACGTAATTTTCGAACACTAACGGAATATACCGTTATAATTCCGGTTCATTTTATAACGTTTTAAAGGCCTGGCTACCCCAAATGAGCCAACTGTGACTGGTTTGGAAATAGGAGGGGGGTGGTAAAAAAAATATATCGCGAGGCAACCGGATGAAAAGCGGTAGCCTGAAAGTGTGTACGCTGTTTATATAATTCATTTTTTATGCCATCCCTCCTAGTGCGACCGGAGCCGAGTAAGCAAGCGAAGAAAAAAAAAATATTGCTAGGCAATCGCTTGAAATTGTCTGTATCTGATGAAGAACAAGCGTGCCAATTTGCAAGCGGTTGCCTGCCATTTTTTTTTCGGTTGCCTCTACGACATTGAATTACGCGTCATTGCTCTGAATATATGTAGCTTTTTATCTCCAGCTTATCAATTTTGTTTTCTGTTGTTCCGCCTACAATCTCTATACAATTTGTTTTAGTGCAATAAATATAAAAAAAATAACAATACATGATGAACATATACTGATTTGAAACAATGCAGTCTAATAGACTGCATTTATAACCTACCTATCATCTCCATGGCTATTTTAAATGGACCATTATAATTCCTATCGAGTAATTGACTACAAAGACATTAGCAATGGCTAACGGCCTACTATATGAAACGCTATAATACGATAAAATTAATGGCTAGACGGGATCTAGGATGAATTGCTCCATTAACTCATTATTTTAAAAGGTCTAACGATTAAACATCTAAATACGGTTTTGAAGTTTTAGTTAAGGTTTCTCTGAAATACCTGCGTACATTGAAATAAGACATATTTACATAATTTAGAAGTAGTGCAATCAAGAAGATGTCTTGTTTCATTGTGGGTTTAAAACTAGCGAATTAGGCCGCATTTACGCACAGGCGTCATTTCGTTTTTTTTCCCAATTTGTACGTTTACGTTAGTGAGTTGGGTGCGACTTTAAATAATTTATGAATTGTACCTAACATTAAGAATATTTTCTGGTTTATTCGGCCTTATCCCACTGTGAAAATTCACAGGGTACCTATTATATATACCTTGTTAATTTCTCTAAGGCTGCGGTAGGCACGCAACCGGCAACAGGGCGAATAGCGGCAGTTCATACATTTGATCGAGTTCTATCTATAATCGCCCGCACGTCGCTCCGCTCCGCTTCCCGCTGGCCGTCCAGACCACAGCCTAAATGAACCTGTAGCCTAAAGCAAGATAAGGCCGCGCTATATATGAAAAAAAAACCACAATATATAGATATTCAGCATGTTTTTCACATCAAAAAGGTAAGGTAATTCGAATAGGTATCTTTTTATTAATAATCCACCTACGGAAGGTAAAAAAAGTCATGAAAAATCCTATCCTACTAATATTATAAATGCGAAAGTTTGGATGTTTGGATGTTCGGATGTTCGGATGTTTGGATGTATGGATGTTTAGATGTTTGGATGTTTGTTACTCAATCACGCCTAAACGGCTCAACCGATTTGGATGAAATTTTGCACGAAAATAGTTTATAGCTTGGATTAAAATATAGGATAGTTTTTATCCCGGGCTCACGCAGACGAAGTCGCGGGCGGAAGCTAGTAATCTATATAAATTCCGTAAAAATCAGGGGAAAATTATATACATTTTCTATAGTTTATAAATTATAGTTTATATTCTATTAGTTTATAATCGATTTATTTTTGTTAAAGCAACTTAATACATGTGACGTGAAAAAGCCTCCATTAGGCCAGGTGAAATTCAATGTTATTATAACATAATAACAACCGTGTATAAAAATTTGCCTAATATTGAATTATTGCCAATAAAACCTTATTTTGCTCAGGCTTCTGATGGATATTTTCTTGAAGTTACGTTATCAGCATTCAACAAAAACACGGCGTATGTAGTATATAAGCATTTCAATGATCAATATGCTAGCTGTGGATAGTTGGTTATACATACAAAGTTTGTTACACAACTAATGAGAAACAGCGAATTTAGGTTAGGAAACGCTGTAGGCGAAGCGTTGTACAAAATGGTTTCGTGATTCTGCTCCAAAAGACCAAAAGCGAGTTTAAATAGGAATAGTAAGGTAGTTAAGTCCTTCTGCTTTGGGAGAGTGGAATTCGGTTTTGCTGTTTCGTTTGTCGACCTAAAACTAAATGGGTTTTCCAAATAGGAGAAAGATGAAAGTGCTCTATTAACAAAGTGTTGGGAAAGTTGTGGTTTCTATTATTGCGTGGAAATGGAGGATTGTAGGTAGACATAATTTTACGTATTGTATGTTATTATTAGAAGCGTAGTGATGTGGTGTTGGAGGCGAATGGAGAAAATTAGCTGGAGAGACCAACCAATGAAGAAGTGCTGAATATAGTGCCTCAATATATTCAGCACCAGGCAGTTAATGAGATACTTGGAAAATAGAAGAGGGAAGATGATAGGGCATCTCACACGACATGACAAGTTCATACTCAATATAATTGAAGGAAAGATAGAGGGTAAGCGAGGAAGAGGAAGACAGAAAAGGAGGAGGAGGAATAAACTACATAGAGCAGCTCAAAAAAAGAGTTGATGTTAGTTCGTATCGAGATGTCAAAGAGGTTGCCTGGGATCGGAGTAAATGGAGAGCTACACCGACAAGAGCAAAAAATAAGCAGAAGAGAATGAGATGTTATTATTGCTGTTACTTGTTGTGGGTATTATCTAAGTATGCCACAATAACGATTGTTGTAAACTTGTAAAAAAAATGTATCCTAAGCTAATTAGCTATAAGTGGTATTGTTTTTAAAGTTGTCTTCTATTCATCGTTTAGGAAATGAAACTGCGATCGTACTCTTTTAGATTAGACAGCCTACCTTGAAAATGTTTCAATAATTAATACAGTGAGCATATGACCTCGGGGCTTTAAATTCAAGATTCGATTCTGTTCGTCAAACTGAACCACTTTTGTTCTGCAATTTTGTTAAATAAGTATTATTAGATTAGATTATATGAGAGATGTGGTTATTTCATGATAAAAAATTACATTGCAGATTAGCATACATGTCAAAAAAGTAAGAATTTTTATCACGATCGTCAAAAACAGAGAAAAATTAAGATATAATAATAAGACAATGTCAACAAATGTAAGAACACAATAACAAGGAAATATAAAAAACAAACCAAAAGCAAAAGAGCACAAATATATCAACTTCTAGGTATCGTAATTTTTTACAATGTTTGGTGCTTCAGAGAATACGTGACACAATACATTTAATGTCAAATCATATTCATACTAAAAATAGGTAGATAATAATATTTCAACATGTCAAGTCAAGAGTCATATACTCTTTAACTGAGGAAATATGTCTAAATGCTTCGTCAGATGGTTCCTGTCTAAGATCAGCGGGCAGTCGCTCGTAGTAGGTAGGCCCATTGACACGCGGGTTCTTGCCTGCAAGTGCCATACGAAGGGGAACTGTTCTCAAACGTCCAGTGCGGCGAAGTGTTTTGCCAACGCATTGTTTCTGTAATTTATTAGTGTTTGAACTTTAACTGTACCATCAAAGCAAACACGGCCTCATTATTACGACATCCATGACAGTATGGTAATTAAACTAGTGGATGATGTATAAACCGAAGAAATATCCAAACATCAAACTGCGCACTTATTAAAGTTGTCGGAATAAAACAAAAATCATCTGCCAATTTCCATTGTCCCCACTATACAAATTGTTGCTATATAAAATTCAAAACGAGCGCCCTCTTGACAATACTCCCAAAGTTCTGGTTTACCTATACTTACATAGAACATTTAATTGAAATTGTATGAAATAATGAAAATGTACAACATACCTATTTCTGAAAAGTTGGAGAGCAAAAGCAGTTCCGATTTAGGGTCATAATCGATATTTGCATTTAAAGCCCCAAGCTCGGAGGCAACCAGTATACTTCGCACAAAATAGCAGAAAAATTTTCTTCGTCGTGTTCTACTGGTTCAAATGAAAATTTCGTGAATGGTCATCCTGGAACAAATCGGCGGTGCTTATTGTATGTGTGGCAAGACGCAAACTCATCAGGACTGAAGTTAGTAAAGTTTCTGCCGCTCTCGTCGCTGGTTTTTGACGAAACAAATTTCGGGTACGTCGCGTCGGGGCGCATTTGTGTACATGCAGGGTTGCCACGTTCGGATACAGTTCAATTTATTAAGCAACTACAAAAAAGGAGGAGGTTCTCAATTCGTCGAAATCTTTTATTTTTCATGTATGTTCATCGATCACTCAAAGACGTCTCGACCGAAATGGAAAATATTTTTTTAAACGATATGATACAAAAATAAAGAATATAAAGGAAAAATAAACCATCTTCGTGTGTAGCCCCCGACATATGATCGGGGTAACTTCCTCGTTAAAAATAACACGAAACAAAGGTTTTTGTTTTTATATAAGTGTTTATTATAGTTCAATTGTGCACGAAAACGTATATCAATATATTTATACTAGTATGTTTGCATGATCAATTGGTACAAATGCAAACTGTAATTAGCATTAGCTTCATGAAACATAGCGATCATTTCTAAAATATTCTGATGCATGAAAAGGCATACCTGTTTAAAAAAAAAAACTTTTTTTTTTTCAACGTTCTAGATGTTTATCTTCAATGAAACTATAGGTCTGTTTTTATGCTAAACGTAGTCTGTACAAGACTGTTTGTTTCTTAACAATAAATAATAAAATAAATTAAAACTAAATATTTAAATAAATAATTTGTTTCTAAGAAAGTACATTTTTTTTTTAAAGTGTATCCTTCCCAGTTGGTCCCGTGGTCATCAGGTGAGGAGAAATTGAGGGAATCCTTCAAATTTTATAGGCACACTTGAAGCGATTTGGGAATTGTTTTGAAGAAATGTGGAATTGATCATACATAAATGCTTTGCCTCCGCAAAAACAAAAAGACCAACTAAGTACTACTACTTAGTTGATTTTTTTGTTTTTAAAGTACATAATAATTTATTTTCGTAAATCTAGGATATTAATTGACCTAAAATAAAATAGTGGGGCGGTAGTAGTCGAAGTATTAGTAACCACTTTATTGGTCAGAACAGTTACATGACAAAGTCACAAATACATTGCATTGGTATAAAGGTATTTAATATGTCATGCAAACTTAAACAAATAATTTTTCACTAACCATTCATTTAAAAAAAAAACGGTCTATATACGTCCCACTGCTGGGCACAGGCCTAGTGGTCATGGACGAGAGGGAACGGGCAGTAGCTAAGCATTAAGGTGTTCCCCCTTAAAAGGAACTGTAAATGAAAGTGACAGCCCTGTGAGTTGTGACCTTCGCGTAAACGAGCGGCAGAACAAACTGTTCCCCCGAGTTGTTCCAAACGTTATTGAAGATGCGATACGCCGGCCGTTCCATCGCGTTTGATGGAAAACGGGATGGAACAGACATAGAAGGGATACGTTCGATTGCCATGTAACGCGCCGAATTGGAACTTTAGTTAGTCAGATTCGGTACTTGTTTTAACCCAAGACTATGACGATTGTCCATTGACATGATTGGCATTTTTAAACGACTTCAAGGGCTTCTTAGGAGGTCCTTAATTAGTCCGAATGTTTATTTTATTATCCCCGATTTATTTATGTTCCCCGATTGTTCGAAGTCGCCGGGACCGATTTGGAATATCTTTTTTTGCTAGAAAGGGTATCCTTCCTGGGTCCCATGATCTCCAGGTCAGGATCTGATGGTGGGATCCCGGGGAAATCGAGGGATCTCTTCAAATGTTCGCTTAAAACTTCGTAAATCATTAAAATTGTGCATGATAGCCCGTATATTAAAACGTAGGGGTTATAACAGTCAACATAATAGAAATGACCATATCTATATCAATAAAAAAAAACACTGACACTATATTATAAAGAACCTAATTAAGGGGCTACCCGAGGTTTTCATCGATTTTTGACAAGTTTTGAATCGTATCTCCTACTTTTGCACTGCAGATAGAATTATAAATCAAACGGCTATCGGTTTTTCAATCATTTATCTCCATTTTGGTACACCGGATTATTTTGAAACAAATGAACACTTAATTTTGTATGATTTTTTTAAACATTGTCTAAAAAAACACTTATTTCGTATCTCTATTGACGTGAAAGATCTAACATATACGAAATCTACATATTTGGGTTTGTCTGTGACGTCTCTAAAAACTAGTCCAGGGTTTACCAATTAACACAAAAGTTATGGCCAGAAAACCAGTTTTTGGGCCTAAAATTGTTCAACTTTGATGCCAAATATCTCGAAAACAATGAACTCTGAAGTAAATATGGGATAATATATTGCTTAAAGCCGTTGTTGTTATTATAATAAGCTACAAAAAACATTAGTAAATTAAGGGATTCAGATCGAAGGTCATTTGCGTATGGGAGCCCCTTAAGAACTGATTATAAATATTTAAAGCATTGAAAGTAATTAAGCAGACAGCTTAAGTTTCGTCTTCTATTAGCTTTACAGTCTGGCAGTGGCCAGACTGTAAAGCATTGTGTAGTGTATTAGTGAATTCAGTAATTTCTTTTTGATAATTAATACCTAAGTAATACATAGAAATAACATTCACTTTGTACCAGGCTAATTGGAATTAATAAAACTTAAACAAACGCTAGACAAGCATTCGGCATGCGCCCACGAGGTGGACTGATGACCGGGTAAAGGTTGTGGGAGTCCGCTGGATGCGGGTGGCACAGGACCGGTCATTGTGGCACTCTCTGGGGGAGGCCTGTTCAGCAGAGGACATCTTTCTGCTGAGTTGATGATGAAACAAACATGATCCAACATCGAAAATATGCTATCAGAAACTATTCCCCTTTTTACCTCTTTAAGTGATGATTTCCGGAATAAAAAATATCCCATCCTTTCTAAGGTCCCAAATTCTCAGTGGTTTAAGCCTGAAAAGGTGACATAGATATACAGACAGACCTAGTTACTTTCGTAGAGCAATAACTCATAATGCCAACAAAGATATAACCCCTAGAGGTATTTGTGTTTACTCAAGAGGTTGGAACAAATACGATTTATTTAGTCTCATCAAGTTATTTGATTATTGTGATGTTTCGTGGATATTTTGTATTGTTGTAATAATTTTAGTATATTATTTCTCACAAAAGTATTAATTTCCATTTGGAAGCATATATATGATTGAGTGATTTTTAAACAACAAAGGCTTTGCGAAATGTACTCGAAATCTACGATAGAAAACCGAGTCTCAGATATTGTAAATATACAGATTCCGGAAGTATAAAATCAAATAACTAAAATAAAAAAGACATGACATAGCTCAGAACCATCTTGAAGACAAGACTAGCGATTAAAAAAAACGCACTTCGATCGGTTCTTCCGTTTGGGAGCTACTATGCCACACACAGACACACATATATACACATGTTACCCCTGGGCGACACTTCACTCGAATGTTGTTGCCATCCTTGTCCAACATATATACGTTAGACAAGGACGGCAACAACATTCGGGCGAAGTGTGCCCGTAGCGTTAAACTTGTAACACCCTTAGTTAGCGACAGGGGTTGAAAAAAAAAGTAACTATCACCGACTTAACCCCGCATCACAATGGCGCGGCCTGGGGCCCGTTTCATGAAGCAACAAGTTACAAATTACAAGCGGAAGTCTCTTTTCAATACCTTTTGATAGAAAGAGACTTCCGCTTGTAATTTGTAACTTGTTGCTTCATGAAACGGGCCCCTGGCCGCGGCGGTCAATAGTAAACTTGTCATTAGCTGTCAAATTTACTATTGACCGCCACCGCAGGCCGCGTCTGTCTGTGAGAGGCCATAATAAAAACCTGTAATGGCATTAACCTGAGAGACTTCACTCTGTTCTTATTTTATTATATACTATTATTTAAATATTGACTTTCAGAGACCTCTACACCTCAAAGAATTAGGAATTGTAAATATTTCTCTTTTTTTTACATGTAAGTAAACCATTGATAATGTAGTTTTTTTTCTTATTAATTTAGAATCAACAATAAATATAAGTACTTATTGACTTGTAAAGTGCCCTTGTGGCCTGCAGAATAAATATTTTGATGTTGATACCTGAGGGATGGTCACGTTACTTTTCGAACGCACGCAAGGACAATTGAACTGTCATTTTCCCTTACAAAAAGTGACATTTAAATCTACCTGACGCGTGTTCCATGCGTTACTTGATCGACCTGCTTGTTTGCTATTCTGGCTTTCGATAAATATTTAGGAACGTTGTCATCAAGGCATCAAGGCAAGGCATGTACATTTATATAAGACCCATGTTAAGAAAACAGAGCCAAAACAACTTAGGTACACTTCAATAATAATACAATTAATATGCATATATTCGGTCACGTATTAACATATCAAAGTTCGCTTTGCAAGCAGTTTTACTACAGAAACAATTGGGCTTGAAGCGACTTATCAATATTCGAGAAGCGAATTACTGTAACCTGATTGTATGAGGGCTAAAGATAGCAGGTATCGATTCCCTTCAACCTTAGGCGACAGCAAACTGCTCGCACAATAAGGACGTAACAGATTGACTCCTCCACTAAAACAGGGCCATTTAGAATTGGTTAAAACAGTAAACTGCCGGTGTATTGACTTAGCTTAGCAGTCAGATTTGACGTGAAAGGGCGTAGGTTACAGTGACTTGCTATGGAAATGGGCTCTTTTGCGACACGTCAGTTTATTGAGGTTTGACTGACGACGCGATCATTGTTTCATGAATATGAGCACGGCTATGTTATAAATGTATTTGTGGACCGCAATATGATGAAATGGGGTCATTGCGCCGGTTACGCGACCAGCATGAGTTAGCGACCACCTGAAGGACAAGATGTCTTCCAATCAATATTTTTCTACAGAGCCTAATTAGTCAAAGAGCCGAGTGCTAATTTTGCGATGTAAATTCCTTATGAAATAATAGGATTTTACAAAAAAATACGAATAAATATCCAATTTCTACGTAACCAACTTCTGTAAGTGGTTGTAAACCGACACTCTAAATTAGGTGGTCGCTACCAGGCGCAATGATCCTAGCACTCATTTAGGCAGCATTTTTTAAACTTAAGCGGCACATAAATAAAATTCAAGCATAATCATAGGCCATGGTTCAGGCTAGAATTGGCACAGTGGGCCGTGCAACGCGTTCTGGACCTAAGTACAGTCGAGTAAAGTTCTCCAATAATATATAGACAACCTTTCAAAAATATCTACACATGTGTCTTATGGCAGTGACAATAAAATCTCTGTATATATATTTTTGAAAGGTTGTCTGGAGAACTCGACTGTACAATTCCCGTATGCACTCGAATATAAGGTATAATAAAGATCGTGAAGTATTTCTAAATAAAATCAGAATAATCTATAACACTTTACAATATTTTTGGTTAGTTATCAAACAGTGTCTGGCTTCAAACTATCCCGTACAAATAAAGTAAAGTGAATTCGTAATTCAGTTTTTTTTTTGTTTAATGAAATCATATGAATTTTACATGAATAAACTAAACAGTACCTTGGTATTTAACTAACTTAGAATATTACATACGTAATAGAGAGGTACATTTCTAATTTCATAATACTAGCAATAGTAAAAGTAGGTAGTAAGTACTATGATAAAACAGTATAATATATGTACAAGCATTAGTTGGTCTAAAATATACAATTCTACTTGTGTTGGATACTTTATAAAATAATGTCTAATGTTTGGTACGATCTAAGCTACTAAGAAATCTTATTTATTTATTTATTATAATACGATCATTAGCAAGGACGTATAGGACAGGGCAAAAATAAGAATATCTGGATAACATTTTGTTTTCTACTTAAATATTTATTTAAAATATTAGGTATTTCCTCATATGGAACCCTGTCGATATCTCTTAACAACATGAGATAGTATTCTGAGTAGTTTTAAAGGTGGCGTTAGGTTTAGTGAAGAATGTGCAACTGAGATTTTGTGTATATTTCAATATACTTACACAAAAGCTCACAAGAGATGACATTCATGTTAGTTTTATTGACAATCGAAACCTAATTAGTGTCCGTGAACTCTTAGAACAGTATTGGGGTTCGGGTGAAATCGTTTATGTTGGCATAAAAACGTGTAAATGCAAGCAAGAGAGTAACATAGACCGAATACTAAATGCTCATGGACTGGAATGTATTCTGCCATCATTCATGATCATGATCTTAGGTTTTTAAATTAAGAATGTTTTTTATACATTTCAGTGAACGACTTCGATCATTCTCCGAATGAGGTATATCTGCGTCTAATTACTGCGTCCTCGTGAAATTTGTTAAGATATTAGATAGTACAGATGTATAATGGCCTCATTATGAAAATTATGGGAAGAGTTTTTTTATTATCATTGGTAATTTTGTTTCGCATATCAATTTAGTAACATTACATAAATGGTTCCTGGAGAATTATTTTAGGATAAAACATTGTCAATTGGACCAAGAAAAAGAGGGAATTATAAAAAAATACCCTCTAGACTAGAATATATTATTTTTCTTATAATAGCACCACACGACTAATGATTTGCGTTCAACGCACTAAGACTTACACACGAGACGAGAAGAGAAAGAGAGAGACTACGCTACTGGAAACGTTGATAGAGGATAGATTGCTTAAAATATGTTTTAGTTTAATTGGTACTTTGATAAATTTTATAGCGGTCATATAGGCCCGCGGACTTAATGGACACTTACCAGGTTGACTAACGAGTAATAATAACTACTTTGTATCTCAATAAAATAGGTACAGTCTACTTTTTAATCCTTTTAAAAGGGTAATAAAAATGCCAATACGGGTGTAGACTCAAAATTTATTATAACTCCAAAAGAAAGAAGGCATAAAAATATGCCTAGTGAAGAAAATCCCATTCAGATATCTCAAAGAATTACGAAGCTACAACCGTTGTAATATTATTTGTTAGAGACAGAAAACGCTCGCAGTTAGCGACGTCACAATCTGCGAGCGTCATAGTAAATGACAATCGTTTCATATAATTTGCATTGTTTTTTCTCCATTTGACTTTTTTAATCCTTTTTCCTGAAAATATAGTATCATTGATTATTTTATTTAGTTTTCACACCCCTATTGACATCACCATCGATTTTTACACTTTTCATCGTGAAGAACAAACAAAAGATTGAGCAACTCATGGGTGTCTATATGACACCGTGCACTTATTGTAGTCAAGTGTCAAAATATGAGTGCATACAACTCACTCATAAATATTACTCATAGCCCTTAAGTCAGCGGATTAAGGATTTGGTACATATTCATGAGGGGATTAAATCGATACATATTTATGCTTTTGACTGTACTTCTTGTATAGCGAAAGTCATTTAATACGTTTTTGCACACATATTTATTTGCTTATTTTGTTGAAATAAATTGCATGATTGTTTACCAATTTATGACTTTTAATTTATGTATGAGCTCAGGTTCGATTCCCTGGCTAATTATCACGTTATCCACGTTAATCCCCTAGCCTGATCCCCCAGGGGAATTAGCGGCAATTATTTTATATTCAACTAGGAAAAAATGATAATGTTCGGTTATGGCGCTTCGCCGGACGCTACCGCGTCACGCTCGCTTCGCTCGCTCGGCTCGCGCGCTGTAGGGTCGCAGTTCAACTAACAACCTAACCGTTTTTTTCCCCTGGGGGATCAGGCTAGGGGATTAACGTGGACAACAGCCTAATTATTTAATTCCTAAACGTTTAAATGTGCTCTGATGATGGAGCTGGCAATTAGATAGCGTTAATGCGTCGGTAACGCGACCGGCTTTAATTAGCGGCCTCTCGAAAGACGAGGTTTCATTAAGTAACGATAATGTATATTATTAAAGATAAAATATATCTCTTGAAAATGATCTGTGCATGAAATGTGTTTGAATGTTGTTTAATAAGAATCTACAAAATAAGATTTTTTTTTCACTAAATGAGGTGGCTGAAAATAGGCACACTAAAATAGGTGGTCGCCAACCAGCACAACCCTCTTGCTTCAAGTTGAATAAAACGAAATATATACATGTTTATGTATCGAAGTACTACTACTCCCAGTTTTAATACTCCAGGAAGGGATAATTAAAATTGAATACAAAGTTAGTAATTTGACTTATTGGTAGGCTGTTGGCCATTTAATAGTCAAAATGTCGAGAGGAGAGAGAGTTTCACAAGAGCTGGGATTAGAATTTCCATGCCATGGTGTATGTAGTCACTTAAACAAGGGAGTGGCAATTGAGAATTCGTTTTTCAATACGGTGCAAGCGAGAGATTGTGCAAATTTATTTATGACTCCATTGGCACGATAAAATTCACGATACCACCATGAACTTACGAAATACAATAAAATCTTCAATACTAGCTCTTGGGAAACTACATTTATTGATAATAAATATTCTTGATAGACGAAGTGGCTCTACAGTCCGAGAGTTCAGAGAAAATGTATGTACGTTTAATTTTGTCACACTCTTTTGACTGACTACCCTCAGCCAATGATGTAATATAAAAAAAGCGGCCAAGTGCGTGTCGGACCATGCACAACGAACGGTTCCGTGCCTATTAAAAAGGTCGTATCGTTACTGAAATCTTATGGCACTTACGTCCTTTTCTTTAGGGAAGGCAGTTTTTTAGAAATATCTCAAAAACCTTTTAACCGATCTTGTTCAAAACTATTTTTGCTGAAATAATTTAATATGCCCGGTCCATGATTTTTTAATTTTTTTTTTAATACACGATTAAAAAATTAGAGGGGGGGGGGACACAATTTGAGTGACTTTCGGGGCGATTATTTCCGACTCTATTCACTTAATCAAAAAAAAATGCTAGACAACCTAATATTTGTTTTGAAAGGCTTATCGATTGGTGTGCCACACGTGGGCTTGCAATGAAAAATTTTTTTTTTACTCTCAGTTTTATGTATGGAGTGCACCCCCAAAAAATTTTATTAGTAATTTAACTACAAAACTTTGTAGCGACTAACAAAATACACCTATCCTCAAAATTATATTCAAATACACCTTACAGTTTTCGAGTAAAATGCCTGTGACATACGGACGGACAGACAGACAGACAGACATGACAAATCCATAAGAGTTCCGCTTTTTGCCCTTTGGCTACGGAACCCTAAAAATTTTATATTACATCATTGCCCTCAGCTATTAGGATCTTGTACCACTTGCGACTAGCAGAGGCTTGCTTTTATTAAAAACGTGAACTTCTAGTGAAACGCCTTCACTACGCAATCAGTCAAAATAGCTGACATTTTAAACTCCATTTTAGCTAAGCAAACTGATTTAGATCCCTTCCAAATCCAATCTCAGTTCAACCAGCGTTATCGATTACACCGAAGCTTGACGCCGCATATACGCGGTGATTTGTCGCAGAGACAAACTACGCGGCGTGGCGCTTAAGTGAATACCCAGCTTTATGGTTGAGATTATTTAATTTGGTCGGCTTTTTATAAAACTGACATTCGAGTTGGAACCTTCTACCTAGAACGGTAGAGTTGCTGTTTGAATGCACTACTCTAATGCAATTCGGCCAAGTCAAATAATCTCAAGTAGCGATATCGCCATACATCAGGCGTGGACGCGGCGGCGTCTGCATATTTCAAGCTTCAGTGTGGTCGCTCGCTAATACCTCTCGGAGCGTAGAACGGGCTGATCTCACACATTAGTAATAGTCAACCTCCTTGGACTCCTAGGCTTATTCAGATTACCTCCCGACCCCCGAACATGCACTTGTATAGATCCTGGAGGCATGTCTACAGAAGAATGAAGACTTGCAGCTCTAGACGCTCTAGGCGAGGGTACGCAGAGGCGAAGGTCGACAGCGCTGTGTAGGCTCGCGGCGCGTGAGGAGCGTGGGGTCGCGTGCGGGGGGTCGGAGGGGGGCGCGAGGGCCGGGAGGTCGGCGGCGGAGCGCGAGCGGCGCGGGGGGCTCTCCGGGATGAGCGCCATGCCGCCCATGCTGCCGACGAACACCGAGTTCTGGAAGATGGTTTGAATTTAGAAAATTATCATGAACACTTTGATGAATGATCGATATTTAGGCATTTGAGACACTGTCATTTTAAACTTGTAAACTGTTAGCTTAATTAAATTGGCCCCATATTGATTTTGAGAATGTTTGCGATCTACTTAGGATTGCATCCTACCAACTGCGCCAAATGATTGTCAACGCAAAGTGGATATGCCATGAAACCTTTTTTTTACTTTAGGGAACTGAATGGAAGACCTCAAATAGTTTATTAAGTTTCATTTTATGAGCTGTTCATTCGTGTAGAGTATCTGAGCCCTTGTTTCTAAAAATTTATTGAATCAATTTAGGTACACTACGTATTATTTAAGTCTTCAGGGTAGACCACATAATAAAAAACCTTTTAGTAGATAAGTTGAATATTTTTTTTATAACAAACTGATCCAAATATGGTGATTGGAAGGGGCGCAACAGGACTGATAAAACCTTTTCAAATGAAAAGCTCTTTAAGTTACATTTATAAATTACTTGTGAACTTTCTGAGATCACTCTCCCTCGATTCTTTTCCTCGTGATTTAATTTTCGTTCAATTTTACTTATCTATCTTTGTGAAAATGTCGAGTACCTAAGAATAAGAAACCTTTTAAGATTTATCTGCTTTAAGTATTGCAGATTTGAGTAAAAGGCATATTCATCTGCAGAGAACAGTGACCTCCTCCGCGCATTCACACTTCTATGCAGGGGTGCTACAATCCCTTTGCTGGCCGTTTAATCGGCTACAAAATGTGTATACATTTTTTCACCTTAATAACGCAATAAGATGAAATAGGTACATCTATTAGGAAACTTTTTGAGATCGTTATTATGCAGGTAGTAATGTCAGACACTTACCTGTCTAGGACGATGCGAGAGATACCCGCAGGGCTGGTAGGCGGAAAACGAAGCTCCACAGTCGTAGGAGACACAGCCACGCGACAGCGACGCCCGGTGCTGCGTCAGACATTTTGTTAGTGGGCAAAGGAACAAACTAGCATTGTGACGTGTTCTGTTAAAGTTTGCTATAGGTAAAACTTAAGGAGGTTCCTATTATTGTTATTACACCGTGATGAGTTTGGGTTTGGAATAGCTGTCAGTTCATATTACTTTGACAGGCAAAACTGTCACTTTTAACCCCATTCTAACCACGTTTGATGCATGTACAGATATATAAATTCATCTTTGCGCGCGGCTGTATTTGTGCATGCGGGTGTAACTATGTTCACTTTTATTTTAACCCTAAACTTGACAGTGTATCTTTAAATGCACACATTTTTTAGTCACATTTTTGCATTTTTTGGTGAAACGATTTTTCGCGCTCTATACAGCACAACTGAGGCTTCAACGCACGATTTTTTTAATTTTTGCCAAGTTTAGGGAGGCTATTCGACTGTGGAACTCTCTCCTTTTTGACAAGCAAAATCTATCGGCAACTTCAAATCCCTTCTTAAAGAACATTATTTGTCTCTCCTCTAACCCTGATTGTCTTTTTTTTGGTTGATTATTTATGTATTATATATTTGTTTATATGTATGATTGTATATGTATGTTTATATATACAGGGTGTTAACGGGGTCATGATCCGGAATGACAAAAAGCGAATAAGATGAGCATACTGAACAACCTATCCCATGGGACCAACCACGAAATCGCAAAAAAAAAGAGCCAATTAAGAGTTAACTGTGAGTTAACTGCGATTTAATTGAGAGTTATGTATGGAATACCTGGTTTTTTTTTTGCGATTTCGTGGTTGGTCCCATGGGAAAGGTTGTTCAGTATGATCATCTTATTCGCTTTTTGTCATTCCGGATCATGACCCCGTTAACACCCTGTAGAGCTATTTATGTACCATCAGCAAAGAAAGTGGTCTACCACTTTTAGACCTTATTTTGCATGCAATAGTCGAAAAGTGGTAGACCACTTTCTTGGATGACTGTACGTGTAATAATATAATTATTTTGATTTTTGGCTAATTATAATGTCTGCACCACCTACTGCATAACGGAAGCACTACTGGAAGAGATCTTTCTTCAGCGATAAGACCGCCTATTGTAAACCTCTACCTATGTTATTATGTTGTTTCTCTTTCTAGCTGCTTTGTTTGTGTGAGGTGTGCAATAAAAAGTATTTGTATTGTATGGGTTTGATTTGTGTGGCACTGACACGATGGTCGTCGTTCCAGGCGCACGTACCGATACAGCGGAACAGCGCTGACAAGGGAGAAATGAAATTCTAACCCAAAATGTTCACGTAAGAATTGATTTTTCTTGAATCAAATGGACATATATACTACTTACATGGGGTGCCACGGACACCGCGGTATCGGCCAGAACGCAGCTCTGCCGATGTGCCTGCTGGAACTTGGGCTGATACGGCTCCAGCATTCTGTGGGCCATCATCTCGCATCAAAACTTAACCCATTCAAGGCCCATGATATTGTGAATCGTGCCTAATAGGGCAATTTCAAAAAGTTGAGTATCCAATTAGCGCGAGTTGTTAAACAAAAATTTACTCTGTGTCAGTTTCGTGATGGCAATTAAGTATTCAGTTTGTTTAAAATTTAACTTTTTGTTTTCAATTTATAATTTATATGCATAAACACGTTATTTAAACGTGTAACGAATTAATTTTCACATCATTTGTATGCTTAATTTTCGTTACAAAACTGACACGGAGTTATTTTTGTTTTATCAACTGACGCTAATTTGGTACACATTTTTTTTAAATGCCCCTTCACGAGCGATTTTAGCTACGACGCGGAAAAGTGCTGCTACACGGTACTGCGCAGCACCCTTAGGCTCGCCCCTCGAATGGGTTAAGTTTATTGGCTGATTATTAGTGAGATATGACAAAGTGGAATTTCATCTCGCTCATATTGTGACCAGTCCAACGGGGAAGTACCCCATACCCCCCCCCCCCCAGCCATAATAACACCACATTGTTAGGGTTCCGTACCCAAACGGTAAAAACGGGACCCTATTACTAAGACTTCGCTGTCCGTCCGTCTGTCTGTCACCAGGCTGTATCTCAAGAACCGCGATAGCTAGACAGTTGAAATGTTCACAGATGATGTATTTCTGTTGCCGATATAACAACAAATACTAAAAACAAAATAAAATAAATATTTAAGGGGGCTCCCATACAGCAAACGTTTTTTTTTTCAGGCTGTATCTCAAGAACCGCGATAGCAAGTCAGTTGAAATTTTCACAAAGTATGTATTTCTGTTGCCGCTATAACAACAAATACTAAAAACAAAATAAAATAAATATTAAAGGGGGCCTCCCATACAACAAACTTTTTTTTTTTACTGTTTTTAGAGATAATGGTACGGAATCCTTCGTGCGCGAGTCCGACTCGCACTTAGCCGGTTTTTTTTTGTTCTGTATGTGCGTAAATACAAATAAAAATAATATTGTTTTGTTTCATAAAATATTACTCGCTAGTTAATCAAGTCAAACTATTTTAAAATTGTAATCAGTGCACTCCAAGATTCACAGTCGGTGGATTACACCCATATTTGCGCTTTGAGTTTAATTTTTGTTGAAATAAGTGCAACTAGACTTTCCTTTTGGCAGAATCACTTGGTTATTCAGATTCAAATTCACTGAAATGTAGTTAGTAGTAAATAAATGTAACTTAGCCAGTATTCCATCCAAACAAAGGGAAGATGCAGCTATAATATATACCATTATTTTGTGACAAAAATGTTGAAAAAACATAAAATAATAGCTACTGAAACGTTTTTACTTTAGTTTATACTCATTTCAAACAATAATTGCGATTTGAAGTAAATGATGTGAAACGGAACGTGTTTCAATTCAGAACGACTCACGGACAAACAAATATGGCGAGTGATACACATATGAGTGACGTCACAGGAACTGTAGATCCGTTTAGGCGCGAAAGTTTAAATTGTCAGTTTGTAACAGGAATTTATGACTACAAATTATATTATTTGATTTTTTTTATACTTTCGTGATTCTACATGCGACTCTTTCAAATGAAAGCAAAAATTAAAATATTGCATCTTCCCTATTAATACGAGTATGTCCCTATATGTGACATATCGCGGTTCTTAAATTCAGTTTTTAGAAAGACTATATTGATACATATTAAGATTTTTTTTATTAACGCCTGTTCACTCTTGCCTTATATTCTGTCTCTTAGTCTTCCTAAGAAGTATTCTTTACGATGTCACCGAGATATCACTAAATTATGAGTTGCGTTTAGAGTTGCCTGTTGCCTGGTGTTTTTTTTTTTTTTTCAAGAGTGCAGGCTTCTATATCCACCAAGTGTGCTCAAGTCTACAGGTGCTGATAAAAAGGAAGAATACCACGTACAGCTTATAGACGCACCTTATCTTGCCCCAACGGTTGAAGAAGAGGGCAATGGCGGCCACCCACAGCAGTAAGACAAACGACACGATCAGAGCTTCTTCGGCTCGGACCACAATGCCGCTTCCATCTGCTGAAGGAAGAACAAATGAAGTATGGTCATTAGTCACCTTTAGAGTTTAACAGTTACTTAATGGTTTACTGCAACATAAACTCATATTGCTTGTATCAGCGATAACCCTAAGTGTATAAAACTAGGAATACTCCAATAAAGCATGGCATTATACTACAGAGACTTGGCTTATTATATTCATATCCTAGTAACGCTGCCCCAGCCGAACCTCCTCAACCTCATCATAGTTCACAAACGTTCTTACATACCTACCTAATAATGTTTAAGAATGTATTGTTTATTCTAATAATATCAGTAGCCTTAGAATCAAGAACAGTATTACTCACCTAGAGCGATAAAACTAACTTTCGATTCGGGCTTCAAATACCTTTCTTTACTATCGACCGTGGTGAGTCCTAAATTTTACCTCTCCCAGGCCTCCAGGCTGCTCGGCGAGGGATTGGAATTTTCTTGTGCATTTTTTCATACAGAACCGAGCGGAACTCGGATTACTTTATATGACTCTAGCTTTCGCCCACGACTTCGTCTGCGTGGACCCGGGATAAAAACTATCCTTTATTTTAATCCAGGCTTTAAACTATCTTCATGCAAAATTTCATCCAGTAACAAACATGCCAACATCTAAACATCCAAACTTTCGCATTTATAATTAGTAGGATTTTATACTCCTCATGGCCTCAGGAATATCCTGTTAAAATTATTTGGAATGTAAAGGTGTATTTGTATTGTATTTTATCGTATTGTATCCCTATAAGAGATCTCTCCTCTCCATCTCATCCATTAGTAGAACGAAAGGCTATATAGGTAGGCTTTATTGGTCTTACGTGATTCGGAGAGCGAGGAGAGGTTACCACTGAAGGTCGTTTGCGGAGGATGCAGTCGCAGCACCACCTCCGCAGGCGGCCCGCCTGTCGCGCCGATCCATTCTACGAACAACAATTACATTTCAAGACCACCATACTGCCAAAACAACCTATATATAAAAACTAATTTAACACCTGCTGCTGAAGCTACCTATTAATAAAACTAGTTTATCCGAAAGCCACGTTAATCCGGCCTGCGTCTGCTACGGGTTGCAGTTTCCAGAGCGCACATCGTGCGTATCGTATTAAGCCGTGAAGGAGCGACCACACCGGTGAGTGTCGCTGCGTATACGCGTTGACGTGTCGGATGCGTCACGTATTCTTCATACATTTTGTGGCGTTTACGGTGCGTTAGCGTATTTTGAGCAGCGGTGTGGTCGCTCCTTTATTCATATTTATATATATATATATATATATTTTTTTATTTTTTTCCAAATACAAGTTACATGATAAATTACAAATATACACTCGCCAAACTATTAAGTTTGAGTGTTGCTCTCTGATGCGCTCTCACGCCTGAGACAACAGCAGCCGTCACGTCTAAGCTCATTAGACGAGTATGAATGTAATGGTAACCGTACTAACGTGAGGATAGGTAAGTGTGAATCCAGCTTTATTATTCTTCCCGCTACTAAGGAAAACCCCTACCACCACCCAGTAATGTTACTTAATTTTAGTTCAATATAGCGGTCCGAAAGATACCCACATACAACAAACGCGTGTAATAAGTTAAACGGCCTAGTAGTTACTCGACTTTGCACTGTATGGCATGGGCATTGGGCACTTTATGTCAAATTAATGATAATCAATCATTTAAAATATGCTATAAAACACATGTATAAATGTGGTCGTCAGTGCGCGCACTCATGAACAGCTTGGAGAGAAGATACATGGCGGCTGTGATCAACTGCAGAGGTGGTTCTCTACCAATGGCTTACTCTTGAATATATCCAAATCCAACGTCATGGTCTTCTCGGGGCGCAAAATTGCGATTCCTCCATGTATAGCTAACAGCCCGATGCCGATAAGTGATGAATGTAGGTTCCTTGGCTTCACTCTGGACTCTAATCTTAACTGGAAGTGCCATGTAGACAAACTATGCGATAGATTGAGTAGTGCAGTCTTTGCTTTGCGTAAGTTAAAACCTTTAATATCTGACGATGCCATGAAGCAGGTTTATTTTGCTCATTTCCATTCGCTGATGTCCTACAGTTCGCTCATTTGGGGAAACTCAACGGATGCCAACAGAGTGCTACTTATGCAGAAACGTGCCGTACGTGCGATGATTGGGGCAAAATCGAGGACTTCGTGTAGAGGCTACTTCCCAATGCACGGTATTATGACGCACTACTCACTCTATGTATTCGAAATTATAATGTTCGTAAGGAACAATCTTTCTTCTTTTGATACCGTAAATGCGATTGGCAAAACACTCCGCCGCACTGGGCGTTTGAGAACAGTTCCCCGTCGCATGGCACTTGCAGGCAAGAACCCGCGTGTCATTGGGCCTACCTACTACGAGCGACTGCCCGCTGATCTTAGACAGGAACCATCTGACGAAGCATTTCGACGCCGCCTTAAATACCTTTTATTGGAAAATCCATTATACTTATGTTCAATTATTATTATGACCTATTTAAATTTGTATGATTATGATTTGACTTTAAATGTATTGTGTCATGTATTTAAATATTGTATAAAATGACGATACCTAGAGGTTGATATATTTGTGTTCTTTGTTTTTGGTTTGTTTCTTCTATTTCCTTGTTATTGTGTTCTTACATTTGTTGACATTCTCTTAATATTTCTCTGTTTTTGACGATCATGATAATAATTCTTATTTTTATGACATGTACTTATGCAAATCTGTAATGTAATTTTTTATCATGAAATAAATAATCTAATCTAATCTAATGCATCCAAATATAGTTTTAAGATACCAATAAAACTAACAAGTAAGTACAAGATTCAATGAAAACAAATATTATTAACTTACATTAAATGTCACAGAAGTAGAATTTTCATTTTATAATTTAAATAAAATAATAATAATACAGTTAAGAGGTAAGTACGGATAAAGAAAAAATAAAATAAAAGATAATTGGGAAAAACAAATGGGACGAGAATTTGTCGAAAATTCGTGCAGAATATTCTTTTCATATCTCATGCTCTGAAAGTGAGTCGTTGTTGTTCTAAAAAGTGTGCAGAAAGTGATACGTTTCTGCTCTAGTGCAGAAAGGTAGTGGATTCCAATTAGTCCTCGCCCTATAAGCATTATGCGGGAACTAATTCTAATAAATATCAATACTTACCCCGCTACTGACAAAGGGAAATAATTTTATTCATACTAGTTCATAGAATTTATTTTATTAAATATAAATTACACTTTTACTGCCTGAAGACCGCCTAGCGGGCGCTCTATTTTTAGGCGCTTTTCTCTACGTATCGGGAAACCCACGGCAAAGGCTACGAGTGGGGCGCTATGTAACTGTTGCCATGTGTTAAATGTTTGGTAATTGGGCATTTGCATGCGAATCTGACTCGCACTTGACCGTTTCATGTAAAACCGATGTTTCAAAGCGAACCTCGCACGGTCCCAAAAATCCAGAATTCTGTGGAATTAGTCTGGAAACTGAACCATCATCAGAACGGTTGTTTTGCGAACACCAAGAAAAAATAGTGAAATTGAAGCAAATAAATCGTACCAAAAATATTTCGTGGCAAGTTATTATTAATTCTGTGTATTCACTAATTCAGGCCATAACTGTAAGATTGTAATCCAGCTGAATCTGTGTCACAATAACCGTATCATAATCAGTATATTGCCTTCGACTAAGCGTCTAAAAGTACCTAGTGGGACTTTGTTTAAGTATGACTCAAACGGATTTGGAATTTATTTTCGCCAATTGCGTGCAAAACCATCAGTGCCTGGGTCGTAGTTTCACGAACAACGCCTAAGCAAAGTAGGTATAACTCGAAACTGTGGCACCGTTTCATTGGAGATCATCAAAAATACGCGCACCTGGGAAGCGTATTCAATCCGTGGAACGCCGTGTCCACGGGTTGAATAATGAAATCTGCTGTGTACTTTTTTTTGGGTATAGACATATTTCAATGTCTATTACCCTCATTCATAAAAATCTATCAATATTGGAATTGTGCACAGATTAAGTGTCCGTGTCCGACTCTCGTATTGAAACGGTATGACAAGGTAGTCTGAACTGGTAAAGGTCGCGGGAGTCCGCTGTATACGGGTGGTGCAGGACCGGTCATGTTGGAACTCTTTCGGGGGGGAGGTGGGGGCCCTCCCTCCTGTTATGGTCAGCGGACCATATGTCCAGTAGTGGACATCATTCGGCTGATATAATGATGAGGATGACGAAGTGTTCGGCTGTTGCCGTCTAAGTACGTTTAATTGATGCAAAAAGATCTTGCTATTGTTTTCGAACACGCCTGAATCAATATCCTGGTCATGTTAGAACTGTGATTTTATGTGCAACTAAAATGTAAATCTGCTAGCCGTTAGCAGTGATGTATGTGGCGGGTGCAGGCTAGCTTGTACAAGCTGGGATTAAGCACATGGCGGGCCTTCGTCTGCCAAGTTCACGAAAATGGGTTTACACTTTATTCCTCCTAGATTTTACACTTATAACCGAAGTTGGCAACTGCAGTTGCCCCAAGCTAGTAATCGATAAAACGAAAAGTTAGATATTTGTGGCAATATTACAAAAAAAATACAAGCCCTATAGTAAGCTCTTGAGTTATGGGTAAAACAAAACATTCAAGACTCGGAAACAAATATTTATGCTCATCACACAAATATTTACCCTTACCGTCATCTTCGTAGACAATCACTTGAGTAGCCACTAGGCTAAACCAGGCGTCAAATAAATCAAACTACTTAAATAATATGACTCCTAATTATATTTTACTTGTTCAATTGTAATGATCGTAAATAGCATTTTTTTTAGTTGACATGTTTTTGTGGGTATAAATGGATTTCTTATTCTTCTTCTTCTTTCGTGACCTTCTTCCATCTGTATTTGGGGTCGGCTTTTCTGGTCATTCTTCTGCAGATTTATTATACTTAAACATTTTTTTTTCTTTTTTTTTCGCGTAGCAATTAATTGCATAAATTCATAATTCATAATAATTCGTTTATTGCATCCATGGTTTACATTTAGGTTTTACATACTTAAGTAAGTAGGTCTCTCCTGGACCCTGGTAGGGCACAGCAATTTGAAGTCTTAAATCTAACATATTTATTAGATTCAACTTATGTGTGAGCTGTATTTAAAATAAATCGAATACTTGTGCAGTTAAAACTTGTGTAGCAAAAAAATCGACTGATCTTGATGTGTTGATGTGAGACTTGAACATGAACGCTCAAAAAGTGAAATTTAAAAATTCGTTGATCGTGCAGATCGTTCCGATCTAAGCTCAGTTGGATGAGAGCGAATGGTTGGAGTAAAACAAATAATGTTTCCCTTTAATTTGAATCCCGTGATTAATTGCCGTAAACTCCGTAATAATACTGAAAGCCTGTTGTAGCTATATAATGCTTACAGTATGAAGCCAAATTGGGTGCTATTTGTGATCAAAGCCTTCGGGTTGGTGGCGTGCATCTGAAGCTTATAAAAAATTCTGTCGATTTCCTTTCACGCTGGAAAAGGCAGTTCAAAAAGCTTGAGCCAATATCACGCTCTTTGAAGCTTTGAACACGAGCTTATTCTAAAAGTGTTTTGATAGACTTAACTTAAGCTGGACACGTAAATAAATATAAATATTAGGGAACAAATAAAAATAAACCCATGGTAAAAGTTGGGTATGTGGTTTAAACTGGGATCCAGTGGCATAAATGAATATAAGCGATCGGCAACATGTCTCACGAAAGTTTAAATTCGATTACTAGATATACTACATATTATAACATTAAAATAAAGTAAAAGTAAATGATATATTAATTCATATAGGTTTAAATTAAATGGTAATTGTACTCGTATATTATGAATTAAAAATCGAAATGTAAATCATCACATAAACTTTTGCCCTTACCGGTCTTTGAACCCGAAACCGTCAGCTTTGCACTGCTGGCCATTATGCTAAACCAGTCGCCAAATAGGACAAATATATCTCAGCAGTCTTTTTTAAGTTGAATACCTTACTTAAGTATAAACTAGTAGGTACAAAGCGGTTTTTAACCCTAAATTTAGCCCTAGGTGGACGACGGCAGGCGAAAAACCGCGTTGCTCATTTACTTACTTATTCTGTTATTTTCGTCACTTCGCTCATCTAGGGTAACGCGTTTAGCGTTGATTAACCGATTCAGCGCCATCACGTCACACAAATGGGAGAGAGCGCTACGGGCACTTTTCGCTACCTTTGGACATCAACACTTTAACTGCCAAGTACCCGCCTAGCGGGCGCCGTAGTCGCTTTCTGCTACATACGGGAAAACGGGATCGGCTACGAGCGCACCGCGTAGCGGCTCTTGGCAGTGTATTGGGTAACACATTCACTGCAAAGAATCGCTACGTGCTTCGCTCGTAGCCGAGCTCGTGGTTTTTCTCGTATGTAGCGGAAAGCGACTACGGCGTAGGTGCCCGCTAGGCGGGTTCCTGGCAGTGAAAGTGGCTGCTACTGCATAGTTGCATACGGCGCAGCAGTAATGAGCGTAGCGTAGCGTTGAATGGGTTGATATGTCTCACAACCATTGCCGATATTCAATCTTAGTTTAGGGGTAGAGCTACTCCGGATAAACGGTGTGCTATCTATCAACTGATTGGTCAGTTTAAAGTGTCATTATAGAGACATGAATTTGACAGATCGAAAACGTTTTCCATCGTCAGTTTGGCAAAACTATTAAGGATAGATGGAATACAGGGAACGACTGTGAGGCCACGTTTACGCACAAGCGTGAAATTGCGCGGCAGCGCTTCCCAAACACTATGGCTGATGATATTCCATACACTCTGAAAAGCGCGCGCATTAAGGGCCAAATTTTGTTTGGACTATTACTTCGCATAAAAAGCGCCATTATTATTTATATGTGCATGTCAGCCCTTAACTAACCCACATGTATTTATTATTTTGACTCTGAATGATTCGCGCATGTGAGTAAACGCCTTAAGTGCTAGTGGAGTAAGCTAAAACAGTGTATTCGAGCTACCTAAGGTACCGGTCTCACCGGCGGAGATGCGAGACGGCAATCGCGTCGACGCGTCTGTGGCGGGCGCGTCTGTCGCGGTGGAGACTGGCTCTGTGGACAAGTAAAAATATATATATATATATATAGAAACACCTTATTAACTTACATAGTTGGACAAATCGATTGAGACGTCAACAGGGATGTTGAGTTGACAGACACAGTAAGGCTTGGACCACACTGGCGTCTGTGAGAGGCTAAGTGCCTGATAAAAACACTGACGCGGCATGTGGGTGATGGTTAATATTAAACAATTTACTATTGACCGCCATCACAGGCCGCGCCAAACTGTGAGAGGCTTCAAGCCGATTCATACTGAGGTGTCGTGACGTGAGAGAACGACATTTCTGTGTATTGAAATGAAATATTGATTGACAACAACTTGGTACATAATAGATACAAGTCGTTGCGGAAAGAGCGGTAATCACGTAACGTTCCGAACGCGCGTTAGGACGATTTAACTGTCATTTTTCCATATAAAAAGTTACATTTAGATCTGCCAGACGCACGTACAATGCGTTACGTTAGATTCACCCTGACCCTGAGGTGACGGCTCCTTTTGTGTCAGGGCGTTAGAGCGCATCAGAGAGCCATCACGTAAGATAAATATGAAACCGGCTGAATTTTGTATGAAGTTCGTAGGGAAATAGGAACAAGTGACAGTCTAGTTAAACAGTGATCATATTTTGATCTTTATTTATCGACCCTTTCATTCGCTACGTCCAGCCGGCTCGACGTACTCGTTGACCGTCTGTTTGCATATTTCCGCGTCACGCTAAGTAGTTTGAACTATTGCACAATAAAGGGTTAAAAGTGTGTAACAGTAAAAATAAGTCGAAGCGCAATGTTTTGTGAGTTGATACTTAATACTTACTCTGATCTTTTTGTTCACGTTTCTAAGACAAAGTCCAACATGGTAAACCACAAGTCGAGCTATCCTAACTGCATTTGACTTGACTAAATGCAGTATCTTATGCAGTAGCAGTATCTGTAACTTGGCTACAAAGGCAAATTTCACTACACTGAAGCTAACGTTAATTAGGTTAAGCTGAACATCTATTCGGTTCAACTCTTTTACATCCCAATTGAATGCCGAAATGTTCCGGATTGTGAAGGAATTTTGATTTTCATCGTATGGCTGCTTTTTATATTTCTCTACTTCATAGTTTTCAAGTACGCTACCGCGTCTTCGGTTAAAGTTGTATTAATCATCCACTTGCCCGTGGTATTTGGTTAGAGGGCAGTCAAATACCGTGCGATGTACAGTCTGCTTGGGAGTTCCACACTGGCGGCATACTGGTGAATCGCACCAGTTCCATTTGTGCGAAATATGAGCTTCCAACTAAATGTACAATAGGACACATTTTTAGGAATTACGTACTTTAAAAAACGTGACTTTTGAAATTCTAAACTATGCTACGTATGGTTCGGAATAAGTTCGGATTATTTAATCTGGCTGATTTATTATAAAACTGTCATTGAAATCTTTTACCTGGGACGACAATTGAATGGACTACTTTCGCTCGTGCTAGTGTATTTATTTATTTAACACAGTAAGAGGTTACAGATACAAACGGCGACCTTAATGACATGGCAATCTCTACCAGTTAACCTTTAGGTCAAACAGAAATTAATCATCAGTATCATCATCTCTTTGGGGAGGCCTATGTCCAGCAGTGGACGTCTTTCGGCTGATATGATGATGATGATGATGATCATCACTGGTATTGTAATCCCCCGATATTGGTGTGTTTAGTTCTGCGGGCGTAGAGGCAAGCGCTTGAAACACAGTGAAATGTAGTTGGCATCGGAAGCGAAGACTAAAATAGACCTCCCGGCGTGTTAAACGGTAACAGTTTTGGTAAAGGGGTTGATATTATAACAATACCCCTCGTTAGCTGCGCTCGGAAACGCTGGGGAAATTTATATTAATTACTTGCTGGATTTTATGCTTGTGTGTTGAAAATTCTGTAGGTAGGTATACGTAGGTATTATAATTATTTATTCCCATTTCTTTTATTGACGAAGCCTGTTGCGGATTCGATCATTGTTAGTTAAGGGGCTACCCGAGGTTTTCATCGATTTTTCACAAGTTTTGAATTGTATCTCCTACTTTTGCACTACACATAGAATTATAAATCAAACGGCTATCGGTTCTTCAATTTTTTATCTCCATGTTGGTCCACCGGATTTTGAAACAAATGAACACTGAATTTTGTATGATTTTTTTAAATATTGTCTAAAAAAACACTTATTTCGTATCTCTATCGACGTGAAAGATCTAACATATACAAACCCTACATATTTGGGTTTGCCTGTGACGTCGCTAAAAACTGGTCCAGGGTATTTATTTTAAACCAATTAACACAAGTTATGGCCAGAAAACCAGTTTTTTGGCCTTAAATTGTTCAACTTTGATGCCAAATATCTCGACAAATATCTTGATAACTTTGAAGTAAATATGGGATACTATATTGTCTAAAGCCGTTGTTGTTAATATAAAAAGCTTCAAAAACATTAGAAAACTAAGGGATTCAGATCGAAGGTCGGATCGAAGGCGTATGGGAGCCCCTTAATAGGGGGATGTTTGTTTGGACGCAATTGACGAAGCCCTTTCGTAAATAAAGACAGTAATTTCTTTTAAGACCGATCCATCCAAATACGAACTGGAATCTGAGGACCGAGACCACTGGCGGAAGACTCTGGGTGACCATGGTTTCGCATGATGAGCTTGGTTCGATCTACTGTCGTCCCGACACCACCCCACTCCCGACACCACCCCACTCCCGACACCACTCCCGTGACCAGCGTACTGCTATCCGCCCTACATCACCGTGCCCAACATTTACGTGTCAAATAGCGGTCTTAGCGGTCGCTCCCGTATCGGGCTTATACTCGTACGAGTCATGTACGTAAGTGCCGTGACATAGACGCTGCTTAAATCATATTATCATGGACTGTTGCACAAGGCCAATGATGATGATCATAATTATTAATTACATACCATGCTACACCTGTAAGCACCTAACACCTACAGTTAAATAAATGAATTTTATTCTGCAAGTAGGCCGTAATGGCACTTTAACAAGTCAAAATTCTACCAGGGTTAACAATAGTACATTGTTTAAGGCGCTGTCAACACCAAAATGGCCTTGAGGATTTGGGATAGCGCGCACACTGTCTATTTGTATCGGAGTAAATGAGAGCGAGTGTCACTGGGCGGCCCGGTTTTTGAAGATAATAGTGCATAAATATGCTGTTGTCCACGTTAATCCCCTAGCCTGATCCCCCAGGGGAAAAAAACGGTTAGGTTGTTAGTTGAACTGCGACCCTACAGCGCGCGAGCCGAGCGAGCGAAGCGAGCGTGACGCGGTAGCGTCCGGCGAAGCGCCATAACCGAACATTATCATTTTTTCCTAGTTGAATATAAAATAATTGCCGCTAATTCCCCTGGGGGATCAGGCTAGGGGATTAACGTGGATAACGTGATAAATATTGAAATAAAAAAAAGTGTGGATTATTTGAGAAATGTGACTCGTTAGCGGTTTAGGTATGAATATATTGACTTCATATTTTTAATTGCAAGCCCATACGTCAAAAAAATAAAGACATAGAACCGTTTAAGATGATTTTAAGACCAATCTTTGCAATTATTTTCTATTGAGCCGATTTCGTCTAATTATGTATCGAGCCAGTCCACGCTCTTTGAAATATGGTGAATATTAACATATTTTTTTTTGATGTGCTAGAACAAGTAGTTTTCTTAAAAAAACTGCTTAAAACATCAATTTCAACAAAATTAGGTCTTGTCAGCCCCTTAACGAGGGGCGTAAGTGGAATATTGCAAAACAAGAGTCTATCAGAAGCCCGACGCCGAAGGCGGAGGGCTTTTGATGACTCGAGTTTGCAATATTCTTACGCCCGTGTTAATACCCAATGTTTTTCATCACATTTCCGAGGAAACAAATACATTTTAGATGAAATGAATACAAATCGTAATAAAAACTGCAACATGTCAGTCGTCCATTTTGTTGAATTTGACGTGCGGCGCGTATGGCAAAGACCCTTCGGTATACAGCCACGATTTGAAATCACTTAAAAACATTTTACGTAGATACTAAATAACTACATATTAAATCTGTAAATAATTCAGTTAAACAACACAACAACAACAAACACTTAAAAACATTTTACATAGACTGAGAAACATGTTTAAGTAGTTTTTTAAGTTTAAATTTATTTATAAAAACGTTTTCAGACATCGTATTTGATATAAAACCTCTTTGCTTTGTAACTGCGGCATGAGTGACAGATACAATTTAAGAAAAAAACCATTACGCCCGTGGGCGTAACACAAGCTATTACAGCTCTGTATGTCTGAGCATTATGAAGCCCTTTTCGAGCAAGTGTGATGAAAAGTCTATTACAGATTATACAAGAAGTGCCGAGAAGGGAGACAAGGTCTTTCATGGCTGAGTAAGCCAATGAGGAAAGAGGAACAGGCTGTGTGATTTTATGTTTATATGTATCCGATTAAAATAAGACCTTCAGGATAAATACAATTGTTATACAGTGTGGAAAGTTAACTCGGGCCCTGGAGGGAAACTACCTTAAATCCTTGAGCTAGCTCATTTTACTTAAGGAGAAATTCCTTTATTTTGAAAAAGAAACAAAACTGCATTCAAAGATTTTCTAAAACTCGCTTGCCTCGCCCGGGACTCGAACCAACTAAAATAAAAAAAACACACACTCTATTTTATTATACTAATCGATAGTATTAATACTCAGGATAAAATTTATCTAACAAACATTTGGTCTTAAAAATAAAAACAATCGTTAAATCTAACATTAACTTTATTTTACTATCAATTTGTTACACTTAAATTATTTAACCGATAAATCGTTCGAATTTTAAAATAATTGTCCCGCATTGCAAACAAAGTCAAACGTTCCATTTTTAAACTTTTCCACTGAACGCCTCGGATCATGTAAGAAGGAAATGTGCATAGAGGTATTACCACCATTAAACGATTTTCTTATCGAAGATTTCAACAAGATACTTTGCGATAAATTAGCAAGCGTGTACTTCATACGAAGTCTTTGAATGTTAGAGAGATAACAGAATTGTTACATGTCTTTTACTTGTTAAAAGTGAACAGTAACCAAATGTTTGTTAGAGAAATTTTATCCTGAGTATTAATACTATCGATATAATAATAAAATAGACTATTTTTATTTTTATTTTAGTTGGTTCGAGTCCCGGGCGAGGCAAGCGAGTTTTAGAAAATCTTTGAATGCAGTTTTGTTTCTTTTTCAAAATAAAGGAATGTCTCCTTTAAGTAAAATGAGCTAGCTCAAGGATTTAAGGTAGTTTCCCTCCAGGGCCCGAGGTAACTTTCCACACTGTATATCTTTTGACCTATTCAATTTAATTTAATTTATCACTTTACACTACATGTCATGTATTAAAATAACTCATATCTGTTGACATAGCAAATAAATTCATAATAAATAAATATGTTTAGACCAATATATTGGTATGCCGGCACCGCATAGTGATAGGAAAGCCTTGTACTTACCTAAGGTGGAAAAATAAAAATTTTGAATCTTTGAATGTTTGATGGACATATTATGCCGCGGCTCAGCTTGGGTTCTTTGTAATATGCTTGCAAAGCCGCGCGGGCTGCCCGTATAAAATAAATAAGGTACAATACAGCCTAAATCAACTTTGCGATGTAGCGAAGGCACAAAGAAATAAATTCACCAATTCATATTGCATTCACATACACGGGACGACTTTGCATATATGCACCCTATATGAATCTGTACCTTTTGTCTATATCTGTGAAATACAATTCACTCTGGCAATTCGTTGGACGAAGTTTAATGCGGCGTGGGGCAATCTTTTGAATGTTGGGCTCAAGTAATTTGATCAAGCATCGAGTATGTGCTGTATTACAAGTTTTCAAGTTATTCTACAATTTGCATGCTTACAAGATAAGTTGGCAGAATATAATAACTTGTACCATAATTCACAAATTTTGGTGAAACTTTCAGCGGTTTAGGATACATTATTAACTATTGGACAATGGACGTGTGTTCAAGCCAGTTAATACTGAGACTCAAATAAGTTTTAATTTTACCATTAACTGACAATCATAGGGTTCTCCAGTCTCTATTTGCTGGCTTAAAAACATCTAGTCGCCCATAAAAACTTTCAACCCTTGTTTAACCCTCTTAATGTAACTAGCTGCCGTAGTAGAAATAACGCAAGCGTTCCACGGGATAAATATGTACACATACAGAAAACAGAAAATTGTTTGAAATCAGAATTTTAGATTGGGATTTTAAAACTAGTGCACGATGTAAATTTCTCCCCTTACTCGAAAAACTGTCATTTCGCCATGTCGTTTCACTATTTCACAAGCACACATTCTAACAGCATTCATTGTTCAGTTGCCAAAACTTAGCACATATTTCAGCTCGCAAGTACTTAAGAATGCTGAAAAAGTTTTCAGCGCAAAAATTTTCTGTTCAACGAACGTAGAAATACTGCCATGAACTTTGCTACATTGTAAGGAATTCCTTTCCTATTAATAAAACATATTAGATACTATTTTGTTACAGATCTTTAGTATTCCGTGCCAAATGGGGCCGAATGGAGCACTAAACTTATTCGATCCCTTCCTGTCTGTTAAAGGTAATTTTTTTACACATAACGCTTTTGTCTTAGTTTTCCCTGTGGGTTGGAAGGTCAGACAGCAGGCAGTCGCTTTCGTAAAACTAGTGCATACGCAAAATCTTGGGATTAGGTGCTAAAGCGGACCCCGGGTTCCTTTAGGGCACAACTGGGAATAACGCTGTTGTGCACGTTAATCCCCTAGCTTAAACCCCCAGGGGAAAAAACGGTTAGGTTGTTAGGTGAACTGCGACCATACAGCGCGCGAGCCGAGCGGGCGAAGCGAGCGTGACGCGGTAGGGTCCGGCGAAGCGCCATAACCGAACATTATTATTTTTTCCTAGTTGAATATATATTTTATATTGCCATTGCCACTAATTCCCCTGGGGGGGGGGGATCGGGGTCAGGTGATTAACGTGTATAACGTGGGAATAACGCTAAGATGATGATGATAATCAATTTTGACTTTAGATGTCTTAGGGTCTCACAGGTCTCACTGTTTTTAGTACCCTTTTTATTGTGGGTGAAAATTGTACATGGGTGGACCAACTATTTTCTGTCACTAGTTGCCATGGTTAAGTCTCCTGGGTCACTTTTAAAAACTGCGGTTTATGGGTTTTAAACCACGAAATTTGGGGTTTTCTTGTCAAGTTCCACCCCTTTTGTATGGACCATCTTCTAAGCACGTTAGAACTTTAGAAGTCCGTATTGTAACAATGTTTCTAAGAAACTAGTTTTATCTCTTGGCTAACGGGACAGAAAAATAACATATGGCTTGCCTGTCTGATGGTAGGCAGACATTAGTAGCCTACGGTCGTTTGCGGTTCCAGATAGGTATGAACAAGCTTCTCGCCGACCACTTATTGATTTGAGGATTCGTTCTGTCGACAGCTTGCTGGAGGCAGCAGTTCCCTCACTTGCAAATCTCTCAATACAGTGTGTCGTCGGGAACTCTGAATACCTTCCTGACCACCACACTTACATCACAAACATGCAACAGCACGTATCTAGACAGCCAGTAGTGGTGTTAATATGACTGTTTTTCAGTGAAATAAAGGTACTTCTCCTATTAAATTGAAGGCATTATCGATGTTTCAATATTAGGCTTACACGATAACCCTGGAAATGCTGCACCAAAATAATAATAATATCCCATACGGCCGATGTCATACAAACCGATGTGGCCCTCCGGATCGCTAAACTTAAGTGGCAGTGGGCGGGGCACATAGCACGTAGAACCGATGGCCGTTGGGGCGGAAAGGTTCTCGAGTGGCGACCACGTACCGGAAGGCGCGGCGTGGGTAGGCCCCCGACAAGGTGGACCGATGACCTGGTAAAGGTTGCGGGAGTCCGCTGGATGCGGGTGGCGCAGGACCGGTCGCTTTGGCACTCTTTGGGGGAGGCCTATGTCCAGCAGTGGACGTCTTTCGGCTGATATGATGATGATGATGATGATGATACAATAGTCCCAATCACAATGCTGGGCACAAGCCTCCTCTCATGGATGAGAGGGAACGGGTAGTACTACCCACGCTGGCCTAGTACGGGTTGGGGACTTCACATACACCTTTGAATTTCTTCGCTGATGTATGCAGTTTTCCTCATCACGATGTTTTTCCTTCACTGAAAAGCCAACGCCAAAACACGAACTATTAATTTTCGGTTTGTTCATTTAAGAGGCATTAAAATCAGACATTTGACCCGACCTCAATGTGACATAGGCCTTAAGAAAATAGATCGTACTTTTTTCCACAACTCGATTTCCGACTGACAGTGGCTGGCAGCCCTATAATTAATGTCTACCCACAGTGTGACAGGTCAGGAATCAATCTATTATTTCCCGATTGTTGGTGCAAAAACGTTTTTCATTAAGAACGTGATTTTTTCGGGCCGATCTCATCCATCTGATAGATCGAGATTCCTCGATAATAAATTGATTATAGATTGGTTCTGTTCGTGTCGAAGTAAAAAATAAACATTATTATTCTAAGTAGGTTTAGAAAGAATTTGCAGATTGTCAACGAATTCTCAATTCAGTAAAAAGACGCGAACGTGATGGGATGTGAGATGTCGGGAGTTCAAAACGTCCATAGCCTACGGTATTGATTTGACAACACTACAACGATAGTGCACTTGATATTTGAAAGGCAGATAAGATAAGTATTTATTTAGCATATACTAAGAGGTTGAAATAAATAAAACTGGACAAGTGCGAGTCGGACTTCGGACCGAGGGTTTCGGTTCCAGGTATTTTGTATAGTTTTCAGATTTTTCCCTGTACTTGTAGTATAAGATGATGTTACTTGCCAAATTTTATAGTTTTAGGTCCACGAAAAGTACCCATTTTGATTCCCTTGAGCGTGTCGAAATATACGTTTTTTTCAACAGAAACGGCCGTATCTTTTTTACGGTAACTTAGAAGTTTGATTTTTTCACGGCTTCAAGGGACTGTAAACTTGAATATATTGTTTTAATTTCTACTCGATACCTCCACGCGTTCCCGAGATACATGGTTTTGACAGACAGACAGACGAACAGCAAAGTGATCCTATAAGGGTTCCGTTTTTCCCTTTTTATGTACGGGACCCTTTCAATAAAAGGCAACAATATAACATAGCAAATTAAATCCAATTAATAAGACTCCGTCGAACATTTATATGGATGCTGATAATAACCAGATATTGTCTGTTTTTTTTTCTCTGTCACAAGAGCCTCTGTCCTCTAAGGTTCAGGCTTTGAGAGAAGCAACAAACGCTAAATTAATTTTATAGATAAATATATCTAACAAACACTTGCTTTCCGTCAATGTAATTGATTAATTCATTAATTAAAATGACTAATTACGCGTCCGTGTATGTGTATTTCCCCGGGGTCACGGAGTGGTTTGGGACATTGTCAATTAGTTTGGACATGTATATTCAAAGCTACATCGGTCACGAATTCAAGCGGCAGCGGCGCTGGTAATGGTTTGCCATACATGGGAGCGTTAATAGTTGTGCGAATTCAAGGAAAACCATTTTGAAAAGCAATACAAATAGTATTGTTATGTTTCTCTCATCCATTAGAGCCTGCCCAGCAGTGGGACCTATATATATAGGCTGATTTATTATTGTTATTTGTATGTTTTTTCATATCTCAAGACCATGGGGTCCCGGACTTTCGGAAGGCATGCGTGGGGCCGAAACCAACAGCGCAGAGGCCCTTTAAAACAAATCCATACTAATATATATACTATAATATTATAAATGCGAAAGTGTATGTGTGTGTTTGTTTGTTTGTTTGTCCGTCTTTCACGGTAAAACGGAGCGACGAATTGACGTGATTTTTTAAGTGCAGATAGTTGAAGGGATGGAGAGTAACATAGAATAGTTTTTATCCCCGTAATCATCCCCTAAGGGGGTGAAATGGGGGGGGTAAATGTTTGTATGGAGCTGCGATATAAACGAGTTCCACGCGGGCGGAGTCGCGAGCAGAAGCTAGTAGTATATAAAGCGAGGGATACACATGGCGGAAACCATCTCCGAGCGCACAACATGATACACCCGGTGATGGTCCCCGCCAGGTGCAAAGACTATTGCAGTGCAACACTGTGCTGCGATGGAAACTAAGGTCATTGGTTATTGGGTTGAATGGTGGGTGGTCTGGACAATGGGTTATGGGAGGAGACTATAGCGGACACCTGCCGTGACAATAAGTCTCAAAATATAATCCATAGTAGCTTTACCCATTCTAGGCCAATGCCTGACATAATTCCTTACTAATATTATAAATGCGAAAGTGGGTATGTGTGTGTGTTTGTTTGTCCTTCTTTCACGTCGCAACGGAGCGTCGTATTAATGTGATTTTTTGTATGGAGGTAGTTTAGAGGCTGGAGATTGACATAGGCTACTTTTTCCAGCGGGAAAACATCTAATTCCCACGGGAAAATTCAATATGTTACATTTTCCTATAACGACGCGGGCGAAGCCGCGGGCATCAGCTAGTAAGCCATATCTTCGAGTTATTTTCACTACAAAGCAGAGAAAAAGTGCTCAGTGCTACGGCGTAGCACACGTAGCGCTGTTTGGCCTCAAATGCTTAATATGTAGGTCCATATGAAGCAAAATGCGCCTGTAGCGCTCAGACACATGTGTCGTGACTGGCACTGAATGGGTTAACATGGTCACAGCCTAGCGGGCGGCTACGCCGCATTCGATTCCCGCTACACCATACTACGAAAACCACGGGATCGGCTACGAGCGTAGCACGTAGCGATTCTTGGCAGTGAATGTGTTAACGCATTCAGTGCCAACGTTTTCATGGCGCTACACGCGTAGTAGATAAAATGTTAAAACGCTTTTGTAGAAAAAAGTTGCTACTAGTAGAGCGCCTAAGTACGTTCCTGGCACACAAAACGTTAACTCGTTTAGCCTAGAATGGGTAACATGGAAGATAGATTGGCGGTTATGTCACATAAGTTAACACATTCAGTACCAGGAACCCGACTAGCGAGTGCCTGCGCCGTAGTCGCTTTCCGCTAAATACGATGACCACGGGATCGGCTACGAGCGTAGCGCGTAGCACTTCCTGATAGTGAATGTGTTAAAGGTTATGACTGCAGATATTGCACCTATATGGTTTTCGGCATCGTCAGTAGTGCGGCTAGCGGTAATTTTTGTTTACGAAGTCAAGAAGATTTATGTGGCATGTACAGACTTATGTCTTTCGTATATTTAAGAGCCTGTATTTAGCTCTTGTCGGTGGAGTAATCGCCATTCTGTTCTGTCAATGTCTATTAGTTGAATTACCAATAGGTACCTACTAAATAAAATATGGTGGTAGTAAACTAAGGTTCCCAAGGGAAATCTAATTCAGTTCCATAAATGGTAAAACATGCGAAAAACTGTTTAAAATAACCACTTATTTGCGTGGGTTTCCCTTGGCACCCAAAGTTGTATTGTAGGACTGCCATTTCAAAACGCAAAACTTGCTACTGGATATCCAGTATAAGGCTGAATGCTAGATACCGTAAATCCCGCCAACTATAGTCCAGAAGAACAGCTATGATTTAAAGTAGACTAACTAATCTAAACTATATGTGTGTAACCACTTTATTGTACACAATAACTACGGGTTAAGAATATACACGGCACACAATAGATTAAAGTACAAAGGCGAACTTATCCCTATAAGTGATCTCTTCCAGCTAACCTTTGAGCAATTAAGAGGAAGGTATGTAGAACGAGATAGGCATAATGATTTCGCAAATATACAATAAATAAATACTATATTAAAACAGTTCACAAGTCATTGGGAAGCCGTGTTGTCGCTTCAAATTAATCTTAACTGACGCAACAGACCGCGACTGTGTCAGCGACAAAGTTACTTAGTTTAAGTTAGTATTTTCTAAGTTTTATTTTCCGTTTTGTAGTTCCATTACATTGCCTCTCATAGAAATCACCTATAATAGTCATCATACACAACACACAATCGTGTACAACATCGAGTTAATTTGGACCATAGTTAAGTGATTTGGACTACAGTTAGGAGGGTTTATGGTATTCGAAAATTTTATTTCATACACCGCGCGTGCTGTTTTAAACTAAACCAAGTTTGTACTTTCAGTGCTTGACGACGATATTTTGTATATGTGTGAGTATCACGTAGGTGATAAATAGACCCGGAAGCAATTAGTACTCCATCACATAAATATTTGACCTTTTCGGTATTCAAATAGATAGACGCCTGTGCCTAGATGGCGTAAATTCTTGGAATTTCCGAATAACGAGCATATTTGCAATATACTGGGTGGCCTTGACCCCTGGACTAATAATGAAATTCCCCGTTTCGCTGCTCAGGGGTGTTTTAATATTTGAGTTAGTATTTTTTAGTAGACATTTTTAATTCGATAAATAATTGAAAGCATTACTTAATTGAATCTTCCTCCTAGCGTCATTCCTGCTGGTCGATCACGTAACGCATTGTAATCGAGTCAGGTAGATCTAAACCTCAGTTTTTTATATAGAAACATGACAATTAAATGGTCCTAACGCGCGTTCAAAGTGTTACGTGATTTCCCCTCAGATCTTCAGCCGTTTTCTTTGTGTAAAAGTACATAAACGTTCCTTTATTCTTAATTCGTGGTTAATTAGGGAGTTTCTGGAGCGTATCTCGTCTAGCCGTTTTCACTTGCCTTTCTTGTTAAAGTCAGCAAATAGTTACGCAGACTGGTTAATAGACTTCGACAAAGTTAGTGACTTTTGAATTAGGTTCGCTGACTCCGAGGGTTTAAGATAACTTAGAGTTTAAGTTATAACAGACCAAGTGCGAGTCGGACCAGTATTCATTATCATCATCATCATATCAGCCGAAAGACTTTCACTGCTGGATATAGGCCTCCCCCAAAGAGTGTCACAATGACCGGTTCTGCGCCACCCGCATCCATCCGCCGGAAGGCGCAGCGTGGGTAGGCCCCCCACACCCCCGCACCCACACAAGGTGGACTGATGACCTGGTAAAGGGTTGCGGGAGTCCGCTGGATGCGGGTGGCGCAGGACCGGTCACTTTGGCACTCTTTGGGGGAGGCCTATGTCCAGCAGTGGACGTCTTTCGGCTGATATGATGATGAAAAACTTTGTGACATTATTCTTGCATACCCAGAATGACAGTGAATGAATGTATATAAGACTATTCAATTTATTGTATAGTTTAGCCGAAATATAGTCATAAATAGTTAGGTCTGTCCAGAGCAGTGCGAGTGGGATTGAGTTTACAGATGCGGCCAGCCCGTCGTTTAGTAGCAGGCAATTATTAACAGGTTTGGAGTTGACTGTAGAAAGTTCAATATGGTCTGGACTCGTGTTATTTGTAGCTAATTATAGTTGATTTTGGGATAAATCCAGTGTAACATGATCCCGTCAGGAAGAGTTACCGGCGATTTTTGGAATTATTCACTTACTTGTTATGTAATAGTATCCAGTATGAATGGACTTTACAGACGACCTACGTATAGTTATCTAATAAGGGCCACTTATGTCCTTTCAAAACACGGAACCCTAAAAACGAACGACATTCTACAAATGCGAGATTACTCGTTATTAGAAATGATATTTACTAAAGAGCTTTACCCAAATCCGGGATTTCGGGTTTGTTGAGAGCAAAATCCTGTTTGGCAGAGGCTGAGGGATCGTTAAGTTTAACCTAATATGACAAAGAAAGATGGGCAAATTGTTTAGAAACTTGGCAATGGAGGCTGCGGAGTAATAGTGCGTTAATATAAAGTATGCCGAATTAAATACGTATGTAGGGGGCCTACTTAACTTTAGCGGTATTTTTTAGGGTTCCGTAGTCGACTAGGAACCCTTATAGTTTCGCTTTGTCTGTCCGTCCGTCCGCGGATAATCTCAGTAACCGTTAGCACTAGAAAGCCGAAATTTGGTACTTATATGTATATCAATCACGCCGACAAAGTGGTAAAATAAAAAGTGTTTTTTTATTTTTTATTAGGGTATCTCCCCTATACGTAACGTGGGGAGTGTTTTTTTTTTCATTTCAACCCTAAAGTGTGATATATTGTTGGACAGGTATTTAAAAATGAATAGGGGTTTTCTAAAATCATTTTTTGATAATGTTAATATTTTCGGAGACAATCGCTCCAGAAGTAAAAAAAACGTGTCCCCCCCCCTCTAACTTTTGAACCATAAGTTTAAAAAATATTTCTAGGAAAATTATTTTGACCTTCATAGGTTGAAAAGTTTTTGAAAAAAATTACAAAATAATTTCTGGACGAAAAACTACGGAACCCTACACTGAGCGTGGCCCGACACGCTCTTGGCCGGTTTTTTACTATTCATGTTTCAAGTAATTACTCATACATTAAAACCTACGATCAACGCAGGCTCGGTTTGTTCAAATCGGTAATCGTAAGTTACGTCCGTTAAAATCTATTTGTATAGGAATTACGGTAGTTCTCTAAGTAATGACATCTGCCGGCGGCGGCGCCATATTGAACGAGTATCGATCTGTAAAGTATGGTTGATGAATGTTATGAGCTAAATCCTAACTATTTATTTTCGACTAAGCTTTGGGACCCTTAACTTACCTGAATAAAGAACATTTTGGTTTCTATACCAAAGAAAAGTAATTTAGTACCAACCTTACATAAAACCTAAGCCAACCTGTATTTCAACAGACAAATAGAGAAACCTGTTAATTTCCAATTTAAATGCCAATCAATCGCTGAGACTACCGGTCTGAATATTTACTGAAAACAGTTGAACAATTCGTGTAGCAGTGCCAGTAGTGCTGGTACATTATAGTTTTTAGGCCAAATGCAACAAAATCAATAAAAGCCAATATAGAACGCTGTACAACGAACACCAAGGGAGATACGTATCCGATAATGTAAAAGTACAATTTCACCTTTAAAGTATTGTTTGGGTCAATCCACTATTTTTTGTTGATATTTTGTCCCGTCAGCTAGGAGATTAAATTACTTACAGAGTTTCTTAAAAAAAATATTACAATACGGACTTCTAACATGCCTCGAAGATGGTACTGGTACAAAAAGGGGTCGAACATGAAAAGGGTACCCAAAATTTGGTGATTTAAAACCCATAGATCGCATGTTTAAAGTGACTCAGGAGACGTAACCATGGCAACTAGTGACAGATAATAGTTGATCCACCAATTTAGGTTTCAAATAAGTAATTTGAAGTTAACGTGCATACGAGCGTAATATTTTAGCGTATTATCCGTTAACCCTTTTCTTGGCAATAAAAATAAAAATGTGAGTTCGAGCTTTGTTTGCGCCTTTTAGAGCCAAAAAATTGTCTGTTACAAAAATACAAAAAGAACAACAACAATTGTGCATCATATATGATACAATGTCAAGAAAAGGGTTTAGAATCACACTCGATCTTAAAAAGAATATACTAAAGACAAATACACTAGAGTAGTGCAAAGATGAGTTTTTATAATTAATTATTACTAGCCCGCGACTCCGTCCGCGTGGAACTCGTTTATATCGTAGCTCCATACAAACTTTCAACCCCCATTTTAGGGAAGTGGGGGGTTAGAAAGAGACAAAAAGTAGCCTATGTCACTCTCCATCCTTTCAACTATCTCAACTTAAAAAATCACGTCAATTCGTCGCTCCGGTTTGGCGTGAAAGACGGACAAACAAACACACACATACACTTCCCCATTTAATATTAGTATAGTATGGATATTGGATACCTCGTATGTTGGACACTCAAGTGTCAATATATGACACAGCTTCCTCGTGAATATTCACTCCAACGCTTGTAACCCTTTGGACGCCATTCTTCGCGTACGAAAGTGGCATCTACACGCCAACTATTTTGTCCATAAGAGTTTGTATTTGAACCTTATAAATAATAATAATAAATAAATATTAGGGGACAATCTTACACAAATCGACCTAGACCCATAGTAAGCTCAATGAGGCTTGTGTTATGGGTACTAGACGACGATATATTTAATAGATAGAAAATACTTAAATACATAGAAAACATCCATGACTCAGAAACAAATATTCATGCTCATCACACAAATATTTGCCCTTACCGGGATTCGAACCCAGGACCTTCAGCTTCGTAGGCAGCGTCACTACCAACTAGACTAACCGGTCGTCATTTGTTGGAACCTTGGTTGAAAGCATGAAGGTGATTCCGTTACAGCGGACGCCGTTGTGGTACTCTTTGGGGGCTAATGTCCAGCAGTGGTCGTCTTTCGTCTGATATGATGTTGAAGATGAGCGCTATAACACCTATGTAATAGTCGTTATCAGCACCGTGGGCACGACAACACGCAACATCTTATAGCTGTTCTTGGCATCCAAAGGGTTTAAGTAACATACCTGTCCTGTAATTTGACGACGTTAACCTAACTTCTTTACATAACTATCGATTTACGTGAGCAAATGCGAACAAACTAGAAGTAAACTAGAACTATATCGATTTTCTATCCAGTTGAGAGCTTTGTGAATGATTTAGTCGTCACAGTTGGGCCAACTATGTAATTTACAATCTGTTAGTTCAACTTTTTTTTGAATACCACGCCATTGACGAACAAGTTTACGTGATGGGAAGCGGGCACCGTAGCCAAAGCAGCTACTCCAGTGGACTCATAAGCGCGTTGCCGACCCTTTATTGATTTGATAATTCTGTGTTGACAACAGACTAATGCAGTTCATTTTCGGCAGCTCTACTGTAGGTCATACGCGTCATCAGTTCTCGCCTGCGCGGCGCGTAGGGGTATGAAGATAACGGGACGCGGGAGACATAGCCCGGCGCCCGCACGCCGCGCGCGCCCCGTTATCGTCATACCGCAGCACCCGCGCGTCGCCCAGACGAGGACTGAGATAAACGGTCTAGGTTTAACTATTCGTGATCGGAGGTGTCATTGCGGTGCCAGTGTCTGTTAAGTCAGTTCAGATAATTAAATGCGTGTCTTCATTTAAATCAGTTCTTCTTGATTTATAGCGGTGCGGTACCTTAGGGTGGTACAAATGCAATACCTGCCCTCCTATTCTGTAACTTGTTTTTAGCTCACCTCAACGGTCACACACAAATATATCATGACACCGCGATGCGTAGTAACTAAGTTCGTGAAGGGTGACCGGCGGGGTTAAGGCCGAAACGCACTGACAGCGGTGGCGGAGCGGCGCGGTGCGGCGCGGAGGCGGTACCGGTTGTAATGTTCGAGCTAATATGAAAGGATCCGCACAGAGCGGCGCGGCGCGGCGCGGTTTTCTGTGCGGATCCTTTCATATTAGCTCGAACATTACAACCGGTACCGCCTCCGCGCCGCACCGCGCCGCCCCGCCACCGCTCTCTGTGCGTTTGCAGCTTTAGCGGCAATAGCGCGTAGCGAATAACATCCCAGCTGCATGCGCGCCCTGATTCCGCGTAACATAAAGCTAACCTACTGTTCAAATGTGTCACGCTAATTGGGTACACAATTATTTGAAACGGTTACATAATACTAAAGTAAGATGACGTAAGAGAGTTTTTATTTGAGATACTTAGTACCCCTCTACAGTCTGGTAAAGAAATAATTGAACTAAAAAAGTAAATATGTTAGAATATTATTTAATTATTTTACTTTAGTCACCATCATCCTCCTAGTATTATTCCCGATTGTCTAAAGGAGAACAGGGTCCGCATTTTAGTAAAATTTTAAGTAACGGCGGTGCGGTGTGTGAGATTTGGTGTGGCAGGGGCGATATGTCGCGCCAGATTGACCAGCAGGGCCTTCAAAGGTGTCATCACTGTAATTACCACACGGATGTTCTAATTAAGTCTTTATCGCGGGACTAAAATTTGTTTAGTGAAACAGCGGTGGTACAGTCGTCAGCATCAAAAGTAACTGCACAATCGAAGACGTCAAAAGCTCTTATTAAAATAAAAAATAAAAATCGTTTATTGCAGACCAATGATCCATAGGATGTTAGTAACAAAATAAAATGACTTAATAATTATGTTAGTAGGTTCAGAAAATAAATAAGATAACAAAAGAAAAATATGACACAAACACATGGCAAACGCGTCCTGCGATTGGTCGTGCGTGGCCTCATCCTATTTGGCCCTACCGATGGCCACTTCGACCCAGTTCTTCGTTATAGGGCAGACCAGACTCTCCGACAATACCCTAAGGAGGCCATTCCCGCTGCCACGCACTCGCAGTAGAGATCCAACACGCTTGCGTCTGATTGCGAAGAAGTCATCAGTTCGCGCTTCGGCACCATGTTGGACGCACTACAGTGCTTCGGCAGCCGCAACAGCATCCTCAAGATATTGTTATATTGGACTCTAAGTCCGTTGTATGTCCTCTGCGTAAAGCTTACCCACAGACTGCAGGTGTTGAACGTCTGACAGTAGGCTTTCAAAAGCGTCAATTTGACTTGATCATTACACTTTGCAAATCTGCGGGCAAGCATGTTGCCACGCACCGCCATCGCCCTTCTCTCCCTTTCTAAATCCAGGTCATCCTTTAGGTCCTCTGTAAGGATATGCCCTAGGTATTTAAACCTCTCAACTCTCTTCAAGGGCATGCCGCAGAGCATTTGACGACCGGTTAGCCTAGTGGGTAGTGACGCTGCCTACGAAGCTGAAGGTCCTGGGTTCGAATCCCGGTAAGGGCAAATATTTGTGTGATGAGCATGAATATTTGTGTCTGTCATGGATGTTTTCTATGTATTTAAGTATTTCTATCTATTATATATATCGTCGTCTAGTACCCATAACACAAGCCTTATTGAGCTTACTATGGGACTAGATCGATTTGTGTAAGATTGTCCCCTAATATTTTTTTTTTTTATTTATTTATGATCGTATCGTTGTAGGATTGTATTTACTGGCCTTGAAGAGGACGAACTCGCTCTTGCCAGTGTTATACCTTAGACCATGCTCCTCAGCATACTCCTCACAAATAGATATGAGTTGCCGGACAGCAATACCATGTCGTCTGCATAACTGATATTGTTAAAACATGTTTTATTTACATGGCATCCGACATGTGTATTGCTGAGTCCCTCTATCAACTCATTTACATAGAGGTTGAACAAGACGGGAGATGTTAGTCCACCCTGACGTACCCCACATTTCAAACTATACTCGTCTGAGTCCTCAATTGCCCATCTCACACAATTGACCTGGCTGTTGTACCAGTACTTTAACAAGTCGACACAATCACTCGGTAAACCCGTTTTCTCTAGCTTGTCCCACAGTACGTCGTACACAACCAGGTCAAATGCTTTGGACAGGTCCAGAAAGCACACATATACGGGTGTGTTCCTGTCTTTATAGTACCTGATAGCCCTCTTAACACGTAATATTGCAGTCTCTGTGGACAATCCTGGTCTGAAACCGAATTGTGCATCGTGCGGCTTAATGTACTTACACCGTTGCTCATTAAGAAGGCCATCAAGTACTTTAGCAAGAACAGTTGCCAGAGAAATGGGCCGATAATTTCCCAGGTCCGACAGATCCCCCGTTCTGTTCTTTCCCAGCGGCACTACCACTGCCCTAGTGAGCTTGCTAGGGAGATATGCGTGCCTTAAACATAGCGTGTAAAACATCGCCAGCACCCGCGGCAAGTGAACTCCCGCATACTTCAGATGCTCTATGCTGAGCCCGTCATGACCCGGTGATTTACCTCTCTGCACGTTCTTAATCACAGTGTAAACTTGCTTAGATGTGAAACTAAGGGTACTCTCACCCACAACGGTCTCAGCACATCGCACCTCTTTTGTAGGTTTATGCAGGGTTGGGTCAACAGAGAACACACGTCTGAAGCTGTTCGCGATGTCTTTTTTGTCGCTCACTCCCCCTACACTCATAGGGACACTAGGCCTCACATTAAGCTTGTTTGTGCTTTTCCAGAAGGCCTTAAAGTCATTAGCTGCCCGTTTGGTGGCAAGAATATCGGCTTTAATTTGTTCCTGTCTATCTTGGCAACATTTTAACTTTGACTTGAAGACCCTCCTGGAATCACACACATCCTCATATACTGGGCCCTGCCTAGGTTTATTGGCCGACACCCAAACCAGAAACTTTTCTCTCGCGAGTCTATGTACGCCGGCGACGTACTTGTTCCATCCCGCTGCAGTATTCCGCTTGGCGTGCCCTCTCCTGCTAGACTTTCTCGCCGCCTCAGTCAAGGTGTCAATTATGTCATTACACATTCTATCTAGAATTACTGAGTGATTGCGCTCCATACATAATTTATCAGCACACGACGTTAGTACAGCCGGAAAGTCCAGCATTCTCAACCTATCATTACACAGCGTTTGGTACAATTCTATTTGCGAAGGTTGCCTCTCACCCCATATTACCCCCTCGTTACGTACCCTGCCAGTACTACATTTAATCTGTAACTTATTTAGTTTACATTCAACTATGAGCGGCAGGTGGTCGGACCAATACGCGTCATATTTTACCCTAACGTTGCAGACAGTTTGTCGCGCTGCCTCAGTGACAACACAGTGGTCCAACCACCTGTGGCAACCATGCGTTTCACTCGTAAATGTAAATGTCCCCGAGTGAGAGCCTAGCATTTCCAAGTCCACGCAACTCCGCACCTGCGCTTCACAGAACTGCCTCAATTCATTATAAAAAAGTTATTCCCTTCTAATAAAGACTTTTGACGTCTTCGTTTGCGCAGTTACTTTTGATGCTGACTGTACTCATTTTGGGCGTGGGATATGTGGGTGGGAGACTTCGTAATTTTTGTTCAAATTATTCATGAATTTAATTCCACAGTGCCTTATTATGTACTGCCTGCAATGTTGTGAGTTCTCGAATTTGAACTTTCGTGAGACATGTTGAAATAATACTCATAATTACGCGGTTAAACTCACGTAGAGTAAATGGCCAATAACTGGCCACCGTTCAATAACTGGCCACTTCATACTAGAAATGAACTCTGTTCACCTATAATACAATTCATATTTAGTATGAGGGGGCCAGTTATTGAAGGGTCGCCAGTTATTGGCGATTTACCCTATTAAATGTCACTATGGGCGGGGTTCAGAGCGGGCGCGGGGAGTGATTCAAGCGACACCGCCGCGAATAAACTCCTGAAGACGAACTCCCGAAGAGTTCGAAACATGTCGCCCGTAATGACAGAGAGTTTAATCGTGTAATTAATTAATATTGTTGTATGTTCTAGTGGAGTCCAGCTTACCGATTTGTCTCCGTCTCCGCGCCTTATGTTGGCCATGTCGTCGCGTCCTCAGAGCCTCTTTTCGCCTCACCCAATGATTATCATCTGCAACAAAAGCAATACTCAATATTCAATCATTTATTGCACATAATGGTTATTCAGGTGGAATTAAATTATCTAAGGTAATCATCACAGATAGAGATATACACTCGATAACTTAAACACCTCAATCTGTATGAAAACCGACCGTGTCACTTTTTTCTACCTACAAGGGCGAATTAGTGATGTGAATTCCCCATTGTCCGCGCCAAATCGATTCTGCAATAAGGCATTTTCTTAATATTCACGGACAACCGGCTACCACAACAGTCGCGCGCGGAATGTCAACTCGGGGACCGAGTTCGGACACGCGAAGTAGATGCATTTGCGTGATCTATGTATATCTATATCTTTGGTAATCAATAATGTACAACTAGTAAATGGTGGTGTCTATTAATTAAGGTATCTATAATTAAATCAGATCCGTGGCGTCGGCCGCCGAGTTGGCGGCTCGGATGAAACATGCCAAGTTCTGCCTTGGCACTAATGTGGGTCATTGTTAGTAAGTAAAACAAAAATCGTCTTTTCAGTGGGCAATAGTTAAGGGCTTATGTTTATATATAATATGTTTTTATCGCATAGAATTATAGAAGAGGCGACGCCGTTTGTGCGGATTCAGAGTTCAACCAAAAATGAGACTTTAAAGCCCTTAACTTTGGCAATGTCCACCGAAAAGACGCGAACCTAAATTTGACAATGACCCATGTACGACTTTGTGCCGGTGGCGGTGGAGACTGCGGGACCTTGGGGTACGGATGCCAAAGACTTTACACGGGATTTGGGTCGGCGGCCTAGGGAGAGGGGCTGCGAACCTCGTTCCGGTTCGTTCCTGGCTCAATAGATTTCTTTGGCCATTCAGCGTGGCAACGCCGCCAGTGTCATGGGAATTTTCGGGCCACCAACGGTCCGGGGCGGTCGGTCCCTTTTGTTAGTTTAGGTTAGTACGTACTGTTGACGAATGCTGTTGCGGATTCTATCATTGTTAGATAAGTGCCTAGGGACATGTGTTTTTGTACATACTTGATGAAGCCTGCGTTGCGTATGTATTTATTATTTTTGCCAAAATTGAAGAATAAATAAATAAGAAAATTGCTTAAAAAAACGTTATATTCAAAGTATATCGTTATTGAATTTATACAAAATTATTGTATCTTCTTTGTATTTGTACTTATGCCCACGAAACACCAGTACAAAAATTACTTTTTGCTTCATTAATCCATCCATACTAATATTATAAATGGGAAAGTGTATGTGTGTGTTTGTTTGTCCGTCTTTCACGGCAAAACGGAGCGACGAGTTGACGTGATTTTTTAAGTGGAGATAGTTGAAGGGATGGAGAGTGACATAGGCTACTTTTTGTCTCTTCTAACCCCCCACTTCACTAAAATGGGGGGTGAAAGTTTGCATGGAGCTGCGATATAAACGAGTTCCACGCGGACGGAGTCGCGGGCAGAAGCTAGTATTTCCATAGTTTTGCCAATAATTGCGTGTAAATTAAATTAAATATATAAACTTCTAAAGTGTCATTAATGCCGAGCACTAAAGTATACTCAAATATTAATTAAGTTCCCGTAACCAGAATGTGTCTAAAGCACCTAAGAAAACCGGTATTATGACTAGCAATTTTTTTTCGTTACTTTAGAGTTTCAGTCATACTATCTTAATATACGATTTTTGCGGAAGTTAGTTTTTTTGCACAGCTTCAAGGGACGGTAGACCAGAGTATATGGTTTTAATTACAACTCGACACCTCATGCGTTCCGAGATAAAAGGTCTTGACAGACAGGCAGACAGACGGACAGCAAAGTGATCCTATAAGGGTTCCGTTTTTTAAATAAAATAATACATAGAGAGAGGAATCGCGAAAGTTTATATCAGTACAAGATGATTTTTAATCCGTGATCAGGAATCGAAAAATATTGATAACGGCCAAAACGGATTTCAATGGATTAGGTCTCATGCAATTAAATCACTGTTTAGTTAATTAAATTTAATGATAATATTAACACTATATCAGCTGAATATCTGGTCACCCTACATTTGTTGAAGTTAAGTATATACGTCAAACACACATGTGTAAAATTTTCGCAAACTACCGTTAGGGTGACAATGGTTTTGAATTATAAAGTTTTTCCTTATTCAGTTTTATTCTGAAAAAAACGAATGTTTGTTTTAGGTAACTTCGAGTTAATCGTGTTTGGTATCATTTACAGAATTAGAAAAATTTACTCCTGATCACGAATTAAAAATCATCGTGTATATGTATATGTATATGTATATGTAACTTTCTAAAGTCACTCAAATAATGTTGTATATCTAAAGATATCCTAGTATCACGTCCTTCTAAATTCTCTGTCTTGATTCACTTACTTAATCCCTTACTGTAAAGCTCGACTCTTATCCAAGTTAGCGAACTTAACCCTCCATGTGTCGAGTCTCAGTGAAACTTGAACACTGCGAATTCCTGTACCCAGGGAATGTGGTTTCAGAGTGCGTGCGTTCCATTGTTCCATTTAACTTGTTTTGTTTCAAGCTTCGGCGCTTCGTATGAAGAAGAATAAGCCTACCTAACCCTCAAAATTTTGTCTCACTTGTTTGATAATGTTAGCTCGATATGCTGTGCTCTTTCCTTACGTACTTCCGGAAATCAGTAGCAAAATAGGTGTTTGTTAAGATGGAACATAATACTTCCAAATTCAAAGTTTTAAAGCCAGCTAAATGAAATAATTTTTGATATAGTAGACTACCAATTATCTCTTTATTAAATTAAAACTAATAACTATACATTGACATGAAACAAACCAAACAAAACTTATCAGAAACAAAATTGCCCGCCCTCGACACACCCCAATGTTGCCCGGGGCATCGTGCCCAAGACGCTCGCCGAGTTTACCTGTTAAAAACCAATGTGTTAACATATATTTATCTTTTTGAATTTTGGTTATCAATTTAGCCTTAGGCGCTGAAAATCGAAGATTCGACCCCAACGTGACATATGCTTTAAAACGTGATTGCGATACAAATTGATGAACAAAAATAGACTTCTCGAATTATACGATCCACCATGAAGCTGTTGCTAAGTAAACAAACTTGGCAAGAAAACAGGAAAATAAAATAAAACGTCGCAAATAGCTATCGGTATCACAGGCGATTGCGTAGTTGTAAGTCGACGACGTCGAAAACTGTATAACAGCTGTTTAAACAGTGATTACAATATGGTAGTTGTTAATAGTATCTACAACTAAATTGGTCTTATTTATCAATAAACAAAACTCTTGAAAATACGTGGACAGCATCAGGCTATAACTTATTTTGTAATTGAAAGTTATATCCTTACGTATATAAAAATCTTAGCGTAAGATCCTAACGTAAGTTAGGATCAAAAAATTAACACCGCTTAACTTGTTCGTATCCCTAAAACCTTCAAAATAGCGCATTTTTGAGGTTTTATAAAAAGTAGACAATGTGACTATCAATCATCATCCCTAAAATTACGAACAAAACTGAGCTTACAAACAAACCATGAGTTTATAAAAACGAGTTTTTTTTAGTTTATACAGTAGTAAGAATGCGCTCTATTTCAAGATATTTTTGAAGTGAAAACTTCTTTAGCGGCGCTCAGCACTTTTTGGGATGGAGAAAAATTGCTAAATACGCGACAGATTTTTGTGACGTCAGATGTGAAGGAGGTCACAAACTTTTATATTTTGCTGCTAGCCGATTCGACTTCATTCAAAACTGAACGCTATTCGTGAGAGTATAAAGCCGTTAAAAACTTTTTGCAATAGCATATTCTGCAAATGAATTTGTAATTTTGTCCACGCGAAATACACCGTTTTGCTATTGAGTTTAGTTCGAATTTGGACGTTATTCCTAAAGAGCGCCTAAAAATAAAAGCTATAAAGCTTCCTATAAAGCTTTGAAAAATATTTGGCAACGGAAAAAAGAAATTGGTATTTTGTTCGCCGCCGCCGTCCGCTGTTCTTGCAAATTCGAATAGTTCGAATTTGGACGTTATTCCTAAAGAGATAAAGCTTTGAAAAATATTTGGCAATGGCAAAAACAAATTGGTATTTTGTTCGCCGCCGCCGTCCGCTGTTCTTGGCGCCGACGGAGGCGGGCGAGCCGGGCCGACGCACCCAATAATTGTTTATAAATTTGCGCCGTATTCATTTTTAGGGTGACACTGTAAAATGTCACGTGACCTGAGGCACTAGTATAAGTTTTACCGAAACAAAACTTTACGATCGCGTTTGCGTTTTACCCTCAATTTGTATGGGATTTGACAGCTACACGCGAACGCGGTCGTAACGTTTTGTTTCGGTAAAACTTATACTAGAGCCTCTGATCGAAAAACTGTTACAATGTTATTGAGTTTTCACTTCTGCCGGCACTCCCGGAGTGCAACACGGTATTTTTCTTGCTCTGCTGACGCTCACTATGCTATGTAAAACATCGTACGATGAACGGCGAAATGAGGTATACAATTCAATTATTTGTTTATGTATTCCCTAATTCAGTCTAGACTAGACTCCGCAGAATGTCTAAGTTGTAGGATGATTACTTTTCAGGTAGAGCTGGGCGTTTTTTCCCGTAAGCGTTTTCAAAAACGGTTTCTCGTACAATAACGGAATAACAGTTTGTGGCTAGAAACACAAACTGTTTCTATAAAAACGATCGAACGGTCACACGCAACGGTTGCAATGCAAAACGAGAAAACGTAACTCGAACACTGTAAACTGTTTCATCCGTTTTTTCGTTTCACTTCGTTTGGCGACCGGCGACGGCGCCAACGCACGGAGAAACTAGTTATTTTTGAAACTGTTTTTCAAAACAGTTTTGTGAGAGAAAAAAACGGTTACGTTTCGTTTCACGGAAAAGTCGAAACGACCCAGCTCTATTTTCAGGGCCGCCATTGCTCTACTTATATCGGCATCTTTTGTAGCCTGCCAGTAGATGCCTTATACTCGTACTAGTACATAATAAATAATAGTAATCTTGTAATATCAGCCGATTGACTTGACACAGAACACGATATAAAGCGGCTTAGATCTCAGACATTGTTATTGCTATGCAATGACAGCTGCCGGCACCATATTTAACGTTGATCGGTCTGCGGTGCTACCACGAACTTCGAAAGTCGAAGTTCGGGTATTTCCATCTCTATCGCACTCCCTTACTCGAATGACAGGGATGCATGTATTACGAACGAAATGTATTCGACTATAATAATTTATTTAAGGTACCTACTACGTACAGAAAGTTCTCTAACACTATAAGGGTGAGATAATTGAGAAATAGGTATTTGTAAAATGTATTGCTGTCGCGCCAACCTCAAGCCTCCCCCTGCAGAGCGCGATAGAGACAACTGCAGCTTGGACCGAGAATACCTATTAAAAGTACATAAAATCAACTTTTCGTATGATTTCTTCTCCAAAACTTGACCTATTTCACAATTTTTTTTATTAAGCATCAAAGAAAGGCTTTGGCCGTATTTTTTTTTAAATAATCTAGTTTGGATGTTTGAACACAGCGGAATATCTGGCATTTTTTTTAGGTTTTTGAAGGTTCTCTTTTAAGAATAAATTTATGAAAAAAGGAAAATATAGGAACATGTCAATAGTAGCCATAGATTTATGGAAAAAAAAAATTTGCTCTACTGCCATTATCCAGGGAGAAAACAGGGGACTGGAACTTCTATGGAAAAACGGCCCTTGTGTTTCCTCTTAAACAAATCCCCGGTTTAGGTATGCCGGACGAGCCTAAACGTGGCCATCCCTTTCTATAGCATACAACGCTCTGCGATAGAACGCATGCGTGCCGTAGCAGCGCTAACATACCCCCTGCGGCCGGTATCGGCATGTCCTCGTTCTTGTAGCGGCGTGACCAAATCACGAAGTGAGCCACCCCTGATCCCGTATCATGATCGGCCTTATCACACGATAAGTGACAGGATAGAGCGCCCGTCACTGGCTGGCACCGTTCGATAGAACGAGACGAAGCTCCTATCAATTCAATTCTAAATAAAATATAAAATTGTACATTATTTTTACATTATTTTATCTTGTCACTTATCGCGTGATAAGGCCATGATACGGGGTCTGATTAGTATTCATTCATCAAGTGAAGTTGCGAGTTAAGACAAGTTGTGTATGTGTATGTATACCTACATAATGTATGTAGATGTATATCTGCATTATGTACATACACCATTTGTCATTGTAGAACTTGTCTTAATTCACTTGTTTAGATTATTGTTTTGGAACTTGCTTCTTCTAACGCACGGAGTCAAAGTTATTGGAGATTAGTAGTTATACTAGTTATTAGTTGGAATAGTATTAGTTAGATGTGTTTTGAATTATTTTCAATTCTATTTCGAGGAAAATTATTGAACAGGATTGTATTAGTGACGGGGGTAACGAATTGAATTTAGAGTGAAGCGAAGGATTGCAGAATAGAACCACGATGGGATAAAAGTGCAATGGGATCAAACACCAGTTTTTTTCCTATTTGCCTAATACTTATTCCATATTAACAGATGTAAAATGGACATAAAACTATCAAGCTTAAAGATATGATTCGGTCTTTGTCAAGCCCCTTTGGGCCGCTCCTCTTTCCAGAGGGTAATTTCAAAAAGTAAACTTTCTACATGACACATTTCATCACAATTGGTTGAGTAGTTTAGGCGAGAAAAGGTAACAGACAGAGTTACGTATTTATAAATTTTGGTATGGATGCTACATGACTGGATGGACTGTACAAACTGGTGCAAAATTATGGAGATTCTCGATCGAGTTCAAAGCCAATATTTACGCGGAGCGGAGGCAACTTCCATATCTTTTAATGAATCTAATTGCAAATACATGCTATACAGTGATAATGACATACCATTTCGATTTACATCTTGACACATTTGACGACCGGTTAGTCTAGTGGGTAGTGACGCTGCCTACGAAGCTGAAGGTCCTGGGTTCGAATCCCGGTAAGGGCAAATATTTGTGTGATGAGCATGAATAATTGTTTCTGAGTCATGGATGTTTGCTATGTATTTAAGTATTTCTATCTATTAAATATATCGTCGTCTAGTACCCATAACACAAGCCTTATTGAGCTTACTATCGGACTAGGTCGATTTGTGTAAGATTGTCCCCTAATATTTATTTATTTATTTATTTAGATCTTTATTAAAACTCAGTTCCATATAATTTAATACGCTTTGCACGCTTGCTTTTATGCTTGCCGAGTTAATATGTCAGAACAAGCGCGAAACACACTGTATTCTAATTTTAATATCCAAGATTGACCCCTAGAATACAAACAAGTTTTTTAAATATATTTCGTGCTATACAATTATATATGTACAATACAAGTTATATAATAAATTTGTAACCGGATGGCGCGCCGTGGGTAGCCCCCCAAGGTGGACTGATGACCTGGTAAAGGTTGCGGGAGTCCGCTGGATGCGGGTGGCGCAGGGCCGGTCACTTTGGGGGAGGCCTATGTCCAGCAGTGGACGTTTTTTTTTTTTTTTTATGGTATAGGAGGCAAACGGGCAGACGGATCACCTGATGGTAAGCGATTACCGCCGCCCATGGACACTTGCAACACCAGAGGTGTTGTGAGTGCGTTGCCGGCCTTTAAGATGGGAGAACGCTCTTTTCTTGAAGGTTTGAAGGTCGTATCGGTCCGGAAATACCGCAGGCGACAATCCATTCCACAGTTTAGCTGTGCGAGGCAGGAAGTTTCTGGAGAAGCGCACAGTTGAGGACTGCCAACCATCTAAGTGGTGAGGATGGTAATGTTGTCGCGTTGGACGATGGCGAAAAGAAGCGGCAGGGATTAATCCGAACAATTCCTCGGAGCACTCCCCGTTATACATGCGATAGAAAATGCAGAGAAAGGCCACATCTCTACGCAGCGCCAAGGGGTCAAGCCGATCAGAAATATGCTCGCTGTCGACAATTCGATTTGCTCGTCGTTGGATGCGATCCAGAGGGAGAAGCTGGTATTGGGGTGCCCCTGCCCATAGATGAGAACAGTATTCCATGTGTGGGCGGACCTGCGACTTATAAAGCTGCAGGCGGTGGGCCGGTGTGAAATACTGTCTCGATCTATTGAGCACACCGAGCTTTTTTGAGGCTAATTTGGCCTTACCCTCTAAATGGCCGCGGAACTGGACTTCACTCGAAATGTCGACGCCAAGGATTCCGATACTGGCTGCGGCAGTCAGGGGAGTGCTCTCAAAACAAGGTGACACGTCGAACTTTAACTTGTTTGCATTAAACGCGCAAACCTGTGTCTTGGTAGGGTTAAAACGGACTAAGTTAAGTCGACCCCATTCAGAGATTTCACTTAGGGAAGTCTCAATTTCAGACACAAGTTTGTTCCGGTTCTCGATGACGATTTCCCGAGAGATATTGGTACGGCCGGTGTAAGAGGCATCACCTGTACTATCATCAGCATAACAATGAATTCCGCTGATTTGCAGCATGTCATTGATATGCATAAGGAATAGCGTGGGCGATAGCACACAACCTTGGGGGACACCAGCATTCACAGACATGGAGTCGGAGCATTCCCCGTCAACTACGACCTTAATTAAGGTCGTAGTTGACGGCATTATAATGCTTCTGTCTGCTAGAAAGCTACTGACCCATACACATAATCTCTCGGGAAGCCCATAGGATGGTAGCTTCGAAAGAAGTGCTTTGTGCCAAAACCGATCAAAGGCCTTCGCTATATCCAAACTAACAGCCAATGCTTCACCCTTAGTCTCGATCGCCTCGTCTTTCGGCTGATATGATAATGATGAATAAATGTGTGTATGTACAATACGTAACGCCACGCGAGTATTCCCAAAAAGGGTAGGCACAGGCCGCAGAGCAGGTTTAAAGACGGAGAAAATGTGATATTGTAGTGATAAGTTGCTAGCCCATCGCTCGTAACATACTTTAACCCTATTCCCATAGTCGACTCTTACGACAGCCACGGGAACCAAAGAAGTGAATACTATTTGAAACTGACTCCACTCGGGATAAATATTAGTTGACTATCTTACACTACTTGAACCAGCCCCATAGTAAGCTCAATAAGGCATGTGTTATGGGTATGGGTACTAGACGACAATGTACTTAAATACATTACAAATATTCTAGACTTAGAAAAGAACACTCATGTAGAAATACTTGCCCTTACCGAGATTTAAACCCAGGACCGTCCGATTTGTAGACAGGGACACTACGCACGAGGCTAAATAGGGATGCGGACTAAGATTTTTTTATGATGTCATTCGAACCAGTTTTGGGAGAGGAACAAATGTTTGTATGGGAGCTACTACAATTAAAGAAAACTAAATACCCATAAAAGACAAAGATTGACGTCGCCGGCGGCAGCGCAAAACGCTTCATACGTATAGACACCCACGTATGACGTCACTTGTACAAAGTAGTTGTATCGTTGTATGGAAAATCCGGTAATTTTTTGTTTCGGTCGCGAAATACTACGTTTAAGTACATAGTTGTCATACAATTTTGTTTCTATAAAAGCATAAGGATTCTATTGGTAGCTTTAAATTTACTCTTGGACAATAAAAAAAAATGCATATATTTTCAAAATTTTCAAGGTTCATATCTTTTTATGATTTTAATTATAATTTATACTTTATTATTTTAATTTGATGGTTTACTATCCATTTAGCATCACTACGTTATCAATTTGAACATGAGCATCATGCCTATTGAGGTACAAAAGCTGTACAATAATATACCAATTGGCTATACCAGAGAGATTTTAAAAGAGAAGCAAACATACTCGTAATCATTTGAACTTAAATAACACGAAAAACGTTGCTATATAAGCCAAAATAAAGAATACTTACGTCCTTATTTACCTGCATTCTCATACCGCACGTACTTCGTATTCATAATGTCACCGCATAAAACTCTTGATCCTGTAAGACAAACTGAGTAAGTATCTCTTTATCCTTGTTGTTTCTTCGTAAGTGAAACGTTGCATAGTAATGTTCGCTTGAAGCTCTCCGATTTCAGGTCAAACGACACATGGCACGTACTTTAACATTTTATACACACTTCCTTTGTATATATTTACGTAAAAAATCACAGGTAAAAAAATACATGGGTTACTTTATTTTTAGGGTTCCGTAGTCAACAAGGAACCCTTATAGTTTCGCCATGTCCGTCCGTCCGTCATTCCGTCCGTCTTCGGCTTAGCTCAGTAACCTTTACTACTAGAAAACTGTAATTCGGCATGGGTATAGGTCCCATTTTTTTTTTAATTTAGTTAGATGATGGGATCCATGAGGAATTGAGAGAACTCCTCAATAATATTAGGCACGCGTGTAGCGATTTTGGTATTTTCTATTATATCTCGAATAAATCAATCACGCCGACAAAACAGAAGAATAAAATCTTGGAAAAATATATGTTTGGGGTACCGCCCCTACACCTAAAGTGGGGATGACATTTATTTTTTTCGTTTATCGGGTATCGTTGGATAGCTTGTTCAAAAATATTATGGGTTTCATTATAACGATTTTTCAAATTAGTGATTCGTTTGTTCGAGTCATGTCCCCCCCCCCCCTGTCGGCTAAATGGCTGCTACTGGGAATGTCAAAAAAATCGTGGCAGTAGTACATATCATGAATCTAAAAGGAAAACTATCACGGCTAAGTAGGCATAGGTAACTATAGTTACCGAGTAATAGTCGTCCAACTTAAGATATACTTGGAAAGGCCAACTTTCGTACAAATTCGGCCGACGCAGCATTTAGTTAGCGCGCGCGTGTCGATGTAACTAAGAAAGACAGGCAACTACGGAACTCTACACTGCGCGTGGCCCGACACGCACTTGGCCGTTTTTTTTTTAATTACCCTCTCGGGTGAAGAAGGGCATTGAAAGAAAGAAAAAAAAGATACCTACATTTATTCACAAACCCACACATAAACCATAAAATAAACAAAAAGCACAATAAAACATGAAACAAGTGTGCCTCTGCGACAGTGAACCGGACACTGGCTCAGCATTATACTGAGGTGTCAGACACATGCAGCGTTGATTTTCAGCCAGCACTGTCGGTGACTCACGGAAATGTCATACAACTGTAATAAATAAACTATTGACACACACCGAGTCTTATTTGGATAGTCTTCATCAAGTTGGTTAGTTTTGTTTCCATTTCACTTCTGGTATAAAAATAGTTATTTATGCTACAAGTGTGGAAAGTAGGTGATTTCCGACGAGTGTCATTTTTATACATGAGCGAGTGAAGCGAGATGAGATGATGTTTTTATTATAGGTAGAAAAACTGCAGTTTTATACTATTACATATTTTTCCAATACACCTATCCTTCGCTTCGCTCTAAATGTAATCCTTCATTGTCGCTAAAACAATCGTATTTTTTAATTCCTTCTCGAAAGCGAGTTGAATAATATTGTAGTTCAAAATACCCAACTTTTACTATTAAAACAAAAACTAGCTAACTCCAATAACTTTCGATTCCATGCATTAGAGAAATAAATTAAGTTTCTAAACAATAATTTAAACAAGTGAAGTTGTGAATTCAGAAAAGTTCTACAATGACAAATGGCTGTAAATTATGTAGATACTTAAGAATTCACTCAATCTGGCGCTCAGATACTTCTTCTTGGTCGAGACGTTCTTGTCAGAACGGTCGTGCATGGTCGTTATGATTTCGATCTATTCTCAGCCTTTCTGGTACACTCATATAATTTACCGCTCACAGCAGATTTGATCTGGTCTGTCCATCGCATGAGTGATCTTCCGCGCGGTCGGGTACCCTCCACTCTGCCTTGCACAATAAGACGCTTGAAGCCGAGTTCTTGGAGTATGGAAACATTTGTTCGGAATTACGACGATATATGGAGATACAAAAATATAAGGAAAACAAGGGTTCGTACAAGCCCCGTCTTGGTGGCTTTCGTGATATTTCGATTTTTCCATATCTTTTCCAGCTTATCCATGCGGTTCTCGCTATTGCTATCCGTCGTTTCACCTCTTCTATCCTTCTTCTTCTTCCGCCGTTGTTCAACACAAATGACTGTACAACTTCATAGATCGCAATTTGAGTTACATAGAGCGAGTTGTTGCTACGGCGGTCTACAATCAGCATCTTGGTCTTGCTTCGATTAATCTTCAGTCCGAACCGCAGACTGATAAGTTCCATCCTCACCAGCTCTTCTATTTCGTCGGGACTGGTTGTAAATAAAGTGGTGTCATCTGCGTATAATGGCCGCTCATACAGGACGCAACTATGCGTTAAAGGGAGTAAGACATATTTATGTCTCGTTCTACCGCATAGCCGCGTCCTGTATGATGGGTCAGGATGGCCCATCGTGTGGAGCGGCCATTACCTACGCAGGTTTGCTCAATTCAATTCAATTCAATTCAATTCAATTCATTTATTCAAGAAACAATGTACATTGTGTTTGAAATTTTCACATAGATTATGATAATAATAAGCAATCCAATAGCTACCAACGCCCGCCCCCACGCCGTCCGTCCAGTCTTCGGCATAATTAATTCCGTGTAAATATTGAATAGGAGCGGCGAAATTATACTCAGATACAGTCAATCGCAGTTGCATAATACTTAAACATTTGTTTTATAGTCTGTTATTGTCTGCCTTATGGTAAGCGACTCCGAAGCATCTGCAACTCCAAAGGAATCACATGTGGGTTGCCTCCCCTTATCGATTTGTGGGTCTCACTCTCAACAAATCGCGTCTTCGCGCGCCCTGGCGACCCCACAACCGCTCAACACTACTGCATACCTATTTGAGATTATTTGAGTTGGCCGAATTGCATCAAAGTAGTGCATTCAAAAAGTAATTCCACCGTCGAAGGTAGAAGATTTGAATTCCAATGACAGTTTTATGAACAGTCAACCAATTTAAACAATCTTAACTATGTATTTGCGGAAGTACTTCCACAGTGAGCCAGCTTCAAATATGAGTGAGATGACATTCCGTTGTCCCTTACCTACTTCAGCTTCCAGGGTCATCGCAGCATATTTTAATATAACTGTATTGAAATAAAGTTCACATTTGTACATATTTTACCGTCCACCGTTGAAATCTGCCACGAAATGTATGTTGCCTTGAACTTTTCCAACTGAAGAGACAAAAAGGTCGTCAACTTTTTAGCCGTCCAAAGTTCGTGACATTCATTATAATGTAATATTATTCCTAATTTGATCATTAATATGTGAGTAGGTATATTTCTTTGTTACGCAGATAATGAGTTTTTTCACGAAATAAGTGAGAGGCCTGACAGGCGACTTATGTTTTTGTTCGTAGAATTTATACTGAATTAGATAGTACAATATATATTCATAGAATTTATGACCTACGTACAACCTACATGCGTAATTATACAATAATTAGCCAGGCTGGGCAGGAGAAAAAGAAATAAACTAAATGTATAATTGATAAAAATTAAAAAGTATCTACAGTTCACATTATGTTAAGCGTTTAGTAATTATACTACCATTCGGCAAGAAACATGTTCATTTTATAGGTTTTTATTACAAAATTAACCTACCCTTATATGTTTATGTGAATAACATACGTAGGTACAATTAAAAAAAATTGGAACAATAAATCTTCCGTAAGTTAAAACAATTTTATTTCCATTATGCATTGTTGTTGCCCGACTACGGCAGAGCCGAAAGGAAGGGATATGCTTTTAGTTAGCAGTCTATAATTGTATTCACCTACGTGTGTCCCACCGTGGCGTGATACTGAACCGATTTTGATGAATGAGGTATCAATCGATTCGAAATCATGCTCCGAGTGATACAGGCTACCTACCTTTTGTATGAAAAAGAACCGTTTTTTTTAGTTAGTTTTACAGTAAAATTTTTGAACTTCGTATACTTGTTTCGTATTTTATTCATTTTCCTACAATAAACGGTAATGTTTCCAAAGCACTGAACATTCCTGGCCACAGTCCTCAGTAACATACCGAGTATACCAAGCCCTTTGTCCCTCGGGACAGTCCTCAGGAATCCGCAATAAACCCACATCCCACGTCACAATCCAAAAAGTCCTAATTCAAACAACAAAGTGTGGTGCTTACGCCCTCTGTCCACAGTAAAACTTGGAAGCAGTAATGAGCGGCAGTTAAATGGGTATCCTCACAAATTCGCCCACTTGATGAAAAAGTTAATATCCGCGTTTACTGTTCCGTGTTTATTATGGCCCTCGTTAAGTGCTGGCACGTATACTTATTTGAACGGTTTTATAGGGTTGAGCACCTCAAAGATAAACCTTATAGGGGCTATTTATAATCCGTTTGATGTTCGCAATTCGCATGCTCCTTGATTATGTACATTAAGTTTCGTGGAAGTGTGCGAGAAATACAAGATCCGATAACACATTCCACTGCCAACAAATTCGCTCGTAGCCGAAGCTACTGCTTTCCTGTCCTGCCCGTGGTCCCGTGTGTCCTGCCCAAATCCGCTGAGTAGAAGAAAGCGCCTCCGAACCGAGCGCCCTCTAGACGGTTTTCTGACAGTGAAAGTACTAAAAATGTATGTAAATAGGTAAGTATTTCAAGGCCCTCAGCACTTTGTTCGCTCGCGTGTATGCTTGATATGCTGTGATCTTCGCCCGCGAACAGGCCTACTCGCGACATTTGAATGTAAAAACATATTGACTAAAGTTAAAACGAATGATTATTTAGGAATACGCTACCTACGTTCAGATGTTATACGAATAAATAACCAATCGAAATATATCGCACCGTTTTCAGATTCAGATTCAGTACTTTATTGGTAAAATAACATATTTTACAGGTCAATATCGTATCAATAATAAAATCAGTAATCAATAAAATTTCTTATAGTCTAAGAAGTTTTACTCATTAATAATGAATAATACAATAATTCATATTACATTCGATTTTTTAGTAGAACACTAAATAAGTACTATACCAAAATATTTCTTGAAATGAGGTGTTTTCGACTGTCAATATATTGGAATGCATCCCTTAACATCTTTGCCCATTGTGAATATATTTTTACACGACTGCCCAACGAAAAGGAGTGTAATGTTTTAAATAGTCATTAGTTTTAGACTGGAAAGGTTATAATTATTTGGTCGATAACAGTTAAAATAAGTTTTAATTATGATATAATTGCAAGTTAAACCTTGTAAGTTTAATGAAGTCTAACGTATTAACCATTAAGGTTATTCAACATGCCTAAAAATTCAGTATTTATCAAATTACTCACTCATAATTTATCAATTCTGAAATAACACCAATGTCAAACGAGTCACCTCATCATACAATATTTACCTCGGTCAGCACAGCAAGTTTATCGCCCTTATTTTGAAACACTTAATAACGTGCTCTACAAGGTGTTCCACGAGTATGCGACATGATGAGAAACAGCTTAAATATTACTTCTATAGTGACATTATTTTATTTGTTGAATAATACGTTACCACCTTTCAAAGATTAAAAAAACTTACCTCACGACAGGAAACTTGAGTCGTCCATTCCCTTAATTCCCTTGCATAACCGCGGGGTACCCCTGTATAGTGTGAGTGTCATCTCGCTCAAACTTGAAGCAGACCAACTTGGGAAACAATACCATTTAGATGCCATTTGGCATTTAACTCGCCTTTTGTACATTTCTGTATTTTGACTCTTCTTCTTCTACCTAGCGTAATCCCGGCCTTTCCTACTCGCTTTGCTCCACGTTCCACGATCCTGGACGTCTGCTTTTGTGAGCCCGTTTTCGCTCATGTCGGCCATCGCTGCTTAGGACTGACGCGGGGTCGAGACATACATTTCTGTATTTTTAGTAATACAATTTAAATAAATAAAGAACCCTCTTCCTTACAGAAGAGGAAGACCACAGCCATATTAAAGCCACTACTTCCCTTTTAATGTGTTCCTGGTGAGTGACGTCGCTGGAACTTCCGCGGATGCGCTGTATTGTCACTTAAGGATCTGCATTTGTCTCTAGCCCTCAACATAGTGAACCCTCGAATCAACAAAGACCTCTGGTCTCTATAGGCTACGGTGTCTCGTGCAAAACATACACCGACATCATCATGTTCAACCTACAATTTCCCACAGGCCTCTCTTCGAGTAGGCCACCAGTCCAGTGAGCTAATCTTATCTAGAAGTGACCCGCCATCTTCCTAATATCGTGTACCGATCGAGCTGGTGGACGGCCGGCGCTCCTTTTACCTAGAAGTACCCACCAATCTGACACCTTTTTGGTCTAACTATCATCATTCTGCCTGGCAAGATGTCCTGCGGCGCTACCACGAAAATCGAATTTCGAAGTTCGTGTACCTGCATCCTTATCACTCGAGGACAGTAAGTGCGATAGAGATAGAGATACCCGAACTTCGAAATTCGAAGTTGCACGTAGAACCGATGGCCGTTGCACCGACCACGTAGCAGAAGGCGCGGCGTGGGTAGGCCCCCCCGCATGGTGGACTGATGACCTGGTAAAGATTGCTGGAGTCCGCTGGATGCGGGTGGCGCAGGACCGGTCACTTTGGCACTCTTTAGGGGAGGCCTATGTCCAGCAGTGGACGTCTTTCAAGTCTTTTAAAGTCACAGAGTGCGATGACGGTCCGCACCCCTCTCGTTTCGCTAACGTTCGATGGCACTCGACTAATCATTGCATTTATTCACTTTGACATCTATGTCTTTAGCACTTAAATAGTCCCCGTATTTAGAGAATTAAGTCCATTATAAACGTCCTTGGACGTAATTAACAGTGATGGCATCGCAATCGATTAAGCAATTGCAGGTTACGTGGTCATTTTGCTAATGGTCAAATAGTTGACGGTCACAGTTCATGGAGTAATATTACTTACAGCCCTGACCTTTATTCAATCAATCTTTGTTTTTGCTATGAGTTTTAACTATAAATGCAGTGTATTTTTTTTTCGTTAATGCATTTTTTTTTTTTTTATCAATGTAATAATATAAAACTGTACAAATCCCATTAAATGTCCCTTCGAAATTTTTTGATTGATAAGTAGAAAATGTAGTGCACACATTTAAGTAGTTACATTATATTACCGCGCACTTTCATCTGCTCACTCACACAAACACACGCTCACACAGTAGTCTTATTATATATTGCAACTTCAATAAATAAAATATTTTATGTATACATCTACACATTAGAGCTTAAACGTAAAAGAGTATTTTTTCATTTGTTTTGTTTTGGTTTCGGTTTTTATGTTTAGTTTTGGTTTAAAGATTTTGTGTTTCTTATATTATTATCGACAATTCTCTCAGTGCCCGCCATCTTGTCCAAATGCTGGCTTGACTGAAAATAAGCGTCACGGAATGTGTCCTCAGTCTAGCTCCGTGACATTAGCTGAGTGCAAGCCCTTTAGTGCAAATTACCTTAAATAATGTCTTAATAAAAACATCCTTGGCCGCTGCCAAAAATAAAAGCGTATTTTTTTCTCATACAAGGTTACCCAATGCCCTTTGATAGAAAAGGCATATTACTATGTCCGTGACTATCTTAATTCGTAAAAATTATATGCATGTCTGTTTCTCTCACCTTTTAGTGAATGAATATGACATTTTATTATGAAATAATGTGGATATACAATTTTTTATCTAGTTAAATAATGCAATGACTACGCAAGATAGTTGGAATAATGACAGGACACTTTGAATTTTTATAATTTGAGACGTTGGTGCCGTTAAGAAGTCTAAGTCTTCTGGTAGATGTCGCTACACGCCTCCCTAAGGCGTTGTAGGAAGGAACTGATTGAAGAATTTGGTGCCTGAACCGGATTGTTCCGATAGCTCAGTTGGTTAGTAGCGACGGGCCATGAGTGCCTGTGGTCGCCGGTTCGAGTCCGGCTCGGAGCATTAAATTTTTCAATTTTTCCTTTATTTAAAAATGTATAATTTGTTAGCAGCGTAACTGCTTAATAAAAAATTGATTATTATTTTATTTTATTTTTTATACTTAAATTTTTACACCTAGTCAAATGTATTTAAACTGGTTTTATATTTTAAATATTTGTTGTATTGTAATAATTAATTGTAACGTTTGCTACGCCCTAACGGGGTCCTGTGCATTGCCTAGCTTTAAGTTGCATTTGTCAAATGCACAAGGTAAGATAAGTTTTGTTACACTTTTATTTATGTATAGTTTTTGCACTAATAAATTATTTTCTTTCTTTCTTTCTTAAGTATGAACAAGACTACGTGAAATTATCTCTCGAATACAAGTTACTTTGATAAATATTTTTTTATTGAATTTTGAAGTAGCTCCTACTTCAATCTTCAAAATCTGCTCCAGATTTCCATATTGTGGAATCTGCAATTTTTCTGCAATTCACCCACGTAGGTTCCTCATTTATTGCAGCAGGTCTGTTCCTCTTGTCGCTCTGGCCAGACTTAGCCTCCGTGCACCTCCGAGGTGTAATTAACCCGAAAGCTAGCGTTGTGCCACGAGGATGTTACGCAAACGTGACGACCCTAACTAGACGAAAGAGCAAGTGCTGCAAGGTAGAGCGAGTTGCCATGATCTGATGTTGTCTAGCTGTTAAACATCGTTGTGTTAGAAAGAAGACCTTCTATTAATAAGTACAATTATTTATTCAGTGATTATACTACCGCCTCAGATACTCCCGTATTTCTCAACTAATACAGTATTAATTATTGCCATACCTCGACTGAGCTCAGTCTGTAGCTAAGCTTAGTCTCCAATTAATAACCCGCAAGAACCTATAACAACAAGGTTCTATCTACTATACATGTGCTATAGTGAATTGAGTCTTAACATGCTCAAAATAGAGTTCAACGTCTTTCATAAGCTTGAGTATAATTGAAACCTTTGCGAGCTATTCTTCGTTGATAGGCAGCTATCAATACAAGCATATTGGGCTCGGAGTTTCGAATCAACACTAAATTGGCTTTACATTATTCGATAAGGGAAAAGTAAAAGGTTTGGCAGCAATATAAATTGCGATGATTCGACTAAGTACTTACAAATCTTAGCTGATACTTATAGATATCCACCACTCCAGGGCCTATGCCGACTGCGTTTATTAAGCGCGCCGTCAAAGCACGCTTGTGTCAATTTACTTATTTGACACAAACGCGCGTCGACGGCGCGCTTAATAAACGCAGCCTATAGACCCTAAGGATGAATTCTAAACTTGTGTTCACTCTACCCATTGAACTCCAGGCGCATGTGCATGTGCATAAGGAGTTGATTATATTAAAACGCTTAACGAAGGATGGTGGAGAAGGTGGTACACGTTTTATATTTTTCTTCAGCGGCGTCTGACAGTTGTAGGATGATTGTCATTTTTAAAAGCCAAACATACACTGCTCGTATGCAAGTGCCTAAGTAACAAATAATATGTATTGTACTTCGTCCAAACCATTTCTGTTTTGACGACCGGTTAGCCTAGTGGGTAGTGACGCTGCCTACGAAGTTGAAGGTCCTGGATTTGAATCCCGGTAAGGACAAATATTTGAGCATCAATATTTGTTTCTGAGTCATGGAAGTTTTCTATGTATTTAAGTATTTATATCTATTATACACGGTGGAATTTAATCGGTGAACAGGATCCCGTTTTTCTAATTCAGTAATCGATGGCGGTCACGTTTATGTAGTACTTAAGTGGAACCAAGTTTTTTTTTATCATAACTAATTTTTAAGTTGAAATTAAATTTTAATTAAAATTTATTGTCACCCTACTAATGGTTTAGTCTGAAAAGTTTAATACCTCTTTTCAAACTATCAGCCATAGAAACTTAAAACATAAATGAGCAATAAGCTGTCAATTTGTCATTGTCAAATTCATAACAAATTGCTTCAAATCGCCTGATCTGTCTAGTTTCCCGCCAAAGCCAGCAAGCACTTGACGTATGTACACTTACGAGTAACTTCCCTTCAATAAAAGTAGGGTGTCCATTTATTCAGTCAGTGTACATTTTACCGATGTTAATTAAGTGTGATTAATTAGATTGTGAGCTATATTGCACGAGATCTCACGTATTGGTTTCTGTGTAGATTGATAATTAAGATTTTTGGATTCCTGATCACCGATTAAATTCCGCCGTGTATATATCGTCGTCTAGTACCCATAACACAAGCCTTAATGAGCTTACTATGGGACTAGGTCGATTTGTGTAAGATTGTCCCCTAATATTTATTTATTATTTATTTATTTCTCAGTCAGTTTCCGGTATCCGATGAAGCTGAAGGGCAACATTCACTACCTAACTAATCTGATGATGGAGACAATAGAAGGTGGCTATAGCAACTCTTTGACTTCATATAATAAAGGTTGTCTTGTTCGTTTTAATTTTATTTTTACATATGCAAACTGAATGGCGTATATCACTTTATTAAGTGTTCCGGACGTTTGTATTTTAGTTTTTATTTTATTTTGGGTAGTTCCATTTCATAACTTTGACGATAAACAGGAAATCTCACCTCACCCCGTAGTCCCTCGTAATTGGGGTGAGATGGGATTTCATACAAAGGTGATTTTGAAAGATTGTTGGATCTTTTTTTTTTTAATGTGAGTTACTATAGCTCCATTTTAAATTGGAATTGGGATACATTATTTTTGTAGCAGTAGCCTTAAAATCTCATCTCACCCCCCTTTCATCCCTTCTCTCCCCATTCATAAACCAACTCTCCCCGCGAACCCAGTATATTGTATAGTACAGTATAGTGTATTTATTACTTTGTATAGTGTATTTTTTTACTTACTTATTCCACTAACCGTCTGGACTATTGTAGGTACAGTCACCAGCAATAACATCTGCCACAACATAGCACGCATAAATATCTGACACGACTCTATGTCTTGCCATAAGGACGTGTCAGATATTTTTGGCGGCTTTGTTACGGCAGATATTGATGCCGATGACTGTACTTACATGAAATGTAAGTATGTATTGCAAAAAAATATTTCGGTTCTGTCGCTTCGCCGGTCGCTGCCGCGGTACGTACGCTGTAGTTCAGTTAGATACGACGACGAGCGAAGCGAGTAGTGTTAGCACTCCTCCTCGTTTCGTTCGTCGTCGTACCGTCGTACCTGAGCCCTTCCTTAAGGTTGATTATATGCTATAAGTGAGTGTGCAAAGTAACTATTTGAACAAATTTTTTTTTGGTACATCATATTTGCTAAAGGAAAACGTTTGCCTGATTTACATATGATGATCGTGATCATAATAAAACTTGACAAAGTAATAAGATGCCAAATAATAATTTGACCAAATTAATAAAATGCGGAGTGTAAATATGTGCTAAAGATTCGCTTGGGAAATGGAACTACTGCAATAAATTTTTGGGAAGTAAAAGGACACCATCCACCAAGTGCTTATGAGAAAAAAGAGCTCGGTGAATATTTCTGAAAAATCTATCTCTGTCAAAGTGTTTGCCCCTTCACTATTTTTGAGCCCGAAATTAGATCTTTTTCAAGAAAAATCACCGAGCTTTTTTTTTCATACTAATATTTAAGTCAAACGGCAGTACACCAAAATGGGTACAAAGCTTTGTCATGACTAGGTTACATCAGCGTTAAATCTCGCTAAGTGTCTAAGAGACAACCAATCTTAGATTGTGCAATTTTATAGCGATGGTTTTTTTACACAACTAACTCAACAAAGCGGAATATACAACAACACCAATTTTATTCTCAGGTTACAGTGCCATCCTCAGAGCACTAGAATAAAGATCAGTCAGATCGAACTAATTTGAGGGGACTAAACGCGACACCGCTAATCAAAGGCCTAGTGGAGTGTATACGGTTCCAGAACGGGTGACCCCTTTACTATGAGCAGTGACTACTAACCTAGCTAACATTATTGCAAGTAATGGACGGATGCTTTATATCCGACATAAAAACAATCATGCTAACTACACCTCATTCCATATAACATTAAGTACAATTTTAACGGACAAATTCGACTATGTTACTACGTTCATCTAGGAATTCTAGTATATTGAGGGGAATTTTTTTCTAGTTTGCATTTGGATCATAAAGTGCTTTACAATCATAACAATACTAATGTTGCAGCGTTTGAAAATGGCTTTCCTTGAAATCGCAAGTCGATTAACGAACGATTTTTCAAATGTTATATACGGAATAGTGTATAGAAAGGTCTATTTTTAAAACCTCTTATTTAACTGCTCGTATGATCTACATAGCCTAGCGGCGCCTGTGAGGCGGAGACGATAACGCAGGTTAAGCAAAGATGGCAGCGGTCAGTCTTTGGATGGGTGACTAAGCAGTTGATCCCGGCTGCTGTCTATAACAGTAGTCGTTAAGCCGAGTTAGAGGCCTTCGGGTAGCTTAAGAACTTCTAACAGTCGAGTTGCCCACTCACTTGACAAAGGGAGGACAACTGTTACTCGCGTCTGCAGGAGCTACCCTACCACATCCATGGGGACCGATTTTTGACTTTCGAGCGCTCGACTCTTTCACTCGAAAACTGACAAAAATTATGAAATGCTATTTTGAAATAGCGATATAAAATTGAAAAACGAGTGGTATTGACCCCTCGTAATTAATTCTATTACCGGAAAGTAAGTGCCTGCCATTTTGACACTACAAACGTATACACTTTTATTTGATTTTCGAGTGCTCGAAAGTCAAAAATCGGTCCCCTGCACGTGTCCCCTGGGTGGTACTAAAGTGTGACAAACTTTAAATGCCAAAAAAATATGTATGGCATACGATTAAATAAAATCTAAATAATGCTGCATGAGGAAAGCGGGGACAATCAATATTTTAGCATCACCGGGCTGAACTGATGATGGAGACACAAGGTGAACCTACGACGGGATTTTGTGCAGTTTAAAAGTGCTATCAACCTTTAAACTACACAAAATCCCGTTCTGTTTGGGCTCGTTGGAACCAACCCTCTCAACGACAAGTTGATAATTTCGAACAATAGGGTCGGCAATAAAAGCTTGCACTAATAATTTATTTATTGTCAGGTAATGCGTTATCCCGTGCCCTTTCAGGGCTATGGTGGTCCGTCGCATCCGATCTCCATCGCGATTGCAATGTGTTTCTCCTCGCTTACACACACGACTAGTGGACTTGTTAAACTGAGCGCGAAAAATAAAATGCGAACTGAATCGTACTCTCTCTAACTACTCTCGAAAACTAAGTTTACCGTTGCGGACGTTCGAAACCGAATTTGACTCTCGATACGTGTACCTACTCTACTATTTTTACTTGTTAGGGACCAACAACATTTGGTTTTACTAAAGTTAGCGCAGAAATTGCGCAATGCGCTGCGGGAGATTTTCAGTATCTACAGTCACATTTGGTTGGCAGGTCAGATGGCAGTCGCTTTCATGAAACTAGTGCCTATGCCCAATCTTGGGATTAGGTGTCAAAGCGGACCCCGGACTCCTTTGGGGCAAAACCGGAAATAACGCTTGGAGGATGAGTATCTACAGTCACAGGGACATCTACTCTTCCTTACAGAGACAGTACCTATAAGCAATGTTGCAGGTAAATAGAGAATGCAATCCCGGTATTCGCGGGATTGAAGTTTTACGTAAATACCATGGGATCTGAGTGTTTGCAAGACCATGAAGGTGTTGGTAACACGTCAGAAATATAATATCGTAAACTAGTTCTGCATACATACACATAATTACGCCTATTTCCCGGAGGGGTAGGCAGAGATCACGGATTTCCACTTGCTACGATCTTGCCACACCTTTCTTCATTCACTTTCATGACATTATTCATACATGCTCGTCAGCTTTGGGTACTCTTGACCTGACTTTTCTTTAGGATTCTCCGATTCGGTCGGAAAAAAAATCGACGAGGTCCCTTCCAAATGTACCATCCACTTTCCCTTTTTCATACACACTCTCAATGTTAATCCTCTTTCATCCAGGGCATGCTAAGATGGTTTGGGCTTGTAGAGAGGTCAACAAGCCCCAATCATCTTAGCATGCTCTCCTCAATTTTCGTTCTCTTATCACACTATATACTTATGCTATCCCTCAAACTCACCCCAATATACTTCGCAGAGCTCTCATTAGCACTGCATTCACCTGATTCTGGTGCTTCTTTTGCCACACCTATAACTTTCACTGCCAATACATAAGTGTGGGGAGTGCCACTCCCTTAAGCACAGCCAGACGTGATATGTGTGATATGTTCTGGCTGCTCAAAAGCACTACGCATGCTAGCTCTATATACAGTGTAAAATTTTACGAAAAATATGTACCGAACCTAAGAAGTCAAATTCTGTTGATCCCTAGGGAATTACGTTTTAATATTACCGGAATTGAAAATTACATGTTCTTACACACATGTTTTTTTTATATTTTTTTAATATAACGACGGTGGCAAACAAGCGTACGGCCCGCCTGATGGTAAGCGGACACCGCAGCCTATAGACGCATGCCACTTCAAACGAGTAACGGGTACGTATCAGAATGTCTAAAGTTAAAAAAACTAACGTTAAATAGCCTACGTTCAAAATACCTAAAATCTAAATAGGTACCTAAAGGTTTTTTCACCTAAAATTCGAAATACCGAAAGGTTAAAATGGGTACGTATCAGAATGGCTAAAATTAAAAAAACTAACGTTAAATAGCCTACGTTCAAAATACCTACAATCTAAATACCTAATGGTTTTTGCACCTAAAATCAAAATACCGAAAGCTTAAAATGGCTACGTATGGCAATGTCTAAAATAAAATAAAAACTAACGTATAATAACCTACTTTCGATATCACTAAAATCTAAATACTTAACGCTTTTTTAACTATAATCTATATACCGAAAGCTTAATCATTAGTATTTAAATTTTAGTGATTTGAGCCTATGTTTTTCTTAGTAGTAAGTTCAAATAACAAGTTTTTCCGGTCTTTTATAAAAAAAATAACCCCGAAGACGAAAGCGGGAGCAAAGCTCCTGCTTCCGTCTTCTAACCTATCCGCGATCCGAGTCGGTTTTGCGACTGGCATTAGGGAGCAGAGGCTTAGTGGCAAAACCGACTCGGATCACGGATAGGTTAGAAGAAGGAAGCGGGAGCTTTGCTCCCGCTTCCGTCTTCGAGGTTATTTTTTTTATAAGTGCGGAAAAACTAACAATTTGAGAATAATTTTACTGATCTACTACTTCATACAAATAGCTCGCAAGTGCATAATTTAAGGTATTTTGACCATTTGGTATTTTAAATGTTGGTGTATCAAACTTAGGTGTAATAGCTATTGATATTTTAAACATTAGGTATTTAGTCCAATCGGTATTTTAAACATTAGGTATTTAGTCCAATCGGTATTTTAAACTTAGGTAATTCATAGGTAGGTGTTAGTTGCTTAGGTATTTAAATCCATTAGGTATTTAGATTTTAGGTATTTTGAACGTAGGCTATTTAACGTTAGTTTTTTTAACTTTATACATTCTGATACGTACCCCTCTCAACACAACGCATCCTCGGGAGCACTGGCGAGCTTGCTCACCTCCAGGAACACAACACTACTACAGAGCAAGTAGTAGTGTTATTATGGCTGTGGTATTCTGCAAGGCGGAGGTACTTCCCTTGATGGGCTGCTCCAAATTCAAGCGGGATGACATTTCGCTGTGCCCTACCTCATTACGAAAAAAAACTCTTCTTCTTTAAAAAGTAAACTACTTAACCATCAACGGTTTCTGTATTAATCACATTCCCATTGGTACATTTATTCGGGTCGTAAAATTATCAAATATACTAGCTTCCACCCGCGACTTCGTCTGCGTAGACCCGGGATAAAAGCTATCCTATAATTTAATCCACGCTATAAACTATCGTCCTACATAATTTCAACCAAACCGGTTAAGACGTTAAAGCGTGATTGAGTAACAAACATCCAAACATCCACACATTTTATAATATTATATATTTAGCGTAATAACTATCGTATGTTTTAATCCAGGCTATAAACTGCGTACAAATTTTCATCTAAATCGGTTAAGCCCTTTAAGCGTGATTGAGTTACAAACATCCAAACATCTTTACATCCAAACATCCAAACTTTCACATTTATAATATTAGTAGGAAGTAGGATTGTTTTTGTTGAAAAACACTGTGTTGCGATTCTGGTAGGTAACTCATATTAAAATGCATTAACTTAGCATCAATGCCGCACTCCCGCAGCAAATCCCGCAATTTTTGCAGTAAGTATTTCTGAATCCCGGTATCCCAGTATTGCAGTCCCTAGTTGCAGGTAGCTCACTGGGGCAGTAACAGCTATTATTTACGAGCAACACCAGTCAGACCCGAAAAAAGACTTCCCTATTGTTAAAAATACGCAGTATGCACACAATAGGCATGAGGCCTCATGTTCAAATTGATAACGTAGTGATGCTAAATGGATAGTAAACCATCAAATTATCGTAATAAAGTATAAATTATAAAATGTAATTAAAATCATAAAAAGATATGAACCTTGAAAGTTTAGAAAAATTATACATTTTTTTTATTGTCCAAGAGTAAATTTAAAGCTGCCAATAAAATCCTTACGCTTTTATAGAAACAAAATTGTATGACAACTATGTACTTAAACGCAGCGCAGTATTTCGCGACCGAAACAACAATTTACCGGTTTTGCTATACAACGATACAACTACTATCAGTATGAAGCGTTTTGCGCTGCCGCCAGCGACGTCAATCTTGTCTCAGTTTTTTGGGTATTTATGTTCTTTAATTGTAGTTGCTCCGATACAAACATTTGTTCCTCTCGAAAAACTGGTTCGAATGACATCATAAAAACATCTTAGTCCGCATCCCTATTGCAGATACATTTTTCATTCTCTCTTCAACTTTATAAGCCTTGTCACAAAGTTCATTTTAACTGTCGGCGTGCCAACACGGAATATAAATATGTAAAGTTGGTCGTGAACTCGCAACTACATTCGGCAATTTCTAATTTAGATTCCGGCGTGGTGTAATGAAATGTCTGCAATGGTTGATCATTCATTGAAATGAATGCAGATGCTGTTATTACGTTTTGTGCACATGCATTCTCATTCTCTTCTATTCTACTATGTCGTATTTTAATAAATGCATGTAAATAATACATTTCAGATTACAAAAAAAAATATTGAATACAATTAATTATTTCGGATATTTTCAAAACGATGGTCAGAAAACTGCTTATCAGTAGGTAGCTGTCACATCTAAAATAGACATGTATCTTATTAATTTTAGAACTGCCAGCAAAAATTCAATTGATTATAGTAATATGCTAACATTGAAAGTTATTTGACATAATTTTAATACATTATGGTTGCGTTTGTTGATATTGTGTTACTTATTAATAATAATGTTATAAAATGAAATTTTAGATCAGCCTATATACGTCCCACTGCTGGGCAAAGGCCTCCTCTCACGGATAAGAGGGAACGGGCAGCAGTCCATCTCAATAATAATAATAATAATACATATTTGGGGATAATCTAACACTTTTAAATTATCTTATCTTATTAGAATCACATAGTAAGACATAAAATGTGTACCAAATGACCGCCCATCAATTCAGTGAGTGTTTGGCTGACTTATTACTAAAGGTGCGGTCTACTATGCATGTAAAATCTAGGCTTGACTAGTATTTTTAAAAACTTACATCATTATCAATGACTTAATTGCTCGGATTTGAGCTTTATGAAAGCTTATGAAAGTATATATTCCTTCAAACGTTTCGTTGCAGATAAAGGTATTTTTTAATAATTATTATAAAACAACCCACAGTGGATTATTAAATTCGACACGTCAATGTAGGTACGTGTCTAATATATTCCAGTAACTAGACTAGACTGAATAAATTATTTAATTACACCTGTTACACGAAAGGGCTGCACTTAATTAAGTTTCAGTCGTTACATGATAATTATAATGTTTTTAAATTTTGGCTGATCCCATCCACTATTTAGACTTAGGTATGAGAATCTACATATGTTTGTGATGGGTAATCTTTGAAAGTGTTTCTACAGCTAAAATGTTTCATAGTTTAGGAAAATTCCCTGTGCGACCGAGCATTGGTCGGGTAAAAATACGGAGAAAACTAATTTTCCCAGACATGAGACCTAGTCAGATCGATTTCTCGCCCCCGTAAACCCCTATAGTCCAAAATTCACCGAAATCGTTAGAGTCGTTTTCGAAAACGTGATTGCAAATATATAAATATATACAGTGTGTGGCCTGTAACAGGGGCAAATATTTAAAAGGACGCTTCCTTGGAGTATCTGTAGTAATCCCTTGTGTCCACCTGGAAATAATTGCTCACAAGCTCAATATTCTACCGTTTAATTTTTTGCTCCTGTTTCAGGCCACACCCTGTATTGCTCGTTTAATAGTATAGGATATGATAGGATAGGATAAAAAACGTTTGAGCCACACAACATAGCGCAAATAAAAACAAAACAAAAGATATTATTGGTGAACGAACTTGCCATAAAACTAGAAACTTATCGAAACTTGTGGAAAGTTCTCGAAAAGCGATTATGATACCAATTCGCGAATCTACCTGCGCTAATGGGTACGTTAATCTATCCGGGAGAAGAGAAAAGTTTGCTTGTTTTGAGTGTTTTATGGGTCAGGGTGTGTAGTTAAACCTACCCTTAGCATCAAAAAAGTCTAATTCTCGCCGATAAATCCTTCATCATGATCATCATCATATCAGTCGAAAGAGGTCCACTGTTGTGCATCATTATTACTGTTGATTTATGGGCCTTAACACATTATCTGCCAAAATCGCAGTTTAGTTTTAAAATATTAAATTGACGCTATTGGGAAACTTTTCGAGTGTATTTGACCTAGATGAACATATAAAAGCATAATGTAATAGTTATTTACGATACAAGTGCCGAAAATAGGAAATTCGCAACGAGTGGTGATAAATTAAAACACGACCGAAGGGAGTGTTATAAATCGACACGAGTTGCGAATTACCTATTCGCACATCGTACAACGTTTTACTGTACATATGGCTCTTTAAAGTTTCGACATATGCACGAAAAGTGCTCTTTTCCGCACTAGTGCGGGAAAGTAGGACCATATGTACTGTAAAAATACATAACATTTATGTATGTACTTCAGTATGATACGTTTAACTCAAAGCTCCATTTTCTTTCATAGTCGGTTAACTTATCAGAAGATACACGGCTTTCGGAGGTGGGTATTGTTTACACTCACACCATTACGAGATTACATTGCCCATCCACACAATTTTCATTCTAATAAGCCTCTTCAAAGTGTAACAGAAATACCTTACAGTATATTCTTTACTGCTTCAATACGACCCGTTCCTCAAAGGGTTTCCCATTTCTCGTAATGCACATTGAAATTCCGACAAATATTGGACCTCGCAAACACAACTCAATCTACAATTTGCTGCAAGCTCCTGGTTGTAAAGACATATATGACTCAAAGTAAAGCCATAAATATAATCTAGTTTGTACTAGAAATAGTAAAGGTCGTCATAAATGTGTTGTGTTTTCGTTCATTAACAGGTTTGTTTAAAATTTGTTTTTAGGGTTCCGTACCTCAAAAGGAAAAAACGGAATTAGGGTTCCGTGCCTCAAAAGGAAAAAACGGAACCCTTATAGGATCACTTTGTTGTCCGTCTGTCTGTCTGTCTGTCTGTCAAGACCAATTTTCTCAGGAACGCGTGGAGGTATCAAGCTGAAATTTATATCAAATACTCAGGTCTATTGTCCCTTGGAGCTGTGACAAAATCAAACTTAAAAGCCAACGCAATCAAAAGATACAAACGTTTATGCTGCAAATTTTAGAGTTTTTCGACACTCGCAAAACCTACGAGGTACTTCCCGTGAACTCAGAAACTTGAAATTTGGCACGAAGCAACGTCTTATAGCACAGATAAAAAAATGGCGAAAACCGTAATTTTTTAGTTACTTTAAAGTTATTGCTTATATACCTACAGGTTTGTACGGAACCCTCGGTACGCGAGTCCGACTCGCACTTGGCCGGTTATTTTTTGGGCAAAGATCTCCCTGGTGGCAAAGAAGGCGTATTCTACGGTACGTAAATTGCTCCCGTCATCACGATCACTCAGCTATCACAGGAAATTATAACTTAGTTAATAAGATGAAGGATTGAACCGAATGCGTCTACTGAAAATGAATATTAAATCAACCCTCAATAAAATAAACCGATGAATGGAATTCTAAGCTTTTTAGATAGTAATTTTGTATTTAATATTACAGGCTTCATCATTCCCATGGAATTCAATTTCATCCGGAGGTCCATTTAGTTCGTCGCTTTGCACGTATCATTATGACATGTTAGCGTAGAATTACTAATAATACTTATGTACAGAAGGTACGCTTTTAAGAAAACTGATGTTTGACAGCTAGAATACGCAAATCATGTCATCCCGCTCTACCGCAAAGCACGTGCTCTTTCGTCTAGTTAGGGTCACCACCTTCGCTCGCCATCGTTGTAGCACAATATCAGCCGCGTGACAATAAGTGTCACTGTCACCATTGCAAGAGAGCTGAATTTAGCCTGACGTTAGAACCATATTGAAGTCACATTGCGATGTAAAGAAATAAGTCAAATGTACTCCTAAAATATTAAAAAGCATGAGCAAAATCTGCAGAATGATTGAAGAGAGATCAGATGCTCGCTAATACTTGATAGTGTTTTATATACATAGGTACTGTATTCATACTAGCTAGTGTACTTAGTCAGTATACATATATGGCTGTGGTTCAAGGTGTATCACTTTCAACTGACTTTTAGACTACGCATACGAGTTACTGTCAAAAGTAAGTAGCTAATGTAGCGATTTTTTTTTGTAACATCTAAATTAATGGGAGATCTAGATGCTACCTACTAAAAATAATCGGTAATATAAATACATTGTGTCAACGATATATTTATTAGGAGGGCATGTGTGTGGTTCCTGGACTTCCCGGTGGTGAGCAAGTTGTTAGTAGCTATGGGGGCCTGCATTCGTCTATAGTCCGACTACTAGACTCAGTCCTCGCTTGCGAGGCGCGGCCACCTATAACGGAGAATCGGGAGTCGAGGGCGGTTATACCCCCGTTATACCCCCCGCCCGCCGCGCAGGCGAGGATGACTGAAACGGTCTGACTATAGCTCACACAACAAATCCTCAAAACTTGAAAGAGCTGGCAACGCGCTTGTGATTCCTCTTAAGTACAAAGCGTGTATAGGCTACGATATCTGCTTATCATCAGCCAGGCCGTACTTACAAAGCTCGGTGTACTTCTCCCCGGGACAGACTTATTTTATACGAGTAAGTCTCAAGTTCGTCCCCACATGGAGTATTGCTGTCATCTCTGGGCGGGAGCACTTGGATACCAGCTTGGGCCTTTTGACTCGCTTCAAAGACGCGCTGTAAGAATCGTGGACGATCCCAAACGTTCAAGCGATATCGAACCGTTGAGTCTAAGGAGAGACTTCGCCTCCTTGTGCGTGTTCTATCGCTTGTATAACGGGTTGTGCTCCGAAGAACTGTTCGACATGATGCCTATACGGCTGCTTTTTACAACCGCGCGCACCTCTCGCCGTCGGCAGGGCATTCATCCTAACACCCTGGACACAGTTTAATACTAAAGCAGCTGCTTACGCGTTACGATCTTATTGTTTTAAATATGTTTGTTTTTATGTTAAAAAAAATCTTTACACCGTGATCAGACCAACCCTCACTTCCAAAGTAGACCTTACATAGTTAGACATGCCGTTTATTTTCCAAGACACACTGAAACTGGTTCTTCGTGGCAATGTTGTCATGTTGTTCTTACGACCAAATCAATCGTCCCTCGGTTATGTGTATCGATCGGGTTAATAAAACATGGTTGTAATGCCACGGAGCCAATGCGAGCATCACAAATAATAGAACAGAATTTGTAATTGTCGGTGTTGGTATTTATATTGTCCATATTGGTGATATTATTTGTATTGTCATTGAGGAAGAATGCGCTGTAGTGTACGACTATAGCCTATTTTTAACCGACTTCAAAAAAAAGGAGGTGGTTCTTAATTCGGTTGTATTTTTTTTTTACTCAGAGAATGTGGCTGTTCAGTCGTGTTACGCGTATGTACGCTGATGATGAAATAAATGAATTTTATTCTGCAATTAGGCCATAATGGCACTATTACAAGTCAAAATTCTACAAGCGTTTCTGAAAAAGAAGACCACTGATAAGAAGAAACGCCGAAACAAACTCAACAGTCAGTAATTTTTTGCCAAAAAAAGCTTATTACAATCATAGTTCCTAAGCTACTTAAAATAAGTCAAACTGAATATGAATACGAAGAAAAAAATCATCGTAATGCGTTATTCTACAAGATAACATGTCCGAATCAGCTATAGTAGCTATATTAATGTTCTGTCAGTTAGTCCTCAACCCTTTGACATCAATGTTTTATTCAAGTATATTTTAAGAGCTGGAAAGGGTAAGGACAAAATTTAATTAGGTAATTTATTATAAAAATGGATACATAGACCCGAAAAAGACTTGTATACTTTACGAACATGAAACTTTTAGGTTGCTATTTTATTTTCATTTCGCATATTAAAATTATGGCTACCAGAATTTTTACAGAAAGAATCTGTTTTTAGTCACATAAACAATATTTTCAAAAATGTATTGGGACGCTACTGTTAAAATGCTAATTTCTTTAAAGAGTTCTCTCACGGATACTCTTGCCCTCAGGTTATATATAGAACGAATGGCTCTTTTAATAAAGTAATACAAAAATTGTCTGTATGTCAGGTGCTTTACCCCAAACCAGAATACCGTACGACATAATACTATGAAAATAACTATGATAAACTAGGCGAGTTGTTTCAACATTGGTCAGTTCCCTAATTTTCGTAATAGCATATACGGCTGAACTTAGAATACGCGCCAAGACGGCTATATGGGCACTACATTGTAGATTTTTATCTAATGTTATACCCAAGAATATCGTTTTATCGACTATTTCTAAACATCATCATTTACAAATATAGAATAGAATAGAATAGAATAGAATGGCATTTATTCAGGCAACAACACATCATAAGTAATAAAAATAAAACACATTAACAAATACATCGAAAAAGTAGATCGGATATACTAGTTTCCACCGCTCTAACATTAGGCGAGGAAAATCTAACACATTTAGTTTTCTTGGCATTTAATAGCAGATCCTTAACGGTAAACCAATCGAGTATGATATTCCTTCGTTCTCAGAAGGATCTGATAGTCCTGTATATGTATATGTATGTATGTAAGCACTTTATTGTACACAATAATAGGTTAAAGAATATACATGTCACACAATAGATCAAAGTACAAAGGCGAACTTATCCCTATAAGGGATCTCTTCCAGCTAACCTTTGAGCAATTGAGAGGAAGGTAGGTAGAACGAGGTAGGCAAACTTATACCGTGTACAAAAACACAGAGAAAATGAAAACAAAACCTAATAGGTATTAATCCTAGACAAATAAAAACATGCCAATACATATATAAATATACAATATAAAATATAATACACACTATCATATGCAATATATATATCGCAAATATACAATAAATAAATAAATAAATAAATACTATATTCAACCAATTCAAAAGTCATTGGAAAGCCACAACTTCCTGCCTTTTTTATATGTATACTCATCCCTAAGGCGTTTTAAGAAGGAACTGATTAAAAGATTTAGTGGCTGAGACAGATTGTTCCGAAGCGAATGCCTGTGGTCACCGGTTCGAATCCGGCTCGTAGCATTCAATTTTTCAATTCTTCCTTTAACACTTTCACTGCCAGGAACCGCTGTAGTCGCTTTCCGCTACATAAGAGCAAAACCACGGGATCTGCTACACACATCAGCCACACACACATCATCATTGGCAGTGAATGTGTTGGCAAGCAAGCGCTACGCTCGTAGCCGATCCCGTAATAGTTTTTATTGAAAGCGACTACGGCGGTCTGACGCATATATATGTGTCGTCATTGGCCCTGAATGGGTTTTAAAAGAAGCATCCCTGTCTGTGAAAGATCGTTCAAACTTCTTTTAAAAGGAATCCTCGAAGCGCTTGTGATTGTTTTGGAGTCACAATAGTCAATAGGTTACGGTGTCTGCTCGTCAAAGCAGGCCGTACGATGGTTCGGCTCCATCATAAAAAATATTTCATTGAAACCTAACGAAGTTATTGCACTAGTCGGGTTATAAATGTCAATGACCTTGGTGAATGATTTATCAGGTTACCCGTAGGCAGTACAAAGGTCGCTGTGGCGGAATACTTCGGAGAGACGATGACAAAGGTCAAGTAAATGGTCTGAGTAAGGTTTTATAACTTTAATAAGTTAAGTAACTTATGTGTTACAGCGGTGCGCCATACGTGAAGCGAGAGATCGGAGCTAGATGTCTCGCTTCATGTACAACGCACAGCTATCACCGCCATTCGAAGTCATGACCCATGTTCTAAAATACATACACACACACAAACACACACACACACACACGGCTTGACTGCTTTTGTATTTAATTATCACTGTATTTTCTCTACGTACCAATTAAACTAAAGTATAAGTATTCGTTTTTAGGAGTTTATTCCTTTTATATCAAATACTACTACTATACTATTATTTTATATTCTTAAACATTACGCGCACACTCACACACACACACACACACACACACACACACACACACACACACACACACACACACACACACACACACACACGCACACGCACGCACGCACGCACAGCCGCGCCGGTCGCAGTTTTGTAACGACCGATCTGTAGGAAAGGGACTCGTCTGAAAATCAGCGCTGGGTATAAATATCTAGCAAATGGCTGAGACGAGTACCCATTGCCCAGTTACCACGAATCTACAGAGTTACTTTATTTTTTATCCTTAAGTGTTTATCAAGTTAAGTCTCTCATATATATATATTTTTGTAAAACTCAATTGTGGCAATAAACTTTTTTTTTTTTTTTTTTTTTTAAATAAACCCTACTTTTTGAACATGTATTGTGCACGGGTTACCTTCATCTGGCAATAATATTGGTCAGAAATACACTTAGCATAAAATGTTTCGCAGAAACACTTTCGGTCGAATAGTAATTTTGCATAGAGGTATACATAGTTGGCAATACTACTACCACGCATACGACACATTTTGCAGCACATTGTTTTGTAGAACATTACTTTGGCCGACTTTGGTTGACATTTTATGTACCATAATAAATAATCAGCATACTATTACAATAGCATAATTCCCGTCACGCTATCAAAAAGGAAATACAGTCGCAGAGTCACCGTTAGGTACAACGACGAGCGAAGCGAGGAGTAGTGTTAGGTGTACTGCGACCGTACGCGCGCGAGCCGAGCGAGCGGAGCGAGCGTGCTGCGGAAGCGGCCGGCGAAGCGCCAGAACCGATTTTTAGAGTTCCGTAGGCAACTACATAAACTAATTTGGTCAAAGGTTAACTGGAATAGATCACTTATAGGGATAAGTAATCCTTTGTACCTATTTAATGTTATATATCATGTTTAGTTTATGTGTTAACCTGTTTTTTGTACCCCTTTTCACGCCGAGGTATGTATAGTGCTTTTCTCAAACATGCAATGAAAAAAATTAAAAAAACTCCAAGAAATCAAACTTTAATTTTCATGGCTGAGCGCCGTGATCCTGTGCCACAAATTGTGGAATGGAAATTAAAAAAGACTATCTTGCAGGCCTAGCCTCCAATTTTGTGTGAAATGCCATTACGGATCTCTCGTCTTGCTGCGCCCGAAACGTGACACTTCGAAGCCCATTATGAAGAACACAACGTCAATATTTCATTGCATGTTTGAGAAAATATCATTACAGTAAGTATTCCTTTTGTCGCCGACTAGCCGTCAATGTCATCACAAACTATGAAATATTGATGTGAGTCTATCACAATATTGCACTCGTTCCAATATGAACCTTAGTCGGATGCTATAAGATTCAATTTAGCATGTCTAATTAGGTAAATGGTTTTGTAATGACATATAATTTTATAGTATTCACTCAGTTACAAGATTGTTTAGGAAAATTATTTATAATAATACTTAGGTACGTTACATTATAAAAACTGGGGCTGGAAACCATTCTTAGATTCTCATAGTATGTAGTCATTAATGTTAATATTAGCATAGCCCTCGACTTGCACTAGGGTATGAAATGGGCACTTTATGTCAACGCAATATGGGTTAAATTCGAACTAAGAGGGTTTTTCTTCATTCAAATTTAAGCCACGTCACTTTGAAATCAATTGCCTTGCCATACACTAGTGCAAGTTCGAGAACTAGGACGTAAAATGACTTATACACGAATAGGCAGTAAAATAAGATTAAAGATATCCACTGCCAAGAATCAATACGCGCTAAGCTTGTAGCCGATTCCGTGGTTTTCCACGTATGTAGCGAAAAGCGACTACGGCGTTAGGCGGTCACTTGGCAAATTCTTTGCAGTGAAAGTGTCAAGATAAACGTCCCAATTTTTGAGTCATCGATTTAAATAATAGATCTCTGTGTTTCACTTTTATTGTCATGAATAGGTAAAGATTGAAGTTGACAAATATTGACGCGATTATAAGAGATCCCGCTTTGGCACTTTGGCGTAGGTGAGTCTTATGAAGGCGGACTTATGTGAGTACTCTAATATTTTTTTTTTTCTTTAAAAAACAAATGTTTAACCAACTTATCTGAAGACTTCCCTCGATTTCTCCAGAATTTCATGACTACTATTACTATGACTGGACTATCGAATGTAATGGGACAATCATCGTATCAGCCGAAAGACGTCCACTGCTAGACATAGGCCCCCATAGAGTGCCAAAGTGACCGGTCCTGCGCCACCCGCATCCAGCGGACTCCCGCGACCTTTACCAGGTCATCAGTCCACCTGGTGAGGGCCTACCCACGCCGCGCCTTCTGGTACGTGGTTGCTACTCGAGAACCTTTCTGCCCCAACGGCCATCGGTTCTATGTGCTATGTGCCCCGCCCACTGCCACTTAAGTTTAGCGATTCGGATAACGGTGTGCGATCACTGAAATTATGTTGTTAGTACCTACGTATAACGTATATATGAAACGTCATTGCGTGCGATACGCAGTACAGCCCTTGCTAGACCTCTACAGTAGGTTTACTATAGACAAACGTCGTTTCGCGCCAAACTGACAGTGGGGTAGGTATGTTACAGCTCAATACGAGCACACAGGGCCGTCATAAAAACCCTGATAAGTATCCCGATAAACATCATTCAAAGTTGATTAGAAAACAGTGTCCTTGACCCATACCTTGAGGTATTTATTGGTAATTAATAAGATTATATAGGGTGTCCCAAAAAGAACGCAAGATTTTCCTTACATAATGTATGGAACATCTTGCGTTCTTTTTGGGACACCCTTTATTACATCAGTTATGTATCCGAGACACAAACAAGTCGTTGGGGAACAGAAAAACTAAACATATCGAACCGAAAACTCTATTCCAATAAATTGATAATTGTCACGTGACAATGATGATTCAGCATACAACAGGCAAATGTGCTGAATTATGTTTCCATTCGAAGAGCCTTGCAGAAAGAAAGGTTCTGGCCAAACGGTTTTTTTTTATTCACTTTAGTTTTGAAGAAAAACATGAAAAAGTAGAAAACTAAACATTTAAATAGAAACTGGTTAAATAAACTATCCAGTACCTATTGTTGATTTGTCCCGTTAGCCAGGAGACAACTTGGCAGAGTTTCTAAGATGCTGTAACACTGCTATGGAATTCTACCATGCTTAGAAGATAGCCCACAAAAATGGGGTTTACCGAAACCTTTTGGTAGATTGAAATTGAAATCCGTAAAAACCCAGTTTTGTGGATTTTAATCCACAGAAGTGACCCAGGAGCCGTAACCATGGCAACTATTCACAGGTTTTTTTATGGGTGTAGAGCATTAGTCCCACTCGCTTGTAATAGTAAGCTTGGTAATCTTACTCAATACTCAATCATTCAACTCAACTCAAACTCAACTCAAAATGATCTTTATTCAAGTAGGCCTAGTAACAAGCACTTTCAAATCGTCAGTTATTTTTTTAAAGTATTTTATGAAACATAAAAAATAAAATATAATTTTATATGAAGTAAAAATTGTATAGAATACTAGTGAATGTTTCTAGAAAAACAATCTAATGTCAAAAAACAAAACAAAACATTTATTGCAATATTACAATAGTACACATAGACGGCTGGCAACCCTTTTCACGCCGAGGTATGTATGGTGCTTTTCTCAAACATGCAATGAAATAAATAAATAAAAACTCCCAGAAATCAAACTTTAATTATCATGGCTGAACGCCGTGATCCTGTGCCACAAATTGTGGAATGGAAATTAAAAAAGACCATTTGCAGGCCTAGGCCTCCAGTTTTGTATTAAATGCCATTACGGATCTCTCGTCTCGCTGCGCCCGAAACGTGACACTTCAAAGCCCATTATGAAGAACACAACGTCAATATTTCATTGCATGTTTGAGAAAAAAAAGGTATCTACGGATGTTAATTTACATTATTTATTGTAAGCATGTATAAAAAACAAAACTATGATAAAATAAGACTAATAAATATGCTAGATTTAAGACTTCAAATTGCTGTGCCCTACCAGGGTCCATGAGAGACCTACTTACTTATGTAAAACCTAAATGTAAACCATGGATGCAATAAACGAATTATGAATTAAGCTGAAGCTACAGATCATTGTGAACCCTGTTTGATACTGCAATGTTAGGGAGAGGAGGACTTACTGAACGTTTGTAATTTATCTTCTAAGTATTCATTTAGCGTGTAATAGGATTTGGTTAGTAGTAGTTGCTTTATTTTATTTATGTATGTAATTTTTATCGTCTTCTTCGTCCTTTATAGAGCATACTTTATGTCCGACATAAACGCGATCATGCTGGCTAGACTGGAACACATATTATAGAACAATAAAATAAGCATGGACTTGTGGTGTACATTGCGGCAAAACAGCTGGTCATGTCTCAGTAAGTTTCGCTCTTTCGAACGAATCACGAGGCCTTCTACCGAAGTGGTTGTTAGGTACTGTCGTTACTAATCGCCCCAGAAATGTATTACGAATTGTCAAAAGTTGAATAGAGGCCTGAAAAATGATGCCCAGTTCATTCTTCTCTTTTTCACCATGGATTCCAAAAGGATCTGGATGTAGCAGCCCTTCATGGTCCAGGTCGGCTAATTTTGGCAAAGTCAAAGTCAGAGTCAGATATGTTTATTCTGACTACAGGTGCATGAAAAGTGCATGAAAACATATCTTACACTCTTAAGTTACTGGTACACATGCTGTTTAGTAGCATGCTTGTTTGAGCATGCTCAATTATTATAATATATATGCAAACAGCATGCTACTTACTAGCAACTTGACATTTACAGATGCTATTTGCTCGAAACTAGCATGCTTTCGTGCTACTAAAGAGCATGTGTAACAGTACCTTTACTTTTTACATAAAAAGTTATAATTAAATCAAAAATATTGAAAATAAATAGTGATCATATTAATAATAAGTTAAAATTTAAAAACTATATATATACTGGGTGGAACAGATCGATGGACTTTTAAGCAAATGGGATATAGATCAGGTTTAGTGCTTTACTTCTCACCTAGTAACCATATTAATATTTCTAACGGTTACCGAGATACAACTTGTTAAACTTTGGTGAAAAAAACTGTATGTTTCAACCCTATCCAGCAGATTCAATGACGTCAGCAAGATCAAGTAACTTTTCTTGTGACTTGTGACATGTGTCAATTTCAAATGAAAGTAATAACTATGTATAGTATTAGGGTTGTCACTAAGATAAAATATTTCGATTTTTATGTTTTTTTTTTTCTTTTAAATCCAGCTTAACATTTATAATAGATCGTTTGTACGTCACTTATATAACACTGTCCTTTCAGCTTAGTCCAAGGAAATGTTCCTCCCTGTATAATAATAATAATAGCAATGGGCTTGTCTCCTTAGATTTATTTACGACGCCATTCGAACCAGTTTTTGGAGAGGAACAATAGATTTGTATGGGAGCAACTACAATTAAAGTATGAAATATTCAGCATATTTTTCCATCTGGATAGTACCTAATCGTACACATGTAATTTTATGTCTCATCGCCACAATAATGTAGATAATAAAATAATAAATTATACTTACTGTTAAACTTTAAAAGTTTGAAATTATATTTTTTGGATTTATTTGGTTATGCAGTATTATGATCTTTTGGAAATAATTATCATTAGTTATGTTTGTAAAGCGTAATAACTATATTATATACTTACACGTTAATTTCACGTAAATGATTAAATCAAAACTTATCTTCTAAATATTTTATTTTTATTCAATATGATTGGCATCAGTCGTAACATAATCTTAGTTAAACTTCCCCGAGCATGCGATATATTCCGTATAATATTTTAAATTGAACTGAAAATTTAGAGAAAAACTTACTTTTAGTGTTCACTTTCTTCGTTTCATACTGCAACAAATGTAATAACTCCACAGTCATTTTCAACAAGTTTTAAATGTAAGCCATCACTTCCTCAAAAACACTAACACTTTAAAACAAAAAAAAAACATAAACAAAATTTAATATCAAAGCGAATATTTATTTTGTTGCAAGTTTTTTATTTTATTTTATTTATTATTGCTAGTTTTTACACTACGATACTTTTCGGTTTGTCGCTCGCTCGTAGCGCTAAGCGCCGTGCGGCTACAACGGTCTACGCCGTAGCACTGGCTCGTAGCAACGCGTAGCGTGTCAGAGTCACTCGGCCGTTATTTTTATTTTTTTATTTAAGGCTAAAGATGTGTTTGTTTTCGTGCAGCGCTGAACTTGATCGAGTACAAATTGCACTTTATATTTTATTATATCGTTTATTTTTAAATAAAAGTTGTAGTGGTAAGTTTTATACCTTCTTATGTTACGAGTAGCTTAACTCGAGATAAACTATTAGATTGAATGTGTTTTGCACGCCCACTTTCTTGTATAAATATGATTATGTAACCGAATTGGTTTGTTGCAAAATAAAACCCTGAAAAAAAATACTAAATTTTCTAAATTAATTAATTAATTAACGAAACAGAATTTCTTGTAAATATATTTTTTCTTTTATGTACCTAAGTATTTGTTCAGTTAGTTGTTTTTTGTTTCAGATTGCAGTTCAAATATATTAAAATGTTGACAATATCTTTGCCTAACGAATGAGCAGCACAAATCTTGTTGAAAGGACGGAAATACATTATTCAATTCATTTAAACCCACGGGGTTTCCTATAGTGGCACATATGTTAACATTATAATGTAAACCCTATCTATATAAAAAATAATAAAAAAAATATATATATGGAATATGTAGATATTCCATAAATGAATTGGTTAGTAAATAGTACACTTTATAGTATTTTTTATTTTTCTACAGTTAAAAAAACAAGGAGTCTATTACAGTAATCATATTGAATTGTAATGACTTTTATACCTATTACTTAATATCCTAAGCAAGCTCGATTGTTTTTTTTTTTGTGGAATATGGTCAATATCTAGTTTAGTTCAGGATATTAGTCAGAAACCAGTTTGATTACGTTGTGACGTACCGTCAGCTACAGAGAAACGTAAAAGTTTGTATGCCTGTAAGTTTGTATACGGGTAAAATGTATGGGTAATTGTCGTTACTCACATGAGAAAAGTTAAAGCGTAGATTAGATTAAGGCCCTTAACTATGTACAATTTTTTTGATTTTCACCCATACCTATACAACGTAGTCCGTCCACAAGTAACTGCAGGATACATCAAAGGCTCCATTTGCGCATTTTACCTACATTTTTCCGCACAATTCTTGACCCTATCTCCAATTTCACAGAACGAACCTTCAATCTTTGAAACCCGACCGCCCCTTAACTTAAACTCAAACCGCGTTGACATCTCCCGCTGAGTCTAACCAAAAACGTCACTGCTTACTAACAAAAGCTAGTCACTTACAACCTTTAGTTTTAAAGCGCTGCATTGTTATGCGTCGCTATTTGCATCTCTATTTTGGTTTGTTCTTTGTTAAGATTTATTCGTTTTCTTTTTAACCATTGTCTTCAGCCGGTTCGTGTGAAAAATGACTCCAGTGTTGGTTTTAGCATTTTGGAGATTTTACGCTAGGGAGTAAGGGTTGACTGACTGTAGGTATGTATACGTACATACGGTCGACATCAAAAATATATATATTTATTTGTTTGCACCTGACTCTTGTTACTGCGACCATCTTACCATCAGGCTCCACCGTACGCTAAAGTAAGGTTCTCATTTGATTTCGCTGTCTATGTGTAATACCTATAATTTGAATAAATGCCAACAGTGTAAGGCCTGAGTGCACGCCCCGCTCAGAGCGGGGCGTGCAGCGTCCATATAAAACAAATCCTATTTATATGGACGCTCGACGCCCCGCTCTGAGCGGGGCGTCCACTCAGGGCTTACACTAACTGCTCGGCCGCGATTTTGAGCGGTCGCGACAGCGAGAGGCGGTACGGCATATCTGAGAGCGAGAAATCTGAGCATACCTCTTATATTTGCTTTTTTAACGATTTTTAAATTAATAAAGAACGAAAAATGCCCTTTGTTTGACCATTGCAAGTAGTGACGACACTTGTTCCTATTTTCAATTCAAACTTCATAATAACAAAGCCTTTTTTACCTTTCATTAAAAATACTAATATGACATGACTTATCATTGTTCATTTGTTACCAATGGTTAAAATTATATATATCTATGTTTTCATTCGTTCTCCATTTAATTATGTAGTACGGTAAACGCAACAATTTGAGCGCTGAACTGCAAATTGAGTTTTGTGGATGGGTTACAGAAACTTTATGCAAATGCAATCCAATACTGTAATAATATTACAAATTACTCGATTAATATTTAAATTAAGCATCCTATCACGCGATTTCGTGTTAACGAGGGTTTATTTTATTTACTCAGAATCCAATGAAGGGACGATTTTAGTTTGAAATAAGTATCTATAAAGAGATAAAAACAGTATGTATAAATATATATTTATAGTAAAAAAAATGTTATGCTTTGTTCATTAATTAATGTGGAGTAAATTAAGTAAGCTATTGAGAGTTACGGTAGCCCAGTGGTTCAGGCTTGCGGCTGTCAAATGGCGGTCGTGAGTTCGAATACCAATTAGTTTTTCGGAAATTATGTACAGAATATAATTTACCGTTAGTTTTTCGGTGAAGGAAGCATCGTGAGCAAACCTGCATACATCTGCGAAGAAATTCAAAGGTGTATGTGAAGTCCCCAACCCGCACTGGGCCAGCGTGGGGGCTACTGCTCGTTCCCTCTCATCCATGAAAGGAGGCCTGTGCCCAGCAGTGGGACGCATATAGGCTGAGTTATAAATTAAGTATCCTCATAACATAACATTGGATACGTTAGGTATATATTAAAATCAATTATCAATGAAAATAAAGAAAAGTTAAGTGAATTATACCCTTATCACTGTTCGGTACCGGCTTTTTACCGCGGGTATCACTCGGTTGATAGTTTGGGTAGAAAAAGACACGTCACTATTTGACGTTTGACGTCTGTCATTTTTAGTAGTATAACCTAGAATTTTGCCTTTGTTGGATTGAACACGTTTTTCGTTGATTTGTATTTTGAGTTTTGTGAAAGCATTCGGGACATTTGATTTATGTTGATTGGAATCAGTTCATAATTGAGGCCAGGCGCTCCTATCGAGGAGTTTTGTTGTTGCCTGTGAGTGAAGTGATAAATTCGGGTGCGCTTACGTGGTGAGCTATCATCCAGGAGCCAGGAAGTGTTCACCAGGACACGCGACGGCCTCGACACCCACCCACACCATACACATACATTCAGAGACACATACGCCGGCCGACAGATAACGGCGGATGAAGCTTCCATCAAGGAAAAAGCACGTTTTGTTGTATCGGACCGATACCTGGCGCATCTTCGGTATGCCACGCTTCTTGGAAGCTATAGCTTAGCGGGGTTATACCGGTCGTTCTAGTCCAGGCCTCTACTCGGGTCAGGAACTCGTCGGGCCCAGCCCTGGCTTCAACCGAGTAGAGTATTGCAAGCCCGGGCTAGTAGCGAACATATTTTGGTAGCAGAGCGTGGTTCTTTGAAACGCCTCTGGCCGTGTCAATAGGTATCTTTGACTGGTTCACAGTATTATTTTGATATTTGTGGAAAAAACGTTTTGAAGTTAACCCTTGATGGAACATACATACTTGTATTGAAAATAGCAAAATATTACTGAATTGGTTTGTAGTGATATAATAGCATACATTGCTAATTGTTTTGATAGTTGATTTGATATTTATTTGGTGAATTTTTTGGTCACTGAACATAGCAATAGCAATAGCAATCTCAAATTCAATTCTTAGGTATGTACTAAACACATAGGAAATTGATATTGCTTGTTTAGATAATAATTTGAACTATATTTCAGGATTGCTCGGTGTGAATATTGTATTGTATTGATTTGAGACCCACTTGATATATATATATCAGTATTGGTTGGGATTATAATTATTTGAAGTTCGCCCCTGGTTGTTTGACATTGTTTGTTTGGCTTAGTTTAGCAGTTATAAATTAGAGTTCACTCAGAGAATAAGTAATATTCTGAGGGGTTCCTTGGCAAGCCATATAAGTTGGTAATTAAATATAATTTGCATTGACTAAAATTATTTGGATTAATTGTTTTGTGCGTTGGGAACATACAGGTTTGGAATATTTTGGGGTTCCCTGAGAAGTGAATATTGTCCAGAAGGGTTCTGTATTGACCAATGTGTTGCGATTTGAAAATAAATTATACTTGTTAAAATAAATTAATTCTCATTATAAATATTACTTGATTTAGGGTTCAAAAAGTAACATTTTGCAGGGTTCCTGGTGCCAAATAATTTTAGTTTATATTGTTTTTGTTTTGCATTATTGAACATTTTAATTAGAAGTCGATTGGACTTGCGTTTGTTTGTGAGTGTTTGTTGTTGCTGGCTACAGCCATGGCAAAGTGGACAGCCAAGATTAGGGCGGAACTGAGATGGTTGTCCTCTGCGGTGCATTTGATAGATAGACCCGACCGGACCGACGCTTTGCTGAAGCGATCGGCTGAGCTACCGGACCGAAGTGCGGTAGTTCAGAGTGCTTATGCAGCGCTTTTGGCGATGGATGAAAAGATTGATGATTCAGTGGAGGCAGACATCACACAATATTATGACTTGCATGATGAGCTGGTTCAGGCTGCGCACAAGGTGCAGCGGGGTCCTTTGACGGCGGAGACGCGATCACCGCCACCCCTGGCTCTCCTAGGACGTTTGCCAACCCTGGATTTGCCCCATTTTGACGGGGACTTAAAATGTTGGACCGCCTACCACGACTTGTTTTCAAGTCTGGTGGACGCCAGGACGGACTTGGCACCGAGCCAAAAGTTGGCATATCTTTTCTCCACCTTGAATGGAGAGGCACTGGAGTTAGTCTCACATCTTGCGGTCACCGACCAAAATTACACCACAGCCCAGGAGCTTTTGGAGAAACGATATGCCAACATTAGGCGTTTGACAGACACCCATGTGGCACAAATTTTGGCGCTTCCTCACATTTATGGGGTTGCCACGTTGCGGAGGGATTTGGTGAATCCCGTGATGGTGGCCTTGAATGCTTTACGACGGCTTGGCCTGCCGGTGGATGAATGGTCGTTCATGCTCTTGCATATAGTTTTGTCACGGTTGCCCACGGACTTGAAGCTCCGTTTTGAGTATAAGCACGGTGGGGGCAGTTCCACACAATTGCCACGTTTTGCGGACCTTGTCTCCTTTCTGGAGGAGGAGTGTCGGTTGGTGGACAACGCCGGGATTGAAGGCCCCTCGGCGGGACCTCCACGGGAACAACGGCGTGTGGCTGCTCGCCCCCCTAAGCCAGGGGTGGTAGAGCCACGCCGCCCGCCCCTCCGATACGCGACGGCCCACGCGCCCCCAAGGTGCGTGTATTGCACGGATGATGGCCATTTGGTTGCAGCATGTCCCAGGTTCCTGCACAAGAGGGTGAAGGATCGGCGCGGTACCGCGAATGATCGCCGGTGGTGCTACTCCTGTTTGGGGCAGCATTTGCAGCGGGATTGCCCACGGCCTGAACCGTGCCCGCAGTGCCAAGGGAAACACCACCTGGTGTTGTGCGCCAACCAAAATGGGGGTAATCGGTTGGATGGTGCGGGACGTTCCCCCACGGGCGGGGGCCCGCTTCCCCATTACCCCCAAAGGGAGTCTCGTCGGGGCTCGCCGTCCACGGGCGGGGGTACCCCTCCCCCATCTCCTCGTCCACAGGCCAGGTTCGCTGCTGCTCAGCGCAGCTCCCCGCCTCGGAGATTCTCACCACCGTTGTGCGAACGACCGCGGTTGGAACGCCGCCCGCCCCAAGTTGGACGCCGCTCCGAGTACTACGCGTCGACCTGGGCGCGCCCGGGTCGCTGCCCTGAGGTTCCGGCGGACCAGTACCTGGTGCGGTCCAATTGGGCGGTGCCAGCCCAACAGGACGGCGCCTATGAGGGTTGTTGGCGGCCCGATGAGGGACGCCCCCAATAGGTAGCTGCCGCCCGCTCCTCCACCACAGCCGCCCACCCTGAAACAGTACTCTTGCCAACTGTTTGTGTCAGGGTCTGGGGCCCGATGGGGAAGTCCTTGTTAGTTCGTGCCCTTTTGGATTCGGGTGCCCAGGGCTGTCTTGCGTCGTCTTATTTGGTGGAGAGATTGGGCCTCCCATGTAGACCCCGCCCCTCCGTCATCCACGGAATAGGTGGCCTTCAGGTGCAGGGTTCCATGGGGGAAATTAATGTTTGTTTTTCAACTGTCAATTGTGGGCCAGCCATTGTGGCCAAAGCGGTTGTGTTGAACGATATTTTGGGCAGCAACCCGCAGGTGGTTATCTCCCCTACCGCGGTGAAATTGACGTCAGAGTTGACCCCCGCTGACCCCCAATGGTTTGTTCCAGGACCTATAGACCTGCTCTTGGGTGTTGATGTTTTAGGTTTGATCTTGGCCGGGGACTGCCATCTCTGATCCGCTCTGATAACGGCACCAATTATAAAGGCACTGACCGTTACTTGAATGAAATTTGTAATTATTTGAATAGTGATAAGGATAATTTAAGATTTGCAATGTCTCGAATGGGCATTAAGTGGCAATTTGATCCCCCTGTTTGCCCACATTGGGGTGGTATTTTTGAGGCTGTTGTAAAAGTTACAAAAACGCATCTCCGCCGAGTTATTGGTGAAACGATTTTAACGTTCGAGGAACTTGCTACGGTATTTTGTAAAATTGAGGCTGTCCTCAACTCGCGCCCTCTCTGCCCTGTCTCGTCGGACCCAAATGACCTGGAAGCATTGACTCCTGGTCATTTTTTGATTGGCCAGCCCCTTACCGCGCTGCCGGAGTACCCCTTCAGGGAGGTAAAATCATCACGCTTAAGTCGGTTTGAGTTGCTACAGCAGATGACCCAAAGCTTCTGGCATCGTTGGTCGCTAGAATATTTGCACATCTTGCAGCAGCGCGTTAAGTGGACTGACAAAACTGATCCTCCTCATCTTGTACTAGTTAAGGAAGCTAATTTATTACCTTTGTATTGGCGTCGTGGACGCATTGTAAATTTGTTGTATGGGTCTGACGGGTTCCCAGGGGTTGCGGAGGTTATGGTCGGAGATTCGGTTTTGAAGCGAGCTGTAGCGAGCTTAGCCCGCCTGCCCATTTATTAGCAGACAGAGCTCCTCTGCCTGGAGCGGGGGATTGTTCGGTACCGGCTTTTTACCGCGGGTATCACTCGGTTGATAGTTTGGGTAGAAAAAGACACGTCACTATTTGACGTTTGACGTCTGTCATTTCTAGTAGTATAACCTAGAATTTTGCCTTTGTTGGATTGAACACGTTTTTCGTTGATTTGTATTTTGAGTTTTGTGAAAGCATTCGGGACATTTGATTTATGTTGATTGGAATCAGTTCATAATTGAGGCCAGGCGCTCCTATCGAGGAGTTTTGTTGTTGCCTGTGAGTGAAGTGATAAATTCGGGTGCGCTTACGTGGTGAGCTATCATCCAGGAGCCAGGAAGTGTTCACCAGGACACGCGACGGCCTCGACACCCACCCACACCATACACATACATTCAGAGACACATACGCCGGCCGACAGATAACGGCGGATGAAGCTTCCATCAAGGTAAAAGCACGTTTTGTTGTATCGGACCGATACCTGGCGCATCTTCGGTATGCCACGCTTCTTGGAAGCTATAGCTTAGCGGGGTTATACCGGTCGTTCTAGTCCAGGCCTCTACTCGGGTCAGGAACTCGTCGGGCCCAGCCCTGGCTTCAACCGAGTAGAGTATTGCAAGCCCGGGCTAGTAGCGAACAATCACGAAACAAATTATTTAATTAAATATTTTTGTTTTCCTCGTAGCACAGTTCGTAGAGCAGTCTAGCGTTAATAGAAAGGTCGCAGGTTCGAATCCTGTCCGGGGCTACAGACGAAGAGGGTTTATTTTTCCATTATATTATTTCTCTGTATCATATCGTTTATAAAAGTTAAGTGCATCAAATCAGTCCATTCAAAAAGTGACTCTACCGTCCAAATTAGAAGATTCCAATTCCAATGGTACTGTTATAAAAAGTCGGCCTTATTAAATAATCTGAACCATACTAATCGGGATAGTCGGCGGTCGATTAGAGCAAGTGCCGCGCATGTGTGCGTAGAACTGGTTTGAAATGGAGCGCCGTAAAAAGGTCTTGATATACTCTAGTTGATATACTACGCTTTTGGCAAGAGAAACTTTTTTTTGTTTTTTTTTAACTTAACAACATAACATTTAGAACTATCAATTAATACAAGCATATATGTAAATGGCTGAATAAATTACCTAACAAGATGATAACTAACATTTGTTTATTTATTAATTTATTTAATCTTTATTGCACAAAAAAAAACTTATCGTACAAAAGGCGGACTTAATGCCATATGGCATTCTCTACCAGTCAAATCTTAAGTAAAAGAGGAAAAGATTGTGGGCAGTGCAAATAACAACTAAAAAAATAACATTACGGTATTCCTATATACAACATGAACTAATTCAAATGAAAACTAAGTCTCTTAATCTAAAAAGGGCCCTCGAGGCATTGTACCGGGGCAGGATGCTGGCGGCATTTCCTCGCTGAATTGCAATGCGCCCAGCTCTTCGGCCACCAGTTACGTCAACCAGACCCCATATCATGGTCGGTCTTATCACGCGATAAGTGACAAGATAGGAGCGTCGTCTCGTTCTATCGAACGGTGTCAGCCAGTGACGGACGCTCTATCTTGTCACTTATCGTGTGATAAGGCAGACCATGATACGGGGCCTGTAAAGGTCGCGGGAGTCCGCTGGATGCGGGATCAGACGTTTCCGCAAATAACTTTTGCGCACTGGGACCCCGCGGACTGAGGGTCTCGACGCCAAATGGTACAAAGTTTTACTCTCTGCCGAGGCACCTACATGTTAATTTGATTTCAATCCAATACAGGTTGCCACATAGCCCCCGGATGTTTAGAAAAGTTATTTCCTCTCAGGTGGTCGTGTTCGTTCCTTCGGGACGCGAACCACTTGCAATCTGCCTTGTAAACACTTCCGTGATCACTCACTTGGCTGAGCTTCGCATAGATATCGCTTGTCTACGGTCAGTAAGTCAGGTGAATAGTATATCAGTTTGCAGTGTGGATCCATTTTCTAGACTGGAATTACTTATCGTGCCTGGTAAACAATGCGATTGTCTTTTTTTTTAAGTGGTAAACAAAGCGATTGCCGTTATTGTTAAGTGTAACACCCGCTTATTGATATTGTTAAATAAACGTAGTAAAACATAATAACTTTTTCAAGAAAAAAACGGCTTTACGTCTAAAAATGGAGGTCCACATTAAAACTACTAATTGTACAATGTTTTTATTTAAAATAATGGGGTGTCACGATCGATATAAAAATGATATAACGATATAATAGGATATAACGATTAACGGATATAATGCACTTTTGATGTAACAACATTTGATATATTCTCATGTAATATAATTATCAACAGATATAATGAACTTGTAATATAACAACTATTAATCTAACAGTCATAACGTATAACATACAGTATGGGACTTTGTTCAATATAAATCTCAGTTGGTATTATGTACTAAAAAAAAAAGTATGACGACGAGTAACTACTGACACATCACAGTATAATAGCCACTGATAAACTGGTAACACATAGTATATTTTCGTAGAAGGATTATAATATAGAATATTAGGTTAGGGCAGCTACAAAAAGGGGGGCTCGGGGGCGCAGCTCCCCGCAGTAAAATATCTTACAAAACATTATACATATCCAATATACATTATATCCATTAAGCGTTATATCAAAAAAAAATTATACTATTTGAACATTATATACGCCATGAAATTATACTGATTGTTGTTATACCAAAAGTTTATTATGTCCCTTGAGTGATTATATCCAATGAAATTATATTAAATGTTGTTATATCCAGTGAAAATATATCAAAAGTTGTTATACTAATCATTACACTTATTATTGTTATTTTGCGTTAATTCATATTTGTGCAATAAAGATTTAATAAAACAAACACAAAAAGGTCAAAAAACTGTAAAACGACTACGGAAAACTAACTGAAAACTTTTTTTTTTTTAAAGAAAAGGATTGATCCCTGATTGTCTTACTATTATTATTATTGGCTGACTGTTTATGTATTATATTTATACATTTTTATTTGTGTTATTTGTATATATGTATGATTGTGTATGTATGTTTATATATAGAGCTATTTATGTACGTGTATTGATATAATTATTTTGATTTTTGGCTTATTATAATCTCTGCACCACCTAATACATAATCTAGTTTTATCTCTTTCTCCGATACCCAAAGGTTGTTTGGAAGAGATAGCTCTTCAGCGATAAGACCGCCTGTTGTCTACCTCTACCTACATGTTATTGTATTGTTTCTCTTTTTAACTGCTTTGTTTGTGTGAGGTGTGCAATAAAGAGTATTTGTATTTGTTGTTGTATTGTACCCTGTGTCACACGAAGTGGAACACACGTCAATACAAACTTAGACTGCTAAAACCGGCTCTGCCTTAGTCGGGCAAATAGTATTCTGTAACGAATGTTAGTTTAAAAACTGAGCGCCAGAGCAGCGTGTTTATACAGAGTGTACCAAAAATGGGGTGTGAACCGATCAGGGGCATAACAGGTATCGTGCTCTGATAAGAAAAAACTAAGAGATTTTTTTTTTGTTTTTTCTTATGAGAACACGATACCTGTTATGCCCTTGGTCGATTCACACCCCATTTTTGGTACACTCTGTATACGTTTACTAATATTATAAAGAAGAAAACTCAGTCACCGTTGAAGCTTTGTATGTTTGTATGTAAGTAGGGGGTAATCTCTGGAACCACTCATCCAATTTCAAAAACTCTTTCACCTGTGTGTAGAATGCACTTTCTAGATGGGCATCAGCCATATTTAATTCCGGGGGTTTGGCTGCACGTTGCACGTAGAACCGATGGCCGTTGGGGCGGAAAGGTTCGTAGCGACCACGTTCCGGAAGGCGCAGCGTGGGTAGTCCCCACAAGACAAGGTGGTATGATGACCTGGTAAAAAGTCGCGGGAGTCCGCTGGATACGGGTGGCGCAGGACCGGTCATTGTGGCACTCTTTGGGGTAGGCCTATGTCCAGCAGTGGACATCTTTAGGCTGATATGATGATGAAAGGCAATACGTAGGCGAAGCGCACAGTTAGTAATTCTATAAAATCAATGACCCTGCACCTGCAATAGTAATGTATTTGTACAGTCAGCATCACATAGTTAGTAGCAGCCAAAGTAGCCAAATATATCGTAACACTTCCTTACTCCTATAGTAATAAAGACGTGTTCCGATATATTTGGCTACTTTGGCTGCTACTAACTATGTGATGCTGACTGTACCTCGATACAATAATTTGACACGAATACTCTTGCTACAAATCGAATCAATATTCATAATTCTAATATCACATAGAATATCTTTCACAACCACGTACACATCGTTCCAATGTTCTTCAAAAAACAATCACACTGCATTACAATAAGATCCTATTTCCAATCAAAATAAATTCATATACGGGTTATCGAAAGTTATTCAACGATACGTGTGAGACCTCGACTCCAATACCATTGTCCTACTTTTCTAAAACTAAATGACGTATGTCATTAGGAATAACTTGGCGGTTATGCCCTTTTTACACAAATGGTTGTGTTCTAAGAACAATAACCAGCCCCGATGATGCAGATATTCCGTGATTACTTTAAGAAGCTCGTAAATTTCACGTTTATGCCAGTACACACTCGACTGTAATACGAGAGGCAAAGCGTTCAATTCTCAAGCAAAAGCTTGCAAGCAACAAGAATTTGCTGTCCGTCTACATCAACGTTCACAAAGCTGTAGGTCTTATGTAGTCTCAGAGACCGGAGGTGAATGTTTACGCCATTTTAGGTTTAAACTGTCTAGCAATTTGCGTTATAATCGCTTGCTCAACATTGACTTGGATCACTCTGATATACTAGGTAGATTTATCTACAGAGCAGATTCGACCCCTATTGTATTAACAAATTAGATTGATCTAATATAGTTTGATAAGATTTCCGCCTTATTGAGGAAACACAGTGCTCGATAATCTTATTAATGACTAGCTGCCCGCGTGTATTACATAGAATCGAGACAAAGCCGAAGGATAAAATATAGCCCATGTCCAACATGAAAGTCCATTCTATACACTGGTGAAATAATTTTAGGAATCGGTTGGACCAGAGCAAGACCGTTAATCCGTTAATCGTTAATTAACGAAGTTAACATTTTAAATAACGGACTAACTTTTATGTTAACTTAAAAAAATCATTACGGACTCTTTAACTTCCGTTAACCTTCCATGAATACGTTTATCGTTAATAAAGTATATTCTATTTGCTAAAATGACCCTTCATCTGCTCCCTGGCAGAGTTAAGTCACATAAACTTTATTTTAGTTTGTAGTTATTATCATCACAAACTCTATTTTTTTCATTTCCTACCTAAATATCCCATACCATTTCTTTTGCGGGTTGACTAATGAAACGACGTATATAAAGAACAACTTAGTTAACGAATAACGACTAACGTTAACTTCCGTTTAGTCTCCCGAAATGTAACGCATTAACGTTCAACGAAGTTAACTTTTTTACTAACGGATTAACGTTTAACGAAGTTAACTATTTGATTAACGGTGCCCAGCTCTGGTTGAGAAGTTCTGGAGATTACCCCCTATACCTACACCCAAACTTACATTACACAGACTCTTTATAGTGCAGTCGGTATTGTTGGAAATCCCGGGGAGTTTGATGTTTGGTAGGTACGAATGTTCGTTGGAAGCCCTGTTTTCGTCTCCCAAAAGTCCCCGCATCAGGACCTCGTAGAACGGCCGCTATAGAACCAAACAAAACTATACGAAAAACTACCAAAGTGATAGATGCCTCAGAACACGGACAAAAATTAAAAAGATAAATGGGCGGGTCACGTAGCCCGAATGACCCACACAAAGTGGACAAAAACAGTCACCCCCTGATATTAAAGGCCCACAAAACAAGGGGAAAAGGGGGAAGGAGACTGCCTGAACGATGGGGAGATGAAATCAAAAAAATTGCCGAGAGGAATGGGAAAAAATGTCGCAAGACAGAGAAAAATGGAACCAACTGGAGGGCCTTCGCCCTAAGAGCGGCCCTTAAAACTAAATTCACATAAAATAGATATTTATATATTGTATCAAACAATCTAAACGGAATGAATTATTTATTAAATATATATTTTTAACTATTTGTTTATTTCTGTCAAATAGTAAATACAATCAAGTCAACTCTTCAATGAATACTAAATAATAATAAAAAAAACGAAAAGATTAAAACTAATTACAAAAAAAATTGTCCGCCCAAAAGTTCTGCCTGCGGCATGGACGGCATTTCCCCGTTGGACCGCAAGGGCGATCCTTTGTGAAAGGTACGCGCCAGCTCTGGGGTCCCCTGAGGCTTGGACCAGCCGCGACGACAGGCTCTTCATGAAGGTCTCAACAGTTCAATTTTTTTTTTTTTTGTATGTTCACTGACCATTAGTTTGTCACGTGATACTTTGTCAATACGATTATTCAAATAATTCTGGTTTATACAAGTTTATTCTAAGAAATGGGGAATTTCGCGCAAATAGAATACCAATTTATGAAAGTTTGTTACATAAGTTTCTTAAGGGGATGCCTTGATTTGAGTCGAACACGCCCCCTTGACAGAGACACGCTGATGCCTTCCGCGCACGAGGAAAAGAGATGTGACACTCTTCGGGAATGGATTTTTTGGACTTTTAATTTAGTCAGAACCGCGGCGTTTCAAAGCACTCGATAATTTCCAATGCACCGCCTTAAAATATCACGCCGTCAGCCTGCGAATGTCAAAACACGTTTTGTATCGTGATCGCCTTCAGTGTCCGTTGGTTCAACTCATATGCATCATGCAAATGACTTCAAAATAACAAAAATAAGTTGAAGTATGTTTTATTCCGAGTATTTTCACGAGTTTTGTTTACTGTTGGCAACTACTACCGTATAGACTAAAAAAATAAAAACCGACCAAGTGCGAGTCGGACACGCGCACGAAGGGTTCCGTACCATTATTTATAAAAACGGCCAAAAAATCAAGTTTGTTGTATGGGAGCCCCCTTAAATATCAACATATTTTATTCTGTTTTTTAGTGTGTTTTGTTATAGCGGCAACAGAAATACATCATCTGTGAAAATTTCAACTGTCTAATTATCACGGTTCATGATATACAGCCTGGTGATAGACGGACAGACAGACAGACGGACGGACACTCACCCTTTGGGTACGGAACCCTAAAAACTGTCCCATTAATGATAATTACATAAACACATGAATCGAGAAGCTCCTCTTTAAAGTCGGTTGACGGTTAAAATAGAATGTTCGCAAAGAAACTGAGACGATAATGGACTCGAGTTTACTTCCAGTTGTGTTTGTTGTTATCGAGACGAGTTTAGAACTCTAGTGATTTATGAGATGTTCCAAAACGGAAGTAAAAACCTAACGATGGAAAGTCTAGTTGCCGGTAATTCATTGGTGTTTTGTTTTATCCAGGGCCTCTACTTTGCCACTGTATTATAGTACATACATTGTTGTAGTGGCTAGAAAAAAGGGAATAGAAAGACAAGTGGGAGACGGAGAGAGACAGAGAGAGAAGGTGACGATACCATCCATTTCACTTTTGGCTGAGACATTGCATAGTGCTTTTGTACGCATACTGCGAGGAAATTGCAAATACTTATTTATAAATCAAGAACCTAATGATCATAATACTAAACAAAAGAGCGGCGCCCTGTGGTTGGTCCAAGCGCTGTTCCAACTGAGGGGTAATCACGTAACGTTTTGAACGCGCGTTTGGACGGCCCAACTGTCATTTTTTCATATAAAAATCGGCCAAGTGCGTGTCGGGCCACGCGCAGTGTAGGGTTCCGTATAGGGATTGCAATCCGGTCCGGCCGGACCGGAATTCCAGCCGGATCCGGCGCTTTTTTGTGGCTACCGGATCCGGTAAAATTCACCGGATCCGGAACCGGATCCGGTAAAGTCAATCACCCAGCTAAAACACAAAATATTAGCGTAAAGCACTGCTAAGATTGAATGTTTCCGTCGATATTCAAACGTCGCTTGGCTTGACGCGCGCGATGCGAGATTTGCTGATAATTGTTGAGTCAGCAGTAACAAATAATTGAAAATAGGGAATATGCATGTGATTTAGAAATGGACAAAAAAAATCACGTGTAATCTATATTGCTTAATAAATATACACACATGATTATTTTTTCAAATTATCATGTTTCTATTGATAAAATAAATTGTTTAAAAGTACTATTTTTCAAATTCCCTCGCAAATTTCCAAAACGCAACGCTATTGGCGGAGCGAAACGTGACGTCACCGTGCAGGTCGTTAGTATGATTATTGAAAGTTATTCGCATTGTTTGGCTGCTGTTTATGATATATAATCAGTGTTTTTTGGTAAATGTTAACTGAAAGCAGTGACTCCTTTTGAAAAAAGACTCGCCACAATGACTAAAAGCGGTTTTGTCAAGGCACAGTCGGATAATCTGCCTAAAATTCATGTGTTCATGATGACTAAAGACGTACTTCGCAAATATTTGTGACTTTACGTCCGCTGAACTAAGAGGAGTAAAAGCTGCACAAGGTAAATAAGTTACAGATCCATACTTAATATTATAAATGCGAAAGTGTGTCTGTCTGTCTGTCTGTCTGTCTGTTACCTCTTCACGCTTAAACCGCTGAACTGATTGCGATGAAATTTGGTATGGAGATAGTTTGAATCCCGGGGAAGGACATAGGATAGTTTTCATCCTGGAAATCACCCCCTAAGGGGATGAAATGGGGGGTTGAAGTTTGTATGGAGCTGCGATATAAACGATTTCCACGCGGACGGAGTCGCGGGCAGAAGCTAGTATTCAATAAATTTTCATATTCCTTATTTTTTTTATACTCGTGAGATTGGTCAATTAAGTAATTACTAATTAGAACCTATTTTGGCGATTCAAATAGCTAGACTTTTAAACTACTTCAAATAGGTGTCTTTGTTAAATAAGTGGAATAAAAAACTAGTACATATTTATCCATACTATATAGTATTATACTATACTATATACTATAACTATATCCCTACTTCCATCCATACTATCCATACTATATACTATCCATACTAATCCATACTTCCATACTAATATTATAAATGCGAAAGTGTGTCTGTCTGTCTGTCTGTCTGTCTGTTACCTCTTCACGCTTAAACCGCTGAACCGATTTGGATGAAATTTGGTATAGAGATAGTTTGAGTCCTGGGGAAAGACATAGAATACATTTTATCCCGGAAATCACCCCCCAAGGGGATGAAGTGGGGGGTGAAAGTTTGTTGGAGCTACGATATAAACGAGTTCCACGCGGACGGAGTCGCGGGCAGAAGCTAGTATATACTATATACTATATATATACTATATAATATTATAAATGCGAAAGTGTGTCTGTCTGTCTGTCTGTTACCTCTTCACGCTTAAACCGCTGAACCGATTTGGATGAAATTTGGTATAGAGATAGTTTGAGTCCCGGGGAAGGACATACGATAGTTTTTATCCCGGAAATCATCCCCCAAGGGGATAACGTGGGGGGTTGAAAGTTTGTATGGAGCTACGATACAAACGAGTTCCACGCGGACGGAGTCGCGGGCAGAAGCTAGTATTATATAATCAAAGATATGTAGGTAAGTACCTATTAGGAATATTAAATTTTAATATAATAATAAAAGATTTTAAGTACTTACATATTTAATACTCACGTCGAAATGATCTTCACAACAATATTTAAACTACTCAAGCACGATACATTATCTTTATATTTGCACCTTTGGGCATGGGTATGAAAATATTTGCAGTTTTAACTTGTAATGTTATTTTCACACATAGGGACAATACAATATTTATAATAAGCTTTTGTGTGCTCTTCCATTACAATAAGATGATCTTATAACCTTTAATCACTCACATTTATTAAAAGTGTGAATCAAACACTTTGTTGTTAATTTGTTCTTAGTGCACACTGCACGGTGACGTCACAAATGAGCGCGCCAAAATGGTGGCGTTTTGATCGTCCGAAAATTATAGTAGTTTTAATTATTTATTTTTAGCTTATTTAATAATATTGTGATAGTGTTATATTTTTTTCCGTTTATATAATTACTTATAGAATAGATAAAAAAAAATAAAAAAAAAACATGAATATTCCCTATTATATTACTGTACTTAGATAAACCAAAGCTAACAGGTAGATTAATGAGGAGACTGATTATGTGGTTTGAGAAAGGTTTATTATCATTTGTCAATTTTGAAATACGTGTTATTTGATTGCAATATTATTGTTATATGTGATTATTATGTTACATTTAGTAGGCTACGATAGAAGTCAATTAATATTTTGTTCATTCTTACAAAAACAACAAAGCTGATTGGATTATAATTTATTAGAATTATGTTTTTGTTTGTGAGTGAGACTGACTATACTCTATGACTCAACTATAATAAATAATTTAAAATTATATTACTACAGATAACTAAAAAAAGACTGGTTATATGGTTTACAGTTTAAAGAAAAGTTTATAGTTTTGAAATTTTTGAAATACTATATGATTGTGATATTTGTGATATGTGATTACTTAAAAATGTTAATTTTATGTTAAGTTGGTATATATCCGTCGTTTCTCAAATTATGATAAAAAAATAATAAAACACGTGACATTTAATTATTTAAAACCAGCCAGTGTAATCTGGCCGGATCCGGCCGGATCCGCCGGATTACGGCCAAAATCCGGCCGGATCCGGCCGGATTCAAAATCAGTCCGGTTTGCAATCCCTAGTTCCGTAGTTGCCTGTCCTTCTTAGTTACATCGACACTTGCGTTCGGCCGAATTTGTACGAAAGTTGGCCTTTCTAAGTACAATCTAAGTTGGTCGACTATTACTCGGTAACTGGTTATGCCTAGGTACTTAGCCGTGATAGTATACCTTTTAAATCCATTGTATGTACTATTGCCACGATTTTTTTCACATTCCCAGTAGCAGCCATTTAAAAATTTGGGCTTTAAAGCCCAATATTTCGCAAACGACTCACTAATTTTAAAAATCGTCATTACAAACCTATAATATTTTTGAACAAGCTATACAACGATACCCCACACTATGGCTTTAACGAGAAAAAAAATACATCCCTACTTAAGGTGTAGGGGAGGTAACCCAAAAAAAAAAAATCAAGATTTTATTCTTCTGTTTTGTCGGCGTGATTGATTTATATACCCATGCCGAATTACAGTTTTCTAGTAGTAATGGTTACTGAGCTAAGCCGAAGACTGACGGACGGAAGGACGGTCAGACGGACATGGTGAAACTATAAGGGTTCCTTGTTGACTACGGAACCCTAACAAATTACATTTAGATGCGCGTACAATGCGTTACGTGATTGCGATGCGAAGTGAATTGCAAGAGAGGGTAAGAGCCCTCAATAGACGGGCCGGGCAGATGTCAAGAAATCTACCTGTAAAATGGTAAGTTTAGTATTTTGGAGTGTGAAGTGCAACCAAGCAAAAGATCGGAATAAAATATGGAGGATTTTATTGTATTCTCTGACCATAAAACCATTTTAATTCAGGCCACAATTACCGAGGCACAAAGAGAATATAACCACTACGTTTTAAGAGGCGGAACTTCATACATTGTTTTAAGATTCTCTTATGTCTACTACCAACGTAAAGAAAAAAATAGTGCACTTTATTGGCTTGTAATAAGGTGCAAAAGTTCTGTGCTTTGTTAGGTTGGCTAAGATGCGTTAACTATCCCGTACATTTTTTCATTCTATGAGAGTTTCCAAAGGCTACCGAGGCACATGTCTCAAAACTCGGGCTTAAACATTTTTTGTTACCCATTCTTACGTGGCTAGAAACAATTTTCCAGCTTATACCAAATCTGAATTCATATTGTAATGCGGCCATTACACCATTTTTATCGTTACACCAGCAATAAAGCCGGAGCAATCAGCGCCAACATTTTACACTGTTCTTCCTTCATTCTCTACCCCCTTATTCATAAAACTTAAAATGCCTCTGCTAAATAAAATGTGCTTTGTCCCTTTCTTACGAACACAAATGTCAAAGTGACAGATAAGGACAAACGAATTTTAACGCCATTTTAGTTTATGAATACGGCCGTAAATATGCACTAGCCTTAGAAAATTGCTGACAGCTGGGGATGCCTGAGATTTCCAGTGATTACTCTGCCATACTCGCTTCTTAGTGTCTCATGCACTTGTAAAATGAACCGTGAACAATATACAATACGACTCATTTTAGTATAACATTAAATTTAATAAATGACATTGAGGTAAGTTGATTTAGTTAGCAGTAATTACGATTATAGATTCATAGAAAAAAAGCCCTTCTAGCGCTGAAATTGTTAAAGAATGTAAGGAGTAATTTTTGGGGTTTTATGTGGAACCTTTTAAGGATAGCCCGTGCTCTAGCAACAGTTATTTCCTTTTTAGGGTTCCGTAGCCAAATGGCAAAAAACGGAATCCTTATAGATTCGTCATGTCTGTCTGTATGTCTGTCTGTCTGTCTGTCTGTCTGTCCGTCCGTATGTCACAGGCATTTTACTCGAAAACTGTAAGGTGTATTTGAATAAAATTTTGAGGATAGGTGTATTTTGTTAGCCGCTACATAGTTTAATAATTAAATTACTAAAAAAAATTTTTTTTAGGGGTGCTCTCCATACATAAAACTGAAAATCAAAATTTTTTTTTTCATTGCAAGCCCACTTGTGGCATATTAATCGATAGGCCTTTCAAAATAAATATAAGGTTTCTCAGCATTTTTTTTGATTAAGTGAATAGAGCCGGAGATAATCGCCCCGAAAGTCACTAAAATTGTGTCCCCCCCCCTCTAATTTTTGAACCGTGTATTTTAAAAATATGAAAAAAATCATGGACATAGGGCTTATTAAATTCTTTCAGCGAAAATTGTTTTGATCAAGATCAGTTCAAAGGTTTTTGGGATATTTCTAAAAAACTGCCTTCCTTAAAGAAGAGGACGTAAGTGCCATAAGATTTCAGTAACGATACGACCTTTTTAATAGGCACGGAACCCTCGTTGTGCGTGGTCCGACACGCACTTGGCCGCTTTTTTTTGTTGTCTGCGTTATGTTGTTCTTACTAGATTGTACTTTAACTTGATTATGTTTTAGAGGGATTATGTTTTAGGATATGCAAAGTGTATACTATTACTGATTACTGATGATAGTATTTTCCTCAGACGTTGTCTGGTTGCCTTTGATATTTGTCTTCACCAGAGCCCTCAATTTGACTCCATTCAGAGCTTCTCTCCTTCACATGGCTCCACGGGGTTCAAGCCCACGACTTCTAGATGGAAGTCGGGTACTTACCGCTCGGTTACAGTAGTAGCTCCTTACCGCTTACCGCATTTATAAACTTTAGATGTACAGTATAGGAAAAAAATTTCGCCACTAGCGGGATTTGAACCCACAACCTCTGGAATCCGTCCATCGCTCTGCCAATTGAGCTACCGTGGGTCCGCTAATGGCGACGAATCTTCCCCGCTCCCGCATACCGCTCGTGGCGAATAATATTTCAATTTTCCACAATGATCGAAATTTGAAATTTCGTTAGCGGACGTTTCTGCTTAATAAAACATTTAATTTATAGTATAGGTTCCACATTTTTTATTTTTATATTATTGCAGGTAAGAAACCTTTACATCAAGTCGATTTCGCACACCCATGTCCTAAACGCAACTGAAAAGTGGTCGTATAAATTCCCGACTTTTCCCAACATTTTCCAGAATTCCATAGATTCCACTGCAATTTCCACACCCATTCGGATTTATGGTCCACTAATCGTAAAATTGCGTTTTACTGCAGCGAATGCCAGGTTGGATCAAAATGTATGGCGAAATGGGATTTTATAACTATCAAAATATTTTTCAGCAACTTAATTCCAGCTAAAATACATTCAATCGGATGTTGTGATACTACAATTAATGAATGAATGAAATATTTTATTTCAGGTCTTCACCGACCCAAATAAGAGTTTTAGTTACATTTTAATTTTAATTATTAGGTTAGGTTACACAACAACAATTTAACAACACAACAGAGACTGACATGGTTATGATGTCGTTTTGAGGTGTTTTTTTGTCGACAAAAAGATTATGCTATACCTAATATAATACAACTAGGTAGCTGCGCACGCGGGTTTGCCAGCGTGTTGCAAAAAATGCAGAAAAACCCATGAGATAAAAGATAGTGTTACTGCATCCTCCTGGATGGACTTTCTAGTCCATTGTATAGACAGTTGAAAGAATGCTGGAAATCAAATGAGTAGTTTTGCAGATTCCCTTCTACATACAAAAGCTCACAGACTCATCCTCTATGATAATAGTATAGATTAAAATCACGACGAGAGTATTTGACCAGTGTGTGTTGCCAGTGATGACATATGGCACAGAAACGTGGTCGCTTACTATGGGCCTCATAAGAAGGCTCAAAGTCACCCAAAGGGCTATGGAGAGAGCTTTGTTGTGAGTTTCTCTGGGTGATCGCATCAGAAATGAGGCTATCCGCAGCAGAACCAAGGTAACCGATATAGCCCTCCGAATCGCTAAACTTAAGTGACAGTGGGCGGGGCACATAGCACGTAGAACCGATGGCCGTTGGGGCGGAAAGGTTCTCGAGTGGCGACCACGTACCGGAAGGCGCGGCGTGGGTAGGCCCCCCACAAGGTGGACTGATGACCTGGTAAAGGTTGCGGGAGTCCGCTGGATGCGGGTGGCTACTTTGGCACTCTTTGGGGGAGGCCTATGTCCAGCAGAGGACGTGTTTCGGCTGATATGATGATGACACGTCCGTAGGAATTACCCATCGTTACCTAACACGTGACCCCTGGGCAGTGCTTAAAGTGCAACAACCTGGCAACCGTAGGTACTGTCTTTTCGAAGATCTCACGCTTCTAAATACACTGATTTGCCATACGATACATAAATAAATATACAAAAAGAGTGGAGAATGTGACCCCTCGTGTCAAACTGACAAAGTATGCCAATCACAAGCAAATGATTCCACCATTTTCCCCGATATCTCACGCAAATCGCGACCAAAACCAATAAAAGACTAGGCATATGCTTATTTATCATGACAAATCGGAAGTCAACTCTTAAATTTCACCAACAAAACTTTACCGAGATAACTTTACCGTCCACTAAACCATTTAAGCGCCAACTTGATTCTTATATCTTTTGGATAACGCGGCTATGGTTTTTGAGGAAGTGCAAATGTAAGTTGGCAATGCTAGGGGTGAGACCACAGCTGTCGTTGGCCGTTTGTCAGTTTTATAGGGCTGTCAAATAAAAAGCCTTGCGTTCCTCGCTTATGGATAAAACGTGAGTTTCGAATACATGCATGCATAAACAAGTAAGAAGTCTTTGATATTTACAATATACGGTTTTGTTTTTATATTAAGAGTTCATTTTATTACTTATAATAATGACTAAAACTACGTTTGTACGCGCATCACGCAAATACATATAAACCAACGTATGAGGTTGGTATAACATATTTAATACGACGATACTCGTAGAAAATATGGTTAAGATTTTTATATTACCGTAAAATGGGGTGAGTAGGGGCAATACTGACATCGATAACATTTTATTTTTACATATGCAAACTGAATGGTGTATATTATAATAAGTGTTCCGGACGTTTGTATTTTAGTTTTTACTTTATTTTGGTCCATTTCATAACTTTGATGATAAACAGGAAATCCCACTTCACCCCGTAGTCCCTCGTAATTGGGGTGAGATGGGATTTCATACAAAGGTGATTTTGGAAGATTGTTGGATCGACTTTTTTTAATCATGAGTATTACTATAGCTCCATTTTAAATTGGAATACATTATTTTGTAGCAGCAGCCTTAAAATCCCATCAAACCCCCCTTTCGTCCCTTCTCTCCCCTTTCATAACACAACTCTCCCCGCGAACCCTACTCACCCCATTTTGCGGTATTTTAGATAATTTTCAGCAACCCAAAATCTGCACCTGGTATAAATCGTGTAAAGAATATGCATTTTTAACATTAACAAATATTATATAAAAGGTCTATAGTCAACAGCAAAAGTAGATGATCATTTAAGTACCCTGTCATTTTCACTACTTTTTACGCATTCCAACTGTCGCAGTATTGTTATATTAGTGCGGCAAAGTACTAAAATTGTCATCTATATTTGCTGTTGACTGAAAACATTTACGAGTACATGTGAGCAGAACCCGAGTCACAAAAATATCCCTAAACACGGCTCCATTTTGTTGTGATATTTTTGACCAGGGTTTCACACAGATGCATTTGACCGTTCCATCTTAAATGACTTCTATAAATCTATACTTAACAAAGTGCGATTTTTCATATACATTTGGCATAAAGGGAGTCATGGAGTTTATGTAACTATATGGCTTGGTGTGATATGCTCATTACTGATGACGCCAATGTTAATAAGCAAGGTTAAGTGAAATACAAAATTAATGGTACAGATACCAGTCTGTAGTGAAACAGACCTATTATACGTCACAAACAATGTCTAATAATAATAATAATAATAATATGTCTAATATATGTGTGTATAATTCGCTGTAACATCTCTATTTTACAAATTCTTGCATTATCCACTTTTTACTCCACCGTAGATAACAATCTCGTTAGCGCTGCATCATCATATCAGCCGAAAGACGTCCACTGCTCGACAAAGGCCTCCCCCAAAGAGTGCAAAAGTGACCGGTTCTGCGCCACCCGCATCCAGCGGACTCCCGCGACCTTTATCAGGTCATCAGTCCACCTTGTGGGGGCCTACCCACGCCGCGCTTTTCGGTACGTGGTCGCCACTCGAGAACCCGCTTACAGTTAACGCTGCATGGATTCATAAAATTTACATATAGACAAAACGCTACGGTTTATAATTCAATCCGTGTTTTACCCCTCACGCTAAAGTCTCATTATTTTCTTATCCAGATGCGTCTTTTCGGTAAAACATAGTAATACTGCATTAGATAGAGCATGTATTTTACTTCACTAAATTGCAGATAAGCTCTGGGATTTCTTAGTAGTTAAATCAAAGTATTCGTACGCTCACTAGAGGGCGCTACTGCGCAACAGTAAACATCGGCTCTGTGTTTATCGTGTTATAAAAATTATAAAACCGTGCCATACAGTGAAAAATCTAATTAAAAAGCAAGACTAAGTTAAAACAAAGTGTCTTATAAAAAATGTAGCTGTGCGAGAACTCGTAAAAGCTAGAAAATCAGTGTGAAACAGAATAAACATTATTGACTTTTCGTGCGTGAAATCCAGAACATACATGCATAAACTATATTAAAAATATAAATATCGACAGTGAGCTTGCATACAAGTAACAATTATAGTGCAAAAACATTTAAGTACAGATTAACCAGTGTGTAACATAACCTATAAAAACCGCATAAAAATTACGAATCGTCATCGTCCTATACATAGTAGCGACATCTGTTGAAAATCAGTAGAACTGCTTAGCTTACGCGAGCGAGCGCATCGATCTAGGGTCACCAAACTAGCAAAGCGCGACATCGAACTTGTTCCACAACACTCCGATAGAGGTCATAAATATTAAAAATGGAAAAAATCGCAGAGATGATTAAAAATTTGCAAACAAAGTTTGAAGAACAATCGAAGGAATTAAAAGAAATGAAAGAAAGTATCCCAAATAGCATAAATAAAAATATAGATGAAAAATTCATTATTTTGGAAACAAGACAACAGAAGTTAGAAAAAATTACAGAAGAACAAGCACAAAAAATACAGAATTTTGAAAAAATTATAAGAAAGAAAAATCTGATTTTTTTCGGAGTGGAAGAAACAGAACATAGCTATTTTACCTTGCAGAAAAAAATTCTGGATATAATAAACAATATTATGAAAGTAGATTGTCAACAAAGAGATATTGAATGTGTCTCACGCATGGGGAGAAAGTCTGAAAAAATAAGACCTGTAATTGTCACCTTAACAACTATGGGGAAAAAAATTGAACTACTAAAAAATAAGAAGCTGCTGCAGGAAACTGGCACTTACATCAAAGAGGATTTCTCTCCTCAGGTTCTTGAAGAGAGAAAAAAACTTAACATCAAACTGCAACAAGAAAAACAACAAGGAAAAAGGGGATATATTAAATACAATAAGCTTGTTATCCTACCGGAGAATACAGGTACCCAGCACGAACGTCAAAAAAGGAATCTATCCCAGTCCCCAGAAACACAGACCGCAACCGGGAAGGAACAAAAAAATGCTATTAAAAATCCTACAAAAAAAAATAAAATGGAACAATATTTAATAAAAAATAAACATATTAACACAGACAGTAACTCCCAACCGCACCAACCACCAACGAAGATATGACATAAACAAGCGACCTCTTCCTGTCCCCCACCACGGCCGGTCACCGCGGGGGTCACAGACCACAACCCTCCACTCCACCCTATATACATATGTACATACAATGCTCGGTCACTATTATCAGAAGAAAGGCTAATAGAGTTCAAGCAATCAATATCAACGATTAAATATGACATCATCGGTATATCAGAAATCAGACGTACGGATTATAATATAGAAGAAAGTGACAATCATATATTCTGTTATTTTGGCAAGACTAAGGGTCAGTATGGTATAGGATTCCTTATCAAAAAACACCTGAAAAATTATATAGAAAGTTTCACAGCAATCAATGAACGAATCGGCATATTAAACCTGAAGTTTGAGACTATAGATTTATCTATAGTCCAAGTACATGCACCGACCTGTGAAGCAACTGAACAAGAAATAAAAGAATTCTATGACCAAATACAGGCATCTCTTAAACACTGCAGCGCTAACCTTATAGTAATGGGTGATTTTAATGCCCGAATTGGTCGAAAATTGAAATGCGAAGACAGAGTATTGGGAAACACAAACTTCGGAAAAAGAGATAAAAGAGGCGAAACCTTACTTCAGTTCTGCTTGGAAAATAATCTTTTCGTAATGAACAGCCTATTCAAAAAGAAAAGCAAGACTATATGGACATGGGTTTCTCCAAAGAAACAGAAAAGTCAGATAGATTATATCCTGTCAAATGTAAAAAATAAATTCACAAATATTGAAGTAATAAGCAACATGTCATTCGCAAGTGACCACCGACTTGTGAGAAGTACTCTACTGTTAACCAAGACAAAAAAATCAAGAGCTACATATAAAAATTATAAACTTTCACTTAAGACCATAGAAGAGCAAGAAAAATATATTGAAACTTTAAAAACGAATATTAATAATATGGCATTGGAAGAAAATGAAGACATAGAGACGTATTACGCAAAAATCAAGCTAGCAATTGACGAAAGTTTAAAGTCACCATGTAGTAACAACACCTGTAAAAAACGGAACTTCATTATTTCAGACACAACAAAAAACCTAATAAATAGGAGAAACGAGCTGATAAATAAAAAGAAACTAACTATTGAAGAAAAAAAGGAAAAAATTAATCTATATAAAAACGTTTACAAAATTATCAGAAAAGAGTATGAAGAATACAGACTTACGACAATTGAAAAACATCTTAAGAAGTCAGGAAGTATTAAGAAAGGTATAAAAGAGTTGACTACATGTAAATACTGGATTCCTTCTTTGAAAGATAACTCTGCCGGTAACAAACAAACTTTCTCAAGATCAGGTATAATAGAAGCCGCTACTGAATTTTATGAAGATCTATACTCTTGTAGATCGTCAGCGAATATAGAAACTTTTTACTTACAGAACAATGATGCATTAATACAAAGATTCTCATGCGAAGAAATCCTGGCTAACATAAAGCATTTAAAGAAAGAGAAAAGCTGTGGCCCAGACGGTATATCAAATGAAGCCATTTTAACGGGCAAAGCTTTCCTACTACAACCTTTAACTACACTTTTCAATAAGGTTTTGGACGATAGAAAAATACCTACCGAATGGGCCAAATCAAATATTGTACTCTTATATAAAAAAGGAAACCCTACTGACATAAACAACTACCGACCAATAAGCCTACAATCGAATCTCTACAAGTTATTTGCTTCTTGTCTCGAGAAACGCCTTGCGAGCTACACTGAAGAGCACCAGCCAGTGGAACAAGCGGGATTTAGAAGTACATATTCGACTATCGACCACATCCACTCTTTAGAGTTGATTATGGAGAAATACGAAGAAATGAAACGTCCGCTCTACCTAGCGTTCATCGACTACGCCAAGGCATTTGACTCTATATCCCATATCAGCATCTGGAAAGCTTTACAAGATTGTAATGTTCCATCAGAGACAATAGAGCTCATACAAGACATATATAAGAAAAGCACAAGTAGAGTAACACTGGATAGAGCCGGAACTGAATTTCAGGTCGGTAGAGGCGTACGTCAAGGTGACCCCTTATCTCCTAGACTTTTCATTACCGTCCTACAAAATATAATGCAGACATTAAAATGGAGAAACAAGGGTATTAATATCAAAGGCCAATATCTGAGTAATTTAAGATTTGCCGATGACATCATACTATTTGCAGAAAACTCAACACAACTAGAGTCAATGTTAAATGAAATTAATTATGTCAGCAACGAAATTGGTCTAGAACTAAATACAATAAAAACAAAAATTATGACAAATAGTAACGAATTACCAATTCACGTTAACCGTGTCTTACTTGACTATGTCCATGAGTACACATATCTGGGCAAACAAGTATCATTTAAAAAAAGTAGACACTATGATGAATTAATGAGACGCGTAAATATGGCTTGGAAAAAATTTTGGTGTTTCAAAGAAATCCTGAAGTCCAATACTTCAATTAAAGCAAAGAAATTGATACTCGACTCTTGCATCTTACCCTCGCTTACCTACGCGTCACAAACATGGATTTTCAACAAAAAAACCAGAGACAAAATAATAACAACACAAAGGGCCATGGAACGGAGCATTCTTAATCTGAAATTGAAACATAAAAGAAACAGTACACGCATAAGAAAAACAACCAACCTGATTGATGCTCTGGAGCACAGCAGAAAGTTAAAATGGAAGTGGGCCGGCCATGTTGTACGAATGAGTGATGACAGGTGGGCCAAAAAAATAATTTCATGGAAGGGACCCACAGGAAAAAGAGCCAGAGGCAGACCGGCGGAGAGATGGCTCGACGAAATTTTAAAAGCAGCAGGAGAAAACTGGTTTGAAAAAGCAAAAGATAGAACTACGTGGAGAAAAATGGAGGAGGCCTTTACTCTATGAAGAGGTCCTTAATAAACATTAATTAAAACTAAATTGTTTATATAATATAGATTAAGTATATATTTAAAGTACACGCTACAACAACATGCTGTGAATCAAACATATTTCATATAACTACGTACTTATTAAGGAAATAAAAAGGCTTTATTATTATTATTATTATTCGTACGCTCACAAGCAACGATGCAGATATTTTAAGTAAGTACTTTTTCCTTTTATTCGAACAGCCAGGTGCTTTCAAGTGACTCCCATTCATATGACAACCGGTTAGTCTAGTGGGTAGTGACGCTGCCTAAGAAGCTGAAGGTCCTGGGTTCGAATCCCGGTAAGGGCAAATATTTGTGTGATGAGCATGGATATTTGTTTCTGAGTCATGGATGTTTTCTATGTATTTATATCTATTAAATATATCGTCGTCTAGTACCCATAACACAAGCCTTATTAAGCATACTATGGGACCAGGTCGATTTGTGTAAGATTGTCCCCTAATATTTATTGATTTATTATTTATTTATATGCATTTATATTAAGATGTGCTTAGCTTCAGATTAAAAATCCATTTATGACACGATAAAAACTACAACATTTATTTGCATGAACACTGCAAGAATTTCCGCCATGGTCGTCGATTATAAAATAATAAAAACTTAGCCTAGCTTATCGTACTCTTTTGCACGTAACTGACAGTTCATTTAGCTTAGTGGAAGGTACCCACGGTGACCCTGCCTACGGAGCTGAGGGCTAGGGTTCAAATCCTAAGTAAGGGGAAACATTATTGTATTGAGCATGAATTTTTGTTTCTGAGCCTTGGAAGTTTTCTATGGAGTAGGTATTTAACATTTTGTATTATTGTCTTTAAAATATATCATCGTCTCGTACCCGTAAAACAAGCTTCATTAAGTTTACTATACTTATGGGGCGGGGCTAGTTAGATTTTTGAAAGACTGGGGACCGATTATTGACTTTCGAGCGGTCGCCTCTTTCACTCGAAAACGGTCAAAACCGATGAAATGCTATTTTTGAAATACGAGCGATGGAAAATTGAAAAACGAGTGGTATTGACCACTCGTATTCAATTCTATCGGTAGAAAACTTTGACACTTTACTTGTACCTATTTAATTCTGGAATATTTATTTAAAAGTAATCAATTGACTATATTATAGATACACAACTTCCAATAAAGCACTATTCTTTATATTAGGTATGTTGATAATTCAAATTTGAAAAACCGGTAATTATCTACTTTTTGCATACTTACAACGAAACGCAAAAGTATCGATAGCCAATCACTAGCTTTCGACTGATGATTTCAATAATTTACTTTAAAAACAAAGTTTTAACCGACTTCAATTTAGTACTCCGCCAAGCCACGAGAACATTTCCACATTTATTTTCCAATTTACCACATGAACTGATTTCCGAGAGCAAATGCGTTGATTATTAGAAAAAAAGACCCAATCGCTGTATGTGGCCCGATAATATTTGAGGACTTCCGTCGATTCCACAAGGATTACCTTTGGTACTTTATTAGCTGCTATTTCAACGGAATCTTATCAGAATCTGTGACGTGCCTTTGTACTTTAAGTACATAATTGAGGAATTCCATAAGTCATCTGTGGTCTTCATCATCAGTTCCACTCCACCAAATTTATGATTTCCGGATGTAAATACACGAGATATAATAGAAAATACCAAAATCACTACACGCGTGCCTAATATAATTGAGGAGTTCTCTCAATTCCTCGTGGATCCCATCATCCAACTGAATTTAAAAAAAAATGGGACCCACCTGGATGCATATACTTACAAACAAAAAAAAATCGAATCGGCTCATCAATGACGGAGTTCTGAGGTAACAAACATTGAAAAAAATTATAAAAAAAAATACAACCGAATTGAGAACCTCCTCCTTTTTTTGAATTCGGTTAAAAATAGCTATCATAGGGTTCATGCGAAAAGAATGGTAACAAATTTTCGTGTGCGAATATTTTCTACCGCTCGCTTTTGAATTCGAGCGATCGAAAGTCAAAAATCGGTCCCCTGTCTTCCATTATTTATTTATTTTTTCATATTTTTTGATTATTATTTTCATATATACGCAGATAGAAGCATGTTAATAAAAAATCCTTAATCGATATACTTTTAGTTCACATCATACTAATATAGAGGAGATAATAACACAAAGGAACACATGAGTATACTGGATTCCTGTGAAGATCAGAAATAAACGCTTTGGTGTTTTCAAGCGCGAATCTTCAAACTGACGTCGGATGGTGCCGATTAATGGATCTTAAACCTTATTTTGTATGAAAAGCAACCATATCGAGAGCGAGCATGCTTACGTTAACGCCATTTTAGGCTCTAAACTTCTACAAACTAGAAGCATTATCGCGGGTTAAGCCCCATGGATTTGTATCACTGCTATTTTCTGAGACAACATTGCCAAATGACTTCCAAAGCAAATTGAACCGGCCAAGCAGAAGGGGCCGGTTGTGACAGATATAATTTCTTTCGGCCCCGATAAAAAGCGGACCCTTGTCATTAGTGGCTGTCAAGGCCAGGAACACAACTATGGAGATGGAAATAAATATGCGTAATAAATAAGTAGGATTCTCAATTCAGTTATATTAATTGAACGAGGCTTGAAACAAAATTCTCTTCGTATGTCCGTTTGTCCACCTGTTCTCCACAAGTCGTATTTCGACTCTAGTGAAATTTTGAGAGCATGTTCAATAACGTTGTTTTTTGTCTTACAAATATTCGAAATTAAAAAAATAAAGACAGGACACGCTAATTATACGGTTATAACTCAACTATTAAATGACCACGGGCAATATACATATTATCACACCGTGATTAGAATAGAATTGGAGGTGACAGTTTTGCCACAAAATATCAATGTTGCAAAACAGTCGTCGTTGCTGGATATTTTATATTAAGTTTATAAGTTTAGTTCGGTCTTTCGCCGGGGATGCGGTCAGCGGTGGACGCCTTGCTTCTTAAGCCTTCGCCTTCTACCTTATGACGCAGACCCCGTATCATGGTCGGCCTTATCACACGATAAGTGACAAGATAGAGCGTCCGTCACTGGCTGACACCGTTCGATAGAACGAGACGACGCTCTTATCTTATATCAGGCCGACCATGACTACCGAACAACCTCGCTTTAAGCATTATTATAAGAAAACTTGACATTGGCCAAATCATCTTAACGTAGAGGAAAGACATTTTTTAAAAGAAGAAGTTTGGTTCGTAGTTCTTGTTTATAGTATCAAATTGTAAAAAAAAAAAATATATTTTTCATCACACTTGCTCGAAAAGGGCTTCATAGTGCGCAGACATACTGCACACCTATGGCCTATGGTGGGCCTATGTAAATGGACCACTGACAGTTGCAGTTTTTATTACGATTTGTATTAATTTCATCTAAAATGTATAATTTGTTTCCTCACAAATGTGATGAAAAACATTGTGTATAACACGGGCGTAAGAATATTGCAAACTCGAGTCATCAAAAGCTTCTGATAGACTCTTGTTCGCAATATTCCACTTACAAATCGTTAAACAATGTACTTTTGTGTTACTCTTTTGAATAGATAACTTGTCCTATATTTAAAAAAGATCGATTTAAGAAAATTGAAACAGGCTTTACTTTGCGGAAGTCCATGATAATTAACGAGAACAATATTCTTTTGCTCTTTCGCAAAAAAATGTGCAGGTATATAAAAGATGCATCTCATCATCGCTAACAATTAGCGATTTGCGTATTTTGCAGGCTTCAGATGATATGTGGCAACGGCAACCATTATTAAAACATTCTGTCTCTGTCTCACTTTATCTACAAATAAAAGAAAAATGCGACTTTCTTTTATTTGCTTTGTATATATCAATTAAAGCCAAAATATGCGAGTGCCAACTTAGCTATCAAGTGAAGTCAGTAAAGAACTCGCAATGCTTAGTGTCCTCTCAGTAGGGAATTTATATTTATGAGGCTTACACTTTTAAAAACAGAGTAAGGAGTTTTATTTATATTTTCGTGCAAATAACAATCAAGCTTAAAATTGCTAACTAATATTTGCCATCGCGTTCGCATTCCAAAAGTTAACAAAACACGGAAATCCTATTTATTTTTAACTCAAACATTGTAAAATGCGCAAAATGTGAACGTAAAAATGGCAAAGTTCGGCTCGCATTTACGAGGGTATTTTATTGTCGGCACAAGTCTGAAATATATCTTAATGGGAATCTGTTTGCGTGTGGTGAATTAAAATTACGCTCGGTGTGACAAAGGTGTAAGTGAATACTATGCTTGTTAAAAGATAGGCCCTTGTCTCAGTAAGAATATGTAATGCAGGCAACGCAGTTTAAAATAAAGTTTAAAACTATTTGGCACGGATAATTAGTACTCGGCAACTTAATTGATGCAAGTTGCCGTTGGATAAAATAAATACTGAAAAATGTTGACCAAAAATTGATTGAATTGCTTTAAAACTGCTGATCTTGATATATTGATTTAAACGTTCACGATTCTCACACATTATTTATACTAAACGGGTACTCAGTGAGGTAAATAAAATAAGTTAATTATACGCGATTAAGTCCCGTTTAGTATAAATGATGCTTATCTTGATGTTTGACAAGATAGTCAAGCCTTTCCTTTGCTATCTGTGGCATCTGCTATACTATAGCACATGATTTTTCAAGCTATTTATTATAATCTTGGACCATAAATATATTTTTAAAAATTAAGCGTTCAAAATGTATCGTGAGGAATTTCTTCTGCTTGATAATATGTTAAAACACAAAATCATATTTTATTTCAATTATAACCACTAAGATGAGTTTATGAGAACGCATGGTTATTTATTTATCAGGCAATAAATGTAGGTAACTAAGTTTAGTTAGTTTTCTAGAACTATTGAACCATTATAAACATGGCAATTAGGCAATTAAGTTACGATCGTTTTAACGGAGCTATAAAATAATGTGATTTTTTATGAAACTCATTCGTAATGTCAAATGGATCGAGTAATTAGCCTTATGGCTTGGAAAGTGGATTAAACTCGGTTTTATAACGATTAATAAAAATGTTATAGCCGTTTGCTCGACATCGGTTAACTAGTATTCTATTAGACTTGCGTCAAAGTCATATAACTGTCAGGGAAATATTTTGACCAACATTGTTTGAGAGCCATGATAACTCCAAGTGGTCAAATTATTTATGACGAATAAAGTTTTGATTTCCTAAAGTAGGTTTTACCCTCCTTACGATTCAGGGAATAAACGCTTGTATTACACTCGCACAGTGTAATATGTATGTTTGTATATGTAAGCACTTTTTGTCGTGAAACATGCCTACTTTGCCACCAGGCAAAAAATTGCCCAAAAAGCTAATTTTAAACAAATCTGGTAATGAACGAATACACAACATATTTATGGCAGCCTTACTATTTTTAATAGAAACTAGATTATATGTATAACTTTAGTTTGAGTTATGCATGTCTTTAACTTCAGCCAGGAGCTTGCAGCAAATTGTGGAATGTGAGGTGTGTGGATTTGTATGGCAAAGTTGAAAATACCTAGGTAACATTGTCCATCTGTATTGTGTAAAACTTTTCGTAGTTAAGACCAAGATATTAAAATGGAACACCGTGTTTGCCCAATATTTTGAACCGAGTCTTGTCTCAACATCTTAAGAGCTATAGTTTCGTCAATAGTTCAACATGGTCAATGTTGGCGAAAGTCCAGATTACTTTACCCGCGATCAAAATCAATAAAAATTTGGAATAGGTGTTGATTAAAAAAATATTTCTCCTCATGAACATATGCGTATGACTACGAAGGATTCGTTAAGCAAAAAAAAATTCATCCTACCATATAAAAAATATGAAATATTCGTGTTTTTTCCGAAAAAAGCGTGCAAAGTAGGCATGTTTCACGGTACACAATAACAGGTTAAAGAATATACATGTCACACCAGTGTACGTTCTGTGGGCCCGGCACATTGCACGCAGAACCGATGGCCGGACGGAAAGGAAGCTCGAGCGGCGACCACGGACGGGAAGATGCAACGTGGGTAGGCTTGTGGGGACTAGTTGGACTGATGACCTGGTAAAGGTCGCGGGAGTCCGGTGGATGCGCATGCGACACTTTGGACGTCTTTCTGCTGATATGATGATGATTCATTCAGATTGCATAGTTATCTGTCACAATAGGGGCGTAGACACTCAATAAAATAATCAATAATGTCATATTTTCTCGAAAAAGGATATAAAATGGAGAAAAAAACAACGCAAAAGGTTCAATAATCACGAAGTTATAAGTGTCCAAAGTTTTAAGAAGGTGTATGTTCTATCCCTTTTTCGCAAAACGCGACTTCATATGAAACGATGACGCTGGAAGAATGTGACGTCACAGAAGACGGCAACGTGCCGCGCTGCATCGTGTTCGGCGCCGTGGTCGACGCGGCCTGCCGGCAGCATCCTGTAATGTGACGTCACACATCGTTTGCGTTTTCTCTCTCTAACAAGCAATATTAAAACGGTTCTAGCTTCGTAATTCTTTGAGATATCTGAATGGGATATTTGTCACTAGGCATATTTTTTTGCCTTCTTTCTTTTGGAGTAATAATAATTTTCGAGTCTACACCCGTATTAAGTACTTATGTACTTTTAGTACTTCCGTATATACACAAATGTATAACAAACACAGCAAAGTGAGACAGCCATACCTAATTCAGACAGCTTTTGGTGTTATACATATATTTTAACAGTTCTACATATTGTTGACGACTCTATTTGGTTAAAATCTAGAAACAAAATAGCATCAAAGTACGAGGTTCTTTCTTTGATTTAAAAGCGGAATACCGAGCTGTAGTGGTAAATCGTATTGTTGCCTCATAGAAATATATTTTTTGTTGAAATCCATTCAATAAATCAAGCAGTTTAGTTAGTAGTAGTTAGCTTCAAAATCAGGAGATAAAGTATGAATAATGTAAAATAATTGAATGTACGGAACACTAATTGCTGAGTTCCGACTCGCACTTGGCCGATTTTATTTATATATGGGAGCCTAGTGGATCTTTTTTTTTCAGGAAACGCTAAGATGATGACCTAGGACCAAACGCAGCGCAGCGCATCGGCCCATAACACTCCTAGACAAACCTTTACTTTAAACCTGCGGTCGGCAACAGGCCCCCGAACCTCTTACTTGAGGCCCGCGTGCCTCTCTGGTTGATTTCTATTTCATCATATCAGCCGAAAGACGTCCACTGCTGGACATAGGCCTCCCCCAAAGAGTGACAAAGTGACCGGTCCTGCGCCACCCGCATTCAGCGGACTCCCGCGACCTTTACGAGGTCATCAGTCCACCTTGTGCGGCGGCCTACCAACGCCGCGCCTTCCGGTACGTGGTCGCCACTCGAGAACCTTTCCACCCCAACGGCCATCGGTTCTACGTGCTATGTGCCCACGATTTGTATTTACAAGCTTTTATTTAACTTGGCCTGTTCCTTTGTTAGAAACCTTGGAACTGAGTTTTCAAACCAGTTAATCTCAACCGATTGAGCTGACATTATGGGTATAGGTATAAGTATAGTTTGGATGACAATTCAATATTATGGTACCATCTAGCTGATCTGATGACAGAAACCCCGTTGAGATTGTGATCGTTAGAATGATAATGGACGACTGTATACAGAAAAGTACAGTTGGCAATAAAAACTTGTACCAAAAATGAAATTCTTGACAGAAAGTTATGCCTAATAAAGTCTCAATTTATTAACAAGAGTGGCCCGTCCCGTGATAAAGTCACGAACAGCGAATAAAAAAAACCATAGAAGTGTACGTAGCGTCGCAAAATGGCCGCACAGAATGGGTGCAGGGCGGGGTGTCAACGATGCCAGGCAGCCGTTAAGTTCGAAGATGCGCATACCGGGTTGTAGGCACGTATTATTAACAAGTACGCTCGGCAAATTCGTTAACTATGTGGACCTTGCTTGCTAAAAGGTTGCCGACCGCTGCTTTAAACCATCGAAGTGTGTTTAAGCCCGATATGTTTCAATTCGTTCTGCACGCGCCATAAACCGCGTAGCATTGTCTGCTCCCGTAAGTGTCTCGGCCGACAGTTACACTGAGAAAAAAAAATAGAAAATAAATAACACCTAAGGGACAATCTTACACAAAACGAACTAGACACATAGTAAGCTCAATAGGCTTTTGTTGTGGGTGCTCGACGATGATAATATATATAAATATTCAAATACAAACATATATAACAGACTAGAAACAACTATTCAAGCTCATGACACAAATATTTGCCCTTACCGGGCAGTGTTTTTTCATCTTCGTAAGCAGCGTCACTCCCAAAGTGAAGAAATCATGAGAAACGTAATTTCTCGTTCCTTTTTGTTGTACCATGAATATTGCTTTGACCTTCATTCCCATAAAAACTAATAACACCTCGACGCCAGAAATATAACTGCTAAGCACCATCTCGACAGACGAGACATTCGATAAAAAAAGACGGTTCGGTTCATCCTGTTTGCCACAGACAGACACACAAATGTACTTTCGTCGAGGGTTAGAAATAAAACGAAATTATGACCATTCGGTGTGACAATAGCCTGATAGCGTGCATGAGCTCGATTAATTCCAGTAGAGTTAGTCGCATCTGCAGCGGTAAAAGCACGCCGCGAGACGCCACCGTACGCCGCCGCACGCTACCCTACGCCACCGTACGCCACTTTAAGCCATAGTCCATCAACGCACGCAATGTGATATACGACGTTTCAGCAAATCGCTAGACTTGATAAGTAAAATCATCTCTCTTCCTCCCATATCATTCTGATGAATGAGGATATCCCTATGACCGGCCGGGATCAAGGCTGGGTGTTTATCCACGATACTTGAAGGAGATATATTCTGTTTCATTCTGATTTTGAAAGAGAGACATGGAATTTGGGAGATGCCACCTTCTGATAAATGTTGCGGCCGGTTTTTAAATATGGAAAAACTGGCCAAAGCCACAGTTTTTACATATATCTTTAACAAATACATACATACATAACAACGCACACAGAGCGTATTTTAATCGCCTGCGTTCACAGCAGTGTTCCACTTAAGAAAGTTTTAAACTCTGGGCTTTTCAACAAATAACGCGAAACGTTCAAACGATTATCACCCTGAGCCCACATAACGTGTGTGGCAATGGTCAAGCTTTATTTACCCTCTTTCAGACAGAGAAATTGCATTTGTCTACAACTCAAAGGGTTCAACTAAATATTTACACGGGCCTTCTTGAAATCATTTAAATCGAGCTGTAATCAGTCGTTCAAATTGCTATTTTACTGATTATGGTATAAGATTCAATTTGTAACGATAAGGTATAAGTTGTCGGACTCTGTTGAATAATTTAGTGAGGGTTTGACGTGCAATCGATAGGCAGTATGTAAGTAGCCATGATACCTTTTGCCAGGTCATCGACATTCCATTCAGCGACTTGATTATTTATGATCCTACATAGCCATGTATGTATTGCTAGTCAAAATGAGAATTTAAAATTGGCCTTAAGGCCTGAATTGCGGTGGCGGTCAATAGTTAACTTGACAGCTATTATTAAATTTACTATAGACCGCCACCGCAGGCCGTGCCAGTCTGTCAGAGGCGTAATCAGCCAGTCGATGTGACAGCCACGCTATGACTTCGTTAAAATGTCACTGTTCAATCTAAACAGTTCCAAACCTTCGGTACATCATGAATTGCGCAAGTTATTGTGCGCATTATGCACATCGTTTTATTACGAGTAGCTTGTGGGTGAACTACACGCAAGGTCTTTCGAGTGCAGTACAATAATGCATTTAGAATGCTGACGGGGCGGCCTCGTTGCTGCAGCGTGTCGGCAATGTTCGTGGACGAGCGCGTGAACAGCTTCTCTCCCATAATAGCGTAAAAAAGCCGCATAGCTGCTTAATAGGGTAAGGGTCAGTACCAACAGCAGTTTGGCAATGTTTATTAGGTTAGATGGTGCTTACCTTAACCAGTGCAATGCGCTCCATATGTCTAACGTGTAGATAATTTTATTTTATTTTAATTCTAATTTTATCATATTTCCTAATTTTGTAATTTTTTTTTTATTGTTTGATTTATAATTGTATCCTTGTGTTGTATGATCCTAGTTGGTCGAAATAGATGTTTTTTTTTTTTTTAGTTTGTGTTTTAACATTAGCATACGTTGCAAAAGGGCCATGTCCAGCAGTGGACGTCTTTCGGCTGTTATGATGATGATGATCATGATAACACGTTGGAGCGACAGCGCGCTCATTCTCGAATTGAACTCTCTTTACAGTCGAGTTCATAGTACGAGCACGCCAGCATTTATTAAAAGTGACAATAATAGGTATGTTCCATTAGCAATAGGGGTCAAATGCTTTACAGCTGGGTGTCAATAGGGGTGTAGACACTAAATCAAATAATCAATAATGATGTATTTTCTTGAAAAATGATTAAGAATGTAGTCAAATGGAGAAAAAAAGTAAGGCAAGAGGTTTAATAATCACAAAGTTATAAGTATCCAAAGTTTTAAGAGGGGGTAATGGTCCGCGAAACGCACCATCATATGAAACGATTGTCATGTAATATGACGCTCGAGGATCGTGACGTCACGATCTGCTAGCGTTTTCTCTCCCAACAAGCGACATTAAAACGGTTGTATCTCCGTTTGAGATATTTGAATGGGATTTTCGTCACTAGGCATTTTTTGTTTTTTGCCTTCTTTCTTTTGAAGTAATAATACATTTTGAGTCTTGTTTGCATGTATTAGCAATAAATCATGCCGAATTGTGTAAATTAACTGCGCAATTAAACCAAATCCAAACTTTAAATAGGATTATAACATCATTGTCGTTATTGTCGACTTGATACAAAGCGTCCGTCAAGAGCTTACTTGTCAATTTACTTTGCCGTACATTGCTGGCAATTTAAATTTTGTTAGAAAAATGAAGTCGAAATTTTAGTTACCTAATAAATTGAAAGGTCATGATTAAGTTTAAGGACAACGTTAATTTACCCTACTACAAAGAGAACCCATTTGTTCAAAAATATAGGGTGTCTAATCATAAATCATAATCATTTATTTTGCTTAAAACATACACAAAGGTAGTATGATTGACATATGTCTCAATAAGAGTAGGTACTAAAGTAAACTTACACTTTTCGTGCATGTGGCAACACTGAAAGTAGAATGCCCAAATAATGCCTGGAATGTGCAGAAATGTCTAACATTTCAACAAAAAAAATAGAACAAATAGAAGTCTACTGAACGCTGGAGTAATAAGCAAAATCCCCCCATTATTGATAAATAAAAAATAAAAAAGCCTTGGATCATTGATAGATCACTGTTACAAAGTCAACCGTTGTCAAACCGTTGCAACACTTAGAAAAATCCGTAAAGATTAAAGATTCATTCAGTGAAACGTTTGTCGGTCAAATAAGAACCGATGTACAGAAAAAAACGGAAAAACACAGATCCAAACTTATTTTGCCCACTGTACATTGGATTTAGTTTCCACAAAGGTTTTACAGCGTCCAGTGAGATTGGAGGAGGATTCTTCGAGATAAACGTATATATTCAAAACGGTTTGAGTTGGGATCGTTTTCTTCGAGGTCGCGATGAAATGTGATGGAAGAACGCTGTATTTGTTAACTTACCTATATATAGTTACGTGAGTACCTATGGAGATTGTAATTTGATACCCTTCTTTGCAATACATATCCATACTATCCATACTAATATTATAAATGGGAAAGTGTATGTGTGTGTTTGTTTGCCCGTGTTTCACGGCAAAACGGAGCGACGAATTGACGTCATTTTTTAAGTGGAGATAGTTGAAGGGATGGAGATTGACATAGGCTACTTTTTGTCTCTTTCTAACCCCCCACTTCCCTAAAACGGGGGGTGAAAGTTTGTATGGAGCTACGATATAAACGAGTTCCACGCGGACGGAGTCGCGGGCAGAAGCTAGTAATATTATAAATGCGAAAGTGTATCTGTCTGTCTATTACACTTCACGGTTAAACCGCTGAATCTATTGAGATGAAATTTGGTATGAAGATAGTTGGAATCCCGGAGGACAAAGGATAGTTTTTATCCCAGAAATCATCCCCTCAGGGAGCGAAGGTTTGTATTGAGCTACGATATAAACGTTTCCACGCGGACGGAGTCGCGGGCAGAAGCTAGTAACATGTAAGGTTCCTTACCAATTCGGAATAACTGTTTAACCGTGGACTGCTTTAAGTTTTGGAGGAAGTTTCTGTTTTTTACAAGCTTTTATTTAGTTTCACCTGTTTGTCATCAAATCTTCCAACTTAAATTTGATCCACTTCCCGGTGACCTATTAAGCTGAAATTTTGGATATAATTATAATTTGGATGACACTTCAATATTATTGTACCATCGAGCTGATCTGATGATGGAGACAGAAGGTGACCATGGGAATTCAATACTTAACCGACGTAACCCCGTTGAGTTTAGGCTCGTTAGAATCGTCTCAATGAGTTGATGATGGTATACAGAAAAGTATAGTCGGCAATAAAAGCTTGTACCAAAAATTACATTTTTGACACAAACTTGTTTAAAAGCTTTCATTTAGTTTCACCTGTTTGTCATCAAATCTTGCAAGTTAAATTTGACCCACTTCCCGGTGACCGATTGAGCTGAAATTTTGGGTATAAGTATAGTTTGGATTACAATTCAATATTATTGTACCATCGAGCTGATATGATGATGCAGACAGAAGGTGGGAATTCAATACTTAAGCGACGTAACCCCGTTGAGTTTGGGCTCGTTAGAATCGTCTCAATGAGTAGTTGATGATGGTATACAGAAAAGTACAGTCGGCAATAAAAGCTTGTACCAAAAATTAAATTTTTGACAGAAACTTGTTTAATGGTTAGCAAACACCGTAACCGAGGGTTCATAAGCGCGTTGCGTTTCAGGATTTGCAAATGATGGATGGGTCATAATTATGGCTGCGGTCTTCTGTAAGTCGAGGTTCCTTTCCTCAGTTGGGCGGCTCTAAGCATCTTTGAACGAGATGACAGACATGCAGACCACTCATCATCCTCCTTAGCGTTATTCCCGGTTATGCCCCTAAAGGAGCCCGGGGTCCGCTTTGACACCTAATCCCAAGATTTGGCATAGGCACTAGTTGTACGAAAGCGACTGCCTGGAAGGCACCCAGAGGGAAAACTAGACCTTATTGGGATTAGACCGGTTTTCTCACGATGATTTCCTTTACCGAAAAGCTAACGGAAGACTTAGATTGACCACTACAGTTTATAATTTACTTTAAAAACAAAGTTTTAACCGACTTCAAATCATTACCCAAAACGCTTTAAGATTGGAATTACCTTCCTAACCCTAAACCTGTAAAATTTCCCTCGATTTCGCCAGGATCCCATCATTAGATGGCCTGATGACCATGGGACCACCTGGGAAGGATACCCTTTCGAACAAAAATAGTAGTTTATGTAAGCTTTTTCAGTTTAGGCCACGAAGTTTGCTGAGTGGCCTAATTAAGGTACCTACGAGACTTAAAAAGCTAATTATATAACTATTGTATACAATACTTTTACTACGAGTCAACGGAAACAATAATTTATTAAATAAACTTGGTACCTATTGAAAATCGCGCTGCTGAAACGAGGTGCAGCTAACCGCTATTTTTTAAAACGCTTTGATGTATTTCTGTACGAGTCTCGTGCCTCGTGATTGGTCAAAATTCATTTTAGTTCTGTGTACAGTTGAATTATTATTATTTCGATTGTCCATAGAGCATAAACTTTTGCATCAGAATAAAAGTATCCAATTGCGTTATGGTTTGCGAGGTTCTAATTTAAAGACTATAATCGAAGAGTATAAAAAAGAATTTTTCAAATCTGTCCAGGTGTCTTTGAGTAATCCGGAACATACATAAAAAAATTAAGATTCCGACGAATAAAAAAACCTCCTCCTTTTTTGAAGTCGGTTAGAAATAAATTTGGAATCGTTCCAGAAGCGGTGAAGTTGATTTAACAATACAAAAAAGTTACAAGAAACTAATAGCTTCGTATTTGTTTTGTATTCGTGTGAATTTCACGTTATCCACGTTAATCATCTGACCCCGATCACCCAGGGAAACCTAGCGGCAATTATTTTATATTCAACTAGAAAAAAATGATAACATTATTTATATTAAACGGGACTTAATCGCGTATAATTAACTTACTTAATTCCGTTCACGCAAAAATTAAGTTCACATATGAATTGGAATCAGAACGCAGTCTGCTTTTTCTGGATGTTCGAATGGATGGGTCCATGACGCACACTGTTTACAGGAAACCAATACACACAGACAAGTTTCTCAACGCTCTGTCTCACCATCACCCCCGCCACCTAATACAGTCTGTGGTTAACTCCCTGCGGAACAGGACCTTTGTGATCCTGAATTTTTAGAGAGCGAGATGTCGCATATTCAGAAGGTCCTTAGGTGGAATGGGTATAAGTTAGACGGACGGCAACCCAGACGGAAGTCTAGAGGAAAACATCCTGATGTTCCAAGGCAACCAGCTTTTATGCCCTACGTTAAGGGAGTAACGGACAAAGTTGGTACAATACTGCGAAGGTATTCCATTAATACCGTTATCCAAGGTCGTGGGACATCTAAGATCACCAAAGGATGTTATCCCCTTTCAATCACCAGGAGTTTATAAGATTGACTGCAGTTGTGGAAGTTCCTACATTGGCGAGACCAAGCGAACCATCGCGGAAAGGGTCAAGGAACATATTCCGGCTGTCAAACATCGGCAGGTGAATAATTCTAGCATTTGTTGGAGTCAGGACCAAACCACTGGATTGAGCTCCATAAACCGAAAGTCCTGTCTACGGAACGTCATTTCTGCAGTAGAAAAATACGTGAAACCGTTGAAATCAGAAAACATCGTAATTACAACCGGGACGACGGTTTTAAGATTTCATCCTCTCATAAGTAAATGCCAGCGTCAAAAATCATCGTCCGTTATATCACCGGATATTATTAGTGCTGTGTGTCGGCCGGGTGACAACCCTAGTGTACAAGTGGTTAATAAAGACCAAATGCGGGTAGTTCGGAAAACCCGCGCAGCAAGAAGATGTTGATACCCGCTAAAGTCCCGTGACCATGGATGTTGCAACACATCCGAAACGTCGGGAGACCTCAGTGAGGTAAATAAAATAAGTTAATTATACGCGATTAAGTCCCGTTTAGTATAAATAATGTGTGAGAATCGTGAAAGTTTAAATCAATATAAAAATGATAATGTTCGGTTATGGCGCTTCGCCGGACGCTACCGCGTCACGCTCGCTTCGCTCGCTCGGCTCGCGCGCTGTAGGGTCGCAGTTCGCCTAACAACCTAACCGTTTTTTTCCCCTGGGGGATCAGGCTTAATCCCTTACGTTGATAATTGCGTAAACTTGGGGTACAATAAGGACGCAATACAGAAGGCTAAAGAATTGTTACAATTATTTCCTCAGTTCTTTTCTGTGGCCGAGTCAACATTAGCTTAGGCCTTGTTTATTGTTATAGATAGGTCTATATGACACGACATTTTGCATTCCAATATGTTATGAATGTGCTGCGTGCGCTCGCTTCTACGTTCACGGAGATGACTGGAAAATATGAGATTTTTAAATGCGATACCGTAAATAGAAATACAAAATTAATTTTGCGGTATTTAACCTCATCTAAACATTAATAAAAGCAAATATGACTGAGGTTTTTTTCATGAGGGCGTCGATTCTGAGCTCGCAACCGTTTGATATCAAACTTGTGTGAAAAATGTCGTTTCAGATTGCCCTCTAGCTCACGGCTCAAACGGAATTCATGTACCTGCTAATACAGCGAAAATACGGTGTAATTTCACCGTAATGAAGCTTTATTGTATTTACGTACCTACATATTATATGTGGGCTTTGATTTTGTTGGCCTGATAAAATGATTTCGTAGGAAATACATAAATCTTAAAGCCGGCTGTACACATTAGGCCAACGTTGGCGCGTGAGCAGGATGCAGCTATGCAAACGCATGAGAACGAAATCAAGCCCTCTTCCTCTAACGCATAGCTGCATTCTGCTCCGCGCCAACCGTTGGCCCAATGTGTACAGCAGCTATAAGAGGGAAGAATTGATTTGCAGCAGCACGCGACGTCAATAGGGTAGGTTCTTTGATGAAATTTCCATTTCGGGAGAAAACGGTTTCCACTAACTAAATCTTAACAAATCACTTTGATAGTGATGTCGATCGCTAGCATAATATATTCTAGTTTATAGGTTTAGCTTGAAAAAAAAGTTTTTGAGGTTGAATTTATAGCAAATTTTGAATAAAGGAAAACTTTTAAACCTAGTCTTTCATTGTGTCAACAACGTACTAAAAAAATCATTGAGATTGGGAAATATATAGAAGTGTAAAAACTTTTTCTCTTTTTGTATGGACGAGTGCGTAGTACGTAGTAGTACGTGGAAGACGGGCCCGTGACGACACATATGCGTCAGACCGCCGTAGTCGCTTTCCGCTACATACGAGAAAAACCACGGGATCGGCTACGAGCGTAGCGCGTAGCGATTCTGGGCAATGAATGTGTTAATAGCATGACTTGTATTTTGCGAAGAATACACAGCCTGTGAACTGGGAAAGAAAATGGATCAGCTTTCTGATGTCACATCTCTCTTGAACTCTAAACCATATATTTCGTTGTTCGTCAGAATACCTGATTGCTTAAAATTTGCTTAGGGATTTAGTTTATACACTGTCTGGTCCGAAAAACACAACACATTTCGCTTGCATTAATAGGTACGGTAACTCTTCTCATAATTTATTTCTTATTTTAGTACGACGCAATTGAGATAAAATTATCAGCTAATTTTAGCGCGTGACTGCCGGTTGGCATATAAATCATCGTTATCAAAGTTTTTAAGCAGTGCTTAGATATTTCACGTGGTGTCAGATGCAGCGTTGGCAGTTTTGGAAAGTCCTAGTGGGGGCCACAGTATTAGCGGATTTGCGGTCCGTGAGCTCTTTAGAACAGTGTTCGGGTTCGGGTGATCGTTTGTTTTGGCATAAGAACGTGTAAGAGCAAGCGAGAGAGAAATATAGACCCGAAGATTGTTTTTTGTGCTCAAGTAGGTACGTACAAATTGAGATACTGAAAAAATATATATACACCAGCTGGTCGATAACGTAACGCATTGTACGCGCGTCGGGAAGATCACTTAATGTGGAAAGTGCTCGGTAATTTAAGAACATGTTCGCAAACGAACTTCTAAAATAGAAACTTACTTCAGTTCTCGTGCAAATTTCCAGAAACTTCTCGGCGTTATAACACTACAGTATGATGGTTGCGTCTTTATATGGATATACTTATATTTAATGTGATTATACATTGCTAAACAAAACCTAATTTTGTCAGAACATGTCGTGCTTTTACACATAGGTATAAGAGTCCCGAAAATGGTCCACTTAAGTCAAGTAGTTTGTATGGAGAGTTGACTCGAGTCGAACATAACGATATTAATCGACTTCAATCGATTATAATTTAAAGCAACAGAAACTAGTCCCCGACCTATGGTGGATCCCATTCTGAATAAAAGATTTATGTTATTGTTCTTCCATTCATCATTCTCCTAGCGTTGTTCCCGGTTATGCCCCTAAAGGAGCTCGGGGTCCGCTTTGACACCTAATCCCAAGATTTGGCATAGGCGCTAGTTTTACGAAAGCGACTGCCATCTGACCTTCCAACCCAGAGGGGGGGGGGGGGTTATTGTTCTTCCATTATGCAGTTTTAAAATGAGAACCAAACTACATTTGTATGGGGAGTCGAGAGCGTCCAGGCGACCATTAGGATAACATTTTCAGTGCAGTAACTGTCACTAGGCTGTCACGCTGATTTTGTGGCCCGTCTCCTCACTTTCACGCCCTTCGGTCTTGATAAATGTCCTTGCAACGGCGCACGCACCCTCTTCATGTTTTCTAAAAGGCCTCAAGGTCGTTTAAGTGCTCGAGATTTGTGGATGTTCACAACGGACCCGTAAAAGACGAGTCCGTGCCGACGTCGGAACATATAACCGGACTGCGCTGAGAAAAATTGAGAATTTTTACATGCAAAAGATAATAAATCTGTTAAGAGGGAAGAATCCTACTACTGTACTTTTGTACATGGGTACTAGACGACGATGTATATAATATATAGATATAAATACTTAAATACATAGGAAACGTCCATGACTCAGAAACAAATATTCATGCTCATCACACAAATATTTGCCCTTACCGGGATTCGAACCCAGGACCTTCAGCCTCGTAGGCAAACGTCCATGACTCAGAAACAAATATTCATGCTCATCACACAAATATTTGCCCTTACCGGGATTCGAACCCAGGACCTTCAGCCTCGTAGGCAAACGTCCATGACTCAGAAAAAAATATTCATGCTCATCACACAAATATTTGCCCTTACCGGGATTCGAACCCAGGACCTCCAGCCTCGTAGGCAGCTTCACTACCCACTAGGCTAACCGGTCGTCAATGAAAGACTATTAGGTTATTTAGACAATGAGATTTGGTCCGGCTAACTATAAAGTTTATAGGTTTTCCTAGTTTCTAAATTTGCAAAAAAATTAAAACTTATAGGCACCTCAAAAACTTTTTGCCATCGTTGACCAAATCTCATTGTCTAAATGAAATGTAAAATAATTAATTAAAAGGTGATGTTAGCATAAAAGAGATACACAGGTCGTGAAGTTCATCTTTGGAAAGAATTGATTTATTTATGAACGCTTGGATGCGGGCCGGCGCTGTCCAGATAAGTACAGAAAAAACTTTGAGGATTTTTTCTTTATGTCATTAGTTCATCAACAGTGAAGGGGTCAATTTAATACATACATTTTGCATTCCAATTCTAATTCAATGTGTTTCGCGCACTCGCTTCCATTCGCAACGAGCTAGCCGGCGGGTAAGAAATGAAACTGTATAATTGTTAATATACAATACAATATAAGTAATATTAATAATTATTATTATGTAATATTTGGACTTAAGTTTTGTATACTGTATGACTGACAATGTAAATAATGAATAATTATAAAATTCAGTATATAAGTAATAATAAAATAAAGTAGAAATATGTACAGAATAGGTTTCACTTATTCAGTCAGTACGGAGCATGTACTAAAAGGTCACTCCCTGGCCTGAAAAGTAGATACGCGTCCGTAGTCCGAATGGTGAAAACCGTATAGGTTTTAGATAGCCTGGGAGTTCCCGCTGGGCTGGGGTGGACTGGTGCACACCTTCACCTAGGTAGCTTGGAGGCAGCGGCGCAGACGAAAGTATAAGCAGGCAGCCGAGCAGCGGTTTGAAGGAGATTATCCAGGCATAAACGGCTGGAAACAATTTTGAATAAGTGCCAGCACTTGTATATGTATACTTTACAAAATTAACAAGCAGTAGTAATTTCGAGTAATAATAGCAATCATTAACTTTATAACAGACAAATTATATATGGTAAAAGATCAACGAGCAAGCAATAGAAAATTGTCTTTGAAAACAACAAAACGCGGCCGTGAAAATGTACATTTTTCTAGCGGCCGCGCGGCGTAAGTTTTGCCGTGTTACAGCGTGTCGTGTCACAACGAAAACGAAATGATGTTTCAGTATGACATCCAATGTGAAAGTATAAAGCCTGCAACACATCAGCGCGGCCTGTGGTGGCGGTCAATAGTAAATTTGATAGCTAATCACAAGTTTACTATTGACCGCCGCGGTCAGGCCGCGCCATGTCTGTAAGAGGCTTAAATGTGAATATTAGACAGTTCATTATTGTTCGTAATGAACGCTTATAAAATTGAGGTATTTACAGTCAGCTGCAGAAAAGTGTGACCCCCTGCATACAATGTAGGTAGTAGTACCTAGTAACCAGACCTGGGCACAAGACCGTTAATCCGTTAATTAACGAAGTTAATATTTTGAATAACGGATTAACTTTTATGTTAACTTAAAAAAATGTTTACGGACTCTTTAACTTCCGTTAACCTTCCATGAATCCGTTGATCGTTAATAAAGTATATTCTATTTGCTCCCTGGCAGTGCACTTACGGGACTTTATTTTAATTTATAGTTATTATCATCACAAACTCTATTTTTTTCATAGCCTACCTAAATATCCCATACCATTTTTTCAGAGAGGTGACTAATGCAATGACGTATATAAAGTACAACTTCTATGACGAGTTAACGGTTAACGATTAACGTTAACTTCCGTTTAGTCTTCCGAAATGTAACGCATTAACGTTTAACGTAGTTAACTTTTTTACTAACGGATTAACGTTTAACGAAGTTAACTATTTGATTAACGGTGCCCAGCTCTGCTAGTAACAGTAAAGTGACTTAGCAATGTGGTTCAAAAAACGTTTACATGGATACTTTAAAATTGTGTCCGCTTTTTCACCAAATCTCTTCTAATAAACGGCGCGGTAGTTTACGAAGCATGAATTTATTTATGAGCCTATCTGAATAAGCCTTCGGCCGCACGAGCGTCCACATAATAATTCACAAAGCTGAAAGCTTAATGCCCAATTAGAAAGAAACTCTATACGTAATGGCACTCAGGTGGCTTCCAGACAGTGTCACTGGGGATTATGCGAGATTTTACCATTATTTAGACAAGACGACCATATGTGGAAAAAAAACAAAAAGTAAACGTTCTGTCGTATCAGACAGTCAAAGAAAAGGCTCGGAAAAGAGATACTTGGAAAATGCTCTACCGTAATGTACAATTAAATAAAAAAAGATAGCAGAGCCCTGCTCAGCCAGACACAAAAAAAATAAGTTTGTATACGCAGTAAAGATTTCTGTGAGATAATATAAAGTTTAAACCAGCCAAGGGAATTAACCAGTTGACAAATTCATTTTATCGGCGGTGTCACTGAACTAACAAACAAGAAATTTTCAAAAGATAGGTGACATGTATGCGAAATTCGAAGTTTTCTTTTATAATACGTTTTTGTTGTTGGATAAGTTTCATGTGTTCACTAATGATATCATTTTCAACGCAGACGGTGAAAATAAAAGTTGTTTAAAAGTTAAGTATGGGTACCGAGCCTTTCATGGTAGATTCGACTTAACCTATTAAATTAGAATTAACTTGATATTGTACAACGTGCGCTCGTAATGTACTTCCTCTTTTTTCACTAAGAATTATAACATAACTTCTCCGTATCTCGGACATAGAAAAATACGCAAAAACACTCAAGAATGATAAAACTGGGTCAATTTTGGGAATTCTAAAAAGGGCACCCATTTTTATTACTTGGACTTATAGCTTTACTACAACAATATGAGGCATATTTTCTGGTTTCCCATACAACAGAAAAACAACAACGCAATGCCGGCAATTACGATCTTTATTACACAAACAAAATTAGTTAAACTCACCACGCCATATAATCCTTAAAAAACGAGCTGACAATTTGTTATTAACGCCTCGGACGAAGAATCCACTTTCTTATAAAACTTCGACTTATTATCAGCCTCTTCCCAACAGCATACAAAATTCGACGGGGCAAAGAGTAGAACAGAAGAATCAAGGAATGGAACAGTTTATACAGGATGTATCAAAAGTCGGGTGTGAACCGAGCCAGGGCATATTCGGTAGCGCATTGCGATTCCAAATATGCATTGTTTATTTTTTTTTGTTTTTGTAAAAAAAATAACAAAATATATTTTTTTTTTTTTTGTTGACGTTACAGTCTTTGGTTTTGTTGACATTGCTTAAGTATGACAACATTCCACCAGGAAGGTGAAGGGTTTATTTCATTTTCATCCGCTGAGCGCACAGCCTTGTTATGAACACAAATGTTTTTTTGACACGCAGGTGACAGCTTTTACGTTTTTGATGTCAGACACAAGCAATGTCAACAGAAACAAAACTGTAATGTAAACAAAAACAAACTTTTCATTTTAAACAGAAACAAATAAATAACAAAAAAAAAACAATGCATTTTTGGAATCGCAATACGCTACCGAACATGTCCTTGATCGATTTACACCCCACCGTATAGCGCACCACCGCTGCCGATACCGTCGCGTCGCCGCTAGAAGTCGTTGCCGAATCCTCGACGCCGCTTGGCGCATTGCTTGGAGGGCATTTGGCGGTGCGGATTCGGTGCGGTGTCAGTGCGGAGTTGGTGCGGAGTCGGTGTAGCTTCATTAAGCTATCAGTGTCAACCGTCAGTCAAGTCAGTATAGACTGCAGGATCCTTACTGCGCGCCTTCATTTCAATGAGTGCTAGCTACCACATACTGCATCTGGCCATTCTGTTACCCGCTGCCTGCGGACCCAGATAATAACTTACAGCTAAGCCAAACCTTACCGGTACCCGATTTTTGCACTTGAGTGTCCCTTCTCAGTTGTCGCTCTAGGACGGAAAGGAGATAATTGCAGTGTCGCCGTGGGTTAGCGAGCAGACTACTAATAAGGACATATTTGAGTTCGGCCGTTTATTTGTAACACGGACTTGCAAGCCCTTACTTACTTTTACCTTTTTTACCTAAGTTTGCCTTGCTTGAATACTTGTTCAATTTAATCAATTCATAATAGGTTTGAAACGCGATCCAACAGTGATAAGAAATCTAGTAATAATGTGTCTTCCAAAACGATAGGTTAACGGTGTGTTTAGTTGATATGGCAGATACGTCATGACAATTCATACCAATATTATAAATGCAGAAGTAACTATGTCTGTACCTTTGCCCGCTTACACCAGTGAACCGATAAATACTTAGTTTGACTCCCGGGGAGAACATAGCATAGTTTTAATGGGAACACAGACAAAGTCCGAAAAGTTACATTGTCAGAAATAAAAATGATGTATTGTTATTACGGAAATTCAAAATTCCGAACGCCATTGGCCGCTAAACTCAAATTTGGACGCAGATGATTTTTAAACGGAATACATTAATGGGTGGGGTTAGGTTAGTATTATACTAACTCGGCCCCGCAGCGCCGCAGGAGGCCAGACAGGCGGCGAAGGCCTTCGCAGGACGTATGCTGCCGCCATAACGGGGACCTGCGGGTGATGGGTCGGGAGTTCCATCAACCGCCTGGAACAGGTCCCGAGCAGGAAGCCCATGGTGTTCTGGGGTGCCAACAGCGAAGTGGGCAGAGCACCCCACCCTGCCACCTACGTGGGCCCGCAAGGGCAACACTGATAGAGTCCCAGATGTGTGCAATAGCGTTCTCGGGGCCCTGTTTAGAAGCGAGCGGTGGAACACCCCAGGGGTTTTAGTCCGTGAGAGTCGGAAATACGGACTCGCCTTCTCGGGAGAAGTACACTCGTACTCGTATTTCGGCTCGGGAGCCGGGTGGAATGGAAAAAAAAATATTATTATACTGATGGGTCCCAGCGTGGGTGAGGGACAGCTGCTGGCGGAGTCGCGGAAGTGTGCGCAAGCGTTCCCGTGTCTCCCCCAAAGGGCAGCGCGTAGAACACCGTGGGGTTTTAGACGGTAGTCCGGGCGGTTGCCGGGAGTCTGTCATACCCGGCCTGACCCCGTATCATGGTCGGTCTCGTTCTATCGAACGGTGTCAGCCAGTGACGGACGCTCTATCTTGTTACTTATCGTGTGATAAGGCTGAACATGATACGGGGTCTGGTTCCCCAGCCAGGCGGGATGGGTAAAAAAAGCATTTCCCCACAAAAAAAAAGGTTAGAATGTTAAAAAAGCACAAATTCCTCCAGCGGAACATGGGTTTCGGAATTATGAAATTCGGAAAAAATATATGGGCAAAAGCAAGGCTTGTTTAATTTTGACAATTTGTTAAATGGGTCACGGGTTTGGTATATGTTTCAACAGTGATGACGGCAGCGAACGGAAAAACCATAGAAGTCTATTTAGCGCCGCAAAATGGCTCCAACGGAATGGGTGACATTCCCATTATGCGGGGGTGGGGGCGGGGTGTCAAAACGATGCCAGGCAGCCGTTTAGTTCGAACATGCGCATACCGGGTTTTAGGCACGTGTTTGGGCAGAAATTTGTAAGGAGCATTCTATGTTTTTTTCTTCTGTTGGCAATCTCCTGATAACGTGTCAATATGACAGACACGTCATGACGAGGGTATACGACTGTTGAATCTCGCAGTATCGGAGACGCACAACCTATCATGAGAGTGACGCAGGTGTAATGTAAGTATGAATAAATAATCATAATAATATTGATGGGTAGTGACGCTGCCTACCTGGCGGTCCTGGGTATCTTGTAAGGGTTCTTGTTATTATATTCCTCGACTCTAAACCTTTATTATTATTTGTTCCTGAGTCATGGTTGTTTTCTATGTATTTATAGTATTTTTATCGTCGTCTAGTACCCATAGTACAGTACAAGCTTTGCTTAGTTTGGGACTAGGTCGATTAGTGTAAGATATTATATTTGTGGACAACAAATATTAATAAATGTACCTATTTATTATAAGGGCCCGCCCGACCCCAACTTGTCAAAACGAGCGCGCACCACACATTGATATCACAAATCCGAACCAAATTGGTCTCGAGATTGATGTTGCTTATCGCGATCTAGGTACACGTGTAACAAGATATGATCCCGTCCGATTACCATAATGGCCGCCCCATTGACCATAATGGGCCTCGAATGGGGCAATTGCTTCTGATGGAGCCGGAGATGAGCCAGAGACAAGCGGTTGATTGAAGAAACTTTTTTATTTCTATACAGATAGGTAGTTATGCTGTTTATCCTGTTGCATTTGTATTTAAAAATAAATAGGAACTACAATATCTATTTTTTTTTCATATTTCTGCAGTTTCTACACGTGACACTGAAAATAAAATTGCATTTGCTCTGTCTAACCCGCCTGGGGACACATGTGCCAGGCGTGAATTTATGTGAGCTTCCGCCTGCGACTTATTCTGCGCGGAGTCGGGATAAACACTATCCTAAATTTTAAACCAGTCTATGAACTATATTCGTGCAAAATGTCATCCAAATGGGTTGAGCCGTTTAATCAAGATTGAGTAACAAACATCTACACATCCAATCATCTAAACATCCAAACTTTCGCATTTATAATATTAATAGGATTAATAGTTACAAGCACTATATTTTTTCTGTTCGTAGGTATAGGTACTATGCAGAGTATTAGAATTAACTAAATTACGAGTAAAAAACATAAATTCAAGATCACATTAAAATCTGGTCTTGCAATCAATTAAAAAAAGTAAAGATGGCCATCTGGCGTGCCAGGCCAGGCGTTCCGAAGGCGTTCGATTTATATCTAATATCTTTACTTGTAAAATACACCCTATTACATAAAGGGTAAGGTTCAATGTCGAACCAATATAAGTTGTAATACGATTTTAAAAGTTAGAGACATTCTTTATTTAAAATTAACAGTTAAATCTGTCTTCGTCCTTTGGGTATTAAACTATAGATGGATAACGCTCTTAACTTGATTTATGAATATGTGATAAATTAAGAAATTTCAAGGGGTCGGAAAAAAGGCAATTGATATTAGTTTTCTAAATTCGAATTTAAATGTCTGAAAAAGAACTAATAAAATTCAACCTGAATTACAGAACATGGCACAACGATGCATTGTATTTTTATCTTACACGTGAGGTGACCTATCGTGAGGTGACCAAAATGACGTAGTAGGTACTTTGATATTCTAAAAAAGGTTATAAAGAATTTTAAAATTTGTTACTTTGTAAACTCTTTTTTTGTCAGTAGGTTATTATTGAAGATACCTAAAAATTCAAAATTAAACATAAACTTACCTTAAGTGGAAGCAAGTGTGGTGTGGTGTTTAACTTTGCTATAGGGATAAAAACTATCCTATATTTTAAACCAGGCTTTAAACTATATTCGTGCAAAATTGCATTCCAATCAGTTGAGCCGTTTAAGCGTGATTAAGTAACAAACATGTAAACATCAAAACATCTAACCATCCAACCATCCAAGCTTTGGCATTTATAAATTAGCGAGTGCGATAGGATCGATCCATCGACAACCATAAATACCTTCACGCCCGTGTTCCTTTTCCCCCTCTTTCTTCCAGTCGTACAGTTAAGTAGTACCACAAATATAAGTTACATCGGCAATCTTCGTCCACGCCGACGAGTACCGAATGAAATCGAACGTATGACCATTTCAATAAAGACCTTGTTGCACTATATGTAAGGTGCAATATGCAATGACAGGGTGAACTCGTGCTTTACCGCTCATGGCGCCGGACAAAATGGCGGGCGCCGAAGCTGCCGGCATCGCGAGCAAAATTTCGGCCAATGGGCGTTGAAGATTGTACCCGCGCAAACGCGCTGCCTTATGATTGGTTAAAATGTTTTCAAAAAATGCTTTCTGCGCAGGTACATCGTTGTAATTTATATTTACTGTAGGTACACTCTGGTCAGAGTAGCCGTGGTCATGTTTGTGGTGTTCTCGGCGTTGTGCTCCTTGCCAATGGTCGCATTAGCTATGAAGCGCCACTTCAGGCAGTTTGTGGCTTACCGGGAGCACTAGATATATACTATGCTGGCTGGGAAGGGGGCAGAGCACTTTGAATTTAACGTTCAGTGGCTAGCAATTTTAAGTTATATTTACTTTAAACGTAGTAATTGTAGAATATCGAAAAATAACAGTGAGCACATGCAACTAAACGCATTTAAAACACTCCGAAGTTTGTCACGCATAACGTAAGAAAGACAGCGTGGCTAATACTAAATGAATTTCAATTTAACACGTCAAGTCTAATAGAGACTCTCATTATCTGCCATTTCATCTGCGTAGTGTAGTGTCCATGAATCCGTAGCCCAATGGCGTTTCATTATAGGGCGTTTCATTATAGGGTCCGTATATCTTGACTGGGATCTTCCAAAACTTCGACAAATAAAATTCAACTGATGTTCTAAATCACTGACTGTCGGAGACTAGACTGTCTTTAAATGGAAAAGCATCGTTAATAAGGAACATTACTATGGTGCAGGGTGTCCGTTGCACACGGGCGCAGCGGTCCTAGGGAGCGCCGAGCGCCGCCCGCTACCATTCCATTTTGATTAATGTCGCCGCCTACGCGTAGGTAGGTAATGTTCCTTATTGAGTTTATCGATATAGGAACTCCCTACTTGTCATAAAGTTTTGTTTTAAATTCCGATGTCGGAGGGGTGATCACGTAACGTTTCGAACGCGGGTTAGGACAGATTGACTGACATTTTTCTAAATAAAATTTTACATTTAGATCTACCTATATATATCTACAGACAACCTTTCAAAAATATCTATACAGAGACCTTATTGTTACTGACATAAGACACATGTAAAGATAATTTTGAAAGGTAGTCTGTATAGATATTGGAGAACTCGACTGTACCTACAATGCGTTACGTGATCGACCTCCTGGTTACGGGTAATATCAGGACCGGCTTATCCGATTTAAAAAAATATTTCACCTGCGACTAGAATGAACTTTCTGGATGGTTGAAGCCTATATTTTATCCCGCAGGTTTGGCTGCGTTCTTTGCAATTCGCGGGCGAAGCCGCAGTAGGCAGCTAGTTATACCTATATTAGAATACATTTCTGTCAAAAAATTCATTTTTGGTAAGTACAAGCTTTTATTGCCGACTGTACTTTTCTGTATACCATCATCAACTACTCATTGAGACGATTCTAACGCTCCCAAACTCAACGGGGTTACGTCGGTTAAGTACTGAATTCCCATGGCCACCTTCTGTGTCCATCATCAGATCAGCTCGATGGTACCATAATATTGAATTGTCATCCAAACTATACTTATAACCAAAATTTCAGCTCAATCGGTCACCGGGAAGAAGATTTGTCCCATACTAACAGGGCAAGTTAATATAAAGCTTGTAAAAAGACACACTAAGACAATATTTTTGCTCGCGTTTTCGGTCACAAGAAGTGTTCTAGAATGTAATTCTATATTATATCTATATATATCTAGAATCTAGAATTTTTATGGTTTGGCCTTTGTAGTCAAAATGAGTCTACTAATTAGTAACTGCTAGAAAGATTGAGATGTCAAATTATACTAGAAACCAGCCCATGAGCTCGGGCAAAACATTTTGAAAATAGTTGGCAGTATTCTTGGCACGGACGGAAAACAAAACGCACTTTTAATATGCCTCTCTCTCTCTCTCTCCTTGGCAATTATTATTCCCATCTGATGGTGGGGTCTGCCTTCTTCGTTTTCTCTTTCCACTTCGCTCTATTTGACGTGTCTGACTCAGTAACTCCGCAGGAACTAAGGTCTTTTCGGACCACATCTAACCACCTGGTCTTCGGTCTTCCCCTCCTTCGGACCCCCTGCATGTTTAGATTGGCCACTGTGTTTCCGATGTACTCTGGAGGTCTTCTCTTCACGTGTCCAAACCATCGCAGCCTACTCTCTTGCAGCTTGTCGGCGATGTCGCGTACTCCGAGACTACCGCGAACGTACTCGTTGCGTATCTTGTCGAGTCTCGTCACTCCGCACATCCACCGAAGCATCTTCATTTCGGCAACTTGGACGGTATTAACTTGGCGCTGGGTAACTGCCCATGTTTCACTGCCATACGTTAGAACAGGTCTGATCATGCTCTTATATACGAGGCCTTTCAATTTAACAGGCATTCTACGGTCGCAGGTTACGCCAGTCAGCTCCCGCCACTTCAGCCAGGCGGCCGCAATACGATGCTGAATGTTTGCTTCCATATCTCCTGTGGTGTGCAACATGGTACCTAGGTATTTATACTCATCGCATCTCATGACTTGTTGTCCGTCGATTACGAGAGGGTCTTCCAAAGGGCCTGGTTTATTACACACCATGTACTGGGTCTTAGAAACACTCAACATTAGACCACCCATCTGTAGCTGACGCTTCCACTCGTTCAGTGCCTGTTCCAACTCATTCCGAGATGTTGAGCAGATAGCTACATCGTCTGCATAGATAAAGGACCATGGAGCCAGTGTTTGAGCATTCTCAGTGAGTGCATCTATCACCAAACAGAAGAGGTATGGACTTAAGACCGAACCTTGATGCACCCCTTCAGTCACTGCTATTGGTGCAGTCTGCCCCACTGTGGTTCTAATTGTGGACTTGACGTCCTTATACATGTCAGCTATGATGTCGACGTACCTTTCCGGGATATTTTTCTTGCGAAGACTCCACCAGATTGTAGGTCGAGGTACTCGATCGAATGCCTTTTCTATATCTAAAAACGCCATGTACAAAGGATTGTTATTTGCTCGAAACTCCTGTGCTATCATGTTAATTGCAAACATCGGGTCGATCGTAGATAAACCAGGAACGAAGCCATATTGGTTGCTAGACAGAATGCTTTCCGATCTCAAACGGGCATCAATGACTCTTTCGTAGAGCTTCATTGTATGGCTCATCAATTTAATGCCACGGTAATTATTGCATTCATATCTACTACCTTTACCCTTGTAGAGAGGTATGATGGTGCTCAATCTCCAAGCGTCCGGTATTTGTGACGATTCCATGGCTTTGAGGAACAGATGCGTTAAAAGATAAATACCCTTTTCTCCAAGGCATTTCCATACTTCAATAGGGATCCCATCCGGCCCAGGGGATTTCTTATTTGCCATTCTTTTTAGTGCAGCCTTAACTTCTTGTGGTGTTATTAATGGTACAAGACCAAGGTTTTTAGTAACCTCGGGAAGTGAAACAGTTCTTGTAGATGTGTTTAAAAGTTGTTCGTAATAGGCATGCCACGCTCCCAAGACGTCTTTGTCCTTATGTAACATTGTCCCATCTGTGCCTCTAACAACCCTAGTTTTAACTGGGTCTTGTGATGCCTTATTCCGAGCCTTAGATATCTTGTAAATCTCCTTTTGTCCCTCTCTACTTTCGAGTGCTGCATACAGTGCTCCCGTGGCATTTTGTCGCTCAATGGCTACAGCTTTCTTTGCCGCTTTTTTCGCTATTTTATAAGCCTCTCTATCCTCATCTGCTCCAGTGGTCTGCCAAAACTTAAAAGCATCTTTCTTATCTTTGAGAGCTGTCTGGACACTGGCATTCCACCACCACGTTTTTTTAGGTGTTCGTCTACCGGGCTTCGTGCGGCCTAAGATTTTATTTCCCGCCTTCATAATATTCGATACTAACTGTTTCCACATGGTATTCACATCATCCTCCATATTTATGGTCACACTTTCAAATTCTTGTCTGAACTCTTCGGCCTTTTCACCCTTGAGTAACCACCACTTCGTGATTTCAGGCACTCTTTCCGGCTTTGGCGTAGATTTTTGTCGAAAGGTCATGTCCATGACCACAATACGATGCTGAGAAATTGCACATTCGCCAGGAATCACTTTACAATTCATCACTCGACCGATGTTTACTCTGTTTGTTAATATGTAGTCAATCTGCGTGCTATGAGGGCCACTTTTGTAGATGATAAGGTGTTCAGGCGCTTTCTTGAAGAAACTATTGACGATAGCTAAATCGTGAGAAATGGCACTAGCAAGGATGGTTTTACCAGGATCGTTTAAGGTACCATAACCATATCCTCCGTGAACTCGCCCAAATGCGTGACTTTTGGTGCCTATATGGCCGTTAAGATCTGCGCCAACAACACACGTTTCGCCATTCGGTATCTGCTGGAGGATATCATCATACGCCGTCCAGAAGGCCTCTTTCTCGCTGTCTCTGCACCCACTTTGTGGCGCATAAGCTGATAAGATATTCACGGTTTCGCCCTCGACTAGAACCTTTATATACATTATGCGATCACTTACTCGTATCCGTTTAACTTCAATGATGTTATCCAGGTGTTTTTGGCTGACAACTATTGCTACTCCATTTCGTCCTCCAGGGGATCCAGTATACATCATTTTGTATCCCTCGCCAATGTTACGCGCCTTTGACCCACGCCACTTCGTTTCCTGCAAACACGCAAAGTCAACTCTCCTCCTTAGAAATAGTTCCGCGAGTTCTGACGTCCTTCCTGTTAGAGATCCAACATTTAATGTTGCGAAGCGGACTTTCAAGTTTTGTTCTGGGACTAGCGTCTTTGGCCGAGCCCGCCCTTGACTCGGTAGCCCTCGTATACTTGTCGCAGATGTAGGGCGATGTGTCTGCGCGTCGTTTTGCGGCGACGCCCTATTCGTTACACACGCTCTCAAAACTTGACTTTTCATAATGCTCTTCTGGGGTAGGTGGCGGTTTGGGTTTATTATTCCAGTGCCGACGGCCGTCTGACGCACAAAAACCATGAAAGGAAAACCCACGGATTAGATGTAGAGATCCGATACACAGATATTTAGGTCTGCGTGAAGTGTAGTCTGGTTATCCCGCCAGATACTCGGTCGCCAGAGCCTCGTCTGTTGTCTAGCAGGGAGCACCACGGTAGCCGATTTGCTGCCGCCGCCATCCGGCGCGAGCAGGTGAGGTTGACATTTGGGCCGGTACAGATCTTAGTTCCATTCTCCCCTTACTCCCCCCATTCTCCCCTTACTCCCCCCATTCTCCCCTTACTCCCCGCACTTTTAATATGCCATTTTAAAATAATTATATCTCTACTCTGCGCCTTATTATTACATGGTTAAGATTGAGTTTAGAACGGAGGCAACTTGAGATCTTTATTGCGAAGCCTACGGAGTGCTTGTTTTCAGGCTTTATCACCCACTGTCACCGCTTGATACATTGTTGCTTTAAACTATTGAATAGGCGCCTTTATGTCTTCGGGATTTTCGGTCTGTTACTAAAACTAAGTACAGTCGAGGAAATTGAATGTTTAGCACTTTTGGACCTTAACGTCATTCTAATAGAGTTGACATGTGCTAAACATTCAATTTCCTCGACCGTACAATAGGCCTCTATTGTACTTAGTTTATGAAAATATTAAGACTGAGAAACTGGTAAGATAATTGGCCTATTTCTGTCGAGAAACAACGCAGTGTCGACTGCGTCAATAGTTGCCACCTTGCAATCTTAATTCATAGCAATCGGGGTGAAATTAAGCTGTCAATGATCAGGAGTGCGATTTTTGAATCTCACTGGTGATATCAAAGTCACCGGTGACTAAAATTATCACCGATGACTTTTATGTCACCATTTTCCAAGAGCCGTATTTTTGAAAGTCACACGCTGTTTACCAACATGCAGAAATTTTACAATGTCAGTCAGAGACAATCTTCCCGTTACGTTCCTTTTTACGCAGATGTTATAGTGTTGTCCTTGATACCGGTTTTTAGGGTTCCGTAGCCAAATGGCAAAATACGGAACCCTTATGGATTCGTCATGTCTGTCTGTCTGTCCGTCCGTATGTCACAGGCATTTTAATAATAATAAATAATAAATTCGTTTATTTAAAAGGAACAGAACACTAAATAAATTAACCCATGGTCCCACACTAGGCTCAGCCTGTGTCGTGGTGACCGTTTGAAAAACATTAACTGTATACATTTGTTCGGGTAGGTATTCTCTAATTATATTAACAAAACAAATAGAAATGTGTGTTAGTTTGTGACTGTGTGTGTGCGTGTGTGTGTGAGTGTCTGTGTTTGTGTTGTTTGTGCGTGCAACTAAAAATCTAGATCTACTTATACAACATTTTTGATAACTTGTTCAGTTTCAACGTAATTAAGACTGGTTAACCAAACAAATAATTTACGCTTGGCTTCTGGAAGGGATGCGTTCTTGATGTCACATAATTTGTTTATTTTGTTATATATGTATGGATGAAGGTGGCTAGGAAAGCGTTTAAAGAAAGAGGTATTACTGTGCGGTAGTGGAATTTTGTACACCCTTTTGCGCAGCATCTGAGGATATAATTCCGAAGAAATGGTCTTTCGGTGAATCAATAGAGCCACCCGGAGAAACATAAGCTGCCTAATGGTGAGAACACCCCATTCCTTATATAGTGCGGTAGTGGAGAAAAATCGAGGCTTCTTGAGCATAACCTTTAAAATGAAGCGTTGCGCTCTTTCTAAACTTAAGAGATGCGAGCTGGCGGCACCTCCCCATACCGTGATGCAGTACAAGAGTATTGGTTGACAAAGGGAAGTGTACACTAATTTTAAAATATCCTTACCGGCAGAGTTCCTAAGCAGTTTTACAAAATATATTAGTTTTCTAATCCTGGACGACAAATGTTCTATATGAGCCTTGAAATTAAGTTTTTCATCAAGAAAAATCCCTAGGTATTTAATCGAGTGGCAGTTAGAAATGAAAACATTTGTTCTTGAGCTACTCGATGAGGTGTTTGAGGATATTGCGAGGTCTGGACGATAGACTAGAGCTGAGGCAGCAGTCTTGTGGAAACAAAGATATTTTGTTTTGGGAATATTCAACGTTAGTAAGTTCGCAGCTAACCATTTAGATACCTCTGCTAGACCCTTTTCAGTCGCGTCGAAACACTTTTCCCAGGAGGATTCATGGAAAATGAGGGCAGTGTCGTCTGCATAACAGACAACTTCGGCACGACTCGTACAGATGGAAGGCAAATCGTTAATGTATATCAAGAATAAGGTGGGGCCTAGAATGCTTCCCTGGGGAACCCCGAAAGCTACTGCCCTTTGGGAGCTGACCAAGGCACCGAGTTTCAAGCATTGACTACGACTTAACAGGTAGGTTTTGAACCATTGTAATGCAATGCCCCGAACACCAGACAACTCTAGCTTTCTGAGTAAAATCGGAATTGATAATGTGTCGAACGCCTTAGCGAGATCCAGGAAAACACCAGTGACCACCTCACCTTTGTCAAGGTAAGAGGAGAGAGGATTTTACTCGAAAACTATAGTGTATTTGAATACAATTTTGAGGATAGGCGTATTTTGTTTGCCGTTACACACAACAAGGCCTATCGATTGATGTGCCTTGCAATGAAAAAAAAAATTTTGACTTTCAGTTTTATGTATGGAGTGCACTCCTAAAAAATTTTTTTTTAGTAATTGAATTACAAAACTATGTAGCAGTTAATAAAATACACCTATCCTCAAAATTTTATTCAAATACACCTTATAGTTTTCGAGTAAAATGCCTGTGACATACGGACGGACAGACAGTCAGACAGACATGACGAATCTATAAGGGTTCCGTTTTTTGCCATTTGGCTACGGAACCCTAAAAACTGCCTTCCTTAAAGAAAAGGATGTAAGTGCCATAATTTCAGTAACGATACGACCTTTTTAATAGGCACGGAACCCTTCGTTGTGCGTGGTCCGACACGCACTTGGCCTCCTATTTATATTCTCAATAAATCGTCGGAATCACAAATATCACAATCGAGCCCCGCTGCTAATTCTTCCGAAAATCATACTTTGGTACTTTTGGCAGATGTCACAAACGTCAACTGTCAAAAACTGTCAAAAACAATCACATGGTGATTTCAATTACGAGTGGGTAGGGGCACTCGTAAATCGATATCATAGGTATGACAAATGTAAGTCACCGGTGAGTTTCAAAAATACGAACTTTCGGAAATCACTCACATCGGTGAGAATTAGTCACTTGGTGAGATTCAAAAATCGATCCCCAGGCCGAAGTTTTCCTTAAGAATAATAACTAATTAATGGCTGTATTCATAAACGTTCAACGAACCTATTATAGCTAAAACGTTTTAAAAAATGTTTCTTTATCTGTCACTTTGAGATTTAGAGAGAAAGAGACAAAAGACGTTTCATTTATCAGAGGCATTTTAAGTTTTATGAATAAGAAGGTAAGTAGATATGTACTCATAGATCGTTTGTTATTTGCATATGCTTGGTGTTTTAACAAAGATGTAAAATCATGGAAATTTCGATTCGATTTCTGTCATGCCATGCGAAATCGAAAAGTATAGAAATAATGGTAAAAATAATCCCCAAGACAAACAAAACAACACTCAAGCCGGCGCGGCGTTCGTCATTTCCTCTCGGATTCTTTCAGAAAGCTGCCATATTGAGATACAATTTTTGCCGTCTCTTCTGCTCGATTTACACGTATTAAGATGCTGTCAACACCAAAATGCCCTTGAGGATTTTGGATAGCGCGCACGCTGTGTATTTGTATCGGAGTAAACGAGAGCGAGTGTTACTGGGCGGCCCGGTTTTTGAAGATAATAAATAGTACATATTATTGAAATATAAAAAAGGTGGATTATTTGTGACTAGCGGTTTAGGTATGAATATGTTGACTTCGTGTTTTTAATTGTAGACCCATACGTCAAAAAAATAAAGACATAGAACCGTTTAATGTGATTTTAAGACCAATCTTTGCAATTATTTTCTATCGAGCCGATTTCGTCAAATTATGTATCAAGCCCGTCTACGGTCTTTGAAATATGGTGAATATTAACATATATTTTATTTGATGTGCTAGAACAAATAGTTTTTTTAAAAACTGCTTAAATAACATCAAATTCACCAAATTAGGTGTTGTCAGCCTCTTAAGTTAATTTTATATAAAGGATTTTTTTTAATTTAATGCTTTTTTAAGTACATGTGTTTAGTATGGGGTGGCAAGTCCGTTTCAAAATAAGATTGATGAGAACGACAAGTGCTCCGCCAATAACGGGCCATACACAAAGAATAACGTTAATGGAAAATGTCAAAAGCATCGACGGTGCCACGTTCTTTCAACATGGGCCTAAAGTCTTGTCTTGAGATCGTGAGTGACTACTGCACGTCTATCGTGAGACGGCCGCGACATACTCTCGATTTTTCTCGCACTATATACCTCTTGTTCTAAGTGTTCTAATAAGAAAGAGACGGATAGTGCGATAAAAATCGAGAGTATGTCGCAGCCGTCGCATGATAGACGTGCTGGTAAGGTAAAATCGGGAGTAATGTCTGGTGTGTCTAAGTGCCTAATGTGCGGATTTTTGTTTGTCGCTATGTATTGCGTATTTTCACCCTATTCCTAAAAGATAGTGTTAATTTTGCCTGGTAGGTCGCAATCCCATATTTCCAAACGAAGGCTGATATGGTCCGATTTCACTTTCGTACCCATTTCTTCATTGACAATTCGCCACCTTTCCTTAGGTTTGTTACTAGTTACTACTAGAACAATGCCTATTTTTCAATGTGACTTTGGAGGGCTTGGACCGTTGTAGACTTAATTAAGTAGGAGTTCAATACACTCTGTCAATATTGCATTGTCGGGACTTCTTTTTTCGTGGAGATCACTGTTTTATAATTAAGTCACCCAACGGTTGGACTAAAGCAAAGGGGGCGCAGGACTTAGAAAATTTTTGATGGAGTTGGTGTCATTATAACACCTATTTATTATTGTTTTATCGTAAAGATTACGCTAATATAAGCATGTTTTATAGGAACAATTTTTCTCTAAAATCAAAAATGGCCGAGATATTCGCCCTCAAAGATTGATGGTTTTCAAGGGAGCTGGGACATAGAAAAATTTATGGATGTTGGTGTTATTATAACACCTATTTATTATTGCTTTATCGTAAATATTACGCTAAAATAAGCATGTTTTATAGGAACAATTTTTCTCTAAAATCAAAAATCATTATCATAAGACTTGCCACAGAACCGAAGCTGTCAACCCCGATTCCACGTGGTCTTGTCTGCCCTACCCCTAGAGTGTATATAAAAAGCCGGAGGCGCGGAGGGAGAGCAGCCCTCGCCCGCCGTGACAAAGCTCGGGAGCCGTGCGGAGCTGAGCGGCTGAGGCTGGTCGCCGAAGGCGACCAACAAGCCGAAGCTGCGAAGCGGAGTACGGGCGACCGTGCTTTGTCACGCAAGGGCGGAAGGGCTGCACTTCCCGCAGCGCCGGAGCTAAGGCAGTGTCTGACACAATATAAAAAAGACATGAGTGTTATAATAACACCAACATCCATCGAAATTTTTCTGTCCCAGCTTCCTTGAAAACCATCAATCTTTTAGGGCGAATATCTCGGCCATTTTTGATTTTAGAGAAAAAGTTTTTTAATAAAACATGCTTATTTTAGCGTTTTGAATAAAATTTTCCTTAGTATTTTATGATTCCTATACAATTTTCACTTTGGATCAAAAATTTTCTAAGTCCTTACTTTGCGCCCCCTTTGCTTTAGGCGGACCCAGCCAACTCGTCACTCATCCATGACACGGTAACATTGGTCTAGAATTTATATTTCTTAGTTGGAAAGTAGATGTCAATGTATCAGAGTGATGAATTGACATCTACTCTACTCTTTGATGTCAGAATGTTAAATTAGTATTCTCAATCAACGAATATTAAGTAAAAAATTTGTTAATTACTTATCAACTTAATACGTGTAAATCGGGCAGTTCTATATACTTTACCTTCAGTTAATGTACCTATAGGTTACCTTTCTTAATGTTACAAGGGTAAATTCGGGGTCCAGCCCTCGATTGTTTTATGGTCCAACATACAAACCATTCAAGCCATTTTTAATAAGTATGTATACTGAATAGCGAAGAGTTTTTCAGTGTTTCTCTGTTTTGCTTTTATTCATATTAATTTATTATTTAAACTGACTTAAGAGTAATTTACAACAGGCAAAAAAACAACTAATTTTACTACCGCCTTATAGTGTAAAAAGCGTAACATACAGACATAAGCATTACACAAGGTTTCATTGTATTGTACAGTCAGCATCAAAAGTAACTGCGCAATCGAAGACGTCGGAAGCACTTATTCCCTTTTAATAAAGACTTTTGACGTCTTCGTTTGCGCAGTTACTTTTTTTTTTAACATCCTTATCCTTACTAATGTGAAAGTGTGTGTGTTTGTATGTTTGTCCTTCTTTCACGTCGCAACGGAGCGTCGTATTGATGTGATTTTTTGTATGGAGATAGTTTAGAAGCTGGAGAGTGACATAGGCTACTTTTTCCAGCGGGAAAACATCTAATTCCCACGGGAAAATTCAATATGTTACATTTTCCTATAACCACGCGGGCGAAGCCGTGGGCATCAGCTAGTGAATATATAAAATATGTGTACCCTAAATACAACATTTCGCCAAACTGCTGGTTTTGATGCTGCCTGTACAAGAAAAATGGTTTTATTACAATTTTGCAAAAGGAAATAGTCGTGAGTACTCCGAATTTATAGGGACGGTTCGGCTCGTCTTCTATCTTATTAGGGTTCCGTAGTCATCAACAAGGGACCCTTATAGTTTCGCCATGTCCGTCTGTCCGTCTGCGGCTTAGCTCAGTGATCATAACTACTATATCACGCCGACAATATTTAGAGTACCTCCCCTACACGTAAAGTGGGGATGTATTTTTTTCTCTTTAATCCCATGGTGGGTATTGTTAGAAAATTATTATGGGTCTCTAAAAACCATTTTTCAGCTTAGTGATCCGCTTGCGTGATATTGGGCTTTAAAGCCCTATATAATTTAATTTGTTCAAGTAAGTGTCGCCGTCCCCTGCCGGCTAAATGGCGAAATAATTATAACAAACTATTTGGTTTCTGTAAGGTGCAAAGTATATATGAAAAAATAAACATTCAGATTATAAATGATAAATTTGGCCAACTTAAAAATCTAAAAATGAGAAAACGCAGTAAAAACCTAAGAGAACTAGCATACTTATCACCTTACATTTTACCAAACTATAATAATAATATGGCAAATGTACCTCAGATTTCATGTTACCTCATATACTTAACCAACTACCATTGTATATATTAATAAAAATACAAGGAACAGAGAACCCAAACGTATGTAAAAAAATACTTAAAAAACATTAGTAAGGATAATATAATTAATTAAATCTCAACTGATTCTTGCAAATAAGCCTAATTGAGGCATACAGCATAAATTTATATTTTGAATAAATACAAGTAAAAAAAAAAAAAAAACTAATGGGAATGTGAAAAAAATCTTGGTAGGTAGTATAAGTATTAAACGAAATTTAAAAGGAAAACTATCACGGCTAAGCAGGCATAACTGGTTACCGAGTAATAGTCGACCAACTTAATGTGTACTTGGAAAGGCCAATGTTCGTACGAATTCGGCTGACGCAACCGCACCATTTAGTTGATTACAGTGTTTCAAACTATATTTAAAAGTAGGGTCGAGCGCTATTAAAACTCCCATACGTACATACCACTTATTTTGAGCTACCCATAGCAAGGATTTGTTTAAAAATAGTAATAATACAGTCATATCAGAATATTACAAAATTTGCATTCCATGTTTAAGGGTTCTCTAAAATTGCCCAAACTGACCATTTAAAATATATATTTCTAATTGTAGGCCTTCCCCAAAGAGTGCATACTACATACATAAACACTGAATTTTCAGTGCCACTTTATAAAATGGTACCTAAACTTTTAAGTAGCAGTATAAATTATATCGCAACTTGTCTGAAATTCCCCGCAACTCCCGAGATACTCGTATCAAGAACGAACTTTTACGATTAACGCAAACATTTGTGTACAAGGATTACCAAGTTTCACCATAAATACGATGCGCGGAAGACAACTGAAAAACGCCTTTGGAAGTTTTTTTAAATTGAAATTTGGTGGAGATTATTTATCTACTGAAGTTTGATCAAAATTTGAAGACCGATGAAGCTAGTTGCGAAACTGATGGATCACATAGAGATAGACTGTTCGTCTCTGTCGAATTAGAACGCTTAGAAAGAGACGGATAGTCTATGTTGCCGCGACACACCTTGTAACCTCCTTTTTTATGGGGTCACCACCAGCCTCCCAAATCGGTTGGCATAAGACTCTAATTTGATTAAAAAACCTCAGGGCGCCTTGCTACTGGTTATTATTCAAAGAAACACACATTAGGCAGTATAACAAAGAATTTTATTTTATCAAGATAATGTCAAATAGACCTCACTGAGATAGATCACTGAAATAGATAGGTACATAAGTTTTAGACCAGGTACACTAACCTTGTTGTCCAAAAGTTTTACACAAAACACTATACCACCGATTCTTCAGCTGCAGCAAGGAAGCAGATGTACTCCTGGGCTTCAAGATGTGAAGCTGCACCTCAAACCACCCATGCCACGTATGCTCTGGACGTGGGCAACTTGCATTTCACCACCGAAGATCAGGAATTATGTATGTGCGCTGGGAGTAACGTGGACTAAGGACCCCTAATAACAGTTAAACGTGGTTCTGAGATTAAGCTCCACCAGACTGCTAAGTACGAACAAAGGTGAATAATGTCAATATTCACATTATAGGGATTTTCTTCATTTAATATTGAGCTGCTATACTGCCATTTTTATTATTTATGAAAGTAATTAAATTCAATCGGCATGTGCGCCGCGCCTTAAAGCGTTATTTTAATCTCTTCAACGTGGCCGACTTCGCCATCATGAAAGAAGCTTCTCGGAGCTTACGAATGTTAAGTATCAGTGGATGCGAACGAACGCTTGGGAGGCTGGAGTCGAAAAGGAACACCAGCGCACTTCACCAAGGCGGTGTCCAACCTCCGAACTAATTTGACATACGTGACGTATAACTTGCTTGATGTGCGAGTGATGCCCACTATCGGCACAGCTGATAATGACGCGACGAGGTGCACGAGATAACAACTAGGTGGCGTTAAGATGTACTTATCGATATGCAATCATAATCACGCAGGATTATCAAAACAACAAAAATAGTTGTTACAACCCCGCGGGCCGCCCTGCACGCGCCCCTTCGGCCGTCTACAGAACCGGAGTTTCGGAACTGGTTCCGTACGAGGCTTTTAAATTACTTGTATGGAACTGGTTCCCTACGAGGCTTTTTTTTTACTTGTATGAAACTGGTTCCGATCAAGTAATTATTATATTTCATCAGCCGTGTACGGAACTCATGAGTAAAGACACAGCGAGCGGACGCAGAAGCGAAAGGACGACTAAGTTATTTTCATAAAATATTTTGTATGAGTAAACTCTATGTCAGCCTTTGTGTAAAATCCTGGCTGCAATTAGTTCGTAAGTCTTTAAAAAAATAAAATAAGGAGCATGATGTCAATCAATCACTACTGTCATTTGGAGTGTGGCTCATATTTTCCGAAAATCATTTTTTCTTCGTGCCAATTATTCCGTTCCCATAATTTCCCGGTGTAATTTTTCTCCAGTCCCCTATTTTCTTGGTAGTTATTATTCCGTTCATATATTTTCCCAGTGGCTTTTTGCCCCAATATTTTATTTTCCATGGGAATTTTATTCCATTCCCATATTTTCCCAGTGCTCATAAATAATATTATTCAAATGGTATAATAATAATATCTTGTTACCTCTACTTTATTTATACTAGTTTAAGAGAGACTCTACGGCATTTAGCTACACCGAGGTACAAAGACGAGCGAAGCGAGGAGGAGTGTTAGGTGAACTGCGAACTACAGCGCGCGAGCTGAGCGAGCGTAGCGAGCGTGCCGCGGTAGCGGCCTGCGAAGCGCCAGAACCGATTTTTTTTTTTGTAATATTTACATAGGTAAGCACAAAAGTCCAGGTGATTATCTTATATGAGGAAGTGAAGGTTTCGATTCTGGCGCTTCGCCGGCCGCTGCCGCGGCACGCTCGCTACGCTCGCTCAGCTCGCGCGCTGTAGGTCGCAGTTCACCTAACACTCCTCCTCGCTTCGCTCGTCGTCGTACCTCGGTGTAGCTAACTGCCGTAGAGTCTCTCTGAAACTAGTATAAATAAAGTAGAGGTAACCAGATATTATTATGATACCATTTGAATAATATTATTTATGAGCACTGGGAAAATATGGGAATGGAATAAAATTCCCATGGAAAATAAAATAATTGGGCAAAAAGCCACTGGGAAAATATGGGAACGGAATAATAACTACCAAGAAAATAGGGGACTGGAGAAAAATTACACCGGGAAATTATGGGAACGGAATAATTGGCACGAAGAAAAAATGATTTTCGGAAAATATGAGCCACACTCCCCAGTGACACGGCCTTCATGCCAAACCTTTTTCGGTGAACAAGGTCTCACAGTTATATACAAATAAATTAAAAGCCATGTACAGAACCAGTTCCATAAAAGTAAATTAAAAGCCTCGTAGGGAACCAGTTCCATACAAGTAATTTAAAAGCCTCGTACGGAACCAGTTCCGAAACTCCGGTTCTGTAGACGGCCGAAGGGGCACGCGCACGGCTATCACAAGACGGCGCGCGAGCTCTCTCGATTTTTCTCGCTCTATCCGTCTCTCTCTTATTAGAAAACTTAGAAAGAGAGGTATAGAGCCAGAAAAATCGAGAGAGCTCGCGCGCCTAGGGTTTGCAATATTCGTCCAATTTCAGTATCCGAATAATACGAATTCTTCAATTTCTAATATTCGAATAAAACGAATATTTTTGAAAATAAAACAAAATAGTGATTTAAGTTGTGTAATTATTGTTACAATTCAAAAAAATCAACTTGGAAAATGGTGACATAAAAGTCATCGGTGATAATTTTAGTCACCGGTGACTTTGATATCACCAGTGAGATTCAAAAATCGCACTCCAGTTTAGGCTTTTGTGTAACAATCGATTAGGTTTTGAAAATTGATTTTTGTTTGGCGAACTGGGGCAAATATTTTATATGTAAGTTTTAATTTATTTATTTTATAACTAGTTTTAGATATAGTTATAATAAGTTTTGTGTATTTTTTTTAGTTTAACATGTTCCTATGTTTGTTTTAATTAAATTTTGTTAATATATCCTACTTAAAAAAACGAAACAAACACTCATAAATATGTGTTCAGCAATTCAGTCCTTACTCGTTAAAAAATACTCAAATTGAATAAATATCGAGTAATCTGCTCAAAGCAACTGGGATTAATTTGACTCAATATTAGTTTTAAGCCTTTCTTTTACTCTAGGGTAAGGCTTGGCAGTCTTAATAAGACTTAGTAAAGTAAGATTAACAGGAATTAACTTAAACTTGTCTTTTTCGCGTTTTATCTATAGCTGACAGTTGTACACGCATTTCTCTCGAGAAGTACAGTCAGTGTAAAAATATGAGTGCATACAACTTACTCATAAATATGCCCATTAACTCTTATGTCAGCGGATTAAGGTTTTAGTACTTATTTATGAGAGGATAAACTTAGTAACAGTCTCGACAAACTAGGTAATAATAAAAAGTTTTAGTGTGAGTGAGTAGGTATCCACCAGACACGTTACGTGCGACGCTGTGTTTTCATATAATTGAAACTAGCTGTAAAGCAGTGAGGTGAGGTGTCAAATATACAGGGTGTATGGCGGACCGTGTGCCAAACGACTGGGGTGGGTAGAAAGAAACCTGTATCTTTATCATAGTGTCAGCCTGGCAGCACGGTTAATATTTGTATGCAAGTATACATATTCGCAATATTTCTGCAGGTTAGCACAAGATGGCGCGCGAGCTCTCTCGAGCTCTTGAGCACTATATCTGTCTCACTCTTATTAGAAAACTAATAAATATTCTCCGCGATAAACGAACTCCAGACCGTCACTGTACAGAAACAGCCTTTGGAAACTCGCTTATAATGAAAAAATGTACGGGGACGAAGTCCCATTGCAGCCAACCTAACAAAACACAGAATAGATGGACCTAATGGTGGTACCTACTACACTTGGGAATGCGTGTCCGCGTATTTGCTTCATTTGGCCAAATATGACCATGTGTGGAGGATAGATTTGCCATATTTGTACGAATAGCCAAACACACAAATAGACAAACACTCGTATCCGCCCGCCTGTCGGTTTTTGTCACACATCAAAGGACCGAGGATGCAAATGTTGCAAATATTTGCGTTCACCGTCTACTCTTGGCGGTTGGCTCACTCAGCTCAGTTGTGTGAGCAACGGCAACAAGTCAAGGATTCAAGATGGAATGTACAAAATGATGTCGTGATGCGATTTTTAGAATTGTACCAAATGAATAGGTGTATTTGGGACCCAAAATGCTCTCGATATATTGCTGCAAACATTTGATATATTTTCTGTTGCTGTCCCAAGTGTGGATGTCGTGTTTGTGATGTTTGGACTTCAACGAATATTTAGACAAACACGGCGAATACGCTACGCGAACACGCATTCCCAAGTGTAGTGCCACCATCATATATACTCTAATACAGAATATATTATATTGGCAATATTTTCTTTACGTTGGACACAAGAGAATCTTAAAAAAAATGTATGAAGTTCCGCCTCTTAAAACGTAGGTACCTAAACTGCATCCATAAATAAGAGTCTTAAAATGTAAACAAACCACTTACCGGTAGAAAAATACACATTCCTGGTGTAATCACACGCAATAACAAGTAGGCAATTGTTGTAACATCTAGGTAATCACGTGCAACACCATTATTTCTATAATAATATGTCAATTTTATCGTAAAACACTTATTTTTTTGCAGAAAACCGAGATCGCTGTAACCTCAAACCTACAACTGACATTTTAAATGCTCTGTATTGTCTTTGGTGGATAGGGATAGGATGTTCTTTCACATCGATAAAAACTCGATGGCAGAGTAGTCTTTGGTCGAGGCAGTGATGTTGAGCTAGTAAACAAATATTAAGTATTCCGGTGCGCCAAATTTCTAAAAAAAATCATTGTTTGCCGAAACATATTGTTGCAGACATGTCAGAGGCAAATGGCTGAAAATCAAAAAAAAATGTACATAGTTAAGGGCCTTAATCTAATCTACGCTTAATTAACTTACTCTGGCTAACTTAAATGGTAATTTTTTTATTGTAAATGGTCATGTTTTCAATTCTGTCCGGTTATCTAGCAAAAAAAGCATTTTCAATGAGATTACTAGAAAACTGCACACAGAAAAAAACAACGCTACGCTCTGACAGCAACCGTATTGTGCCTTCTCTTTCACACTTAGAAAATTTTAATTATGCTGTCCTGCTGTCATAGTGAACGGAGTGCAGCCTTGGAACGAACTACATGTAATCTTTCGTTGCGATCTGTTTGGTTGCCAAAGATAACTTAATTATTTTGTTGAATATTGTATGCAACACCATGTTTGTTTTGTGTTTAGTATTGCTTAAAATCTCATTGAAAATACTTTTAGTTTTTACCCACCTACAATAATATTCTACAATAATTATATTGCACAATTTTAATTAACCCTACCGGGCACACGGACGACAATAAAATTTATCAATAAAATTGACTAATCACTTATGTCAATATTCCCGTGAAAGCAACATGTCTGGTAAATTAAATTTTTAAGTTAGTTTTTTGTTTACATTGTAGGAAATTTCTATTGAAAGATGGTTTATAACCCTATACTCAATAAATTATTCACGTTTTTTATCATTTATCATCGTAATTCATCATTTCCGCTATAGTAATGTTGCCGACATCGACATTATTCGACATACACCACATCACTATAGTAGTCTATGGTTATCCATTCCGCCATATTTGTTTACCTTTTAAGACTCTTATTTATGGATGCAGTTTAGTGGTTATATTCTCTTTGTACAGAAACGGAATTGGACAGGGAAGCCTGGTGGTCTTTATAGTCGGAGGCCGAGGTCGACTTTGGGCCGCAGCACCACATAGTAATTTAGTATAAATAGAATTCATTTACTGTAGATATTTTTGACCTTAAATTACATATGAATCAAGTGCTTGTGGACACGAAAAATAAGTGGTGAAATCCGCCAGAGATTTCAATTTATACACTTTTTATTTCTGACATTTATGAAAAAATAATGAATTGACAGAACTTTTGTAACTTCGTTAACGAACAATATGCTTAAAAAAACAACGGATAGATTGCCGTAGAATAAACAAGGCCTCTATTCCAGTTCAACGCTTTTGCATACGATTTGCATTTCAATATGTTGTACACGTTCATTCTGACGGGTGAACTCAGCGCGCGTGCGATACATATACATTGGAAAACCGAAACAGATGCGAAGCGGTGAATAAAAATAGACCGCAGACTCAGCATTTTTTTTAATAAAGTATAAACACGACTTTCGGGCGTGTTTTATTTGCCGAGTTGATTGGAGCGCGAACGCAAAACACCCACAAACTTGTGGAGCAAAAATTAAGTCGACCTTTGGGACACTTGCACAGATTGGAAAAGAAAATATATGTCCCCCGTTTCTGAACGTAGACTGTGATTAAGTCTGTTGACTGTGATAAGCACGACAGTGCTTTGTGCGTTATCTTGTATCCAACTTTGAATATTTACTCCAGGCAAAATACGGTTTTGAAAAACATTAATTTATAATAGCGTTTTTTTTGTTGATTTCATTTGAAAATGTTATTCTAAGATGATTTAGTCAAGAATCCGACAAACTTTCCACCCGGAAGTAATTATGTAGATTTAAATGAAGCATGCATTATCTTTTTTTGTACGATTTATCTTGAATATTATAGAGCAAATGTAAATAAACCAAAATAAAGACAAAAACATTTATTAATATTTTTACTGATTTTTTAGAAGCCAGTTAACTTATCATTTTTTCGATGTCTGAAATTTTGTCGGATTATGTCGCTGGGTAACTATTTAATTGATAATATATCCGTTATACATAAAAAATAAGCTATTATAAATTATTTCCAAAATTGACATTTTTTCCATACAAGTTGTCAGTTCATTGCCTGGAATAATTACAAAGATGTTGTTGCGTTACGTCTGACACTCAAGTCACATTGTATTTTTTGGATTAGTAGTTAGTTGACTAATATACTATTTATGAACTGACTAACGTACACTAAACATAATATAAAATGTAACTAAACTATAGTATAATATCCCATGTAAAATTATTTCTAATTTTATCAATAATCTTAATCTCAATATCTTTTAAGTAAGTCCGAAGAGGTTTCAGAAAAGTTTAAATATTCTGTTCGCATTGATGAATGTCAAAATATTTGGTACACATTCACCTAAAATCCTAAAATCATTTTCAATTTACACGCCTGATCGTAAAATCCACGGTACAGTTCCCGGCAAACAACTTGAACATGCGGGACGAAGGGGGGGGTAGCTCGCACGTACAATTCGCCTTTGTACTGGCAAGGGCAAGGTCATGTGCTCCAGTTGTTTGCCGGGAATTATAAATCCTTTCGAAAGTCTGCGTAACCGTCCTAGTGTAAGCTGCGTAAAAATTGGGGTGACCAAACGATTAGTTTGTATTGGGTTGTTTATGAACTGTATAGCTACTTCAGTTTGTTTTTCTGAGGCCTCACAGTCACAACCGCGATGATAAACGCCGAAGACAGGGTGTCTTGGAAGCAACTGGTGACAGAAGTAGCCAAAAGGTTTAATGCTACATTTACACGCTTGCGGTGGCTTGGCAAGCGTCCGCAAGCTCCAAGCCTTCACAAACGCTTGGATGGCATTTACACGCTTGCGAGTGCGTTAGTGTGGTCCGAATAGGCAAGCATGGCAGACGTGGAAGTTGTGTCGGCTAATTTGGATCCCATATGCAGAATTCGCTTTGGTATGCCTCGAGAAAGGCCAAGGTTTGGTCGTTTGACCATACAGCACTCATGGTCGATACGCGGTTACATAAAGGCCGTATAAATATTGTCCTTGAATTTTCTATTGAATAATTGTAATTGTTATTAAAATTTTAATTGTTATTTTAATTTGCTGACTAATTTTATTTCAACCTAAGTAACATAGGTTGTATTGTACCTATGTATCAAATGTATATTTGAAATTGTGTACTTATTGACCTGTAAAAACATTTTTACCAATAAATAAATCTGAATCTGAATAAAAGGCCTTATGTCAATATACTTCTATCGCAAAAGTACTTCTTTGGCGCGCCGGTTCCTCTGACACGTTAGCTTGGCGCGTGCAATACATGAAATCAAATTGAAATGCGATAGATAAGTCGCAGGTTGCCCCCATATGATAAATCCTAGAATACTCTAGAACTTCTCTATTTACTCAAAATCCTAGAATGTCGTGAAAAAATCACGAAAACAAAAAATATTTAATTAAATAATTTGTTTCGTGATAAGGGTATTTAAGATAACTTCGCTTCCTATTTTGCTCAGGTAATTTATAAAATTTGTAATAGTTGTTTTAATTTTCATAATGGTTGCGGCTGATATTTCAATCACATTCACAACACTAAACACGCGCCAACGTGTAAATACGTCGCAACTGTCGCAAGCGCTTGCCCAAGCTTCCTTTGATCTGTGTTCAAAAACCGACACTAGTCCAGATCGGGCCAAGCTCTCTCAAGCTCACGCAAGCCAAGCCAAACACCCCCGTTTACACGCTTGCGCTTGTGGAGGCTTTGCCAAGCCACCGCAAGCGTGTAAACGCATCATAAGACGGACACGACCTTCAGGATACGGGTGTACACTCGAAAATAATTAATACTCCAAAAGAAAGGAGGCAAAAAATATGCCTACTTACGAAAATCCCATTCAGATGTCTCAAATATTGACCCTAGTCTCACCAGATGGTAAGCGACGGACGACAGAGCCAAAGATGAAGCTCAGTGGTTCAGTAATCGCCTATTAATTCCCTCGGTGCCTGAATCAGATAAACGTATTGATCGTTGTCCTATTCCTACATGTAAAACCATATTTGCGCGACGAAATTTCAATTACACTGCCCCTTTAATATACAATAAAAGATTATAAAGCTATCAAATCCTTCTCTAACCACTCCTTTAAAAAGACAGTACGGGCCTGGTTGAGTGATATGAGCTATGATGAGACTGAAAAACTTCTAGGTCGGGGTTTATCCTGCGGGGTCTCATAAGTAATGTCTCAGATCTTAAGATACTCGTAAGTCTTTTCTACTATATAGTCCACCTCATCGATTTCGATGACGGCAACCCTAGCAATTACGGATTTGCCCTATTGTGAGCTCTGATATGGCTGGCTAGGCCAAATTTACTCTTAAAAACTCTATTACATGGGGGACAGTAGAGTTGGCCAGTTGAGTTATAGGTGTACGCGTAGGAAGGTTTAGGCCTCTCCTTTCGCAATTGGCGTTTTATGTCTAAGGTGGTTAAGCGGTTTTGTTCAAAGGATTTAACCTTACTAAAGATACTCATACACACGCACGCAAACACACACACCCTCACGCACACAAACACACACACAAGCGCACACGACTCACACACACGCGCACGCACACTAGTGTACACACGCATAGTTCTCTTGAACATGATACCACTTACTCTTATTGGCCTTCATAAATTGTTATAAAACGTGTAATGTAAATGTGACCCAAGTTACGAGGGTTCAAAAAAACGACGAACAGCTTCGAGAAAAGGTAGGTAGTGCCCTTGCGTTGCGCTTCGCTTGGCTCGTCTTGGCGGGGGCACTACCGTGCCCCCAGATACCTAGTTACTTCATTACCATTATTATAAGTCTGGATGTTCTTATCACCAATCTCTGACCATGTAATTGGGCTTTCACTGGGGGCTGCAACACAGTGCAAACTAACGCAGTCGCCAGGGCTCCAAACTGTACCATGTATTATATTTAGGAACAATAAAGATTTTTATTAGTATTATTTATTATGTCTTTCCCGCTCACGGGACAATAATGTCCCGGACCTTTGGGAGGCGTGCGTGGAGCTAGGTACCTACAAAGTACCAACTGAGCCAACACGTAGAGGCCCTTTTGACAATTTAATGAAATGCAAGGAGTACACCGAGCGGATGCTGTCCCTGCCCGTGTCATGGGACGCACACAGAGACAGCACCCGCTGGGGTGTATAGGGTCTATTGATGGTTGATGGAATCTAAATGAAACGGGTTATTGGGTTAAAATGATGGATTAGTGGCTGGGCTATTGGATGAAACATCGGACGCCTGCCTGATAAAACTGTCTAACTTTTTATCTCTGGCAGACGGTGACTCGCCAACTGCTAGATGGGCCCCTATTAATAGCGACATTAAAAAATGGCCTAAGGGCAACACCGGTCAGAGAGCTGGGGGGTAGAGAGGTGGCACTGGACTTTAAACTTATAGCCAACTCGCCACTTAGGTGTCCACATCAACCCTCGAGCAACAGCTCTTGCGACTCCACTCTGGACGGCCAGTAAAGGCAGGGGGCCTGTCCAACCATCCACCCGGTCGGCTCAACCTGACCACAGGACACCCCCAGGAGTACTCAGGTACGTAGGGTCACTACTCCCTACTTATTATTACTGATGTTGATAGCTTTAGGAGTGAAGTGATTAACATAATGAGACACATATTTCCTCAGTTCATTTTATTTGTTCAAGTTGACACACACACACAGTTGTTCAACTAAGTCGACTAATTCGAAAATCATTCGATTATTAGTAAGCTAATCTAATGTGCCCGAATAGAACTTGACGTTGATATTAGTCGCTAATCTAGACTAGTAGTGACAGGTGACAGTGACATTAGTTACAACTAATTAGTTGTCGTCATTTGATTATTAGCATTAGTATACAACTAATTTCCAATTCGAATATTGACATTAGTAATCGCTAATTATTCGAATAGGCAAATCATTCGAAGTCGCGCATCACTATGTTCAACGAACGAGCGAAGCGAACGTAGTTCTCATTTTCAGCTTGCGCCGAAATTCTTTCGAATGTCCGGCTCTCCGGTTGTTCTCTTCTACAGGTCGCAATACTCAACCGATTCTCGTGAAATTTTGTCATCAGGTTCGATATATTATGCCGATATTTTTGTCAATTCAGTTATATAAAACGTCTTAAAAACGCTTTTTTTTTAAACCGACACGCGACGTCTGCACCTCACATACCCCCCCTATAAGTATAAGTAGTCTTATAGTTTCGTAGAAATACTCGTACGTAGCAAGAAAAATATGTTTTTTATCAATGATTTATAAGTTACTATGTATATGTACGAACGCAGTAAAGGATATGATCCATTAAGACAATTACTGGATACCGATATCTAGCAGACATCTTGTAACGTGAGACCAATTAAAGGATAACTCACACTGCACCGTGGCGCGCCGACGCTGTAGTATTATAATTATAACCTAGTCCACATAGCACATCCCGTGTATCATCATCATCATATCAGCCGAAAGACGTCCACTGCCGGACATAGGCCCCCCCAAAGAGTGCCACAATGACCGGTCCTGCGCCACCCTCATCCAGCGGACCCCCGGGACCTTTACCAGGTCATCATTCCACCTTGTAGGGGCCCACCGACACGGCGCCTACATCTGTAATCGGGTAGGAATCGGTAAGCGTCATTTGGTGGTTAAGGCGCCGTAGGTTCATGGTCTTCTCTCCCTCTCACTGAGCATAAGCGTGAGCGAGATGGAAGTGCGTGCTCGGAAGCGCGGATATCATGTTTTTTAATTTTATTTTTTTGGCCGTTTAAATAAATAAAAATGTAAACACTGATTTCCTTTAAACATGATATTGCCGATTTTTGGAAGCAATTTTAATATTTATAGCTTTTGTGCATAATTTGTTACGAATATTTAAAGTGTATTTTTGTGTGTTTTAGACCTATGTTCGTGATTTTTTTCTATCGAGCGAAACTTGCTTAATCATGTTTCGAAGCACTGATTTCCCTGCAGAAAAGCCTCAAAATTACTATTCGTATTTTTTTGAAACCATATTATTATAAACAGACGCATTATATTGTTTCAAAAACTCTGTCCGCTTAACTTCGCTGAACCTACGGCGCCTTAACCGAGATGTTGCTGTTGTCGCTCAGACTTACTTGTCTGCTCTGCCAGTATTTAGTTAACGCGGAAGTGGGGCGGTTAGCATGCAGTACCTACTGCATTCGTACCGCACCGCTTCTCTCTTCCCGCGAAAATAGGGTCCACTCATTTAATTAAATGTAGGTTAGGCGCACAGTAAATCTGTACTGACTTGACTGACAGTTGACATACTGAGCATACTGATACCGCACCGAATCCTCTCCTAATTACACTTACTTAATCATTCTTCACTCACACTCATTGTAAACAGACATAAATAAATAAAGTTCTCTTCACAGTTGTCTTTTGACCGTTACGAGTCCTTACGCCCACATAAGCAGAAGCGGAAGCGTATTTTGCAAAATGCTTCCTTTTTCATTCAAGATTACGACGTAATTCTATTAATATTTATTCAAAAACTGATAACGTAATTAAATAATCATTTCTTTACCTCTTAATAATTTTTTAAATAAAAATTTCGGCGCGCGACGTCTGTGCAGCGTGATTTATACGTCTTTAAAAAAAATGTACATTTACGGCATCGTATAGGTCCAATAGTTATGATTATTTTTTATGGGTTAACATAAAGTTATAATTTGGTATCATATTATTTTTAGGGCAAAATAATAGTACAATTTGAGGTAAAAAAATATAGTGTAATCCGGTTTTCACCAAAAAAATTTAGAAAACTCGGAAGGTATGTTAACAACGTTTTAAATTGAATCTTTGATTTTCAATCATGTCAGCCCCTCGTAAAAGATTTGGTGATGTGAATTGTAATCATTCATGTACCTATTGATTCTTATTTACTGCAAAATTGAGAACCGAAACGACACTTCTCACTGCAAAATTTGAAAAAGACTCCCAAGAAAACTCATTTATTTTAGGTTTAGAAACAGAAAATGAAAATTTGAACCATGTTAGCCCCTAGTTTAAGAAATAATTATTTCAGTTATCAGTTTTTGAATAAATACTAATAGTTACGTCGTAAACTTGAATGAAAAAGCAAGCATTTTGCAAAATACGCTCGTTTTAGGCGTAAGGACCCGTAATTGTTAATTAGAAGTTTTTTCTTTTTATATTTTCAGTTTCCAAAAATTGCGTAGAAGTTTACATAATTATTTGTTTATTGAAAAGACATTACTTTTTTGGGTTCATTCAGTTGTTTGTTTATTTTTTCTAGTACTGAGAAAAATCCGCCCTAAAATCCGGATTTAATCCGAAGTCCGGATTTGAGAAAGTATTTCCGGATTTGCAATCCCTATCACCGACACGATTGAAATGCTGACTGAATCAGAGACTAAATTTAGAACAGTGTAATCAGGAGCCTCCTTCCTATCCTAAGCATTCTAATTAGGATGACTAAATTTAGGAAAGTGTAATAAGGGCTTTAACCATTGACTCACTCGTCGCGCGCGAGCCAGCTGGCTGCATGATAATTGTTTTGCTTATCTTTCGGACGAGCGTTTGTTGAAGCTAATAATGACAGTAGAAATGTCCTAAACCTGCACGGTTAGCACAAGACAGCGTGCGAACTCTCTCACACTATCCGTCTCTTTCTAAGTTTTCTTATAAGAGAGAGACGGATAGTGCGAGAAAGCTCGCGCACCGGCTTGTGCTAAGTGCTGTGTTACTCGCACTGCGTAAATTAGAAAGAGAGTGGTAGATTTTCTCGGGTCGCGTCGCAACGCGGCGTCAACTGTGCTAGCACCATTGTTCCCAATTTTTAGGGTTCCGTATTCGACTAGGAACCCTTATAGTTTCGCTTTGTCTGTTCGTCCGTCCGCGGATAATCTCGGTAACCGTTAGCACTAGAAAGCTGAAATTTGGTACTAATATGTATATCAATCACGCCGCCAGTGGTAAAACAAAAAGGTTTTTTTTGTTTTTATTAGGGTACCTCCCTTATACGTAACGTGGGGTGTTTTTTTTTTTCATTTCAACCCTAACGTGTGATATATTGTTGGATAGGTATTTAAAATCATTTTTTGATAATGTTAATATTTTCGGAGATAATCGCTCCAGAAGTAAAAAAAAATGTGTCCCCCCCCCCCTCTAACTTTTGAACCATAAGTTTTAAAAATATGAAAAAAATCTCAAAAGTAGAACTTTATAAAAAAATTCTAGGAAAATTATTTTGAACTTGATAGGTTGAATAGTTTTTGAAAAAAAATACAAAAACTACGGAACCCTACACTGAGCGTGGCCCGACACGCCCTTGGCCGGTTTTTTATGGATGTCACCGATTGTCAGCCACGCCACAGAATAGATAATAGTACAAGTACAGAAGGGACACCCCTTTGATCTTTACAAAAGCCGCTTTTTTCTCAGCCAAAACATTATGATTTATGGCTCTCTGACGTCGTCGACTCCAGCGCAAGCCAAACGGAACGTTAAGGCTGTGTACGAACGGTGAAAATGAATTGGCCCACTCGCCGCGTCGCCGATAGTGAGGGCTGACAAGGACTAAAATATAATAATAATGTATTGCCCATTTATTGCTTGCATTCAATATAGATAGCAATACGAGTAAATGTATATTCTTCATTCATACATTATATCATTATTTATCTCTAACATAATGAATCTCACAATTTGGACGAATTGAATACACCAAGACCGCCAGGCCACATTTTCAATCAATCAATCAATCAAATCATTTATTTCGAGTAACAAAACTCATAATACATTTTTTCAATTAAGTTCATTAGGCTCAAGTTTATTAGCTTTTCTGCAACCCACAGTAGTAATGCAAAATCTTGATGCTTTCATTAAAAAAAAAAGTTCAATAAAATAAAATAATGCAACGAATGCGTTACGTTACCATGCAACGCAACGAATAGAAAAGCGCGTGATTCGTATTTTTATCATTTTTTCTGCAACCCGCTGCGAGACAATATCGTCTCGCTGTCTTTTTATTCATTTCAATTGCATCAATGAAACACAAACATACGAATGCGGCACGTTCACTTGCGATATATTTACGTAAGCGTGTGCGCGCGAAGCAGCATGCGCGTGCGGTCCGATGCACAGCGTGGCAGCCACTGAATAGACCCCAATATTGGGGTTCCGGCATGTACTTGTAGCGATGAACGTAAATCGCGGAGTGTCCTGCGCCTGTCCACGCGCACGGACTCAGCGAGTATTGAGAATTAGCGACCGAGCCCGCGCCGGCGCTCATGCCGGACTCTGCTCAGTGTATAGTGAGTCATCCTTAACTCATACACGTAAACACAATTAATATGGCGCGCGTCAAGGCGCTTAAGTAGTTGATCGAGAGGCTATTATTGCTTAACTCGCGCGCCTATTTACTTGGGTCTTGCTGTACCTACGTACATAGGTCACTGTTGTCCTTGATACCACTGTACTTGTACTATAATTACATGCCAGCCAACAAAGAGATTTAAGGTGACTTGATGTGCAAAATCATAAGTCAGGGAGTCTATTTGACTTGACGTATTGATACGATGCTAGTATCATGTTTTTTGGCACACATTTCTTAAACACCACGTCGGTGGACAGCGTACGTTCTGACTGATGGTCAGCAAACTCCATAGCCATGCTGATGAGTCACGTTACAAGCGCGTAGTACCTAGCGTCTCTTTAACTACAAGTTGTTACATAAATGAAAAAAGTACCTACTTATTATATTAATAATAAATCCTTTATTTAAGACTACGGGAGTCTACAGTGGCCTTAATACATACTTATCCTAGGTCAGCTATCTTATAAATTATATTAGGTATCTAAATTAAAATACACTGGTGGGAGCAAGTTCATTGTATCAACCAAGCAAATGTTTAGTTGACACAATAAAGATTATTATAAAGATCAGATTTAGGGTTTATTATTGCCGATACCCATTACCTTTGCAAAGGACTGTCGTGTCTGTAGGCCAACATTCGTAGTATGGTGTTGGTTATTCCTATTAACCCTGGAGTACTCGCTACTCGGTAGATTAGATAAGATAAGAGTATTTTATTTCATTTTGAACATTTACATGTCATTTCATAAACTTAGAAAAAAAATCCATGTTGATTCACAAAAAGATCGTCAGAGTGTATAAGAATAACAAACAATAATAAATAATAGTCAATAAAAATATATTAAAAATGTTACTCTATGCAGATGATACAAAAATTTTCAGAATAATAAATTCGATAGACGATTGTAATATGTTGCAAGAGGATTTAATACATTTTGAGACATACTGTATAGAGACAGTATGTCTCAAAATGTATTACTAAGACAATAAATTATTTTGAAATCTAGATAAATGTTTCATAATAAATTTCTCCAAGAAAAAACATAAAATCAATTTTCATTATAGCCTATGTAATAATCAACTAAATAGGGTAACATAAATACGCGATCTTGGTGTGCTAATGGACTAGGAACTTTCTTTCAAACCTCATTTGGACCTAATTATAAAAAAGGATACAAACAACTGGGCTTCATTCTACGCGTAGGGAAATTTTTCAAAAATCCTTTCACTTGTAAAATTCTGTATAATAGTTTTGTTCGCAGTAATCTCGAATTCGCTTGTACAGTCTGGAAACCCTATCATAATATTCACATCGAGAGAGTGGAAAGGATACAAAAACAAATTGTTAAAGCCCTTAATTTCAGAACTGGCTATGAGTACACTAGTTACACTGATTCACTAACCACCATAAATTACAAACACTCCGTGCCCGCAGAGATTGTTTAGATTCCTTTTTATTATATAAAATCATATCTAATATGTTGGATGTCCCCTCACTATTACATCAAATCAATTTAAGAGTACCTCGTAGACGTCAGCGCCAATGTCAAAAGAAATTCTTATTTTCGATTCCTCGCAATCGAACTTGTTATGCACAAAATATGCTATTTATAAGACGTGCATGTAAACTGTTTAACCAGGATGAAAGACTTAAAGACATTGATCTGTTAAATACTTAATGATAAATGGTACAATGTCAATTATTAATTACATTGACAGAAGTCAAAAAATAATAAGTATGCAATAGTCATAATAATATAATAATGTCATCTTAAACCTAAAATATACTTGTCATTTTGAAATACAATTTCAATTCAGTCTTTGTTCGTTGTATTCCTTTACGGAATACAGCGATTTTGATAATAAAAGTTCTTTTAGTCGGCGCTCAAATATGTTGTTTGGTTTGAGGTCTCATTTTTAATTGTGGCGTGTAGGCGCTCGTACATCGAGACGGGCCTATTACGCGCGGGCTCCTGTCGAGCAGCGCGAGTCGCCGCGACACAGGCATTAATCGCGACACAGGTAAAAATACCACATGGTAGTTAATTTTTATCGTAACTTTTTTTATCGCCTTCGCCCCTTGGGGTTCTTAGTACCTTCAAATGGATACATAATGCACTGTACCGCTCCTTGCTGGTCAGTTCGCGCCCAGCGTTTGGTGGCAGGGGAGATTTAAGGTGGTTCGCTTTCCATACAAAACGTTATTTGACATTCACAGGCTAACGGCGTGATTTTTTAAGAAACTTATGTAACTAACTTTCATAAATTGGCTTTCCATTGCGAAATTCCCCCTTTCCTTGAATAAACTTGTATAAACCAGAATAATTTGAGAAAAATGGTTTTCCCAAAGTATGACGTCACAAACTAGTATCCGTAGTAGCACTAATACCAGTGGCTATCGAAAACACTCATTACGTTACTAGGGTTATTTCACCCGGTAGCGAGTATCCGTTGTTGTGAATACCTAGCGAGAATCGCCGGGTTAAGTAAACAAGAATATAAAAATTGTATTGAACACTAGGTATATGTCTAGTTAAACTGAAAGAATTATTAATCGAAAGTTCTCAACATAACATACCCATCTGGCCGAAGGGTGTTTTCCGACGATTCCGAGGTCGGAACATGCGCCGCGTCGCCGTCCTAATGTGTTATTTATAAGTTTTGTATATGTATATTGATATGTATGTTTGTCTGTAAGGTATTTGTAAATATGGGCCTTGTTGCCTGAGATAAATGAATAAATAACCCACGATATCCGACAATTGGCCGGCAGTGACTTGCCTCAATTCATCACCGAATTGTCAACTGATGCGGTCAAAGGTCGGCCGCTAGGTACGGGGCACGGTCTGTTTACACTAGTATCGATATTTACATACATATGTGACTTATGGGAGCATGGTCGATATATATTTTTATATCAGGGGCCGTAGACAAGGTTACAATCGACAAGCGCTAACGCCAATAGAAACTAATAAAATGTATGCGAATGACAGATGCCGACGAAACACGTTTCGTTAACATCTGTCATTCCCCATACATTTTATTAGTTTCTATTGACGTTAGCGCTTGTCGATTATAACCTTGTCTAGGCCCCCTGTACAGTACACCCGACGCAGCTGAATGGCTCAACACCCTGAATGTTGACAATCGAATTGCCTATTTTAAATGTATGCCATACGATTAAATAATAATTACAGTACAGAGTTATGGTATATCACACACACGAACGAAGATTTTTGCTCTCGGATAGCCTAATTTAGGACTAATCATATTATGTTTTATAAATATTTTAATCGCATAACGTATCTACTTGGAGTAATGGAAGTCCGGGGCTACCTGATATGGATATATTTTTTACTTAGGTACTATGTAACCCTAAGCGAAATGTGCACGAAAATGGGTCGATTGCGTACATTCATACTCGTACTCGAATTATTTAAAATGTGTTATTTCTAGAAGGAACGACAATAGCAGTGTTTGCTCGTAATGACGTCGAATAAAAATCACATTATACATCTGTAGGAGGATATGAAGTAAATAGATTTTGGTTCTTCCTTTTAATATGTTTAATGATTTGTAGTTCACAAAACAAGATGTTAATTTAATGAGTTACACAGAGATAATTCGTTGCACTCGCGCGAATGCGTACCGTCCGAATGACATAATGGCCGCCGTTCGCCAGCGAGCGAGAGAGCGTGAGAGAGCGACAGAGAGAGGAAGAACGGCGCACACGGCGCATGGACAAGGCGAGTTAAAGTTGCTTTTAGGAATAATGTTAGGCCGCGGGTATACATCGAAATTACCGTTACAAAATTAAGTCACCATGTTATCTACTTAGATCAACTTACAAGATCTCATTTATTTTACACGACCATATTTCTTCATTATGATATTCTACTGAAACAATAAACGACTGACATTTACTTGTATAAATAAATCCTTCAAAAGTTACGTAGGTACCAAATACCTATACGAGAATTATCTCTACTCATTTTCCTTTTAATGAATAACTTCTTACTCATCGTCACGCGAAACATAAATTAGGGCATCTTTAATTACGACCAATCATGACATAATCATCTATCACGTCTGCTAAACAATATAACTTTATCGACATTTGTTTGCGGGACATACCTACGCCAATACGCTGCCGGCCGGTTACCGGCAAAGTAGAACGTACATGCATTATCGAATCGTCTGTGCGCGCGACAACACTGGCGGTTTGCTCAAATTAAAAAATAACTTTTATTTGGCGATTTTAAAAGTTTCGTTTGACTTGGTGAATTTGATTCGATATTTGAATTTAAGTAATACCAGTAGTAGCAAATATTGATCATGTTTAGTGGCGTGTGATTTTTTTTTTTTTATAATAAATTATAAAAAAAAAATTGTGAGGTTTTGTTTTTTTTTGTTCAAAATGGCAAAATCTACTTGTTTGTTCCGACAATGCATGTAAGTAGTTGTTTTAATCAATTACTATATGGTTAATATTTTTAAGTTACCAGACAAACGCTTTTTTTTATTAGTATTTACCTACTAATAAAATAAATCTTTTCGTATTATTTTTAATTATTTATCAGCCGAACGTAAAAAAATATTTATCATTTACTATGAATATTTATTGTAAGACACAGGCTGAGCTTAAAAAACAAATGAACACGGTATCTATCTCGCCTAGGTTAGTGTACCTAATTAGGAGATAAGGTGAAAATACCATGCAACACTCATCCATTTTTATGGAGTACCAAAATGACATGGTAATTAATGTAATTATCTCCGTCACGCTCCTGTGACACGAATTAGGTACTTAATAATTAGTTGAATCGTTGCCACCTACGTCATATTCTTACAAATTACAGAAATATAATTGAATCATGCCAAAAATACATATATACTTAACCAAAACATACTCTCCCATGACCATGACACAGACCAACTAAAAAAACGCACCGACGCGCAAATTCAACCGGTAGTTTGCAAGGTCCCAAAACTCCAACACTTCCTGTTTACACGCAGTCCATTGAACCCATCACACGACATCCTTGCCGTCCTCAATCAACTCACGCAGCAATGTATACAGCGAGTTATTATGTCACAACATTCTGTTCCTGCGGCCTTGAACTTGGTACCTAAGAACTGCGTATAAAGTTTCGCATTCATTATCCAGACCACATTCTTACCGCGCAGATGGCACTTGGCATACCAGAACGTCCAAAGAACCTCATGGTACGATTCTAAATTACACCATACGGATATTGTATAGGGTTTATATTGCAATGGCAGCGATAGCAGTAAGGATGCAACATCGACCGGTTTAAATAAAAACAAAAGGTTGCACCCACGTATACTTGGAAGGAGTTAACATTAGCACAAACAATTGATATCGGAACGTAACGGCACGTAGGTATGTCACTTGAGAGGTTTTGTCATCCGACGTCCAGAACGAGGTTCTTAATGCGTTACAACCGATATAGGTAGTATAGTATTTGCTACTAAGTATTGGTATTCTGGAATAAAAACTATCCTATGTCATCTCCCGGGACTCAAACTATCTCTACTTATACCAAATTTCATCTAAATCGGTTCAGCGATTTAAGCGTGAAGGGGTAACAGACAGACAGACAGACAGACACACTTTCGCATTTATAATATTAGTATGGAAGTATGGATTAGTATCGATGGGGCACTCAACTAGTGACAGAAAAAAGTTGCTTTAACCCAAAGACAAATGAGTACAAACGAATTAGCAAGTTAGATAACATAATTAATTAATTGGTTTCATAATTAATATTTCTTGCGTCTTATTATTATTAATCTGCTTTACAGAAGAACTTTCTGGAAGTCTTGCTTTAATCCCGCAATTCCCGCAAAGCATATTAAGCATACATCTTCCAAAAGTACACGTTTTAGTAACAGATGAACGAAAACTTACACAGATAAAGTGACATTATAGTACATTGTTTAACGAGGGGCGTAAGTGGAATATTGCGAACAAGAGTCTATCAAGAGGCTTTTGATGACTCGAGTTTGCAATATTCTTACGCCCGTGTTATACACAATGTTTTTCATCACATTTGCGAGGAAACAAATACATTTTAGATGAAATTAATACAAATCGTAATAAAAACTTCAACATGTCAGTCGTCCATTTTGTTGAATTTGACGTGAGGCGCGTACGGCAAAGACCCTTCGGTATACAGTCACGATTTGAAAACACTTAAAAACATTTTACATAGACACTAAATAACTACATATTAAATCTGTAAATAATTCAGTTAAACATGTTTAAGTAGTTTTTTAAGTTTAAATATATTTATAAATACGCTTTCAGACATCGTATTTGATATAAAACCTCTTTGCTTTGTAACTGCCGCATGAGTGACAGATACAATTTAAGAAAAAAACCATTACGCCCGTGGGCGTAACACAGGCTATTACAGCTCTGTATGTATGTCTGCGCATTATGAAGTCCTTTTCGAGCAAGTGTGATGAAAATGAATGACCATTTAGGATGCTCATTCACTACAATTGTTGCCTCCTATTCAGCGCAAGAACCTCAAGCTTCAGAACTTTTCTGCAGTCTGACAACTCTACTGTTAGGATAATTTCACATATAACTTTTCGCTTTTTTTTTAAGAAAACCATATGAAAAAATGATAAGCTAGTACAGAATACAAACGATAAACTATGTTTCTTTTCCTACAGAATCCCTCGCCAATCTCGTCAGGTGAGCTCCACCTCAGCCCGCCGCACGTCGACGTCGCCGCAGCGTCGCTCGGCCACCGCACCAGCGTTAGTCACTTCGCTCAAACCCTTCAGCGAGATCCCGGGACCATTGGCACTGCCTATGTTGAGGCATTCCGCGCATGTTCTACCAAGGATAGGTAAGACAAAAGGATTATCGTTGAGTCGCTCTGTCGTTAGTGACCTCGCTGAAATCCAGGGCCACTTCCGATGATGAGGCATTCAACGCACGTTCTACCCATAGGTAAAATTTTGCTTGCAGAAGTCTCGCTCAGTCAAAGCGTTGTAATGACCTCGCTCAAACCACTGGCACTGCAGATGTTGAGGCATTCGGCGTCTGTTCTACCGAGGATAGGTTAGACAGTATAGGATTGGTTTTATCGTTGTGTCACTCGGCTCGGCCGCCGCACTGGCGTTAGCGACGTCGCTCAAACCCTTCAACGAGATCCCGGAACACTGGCACTGCCCTTGACGAGGCATTCAGCGAATGTTCTACCGGGTATAGGTAAAACTTACCTTGCAGATGTCTTGCTCGGTCACAGCGATATGCGATACCGATATCACTCAAACTTTCTTTCTTGACTTGCCTAATATATTGAGGTATTCGGCGCACGTTCTATCGAGGATAGGTTCTTACCTATCGTTAGGGTTATATAAGTCGCTCCGCCGCACCGGCATTAGCAACATAGCTGAAATCCTTCAACGAGATCCCCAGGCCTCTGGCACTGCCGATGTTGAGGCATTCAGCGTATGTTCTACCGAGGATCCAGATGTCTCGCTTGTGACCTCAGCGATATACTGATATGTAATACCGACTTCGCTCAAAATCTTCTTCACTTACACTCACCAGTAGAAATCAAGTGTATTTAAGTAGGGACTAACACCGACCTGATTGGATCGCATCGGCTGTCGCCGCTTTGAATTGAAACCGAGTGCCCCCCCATTCAAGTATTATGTAACTAATGTCTGCCACGCTCTAGGGCAGCCGGCGCCGGCGGGGCAGTCGCGTATAGTCAATTCGTAGGTATTATTATTATTTATTTATTCAGAAAGCCAACAGCGATACAAAGTATGTAACTCATGCTATAATGCACAGTAGTATGGCAAATTATATGTTTACTTAGATAACTTGATATGTGACAGTTGAACGGACTACCATAATATACTCGTAAGTGAAAGAGAGAAAAAAATAATTAAATTAAGTACAATTGTTTTTTTTTTCGGTTAATAGACATGGTAAAAGATGAAAGCATACTAAGCATGTCAATTCGGTTACCGTAAATGATAATTTCTTGCTATAGTTTTTCCTATTGACAATATTATCGTATTAATCTCAGAATGAAATAAATACGGATTTAGTTACTTAAGTACAAATCTATAACATTTTATATACTATTAATTTGTAACCATGGTGACCGCTTACAAAAGGCGGGTTGTGCGCCTGTTTGCCTCCGACGTGGTCTAATAGGGGTCCTGTCACTTGACCTACTAACTTTTACCCTAATGTTTCATTAGACCTAATGTTGTACTGCAAACCTAATACGTTCTTCGAAACAGTGAACTTTTCCGGTTTTCTTTGAATATCATCAAATAGAAGTCATTAGGTTAGGTTGAGTTTGTTTTGCAATAATCGTATATAGTTAACTATTTAAGAAAAAACTCATTAAGTCTAATGAAACATTAGGTCACATAATGCATTTAGGGCTAAATTAGTTAGGTCTAATAGTCTAGAGAGAACCGGTATTATTGTTAACTTTAAGACAGTTCTAAGATGGATCATGCTCACCCAAAAGATAGCAGTTAACTCTTACCTTGAAGCCATCGAGGTTGTATGAATCGGCAATTATGATTCCGGAAATACAGACACCGGCCGGAAGAGAATTTCAGAATAAGGCGAATCGAAAAACAATTTTTATACTCGTCGACTATAATCGTTAAATTAGAAGTGGTGTGATGTGATAACTTTTCTTTTCAAAGGTAAACTTAAAAAGTTAAAATAAAAACTAAGAAAATGAGTAGTGACAGTGACGAAACATCTTTAACTCCTCAAGAAATAACTAATATGGCAGAGGAAGCCACACTTACCTTGCTACCTGAAAAGTCAAAGAGCCTTTACAATAGTCGAACTAGACAATATAGTACCTACTTACGACATTTAGTTTTCTTATATACTCGTATTAATGACTTAAATCTGCGCCGGTCGGGGTGACTAGAGGGGTGCCCCAAGGTTCAATTTTGGGACCGCTATTGTTTATTTTATACAGCGCTGACATTATCAACTGCATACAATTTTGTAAATACCAGCTATACGCTGATGACTTGCAGATATATCTTTCTTTTCATCAAGAAGATACCGTTTCAGCAGTCGAGATGCTAAACGAAGACTTAAAACGATTATCCGAATGGTCTGCTTCCAACTCTTTGGTGCTTAATCCTAAGAAGTCCAAATACATTGTTCTTGGGTCTTTAAAACAAACCAATAACATAATTGCTAAGTGTCCAAATATTATCATTCAGGATACTATAGTAGATAGAGTCGATGAAGCACGTAATCTCGGTCTATTGTTGGACACCAACTTACGCTTCGAAAGTCACGTGGCAGAAACGGTTCGGAATTGTTTCTACCGTCTGAAAATTTTATACAATATTAGGAATTTTCTTACTGTCGATCTTCGAATAAGACTCTGTGAGGCACTTATTTTGTCCAAACCAAACTATTGTCTGACTGCTTATGGGCCATGTCTACTTAAACGAACACAACGTCTCATTCAAAGGGTACAAAATGCTTGCGCCAGGTTTTGTTTTCAGATTCCCCCCCGAAGTCACGTTACACCTTTCCTGAATAACGCAAACCTCTTAAAGATGTCTGCCCGCCAAGACCTTATGTTCGCATGTTTACTTTTTGATACGATAAACACAAAAACCCCGACTTATTTATATCAGAAGCTCACTTGGTGCTCAAACGGTAACCGTCCTGTCAGAGGTTCGCGAGCGGTCATACTGCAGTTCCCCCGACATCGGTCGGCGGCTTTTAAAGGGAGTTTTCGGTATCGGGCCACCAAATGTTGGAATAATATACCGCCACCAATTCGAGAAATAAAGAATAAGAATAATTTCAAACTAAAATATCGAATGCATCTTTTAATAAAACAAAAACAGAATCCTTAAACTCTGCTTACTCCCATTCACCCTATAAAATAAAATAAAATAAAAGTAATATGAAAAATAAAGATATATGTAATGAAAAATAAATAGGCCTTTCTAGAACAAAAATAAATTAATAAGTCGTATACTTACATCATTCTTACGCACTCACTCATGACATATATTATATAGACACTCGCACACGCAAGCGCGCGCGCACACACACACACACTCACGCGCATAGCATTGTACTGGTTGTGAATTTTAGGGAGGGTCCTGGCAGAATATCAGCGATGTGGCTCCTGCCGCATCATCATGCTGAGTCAGCGCCCATTCTTTGCCACGACACATGGCTCACTTATTGTACTTGTAGTTTTTATTTGCCGTTTTTAGTATGTTAGTTCTTAAGTTGCATGTTCTCCTGTTCTTTTTATGCCATGTATATTGTGGGTATGAATAAAGTTTTTATCTATCTATCTATCTATCTAAATTATTAATTTAATGAACTCGTACAAAAAGTATTGTTCACAATAGTGTCATAATCAAGCTTTTTAATCACGTAAAAAGCTCTCTATTATAACACGATTGTGAAAAATACTATTAATCGCGAGGAACGGAACTCAACTACATCACCACAGCATCCTCCTGGCGTTATTCCCGCGGTTGTGCCCCTAAAGGAGCCCGGGGATTCGCTTTGACTACTTTCTAATTTGAAACTAGACCTTATTGGGATTAGACCAGTTTCCTCATAGTCCAGGCAATGAACTGACAACTTGTATGGAAAAAATGACAATTTTGGAAATAATTTATAATAGCTTATTTTTTATGTGTAACGGATATATTATCAATTAAATAGTTACCCAGCGACAAAATCCGACAAAATTTCAGACATCGAAAAAATGATAAGTTAACTGGCTTCTAAAAAGTCAGTAAAAATATTAATAAATGTTTTTGTCTTTATTTTGGTTCATTTACATTTGCTCTATAATATTCAAGATAAATCGTACAAAAAAAGATAATGCATGCTTCATTCAAATCTACATAATTACTTCCGGGTGGAAAGTTTGTCGGATTCTTGACTAAATCATCTTAGAATAACATTTTCAAATGAAATCAACAAAAAAAATGCTATTATAAATTAATGTTTTTCAAAACCGTATTTTGCCTGGAGTATCACGATGCTTTCCTTCACCGAACGGAACTCAACTACATGGGGATAGAAATTCCCGTCTAGTAGTCCGATAAAGAACAGTCGAAGGGTGTAATAAAGACTAGGTTATGAAGCTTCTCGGCACACTTACCAAAATACATATAAGTATGACAAGTACAAAGGGCATAGAATGCTTACGGCGTTAAGTCCGCCTTTTGTGTGATATGAGTGAGTTCTTCTTTTATGTAATGAAGATTAAATAAATCAATATACGCCAGGCAAAATACGGTTTTGAAAAACATTAATTTATAATAGCGTTTTTTTGTTGATCTCATTTTAAAATGTTATTCTAAGATGATTAATTCGAGAATCCGACAAACTTTCCACCCGGAAGTAATTATGTAGATTTAAATGAAGCATGCATTGTCTTTTTTGTACGATTTATCTTGAATATTATAGAGCAAATGGAAATAAACCAAAATAAAGACAAAAATATCTATTAATATTTTTTCTGACTTTTTAGAAGCTAGTTTTAGTTTATCGTTTTTTTGATGTCTGAAATTTTGTCGGATTTTGTCGCTGGATAACTATTTAATTGATAATATATCCGTTACACATTAAAAATAAGCTATTATATTATAAACTAGCTTCTGCCTGCGACTCCGTCCGCGTGGAAATCGTTTATATCGCAGCTGCAAACAAACTTCAACCCCCCATTTCATCCCCTTAGGGGGTGATTTCCAGGATGAAAACTATCCTATGTCCTTCCCCGGGATTCAAACTATCTCCATACCAAATTTCATCGCAATCGGTTCAGCGGTTTAAGCGTGAAGAGGTAACAGACAGACAGACAGACAGACAGACACACTTTCGCATTTATAATATTAGTATGGATTATTTCCAAATTTGACTTTTTTTCCATACGAGTTGTCAGTTCATTGACTGGACTAATATACTTATATGTATTTAAAATTAGCAAATATAGCTCGCCAGAGCTCCTGAAGATGGACTGAATTAATAGTGTGGGACCAGAGGGGTAGTCAGTAATCACTTAACGTTTCGTACGCGCGTTAGGACAGTTTAACTGTCATTTTTCTATATAAAACTTGTCATTTAAGTCTACCTAACGCGCGTAAAATGCGTTGCGTGATTATCCCGCCGCATTCGTCTCAGGCTGTCAAAACAACGAATCATCAAATCAAGGGCAGCGCGCTTCCCAGCAGAATTACAATTCTTGTGGTGTCGCAAGCAGTGCCTACACACTAGTTCACTACACTAGTTCTTAAGTAAATATATTGTTACTAACAAATTATGGATTAATTTTGTATTAAGCAGTTACGCTGCTAACGAAATTATACATTTTTAAATAAAGGAAAAATTCAAAAATTTAATGCTCCGAGCCGGATACACGCCTCCCTAAGGCGTTGTAGGAAGGAACTGATTGAAGAATTTGGTGCCCGAACCGGATTGTTCCGATAGCTCAGTTGGTTAGTAGCGACGGGCCATGAATGCCTGTGGTCGCCGGTTCGAATCCGGCTCGGAGCTTTAAATTTTTAAATTTTTCCTTTATTTAAAAATTATGGATTAATTTAAAGTCCGAAATAAATGATTTTTGAATTTTTTGAATTTTTGATAGGCGACGGGGTCTTCTTATCAGCAGGCAGGAATAAGAAAAAAGACCGGGTTGCACTCCGGGAGTGCCGGCAGAAGTAAAAACTCAAACATTGTAACAGTTTTTCGATCAGGCCACGTGACATCTTACGGTGTCACCCTAAAAATGAATTTGGCGCAAATTTATAAATAACTTGCTTCTGCCCGCGACTCCGTCCGCGTGGAACTCGTTTATATCGCAGCTCCATACAAACTTTCACCCGCCCCCCCCATTTCATCCCCTCAGGGGATGATTTCCGGGCTAAAAACTATCCTATGTCCTTCCCCGGGACTCAAACTATCTCTATACCAAAATTCATCTAAATCGGTTCAGCGGTTTAAGCGTGAAGAGGTAACAGACAGACAGACACATTTTCGCATTTATAATTATGAATTACTAGCTTCTGCCCGCGACTCCGTCCGCGTGGAAATCGTTTATATCGCAGCTCCATACAAACTTCAACCCCCCTTTTTCATCCCCTTAGGGGGTGATTTCCAGGATGAAAACTATCCTATGTCCTTCCCCGGGATTCAAACTATCTCCATACCAAATTTCATCGCAATCGGTTCAGCGGTTTAAGCGTGAAGAGGTAACAGACAGACAGACAGACAGACAGACACACTTTCGCATTTATAATATTAGTATGGATTTAGGCGGACGGGCCGCGGCCGCGTTGGGCGCGACGGGCCGGCTCGCCCGCCGCCGCTCGGCGGCGGCGAACAAAATACCAATTTGTTTTTGCCATTGCCAAATATTTTTCAGCTTTATCTCTTTCGGAATAACTTCCAAATTCGAACTATTCGAATTTGCAAGAACAGCGGACGGCGGCGGTGAACAAAATATCAATTTGTTTTTGCCGTTGGTAAATATTTTTCAAAGCTTTATCTCTTTAAGCATAACGTCCAAATTCGAACTATTCGAATTTGCTCAATAGCAAAACGGTGAAGGACGCGTGAACAAAATTACAAATATTTATTTGCAGAATATGCTATTGCAAAAAGTGTTTAGCGGCTTTATTTATACTCTTACGAATAGCGTTCAGTTTTGAATGAAGTCGAATCGGCTAGCAGCAAAATATAAAAGTTTGTGACGTCCTTCACATCTGACGTCACAAAAATCTGTCGCGTATTTAACAATTTTTCCCCATCCCAAAAAGTGCTCAGCGCCGCTAAAGAAGTTTTCACTTCAATAATTTAAACTTATTATTATTTAGTGTGATATTTTCCGAGTATTTTCGTAGTTTTTGTTTGTGGGTCATGTAAGAATAAAGTTTTTACCGTTTTGATGTGAGCCGATGTCGATGCCGTGTCGATGTGAACCCTGAGACTCATTCGTAAAGTTGTGCAATGCTGCGCTGGCATTCGGTGGAAACCAGAGTTTAATGTATGTGATAAAATTCTACTACATACAGCTGCCAGCCTAGCCTGTCCACTGAGATTCCTGTCTAAATATAGAAACTAACTGGACAGACGGTGACAGATGGTAAATATAAGACAAACTGGTAAAGCAGCTTTCTATAATGCGATAGGGTTTAGTTGCCTGTATCAGTCCTTATGTGTATCTTACTTTGGGAAGAGGGGGGGGGGGGGGGAATTTTTATCCACGGGTAAATAATATTAGATATAGCCTGTCCCGACGCGGACCCGCCTGCCAATCCCTGCTCGCAGAGGCAATGGGACGAGCCGCGCTGTCAGCTAGTACGGAAAAACCTTTTAGATACGTCAACTAGTTCGGCAGACCGTGCTCGCCTCCTTGCGACTGTGAGTGGGAGTCGGGTTAATGGCTGCAGGCGCTACCCTCTCCAAACATAGGTACTTTTCTAGATAACACCACCTTCCGCCTGGCAGCTAGCTTGCGTTTGGGGGCATTAACAAATCAGCCACATCGCTGTCAATGCGGCGCCATGGTAGACATACTGGGCCACCATGGCCTATCTTGTATCCGGAGCGCTGGTAGGATCTCCCGCCACGCCAGTATTAACGATGTTATCCGTCGGGCCCTTTTCAGTACGAGAGTGCCGGCAGTCCTCGATCCCAGCGGGCTGGCCAGGGACGACGGCAAGAGGCCTGACGGAATGACGCTGGTGCCTTGGAGCATGGGTCAGCCGCTAATTTGGGATGCTACTTGCGTTGACACTCTGGCACCGTCCCATGTTCCAAGCACCAGTGCCACCGCTAGCGCTGCATCATCCTCGGCCGAAAGCCTCAAGCGCCGCAAATATGCCGTCCTAGGAAACAGCTACATGTTTGCGGCGTTTGGGGTTGAAACCTTGTGGCCATGGGGGCCAAGTGCGCGTCGGCTATATAAAGATTTGGTGACGCGCTTAATAGAAGCCTCGGGCGACCAGAGGGCTGGCCACTATTTCGCTCAGCGTATTAGTATCGCTATACTGCGAGGAAACACGGCCAGCCTTCTGGGTATGCCCGTTGACGGCGATTTATGCCATTTTTTTACTTATAGGTTAAGTTTTATTATGTTTGTTTTTATTCATTGTCTTTAATAAATTAATATAGTGTTATATTAGATTAACATGCTTTTTCACAAAATTATGGCCAAATCATAGACAATAATATTTAACGAGATTTTACGAACGCTGCAAAGTTGTGCGGTAGCCCGTCATTTGTTTTCGCGCCACTGCCGCAGCGTCCAACACATTTACACTAGAAACACATATTTTAAATAATATATATATATATACACCTATATATTTTTTTTAAATAATGGACGCCCGGGGCATCGTGCTACCGGGAGTTTTGTCGCCAGTTTAATAAACATAGCATAGCTGAGATTCCGGTAAAAACTCAGCACGTAAGCTGGACAAAAATAGGATAACCTTCTCCCCTACCTGCCGTAGAAGGCGACTAAAGGGGTTCATCGGAGTCGCCGTGTTCCTGGCGGGGGCCGGGGCCCTCGCCTCCCCAGGGAAGGCGAGGAGCATCTTTTCCACCCTAGGACGAGCCAAATGTGGCGAGGCGCGAAGGGGGCTCCAGTGCGTTCTGAATGTCCTCCGCGTGACGGTGCAGATGCAGGCGGCCGTGGAGTTTTTAATAAATAATAAATAAATGACTTATTCAATTCAATTCAATAACGTCGTGCCCGAACCCAAGCCGTATTTCTAACTGACTAGCTATAGGCCTTTATGATGGAGGAGTTCCGGCTATAAGTTGTATTTTTCCGGCGGTTTCGAAGCCGGTTAATTGACTCCCAAAATAAATGCCGCGCGTCGCCGTGTTATTATGTTATTTAAGTTTTGTATGTATACTGTATATAGGTAGGTATAGGTCTGTAAGGTATGTTGTCTGATGCAAATAAACATAATATATAATTAATTGCAGGCAATTTCCACCACACCGTCGGGCTGGGCCTGCTAGAAGGGCTTCGCTCCCGCTACGGGCCCCTCGTGCGACTGGCGAAGGCCTCCCGCTCGCGCGCGGCGCTCTACGTGTTCGAGCCCCGGCTGATGAGAGAGGTAACTAACACAAGAATTGCAACCACACGTCGGGCTAGGCCCGCTAGAGGGGCTTCGCTCCCGCTACGGGCCCCTCGTGCGACTGGCGAAGGCCTCCCGCTCGCGTGCGGCGCTCTACGTGTTCGAGCCCCGGCTGATGAGAGAGGTAACTAACACAAGAATTGCAACCACACGTCGGGCTAGGCCCGATAGAGGGGCTTCGCTCCCGCTACGGGCCCCTCGTGCGACTGGCGAAGGCCTCCCGCTCGCGCGCGGCGCTCTACGTGTTCGAGCCCCGGCTGATGAGAGAGGTAACTAACACAAGAATTGCAACCACACGTCGGGCTAGGCCCGCTAGAGGGGCTTCGCTCCCGCTACGGGCCCCTCGTGCGACTGGCGAAGGCCTCCCGCTCGCGCGCGGCGCTCTACGTGTTCGAGCCCCGGCTGATGAGAGAGGTAACTAACACAAGAATTGCAACCACACGTCGGGCTAGGCCCGCTAGAGGGGCTTCGCTCCCGCTACGGGCCCCTCGTGCGACTGGCGAAGGCCTCCCGCTCGCGTGCGGCGCTCTACGTGTTCGAGCCCCGGCTGATGAGAGAGGTAACTAACACAAGAATTGCAACCACACGTCGGGCTAGGCCCGCTAGAGGGGCTTCGCTCCCGCTACGGGCCCCTCGTGCGACTGGCGAAGGCCTCCCGCTCGCGCGCGGCGCTCTACGTGTTCGAGCCCCGGCTGATGAGAGAGGTAACTAACACAAGAATTGCAACCACACGTCGGGCTAGGCCCGCTAGAGGGGCTTCGCTCCCGCTACGGGCCCCTCGTGCGACTGGCGAAGGCCTCCCGCTCGCGTGCGGCGCTCTACGTGTTCGAGCCCCGGCTGATGAGAGAGGTAACTAACACAAGAATTGCAACCACACGTCGGGCTAGGCCCGCTAGAGGGGCTTCGCTCCCGCTACGGGCCCCTCGTGCGACTGGCGAAGGCCTCCCGCTCGCGTGCGGCGCTCTACGTGTTCGAGCCCCGGCTGATGAGCATACATCGGGGTTTTCGAAGCGGGAATGATTTGAGAAAGAGTAGAGATAAACAGATATGTTAGTCTAAGAAAATATCTTATTATGCCTAATGAATAACTACCTCTCTGTGAGTTGTATACAATCTGTGACAAAGTTTTATTTTAATTTCCGTAAAAGGTAACAATTAAAATAACTTTAATTAATTACCTGCTGTAAATTGAATAGTTGACACGATTTTCAGAATAAACTATTAATATTTTTTCTATATTTGGGACAGTTAATCTACGGCGTCTTGCTGTAAATATCCATTTCAAGGAGCTAAATGATCTTTCCACGTCGACAGTTGTAATAGGTGCATATTTAAATTTTTTGTAGGAATCAATTGATGCACGAGAAGTTTCAGATTGAAGTTCTATTTCTTTGCCTTGTACCAACCCATTTATAATTTTTAGTGTGCTATAGCCAGAATTCTTCTTTAACACCAACTTCAGTTTATCATAAATCTGTTTTCCTTTTACGCTCATGTTTAATTTGGAAACATCTCTATAGGTTTCATGAACTATTATTAAACTATCGCTGATGGACAGCTTCGCATCCTGTAGTTTTTTAATAGCATTTGGGATAGTCATCAAATGATTTGCTATGAAATTTAAGTCGCTTTTTATATTTGCATTTCCAAACGCTCTTTTTGCCTTTCTAATACTCTGGGCTTCGGTGGGACTGAATGTATTTAGAACACGTTTCACTTAATCGTAATGTTTGCTGTAATACGTTGCAGCTTCTATCCAGGTTCCCCACCGAATAATTGTTGGTCGAGGTGGTAAAGGCACTCCGGGGAGCATTTCTTTAAACTTTTGTATTCTTTTAGGAGATTTCAAAAATGTCTTCTTAACATTTGCGATTAAATCATTCACATCTGGATAAAGTTTTCTTACTAGTTCAGCCACTCTATTTAAACCATGAGCCAAACATGTGACGTGCAAAAGATTGGGAAAAATACATTTTAAATTTCTTCCAGCCTTTAGCATGTAGCCCACACCGTCAGTTAAAAGTAAAAGTACTTTATTGTGATTATTATGGTTAGCACCCCATAATTCATCAAGAGCACTTGTGACCGTATTGGATATTGATACATTGTTCGTGCTGTCTAACCGTTTACTGGATATCAAGTGTTGAGTGCCAATGTGATCATCACGTAATGCTCCCACTATTACGTTAGCTATTTGACGACCATAATCATCCGTGGTTTCGTCAACACTCACATATATATATTCATTTTTTAGCTCGCTCCGTATTTTATTAATTTTTTCATCGTAAGCTTTATTTAAATATTCCCGTCGCAGTTGACATTCCGAAGGAACTTTTGCAGTTTTTCCAAATTTACCGGTAACACAATTTTCGATAAACCTGCGTCCATGGTATATTACAGCCCACAACAAATTTCAAGAGCTCACTATTGAAATCATATTTCATATCTGTATGTTTATTAGATGCGACATGTCGCGTTACACTAGATTTCGTTTGAGCGAAGCTCACATTGCACTTGGTGCAAAATAATAAAGAATCTCGAACCTCTATCTCTGGATTATTTTCTATTCAAGAACGCATAAACTCGTAACGAGTTTTTTTTCTCGGAGGCATATTTGTGTTGACTGATTATTTACAGTTTTTTAAAATACAATTGCATATAAGTTTATCTACTAGACAAGCAAGGGTAACGGTTGACAATAGGTGTCTAATACAATGTCACTCTTGACGCTCGATATCTATGAAGCATTTTCTTATAAATGAATAGACTTAACTGAAGAGGTTGATAATGAATGACCAATATAAAATATGTACCTATATGTATGATTAATCTTTATTTATTTTTCAATCAATTATTCATTCGGTAGAAACCTACTAGGGTACGATCTGTTTTTAAGTAAATACCTACTCTTTGGCTAATGTCAAACGTTCCCGCTCCGAAAACCCCGATGTATGCTGATGAGAGAGGTAACTAACACAAGAATTGCAACCACACGTCGGGCTAGGCCCGCTAGAGGGGCTTCGCTCCCGCTACGGGCCCCTCGTACGACTGGCGAAGGCCTCCCGCTCGCGCGCGGCGCTCTACGTGTTCGGGCCCCGGCTGATGAGAGAGGTAACAATAGTAAAGGCTCCTCCATACTATGGGTCATCATGGCGCAGGACAGGACGCAGTTATGCGTTGAAAGCCTAGCTAGTATTATTGGAAATCATGGTTTTAAATACAGGTCCACCTATAAGCACGTCCGTTTTTCGAAGTGAATGCCTGCTCTATCAACGATTACCGTAAAGTCCACCAGAAATTGTAATATGTATACCTAAATAAGGTACTTATATAAAAAACTTGTTTACTTTAGTTACATAATCATTCGATAAAAACCATCTATATAATATATGCAAAAACAAGCACGACATTTATACTAACCGATTAAAAATACAAGATAACTTTTTACGAGCGCAAAATCTTTACTGCAAATTATAATTATTCTCAATAGATAACACAGCAATATCTTGCACCTCATTGAGACGCCTATTCTATAAAAGTATAAATACCGGTTCTTTTTGCGCATTCTTCATCATCGCGAAACCAATGAAAAACAAAGTAAGTACCTCTAAGCACTTGGGATCGAGAACGTTTTTAAAATGTAAACAGAATTAGAAAGTACACTGTAGCCAGCCAGTCACATTTAAAATTCGAGAATTTCTGCTTTCGTATCAGTAGCGGCCACTTTCACGATCGCTTTTTAAATAAGTATCGAATTTAGAGCTCGAATTTAATTCTAGACAGGCTTCATTAAAGAGCTGAGCTAGTATTCCATTTATGATAATCGCCAGAAGAGGGCTTTCGTCTCTGACTTTCAAAATCAGATCTGAGATATTAGTTTATAATGGACATATATCTCCATTTTAAGACGCTGTCAACACCAAAATGCCCTTGAGGAGTTTGGTAGCGTCTATTTTTATCGGAGTAAACGAGAGCGAGTGTTACTGGGCGGGGCCCGGTTTTTGGAGATAATATTACATAGATATTGAAATACTTAAAAAAAGGGTGGATTATTTGTGAAATATGATTCGTTAGCGGTTTAGGTATGAATATGTTGACTTCATGTTTTTAATTGCATGTTTTTACGTCAAAAAAATAAAGACATAGAACCGTTTAATGTGATTTTAAGACCAATCTTTGCAATTATTTTCCATCGAGCCGATTTCGTCCAATTATGTATCGAGCTCGTCCACGGTCTTTGAAATATGGTGAATATTAACATATATTTTATTTGATGTGCTACAACAAATAGTTTTTCTTAAAAAACTGCTTAAATAACATAAATTTCACCAAATTAGGTCTTGTCAGCCTCTTAAGGTCTCTGCCATTGTGACTTTCTGTTATTTGCAAAGCGATGAGATAAGAATGAACACATACTTTTAATCGACTTCAAGTTCTCTTTATTATGTATCATTGAAATATAGGTACAGTCAGCATCATATCGTTAATACCAGTCAAAGTAGCCAAGTATTTCGGTACACGTCTTTATTACTGTAAGAGTAAAGGGCCATTTACACGGTGCATCAACTCGTATGCGGTTTTCATTACATTGCGGGCTGCGGGCTAGCGGAATACGACGAATTCAATCAAACCCTGCAATGTATGTATGTATGTAAGCACTTTACTGTACGCAATAACAGGTTAAAGAATATACATGTCAATGTAATAAAACTCGCATGCGAGTTGTTGCCCCATGTAAATAGCCCTTTAGGATTTGTTACGATATATTCGGCTACTTTCGCTGCTACTAAATAGTTTGTTCTCCTTTCTTCACCGGAATATATCGGAATTTTCTTTCATTCGTGTAGAATGCCAATTCAGAATTACAACCAAAATTTATATTCCTGGACTTGATTACCGTTTCGCGCTCACACACGCTATACGCTAGCACAGGAGCATGAACCAAGACGATATACATTAAAAAAAAAAGACCGGGTTGCACTCCAGGAGTGCCGGCAGAAGTGAAAACTCAATAACATTGTAACAGTTTTTCGATCAGGTCACGTGACATCTTACGGTGTCACCCTAAAAATGAATTTGACGCAAATTTATAAACAATTATCAATTATTTAATCGGACGGCCCGCGGGCGCGTTGGGTGCGACGGGCAGCCGGCTCCGGGCGGCGGCAAACACAATACCAATTTGTTTTTGCCACTGCCAAATATTTTTCAAAGCTTTATCTCTTTAGGAATAACGTCTAAATTCGAACTATTCGAATTTGCACAGCAGACGGCGGTTGCGACCAAAATATCAATTTGTTTTTGCCGTTGGCAAATATTTTTCTAAGCTTTATCTCTTTAGGAATAACGCCCAAATTCGAACTATTCGAATTTTCTCAATAGCAAAACGGTGAAGGACGCGGTGGTATTATTACAAATTTATTTGCAGAACATGCTATTGCAAAAAGTGTTTAACGGCTTTATACTCTTACGAATAGCGTTCAGTTTTGAACGAAGTTGAATCGGCTAGCAGCAAAAAGTGACCTCCTTCACATCTGACGTCACAAAACTCTGTCGCGTATTTAACAATTTTTCCCCATCCCAGAAAGTGCTCAGCGCCGCTAAAGAAGTTTTCACTTCAACAAGACCTTCGTCCTTAAAGTTACTGACCTCCTTCGGTTCAATGTAGCCATACAGTAAATATATTGCCACGCGTATCAATTGACGTATATGTTAAAGGTTATATTTGTTTACACTGTCGATAATCATAACTGGTTTACTTGTAGCGTGATTGTGATAAACTTATCTACAAAATTGACATAAATAGTATTTTTAGAGCCAGCTCGATAAAATATATGCGCAAATTGATGAGATGAGGTCAGTTACGTAGTTTCTTAATTGGGCTGTGTGTCACACCGATAAGGGAACACCACGCATTGTGCGAGTGATCGGTAAAAGTGAGTGGGGACATTTTCGGTATGAGCCACCCGACTTGTTTGCGAAAGTTAGTTTTTTGGTTTTATTTTTTTTACTCATAACTTTACGACAACGAGGAACAGTTACTTGTAGATTTCATATGAATAAGTAGGTAAGTACTCTAATTAAATTCGAATATCAAAAACTTGTGCTGCGTTGGGCTGTGTTTAAAAAAATCATTACAAAAAGATATTCGTTCCATTCTTATTTTACGCTCGTGCAAATAAAAAAAAAGAATCAAAGATCAGTTTCGCATTAATTCCTTAATTTTATCCTTAGTATTGACGGAGATATATCGATTCAACCATCGACAAAAATGAACGATTCTTTTATGGAGCCCCTTAAGACAATGATACCTACCAGTCACACCGGTACGTTTTTGGAGGACTTAAGTCCAAGCAGTTAACTGTACCACTCTAAAATATGGGAAATTCATTTTGTATTGAGTAGTAACGTTTCCTAACGAAAATTATAAATTTAAAATTGGTTAGAATCCACTGGATTCAATCCAGCTCGGAGCAAAAGATATTTAAATATTTCCCTATACTTTGAAGTCGTAAAGAAAGGACGGAACAGGTTTTGAAGGTTCGGCAATATGCACGTGACAGGTACTCTAAGCCATATATGTGTTGATTAGGTTAATTATTTAAACAATTAGGTACTCTCATACAAGAGTTTACATCATCATCATCATATCAGCTGAAAGACGTCCACTGCTGGACATAGGCCTCCCCCAAAGAGTGCCAAAGTGACCGGTCCCGCGCCACCCGCATCTAGCGGACAACCACAACTTCCTGCTGATATTTGTTTCTCCCTAATAACGTAGAGCGATTAATTGTCCTTCAGGTTTTATTTAATGGAATAGTTACCATTCGGTGTGATGGCGGCCGCACGCACTCGCCACGTGCCATCTTAATTTATGTGTTATTGTTCGCCTTGGCGTCTCTTTTGATTCCCAGCGGGTATTACCTAAAGCCTGCTGTATACACTGGGCCAACGTTGGCGCGTGAGCAGAAGGCAGCTATGCGTTAGAGGGAGAGGGCTATAATTCGATCTCTTTCGTTTACATAGCTGCCTCCTGCTCACGCGCCAACGTTGGCCCAGTGTGTACAGCCGGCATAATGATCGAGTGAATTAGCAGTGCTTCGAACGCAAGTTTGTAGTGACGTTTGTTATTGTGTATAATAATACTGACCCTCGGTTTTATTAATCCGTTAGACCATGTAGGTAACTAATATCAAAAAATGTACTGAGTTACTAAATACCTGACATTTGGTATTGTTGAAATCATTAATGGTGACCGACATTTTGTAAATCTGTCATTGGGATTTGAAACGAATAGTGTGGTAGAGTCGCTTTTTCAACGGATTACTATGATGCAACTCGGTCAACTCAAATAATTTTTTCTCAAACATGCAATGAAATATTGACGTTGTGTTCTTCATAATGGGCTTCGAAGTGTCACGTTTCGGGCGCAGCGAGACGAGAGACCCGTAATGGCATTCAGCCATGAAAATTAAAGTTTGATTTCTTGGAGTTTTTTTAATTGATTTCATTGCATGTTTGAGAAAAGTACTATACATACCTCGGCGTGAAAAGGGGTTGCCAGCCTCATAACTATCCGACCTCGCTACGTCGCTTGGCCGACTAAGTATATGTACTCGGCCGGCAACCCCTTACTTCCCGGCCTCTGTAGTAATGTAAGTAGTAGTAGTAAAGTAATTTTATTTATTTTATTTATATCTATCTAATGCGTCTTTATAAAACCTTAAGCTGTAGGTTCGGCCTGGGTTTGACTCCCGGTAAGGGTAAATATTTATGCGATGAGCTATGTATTAAAAGTATTTATATCTATTATATATATCGTCTTGCACCCCTTAAATAAGCCTTATTGAGCTTACTATGGGACTAATTTGATTTCTGTTACCTTATTAATATTTATATTAAAATGTAATTGGGATCGAAAACGGGGAACATAAATAGTCTGCTGTCAACATAAAAACTTATTAAATCATTCCTAATTATTTCCGGTATTCAAATTGCTAAATCGTATTATGTAGGTACTTTAACTATTACTTACTTTCTCCCATCTTAATTATCGCACAGAAGCCATTTGCAAGGTCAATTAACGTTTACTGTAGTGTAGTATTGTTTCGGACCTAAGCGCAGTAATGTGGCATAACAGATTTAAAATATAATTCTGACTACCTATATTAAACTAAGATGGGGGTAAGTGCGCCACCAGGGAAAAAGCGTCAATTAAAATATATCGAAATCTACAAATTTTAATATGACAACATGTAAACTTGTTTTAGTTTGTTGCGTGGATGTAGGATGTCGTTAGTTCGGTAATATCTGTAGATTTCGGTATTTGTGATGAAAGTCGAATTGACTCTGTAGCGCAATTGCCTCGGCTAAACCTAAATATTTCAGGAAGTAAATACAAACACGTCGGCCTCAAGTAATAAATAAATATTCGGGGACATTCTTACACAAATCAATCTAGTCCCAAACTAAGCAAAGCTTGTACTATGGGAACTAGACGACGATATAATAAAACTTAAAAATAAAAACTTAAAGACATAGAAAACATCCATGACTCAGGAACAAATGTTCATGATCATCACACAAATATATGCCCTTACCGGGATTCGAACCCGGGCCCTCCGGCTTCGTAGGCAGGGTCACTACCAACTAGGCTACAGAGGTCGTCGAATCAAGGTCGGGAATTATGCTTCACGATGAAAAGCTTAAAGGTAGGTACTACTGATTCGTTACATCTCAATATCTTTTCTCTTATCTTTAAAATACTTGGTAGATAAATGAGACGTCTCTTCCAAATCGAATGTGTACTCGCACTCTCAATATCATTCGGAAAAACATCATTTTTATACAAAATAATGATGCAGACAAAACTCAAAAAATACAATATTGAAGCGACGACATTCACAAAGAAACCTTATTTTAAAAGTGGAATGTACGAAAACATCATCTTTCGTTCCAATTTTAATTTTAAAGCGTCTGCATTCATTTGTTTTTAAATTTGAATTTCTGCTTTGTTACTATGCAAATTAAAGCAACGTGATTCTGTGTTTGGAACGAAACGTCTCGTCGTGTGTAGTCTGGCTGAGAACCGAACCGAAACTAATACATATATCCAAATGAGACCCAAATAGATGGTAATTTGTTCTCATACGCGGATAATACAGTTATTGTGTTTAACGGAAAAACCTGGCACAATGTTTATTACGCTGCTGAAACTGGACTTAGAAAAGTTAATGAATGGCTCAAATCTAATCTACTAACACTTAATACTACAAAAACGAATTATATCTGCTTTAGCAATAATATAATATAAGTACCCAACCGCCCAATCATTTAAATCTTCAAATTCACTCGTGTAGCCCAAATAGTTCCTCCATTTGTAATTGTCCCATAATCGATAAAGTGACTTCAACCAAATATCTCGGTGTTATGATTGACCAACGTCTCTCATGGCATACACATATAGAATATGTTAATAATAGAATCCGGAAACTGATATGGATATTTCAAACATTAAGACATGTCGCGTCAAAGAAATTATTAAGTCAACTGTACTGTACCCTATATAGCCCAATTCATCATGTGCTATTGTATCACTGTATGGGGAGGAGCAGCAAAAACTAAATTTATTGAAGTAGAGACAGGCCAAAGATGTCTTATCAAGATTATGTATTTTAAGCCGTATACATTTCCAACCAGCGAACTCTATAGCACTTCAGGTCTAGGCCGACAAGGTTACAATCGACAAGCGCTAACGCTAACGCTAACGAATAAAATGTATGGGAATGACAGATGTTAACGAAAAGTGTTTCGTCGGCATCTGTCATTCCCATACATTTAATTCGTTAGCGTTAGCGCTTGTCGATTGTAACCTTGTCTACGGCCCCAGAACTACTTACCATGAGAAATTATTTATTCTACAATCAATACTTAAAGTACATCTTTGACATATGATCCGCTATTAGTAACAGGAAGGCGCAAATACAATGTTGCTCCAGTTCCTGCCGGTAAATCTCAATTTGCAATGTACCAATTTTGTAATATTTTTGCTCGTCTGTATAACAAAATAAATAAAAATGTGAATATTTATAATCTACAACATTATAAATGTAAGAAAAATGTGACGAACTGGCTATAAAGCCTAAACTACGAAGAAATCGAAGCACTACTCTGCAGTACAACCTAAATGGAAAACAAAAACATGTATTCAAATTATTTAGGGTATATAAAAAAAAACAACACAACACAAACACACACACACACGCGCGCGCACACACACACGCACACACACACACACATATGCACTTATATTGGATTGACGGGCGCACCACGCCTTGCATGCATCCAAATGGTTGAACGTTATATTGTTCCAAAAATGGCTTTCCATCCGTTTGGATATCCAACGGGCTACATGTCTACTGTCATTTTATGCTTCAACAAACGCTCGTCCGAAAGATAAGCAAAATAATTATCATGCAGGTGTCAAGTGATAAGTAAACTCTACGTGGAAACATGCGGTAATAAGCAGAGTTTATCACTCCGTGTTTGTCGTGTGTGTATCCTATATATATCCTATACTATTAAACGAGCAATATTTGTATATACATACCTATATACATATGTATATGCAACCACGTTCTCGGAAACGGCTCCAACGTTTTCGATGAACATAGGTTTTTGGAATATAGGAGTTTACGGGAGCGAGAAATCGATCTAGCTGGGTCTCATTTCGTTCTCTCCGTATTTTCACCCGATCAGAGCTCGGTCGCCCAGGGACTAATGATTAAACGCGCTGTTTGCTGATAACTTTACGACAGCAATAATTTTTATTGTAATCGTATGAATCAAGAATCAAGATACGACTTTTTTTTTTTTATCACAATTTAAGGAGCTTAGTCGTTTAACGTGTCGCTCGCTCTAAGATACGACTTTGTGAATAAAAAAAAATAGTACTTACCTTTACCCTTAAAAGAGTAAAATAGTCTAAGTATGGTTACGATGGATTAAGCCTAGACCGATACACTTGCAGCGGGTATAGTGACCACTATAGTGGTATACCCGCTGCAAGGGGGTGGTGGGTTCGAATCCCGAAATATATGTTTGTTTCTGAGTCTTAGGTGCATTATGTGTATACGAATAATATGTACATAATGTATGTATATGTATATATATCATATATGTATTGTAGCCATAACACAAGCCGTATTAAGCTAACTACGAGACTAGTTCGATTTGTCTAAGATTGTTCCCTAATATTTATTTCTAGTGCCTACTAGTCTGTGTTATCCATAGAGAACAAAGGCGCTCCTACGTGGATTAAGCATACATTTAATGTACACAGTTTTGACAATAAATGTATCTTATCTTATCTTATCTTAATATAGCTGATGCCCGCGGCTTCGCCCGCGTGGTTATAGGATAATGTAACATACTAAATTTTCCCGTGGGAAACAGATGTTATCCCGCTGGAAAAAGTAGCCTATGTCACTCTCCAGCTTGTAAACTATCTACATAAAAAAATCACATCAAAACGACGCTCCGTTGCGACGTGAAAGAAGGACAAAAATACAACACACATACAGTTTCGGATTTATAATATTAGTAAGGATGATAAAGACAATAAGTAAGTTAAAGCTTCCCGTGTTCAGGTGTACGAGAGCTGCTCAACGGAGCCGCCTAGATGGGCGCGCTCGCCGCTCCACGCCCAACGCGCTGCCGCGGGCTGCCCGCTTCACAGGTATTCAACTGCTTCATCCTCTTGTATATTTTTTTATCGTAATAGTACCGTAAAATGGGGTGAGTAGGGTTCGCGGGGAGAGTTGGGTTATGAATGGGGAGAGAAGGGATGAAAGGGGGGTGAGATGGGATTTTAAGGTTACTGCTACAAAAATAATGTATTCCAATTTAAAATGGAGCTATAGTAATACTCATTATAAACAAAATCGATCCAACAATCTTCCATAATCACCTTCCATCCATTCTTCCATTAACAGACCTACGTCCTAAAAAAAGACCGGGTTGCACTCCGGGAGTGCCGGCAGAAGTGAAATCTCAATGACATGGTGACAGTTTTTCGAGGTCATGTGACATCTTACGGTCACGTGACCTGTCTCGAATCGCACGTCTTACGAATCTTACGGTCACGTGACCTGTGGCGAATTTAACAATTTCTCCCCATCACAAAAAAGTGCACAGCGCCGCTAAAGAAGTTTTCACTTCAAAAGTTTGCTTATTGAGCAATGTTTTTATTGTATTAAGGATTTTTTTTAATACAAAAAGTGTTATGTAAGTAATGCAATGTCATAATCTTATTAAATGTAATCTACAAATGAATGTACAATTTGTAATACCATATTACCAATAAATAATGTACTTATTATATGTCTATGACTATGGCATGGGCACTCTATGTCAAAGCAATATGGGTTAAATTCGAACTTAGCGGATTTTTCTTCATTCGAATTTAAGCCTTGTCACTTAAACATACTTTACCCATGTCATATAACTAGTACAGCGTCGAGCACTCGGACGTTTACCTTATGCAGGTATGTAAAATAACTTGTAAGCCTCTTTTCAACAGCTTTTATTTGAAAAAGAATCCCGCTTATGTATTACAAGTTCCATGACCTTGTGAAATGGGCCCCTGGAATGGAACCCATTCTATAAATCACTAGCTAGCATGGTATAACAACACAGGTACTCTCTTCCGAGACTCGCGAACCACCTGACTGACACAAGCCTACGTCATCATGCTGTTAAATGCCGCATGATGACGTTATACCATGCTAGCTAGGTATTGCCCGTGACTCCGTCCGTCCAACAATAAAGCGTCGTCCTCTCCTAGATTTCACGCCCACAGCACGAAATATTAGAAGTGCAGGCATCATGTCAAACTGCCCGCGACTCAGTCCGCGTGGAAGTCGTTTAATCGTAGCTCCATACAAACTTTTAACCCCCATTTCTCCCCATTAGGGGATGATTTCCAGGAAACCTATCGTATATGCCCTTCCCCGGGTCTTAAACTATCTTTGTACCAAGTTTTATCGAAATCGGTTAAGCGGTTTAAGAGGGGGCGCTCCGCAAAATCGGAGTTCTTAGATTGGATATTTACCTATTACAAACTAAAGCGAATGCCAGGAAAAAGAACATACAAAAACTTCATCGACAAAGACAGACAGACACACTTTCGCATTTATAATATTAGTATGAATGTTTTGACCATACAGTCAGTTCAGGCATTAGTCGCAAAGGTGCTCTACATACATGCAAGAGTCCAGAGTCGAAATTAGCCTTAAAATTTAGGACGTGTCGACCAAAGACTGAACAGTACCCCGTACCGTACAAAAAAATATTTAGAGCCACTCCGCTAATTATTTATTTCAACTTACGCTCGCTACCTTAACGTTCAGTTCAATATGCTTTACATTAACTATAATGCGGGCCAGGCCAGTACAAACTGGTATATTTTAAAAATAGATATGGAAAATATCGGTAATTACAGAATCCAGTTATTAACGTAGGAATTGTAAGTTAATTGGCTCTATTGTGTGACCTAATAATTTTATAGCGGGGTACCGACAACGTTATTTATAGGTACTTCTTAACGAAACAAATTATTTTATTAAATATTTTTCCATTATATTCATTCTCTCTGTATCATATGAACCATATCGTTTAATGATCGTTGTGGCTTCCAAATTAAATTAACACGAAACAAAAAAAAATATAAAAAAAGTGTTCGTATGTACGTCAGCGTCATCTCTCTCGTTAATCAGAAATCTGATGTGGTTCGATTATAACGGGCCGAGTGCATAGCTTGCCCATTAGAGTGGTTTTAAGGCTGTGAACCTTTCAAGAAAATACAGAGAGGCCGCTACTAGTAGCGGCGAATTTGATTGAAAGATACGCGTCTTCCGTCACTGTCCTCGTAGCTCAGTGGTGAGAGCACTTCACCGGAAATAGAGGGGTCACAGGTTCGAGTCTTGCCTAGGGCTACAGACGAGGATGGTTTATTTTTTTAGTATATTCGTTCTCTCTGTATCATATAGTTTAATGTTATTTATACTAAAAGCGGCGACTTTTTACCGATACAGGTGAGCTATATATACAGTGGCTAGTGTCGTGCGAAAGTCGTGCGTTTGTATTGCTGTAAAAAGTCGCTGTAACCGCTCTGAAATATTATATTGTTGAGTAGATATGTGTGTAGGTGTTGAGTTCTACGCAAACAAAATGGCGGAACACAACTAGTAATGTGTAAATATATTAAATAATTTAAGTACATACTACTCTTCTTTGTGTTTTAGTGACGATACTAAAGCAATTTGGGCTTCCATTGGAGCACTGCTGCAGGACGCGGACTTGTTGAAGAACTTCGAAAAGGCTTTCGATGACATCGCTGTAGATGCGACGAGAAGGTAATTGTATATGCTTATTACGTCACGCTAGGCTGTAGAGCAGCAATTGCCACCAGCTACGTTGGCAAATATTTCCACTTTCTTAGCAGGGGAAAAGTATACACCCTACAGAAAACAATAGTCATTTATTGTCACACAACGTTGGTACGTAACAAACATGAACATAAAAACTTATCAACAAAAAATAAATAAAGTGTATTTATTAAGTGGAGTCAGGCGCGGAAATAGGACAGGGGGTGAAAAAAATATAATAGTCGCCAGGTATTCGATTAAGACAAGCATTTTATTATATAAACAGCGCACACACTTTCAGGCAACCGCTGTTCCAATCGGCTGCCTCGCGACAATATTTATTTTTTTATACTCGTCGACTATAATCTTTAAATTAGAAACTCGCAAACCATAACGCAATTGAATACTTTTATTCTGATACAAGAGTTTATGCTCTATGGACAATCGAAATAATTATTATTCAATTGTACGCAGAACTAAAATGAATTTTGACCAATCACGAGCCTCGATTTACAGAAATACATCAACGCGTTTTTAAAAAAACCGCCCAAGAGCGTGTCGGGCCACGCTCAGTGTAGGGTTCCGTAGTTATATATTACAGAAATTATTTTGTATTTTTTTTTTCAAAAACTATTCAACCTATCAAGTTCAAAATAATTTTCCTAGAAAGTTTTTATAAAGTTCTACTTTTGAGTTTTTTTCATATTTTTAAAACTTATGGTTCAAAAGTTAAAGGGGGGGGGGTCAATTTTTTTTTACTTCTGGAGCGATAATCGCTCCGAACTCCTACATTATCAAAAAATGATTTTAGCAAACCCCTATTCATTTTTAAATACCTATCCCACAATATATCACACGTTAGGGTTGAAATGAAAAAAAAACACTCCCCACGTTACGTATACGGGAGGTACCCTAATAAAATAAAATAAATCACTTTTTATTTTAACACTTTGTCGGCGTGATTGATATATGATATACATATTAGTACCAAATTTCTAGTGCTAACGGTTACTGAGATTATCCGCGGACGGACGGACAGACAAAGCGAAACTATAAGGGTTCCTAGTCGACTACGGAACCCTAAAAAAGCGGATGGCTGCACTTCGTTTCAGCAGGGCGATTTTCAATAGATACCAAGTTTGTTTATAAATTATTATTTCCGTTGACTCATAGAAAAAGTATTGTATACAATAGTTATATAATTAGCTTTTTAAGTCTCGTGCCTTAAACGTGGTACTCGACTGAAAAAGCATACATTGTATAACGATTGCATAAAATACTATTTCATTCTTTTCTTCTATTTCCGCCCCAGTCCAAGTTGGCTCAGTTCTGGTTGCACAGGGCAGTTCCACAACACTGGGAGTTCAAATACCGCGAGCCGTCCGGTTGCCTCTTGGGCACTGCAACTACGCGCTGGTTTTCAGTTCATCCTAATGACAACTATATTAAAAAATATCCATGATACTCATTGCAAACACGACAGAATCAGGCTGATAGGCTATCAATCTGTTTTTGTTAACTTTTCGGGCATAAGATACTTTTTATTCCAAAATGGATGGTGTCTTGGATGTTTTCTGAGACTGCGATAAATAATGGCACCTACCATGTTGATAAAATTGTAACAGCACGGTAAGCACAAGACGGCGCGCGAGCTCTCTCGAGCTCTCTTGCACTACCCGTCTCTTTCTAAGTTTTTTTAATAAGAGAGAGCCGGATAGTGCGAGAGAGCGCGATAGAGCTCGCGCGCAGTTTTGTACTAACCTTGTAGAACTGTAGACTTATTATAAGACATTTTTGTCTTAATTTTGCATCACCCATTTATTTTTCCATTTGGCCTTAGGTTAGTGACATTTTTAACTTTATGTGATTAAGTTTGCCATTCGTACTATAAGTTATCTTTTTGCAATAAAGATTAAATTAAATTAATTCTGTTTCAGGATAGGGGAGCTAAGAAATGCCGAGAACGCATTGAACGATGAACTAGAAACTGAGGTGTTCCGATGGGCGCTCGAGACTCTCGGCATGGCTGTGTTAGGCACGAGGCTCGGGTGTCTGTCTGGTGCTGCCCACGTGCCTACTGCTGAAAACAGGTAATTTGTAGTCACCTTCCTAGGTAGCCAGGTGTATAGGTATACCCCTTAACGTAACATTTGGCATAGACCTCTAATAATGTTCTGAAGCGCACCACTTCTCCTATAAGCTCTGAAGCGCGATTTTGTCCGTAAGCAGTGTTGTTCGAAATCTAAGTAGTTTTTTACTAAAATGAAAGTCACCTTATCCGGACAGACAGACAGACAGATGGACGAACATATCGAAACTAGAACAGTTCCAATTTTTACCATTATAAAGAACTGGCAATAGAGTCGTACGTACATCATTTCGAAAACAAATTAATCTATGAGTAGAGAGTAGGTTCCTCAAAATTCGCTTTGTACTTACACATACGTAACTTCATCTTTCTGTTAATTGTATACGGTATTTATTATGGTTGTACCTTGTTTTACCGACAGTTGTTCCATCGAATGTAAGTATGTTTCGCAGAATTTTCATTTCGTCGAAAACCAATTTTTTCTGAATCAGTAAACATTTCAGGAATATTATAAAACAAACCTAACCTAACCTAATGGGTTCTTCAGAATGTCCGTTTCATCATATCAGCCGAAAGACGTCTGCTGGACATAGCCCCCCCCCCCCCCCCCCCAAAGAGTGCCAAAGTGACCGGTCCCGCGCCAGCCGCAAGCAGCGGACTCCCGCAACCTTTACCAGGTCATCAGTCCACCTTGTGGGGAGCCTACCCACGCCGCGCCTTCTGGTACGTGGTCGCCACTCGAGAACCTTTCAACCCCAACGGCCATTGGTTCTACGTGCTATGTGCCCTGTTTAGCGATTCGATAAACGAAAATTCGGCGAAACCATGCATTCGGTGAAACGTTTGTCGGTGAAATAAGGGGGCACCATTTATTATGTACAATAAAGTCTAAATACTACATCAATAACATCTGCAGAATGAGTAGTATAATTCTGCAGATGTCATTGACCCTACCCATCATTAACTTTGTCTCATGTTCCTAGAAAACCAGAAAAAACGTCAATGGACGACGAGATCTCAGACCTCTGTTCGCTGTCCAAGCGCTGCCCCAGCGGTCTCACTCCCGCAGAGGCGCTAGTCAGGAGTGCAAGGGAGATAGCCCATGCTGGGTACTTGGTGCGGAGCGAGTACACACTCAAACCAGACTCGAAGACCTTCAACGACGCTTTGAAGGCGTTGGATAAGCATTATAGGTGAGTTTTACCTTTACCTATATTTGGTAGTGTATCTTTAAATACGCCAGGGTTGAACACAGGAACTTATTTTATTTTGCCAGGTGCAGGATTAAATCGAAAGTCATTCATCAACTATTTTGTCATCACCTATAGGTATCTATGTAACACAGTTTGCAATAAATCATTTTTATTCTATTCTCATTCTTATAGACTACATATAAACAAATAAAAAATATGTAAGATACATACAAAAAAATATACTAACTACATATTCAATATATACATATGATTATGTGGATGGATTAAGCTCAGCTCTTGTCGGTGGAGTAATCGCCATTGTGTTAATGTATATTTATTCTCCATATATTGGGGAGTATTAATGTGTAAATTATGAACGCGAATCATAAAATCACAAAAGCCGCCGTAGATAATCTCTTAAAAGCTTCGTGATAGAGACTTCCGAATTCATTGTTATAATTATTTGTAACTAGCTGATGCCGGCGGCTTCGCCCGCGTGGTTATAGGAAAATGTAACATGTTGAATTTTCCCGTGGGAATTAGATGTTTTCCGCTGGAAAAACTAGCCTGTGTCACTCTCCAGCCTCTAAACTATCTCCATACAAAAAATAACATCAATACGACGCTCCGTTGCGACGTGAAAGAAGGACAAACATACACACACACACACTTTCGCATTTATAATATTAGTAAGGATATCCATATATCATCATAACATAATATCTCAATTTATGGAAATGAGAATGCGTGAAATGTTTTTTTTGAAATTCCGAGTTTAGCGATATGCTACTATTAAAAAAAAAACGAAAACCTTAGGTTCTTCGAGAAAACTGACTATCTTTGCCGAAATTAAAATTCGGACAAACGATACAGTTGAGGAAAGGAATACTATTGTGATGCGATTGGATACCAACACATTAAAGCCACACCATACATCGGCGTACCCAACCTTATTACCTATGTGTAATGTCATAATTAAGATCGTTCAATTGACTTTCAGCTTAACAGAGCACTTCGTCCTACAAGCCATGTCCGAGCTGAACACCACAAACCCGAAGCCAGAACAAGCGCTCCTGAACAAACTGGCTCCGCTGAAGCAGCGCGTACACCCTGTCGTCGCTGACATGCTGCTGGCCGGAGTCAACCTTGTGAGTCATCTGTCTCATTAAAACTTGAGTTAGTGACCTACAATAGACATATATTCTAAAGCGAATGAAAGAGCGATACAGCTTCCAGTCGCTCGATTCCATTCACTCTCCAGATTCGGGTGAAATCACCTCAACCAAGCTCACTAGAGCGCAAACTCTTAGAGTATTCCAGTGTGAGACCACCCATGAGTCGTGCCGGAGGTATCCCTTGGTTTTTCCTTAGGCTACTCTCCCAAAACGCATTTAGGTTCTTCCTATAGGTAAAAGGACCAGCCAGGTATAAAAAAAACTGCATTCCAAAAGAAAACGATTTTCTAAAGATTATTTTTAATGTGCACTATGATATCCCTACTTTAGACAGCCTTTCGTGTAGGTACTCATTGAGGCAATTCTTACGAAAGACTCTTTCTGATTTGTATTGTTGTCTCAAATGTCTCAAATCTCAAAAAAAAAAAAAATATATATCTTTAAAATAATATTTCAAGTCCAAAAAGTTCCAGTCTCCTTAACTTCCGACTTTTTTTTAACCTGTTTACTGTACATACCTGAATACTATGTAACGACTACCTTAGCGTGAAGTTTAGCTGCTTTAACGTTCAAAAAGACTACTTTTATTAGATTTATCAGATTTCAGATTTATTTTTATAACATTGCAAATTACTTAGGCGAGAAACAAACAACATTTGAGTATTTGACAACATTTGACATTTATTAGTTAGAAGTCTTACAAATCAAGTATGCAATAAAATAGTAGTTTATGCAACTGATCGATAATGAGAGGCCTTAAAATAGGAGCAGCGGGTTTCATAATGGGATCAAACGAGTGTTTTAAGGCCTAATTATGTACAATTGCATACACTACTTTATCTACACAGATATCATAAGTACTCTAAGATGGGTTCACAATTCTACTTTTGTAACATTAAAAAACCAATACAAAACCGGCCAAGTGCGAGTCGGACTCGCGCACGAAGGGTTCCGTACTATTATCTATAAAAACTGCACATAAATCATGTTTGTTCTGTGGGAGCCCCCCTTAAATATTTATTTTATTTTGTTCACAACGTTGTTGTAAAAACAAAATATTTAGTATTATTTATTGATATAGCGGCAATAGAAATACATCATCTGTGAAAATTTCAACTGGCTAGCTATCGCGGTTCTTGAGATACAGCCTGGTGACAGACAGACAGACGGACAGCGAAGTCTTAGTAATAGGGTCCCGTTTTTACCCTTTGGGTACGGAACCCTAAAACTGACAACAGCAATGGTGGCAATTCGATCCTCCGTCCTATACTCATGTCACTCGAGATCAAATGTCGTGCGTAAATATTAAAAAACATTATGATTTGACGTTTCGTATCGATAACTGTTTTAATATTACGTATATTTAACACAAAGATTTGCCTTTTTTTTTATTATCTCATAAATCACGACGATTTTGGGGCTGATATTTGGTGAAATTACAACGTATAACTATATAAATATAATTATCCGAGCAAAAGGAAAACCATTTTCTCGTCAAAGGCAGTTTCGCCATCCAAACACGGCTATACCCTTTAAACTCATAACCTTACAAAAAACTGTAATAACATTAAAGTACTTACAGATTTTACCTACTACCACAGACAAGAAAGAAAGTTCTCATAGTAAAATCGCTTGTAATAATGCTAGTCATTTCCTACAGTTTCTGAACGCATTTTAGCACTAATGATACGAGTATGAGCGTAGTAAAGTAAATGACGGTATTCTATCAATAACATTTTGGGTACAGTTGGCGCAATCAGCGATAGCTATGCTGCACCAGCTCTCCCTGAACCCCGCGCGGCAGCAGCGCGCGCACGACGAGGTGCGCTGGGCCGCGGCGTCCCGGGAAGCCGGCGCCGGCGCGCAGGAGCTGCCGGGGCCCTACCTCGCCGCGTGCGCGCGCGAGGCGCTGCGCCTGCACCCGGCCACCGGCGGCGTCGTGAGGAGGAGCACGGAGCCGGTCAGCGTCGGCGGCTTCCAGGTGCCTGCTGGGGTATGTACCTTTTATGTCTCACTGTATGAATTGACATCAGGCTTGGTCATTAGGAGAGACTCGTGGCTGACCTTTGCACAGAAAAACTTTTTGGGCTTCTGTACTTGGTACTTGTTAACGGTAAGTGCGGCAATCGCTGAGCAATCTGGGATGTTGGAAGATCCTGAATCTTCCCTCTTTTTAGGATAGACAATTCTGCGTTCTGATGCATCAGCCATTGAGCACATCATTCAGAGGTCACGTTGATATCTGCTAGAAAATGGATGCTCGGGAAGTCAGTGCTGGCGTCCAGGAGCTACCGTATCTCGCAGAGCGCGCCAGAGAAGCCTTAGACTCCACCCAGCCACGACGAAATAGGGGGACGATCAGTATTGGCGGCTTCGAAGTGCCTACTGGGGTATATAACTTATACCCTACTTTATGATTTTACAGGATAGGTCTTGAGGGGTGATCAAGTAACTTTTCAGTCGCACGTTAGGTCAACTGTAAATTTCCCATACAAGAAGTGACATATAGATCTACCTGACGTAGGTACAATGCGTTACGTGATCGACCTGCTGGGTTCTAGGAAGAGTTATGATTATGACTGACCTTTGGACAGAAAAACCTTAGAGGCTTCAGGGCTTGGTACTTGGTAACAGTAAGTGCAAAGAATCCTTCAGCATTCACTGTTCCCTCACCTTGGGATTATGGAAGATCAGTCAGTCTGTAGGAAAGTCTGAGTTCAGAAGTATGAGCGCTTGAGCACATTGTTCAGAGGACACGATGAGATCTGGCTGCTCGGGAAGACAGTGGTGGTGTTCAGGAACCACCGTGGCACCACCGAACCAGTGTCAAAACGTCAGAGCTAAACATAATTGAATATCGCACTACACGGCTAAATATTCAGAGCAATGACGCGTTGTTGCAGTGTTCATGAGGCAATCCGATGGCTCGCGGTGTTTGAGCTCCCGAAGTGTTGTGGAACCGCCCTGTGCAACCCGAACTGAGTCAACTTGACTGAAAAAAAAGAAATTGTCGCCAGGCAAGCGATTGCAACAGCGGTTGCCTGAAAGTGTGTACGCTGTTTATATAATGAAATGCTGTTTTAGATCCGCCCCAGTCCGAGTTGGCTCAGTTCGGGTTGCACTGGGAGGGTCCACAGCGCTTCGGGAGCTAAATACCACGACCCATCCTGTTAAAATAACATTAGTTTATTTTATTATTTTGGGACTATCGAAAATGTTTTACTGAGGCTCTAGTATAAGTTTTACCGAAACAAAACGTTACGACCGCGTTTGCGTTTAACTGTCGAATCCCATACAAATTGAGGGTAAAACGCAAACGCGGTCGTAACGTTTTGTATCGGTTAAACTTATACTAGAGCCTCAGACCGCCCTTTGTCCTTTTTCAGTACACTCCCACACACACGATAAAATATTCTAGTCAATGTCTGTAGAGTTCATAGACACATATAATACACCTAAATATAGTACTTTTATATATATTTAAACTTTCTCGATTTTCACACATAGTTTCTATTAAACGTGCCTAAGTGACGTCACGTGTATAGCTGGTGGCCCGTTTCACAATGCTACAAGTTATAATTTTACAAGTGTGAACAGGCAACACAAGTCAGGCCATGGTCAAGCATATCATCATCATCATATAAGGCGAAAGACGTCCACTGGTGAACAAAGGCCTCCCCCAAAGAGTGCCACAATGACCGGTCCTGCGCCACCCGCATCCAGCGGACTCCCGCGACCTTTACCAGGTCATCAAAAAAAAAAAATCATAAAAAAAATGTGATTTATTGAAATAAACAGTTCAAATTTTTTTTTTTTTTTTTTATCAGTCCTCCTTGTGGGGGGGCCTACCCACAACACAATTCAGCGCCTCAATGGTGCCCTTCATTACATTGGTCATGAAGTATTTTAAATTCAACTCAACGTTTTCGCACAAATTATGACGCCAATTAAAACGAAACGGCATTTAACACAGAATGAAAGGCAAACCCAACTTGAATTTAACAAACCAGCGTAGTTCTGTATAATTAAGGTCGGTGCTATTAAGTTTCAACTACGTGAGATACAGTTTAATTTAAACGTCTCCAAGCAGTCTTTGAGTTATAAAACGTCCACGGTTCATTGTGTACGACTTAATGTTGGTTTAAACTTTATTGTCTTAGATAAAGGATGAAGTGCAAAACGACGGATAACGAGTCAATTCTACTGAACAAAAAAAATAATTATGGATTATAAATAAGTATTCGAACTAGCCCCAAAGCAACCACATAAGTTCAATAAGGCTTCAGTGGACACTAGACGACGATATATTGAAAAGATATAAATACCTACTCAAATACATCGAGAATATCTCAGGTTCAGAAAAAAATACATTCTCATCACACAAATATTGGTCCTTTCCGGAATTTTAACCCAGCACAGTGAGCTTCGTAGGCAGGGTCACTAGACTCACTACCCACTAGGCTGAACCGGTCGCGCCGTCGAGTCGATTATGTAGACAGACTATGGTGATAGGCACTAATATCTACCTATCCTTTAATATCTACCTATCCTTTGTTCTGTACTGCTGTTTTGTATCGTGTTTGGGCACTAAAGTTATTTGTATTTGTATCATATCTCGTAGTCATCCTTACTCGCTTTTACTCGCGCGAGTAAGAATTCTTAGAAGTTGACTTCCACTTCTCAGATTTGTGCAGTGTCATATCCTAGGACAGTAATAATCTGGGTCACAGCAGAGAGCGCCCGTAGGCAAAAGAAAGTAAACAAATTCACTTTAGTTCACATGTTATATTCACTGATTTAATATGGAGATACAGAACTCACATGGTTATCGGTCGGCGTACGGAAAGGAAGAGAGAGCAGAGACAAACTTTATCTATTGTCACAGATTTTATACAATCATAGATTATGTAGACTATAGTCACTTAAGGCATACACACACTTTCCAACACTTCCCCTTATGGCTTATAGTGTTAAAGCGATAGAGCTAAATTGACACAATGTTAATAAAATGCAAGTCAAATTTACATCACATATGAGTTGAGTCTCTATCAAAGTCTCTACATAAAAAAAGAGATGTCAAAAAAATAATTATCATTATTACATCATATATGTAGAGTTCAGTCTCTATAAAAAGAGAAATGTCAACAAAATAATTATCATTATTAACATAATATTTTACAATATCAAATGATATTTAAGTTAAATTTGAAATAAATATTGATCTCTGCAACATAGACATATTGTATGCACAATAATTATTCATTATGAAATATTATGTCAAATTCAAATTACACAAATATTCACCAGTAATTAATTCTGTCATCGAAACGTCAATAATGTTATCACACTTATCACAAATATGAAATAATTGATAGTGAAATTGAGTAACAATATTTTCAATATCTAGGCATCGTTTCTTATAATTATATTCATGTCATTGATGAAGCTACAATGTTTCTGCACACATAATGGCTTGGTCAAGACATCAGCTATCATCTTGTCAGTAGAAAGGTACTTTACCGAAATACAGTCTTTTTTGATTAAATCTTTCACAAAATGATATCTAATATCAATGTGTTTCGTACGTTTATGACAAAATTCTTTGCATTCTAAAAGTCTTTGTGCACTCTGGTTGTCATTATATACTGTACAAGCTATTTGCTTATTTAATATCTCGGTAAGTAAGTTTTTAACAAAACAAATATCTTTGCAGACGTCTCCTATAGCTAGAAATTCGGCCTCCGTTGTAGACTGTGCTATACACCGTTGTTTACGTGATTCCCAGTTAATGGTGTTATTTCCTAGCTTTATGACAAAACCAGTAAACGATTTTCTGTCAATAAGGTCATTACCATAGTCTGCATCGGTATAAGCCTGTATATTACAATTAACGCTTTTTATATAATATAAACAGTAATTAATTGTACCAGCCAAATACCTAAGTACACGTTTTGCTGCTATCCAATGGGACCTGTCAAAGCTATTATTAAACTGGCTTAGCTGACTACGAGTACAAGCAAAACTGATGTCAGGTCTTGTACACACTGAGAGATAATTTAGACTACCTACTAGTTGCCTATAGTCATAAGTCTCATTATGTGTATGAGCACCATCATTTTTAGGTACAAACAATTTACAATTTAAAGCCATAGGCGTTGCAACAGGTTTGCAATTTTGCATAATAAACCGTATTAGCAGTTTCTTAATATATTCTGTCTGATCCAAACACAAGGTACCTTTTGACTTATCTCTACTGATTCTTATGCCTAAGCAATTCTTCAATGGACCCAAATTTTTCACATTAAATTCTTTCTCTAGAATATTTAGCAATTCAACTTTAATTGAGCTATGTTTAGTGTAAAATACGTAGAAGTCATCAACATAAAGAGCTATAATGACAAAGTCATTACCCGACTTTTTAGTATATATACATGGCTCACATATAGACTGTTTAAAGCTGTTACTTAATAGCACTTGGTTAACTTTTTCATTCCACATTTTGCTAGCCTGCTTTAAACCGTATATACTTTTCTGCAATAAACACACTTTATTTTTATTTCCATTACAAAAACCTTCAGGTTGTTCCATGTATATAACTTCATTAAGGTTTCCATTCAAGAATGCTGTGGCAACATCGAAATGATCTATGTCCAAGTCCATCTCATTGGCAAGGGAAAATAAAATTCTCATAGACGAATGGCGTATGACAGGAGCATACGTCTCATTGTAATCAACGCCCGGTTGTTGACTAAAGCCTCTGGCAACGAGTCGTGCTTTATGTCTATCGAATTTCCCATCCACGTCATGCTTTAACTTATATACCCACTTACATTTGATTATGTTTTTGTTATTAGGTCGATCGACCAATTTCCATACCTTATTCGAAACCAACGAATTGTATTCAGATTGCATTGCATCAATCCAATCTTCACGATATGGTGACACAATAGCTTCGTCATACGACTGCGGCTCATCGAATGAGGTAGGCTGAGTCAACATTGAAAAATCATAATCTCCATACCTTTGTGGGGGTCGCCTGACACGGACAGAACGATCGGATGCACCTGGTGTCACTTCGTTGCTTGGTACCGCTTCCCCTCCAGATGACACCGGCCCAGACAATGTAAGGCGCTGCACGCGCTCATCGTCAGCACGATAGTCGCTGGAGACAGGTCTGCGCAGTACTGCTTCCCCTCCAAGTGACGCCTGCCCCGATGACACGGGTCGCTGCTCGCGCCCATCATCAGCAGAGTCGTCGGAGTCGGGCTCGCTTACGGACTGGTACTCCTCGTCATCTCCATCAGGTTCAACTGAAATTTCAGGCAAAACATTGTTAGCTTCAATATTACCTTTAGAAATTTTATTATGATTTTCTTGTGACTCAATTTCTTGAATAGAATTACTATTCATTAAACTGTCAAATAAATAATAGTTATCAGTATCATAGACAGCATTAGATACACTTTTGTAATAAAAACGATTCTCGATGAACGCCACGCTACGAGACAGTATCACAGTACTCGGACTAGACGGCTCGCATAAACGATAGCCCTTCATAGTCTCACTGTAGCCAAGAAAGATCGCCAATTTGCCTTTGGCGTCTAACTTACGGCGTTTCTGTGATGGAATCAGACAGTATGCGGTGCAGCCAAAGACCCGGAGGTGACCAAGATCAACTTTGGATCCAGTCCAAACCTCCTCAGGTGAACGTCCTGATAAAGCAGCTGTAGGGGACCTATTTTTTATATATATTGCAGTCATCGCTGCCTCACCCCAAAAACGGTTGCTAAGACCTGACTCGCTAAGCATACATCTAACTTTGTCCATAATCGTACGGAAATTCCGTTCACTTACGCCGTTCTGGCTTGGACAGTAGGGCACAGTAGTTTGATGTATAATGCCCTCCTGTTTTAAATAAGCAGAGAATCTTCTTTTAACAAACTCGCCTCCTCCGTCGCTCCTAAGAACTAAAATTGACCGCCCAATTTGCTTTTCTACTAGTGCTTTGAATGTAATAAAATGTGACATTACCTCTGACTTTTCCTTCATGAGATATCCATATGTTTTTCTCGAGAAGTCATCAGTGAAGCAGACAAGGAACCTCTTGCCTCCCCAGCTAGGCTCCTGCACAGGTCCAAGGACGTCGCTATGGATGAGCTGCAATGTCTTAGTAGCACGCTTCGCTTGTCCTTTTGGGTAGGATGCGGCCGACATCTTCCCCTCAAGACATGCAGCGCAGCCTTTGATGTCTCCATCCTGAAACATCACACCACATGCACCATCCCGCAAACGTTTCATACCTTCAATATTCAGGTGACCTAAACGTCTGTGCCATAGTTCCGCTGAGATATCGGCTGATAGTGTGGCCCTCGGTGATTCCTGGCTACCTTCCAGGAACAAAGAGTGTTCCACAGGTGAGGTCTTGTTAGTAACACACACATGGACATTTAACTTGTACAGACCATTACAACATGTAGCACATGCAATAGGCTTGTCAAAATCGGTGGCTTTGCTCTCATAAATAAAACAACCTTTGTTGTCAAACCGAATTATGTAGCCAGACTCGACCAACTTTGATATTGAAATCAAGTTAATTGAGAGTTTTGGCACATACATGACATTACATAAAGTCAATGGACTCACCTTATCTTTCAATGAGAGTTTAATTTTCCCTATTGCCTCACAACTGATTGTGTTGTTATTTGCAACTATGACAGAAGATTGGCTGGGTACTATATCAGTTAGATAAGTCTTGTCTAAAACCATATGGTTCGATGCTCCGCTGTCGAGGTAAAAGTTTTCCGATGACTTGGCAGCCAAGAACGCTGCGGCAATGTTGGTCCGGTCAGCTCCGGCTCCGCCATGCTTCGGATTCTTCATTCGCTTAAGCTTGAAACATCTTTGTTTGGTGTGACCTCGCTTCTTACAAAAGTCACAAAAACTGACATTCTTATTCTTACTAATATATGCAGTTGTAGTTTCTGTCGAAGATTTTCTACTGAATTCCTGAAGAAGTCTCGCCTTTATTAACTCACTTGACAATTGGTCAGTTGCAGTCGCTGTTGATAAATTTGAAACAACGGTGTCATACTCCAATGGCAATCCACTCAACAAAATTTCGGCTACTTCTGCGTCCTCGATGGTCCGCCCGATGTCTTGAAGTTGCTGTACTAATGTCGTGATAGTTTCTATGTATTTGCTCATCGTAGTATGTTCAGAAAACTGTACCTTATGTAGTTTACGAAGAAGGAGTACTCGGCGATAAAGACCCTTATCTTCAAAGATTTCAGAAAGATTCTTCCAAGCTTCAGCAGGAGTTAAACAATTCCTAACATACTGATATAATTCTCTTGATATTAAAAGACAGATGCGTGCCAGCGCCCTTTTCTGTTTACCGTCTTCCACGTCACGTCCCTCAACAGCATCCCAAAGTCCTTCCAGTATTAAAATATTCTTTGTACTAAACTTCCAAGTATGGTAATTCGATGCACCAATTAGTTTTTCGACGGAAGCCATGTGTGGGTTGAGGTTAGACGGCGGCGCGGAATCCATTGTAGTGAAAACGTGATTTGTAAAAATTGAAGTTAATTGCCTCGCGCTTTAGCACTCGCTGTGACACCAAAAAAATTAACTACTGCATGAACAGTTCTTGATTACTGTTAATCTAAGATATGAGGTATTCAGGGTCCATAACCTCTTAGAAGTTGACTTCCACTTCTCAGATTTGTGCAGTGTCATATCCTAGGACAGTAATAATCTGGGTCACAGCAGAGAGCGCCCGTAGGCAAAAGAAAGTAAACAAATTCACTTTAGTTCACATGTTATATTCACTGATTTAATATGGAGATACAGAACTCACATGGTTATCGGTCGGCGTACGGAAAGGAAGAGAGAGCAGAGACAAACTTTATCTATTGTCACAGATTTTATACAATCATAAATTATGTAGACTATAGTCACTTAAGGCATACACACACTTTCCAACAAGAATTACTATGAGAGTACTCGTTACTCGCCGGCGGTGGGACAAGGCCCAAAGCTGAATTTATACTTATCTGACGTGCCGTGTCAGAACGATATCGGTGTCATATAGTTGAAATTGTTCCCACTGAGCTGCACGGCTATCACGGGACGGCCCGCGTGGTGTGTCGCGGCGAGATAGACTATCCGTCTCTTTGCAAGCGTTCTAATTAGAAAGAGACGGGTCTATCTCTGCACATAGCACGTAGAACCGATGGCCGTTGGGGCGGAAAGGTTCTCGAGTGGCGACCACGTACCGAAAGGCGCGGCGTGGGTACAAGGTGGACTGATGACCTGGTAAAGGTTGCTGGAGTCCGCTGGATGCGGGTGGCGCAGGACCGGTCAGTTTGGCACTCTTTGGGGGAGGCCTATGTCCAGCAGTGGACGTCTTTCAGCTGATATGATGATGATGATGATGATGGGTCTATCTCGCCGCGACACGGCTCGCGGGCCGTCCGGTGATAGCCATTCTGATCTACTTATCTTCAAAACCTGGTATCCATTTTTGCAAAAAATGCCACGCGCCGACTACACAATTATTATTAGTACCTATTGTTAGACTTGAATGCTATTGTTTTGAAGATAAGTAGATCATCATCATCATCATCATCATATCAGCCGAAAGACGTCCACTGCTGGCCTCCCCCAAAGAGTGCCACAATGACCGGTCCTGCGCCACCCGCATCCAGCGGACTCCCGCGACTTTCACCAGTAGATCAGCTCAGTTGAAACAATTTCAGCTATACGTTCTACAGACGCGCACGCACACATCCAGAGGCTCTAGTATAAGTTTTACCGAAAGAAAACGTTACGACCGCGTTCGCGTTTAGCTGTCGAATCCCATACAAATTGAGGGTAAAACGCAAACGCGATCCTAAAGTTTTGTTTCTGTAAACTAGAGCCTCAGAATCCAGCCACACGCAAAGATGAGTTGAACCAGAGTAGTTGAGTTGTAGCAATATGTCTTATTCATATTCTTCTTTTTCAGGTGGACATAGTCCTAGCGCACGGGGTCTCCAGCAAATCTGAAAAGCAATGGGGCAGAGCCAACGCCTTCATCCCCGAACGCTGGTCCAGTGAGGGATGGGAACCGCTCCAGGCCTCCCGGGCGCACCCCCTGGCCTCGCTGCCGTTTGGCACGGTCTGCCCGGCCTCTGGCATCACTGGCCACATACTGGCAACTCTGGCCACTAGAGTGTTAGAGAGGTATAGGCTGGAATGGCACGGGCCGACCCCGAGTATGGTGACTACGGGGGTGAACAAAGTTCAGCCGCCGTATTATTTTGTATTACAAGATGCGCATTAGGGTTACAGCGTACTTTATCGCTTTTAAGAGTAGCCAGGACTCTACACAAGTTCTCTTTTTTTTCTCCTTAAACCCATAGCTTGTTCAAAAATATTATGGGTTTCTGAAAACGATTTTTCTAATTAATGATTCGTTTGCGAGATATTGGACTTTAAAGCTCGAATTTTTGTTCGAGTCATATGTTTCCCCCCTGCCGGCTAAACGGCTGCTACTGGGGAATGTGAAGATAATCGTTGCAGTAGAACATATAATGGATTTAAAAGGAAGACTATCACGGCTCAGTAGGCATAATTAGTTACCGAGTAATAGTCGACAACTAGAAAGGCCAACTTTCGTACAAATTCGGCCGACGCAACCATTTAGTTGGCGCGCGCGTGTCGATGTAACTAAAAAAGACAGGCAACTACGGAACCCTACACTGCGCGTGGCCCGACACGCACTTGGCCGATTTTTATATTTTAATTTATAGCAACAGAATCTAGTTTCCGACCTAGATACAGATGGTCCCATTGTAGAAACTTAGGGAGGTGATAGACGGACTAATTAGGAACAGTTAGAACATTAGAACCCTACATGTCTTAGTCCAAGCTATGAAAGTTTTTTTTTATCGAGTTTTTAAAATTTATAAATTTGTAACAAAAATTGTCATGAATAATTACATTTAAAGAAAAGTATAAAAATAATCAATTAAAATGCTTAACTATCATCGCAATTAATTGATTAACCAATAAAAAAAATATCACCCTCCCAATCAGTTTTTGCCACAATTAAAAACTCACAGATGGTATAACGTCTAAGGTTCACTCTTCCTCATAGTATATCACATCCTTAAGTTCCTACACCGTTATCCCGAACACCTTGTATGCAGCTGCGATACTTTTAGAATTAAGTTTCCAATTGATTATTAGGCTAAGTCGAACATTTTTTATTTTGTTACTGTGTACTGTTTTGCAAAAAGAAATGGTTCTTGATTCACTTTGACAAGACGCTTGAAAACGGCCGTACGGACAGACCTATGGACAATTTTTGATACATAGGCAAGTAGTCGCAGTACACACATCATAGGTATGTATGTAATTAGGATTACTAGTCGATGAGATCGATCGAAATGTGTCGAAAATCTTGTTAGCAAACAGCTAAACCGCCTTGAAAATGTTCCTCATCATCTTATATTCTAATTTTGTATTAAAACTTTGAAATTAAATGTTTATCAATGTAATAATTGTTTGACTTATCAATTACCAACAAACCAATTACCAACAAACCGTCTGCATTTCAAGAGGATTAAACGCAGAAATCCTTTGAACTTGTTGAAATGAGACTGTATAAAATGTCACAATGGGAGAGTGTGGGACAATAAAATTGTTGCAGATTCTTTTACATTCTGCATAAAATGCGGCCAAAACCAGACTCGTAGGAAAAGAATTAATAGGGCAAATTTAAAGATAAAACAATGTCCGCGTATCCGGCTATTCTCTTCTACAGCGGCGCTAACACGAACTTCGAAAGTCGAAGTTCGTAATACATGCATCCCTGTCACTCGATTAAGGGAGTGCGATAGAGATGGAAATACCCGAACTTCGACTTTCGAAGTTCGTGGTAGCGCCGCCGAGAGGTAGACCCTGACGGTGTAGCTACCCCACCCCTGTCACTCAGAGAGCTATGGAAAGGACTATGGTCGGGGTCTCGCTGAGCGACAAAGTCCCAAACGAAATTATACGGCAGAAAGCCAAAGTGACTGACATAGTTCAGAAGTGTAGCCAACTGAAGTGGCAGTGGGCTGGTCACATCTGTCGCAGAACCGATGGTCGGTGGAGTAAGCGGGTTCTCGAATGGAGGCCACGGCTTGACAAACGTAGTGTTGGACGCCCTCCGGCTAGATGGACTGATGACTTGAGGAGGGACCCAGCTGGTAGTGACTGGATGGCGAAAACGGAACCAAGATTTTAAAATGGAACGCCATGTTGCCCAAAATTTTGGACTGAATCTTGTCTCAACATCATAAGAGCTATAGTTGGGTCAATAATTCGACATGCAAAAGCATGGGCATGTTGCCAAGAGTTCAAATGACTTTACCCGCGATCAAAATCGATAAAAATTTGGAATAGATGTTGTTTAAAAAAATATTCCACCTCATGAACAAATGCGTGTGACTACGAAGGATACGTTAAGCAAAAAAAAATAGATATTCGTGTTTTCCGAAAAAAGCGGGCAAAGTAGGCATGTTTCACGGAACCACATTTAATATTGAATTTCACTTTAAACCACAAATAGAATAAGTAACAAGCTTCGTAAACGTTCCGTTCGTTCCTTTCAAAAATGTTACCTGCAGGTCGATCACGTAACGTAACGCATTGTATGTACGTTGGGTATTAGATCTAAATGTCCATTTTTATATGGAAAAATGACAGTTAGACTATCGTGCGTTGGAACCGTTACGTGACGACCCCTCTGGTCAAATTATTCAAACTGTAGAGCAAAATAATTAACTTGGCAATGCTTTAATCTCAAGCGATTGATGTTCTTTGTGGCGATTTCTACATAACTACATATACTGGTGCGTGCAGTAGTATATAACTATTGAACCGGCTCACAACATTTCACGAGAATCAGTTGAGAAATGCGACCTGCGACTTTCGAAGTTCGTGGTAGCGCCGCAGCTCCGTACGTCATGACGTCAGTAATCTAAGGCCCGTAGTTACAAATACCTTAAGGTGTATAGTATTATTATTTTATTTGTACTTGCTTGTAGTATATGTATCGAGAGTTTGTCTATCATTTGTTCCTGATCTCCACTCAATTGCTCAAAAATTACTTAACTGGTTACAGGAATAAATTCGCCTTTGTAATGATTTATTATATTCAGACTGTATTTTTACCTGCGTCTTGTGTACAATAAAGTATTTAGATACATACAATACAATTAAGAACTAATTCAAGAACCTGTTACTTACTAATAAATTGAATTCTCACGTTCCTCCCCGGAGCTCCCTATTATTCACAGCATCAATCTCGCAAAGAAAAGGTGTTTCACACCTCTATTTCTATAAGACTACCTGATTACAGTCATTTGGATGGCATGGACAAAGTAGCAGTCATTTGAAATCGAATCGGCCTTCTATTTTATTTTAGTACATTACTACTACTTACTTAATCCGAAAGGACGGGGAAAAATGGACCAATTTGTCAACTAGAAGAGTTTCTAATTCTGGAAAGAAGTTACTAAAGTTTAGTAACTGTTACGAGCGGCGTGACAATGCTGTTATTTTCCAATTCAGCTCTTTTTATTTGTATATTGCACACGATCTGACCTAAATTTGCGTCAGCGGTACTCTAAAGTAAGTTTATCGCAACAGTAGACCTAGGATGGACCTACATAATCTGTACTGAACTGATATTATAAAACCCGGCCAAGTGCAAGTTGTACAGTCGACTACAAAGAGATGTATCCATACGATGTTACAAAAATATGTATACATAGACTTTACTACCATGGTAATAAGATATACATACATAACTTTGTAACATTAAAAAACATACTTATCTTTGTAGTCGACTGTACTCGCGCACGAAGGGTTCCGACCATTATCTATAAAAACTGAAAAAAACACGTTTGTTGTATGGGATTAATATTTATTTTATTCTGATTTTTAGTATTTTGGTTACAGCGGCAACAGAAATACATCATCTGTGAAAATTTCACCTGTCTCAGCCTGGTGACAGATGGACAGACAGAAGGGCAGACAGCGGAGTCTTAGTAATAGGGTCCCGTTTTTAACCTTTGTGTCATCGTCATCATAAACTTAAGAGCCGGGCTCTTGTCGGTGGAGTAATCGCCACTCTGTTCTTCTCTCGGCCACTGTTTTGAGCTCTTGATACATTACATTAACATTCTCTATAGCTTAGTCTAAAACGCACGTCTTGGTCGTCCCCTGCCTCTCCTTCCTTTTATCTGTCCATATTTCCTTCAATTATAGTATCTATGTAATTGTCATGTCCCCTTTGGGTACGGAACCCTAAAAAGGAAAAGTGTCTGAGGTAATGAGGTTGTAAGTTTGTAAGTATTTGGAGGGTAATCACTGGAACGCCATCCGATATCAAAAGTATTTTCACCAGTTTATAGAATGTACACAGGATTTTTTTTTGGCAATTGTCCCACCGCCGGCGAGAAGCGAGTACTCTCATAGAAATTCTTACTCGCTTTTACTCGCTTGAGCGAGTAGCACGTAGTAACACTCGCTTACTCGCCGTCTGTGGGACAAGCGCCTTTTCCCGGGGAAAAGCCTGGGATCTCAGTAGTACTTGAGCAGAGCCGGGCGGGCAGCTAGTTTATCTATAAAGTAGGTAACTCAGACGCACGATCGCGTATAGCAAATAAAATTAAAAGATTTTTCAAAAAACCCAAATGCTTTTTTCAAATTTTATAGCCTACTAGCTGATGCCCGCGGCTTCGCCCGCGTGGTTATTATATATTCTCCCGTGGGAATTAGATGTTTTCCCGCTGGAAAAAGTTGCCTATGTCACTCTCCAGCTTCTAAACTATCTCCATACAAAAAATCACATCAATACGACGCTCCGTTGCGACGTGAAAGAAGTACAAACATACAAACACACACACTTTCGCATTTATAATATTAGTAAGGATGTCACTCCCACGATTAAGAGGAATCCAACGACACCTCATATGTCGAAATCCGTCAAACGGTTTAGGCTGCAGGGCGTGCCAAAGAATAAATAAATCACATACATATATACGCGCGAAAAACATAACCCTCCTCCTTCGGCAGTCGGGTAACAAAAGAAGCCCAACGTGTTTTCAATCCAACTTGTAATAGACTACAATTTGATTTCAATCCAACACAGTAACAGATCCCTATAAGTACCTAAATTGGTTTATCTACGCACATATCATTAGTGCTCTAAAATGCGTTCAGAAACCGTAGGAAATGACCAGCATTATTACAACCAATTTTACTATGAGAACTTTCTTGTCTGTGGTAGTAGGTAAAATCTGTACTGTAATGTTATTACAGTACAGATTTTTGTAAGGTTATGAGTTTAAATTTGGAACAGCTGCCAAAACTCAAGCGGGTCTCTATTCTAGTATCCATAGATATTAAAACAGTTATCGATGCGAAACGTCAATTCAGTATGTTTTTTAATATAAACCGCACGACATTTGATCAAGAGTGACATGAGAATAGGGACTTCATTCGTTTGTCTATGATTAAAAAAAAAACATTCGTCTTGACGTAGGATCGAATTGCCGCCATTACTGTTGTCATTTCTTTGTATGTTTTTGCTGTTACGAAAGTAGAGTTGTGAAAAGTTGTTTGTAATTCACATTTTAGTTGAAAATATGAGTAGTAGTGACTCCAAGAACGATATCAACACTCCGACGGATATCGTAAATGCAGCCACGATTGCAACAAAGATATTTTACAGGTAGCACTATAGTAGCAATGCGGGTCATTTTCTTACGGCTTCTGAACCCATCTTAGAGTACTTATGATATGTGTGTAGATAAAGTAGTGTATGCAACTATACATAATTTAGCCTTAAAACACTCGTGTGATCCTATTATGTAACTCGCTTACGCTCGTTTCATAAAACCACACTCGTATTTTAAGGCCTCTGATTATGTATCAGTTGCATAAACTACTATTATATTTACCCGAAACTCACTAGTTCAGCTTCCATTACCCGGCAGGATTGATGGCTCGCAGATGATGGTGACTATTGTGGGCCCTTCTGTATAGAGACACCATTAGGCCTAATGCCCCGAGAGGTTATGCGGGTGCATTGTGTCATGGGTGATATAATAGGTGCCATATTTCATTTCATTTCACGATAGATTTTCTGAAAGTGTAAAGGTTATATGTTATATCCAATACCATACTATACTATTATAGGTACCTATTTATACTAATATGTACCTATACTTTAATATTATAAATGCGAAAGTGTCTGTCTGTTACCTCTTCACGCTGAAAACCGATTTTGTAATTTGGTATTGGTATAGGGATGACATAAGGTAGTTTTTATCAAGGAAATCATCCCCTATGGGGGTGAAATGGGGACGGAAGTTTGTACGGAGTTACGATATAAACGAGTTCCACGCGGACGGAGTCGCGAGCAGAAGATAGTACCTAAGTAAACTATAAACACCTTTATATATATCCCTCCAAAAGAGAGACTGCCTATTAAGACGACCGTTAAAATCTAGTGGGTCTGGCAGTCCTGGGTAAGGGCAATTATTACAGAAATCCAACCTAGCCTACCTTAGCTCAATAAGGCTTATAAATTTTGTAAAGAGCATGATTATTTCTGAGATTTCTTGGATGCAACAATACGTAAAACTAAAGCTAATTTCGCCAGATCGCCCCATCGCCGTTGTAAAGACAAAAAGCGCAACGGGAGTGATGAAAAAAATACGACACTGTAGCTAGGTAGACTGCAGGGTTGCCTCAACAACTGTTTCTAATCCATTGCTGATGTTAAGAGGCTGACAAGACCTAATTTTGTTGAAATTGATGTTATTTAAGAAAAACTATTTGTTCTAGCACATCAAAAAATATATAATTATATATGTTAATATTCATCATATTTCAAAGACCGTGGACGGACTCGATATAAAAATCTAAAATTGGAATTTTAGTAAATCTAATCTCTTCTCTCGTCTCTGGTCGGCGTGACAGTCAGTGACAGTGACGTTTCGTTCGTATCGTATCTGCATTTTCTTAGTAGTTGTGTTTCGTTTTTGCAAGAACAGCGCTGGCTTTGCCAGCTTCATGCTGAGCTGTGGCCCTTTTGTGGCAAACAGTGTTGGTTCTATTTTTATTTTTTATTTACTATTTATTGCTCTCTGTGTTTGTCATAAATAAATGCTTTTCTTTCTTTCTTTTTCTTTTTCTTATATAACATAATTGGACGAAATCTGCTCGATAGAAAATAATTGCAAAGATTGGCCTTAAAATCATCAGTAGGTAACGGTTCTATGTCTTTATTGTTTTGACGTAGTGTATGTATGGGTCTGCAATTAAAACATGAAGTCAACATATTCATACCTAAACCGCTGACAAATAATCCACACTTTTTTTTATTTCAATACCCGTTTTCTTTCCCGTTCACGGGACAATGATGTCCCGGACCTTTGGGAGGCGTGCGTTGAGCTAGGTACCTACAAAGTAGCTGAGCCAACACGTAGAGGCCCTTTTGACAATTTAATGAAATGCTAGGAGTACACCGAGCGGATGCTGTCCTGTCGCATGTGCTGGCCATAGATTACGCGCGGAATGCATTCAAGTGGATTTATAACGCAATAAAGGATAGAAATGTCTTTTTGAAGATTCAATTTCTTGTTTGACCATGATTTAAGGGTCTACCAGACTTAGCCTTACCGAAACCTTAATCCGCTGATATAGTTAAGATCGATGGGACATATTTATAAGTTTGTAAGTTGTATGTTGTATTTTTATACTTGACAGTACTATCGACAACACAGCTAACTGACCACCTTAAGTGCATTGTAATAAGGTTCTATATAAACACAGGATGGTCAGTTAAAAGTGTTTTCGTTTGTGCAATACCTTATGACTAGGCACTATACAAATCAATCTAGGTACAGGTACTACTTACTTAGCTAGTTGCAATGCAAACAAAGCTAACTTTACCTAAACTCGACTTATCTCTTTTAAACATAAGTAAGCGCTCTCTCAAGAAAACACGAACTCATAGTCTCATACATATATAGATTCACGCCTTTATTCCTAAGAAGAGTAGGCAGAGCACATTGCATGAAACGTACGTTCCTTTCCAGTGCCACTTTAAGCCAAAGAGTATATAAAAGATCGACAAAATGTTATATCGCAGTGATAGGTTGCTAGCCCATCGCCCACAACACTCTTCAACACGAACTCAATATTACTTATTTTAACTAAATATTATATATAACTAATATTATGTTTGTATTTCATAAGTAAATACATAACAAACCCCACTAATTAAGTATATAAGGTGCTAACAAATTAAGTACCAATATTTTAAGAGGTGTTACATTACATCAAAACAATTGACTTTAAATAGAAATTAAGAAAACTTTTCATATGATATTTTTGTTTTAATTTCCGGTACAAAATAAATAAATTAAAATTTCGACCAAACATAATCAGCCTGTGCATTTAACTGACGAGATGTTTAAACACTATCTGTCAAGTGAACATCGTCGTTTGTGACAAACGTCAATGATTGATTGTTGACTATCTCATTAACAGGGTGTTTTTACGCAGTAACGTTGTATCCCTAATTATCTCCAAAAAGTGATACACACTTTTAAATGTTTCATACGTAACTCTACTCCTAGAGACGAGTATTATCAGCTCTAAAAGTATTAGTAAGTACCTAATTTGTTAGCACCTTATATACGTATTGTATTAAGCAGTTACGCTAAGCAGGGGGAGCATAAATTTAAACAGGGTCACTTTATCAATATAGTACCCCAAAAAATAAAAAAAATTACCACATCATTTATTTTATAGTATACCTGAAATACCTACACTAGATTTGCAGCAACCTGGCAAAACTTCTTTTATCAAAGTTGTTTATTTACAAAGTTTTTGTCACTATATTTTTATAAATCCGGTTCAAAAATAGTAATTAACTGTTTGAAAAGTTTGAACCAGATCTGTAAATGGTGACTGAAAAAGGTTCAGTTCGGTTTCAAAACATTGAAGTTAGAAAAAACATTATCTATAGTTGTACTACTTCGTGTAGTGCTAGTGCTTATTAACGGAAACATGTTTATAGATGAAAAATATGTGGAAATTCCATTTTGGGGTTCATTCTAAAATCGATATTGAAGTCTCCCACAACAATCAAAATTGGGCTTGCACCTACTCCGTTTTAAATTATGCGACTTATATTGCTATTTGTTATGATTGCATAGACATAAAAGTTTCGTTTTGCTACAGCTGAAAGGTATAATAGACCTGAGTATTTGATATGAATCTCAAATTAAAACCTCTACGCGTTTACGAGGAAAAAGGTAATAAGTTTAAAATTTTAAAAAAATATTTTTTGTATGATTTTACTAAAAATGTCTACTTTTCGTAATTTTTCCTTTGTCTGTGCTATATGAAGTTTCTTCGTGCCAAGTTTCAAGTTTCTGTGTTAACGGGAAGTACCCTTTAGGTTTTGAGTTTCTTGCGAGTACTCAGTTTCAAAATATGCGACTAAAATTGCTATTTCTTTTGATTGCGTTGACATAAAAGTTTGGTTTTGCTACATCTTAAAGGTCCTATAGCCCTGAGTATTTGACAAGAATTTGAATTTAATACCTCCACACGTTTACGAGGAAAAAGGTATTAAGTTTAAAATTAAAAAAAATATTTTTTTTGTATGATTTTACAAAAAATTACTACTTTTCGTAATTTTTCCTTTGTCTGTGCTATATGACGTTGCTTCGTGCCAAATTTCAAGTTTCTGAGTTCACCGGAAGTACCCCGTAGGTTTTGCGAGTGTCGAAAAACTCTAAAATTTGCAGTATAAACGACTGTATCTTTTTATTGCGTTGGATTCTAAGTTTGATTTTTTCACAGTTTTAAGGGACAATAGACCTGAGTATAATATAAATTTCAGCTTGACACCTTTACGCGATCCTGAGAAAAATGGTCTTGACAGACAGACAGACAGACAGACAGACAGACGGACAACAAAGTGATCCTATAAGGGTTCCGTTTTTTCCTTTTGAGGTACGGAACCCTAAAAACCGTAAAGCCGGCTGTACACATTGGGCCAACGTTGGCACGTGAGCAGATGCAGCTATGCGTTAGAGGAAGAGGGCTTTATATCGTTCTCATGCGTTTGCATAGCTGCATCCTGCTCACGCGCCAACGTTGGCCCAATGTGTACAGCCGGCATAAGAGTCATAGACAATCATAGATCAGTGTGACTTTTTTAAACGGAGCAGTGTCCCTGCCCTCAGGGATGTTAGAGTGTGATTGTTTCAGGAACTTATATTGGTTTACTTCTATTGGGGTCCTTGAGGCGGTCATAAATGTTACGCGTGTGAGTGACGCGTCTGAAAAGTAAACAAGAAAAATATCGCGGCTGCGAGAATTTGATTAAATTACTTATTCGTTAGAACTTCTGGCCACACAGTGCACTATGATCCCTTCAATTAGGTATTAATAGGGCTTCGGATACGAGATTAAGAAAGAAAATTAGAAACTCCTTTGGGCTGGCCGATTTGATATCGAGGGTCTCGGAGACAAATTGCACCCGCGGGTCCAAACCCGAATAAAACCTCGATTGCTGATTACTGATTATTTCATAGCATGGGTCCGCGCAATTACAACAATCTGTAATAATGGGAACATGGGAAGGCGTGAGTACCTTCCTACTGGCTGGGTAGAATATCATCAGAAATACGAACATTCCAAAAAAACCGGTCAAGTGCTAGTCTGACTCGCGCATCGAGGGTTCCGTACAAACTATCAATTAACTCAAGTTAAAGTAAATGACCCAATATTTGACACCTTCTAATTATTTTCAATTAAGTAAGAAAAACTATCAACATCCATATATTTATTTATTTATTTAAGGATCACCAACAGATAATGCATCAATATGCTAAAAAACGAACCTAGTACAAAAATCATTGTAAGATGCTTAGCCACTTACAGGTGACCACAGCTCACACACGTGTTAAAGAATAAATAGGAACTAAAAATACTAACAAAAGAACAATGATACAAAAAGGAAAACAAAAAATGATATAAAACAATAATAATAAACAGAATGGTTTGTGCCTACATAGTGAATAATGCACAGTGTGCAGTAGGTAGGACACATTCGACACAACCATGATACACTAATCTAAAGTAAACTAAAAAGTGGGTCGGCACAATCACCTTCCAGACTCCAGTGAAGTTAGATGAGAGATGATCGTTTTCCTGAATGTTGTTTCTGAGTCATTGAATATATCTACTGATGGAGTCCGGAATGCCATTGTATAACCGCACCATCCTTGAAATTGGCGAGTTATTGCCCTGCCTTGTCTTCCTAAAGCGCTGTTTAAAAAGCTTATACGTGCCTTTCCTTGGCAATCTGTTCGGTATGGTGAAATTAACTGCCTCTAACAGATCGGGACAACGTAAACCTCTACCATTAACCAACTTATATAGAAACGTTAAGTCAAGTATTTTTCTCCTGTTACTTAGACTTAAAAGGTTGAAAAATTGCAAACGCTCTCGAGTTGACTTTAGTACCCGGGTAATCGGGGAGGAATAGCTTAAAATTGCTAGGAATCGCCTCTGCACCCGCTCAATTCGATTATTGTGGACTTCGTAAAGAGGAGACCACACCTGTGTGCAATATTCAAGGTTACTTCTAACAAGGGTTTTAAATAGAAGTAACTTTGTTCGCGTTAGTTTGAAATGCCGGGTGTTTCTGGCCACAAATCCTACCATTGCAGAAGCTTTTTTTATAACATAATCGTAATGTGCATTGAGGTTCAACTGGCTATCAATAATTATACCTAAATCCCGCACAACTGATACTCTTTCCAGTGTTTTACCATTTATACTAAATTCAGTTGGCACCGGTTTCTTATTACGTGTGAAACTTATGTGATAGCATTTACCGGGGTTCAAGGCCATTTTGTTTATCCTGCACCATTCGGCCAGTCTATTCAAATCGCCCTGGAGCTTTTCACGATCTAGATCACTTTTCACAGGTCTTATAAGCTTAAGGTCATCAGCGAAGAGATAAGGCTCAGAGTTGACGCAACATTTGACTATGTCGTTAATAAAAATTAAAAATAGTAAGGGCCCTAAATGTGAACCTTGAGGCACGCCTGATGAAGCGATATATCCCTCGGACTGCTCCCCATTAACCACCACTGACAGCTTGCGACCAGAAAGGTAAGATCTAAACCAACTCAACAATGGTTCGCCGATACCACATTTCGAAAGTTTATCCAAGAGTAGTCCATGGTTTACCTTGTCGAACGCCTTGCTGAAATCTGTGTATATTGCGTCTACTTGGACACGGTTATCCATATGACCACTTAAATTCTCAACAAAGGCAACCATGTTGGTGCTGGTCGGTATATTATTACATTTCCTCCCTAAGCTTGTATGAACCCGTAAAATATAAATTACCCTCGTATGAAATAGAAGAAAAAACAACGAATTCTAATACCTCAATGTATCAATGAGTATATTTTGCTTTAGTTTTTTCCTAGCCGATCCGCTGGTCGCCGGTTCGAATCCGGCTCGGAGCATTAAATTTTTCAATTTTTCCTTTATTTAAAAATGAACAAAATTGTGCGCGAGGAGGGGTACAAAGTTCTATTAAACGTTTACAAAAATATAGACAATGAAGCGACAGTCAGAACATTGAAAAAAAAAATTACAACATGAGGGCCAATTATTTCAAGGAATTAAAGAAGGTAAGCAATTGAACTAGAGCAAAAGCATCTAGAGTTTAAGCATTAAGATGAGATGGGGATGGGACATTTAAATGGTGGACAGGTTACTTTTTAAGTACCTACCTATAATGGGATTCAAATGACGGTTTTCGTTCGTATCACCCGATATTTCTCGGAAAAGCAATTCATAGCATCATTCTGCTTTTACAGAGACTGTCTATGTCTATACTCTGATTATTAATCAGACAGAAAAAATGTAAACACTGGTGTTGCCGTTAACAAGAACCATTTGCAGCAATGAGGAGATTTATAATTTTCGCAGTTAAACGAAACATACGTCCTATTTCAATAATATTATACACTAATTACAAAAAGCAAATTAATTTTGATAACGTTAATGTTTATATTTACCGAAATCCTCCCTCATGATTATTTTAACAGATAATACCGTTTTTACGTGTACAATATGTTTTTAGCACTGGTATCACTGCTGCGATACACCGGGATTGTGCATCTTTGGGTTGCTTACTATTTTTTTTTCTTAATGCGAATGGCAAATAATATCGGTAGCTGGATTTTTATTTTATTTGACGCCTGTCCTGTCACTCAGCTCACTCGGCTTCTAACAGCTTTATCTACTATACCGGTGTTTCTAAACCTGTGGTCAGTGGACCCCTGGGGGTCCGCGAGTACCTATAGTTATGTACGGGGGTTCGCAGTTGTGTCACCCATAGACCATTTCACAATAATAAATAAATGCCACAAAAAGTCTTGCCTGTTTTTATTATTACTCCTTGGATTTGTGCTTGATTTTCTAGGGGTCCGTGGACAGAAAAAAGGTTAAGAACCGATGCACTATACAATTCAATGTTTTACTAGTAACTAGTATACTATTATTACCGAGTATGAGGTGTTTTGTTAATAGACTTAAAATGAAACTAGCATCCGATGCATGCTATTCCATAAACGAATTTATGAATTAAATAGGTATACTGACAGCCACACAACTTTTTAACTGGCTCGCTACCCAACCAACTTATCAGTTGTCAGTCTGTTCAGTTGTAATAGTATCCTATTAGGTAGTATAAAATATCTTTCTTCCTGAAACATTGACAAATAAACAAATGTACTAACCATAATTATACCGTATTGTAAACTGAGACATACTTGTTATATAAGATGTGTATAAATGTTATTTAAGATCTTGACAAAAATTTGACATGTAAAACTACGTTTTATCAAGGAATAAATGAAATGAAAAAATATACTGCTTATAAATCTTTATCATATTTATTTTCAATTTACCTGTTAAAGTAAACTTTAAAAAATATTGCATGACCGACCCGTACTTTCAGAACCCCTGATATGTCCCTTTGACAGTGACATGACTTTGTTTACTTACATTTTTTCTGTCTGATTAATAATCAGAGTATAGTACAGTCAAAAGTCAAATGATCAAAAACAAGTGAACACGACTTTAATGTTAAAAGGCATGGCTCAGATATTTTTGAACCTTTGGGAACGGGAACGGGTACATATATTTATGAACCCGACTGTACCTACCTAATTTGTAATATATTGTATTGTTTTTTAAGGTCAAAAGCATCAAAACATTTCAACAATTATTCTTATTCCATCTACAACCGGTTTAAAATTTGTGTCTAAATATGAGAATTACAGTGTAAAACAATATTCTTTAATATATATTTTTTTAATTTTCATTTAAATTTATATGCATGAAATTTGTGAAAAAAAAAGCACTTGGCAGATCATGCAAATTCCATGGTCCAAATTGTGATTTTCATGCAATTAGTCATGGGGTACCTAATCTAACCTATCTATTCTCTGTTGCGAGCATGAATTTTATTGTTGCCAGATCAGATTTATGAAAATCTGTAAGGCGACTTAAAAAATCAGTAGTTCTACAGATTTTTATTTCAATACTTTATTCCACTTTACTGAAGCTTATGGTGCCGCCCGCGACGCGACCATAACGGGTTTTCCATCACTGTACACTGCCGCGTCGATGGCGGCGCCGAACACGATGGGGCACGGCGTTGCCGTCTTCTAGTGACATCACAATCTGCGAGTGTCAATCGTTTCATATGAAGTTGGTTTTTGCGAAAAAGGGACAGAACATACCCCATCTTAAAACGTTGGACACTTATAACTTCGTGATTATTTAACCTCTTGCGTTGTTTTATTCTCCATTTGACTTCATTTTTAATTCTTTTTCGAGAAAATACGTCATTTTTATTTTATTTAGTGTACCCTACCCTACCCCTATTCTGGTCCTACCTAATAGTGGTATTCCACATGTCCATTCCATCTCACTCACTCTTTAAGCAAAATGGAATACCACCCTTACATATACGCGGGTGTCAGTCAAAATCGGTCTGACATGCGTGGTGGAAGCTAGTAGGTATGCGTTACATGATATCATCATATCCACGCAGTGTCACGCGAAATTGACCTCCGAGTATATTTATAACTGGTAATTTTACTAATAAGAAAAAATAAAGAGAATTGATGAGAATTGATGGATGACGTAACGAATAAATATAATAATGTATAATTATTATTACTGTAATATATAATTTGTAAGACTACAAGTGTAATTGGTGTAAACCGTTCTTGTTTTTAATAATAAATAAATAAAAAATATTTCATACTTCCCTATTGTCCCTTTTTTAATGAAATAAAGATGTCAATACCTATCGTTTACAATACAATAAAAATACTCTTTATTGCACACCGTAAAACACGAAACAAATAGACATAACAACTTATTAAAAAATTAGATGTTAACAACAGGCGGTCTTATCGCTAAAGAGCGATCTCCGAGCGTTTAATTTCCTTTTTTGAAAAATAAGTATTTGAGACTCGTCTCTATTTGACACGCACAATGTACGGATCCGATTTGCACATGTGCGTAAGTTTCCAAGGTTCAATAAAAAACAGGTAATTGTAGTATGTTATGTATATTTTCACTTTAATATAAAAATTATAGATATTCACTGTAATATTTACAAATAAGTGAATGGCAAACAAAATAAGGATGCAATACATACGGAACTCGTACGAACAGAGGCGTTTGTGGCAAAAACTACACAAAATTATATTCAAAAGTATTGTACAGTCAGCATCATATAGTTAGTAGCAGCCAAAGTAGCCAAATATATCGTAACACGTCTTTATTACTATAGGAGTAAGGAAGTGTTACGATATATTTGGCTACTTTGGCTGCTACTAACTATGTGATGCTGACTGTACGGAATAAAACATTTTATTAGATTATTCAGAAAATCTATTTTATGTGCGGTATCTTATTAAATCACATAAAATAATCTACCGACTCGCGAATAAACATTATAGTAGATAATCAAATCATCGTGGTTGGCCAACTGAAAGGTACGCAACTATTTTATAGAAAAAGATTGTATAATATTCAATTATTCATTTTAACACAGCTGCGTTTCCTTAGGCTCATGCGGCAGTAAAATAAATATATTCAAAGTTTTCATAGTAATTTTAACCACACACGCCACATTTCTAGCGGGTCACACCACTGAATCGTTTACACATATAATTTAAAACTTAATACTGTCTACCTACTAATTAGGATGATTCTATTCTGTTCATTATCATGATATGGAAGCACTCAAATAGGGAACTAAGATCAGTCGTAGACTAAAATATGTTGTCAGAGACAAATGATAAACAGTAAAATACCTGTACCAGGGTATGCGTTTATGAACGTCATAATGCATTCGCTCCATTAGCATGCAAGCACGGTCAGCATCATATACTTAGTAGCAGCCAAAGTAGCCAAATATATCGCACATGTCTTTATTACTATGGGAGTAAGGATGTGTTACGATATAATTGGCTACTAACTATATGATGCTGACTGCACGGAAGGGACAAATACTTCATATCGGATAGAAACGCGAGCCGGTTACTGGCTCAACCCATATTATGAATAACAATTTGGACGGTATAGTAGGAATTTTCTAGTGTCCGTCCGAATTCCACTTGAAGGCTTACTTGAAGACTTATAGGTTAGACTAGACATCTTATATTTTAATCCAGGCTATAAACTATCTTCGTGCAAAATTTCATCCAAATCGGTTAAGCCGTTTAAGCGTGATTGAGTAACAAACATCCAAACATCTAAACTTTCGCATTTATAATATTAGTAGGATTAGTATTACATGTGGAAAATAGTTCGGAACGACGTTTTAAAAGAACGATGCTTTCAGAATGATGCGACGTACCCCAGTACTGGACGTTCGACCAGTTATCAATAAGTTAATGTTATCATTAAATCACAATAAAGATCGCGGCGGCGCCGGTGAGTATTCTAAAGATAAGCCTCCAAGTAGAATTCGGGCACTTTAGAAAATTCCTAATATACATCACCGACCACTAAAGTCGTCGGTCTGAACAATGAAAAAGCAATCTACGCGCTTTCAAATAAGGTTAATTTTCACATCATCTGTGCAGGATGTGTAATTCTGACGTTCAAAGGGCCAACGGCTGCAGAATTTTTGAAAAGAAACTGTTTTACAAAGTAGTTCTTCTAGTAGGACATCTAAAAAAGAAAGGCTCTAATCCGAAGGATATTTTAAATTATCATGGACCGTTTGTTGAATTACAACACATTCTATACCCAACGAATTCTGACATATTAAGATTATTTTCAGAAGGCATGAACGGCGAGTTATCTGTAATCTATTTTGTGGTATTTTCAGTTCAATAACTTTATTATTTTGGCTAGTTCGCAACTTTGACTAAACATCGAATCTAAATACCACAAGACAAATCGGCTAGTGCATAACTTTTACGATAACTAAAACTTTATTACTGCGAATTTACAGTACACCTAGGTTTTTAATAGCCAACAGAATATCGTTGTCATATCGCTTTCATTTGACGATATATTTACACAAAAATCGGTAATGGCCATTATGAAACGAGCTGTACTGTATTATCCTGTAGCCGCACTCCAAACAAAAAAATGGCATTTAAATTTTAATCAACAGATATAGAACATAAAATAGTTTGTTTTGTTTCAAAATCGAACTACGCAAAACAAATGCAAATCTGTTTCAATTACAGTCGCCATCAAATAAATCGGAGCGGCCAAAGTGCTCACAAATATCTGAACACGTCCTTAATGCCCCGACAATAGAGGCGTGTTCAGATATTTGTGAGCACTTTGGCCGCTCTAATATATCTGGTATAAAGTCCACTGAAGAGGATACAGCCTTTTAAAAGACCTTTGGGCGACTAGAGGTCGTAGAATTACAATTTCATAACATTTTATTACATTGATCTGCTATAATTTTAGTAATCAAAATAAATAATACTACTTGTCTGGTGAGTTGTAAATGAAACTCCAAAATTGGTCAACTAAAAATAATCTACCGCTCACTACCATACAATTAATTTGGATAAAAACTGCTTTACATGTAAATGAGATGTCAGTGCATATTAAACTGTACAATATGAACACAACTACTATTAGTGACGCGTTTTATACTATTGAACACTACTTTTGAGGCCTCGTTAACAAACACGCGTGGCGTTTGCGAAGCGTGGTGATGTATAAAAGTTTATACGAATGTGAGCCGTTTAACACACCCGAGCGGCCTCGCAGGACGCTACGCGGGCCCATAACGAAGGCCTCGGATTACCTATATAATAATCACACATTTGGCAGTTAATTTTATAAAATTATTGCTCCTTGAATATTCCTAGTTGTAGTAGACAGTAATAGACCTTCCCTATCACAGACTAGATACACAATAATCCAAAAACATGACACGATTACAAGTACCCCTCTACAAGTTTCCATGTACACAGATCCTTGAGTTTTATTGAAAAATATTGATACTTGTAATGGGGTAAAACGTTAACGTAATACGTCTGATAATTTGTAACATAATTTATAAGAAAATAAATCCAATTGCACTTAAACTGATACCTGCCATTACTTAACACAATTTAATAATAATGTACTTAACAACTTAATAAACGAAGTAAACTTAAATGCGTACGTACAGAGAGATTTTACAATATAATTAATTACATACCCACGATTGGTGTTTACAAAACTTTGATATGTACAGACCTATCAGTAGACTACACTAGGCTATAATTACAGTTTCTGCGTGATATCCTTTTTTTTTACATACGCCCTATGTTCTAAATTTTAGAACATTCTTATATTAAAAGCAGTTATAGGCGAAATAACTCCACTAATATTTTTTTTGTTGAGTTAGACATGTTTTAAATTGTCTGAACTGTTCTTTACCAAGTTTTACGTATACCCCGAGACTGTTTTCAAACCTCTAAGCTAGCTTTTAAAACAATACTCCGATACAATGATTTGCATTTGCGAAACGCCTATTGCCAACAAAACTGTATACATTTCGATTAAAATAATATTGTACATTTGTCAAAAGACTATAAATAGATAAACAGATATTGGTGTTTTAGGCGACGGTTAAAGCTGCTTGTGATGATTGGCCGCCCAGCACGTCTATCATGCGACGGCCGCGACATACTCTCGATTTTTCTCGCACTATATACCTCTTGTTCTAAGTGTTCTAATAAGAAAGAGACGGATAGTGCGAGGAAAATCGAGAGAGTTCGCGCGCCGTCGCGTGATAGCCGTGCTGTAACTAAGCACTTTCACACTTATCAGACCCGGAGCGTGAATTCCAGCTGTCACAGAGCCGGGTAGATCTCGTATTTAATGACCAGGGCCTGTGCAGATCCTCACAATGGAGGTTCATTCGGACACCTCAGTGTAGTTACTACACTTACGACACCTTGATCGCCTAGAGCCTGGTTGACCAGCAGAGCCAGAAGCCAGGGCCATAAGGTCAGTACTGTACACTCACTGGTCACAGGAACTAACTCCCAGCTGTCGCAGAGCCAGGACGGTCACAGGAACTACTGCGGACGCCAGCCACCCTCGGTTCAGTCAAGCTGCTGGACTTGCACGACCGGCGTGGACGGGGGAATGGAGATCTCGTATTTGATGAGGTTGGACCCGCGAGCCGTTGAGAGAACCAGCCCGCTTACTTCCTTAACATCGCCGCTGTGGACAAGCATGTTGATTACAATTATAAATACTACTTAAAATAGTTGAACCCCCGACATTTTCATTTCGTCCAATATTTCAAAAACGGCTGAACAGTTTTTCATGAAACATGGCTAAGAACACTCGGGATAAAATTATCTATGACACAAATAAACCGCATTCAAATCGGTCCATCCGTTTGGGAGCTACGATACCACAGACAGATACAAAGATAGACACGTTAAACTTATAACACCCCTCTCTTTGCGTCGGGGGTTAAAAATTAATAAACACAAAATTGCAATTACCAAGTTTTGCAAGTGCTTTTTGGGACAATGCATTCATTTCTACAATAAACTACCCATGGAAGCACTAAAGTTACCCTTTCCTAGGATAAAAACATATTTTAAAGACTTTTTACTGATAAAGGCATATTATATTATACCGTTGAAGAGTTTTAAAATTATAAAGATGACTGGCCTCTTATAGGACTATATAAAAACCTTGATAATAATTGAAACAGACATACATTGAATTTTTTGATGTAACATTTTTTATAAGGCAAAATAAAGATCTGAATCCGAACATTGTCCGTCAGCCGCGTTCGGGTGAAGTTGCATCTGCTGGAGGTGAGCTGGACCCGTGTACAGCCGTAGGAAGAGGAACAGGCCTGAGGCTCTAGTATAAGTATTACCTAAACAAAACGTTACGACCGCGTTCGTGTTTAGCTGTCAAATCCCATACAAATTGAGGGTAAAACGCAAACGCGATCGTAAAGTTTTGTTTCGGTAAAACTTATACTAGAGCCTCTGACCTGGCTGCGCGCGTGTTGTCTTTGATCGTCTGCGATTGTAAAAGACATCCCACTACCCACTAGGCTAACTGCTCGTCTGCGATTATAAGTTAGCCTAGTGGATAGTGGAGGTCCCCGGTACGAATCCCGGTAAGGACAAATATTTGTGTGATGAGCATGAATATCTGTTTCCTAGTCTTGGATGTTTTCTATGGATTTAAGTATGTCTATATATTAAATATAAAATGTCAGTGAGCTTTGTTTTTGATCGGAGAACCGTATTTTGGACCCTGTCTTGTCTTCGTACGCCCGTCATACTCCTCTCCATTGCTCTTTGGCATATGGCTAACTTGGTTCTCAATTGTTTGGTTAGTGCCCACGTTTCGCAACCGTAAGTTAAGCACGGCAATATGCATGTATTAAAAGTCTTGGTTTTCAGTCCCATTCCTAAATCTTTCGACTTCATTATCTCTTTAAGAGCCCAATATTTTTTCCATCCGATCGCTATTCGTACCTTTATTTCTTTTATGGTTTGGGCTTCAGTGGAAATGACCTGTCCCAAGTAGGTATATTCCTTCACGTACTCTAAGTTTTTGATTCCGATCTTGATGTCAGTTTGTGAGGAATTAGTCATTAGCTTGGTTTTATTACTATTCATGCTTAATCCAACGTTTAGACTTTCTTTGTTAAGACCTTGTATAATAGATTCTAGTTTCTCTGGATTCTCCTCGAACAAGATTAAATCATCGGCGAATCTAAGATGATTCAGTTTGCATCCATTTACATTTAAGCCAAAGTGTTCCCAGTTGAGTTTGCGGAAAATATTTTCCAAGACTGCTGAGAACAATTTTGGGGATAATGGGTCTCCCTGTCTCACTCCTCTTTCTATGCTAAACAAAAACAAAACCAACCAACAAAAGTGGAGATGGGTTGGCCACATGTTACGAGACCCTAAAGAAAAATGGAGTAAAGCATTAACCGAATGGTACCCAAGAGACGGAAAGAGAAGAAGAAAATGAAATGGGAAGAAGATTTAAAACTAACGGCGGGGGCTAACTGGAGAAGGGTTGCGCAAGATAGAAGTCAGTGGAAGTCATTGGAGGAGGCCTATGCCAAAAGGCACACTGAAATAAGGGATATATTATAAGATGTGTTAGTATTAAGAGTAATTTTAAGATAAACCAATGTTTCAGAATAAAAGGCTAAATAAATAAATCAATAAATATATTAAATATATCATCGTCTAGTACCCTTGACACAAGCGTTATGAAAGAAAGATACATTTATTCACAAAAACACAGGACACATATATTAACCTGTCCTTTACCTGGGCCCCCAGGAAAAATGTTACCTCTGTTTACCGCGCGCGTCTCGAGACGGCCCCGTTTTTTTGACATTCGCATGAGCCACTCCCCTCCAACGTGGGTAGCCCCGCATGTCCCACGCGTTCTCGAGTGTCAGGAAGCAAAACACTTGACTCAACCTTTTCGCTCGTATCACTGAAGTGTTTATACTTAGGAATGTAAATGTTTACATTTTTTACAAAGGCATGAAACGGAATACAGTGTGTTTGTATTAAATATATCATACTTATCATATTTCAATGTAGAAACCATGGTTCTTTCACAGGAAGGAAAAATTATTGTCGTTCTCCACAAATGTGTAAAATATAAAGATATTGAATTAAAACTATAACATCTATTATTTATTCTGAGTCTCAAAGATATATGCTATTAATAAATGTAAATTACTTGAAGAAATAACGGTAAGAATATTGTTTTGTTCGTATTTGAAAACCGTGACGTGCAGAGTGCTGAACATTTTTTGCTAACGTAAACATCGCACTTTCAAGTTTTCGTTGTAAAGTAATTATAAGATTTATCTGGCTTGTTTTTTATTCCTAATGCAAAACAACTAATCAAAAACAGGAATCAAACAGTAGAATTGAATATTCATAGTCGAACGATATTTTTCAAGGTAATATATCAAAACTAGAATAAGATTATGATAAAAGCAAGGGGTATTTTCAAGCGGCATTTTTTGGCCTATACTTCATACCAATAGTTTCAAATTACTTACTATCTAAGAGTACATGAAATTATCTTTGTAATGATAATGATACATAATAAGCATACTCCTTTCTTACAATTAGTAACCGAGAAATTATTCTAAAGTTTCACTTTTTTATAGCGGACGCTCAACGAGTGATGGCGGTTATTCAACTGGCAATAACTTCTCGAATTTTTGACGCCAGAAGTTTTGGTTGGTGCTAGTGTGTGGCTAAGTTCGTAACGTTTAAATGAGAAATCGCCCAATTGAATATAAAACGTATTTGCTGTGCAATAAAGTTTTTTTCAACTTTGGTTATCAGGCCGTCTCGAGGCGACGGCAGTCAATATAGGTTACATTTTCGCCGTCGCCTATTTACGTTCGCGGTAAACAACGCACTAATTTTTGCAATTTATTTGGCAAGTGCGGGAGGAACCATTTTGGACGTCTCGAGGCGTTTCTGGTAAAGGACAGGTTAAACAATAATATAAACAAAAAACAGATAAAACATGAAACAAGTGTGTCTGCGGCAGTGAACCGGACACTGGCTCAGCATTATGCTTAGCTGTCAGACACCTGCAGCGCTGACTTTCAGCCAGCACCTTCGTCGGTGGCTCACGGAAACATCATACAAATGTAATAAATAAACTACCTACATTATTGAAACAGGCGAAAGAGAAATAAACATAAATACAAAGTGAGATAATACATGTACACACTACCTAGATGCAGCTTATTGAGCTTACTATGGGACTAGGTCGATTTGTGTAAGATTGTTGCCTAATATTGATTATTATCATTTAAATAATAATGAGTGCAAGTTACCTGTTGTTGTGCCTCTGGTGCTTGAGCGGCAGTTGCGTGCCGATGGTCTTCCCGTCGCGGCCGATCACGTGCAGCTGCGAGCCCACGAGCCGCCGGCCCACCACTATCTGGTTGCCGATTACTTGCCCCGATCTGTTAGTCACCTGTGAACATACAAACCAGTCTTAAGCTGCGTACGAATTAGAGCAGCCTCGGGTTGAGGCACGCACGGCTCACCTATTTTCCCCTAAATCGTACGCGCTCACGCGTTGTGCGCAAGCGGCGCGCGGCGAGCCGCCCAGAGGCGGTCTTTTGCCCGTGCTCAAAGGCGCCTCAGTGTGCGTGCCTCGCGTAATTTGGACGTGTATCCGAGCGTGCCGCGGACATAACGATAAGTTCTAACTTGTTTGTGGGCGAGGGAGATATGAATTTGAGCAAGTGGCTGAGCCTTGTGTGTGTAATCGTGTTCGTTCGTAAATTTATTAATATAATTTGGTAAAATATGATAAACGCAGCCGCATTTTGAACGACGCACAATGTCGGCTCGCCGCGAGCACGCTGCCTCGCTCGCGCATGTTTATGTGCAACCATTGTCTCGCGAGCAGCTCGCCGCGCGGGGCGAGCAAGTCTCAGGCAGAGCCGCTCAAATTCGTACGCAGCTTAAAGCTACTGAAACAACACTTAACACTTTTAGTGATGGAACCCGCTGGCTGAGAGCGCTGCTCGTAGGTTTTCCTTTCCTCCACAAACGGCTTTCCGCATATTATTGGCTACGAACGTGTTGTTGTTGTCCTAGAGCACCCCAGAGGTGCATAGAGGGCCTTCATAACCTCGCGCCATGGCTTCCTGTCCTGCGCCCTCCTACGACCCTGGCCTCGCCCCAGCTCAGTCCGACTGCTCGCAGCTCTTTCTCGACTGTTCGCCGCCATGACGACTCCTGTAGCCTAGTTGGTAGTGACCCTGCCTACGAAGCCGGAGCCGAATCCCGGTAAGGACATTTATTTGTGCGATGAGCATGAATATTTGTTCCTGAGTCATGGATGTTTTCTGTGTATTGAAGTATTTATTTATCTATATAAGTATGTATATCGTCGTGTAGTACCCATAGTAAAAGCTTTGCTTAGTTTGGAACTAGGTCGATTTGTGTAAGATTGTCCCCAAATATTTATTGATTTATGTGTGCACAGGACGTCCACGACCCCCTACCCTTCCGTCCGGCGGCTTCGACTCAAAAGCGATGTTTGCATTATTAAGTTCCCCTCTTCGAATTGTATGGCCTATCCATCTGCATTTGCGCATTGCGATCTGAATGGCAATGGGTTGTTGCCTGCACATTATTATGGTATTTGGCCAGAAAATGCGAAGGATCGACCTCAGGGACTTATTGACGAACGTAACACTACGAAATCGTTCGCACTGAATGTGTGCGGGGCGATACGGCCGCGAAAACGGCTCTAGTATAAGTTTTATTGAAACAAAACTTTACGATCGCGTTTGCGTTTTACCCTCAATTTGTATGGGATTTGACAGCTAAACGCGAACGCGGTCGTAACGTTTTGTTTCGGTAAAACTTATACTAGAGTCTCTGAATAACATAATGAACTCACAACTTGTATGTGCGTGGGTTGTTGGTGTTCTTGAGGTTCTATCTCGATCTGCATCTGCTGGACCTGTTGCTGGACCTGTTGCTGGACTTGTTGGGCGACTTGCTGGGCGGCCTGCTGCGCGGCCTGTTGCGCCGCTTGCGCCTGAAAAGCAAACATTTGAACATCATTGTGCAAGTTGCAGAAACTTTCCACAGATATGAGAGCCATCTCGGAAGTTTCTGGAAACTTTCACAAGAATTTAAGGGGTCACTTGACTTGCCAACTTTTGTGAGTTCCAAAAAGGGTTTCTTAAAGTTTGTTCCATGGACCCCTAGGGGTCCGTGACATGATTGCTAGCAGTCCACGGCCAGTTTGGTTACTCTTAAAGTACGTTAGGTACGTAGGTATAGACTCATGAAACATAAGATATATTTCAACATTTTCATGAACAGGGTTCCGCGGTATTTTTGAAATTCTGAAAGTGGTCCATGCCTAACGGCCGTATTCATAAACGATACTACACAACACTACAAGCCTGTTTTAACTAAATTGGCGTTAAAATTAGTTTGTCCTTATCTGTCACTTTGACATCTGTGTTTGAAGAAAAGGACAAAGCATATTTTATTTAGCAGAGGCATTTTAAGTGTTATGAATAAGGGGGATACCCCCTTATACATAAAACTAAACTTATAAGTTTAAGAAACACTGCACTAGACCTAATACATTTTTCTTCGAAACAGTGAACTCTTCGGGTTCTCTTTGAATATCATCAAATAGAAGTCATTAAGTTAGGTTAGGTTTGTTTTGCAATAATCCTATAAGGTGTACTAAAGAGAAAAATGCATTAGGGCTAAAGAAACTTTAGGACAAATGAAGCATTTAGCGCTAAAGGGAGAACCGAATTTGAGAAGTTTCCACTTTAGTACATTCCTAATAGGACATTTTGAGAAATAACCAAGATCTTTCGATTAGGAATGTTTCGGAATTTTATAAATTTTCCATCGGCACATCATCCATGAAACATTCATGGATGCTTGGTCTATTGATCTCTTATTACTTACTCTTATTAATTTTAAGTACCGTATCTTTCCTTTTACCAAGGTCGCGCGTTCAAATCCCGTTCGTAGCGAATAATTTTTAAATTGTTAACTGTGATCGTAGATTTCTCAGACATTGATTAGTGAAGTATAATTATCCACAATCACCTGTTGTTGCGCCTGTTGTTGCGCCTGTTGTTGTGCCTGTTGTTGCGCTTGTTGTTGCACCTGTTGTTGCTGCGACTGGAAGTTCTTCGAGTGTCCCGTTATCATGATTATCGCCCCATTGTCGTTATTACTCGTATCTCTCTGAAAATAAAAAGGTTACGTGTGTAAATAAACAAATACACGCCCACCAAGATTGTATCAGCATCCGTAGTCTACTAAAATGTAAGTTCTTCTAAAAAGTAATGGATTTTTTTATCTGCATGGACATTTTTCTATTTAATGTCTACAAAGGTTTAATGAATAGTTTATTTCGTCGAGGCATGGCCGTAGGCAACTTCAAGCTGAGTATTAGTTTTAAACAGCAGGGCCTACGAGTAAAAGTGAGGAAATAGTACACAGTAGAAGTAAGGGGTTGCCGGCCGAGTACATATAGAACATGCAATGAAATAAAATAAAAAAACTCCAAGAAATCCAATTTAATTTTCCTGCCAGTACGCCGTGATCCTGAGCCACAAATTGTGGAATGGAAATTAAAAAAGACCATTTGCAGGCCTAGGCCTCCGGCGGCCTCCAATTTTGTATGAAATGCCATTACGGATCTCTCGTCTCGCTGCGCCCGAAACGAGACATTTCGAAGCCCATTATGAAGAACACAACGTCAATATTTCATTGCATGTTTGAGAAATAATAATCGTTGCCGAATGTGAAAAGTTCTGGGCTGCCCGCTCGGGTAGTACTTTGTGGGCTCGAAGTACTTAGGGGCTCGACTAATAATGGAATTTATATGTAAAATTTCATTTAAGCTACGGTAGCCCATTGGTTCGTAGCCAAGCGGCGATGCCGGCGATTCGAATCCCGGCTCGTACCAATGACTTTTTGGGAACTTATGTAAGGAATATTTAGCGTTAGCTTTTCGATGTAAGGTCTAGTTTTCCCTCTGGGTTGAAATGGAAAGTCAGATGGCAGTCGCTTTCGTAAAACTTGTGCCTATACCAAATTTTGGGATAAGATGTCAAAGCGGACCTCGGGCTCCTTTAGGGCACAACCGGGAATAACGCTAGGAGGATGATGATATGCGTGGAGAAAGCTTTAAATTTTTATTTATTTATCACAGACCATAAATGCTAATTAAATAGCTGGACATTTGAAATAGAAAATATTTGAAAGATATACTACAAATAATCAGTTCTATTTCTTTCTCAGTATTATAACTACAACTTAGAAAAGTTGAAAAACCCCCAACATTTTCATTTCAAAGTCCAATATCTCAAAAACTGCTGAACAGATTTGACATATGACAAAAAAAAACCGCATTCAAATCGGTCCATCCGTTTGGGAGGTACGATACCACAGACGGATATACAGACACGTTAAACTTACAACACCCCTCTCTTTGCGTCGGGGGTTAAACAGATACTTACATTTCTAGGCGGCAAGTCCATGTGTTGTCTCTGGTGTAGCATGAGGTGGTTTTTCTGGAAGAACGCCTTCCCACACTGGTCGCATACGTGCGTTCTGAGTGTACAGCTTCCGTCCGGATGTCTGAGGAAAATACACTTTATTAACAAGGGAATAATGATTACATTACTTTGGCACTCTTTGAGGGAGGCCTATGAACAGCAGTGGATGTCTATTATTTTGTTAATGATGGTGATGATGACGATGATGAATGATTATTGATTTGCTTTAAATCTAAAAAATAATGTGACAGCGGTATTTGCCTAAGCATGTTTGGAGTTCATGTTATAACCACCCTCCTAAGAAACATTGTAATTTTTGTGTCAATGTTATCTGAATAATAACAAAAGAATATTAAATTATAGACTAGAGAAGATGATGGTGTCACAAGGGAGCAAAAAGATGATTTCATGGCGAGGGCGGTATATTGAATCCTGAGTGAAGCGAGGGATTCAAGTCGGAAATAATTTTGCTACAGAGTGCGATTTTGTACCTCCTATGAGGAAAATTTTATATCAGGGAAGGAAAGTACAACTTTGATCCCCAAATTAGGGGCAACAATAACTCTTTTGTTGTAAAAGGTGAAGGATAGTTACCTTCTGTGATGTGCTAATAGGCCGTGTTTCGCCGCAAAACCTTTCCCGCAGTCCACGCAAAAGTGAATCTTGGGCCGCGGCGTTGCTATGTGATGATTCTGCTGTAAATTATATGTGGTGTTAAAACATAGAGTCCACATGTCTATATCTATATATTAGGTCCTTACACAGAATTTTATGAATACTGTGATTTTCATACATTGACTTTTGCGGATTATACAGCAATGTCGAATTCAAACCAAACAAAATTTTGGTAGGAATATAGAAAACTTTTAAGCTACGTTACACATAGTTCGCAGCATAAAACTATACGTAATTGAAACACATGAACCGGCAGCACATGAAAGGGTGGTTTTCAAGTTTTAATTTGCAACACTAAATAAAAAATTCAAACCTATTATTTGTGTTTAAAACCTTTGTTACATAGTCTAATATTTCCCTCCCTCTCCCGCTGACCCATATATGGGTCACAACTTTTGTCTCCGTGGGCTCCCGCTAACACACATATGGGTCACTTTTTTCAAAATACTATAAACCTAATTATATTATATATTACAAATATAATTTAAACAACATGGAAACGTCCGGTTTTTAAACACCCTGACACACACATGGGTCTGGGGGACAGGAGGGATTAAAAAATAATTTGGAAGTTGCAATAGAAATGAATAAATTACGTACAAAATAATATCTGTGAAAAAAACGCCAATTTCATAGGTAAGGACCTAATATTTACGAAATTTCGTGTTATGTCAAATACAATATTATTAAATTCCCCAGTTTTAATAGTACGCGTCAACAGGGTAAAAATAAATCTATTCAATCTAAAACGGACTTGTATGTATGTATGTAAGCACTTTATTGTACACAATAACAGGTTAAAGAATATACATGTCACACAATAGATCAAACTACAAAGGCGAACTTATCCCTATAAGGGATCTCTTCCAGCTAACTTTTGAGCAATTGAGAGGAAGGTAGGTAGAACGAGATAGGAAAACTTATACCGTGTACAAAAACACAGAGAAAATGAAAACAAAACCTAATAGGTATTAATCCTAAACAAATAAAAACATGCCAATACATATAAACATACAATATAAAATATAATACACACTATCATATGCAATATAATTATATATCGCAAATATACAATAAAGAAATAAATACTTATTCTCGCAAAGTGTATTTGGAATGACATTAGATTTTTAATATTTTACCGGCATTGAAAATAATAGATTATTCAAAAACCACTTTTTTGCTTTCCTGGCAAATAAGGCGTATTATTCCATTAATGAATTCAGAAGGGACTATTTTTAGGTTCCCTCACGTTGCTATTAATATAAGACAAACTTTAATTGAACATTATAATGTAGACTAAGCATGCTGCATGTTAAATTCTTCATGCCATTTGTATACCTTCTGGTAAGGCATAGTGATGCATATTAACAAAACTGTAACACCTATTGTAACCTATGTCATACAAATAAATACTTTGACTTTGACATGTGGAATAGTTGATGTTAAAATAAATTCAATGGACGCTTTCATTTTAAACCAGAGACCAATAAATTAGAAACTGAAAATCTATTAGGAGCCTTTTCATTGAGTTCAAAGATCGCGTTTTTGTATTAAGAAGTGTGAAGATCACTGTCAAATATTTTGAAACGGCGGTAACATCATTATTTCCATAACTGACTACATATATAGATATATATATATATATATTCCTGCTCATCACACAACTAGAAGCCCTTACTGGGATTCGAACTCGGGACCTCCGGCTTCGTAGGCAGGGTCACTGCCAACTAGGCTACAGAGGTCGTCAACACGACGTAAACCTCAGGTTATTGTTAATAAATAATGCGACCGTATTCAGAACGGTTGAATTCTGAGTATCGCTCAATAGATTTCGCTGCCCGAATAATGGACGAGAAAACACCGTCGGTGTTAAAAAAAAAACTAATTTTTATACTTACAGTAGCTATTACTTGCGTGTGTACTACGTTGTTCGGATTCGAGGATATGATTTGTATCGGTTGATCTGAAAGCACGAGGAATGCGTTATTTGTACATACAGTCTTATGTTGTATATTCGGTATAGGTATGTTGTATATTCGGTATCTCGGTATAGTTGAAATTGTTTCCACTGAGCTGATCTACTTAACTTCGAAACCATACCATTCAAGTCAAACAATGCTATTGTGCGGGTCGGTACGTGATTTTTTTGCAAAAAAGATTACCGCCACATAAAATGCTCATTGAATTATAAACTCTATTATTTTATGCAATAGATTCAAAATTTACTAAAAGATGAAAATCCCGGTCATAGCGAGCCAGGTATAAACAAGAAATATTCTTAATTGTTTGTTAGTTAATTTTGAATCGTTGGCTTATGAACATCTAATTTAATAATTTGTTATGAGGCTCACAAAAACAAGTTATAGATATTATGAGACATTATAAGGCATAATGAATTGATCTGGCCTAGGTATAACTCTTCATAAAGTGTGCACAGAAAGATATCAAACATCAAGAACATATTTTACATTGACTTGAATGGTATTGTTTTGAAGATAAGTAGATCAGCTCAGTGGAAACCATTTTAACTATATGAAAGTGAACTGTGCTTCAGTGTTGCGGAAGGTACGCACATTAATATGTTGTTAATTTGTCGTCAATAAGCTGAGTTACAGGCTTTTAGGCGGCCTGAGAACTTTATATAGAAAACTTGTGCGACATATAAATATGTAATGAAACGGGTTGCTCACGTTTTGGAGGTCAAATATCGCTCGACGTGATAATAAGAACCGCGTGTCGACTGTGGGTCCGAAATATTTCGAGAGATTATTAAACTTAAACGTGTATTGCCCCATCCAGACTCTCGCGCGAGTCGACGCGAAGATACATTGACGTTATTATAATAGTTTCACAGTCCGTCTCGTATTTAATGACGGCAGTGTATCTCGGCCTCGTGTCGACTCGCGCGAATTTGGATGTGGCATATGACCCGTTACATTTGAATAGACCTGAGAACTACTAAAGGCTCCGTCAGACCGCCCGCGAAAACTGGAATTGGAATGCACGAAACAGCGTTACGCGCCGGTGTGGTCGCTCCCTAAAGGTCACAGCTCATTAGAGCCACCCGGCACCCGACCCGCACCGTCTCGCTTCGAGCGGTTACTATTTTTTATATGGATTTGTATGGGCATGCGCTTACTAAGCTGCGTACGAATTTGAGCGGCTCAGCCTGAGGCATGCTCGCCCCACGCGGCGAGCTGCTCGCGAGACAATGGTTGCACATAAACATGCGCGGGCGAGGCAGAGTGCTCGCGGCGAGCCGACATTGTGCGTCGTTCAAAATGGCGGTGGACACGATGACAGCCGCGGCTGCGTTTATAGTTATTCACCGAATTATTACCAAAAAGAAGAGGACATCGCCTCGGTGGTGGATGAAACTGGACAAAAATCGTAATTCATGTGGTGCACATTTACTTTACCAAATTACACCGTTCTTTCCGCGGCACGCTCGGATACACGTCCAATTTACGCGAGGCACGCACACTGAGGCGCTTTTGGGCACGGTCAGAGCGCGTACGAATTGGAGCAATTATGGGTGAGCCGTGCGTGCCTCAACCCGAGGCTGCTTTAATTCGTACGCACCTCTACATCACCTCCGTTGTTAGTACAGTTCCGAGGCGAGGCGGTGCGGGTCGGGTGCCGGGTGGCTTTAATGAGCTGTGACCTTTACTCAGTTTTCCCGTCAGGTTGGCAGTTCTGACGCGCGAGTCTCCTGTATAAAGGAACGTGGTGTGTGTACTGACTGTGCGCGTGCTGCGCGTGCTGCGCTTGCTGCGCTTGCTGCGCGGCCTGCACGAGGCCGGGCTGCAGCGCGGCGGTGAGCGCGCACAGGTCCGTGACGCACGTGCGGTCGCCCGCGTGCAGCCGCACGTGTAGCGACAGCGCCTCCTGATAACAAACACAAACAATCAACAGTAACTACTGAATTCCCATGGCCACCTTCTGTCTCCATCATCAGAGGAGCTACCACAACTGACGCCGCGAGCGCTGAAAGATGTACCCTCCTTTTTCTAATTTGCAAGGTGCGAGTAAGACAGGAGACGCTCAGTCGCGTGCGAAGCGAATGAGCAGCAAGTTGTCCTAGACGTACAGATCTGGTCGATGGTACAATAATATTGAATTGTCATCCAAACTAAACCTTTACCCAAAATTTCAGCGCAATCGGTTGAAGATACCTGGTTGCTCCAAAATTCAGTGGCAAGATTCCTACGATTTTTTTCGATGCCATTCGAACCGGTTTTTAGAGAGGAACAAATGTATGTATGGGCGCCACTACAATTAAAGTACATAAATAGACAAAACATATAGTCAACGACGGACCTCGCTGGCGGCAGGCGAAACGCTTCATACTAATTGACACACAAGTATGACGTCACCGCTGTCTATTTATATAATCCTTGTATGGAAAATGAAGTAAATTACCGTTTCGGTCGCCAAATACTGCGTTTATGTCTATAATTGTTATACAATTTTGTTTCTATAAAAGCGTAAGGGTTCTATTAGTAGCTGTAAATTTACTCTTGGACAATTAAAAAAAAAATATTTTTTCTAAACAGCTAAACCGATTTAAATGAAATTTTGCACGAAGATAGTTTAAACCCTGGATTAAAATATATAATAGTTTTTATTCCGTGTCCACGCACACGAAGTCGCGGGCGGAAGCTAGTATGGAATAAATTCAAGCAGTTCGTAGTTTTTAGTTCCAATATTTCAGAAATTCACTCTAGATTAGGCTCGCAAACGCAAGTTGAACACACTACTGTGTTCTACAGTCCATTCTACAGTCTTGGTCAAAATGGATGTGAACAGACACCGTCGTATGTGACTCCAGAAGAATGACAAGCACGCTGTCAACCCTATATTAATTTGAGGATTTGCTTTGCAACGATACTCGACAACTAGACACGAATGCAAGTAAGTACCAATATCTTCGTTTTTTAGGCTTCCGTACCCGAAGGGTAAAACGGGACCCTTACTAAGACTCCGCTGTCCATCCGTCTGTCTGTCTGTCGGTCTGTCACCAGGCTGTATCTCATGAACCGTGATAGTTAGACAGTTGAAATTTTCATAGATGTATTTATGTTGCCGCTATAACAACTACCAAACACCAAAATTAAATACTAAAAAACATAATACAATAAATATTTAAGGGGGCGCCCATACAACAACAGTGGTATTTATGCCGTTTTTATAGATAATGGTACGGAACCCTTCGTGCGCGAGTTCAACTCGCACTTAACCGGTTTTTTATTGATAATGGATATAACGGGTGATGACAAAAAAATGAGAATTTCTTAGAAAGTGAAAAAATTACACTCATGTTAACAGTAACCAAAATTGTATATTAACATGAAATAAGTACAATATTATTCTCTAGTTGTACATTAATGAACATTTGAATACGGTCCGTGATCAGCTGTACGACGAAGTCTTGTCATAATAGTAGTACAAGAACGTTGGACAGCATTTCTGTCCATTTTTCTTACGCAGGTCTTGATCCGTTTTATCAGCTCGGCACAATTTTCAGCCCTCCAGTTATTTTTGTATACCAACGAACTCGAATAACCGAAAAAATCTTCAATCGGTCGGCACTGTGGAAGGTTTGTCGGATTACGGGTTTTTGGCACAAATGGGATGTTATTAGACTGCAAGAAACTGATGGTTTTTTTTGCATAGTGCGATGAAGCTTTGTCTGGCCAAAAGACATATTTTCCATCTGCATGATGCTTACGTATAAATGGCATCAATATTTTTTTCAAGCATTCGTTTTCGTACACATTTTGATTTACTGCTAAACCACTTGGCTTAAACCACAATTTTGAAATCCCTCTGAAATGGCCACGTATAGCATAACTTTTTGCTCAAACTTGTGTTTATACTTATGTTTTATATCCGGAGGGGTTGTAGAATTGTTCGTAGTATAATATCGGTCATTTCCAGGAATGTGATATTTACTTAGCGGGAAATAACTTTCGTCATCCAAGATGAAACATTTCCCTGCGTAATTTCTGGTCATCCACCGGCATTGAGATTTTATATTCTTAATTTGCTGCTCAGTGTACTCTGGTGCCCTCACCTTCTTCCTACACACAACGCCTACCTTTTTCAGTGATCGGCATACGTATGACTGCGAACATATGTATTTTTTAGCGGCATCACGTTGACTTATCGAATCAGAGTCATTAAAAGTACACTTGAGCATGTTCAGCCTTCTCTTGTTCATTATCTTAGCTGGTCTCCCGCTGCCACTTTTACGAACTGTTCTCAAGGATGCTAAGATCCTATAAATGGTAGAAACCGGTACATTTTCTGTTTTGAAATGTTCTACCGTGAACTTTTTCCCGGAGGATACATTTCTATTGTAGAAGTTTACAATGCGTTCTCTGAGAGCTTCTTGTTTGGACGCCATTATTGACAACATTTAAAACAGTTATGACAAGAAGTTTAAAATAGGATAATCTTTATAAAGTTCTTAACAAATCCACGTACCATTTTTTTGTCATCACCCGTTATTAGCATTTCAAGTGGGTACAAAAACCTTCACTTACCTTCGTATTAAAGCAAGAACCGCACTCGGGACAGGGGTAGCCAGGCGTCACCTTCTCTGTGACAATCTGACCGTCGGCTCCGATAAGCTGCAAAAACAAAGCAATATAGCGAACATTGACAAATATTTACTGCCTGAAATTCATAGTTTTATACAGGAGCGACCACACGGCTGCTCAAACTACGCTAACGCACCGTAAACGCAGCAAAATGTATGAAGAATACGTGACACATTCGACACGTCAACGCGTATACGCAGCGTTACGCACCGGTGTGGTCGCACCTTTAGTAGGGATCAAAATTACGCGTTTCATACGACATGTTAAATCAGGACAACAAATAATTTGAATTTTTACTATGAGTTATATTTTAATGCGTATGCTACTGAATTAAAAAAATCATATACATTGTCAACAAACTTAACCTTTTCAACGCCAAGAGCCACTAAAGTGGTCGAGTGCTGTCGTGCCCACCACGCCAACAACCCATAAAAAGGTCGGAATAAAGTACGATTACCGAGGCTAGTAAATTTTATCGATAAATGTTTTGCACAGCACTACGAGATTCGTCATTTTTGATAAGGCAACAGCTCTTGGCGTGTGAATGATCACTTCATTCAAATATGAGAGCGTTGAAAAGGTTAAGAATGTCATGACTTACGTGTACAATTTGCGGCTTGAAATCGTCCTGCTTTATAACCGTCGTTTGTTGCTGTTGCTGCTGCTGTTGTTGTTGCTGTTGCTGCTGTTGTTGTTGTTGTTGTTGTTGCTGCTGCTGCTGTTGTTGTTGTTGTTGCTGCTGCTGCTGCTGTTGTTGCTGCTGCTGTTGTTGCTGTTGGGCTTGTTGTTGGACCTGCTGCTGCTGTTGCTGCTGCTGGGTATTTTGTTGTTGAACCTGTGTAAAGGACACACATCCCATACACCACATACATCACATACATTATGTTTTGTTATCCGACTAGAGTAGCGTAAGAGCGCTTTGCAATAATACTATGACTTGATATGATTGAGGATTCGCCGTGTTGACAGCTGAAGGAACAAATGCCCTCGCTCTCAACACAACGCATCCCCGGGAGCTCTGGCGACCTTGCTCACCTCCAGGAACACAACACTACTACAGAGCGAGTAGTAGTGTTATTATGGCTGCGGTCTTCTGCAAGGCGGAGGTAATTCCCCAGTTGGGCTGCTCCAAATTCGAGCGGGATGACATTTCGCTGTGCCCTACCTCACTGATCTTGCTAGGTTGTCTAACCTGTTGTTGTTGCGTCTGCTGCGTAACGGTACCGCTCATGCAATGCCGCGACATCTTGCAGTGTTGCTGCATCTCTGATTTGCATTTGAACGCCTCGCCACACTCTAAGCACGCTACTACGCCCTCGCCCGTGTGAATCCTGAAAATAAAACAAATTTAAATACACAGAAGAAGTGTGAAATCGCGTTCGTTCACGGATCCCCCCAGAGGGTCGCGACCCACGAGGACCTTCCGTACGTTAGTACAAACGCCAACACAGTTAACTGGCCACCCTGTATTTATATAGAACCTTATTACAATGCACATAAAGTGCAACGATGGTCAGTTAGCTGTGTTGTCGATAGTACCATTATTTAGACCACAGTAGCCGAGCGACAAGGCACGCGACCCCTTATTTATTTATCGTATGGCATTTTTTTTGGTCACTGGATTACATATAAAATAATAATAAAATTGGCTAAAGATTTAGATTTGCCCTCTTCAAGTACTCTGTGGCGAGTGGAGTAAGACACTTGAGGCGCACATGGAATGGTAATGCACGCGACCCCTAAGTAGACATGATAGTTGTTCGCGAATGAGTGATTCAAATGAAGTACTTCACTTGGTGTCACTCTTTCGTTCACTAGTTCAGTTCGGATTCATATACTTCAATACTTCAGTATATCATTTAGAAAATTGGTAGTTAATTCTGCCTATTGATCATTGAATATGATTCGATTCGATTATATGAATGATTTAATGTTATTTTAATTTTAATTACGGCAAGTAACTCAATAGTTCATTGAAAGACACGCGTACGACTGATATGATATACTCAATCTAATCTATCTATCTATATCAACTGATGTAGATGCACCTCTAGAGCTACTGAACTAAATTGAACTAGTGAACTAATTTAGAGTGATATACTTCACAGCGAACGAAAGATGCATATCAATATTTTCTTTTTAGTGACACATTTTGCGCATGACTACTCCTTAGGGTCTTGCAGCGCTTTTAGCAGTCGTGGCCGTATGTTGGTGGAGACTCGCTTCACCAGACGCCGCCATTCCCCCGCGGTTGCCTTCTTCGTGCACTCACAAGGTGCTGTTGAGAGCGGTGTTCACTTGGCCCGTCCACTGCACTGGAGACCTGCCGCGCGCTCGGGCCCATTCCACTCTTCCCTGCTCTACCTGGCACTTGATGGATATTCTTGCGCTGAGACCCTTGCCCAAAGACGGTAAGAATGCGACCTTGTACAATGGAGGATAGAGGCTGCTAGAGTACAACCGGGGCAATACCAGGAGGATGAGATAGTATATGTATGTACGCCACGCCGCAGTCGGGGCACACGAACCGTGCAAACGACTATGCATCACTAGGTGTACTCACTTCATGTGCGCAACAAGCGTCCGCTTCTGCAGGAACTCCTTCCCGCACACGGGGCACGCGTGCGGGACTCTCCCGTGCACGCGGCCGTGGTTGACGAGCTGGAACTTGCGCGCGAACGCCACGCCGCAGTCGGGACACACGAACGGGGAGAGCGAGCCGTGGAAACGACTGTGCATCACTAGGTGCTCCTGCGGAGATAATAAAATATTGTTTTAAGTTCTTGGAATGAGGTGGTTGCTCTCAGGGTCATAATAAGGAACCTAAGTGTCATCTCCGGTAACAATCTTTTACACGGCTGTAACGTGGCTGTTCTTAGATGTCAGATATCGTTTGCAACTCGTGTAGCATTATAATACGGCTTCGGTCCCCCGGCTGAGGCGATGGAAACGAGTTGTTGGGGTAATGAACGTTCGCAGTTGCGTGCCGCAAACGTCTTTAGGAAAAAAACGTAGGACACAGAATGGCCCTCTTTGGGGGAACCTTTTTTCCAGTAGTGGACGTCTTTCGGCTGATATCAGACTAGGCTTCTGGCATCGGTCAGGCTTTGGATCGGTGAGCGCCTGATGTTTGAGTGGTTAATATAAATGAGCGCTTCCGTGCTTTGGAAGGCACGCTAAGCAGTTGATCCCGGCTGCTGTCTATGACAGTAGTCGTTAAGCCGAGTTAGAGGCCTTCGGCCGGCTTAAGAACTTCTAACAGTCGAGTTGCCCACTCACATGACAAAGGGGGGACAACTGTTACTCGCGTCCGCAGGAGTTACCTACACGTGTCCCCTGGGTACCTAAAGAGTGACAAACTTTGAAGGCCAAAATAATGTATGCCATGCGATTAAATAGGCTGATATGTTGACGATGAGGAAACAAAAAGGTGTCACCTTCTGCGCGAAGCTCTCCCCACAGTCGCTGCAGACGTACGGCCGCTCGCCCGCGTGGTACTTGCTGTGCGTCACCAGGTGTCTCTTCAGCGGGAACCCGCGGCCGCACTCGCCGCACACGAACGGACGGTCGCGGCTGTGCACCTGGACAGTCAAACATTGTTGTCACAGCGGGATAAGATGAACAGTGCATGTTGGGGGTAAGAGAAACGGTTTTGCGTAAGTGTTCGTCTTTCCCCCGTGTTCCTCTGGCCCCACCAGACTTTATGTCACGCACAAACTAGAAAGCGTAATAGGTCGCGAGTTCAAATCTCGCTTGTGGCGAATAATTATCCATTATTAGACTAAGATTGTCATAATTTCTTTGGCGGACGCTTGGTAAAACTTACAGTACGTATACCTAGTTTTTATCGATCTGAGACATACAATTCGTCTTAAAATTTCCCAATAACTAGGTATGTGACTGAATCATCCCCTGTCACTTTGTCCTATAAATCAGACCAAACCGTTCAAAAAGTTAACCTTTCGTATACAATGGGTTAATAAAATCGAGGGTTACCCCCACGATCGCGACGTATAGAGCAAATACAATCATTTTTTAAATAAACGCACAAAAGGTAGCTAAAAATGTTTACAAATCGACTTCAAAAATATGTGATCATGATCCTCCTAGCGTTATTCCCGGTTGTGCCCCTAAAGGAGCCCGGGGTCTTTGGCATAGGCACCAGTTTCACGAAAGCGACTGCCATCTGACCTTCCAACCCAGAGGGAAAACTAGACCTTGTTGGGATTTGACCGGTTACCTCACGATGTTTTCCTTCACCGAAAAGCTAACGGTAAATATTCCGTACATAAGTTCCGAAAACCTCATTGGTACGAGCCGGAATTCGAACCCACGACCGCCGCATGCCTGTAGCACTAGGCTACCGTAGCTCTTACTTCAAGGATATGTATTACAATGAAATAAGGTGCAAAAGTAAACACCTTCGACATCGGCTGCACAAGACCCTAACCAAACACAGACAATAATTAAAGGTAACCAAATATACATACCCTCGAATGCGTAACCAAATGGTGCTTCAACGTAAACGCCATCTTACACTCGTGGCACCTAAACGGCCGGTCCGCCGAGTGCAGCAGCAAATGCGTGTTCAAACAATGCTTCCTCGCAAACGCCTTCCCACAGTGCGCACACACGTGAGGCCTCTCACCTATAGAAGATAAAGTTAGTTAAAAGAGTAAGTTTAGTTACCCTCATGTGTGTTACAAGATGGTGTTTCAACGTGAAAGTTTTCTTGCACTCGCTACACTGGAACGGCCGTTCGCTACTGTGCAGTAGTATGTGGGTGTTGAGACAGTGTTTGTGGGCGAAGGATTTCCCGCAGTGGGTGCATACGAACGGGCGCTCGCCTGAAACAACGGTCCCATTTGTTCGATAGAACTGCTAGCTTGTTGCGTAGACGCTCATTACATTTACAAACTACTTTTGCAAACGTTGATCTGTAATTTTGATAATCACGCGCGTATAGCGTTCCAAAATGGTCACAGTGTTTTTTTTCTCCTATCTTGCAATTACTGCGACATTGCATTTTGATTTACGAATTATATAATACGACATGTATATTTTATATTTCATTAATATACGAATTGGATTGACGTGTTGGTAAACTTTGCCTCTCTCTTGCAACTCCAGAGTAGTCAACCGTCAAGTTCATAAAAATATGCACGATCCCAAAGGCTCAAGAACACCTGCGCGCCCTTAGTCTTGTTCACATATTTTTGATAATTTTGTCCGGACATATATTTTCGTACGCGACTGTACCCCTTGATTTCAGGATTCGTGTTGACTGTCCCTCATTTTTAACACAAGCAACGCTCGAATGCTCTGGTGACTCGCCACTCAAATAATAGGGGTGTAGACTCGAAAATTAGTATTACTCCAAAAGAAAGAAGGCAAAAAAATATGCCTAGTGACGAAAATCCCATTCAGATATCTCAAATAAGTGTGTGACGTCACATTACAGGATGCTGCCGCGGACGTCGACCACGATGCGGCGCGGCGCGTTGCCGTCTTCTGTGACGTCACATTCTTCCAGCGTCATCGTTTCATATAATGTTGCGTTTTGCGAAAAAGGGACAGAACATAACCCTTCTTAAAACTTTGGACACTTATAACTTCGTGATTATTTAACCTTTTGCGTTGATTTTTTCTCCATTTGAATACATGTTTTATCCTTTTTCGAGAGAATATGACATTATTGATTATTTTATTTAGTGACTTGACACAAAAATGCTCGCACCATACGAATATTCAACAATAACTAAATAGTGCTGTGAGCCTACGAATTCTTGAAACATCACTAAGTATGATTCAGAGGTCTCAGTGGTGGAGACAAATTACGTAATTGCTTCAATTTGGATGTTCTAGATTCAACGTCACAGAGCATAATTTTGTTATCATGATTCTAGATTCTAGAGATCAATGTTAGCAGTAACTAGTGCTTCTAACCTTAATGAACGTTTATGCAACAGGATTTACCTAAGAGGGTTTATTCCTGACCAGCAGACAATGTCGCCTTAACCTCGAGTCGCCGAAAGGAGGAATTTATATCATTCTGAATTGGAATAGGGTTGCATTTGTTTTGTTTCGTTCGAATTTAAAACAAAAAACATAATCTACTCTATTTCTTACAGTTGATTCTAATTTCATTTGCAACTTATCGTATGGTGAGCAGCTAGAGGTAAAACACGATTCCATGGTCGACCGCAGGCAACATGACAAAGAAAGACGTCGTATCGACATACAATTTTAGAAAAATCAACTGGCGACTTTGTCAGTTCAGTCAGGAACGTGCTCCTAAGCATTAAGATTTAAATTCGTACAAAAAGTCTCAGTTCTATAGAACTAATGGGACTACCCATTCGTCCGAGCACTTCACGAACCAAGCGAGCCATTGACATTATGACGTACCGTTTCCGTATACGCTTACCGCTTCTTTTACAGAAATACCAAAACCATTCATACAATGCAAAAGCAGATTCTGGACAGTCTCTAAGACATATAAAGACATAAGAATTTTAACGGAATTTTAGCTTTAAGGTCGCCGTCTTTTTACGTTCGCAGACTAACGGCGGGATATTTTAAGGAATGTAACAAGCTTTCATAAATTGGCTTTCCATTTGCGCGAAAGTGGTTTCCTAGAATAAACTAGAATCATTTGAGGAATACAGTTATCTCAAAGTACCCAAACTAATTTCTCAAATTACTCTAGTTTATACAAGTTTATTCTAGGAAAGGGGGAATTTTGCGCAAATGCAAAGCCAATTTATGAAAGTTTTATACATGTTTCTTAAAATATCTATGTAGCATGCGAATGTCAAAAGACGTTTTGTATGGAAAGTGAACCAACCTTAAGTTTAAAGAACGTTGAATAAAGCCATATCTACAATTTAAAGAAGTAAACCACCCTCTAAATGGCACCGGATATCTCAAAGATAAGCACTAAGTGTCTGCTGGATTCTAAGTCTTATTGCATTGAAATAAGGTTAATCGAAAACACAATTGGAGAGATGAGGTCGGTTTACTCTAACCGACTATTGCGGGAACTCCACAAGAATGTCGCTTATGTGATGTGCACTATCCTAATAAAATGAATAAAGCTCAATAATACTGCCAATTTTGGAATAACCCTAGTTTGGGTCATTAACTATATCTGGTTGTTATTCCGTCCATTTAGCCAGGAGTTATAATTTTTCTTTTTATAGAAAAAATATTACTTCATGATTTTTAGCATACTTATAAGATGACCTATAAACATGCGGTCATACTAAGTTCTACATTCGGTGGAGATCTATTATGGGATCACATTTTTAAAAAGTGACCCAGTAGACGTAAACAGGCCGACTAGTGGTTGAAAAAAGTCGATTGGCCCACCCATTCATCATCAGACCAAAAATTGTCTTCCTAGCATACCATAGAGTAGTAAAAGAATAACATTACGCAACCGACATTCTTGTGGAACACCCCTTATAATACATCACAATTCACAGCAAATCAACTCACCAGTATGCACCCTCGCATGCGTAGTAAGATGGTGTTTCAGTAGGAACGATTTGCCGCACTCGTCACACGCGTACGGTCTCTCTTTAATGGCGGCGGGCGGCGCGGCGGACATGGTGTTGGTTGACATGAGCTCTGTCTGCGAATATACCGCCTAACAACAGGGTATTTATATGAGTTTTCAAAAAAAGTAAAAAGTTCCGTTGTGACACAAAAATTTGCCATACTATGGTAAATTTTTGTGTCACAACGGAATTCTTTAACTACTGCCGATTAACTAGGCTAACTACTGGCCAAGAATTTGGTCCTCACCCATCTAAGTTTGTAAGTACCAGAGGTCGGAATTTTCGTGGCACTTTTGAGCTGTCAGAGGGACTTCTCGTTTATCGACTACCGATATTCATAGTTATATCGATAAATTATAGAACACAACATATGAAACAAGATTAAAAGTAGAGGTAAACAACAGGCAGTCTTACCGCTAAAGAGCGATCTCTTTTAGATAACTTTTGAGTGGCTGAAATTGTTAAATAGAGATTTCCAATGAAAACAATGAAATTAAATTAAATTATATCAGTTCAGTTCAATGTTTTAACATTTATTAATTTCATGTTCAACTATACAATATTATTATTTTAACTTCTATTTATAATTTCCTAGAAATGAGATCGCCCAATTGCGATAAGACTGCATGTTGTTTACCCATCACTCGTAATCACCTAATCATATTTTACATATATTGTATTCTGTATTTATCGATATACATATGTATAATCGGCAGTCGATAAACGAGAAGTCCCTATGACAGCTCAAAAGTGCCACGAAAATTCCGACCTCTGGTAAGTACTATGGAACTACGAAAAGGAAAAACTGGCCGCCACCATTTTGAATTTCTTTGTTTGTTTCAATTGAGTTCAAAATTGTTATTTCTAAATAAAGCTAATATTATAAAGGGTCTGTGAGCGTGTAGCTCTGAAAGTGTGTATGAAAGGACTAATTTCCGGAACTACTCATCCGATTAAAAAAAACTCATCAGTATTTAGGATGTTCCTTCAAGGAGGACATAGGTAGACTATATTTTATTTATGTGGGCAGCTAGTAATAAATAAAAAGGACTATGAGAAGTCCACTCTTACATTTTGTAGCTGCGTGTGTTGAATGACCGTGGCGGAGGTTTCCCCGTCCTCGAAGCTCACCAACTCGTAGCTCTGTCGTGAGCAACATAAACATGTTGAGCAACATTGTTGAGCGACATTCAAGTTTACAGAGGATAATCTGTATTTATTATGATCCATAGAGTGTTTCCTCAATGGGAAAACAAAACGGCGATTGATTTTGTGATGACAAAAAATTGTTATCTATAAGGTACAGTAAGCCAAGACAGGTGGCTATAAGGGGCTTTGTATAAAAGTGTCAAAAATGGTATATTGGCTGATTGTGCATATTTAAGGTATTGTTCCACACTCAACCACATTATGCAAGCGAATGAAGAAGGTTGTATTTTAGACACACCTACGTCATTTTGTGTTCTACTTGCAATGTTAAGAATGGATACTGGGAAATAATTCTAGTAAAATGATATGAGTAGTTTGGAACTGTAAAACATTTTTTTTTTGAGGTGCCATGTTTTTGTAAATAAAATGTAAAAAAGATAAATCAAAGATTATTTAAAACGACAGTAGTACTGACTTCCACATAAATGAGTAGTAGTAGACTTTAAGAGGAACCACAAAGGCTGATTTTCCATACAAACGTAGTCCCCTGTTTTCTCCCTGGATAATGGCAGTAGAGCAATATTTTTTTTCCATAAATCTATGGCTACTTTTGACATGTTCCTATGTTTTCCTTTTTTTCATAAATTTATTCTTAAAAGTGATATTAACCTTCAAAAACCTAAAAAAAAGCCAGATTTTCCGCTGTGTTAAAACATCCAGAAAACCATTTTGACTAGATTATTAAAAAAAGGAAAACAGGAACACGGCCAAAGCCTTTCTTTAATTATTAATAAAAAAAATAGTTAAACAGGTCAAGTTTTGGAGAAGAAATCAGGGGACTACGAAACGTTGATTTCATTTACTTTTAATAGGTATTTTCGGTCCAAGCTGCAGTTGTCTCTATCGCGCTCGCTCTCGCTTGATCAGGCACTGCGCGACAGCAATACATTTTACAAATACCTATTTCTCAATTATCTCGGCCTTTCTGTTTCCCCTTAATGCACAACATAAAATAAATAACTATTATTTGTACAAAGGCATGAACCCAGCATAAACTATTACAGAGAGGCACAAATGAAACATGTATGAAAGAAAATTGTCTCGAGTATAATATACTATTGAATCTAAAGAATACTCACTTTGGGCGAATTATTAGCTGTCCCAGGCTCCTGCTTCGTATGCATTAACTGGTGATGCTGATGCGCTGTAGTTGTCTGTATAGTCTCCACCTGAGCTTGCTGTGTTGTCGCTTCAGCCAGACTTTTCAAATTACCATTTAGTATTGTATGGTTTATCTGTGAAGCGTCAATGACCGCTGGTGTAGCAATGCCCTGGGCTTGCAAGGCTCGTTTCATGAGTATCTCGTTGCATTCTTCAGCTGTGAGCTGGATTGGACCGATTGGTGTCATGAAGGGCTTTGAAGCGAGATTTGTGGCTGTAAATATAGGAGCTACGAGTTAAATCATTACTGCACTTTTGTTAGAGGATTGGTAGTGAATTAGAAGATATTTGGTTATTCAATGATGTGGTTCCGTTTAACTTGTACTATTTGATTAATTTTGTATTAAGCAGTTACGCTGCTAACGAACTTATACATTTTTAAATAAAGGAAAAAATTGAAAAATTTTATGCTCCGAGCCGGATTTGCACCGGCGACCACAGGCATTCATGGCCCGTCGCTACTAACCAACTGAGCTATCGGAACAATCTGGTTCGGCCACCAAATCCTTCAATCAGTTCCTTCCTACAACGCCTTAGGGAGGTGTGTAGCGACATCTACCAGAAGATTTAAGCTTCTTAACGGCACCAATGTCTCAAATTATATTGAGAAATCGTCAGTAACGATGCGCCACCCCATACTATTATTTATTATTATTTTAAATAATAAATAATAACCCCATACTAAATAAATTTTGTATTAAGCAGTTACGCTGCTAAGGAACAAAGTTACAGACACACATACACACACATACATTTTTAAATAAAGGAAGAAAAAATAAATTTTATGGCGTGGCGCATCATTACTGACGATTTCTCAATATAATTTGAGACATTGGTGCCATTAAAGCTGCAAACGCACAGAGAGCGGTGGCGGGGCGGCGCGGTGCGGCGCGGAGGCGGTACCGGTTGTAATGTTCGAGCTAATATGAAAGGATCCGCACAGAAAACCGCGCCGCGCCGCGCCGCTCTGTGCGGATCCTTTCATATTAGCTCGAACATTACAACCGGTACCGCCTCCGCGCCGCACCGCGCCGCTCCGCCACCGCTGTCAGTGCGTTTCGGCCTTAAGAAGCCTAAGTCTTCTGGTAGTGTCGCTACACACCTCCCTAAGGCGTTGTAGGAAGGAACTGATTGAAGGATTTGTACTATTTGGTTTAATTTGTAATGTTTGAGATGTAATCTGTAGTTTTCGGTTGTTTTTTTGGTTATGAATTGTTAATTGAATGTTATTTCAACAAAACAAAATACTCAACCATTGGAAGTAAATGAAATGGAGTAACATATTATGTTCCATTGCCCACTTTGTTATGTTATGGAACACTAAATAGCCTATTATTTAGCTTCAGATACAACAATATGTTTGAGAGAATAATTACTAAAATCAATCATGAAGTGAATATATTTTTAATGATTGCCTGTACTAATTGGTGGTTCTAGATTACTATGGTTCAAAATGTTGGATATGGGAATATTTTATATAATTTTATCAAAAATGTTCACCTCATCAAGTAATTTGCCACCCACGACTGAAGTCAAACAGAACTCAAAAATTCCAATATCAATTTTCACGTTTATAACTAGGACCCACAAAAATATAAATAAGGGCAGATATCAAGCCTCAAAATAATTTTAGACTGAAACTTACTCTGTATAGTACCCGTCTGATTCTGCTGCGACACTCTGTTGATCATATGTGGACTCTCATTCAGCACGAACATGGCTCTCCGAGCTGTCACTGGAGTGCCAGTGGTCACTACCCGGGTCACCTGTGTGCCTGTGTTGCTGACGGCTACGGAGACTGTTCCAACCTTCTCCTGGACCTGCGGTGTTTTGTGTGACATAACCGTTAGGGTTGTTTCAGGGGACACCTATGAGAAGAAAAGATTTGGTTTTAAGGACCCATTCTCTATGACCATTTCAAATAGGATTCGGGTCTAAATTTATGTCACTCATTTGTATGTCAAATCAAAATAAATGTTTTGCCCAATCTTGAATAGGAATCTTCAAGAGCTCACAGACTAATTAATTTTATGTACTAAAGTTAACATGCTTTTTTTTTCACATTATTGTAATGAATGAATGAATTATACATCTTGTAGTTAATTGTGTTAGTAAAACACCCAAAATATTATTGTGATGTGGTATGTACAGAGATTTAGTGTTGTAAAAGTAAATGAATTACATATATGTTGTGACAATTTCATGTCATAAAACACTGCACAAAGACTACTTAATAACTATGTAGCATACTGTTGTCTGTGTGTAACAATACAAAGAGCTTCTAAAGCAAGTTTTTTTTAATGTGGAGGTTATAAAATAGCAACTATGGAGAAAACAAGATATTAATTATTTATAAATATCTAAACTGAACCAAGGTATAATTCTAATTTGACAAATTCAAATTTTTATGTTTTCAAATTAATAATTTTCTGTGAAAATTTGTTGTAAAATAGACTTACCGTATTGCCAAGGGTGTAGCTGAGACTGCTAGGAGTCTCAACCTCGCTCTTCGTCAGGTCACCGGAGCTCGTGAAACCCCACGTATATCCGAAGCCCGACACATTGCTCGGCGTCGGCATACACATTTTTAACAACGATTTGTCACAACATTAAATGAAAACAAACAGACCAACACTAATCCACTATTTGATAGTAAACACGAGTCCTCATGACAGTTTTAACATCGCGAACATGTATGTACGCTCACGCTCACTTTCACAACTACTAGCGCACCGTACCCATCAATCACACTAGCGTAACGCCGACCAACACACGCAATAATAGTCCTCCGATAGCCTTAATTATACCGCGCCGCCTTTAGAAACCATTCCCAATCGAAGAATCCACTTGATTTGTCCTAATCAACTCAATATTAAAGGCGGCGCAGGACCGCGACGCTACCTAGCCACATAAGACACGCACTCCAATTGCCACTAACAGCGCGTCTTGGAACTCGCTAAACTCGTTACGAATGTTCATTGTGATGAAAGAATACCAAAAAACCACTAGATTTAGTAAAATTCGCACTAAATCTCCCGATTTCATGAAAACAATTACTTCATTGCACACACAAAAAACCGGACGCCATTTTATTGTTTATGGCCGATTTGATTTTTAAATACCAACCATTCATCCATGACGATGGTGTTTTATGGAGCCAAAAAGAAAGGCATAAATCTGTGATTTATGACAATTTCTTACTTGGCAGCTCAATAAACTAGAGTTTACCGAATATAATAGGGTAGTTACAACTTTTTAGTAGTTTCATCAGTCATACATGCTGTTTTATGAACAACAAACATAAAATAAAACACAAAGACAACTTTTTACGCCCACTTGTACACACGGTTTTACACTATATGATTGACGCCGCGCGCGTGTGTGTGGACAAAGAATGACATTTGTTTTTTTTTTCGATGGTTTGCCTGTGTGTATCTGTCATAGATTTCGCGATAACTGCACACCGATGAAAATGTGTAGGTATATAATATCGTTATTAATAATAATATATATTATATTATAATACCTATATAACTCATTATGCCGGCTGTACACATCAGGCTAACGTTGGCGCGTGAGCAGGATGCAGCTATGCAAATGAATGAGATTGAATTATAGCGTTCTCTTTCTAAAGCATAGCTGCATCTGCTCACGCGTCAACGTTGGCCCAATGTGGCGGCGTATTGTTGAATTGTTATATTCTTTAAGGTGCTTAATATCAGTGCATACAGGAGGTTAGTACAGGAGGAGAGAAGGGCTCATTCCAACACAGCACGTCTAGCACACGACGGCCGCGACACACTCTCGATTTTTATCGCACTGTACCTCTTGTTGTAAGTGTTCTAATAAGAAAGAGCCGGATAGTGCGAGAAACATCGAGAGAGCTCGCGCGCCGTCGCGTGCTAGCCGTGCAGAAAAGAATTGGCGTTTGATGATGGTACTGTCCTTTCAAACAGCACATCTAGCATGGGACGGCCGCGACATACTCTAGATTTTTATCGCACTATACCTCTTGTTCTAAGTGTTCTAATGAGAGAGAGACGGATAGTGCGAGAAAAATCAAGAGCTCGCGCGCCGTCGCGTGCTAACCGTGCTGGACAGTGTGTGACTACAATAGTTCAGTTATTTATTTATTTATTTATTTAATTTTTTTTTTTTGTATTGCAGGGAAACAATTGCCCTGTACGAGCTAGAAAATCAAAGGGCCCAAGGGAAGATAGGGGGCCCTAATAAAGTTATCCAGATAGATGAGTCAAAGTTTGGGAAACGTAAATACAACCGTGGCCGACAAATTGAGGGTCATTGGGTGATTGGAATGATTGAAGGCGGAAGTGACGATTTGCGGCTGGATGTGTGTCCCCATAATAAGGAGGGGTCTGCACACATTTTGGTGCCACGCATCAAAAGACATGTGCAGGAAGGCTCTCATACAGATTATTGGAGAGCCTATTTGAGCCTTCCTGATCATGAATATACTCATAGGCGAGTAAACCACAGCAACCCAACCGACAAATTTGTGGCACCTGACCCCCTAGCACACTAAGTTTTATGTCGGACATAAAGCATTCGTCCCTCTCGCACTCTCATAATTGCCAAAAAGGGACGAATGCTTTATGTCCGACATAAAACTTAGTGTGCTAGGGGGTCTGATGGGACACACACCCAGAGAATTGAGTCAGTGGAGAGGCCTGAAAAAACAATTGACGCTATGTGAATAAGCGTGGGGGAGAAGAATAATGGTCAATCCTTTGGTCCCATATGAAGAGCTAATCAACGCAATTAATTTTGTATATGTACGTAATGAATAAATTGTTAATTTTAAAAATATTTTCACTATAGGTATGTATTAATATCCGAAAAATACCCAAAACCACTATTCACGTGGTCTTAGTCTGTCCTATCCCTAGAGTTAATATAGATGCGAAAAATACCCCAAACCGAATCAGAGCACCCCCCTATTCACGTGGTCTTAGTCTGTCCTACCCCTAGAGTGAAGATAAAAAGCCGGAGGCGCGCAGGGAGATCAGCCCTCGCCTGCTGTGACGACTAACGGCCCGGCCACGACAATGCGCGGCGGCGGCAGCGGCAGCGGTTTTCCTAATTCATTGCGTGTGATTCCAACTAACCACAGGGCGTTATGCGTCTCGACCGCGCAATGAACAGATAAAACGCCTGCCGCGCCGCAATTCGCGCAATGTCGTGGCCGGGCCGTAAGAAGAAGAAATTCTGAAGAATACAGTATCTACCTAGATGCAGGTGACTATGAATACCTACGGCTAGTGTCGCGATACAGTGCGGATTCGTGCAACGCGTTTTTATAGCTGCAAAAGGTCGCGTTGTTTTGTGTTATTAATCACACAGACTGACTCGCCACTGTGGGGCAGTCTCGCTCTCGACCAAGCAACAGGTCCGAATTATATGTAAACAAGGAGTCAATTATATGTAGTCATAGTCATAATATTTATTCATAAAACAATACAGGTATTGTGTTTGAAATACAAAAATTGAAAATAAATAAATCATCCTGGTAAAAAAACAATAATAATAATACTAAGTCCCGACTACTGCATCTATAAAGATATAATTCATTTGTTAATGTTATAACTACACAAAATTAAAACTTTGCACTCCATCTCCAGCATATGCCCCACTGCTGGGCACAGGCCACCTCTCACATTGATAGGACTCGGGCTTGGGCTGTTTTTCCCACGCGGGCCCAGTGCGGATTGGGAACTTTGACTCACAACATTGAACAGCTGATATGTGCAACCGACGCGACGACCTTCTGCTGGAGAGGCTCTACTCTCAAGCGGAAGGTCGTGGTCTCTATTCTGAACTAACCTGCGAAATATTTCAAAGTTGAATAAATGAAATACAGTTTCTTTAAATTTGTTATATGGTTTTGAATATGGACCCCTCTGCGGGTGAAGGCCTCCTCCAAAGTCTTGAGCGCGGGTTGTGGGGGCGTAAGCTTGTATAAGTGGCAGTTCCAAGTGTCCACATCAATATAATAATATAATATTTGGGGACAAGCTTACACAAATCGACCTACTTACTTATGTATTCGTAGATATATAAATAGTAAATACTTAAATATATACACATTAGGCGAACAGTGAGCGGCTAACTGTTTGCTTCCAGTTTGCCTCCCTATATTTTTTAATCCATACAGCGTGTAATGTACCTATAGGTACGTAATAGTTTGCGGCGTTTCGCTTGCTGACTAATTCATTGAGTGGCTGATTCGCAGCTAAAGATGTGCCTGGTAGGCGACCGAACGCCGCTCAGTCAGCCAGCCCAAAGAGTATAATAAGTATATTTATGTAAAGAGTGGCAACACCAATAAATTACTGGTCCCACAGCCGCCTAGTAGGAAGTGGTCGAACTACTCTGACGCACGCATGCGTGCAGCGTGCACGCTTCACATACACACTAACGCACACACACATATTCACGCTCCACGCACACATGTAAACAAGTTTTATTCTCTGTTTTGATTGTGAAGCCTACAATGCGACTACCAAAGTTAGGAAGAAAACGTTTCTAAAACATGATATAAATCACATTTTAGTTACCTAAGTACGCTTCCCTTCATACTTTGCCAGTCACATTGTAGGTTTCAAAATAATCCCACAACTAAGTATGAAATGGATCTGAAAAGTGAAACATGCAACATTCATAAAAGTATTTATTCAACTTAACAAATAACAAATTACGTAACAAGAACTTAACAAAGCACAACCTTTTTAACAAAAAACACGAGACAAGGACGAGATTTAGCTTCAAAACATGAGATTAAATCTCCTAGACCAGATTTAACAAATCCACGTACAGCCGATCTACACTGCATATTACACAACCTCAAACTATTGTCTGCACACATAATACCTAGATATTATTTTTATAAATAGATACTGTGGCTAAAACTATTCTTGATTTTATTTAAATATGATTTAAATGTGTTTCCATTCAATGTTTTGATAGACAATACATTGACATTTATTTACTGACTGACACGTAGGTATGTATACTTCATCTAAAACCACAAAGGCCGAACAACAAACACAATTCCATATTAATGAGATATTTGTTCATGTTCAGTTAAATAAAATGGATACTTAATAAGTTCTATCTCAAAACATAAAAATATATTTTATTTCATTTCAAAATCTTAAAATTTATTGTCGTGGGTCTATTGTACTGACATCTATTTCCATTTTCTGTCAACAACATTAAATACAGCGATCCGCTTCGCCAGAGATGTCACTACTTTCCATACAATAAATCGGCGTGTCGCCTCTTTTCTAAGTTTCCAGCCCCTGAGCCAGCCGCTCACAGCTCGCCTACTGGGGGCACGGCCGCGGCCTTGCATTACGTGTTGTGATAAACTTACCCACGATGCATCTTTTCAGACGGAGCCGCTCGAAAGCTTTTTTATATCGGGACCATAAAAATTGTAGCCGCGTGCCACGTTGTCGGCCAAACAATATTTCATGGCAATCTTTTCAGACGGAGCCGCTCGAAAGCTTTTTTATATCGGGAGCATAAAAATTGTAGCCGCGTGCCACGTTGTCGGCCAAACAATATTTCATGGCAAGCACATATCATTAGAAAATAAGGAAGGAAGGCGCAGCCTGGGTAGGCCCCCACAAGGATTTGACTGATGACTTGGCAAATGTCGCGAGAGAGGGAGGCCTATGTCCAGCAGTGGACGTCTTTCGGCTGATATGATCATGATGATGACATATAAAAGCCGTCACAAGATACACCCAAACCTGTTGAACTGGGCCATAAATCGCTTATAAGGTTCATAGCCGGCGACATAAAAGCTGCAGTGAAGGGCATGACACGAGGAAAGTCACCTGGCCATGACTCACTCAGCATAGAAGGGTCATTGTCACATTTAGGTTCGCGTCTTTTCGATGGACATTGCCAAAGTTAAGGGCTTTAAAGCCTAATTTTTGGTTGAACTCTGAATCCGCATAAACGGCGTCGCCTCTTCTATAATTCTATGCGATAAAAACATATTATATAGAAACATAAGCCCTTAACTATTGCCCACTGAAAAGTCATTTTTTGTTTTACTGACTGACAATGACCCAGAACATCTTCAGTATGCTGGAGTCCATCTGCCCAGGGTACTTGCCATGCTGTTCACCATATGTATGAGCCATAGTTATTTGCCCGACGCAATGATAAAAACGATTGTAAGTAGTCCCTGTTCCTCAAAATCGTAGGCACTGGCGATGCGTCGGACGTAAATAACTATATCAATCTCACTAGCTACCATGGCAAAGTTCAAAGTTCAAAGCTTTATCTTCGCTCTTTAGGAATAACGTCTAAATTCGAACTATTCGAATTTGCAAGAACAGCAGATGGCGGTGCACGGTGGCGACCAAAATATCAATTTGTTTTTGGCCTTGTTGATTATGTTATTGACAAAACGGCTAAACATTAGTAATACCTAAAACCATGTCTTCATGGTTTGTTTTGAGGATGAAAAACACACTGCGCCCGGCCGCCATTTATCCAAAATGTCGGGGCAGACAAGGGTCTTTTTCTTAAAATACCGGGGCAGACAAGTGAATTTTCAAATTGGGCCATTTTTGTACCCAGGGTCATATGAGCGGATAAGTTTGACCTCGGAATATGCTTAAGACGGTTACATACTTAGCGGTATATATACCGTAAGATACCGAAATATATATATATAGGAAACCTAAGATAAGTTATTAAATTAATTACAAATTAACATAATATGGATGTATTTTGTAAAATTTATCCGAAATAAATAAATACTTTACTTTCATTTATAGGAAGGAATCTGAAGAGTCCGCAGTAAGCTCGATTCTCCATACAAACGTAGTTACGCTCTCATTTAAAAATTACGTGTCAGATTGTAACGAAACTGCATGTACAATGACATGAGGTATATCCAGTTGCGTGACTGGCGACGGCCATGACATACTCTCGATTTTTATCGCACTATATCTCTTGTTCTAAGTGTTCTAATAAGAAAGAGACGGATAGTGCGAGAAAAATCGAGAGAGCTCGCGCGCCGTCGCATGCTAGCCGTGCAGACGATAGCAATTAGTCAGCTTCTGATGAAAGAAATCATGACATGTATACCCCATATATACCCCCATATGTATGGGGTATATACCCCAGAAGTGATAATTGTATGGTTTGTAGAGCCCATTACACTATACGATTGTCGCCGCGCGTGTGTGTACCATGCATGGCCATGGACAAAGAATGACGTTTGTTTTTTTTTCGGTTGTTTGTTATATCTGTCATCTGTCGTAGAATTCGCGTCATTCGCGAATCGCGATATCTGCACACCGTTTTATTGAAGAAAATGTGTACATAATATCGTTAATAGGCTTAATTTCGGCGTGTTGTTGAAGTGTTGATATTCTTAAGGTGCTTAATAACATTTTCAAGCAAGATGAATGCTAATGCTATGTCCATGGAAAGGGACGAGCCTTCGTCGCTCTTGAGTTTTTCGTCCAACCACCCATTGGAACAGTTTGTGCTTTTGGCGAAGGGTGCCAAGGGTTCGGGTGCCGCAGAATTGATAAAACAAGTCCTCGAAGCACCAGGAGTGCACGTATTTGGCGAGCTGTTGGAAGTGCCGAACATCTTAGAGGTTACAATACTTTGCATTACTTATTGGGTTAATTGTTGATAAGATAAATTGATGTAAGTTTAGAACTGTCTCCAAATATTCGAAAGTGCACTATTTATTAGAGAAGCACGTTTATTAAACCACTAAATTAGTAATATATAAGAATGTTAGGGAACACTATAACAAATACTCTCAGTAAACATTTTTTGTTTTTGGTTTCGATAATAGACGTCGATATACTTACTTTTACACATATATTATCTTACATAGGTACTTAAATACCTTTTCTATTTTGTTTTTACTATGATACTGGTGAGCAATAATAGTTATTTACGATACAAGTGCCGAAAATAGGAAATTCGCAACGAGTGGTGATAAAAAAAAACGAATTACCTATTCGGACGTGTATCGTACAACGTTTTACTGTACATATGGCTCTTTAAAGTTTCGACATATGCATGAACAGTGCTCTTTTCCGCACTAGTGCGGGAAAGTAGCACCATATGTACTGTAAAGAATATTTGTATTGTATTGTATTGTAAATACATTAAATACTCCAGAACCAGATATGAATTACCAAACAATGATTCATAGGTGTTCAGTAATTTTTAGACCTTTCGCTTAATATATTGTAAAATCCCATTAAAGTCTCATATCAAAGATCACCAAATACTGTGCTCCATACAAACTTCATTTGCTTCAGTCAAACATGCATGTTGGTTGCGGGTACTGTCAGCATCACATAGTTAATAGCTGCCAAAGTAGCCAAATATTTTTGGCTACTACTATGATGCCGGAGATTATGAAAAACACCCAATTTAGTACCAGCATAAAGAGAAAGTTATTCAACACATGTATTTTGCCAATATTCACATATGGCTGCGAAACTTGGGCACCGACCAAGGCACAGTGTAAGAAATTGAAAGTAAGTCAGAGAGCCATGGAGAAAAGCATACTCAAGAAGAGAAGTAGTAAATAAAAGCTGTATGATGCTAACTGTAATTGTTCCTAAGATTCATGAGGGTTATCATAAATTTATCTAACCAACAATTTCTATCGTTTCAGCTTGAAAATGGACCATACACAACCCACTTCAATACACTCAACCTATTCGCTTACGGCACATACAAGGACTACCTCGACAACAGATCAGACTATCTGGAACTCACACCAGTACAGGTGAAGAAGTTGCAACACCTGACGATTGCCACACTGGCAACACAGGAGAAACTGATCCCGTACAGTGTGCTGTTGAAGGAATTGGATATTAAGAATGTAAGGGATCTTGAGGATTTGATTATTGAAGCTATTTACGCTGGTGAGTTAATTTTTAAAGGATATTGAAATGTCTTCTTGTTATACAATTATTGAGTGTATTTGTGACCCGTTTCACAAAGCTAGAAGTTACTAATTTAGTAGTCAGAACAAATCAAAGGGCTGTAGAGACCAAATAAAATAACCGATAATGTTGAATCATCCCAAAAAAGGTTTAAAAATACTGTCAAATGGAGAAAAAAGTAATGCAAGGGATTCAATAATCACAGAGTTATGTGTCCAAAGTTTTAAGAGGGGGTATATTCTGTCCCTTTTCCGCATAACGCACCTTCATATGAACATATTGTCATTTACTATGACACACGCAGATTGTGACGTCACGATCTGCGTTCAAGCCCCTCTCAGTCTTGCGTGTAAATGAAATTGTAAGTTGTACCTTCGTGAAAATGGTCATTAGTTTAACAAGTTTACTATATATTGAGTAACAAAATGACTGGTCACTGTGGCACTCTTTGGGGGAGGCCAAGCTTTATGCCCAGCAGTGGACGTCTTTTGGCTGATATGATGATGATGATGAGTAGCAATGTCTTGAAATTCAGTCCAAATAATGAGGAGCACTCAGCACTCATTTTTATGGAGGATATTTATGTGGGTCAAGTTAGGGTTAGGTATTCTTTATTGCCTAAATAAATGTACCACAGCGAACTATTCATAGCATATAATAGTACATTACTACAGAGGCCGGGAATTAAGGGGTTGCCGGCCGAGCGTAGCGAGGTCGGATAGTTATGACTCATATCATAACTTATGAGGCTGGCAACCCCTTTTCACGCCGAGGTATGTATAGTGCTTTTCTCAAACACGCAATGGCATAAATTAAAAAAACTCCAAGAAATCAAACTTTAATTTTCATGGCTGATCGCCGTGATCCTGTGCCACAAATTGTGGAATGGAAATTAAAAAAGACAATCTTGCAGGCCTCAAATTTTGTATCAAATGCCATTAAAGGTCACTCGTCTGGCTGCGCCCGGAATGTGACACTTCGAAGACCAATTATGAAGTGATTATGAAGAACACAACATCAAAATTTCATTGCATGTTTGAGAAAAAACATTGTATGAATTTATATCTTAAATAAATGATTTATTATTATTATCCACTCAAGTGCCCAGCGCAACTACGGTTGCGATTCGCCAAATCGCAAAGTGCTCTCGCAACACTAGTTGCGAGGTGGAGTTCAAACGGTTTTTAAATTATATCTATGTGGAACGTGCGAAGAGCTCTTTTCTGTTGACTTAGTTAGGTAGAGGATTAATGTGGCAATATTAAAAAAAAAAAACCGCAGTCTATGGAACAATTTTACAAAAAGTAAAGTTGTTTTGTTGTTGAATTGCGAAACTGACATTTTAGACATTGCAAATGAAAAACGTTTTATGCGGAATATTTCCCCGCGACCATATACTTTATTTAGTACCAATCAAAGCGTAAACTATTAAAGTTTTAAATAAACATAAAAAATACACATGTAATTTAGATTTTTAAAAACAAAAATATTTCTGGCATAAGGCCCTATTCGAAACTGTACGTCAACTTTGTGATTTTTTAAATATTAATTTCACTATTTTGACTTATTTCATTATTTATATGAATAAATTGCCCGTTTCTTTAGCATTACAACGTAAAAAGAATCAGATCAAAAAGTTCAGTGAAAGCCAAGCAATTGATTTATTTACAAAACATGACACGGCGCCGCTGGCGCGCGGTAAATCTTAGGCACTTTACAGCACTTTTTTTTTAATCGCGGGCACTCAAGTGGTTATATAAACCTCTGACTGCTGGTGAAGAAACATTGAACAATAAATTTAAAAAATGCACAACCTTTAAAGTTCGAAATTAAGTAAGCTAGTAAACACTATCAAAATAATCTAGACAGATCCTTATTCCCTTGATACTATGTCCGTGTGTTTCATTTTGAGCACCATCTTTGAGGTGTTTTTTTATCCCCAGACATTATCCACGGCAAACTAGACCAGGAGTGCAAACGCGTCGAAGTGGACGTAGCTATAGGCCGGGACGCGCGGCTGGAAGACGCTTCCGCCATTGCCGACGTGCTCGCCGACTGGTGCAACTCGTGCGAGGCAGTCCTCAGCTCGGTCGACCGCCACATCCAGCGCGCGAACCACCACAAGCAGCGCTCTATAAGGCACCAGCAGACTATTGAGCAGGAGGTGAGTAGTTCTCGCCGACTGGTGCAACTCGTGCGAGGCAGTCCTCAGCTCGGTCGACCGCCACATCCAGCGCGCGAACCACCACAAGCAGCGCTCTATAAGGCACCAGCAGACTATTGAGCAGGAGGTGAGTAGTTCTCGCCGACTGGTGCAACTCGTGCGAGGCAGTCCTCAGCTCGGTCGACCGCCACATCCAGCGCGCGAACCACCACAAGCAGCGCTCTATAAGGCACCAGCAGACTATTGAGCAGGAGGTAAGTAGTTCTCGCCGACTGGTGCAACTCGTGCGAGGCAGTCCTCAGCTCGGTCGACCGCCACATCCAGCGCGCGAACCACCACAAGCAGCGCTCTATAAGGCACCAGCAGACTATTGAGCAGGAGGTAAGTAGTTCTCGCCGACTGGTGCAACTCGTGCGAGGCAGTCCTCAGCTCGGTCGACCGCCACATCCAGCGCGCGAACCACCACAAGCAGCGCTCTATAAGGCACCAGCAGACTATTGAGCAGGAGGTGAGTAGTTCTCGCCGACTGGTGCAACTCGTGCGAGGCGGTGCGAGGCTCTGTGGACCACATCTAGCGCGCGAACCACCACAAGCGGGGCTCTATAAGGCACCAGCAGACTATTGAGCAGGAGGTGAGTAGTTCTCGCCGACTGGTGCAACTCGTGCGAGGCGGTGCGAGGCTCTGTAGACCACATCTAGCGCGCGAACCACCACAAGCGGGGCTCTATAAGGCACCAGCAGACTATTGAGCAGGAGGTGAGTAGTTCTCGCCGACTGGTGCAACTCGTGCGAGGCGGTGCGAGGCTCTGTAGACCACATCTAGCGCGCGAACCACCACAAGCGGGGCTCTATAAGGCACCAGCAGACTATTGAGCAGGAGGTGAGTAGTTCTCGCCGACTGGTGCAACTCGTGCGAGGCGGTGCGAGGCTCTGTAGACCACATCTAGCGCGCGAACCACCACAAGCAGGGCTCTATAAGGCACCAGGCGACTATTGAGCAGTATGTAAATGTTGATTATACTAGTTATGCTAGATGTTGAGTACAGTGACAGTGTCTTATACAGGGTGTAATCGTTAAGTGTAGCCAGGCGATTATTCCGTAAATATAACTGATAGGAGAAAATTTTCAACTGATATCGAAAGTACGTTACCCAGTGAGTAAAATCACATCAACACCTTTTAAAAAATAAAACTAGAAATATCCTAAATTAATATTTAGAAATATACTAAATGTATGGGAGCGTTTAAACTTAATAGTTTAAACGCTCCCATACATTTAGTATGACGTTCGTTGAGAGGCTGTAATTTCACTAATTTCCCTACTGTAAAAGATACTAATATTTAAGATTCACTAATGGTCATATTTTGCAATTTTGTTTTGTTTTCATTAACTTAGTGACATTTAGTTTGTTAACCGTTTATATCGGCCCTTCATCCTTAATTGTTATGTAAGATTATTATTATTCTATAGTAAATTACCGTGTGACATGTAAATGTGCCCTTGTGGCCTATTTGTAGAATAAATAATTGATTTTGATTTTTTGACTATTTACACATTTAAATTATAATAAAGGAATAAAACTATCCTTTAATGAAATAAAAATATCTAATGTTCATTTTTTAAGGATTTTTTTTGTTTACGTTGTTGCTCTAAGTGACGAGTGCGATACATTCGATCTGTCTCATAAGATCCATCAATCAGATCCACTGTGTATCTACTGAGATTTTTTTTTCCCGCTAGATACATTCGTATTTATAATGGATCTACTGGGAAAAAAATTCTCAGTAGATACACTTTTCTAAATCCCTTGAGGAATGGATCTAGTGAGAGTTTATTTCCCATTAGATTATCTAAAATGGATCAGAGTAGAATTTTATTCTCTCTAGATACATTTCACTGACCAAGTATGGATTTGATGAGAATTTATTCCTATTAGATACATTTTATTAATATTCAATGGATCTAAGGAGAACTTTTCTTTAACAAGATCCATTTTCCTAGATCCATTAAATATCTAGTGAGAATATAACTCTTTGTAAATCCATTATTTCGATAGACCATGAACAAGAGTTTGTTCACAATAGACCCATTTTAATCATCGATCCCATAGTACTTATATGAATTTTTCTGTGTAACTTTATACAGGTACTGATAGATATTTATTCAATTGAATTGACGTAATTTTTGAAGGGGGCGAAACACACGATTCTGATAATGCAAACATCAAGCGAAGACACGGTACTGTATTACGGAACGTTTTAAGCTTGTGAAACATGTTGCTCGCCATAGCCATAGGATATTGTGGTCTGTGGCAATATTAAAAGAAACGTTTTCAGAAATTAGTATATTAATATCCTTCCATTGCAACTGGTTGCGAAACATTGTTGCCATATATGACGGTCGAAATTTAGTATGAGTATTTTAACTGTTCTAATAGCTTCAAGCGTAAAATACCTACGGAAAAAACCGAAACTAACTATCCCGGGACTACGAAGTCGTATTTTTTTTTCCTATCTGCAAAATATTAAATCGGCACTTTTTTGTATGTGTGACCTCCCTTATTAGCTTCCAGCCCCAATTATTTGCTTAGAAGATGCTAATTTAAAAAAAAAAGTTTTTCGCCACTATATATATATGTTTGGTTGTCTAAAAGATATCGCTCTTTAGCGATAAGAGCGCCTGTTGTTAAAATCTGTCTTTTATAAGTTGTTATGTCTATTTGATTCATGTTTTAAGGTGTGCAATAAAGAGTAATTGTATTGTATTGTATTGTATGTAAGTATATCAGGACAGTAATTGAATTTCAACAATATATGAAGGTAAATTGGTTTTTGCCTATTAAGTAACTAATATCCAAACATAAAACATAAAAAGTTTCTCATTAGTTAGGAATTAGTAGAAATATCTAGTAAAAAATATCGAATATTAATGCACTAATAAATAGTAAACCATTTTTATAAACTTCTCACTAGATCCATTATTGCAAATTACTTAATCAGATCTAATGGGAAATAAACTCTCACTAGATCCATTCCTGAAGGGATTTAGAAAAGTGTATCAGATGAAAGAAAAAATCCCAGTAGATACATTATAAATACGAATGTATCTAGCGGGAAAAAAAATTCTCAGTAGATACACAGTGGATCTGGTTGATGGATCTTATGAGACAGATCGGATACATTGACGACTCTTCATTGTTACTAAATGCACTTTTCTTACAATTTACGGCGTAATTAATTAAAGCAATGGGTTGGCGTAGACGATTCTTTAGCTCTTCTTGGTTGTGAATTAGCTCACACATAATCTTTTATGAATCCCCAAAAGAAAAAATCACAGGGAGTGAGATATGAAATGTATGGGAACGTTTCAACTTAATAATTTGCATATTTCTAGTTTTATTTTCAAAAAGTTATTGATGTTATTTTACTCATTGGGTAACATACTTTCAATATCAGTTTAAAGTTTTCTGATATCTGTTATATTTACCGAATAATTACCTGGCTACACTTAACGATTACACTCTGTATACGTTCAGTTTAACAGATTGCTATATTCTGCGAACCAACAAGAGATCTAAAGAAACCAGACACATCAGGATAAGTCTCTCCCCAGTCCCCGCACGCCCCCCCTTCCGCACGCTGCTAAAAGTCGAATGTATATCGCCTTAAATTGAAGTCACACATACCATACATACGTGGCTCAGATGCGTTCGCGAGATGATAATACTGTACTGAGATGGTGGTAATCATAAAAAAATAATTACCAAAAATTATTTGGCAAGCCAATGGTCAAATCAATGGACTCTAACCCTTTGGACGCCAAGAACACCCAAAGGGGTTGCGTACGCTCTTCGAGCCACCTTTATACTTTCAAAAAGTAGCTGTCACCCTGGCACGTGAACAAGAATGGCGTCCAAAAGTTGTCGTTTCTTTCCCCAAAATCTTTACCTCAGTCTCAAGTCTCACAACATTGTGATAACGTACTCTTCTTTCCCAGATAATGTTCCTCAAGAAAACCTTGAAACCGCAGGCAGACACAGAGGAGTCCGCCTCCGGGGCAGGTTGCGACAACCACTCCGCGCCCAAGAAGAGCTCCGGCAAAGGCAAGATCCCGAGGAACGCAGCCAAGTTCTGGCAGAAGAATACCTAGACTGTACATTGATAACTTTGCTTGTGATATATCTTAAGCCGGATGTACACATTGGGCCAACGTTGGCGCGTGAGCAGGATGCAGCTATGCGTTAGAAGGAGAACGCTATAATTCGATCTCATTCGTTTGCATAGCTGCATCTTGCTCACGCGCCAATGTTGGCCCAATGTGTACAGCCGGCTTTATAACTGAATAAACTTTAGTTATTTGCTCTCATAATCTGTATTTACTATTTTACTCCAAGATCCCCAAAACAGTCGGTCTGACAGAAAAATACTTACCCCTTGGTCAAAAAACTTTAAATGCCTCTCATTTATAAATAAAATGTGTTTCGTCCCTTTCTTACGAACACTAATGTCAAGTGACCACCAGTGACAGATAAAGACACGCATTTTAAGGGCATTTTAGCTAAAAACAGCGAACGAAAAACCAAAGAATTCGAGTTCCTTACAAACTAAATTCTCCATTTCTACCCAAACACGTGCCTACAACCCGGTATGCGCATGTTCGATTCGAACTAAACGGCTGCCTGGCATCGTTTTGACACCCCGCCCCCATCCCCGCATAATGGCAATGGCACCCATTCTATGGGGCCATTGTGCGGCGCTACTTAGACTTCTATGGTTTTTTCGTACACAGTCTAGAAAAGGTTTGTTGAACGTTTATGAATACGGTCATTAGACTTCAGTCCAACTTCAGTCCTTACCTAAATGGAATAAAGTTGTACAGTGTTTACTCTAAGCCGAAGGTATGATCACTAAATCAATCAAGTCTTTGCAGTCTAATATCACCCGATTAAAAAAAAACTTTCATCAGTAGGACGGGATGGACATAGGATATATTCAGTCCCACGGATCCGCCTGAGTTCTCTGTAATACACACGACACAACACAACCATATAATTGGATAAACTTTTAGGTACTTAATGGCAGAGTTTCATGGTTGCTGTCATGGAATAACAGTTACACGCGCTAACAGTTGGAGGGATGCCCACTGCGCCCACAATAGGTGTGTTTGACTGAGATAAGGTACCTATAACGGAGATCAGTTAGACCTTAACTATATCTATAAAACAGACCCTGAATACCTACCCATGTTTGCCCAACTAGCATGGTAGGTTTTATTTGGGCTGTAAAATTTGGCCACAAAACCTATCGTGCTAGCTGCATAAGTGATAAGAGAGAGAAGCGTCGTCTCGTTCTATCGAACGAACGGTGTCAGCCAGTGACGGACGCTCTATCCTGTCACCTATCGTGTGATAAGGCCGTCCATGTAACGAGGTCTGATGTGGTTAACCACGGCCTGACCACGGCCAACTATATCGCATTTAAACACAAAGAGAGAAGAGATTCCTTATACACGTAAGGTATATTTAAAAATAAGGCATTATTAAAAGGCCACATCCATGTCTAAAATTGTGCTTTATTTTCAATACGCAGTCTGTATATGTACTCCATTAGGTACACAAATATTTGCCATCTCTCTCCAAATAAAAAATCCTCGAGTGCGACAGAGATGAAAAAACGATAGCTTATTGGATGACCTGTAGAACGTTAATGTCATAATATTTTAGCTCTGTCCCTTTCTAGTCCTGTTGGAATCCAGTTGCCATGAACGTGGTATTAATTTTATACTATTATGGGATAATTCAAAGAGGTACTACATATTACGTGACCACCATCAGTTAACGGTAATCTGAAGGAGAAAGTTCCTTTGTTTTAAGTTAAATTACATTTCTGCAGATCATAATAGGAATTTTATAAAAAAACGCGATAAAAATCATTAATTTCGCCATATCCATGCCGTTACTGTTGTAGCTATGATGAGAATTTTCTAAAAGACGCGTAAATATTACGTTCAGTGCCACATGAACCGAATGGTTGCTAACCGGCACGCTCATCAGACAGTTTGCATAAAAAGAAAAATATATTTATTTCGTATAGAGTAAATAGTACCTAACACACAAAAACTACCTACCGATCGTATGGTAATGGTATCCGCCCATAACAGTAAACACGCCTGAAAAAAGTTTCATAGCAATATTATTCGTACGCGCTTTTTGCAATGACAGTCATATGTTGAATAAGGTTGGTCTACATGAAGACGGATTCCGCAGAATGTATGTAAAACCGAGTATTACAAAATACTAAACAAAATTAACATCACAAATACGATGACGTGAATAGATATTTTACCCAAAATAATTCGGCAACCCCTAAGCAAACGTCAATTGAGCGAGTAGGACAACTTCCGAGGGCTAGCGTTTACCGACGGAGACGGCAGACGCACGAACCCGCTCGTGTCACACGATCGACTCCGACGGGAGCTCGCAGCGCATACAATTGCGCAGGCAGTGCAACGATTATCGCGTAGCAGGCCACTAAAAAGTGATGTAAATAACATATAAAACCCAAAACACAGTAAACAAAGACTTCAAGTACTTAACTAAACGAATAACAGCCGCAAATACGCGTTGTGCTCGCTCAAAATACCGTAGCAACCGTGGTGGAAACTACGACACAATTGACGTTCGTGTTTATACCTAATAATGTCGTGATTTGTATAATATATCGTTCCTTGAAAGTTTAGGCTGAACTGTTGTTTATCAGAGTGCAGCGTTCCGTTACCCTTCGTGTATTGGATGATCAGAAAGGCAAGTATTTTATATGCCCTTTGTTAGGACGTCATCTCTAAACGTTTTCATGGTCGCCTCTGTTTTGTTGTTTATTCGATTGAATAACACTGTACTGTTTAGCAATTAAGTATAACGCTATAAGTCTAGAACAGATTCATCAACATTATAAACATCACCTATCAAAAACCTATATATGTGCGGGGCTACCTTCATCGACGTACCTACCATACCAATACCTTTTACGTCAATGAAAGGTTTCTCAACCACAGTAATAGGTAGGTATACCCTTTCACTAAAGTTCAAGACCTTTCAATCAATACAATAGCGTGTTTAGCTAGTTAAAAATAATATTATTGATGTTACTATAACACGATGTCTTAGTGTTCTTTGTTGTGCGTTGTGCGAGCCAGTCAGCTGTTCGGTGGGAGTGTAGAGGGGAGACTGGTCGGGCGATTCCTCGGCCAACGATGCATTGTCTCTAGCGTCATATGTAGGTAGAATACATACCTATATGTAGGTTTAGTACAACATCATAGATAGGTATATATGCTAGCACTTTATTGTAGAGAATAAGGTCTAAAAGGAACCTGTATATGTGTATGTTAATATGATTCTGACTGCATCTAAGTAACTCTTTGTTATGATATGAAACATGTGAATCGATAAATTAATCGTATTTCAATACCTACACATGGGCTTTTATTAATGAAATTTATTCGTAAAACCGATTGATATTGTGTTGACAGACCCCTTTTTGGTGTAAAAAAAACAAAGCTCTGTCCGAGTCTGTAGACACGTGCCTCGGCAGACGGTACCCCAAAACAGGCTAGTTACCTCTTTCTTTTATATCTAGTTAGACAAGGACAGTTATTCCCACAGTCGGTAGCGAATAGCCATATATATAAATCCTTTGTGAAAGTTTGTAAAAAAAAACTTTGACGTTATTTTGGGATTTGTACTCGCATGAGATGAACAGACTTTTGAGAGTAAGTAATTGAATGGGGTTTAGTTTAATTAAACCGTTTTTCTGCCCTATTGAACAATGAACATACTTCTGACAATAGGGTAAACATTGGGTGGCAATTTCGGGTACCTACCTACCTACTTTGTGTGGTTGGTAATTAATTTGCTATTTGATTTTATGACTGCGTTACTTTAAAACAGCTTAGCACTTTTAAATGTGACCAAATCAATGGGACACAGTTTGTAGACCTAGCTTTCGCCCGTGACTTCATACACGTTTATTTCGCCCCCAGTCCACACACAGACACACACACTTCATCCCCCATTTCACCCCAACAAGGGTTGCTTTCCGGGACGGTAACGCGAATGCGAGTCTTCTGGAGCGACAGGCGTCCAAAGGCTACGATAACCGTTTACCATCTAGCGGGCCATACGCTTATTTGCGCAGTGTATGTAGGGTTCCGTAGTTGCCTGTCTGTCTTTGTTACATCGGCACGCGCCAACTAAACGTTGCGGTTGCTTCGCCCGAATTTGTACGAAAGTTGATCTTTCCAAGTACATTTTTTATGTTGTTCGACTATAACTCGTTATTATGACTAAGTACACTACATTTTTTTTATTATTAATCCGCCATTTTGTCGGCGTGATTGTTTTATACACCCATGCCGAATTACAGCTTTGTATAAGTAAGGTTCACTGAACTAAGCCGCAGACCAACGGACAGACATGGGCATGGCGAAACTATAAGGGTTCCTTGTTTAGTACGGAACCCTAAAAATGTCCAAATTTATTTTAAAAATTCACCTTACAAAATGTAATCTGTAATGCGATTAAATTACATTTTGTAATGTGTAACGCAATGATTGCATTACAAATTACATTTTGTAATCTGTAATGCGATTACGAATTACATTTTGTAATTTGAAATGCAATAATTGAAATTACATCTTGTAATTGTAATTTGTAATGCAATTACTTTTTGCCCCACACTGCTTGCCTAAAGTCTAGAATATCGTTTGTAAAGTCATTGACAAATTGTCAAAGGGTTAACTGTCCTCTATTGTCAATGACAATAGAGGACAGTTAACCCTTTGTTTTCCTAAGGCTTCTCGACCTACGTTGTTGGCGCTTCTGTGGTAATATGGGATTAGCATCTACTGACACGTAACCTAGTTAGAGCATCTGTGGAAGAGGAACATTGGAAAATGTCATTCATTAAGGGGCTGACAAGACCTAATTTTGTTGAAATTGATGTTTTTAAGCAGTTTTTTAAGAAAAACTACTTGTTCTAGCACATCAAAAAAAATATGTTAATATTCACCATAATTCAAAGAGCGTGGACGGGCTCGATACATAATTGGACGAAATCGGCTCGAAAGAAAATAATTGCAAAGATTGGTCTTAAGGCGCCGTAGGTTCATGGTCTTCTCTCCCTCTCACTGAGCATAAGCGTGAGCGAGATAGAAGTGCGTGCTCGGAAGCGCGGATATCTTGTTTTTTAATTTGAATTTTTTGGCTGTTATATAAATAAAAATGTATTCACTGATTTCCCTCGAACATGATATTGCCGATTTTTAGAAGCAATTTTAATACTTATAGCTTCTGTGAATAATTTGTTACGAATATTTTAAGTGTATTTTAGACCTATGTTCGTGATTTTTTTCTATCGAGCGAAATTTGCTTAATCATGTTTCGAATCACTGATCTCACTGCAAAAAAGCCTCAAGATTACTATTCATATTTTTTTGAAACCATATTATTATAAACAGACGCATTATATTGTTTCAAAAACTCTGTTCGCTTAACTTCGCTGAACCTACGGCGCCTTAAAATCATCTTAAACGGTTCTGTCTTTATTTTTTTGACGTATGGGTCTGCAATTAAAAATATAAGGCAACATATTCATACCTAAACCGCTAACGAGTCACATTTCTCTAATAATCCACACTTTTTGTATTTCATTATTTATGCACTATTATCTTCAAAAACCGGGCCGCCCAGTGACACTCGCACTCGTTTACTCCGAGACAAATAGACAGTGTGCGCGCTATCCCAAATCCTCAACGCGCTATGAAGCCTCTCACAGACTGGAGCGGCCTGCGGTGGCGGTCAATACTGCCCTCATAGGCCAAATAGCGGTATTTCAAAAAGAAATGTATGCATGTCCCAATGACATTTCATTTTGAGATACCGCTATTTGGCTTATGAGGGCAGAATAGTAAATTTGACAGCTAATGGCAATGGCAGGCCGCGCCAGTGTGACGCAGGTTTAAGGCCTCTCACTCACAGACTGGCGCGACCTGGCCGCGGCGGTCAATAGTAAACTTGTCATTAGCTGTCAAATTTACTATTGATCGCCACCGCAGGCCGCGCCAGTGTGTTGCAGGCTTAAAGCCTCTCACAGACTGGCACGCCCTGCGGCGGCGCTTGACAGTTAATGTCAAGTTTACTACTAACCACCGCAGGCCGCGCCATAGTCTGTGACAGGGTTCAGGCTGTCAAGTTTACTACTGACCGCCACCGCAGGCCGCGCCAGTCTGTGAAAGGCCTTCGTGTCCCGTCTGCTCGCACTACTTGACAAAACAAGAACTGCTAAGTAGCGCGAAAAGCCAGTTTCATTCGTATATCTGTACTGTACCTCGATTCCACTCACAATCCTGACTCGGTTAAAACCGCCTCAACCGACCACACTGGAGCGTAAACTCTTTAGAGCCTTTAGAGTATTCCAGTGTTTAAAACTCCGGCGCGGTCGTCCGACCACTGGGAGAGGAAGGGGAATTGACTCGAATTCGACTCTTAGACAAGGTTGTGCTGGAGGTTTCCCCTGGATTTTCGCCAGGGCTACTTCCTCACCACGCATTCCGACCGCTTCACTAGGCTCGGCCTGTAAAGAAACAGCTACGTTCAAGAATACGTTATCGGTTAGCAACCCTTAAACTGGTCTGCCTGCACTGTACAGTCGGTGCGCTTTATGAATACCAGTGGGTCGTTGCACTCATTCTCATAACAAAACCGACGAACAATACACATTACACGGTAACATAATATGCGTAAAGTCGTGGTCATGGCCACGCGACCACAGACTAGCTAGAGCATAGAGGCCATTGTCGACCACAGACAACGTATGGGCGTAGAGAATAGACTAGTGTCATGTCATGACTCATGACCGAGTATAAAGAAACCGCATGGACCATTCAAAGCCCATTTTCGCTACAAACCTACCTACTCTACTAGGATAAGCATAGCTAGCAGCTAGCCTCGCAGACGCATATCTTTCTATTGGTGGAATTAGATCAATAATTGGCACTACCTCAAACAGCTCGGCTTATTCTTTACGCGCTTATGCGCTTCACCTTCACCTCACCCGTCACGTCACGACTAACGAAACCAGACCTCTACCTACGCTTAGTTACTACGAATCGCGGCGTCAAGATATATTTCTGGATGACCGTTGAGGTGAACTAAACCAGTTACAGAATAGCTGGGCTCTAGTGGATGCGCAGCATGAGAGCCTGTTCACAGCAATCAGTAAGGCGAGGAACGCACGGAGCGGTGAGGCGCCGCGCCTCCGCTCGGTCGCGCGGTCGAGCGGATTGAAATATTGTATCGATGATTTAGGTAATCCGCTCCGACCGCACATACGATTCCGAGCGACCGCGCGGAGACGCGGAGCCGCGGAGCATGCTCCGATATCGGACTGGGCGGTGTGAATCCGACACCGACCGTTACGGATTGGCTACAGCCTATGGGCAGCACACGCACATACACTACTCCAGACAAAATACGGTTTTGAAAAACATAAATTTATTATAATAGCATTTTTATTGTTCATTTCATTTTAAATTTAAAATGTTATTCCAAGATGATTAATTCAAGAATCCGACAAACTTTCCACCCGGAAGTAATTATGTAGATTTAAATGAAGCATGCATTGTCTTTTTTTGTACGATTTATCTTGAATATTATAGAGCAATTGTAAATGAACCAAAATAAAGACAAAAATATTTATTAATATTTTTTCTGACTTTTCAGAAGTTAGTTAATTTATAATTTTTTTGATGTCTGAAATTATGTCCGATTTTGTCGCTGGGTAACTATTTAATTTATAATATATCCGTTACACATTAAAAATAAGCTATTATAATTATTTCCAAATTTGACTTTTTTTCCATACGAGTTGTTAGTTCATTGACTGGACTACACAGTCGGCAGCAGAAAAGGATCAAACTATCTGACTATCTGAGATAGTAACAATTATATTATGATATGACTATAGTACAGTTAGCAAAGGAGTGGGGTGGGGTGCACACTGTCCGTTTACCCATAAAAGTTAGGGTGATGCGTCCGTCCAAACGTGAACGTCTCAGTCCTGTCAGTAGGCTGTCAAAAAATCTTACTGAATAAGGTACAACTGTCAAATCATCTCACCCCTTGTGGTGTTCTACTTATCGATATCTTATTCTTATCATCGACGGAAAGTATGTATTAAAACTATTCCAATTTGAGTAGTTTAAGCGGCTTATAATCAACAAAAATTTATAAATTAAAGTAACAATTGAACTTTGCTAATCGTATGTGTGAAACATAAGTACAAAGCCAATATTTTCTCAAATTAAAGAAATGAGACGTATCGGGGTAAGATTATCTTGTCTGTCGCATTAGGCGAGAGGCGAGAGGTGAGGTGAGTCTTGCTTGGGACTCCGTCTCGAAATATATCATTATTTTAGTAAATTGGACTCCTGGACTCTTTCGCTCCAAATAAGTTTGTTTAATACTGAAGTTATAGTAGAATCAGATGAAATTGTCAATGCTTTTCTCACTTTTTCTGTAACCTACCTATATATTTGTAGGTGCTGTGAGTACAGTATTAGGTTCTCAGTACAAATATTTTCGTGAAATCGGTGCTTAAAATAGTCTTTACACAAATGTTGTTCATCGACAAGAGACTCGAAAAATGACTAGTACACGGTCAATATTTCCCAATTAAACAATAAAACATATGGTCGTTATAGCGCGCGTGTAAGATTAGCTTATCCACAGTCAAAGTATAAAGAAAATAGGTAGTACGTTTTAGAATCCAAATCTTTGCTTATAACGTTGGCTTGGTTGGCTCATGAAGAAGTGCAGTCAGTAATAATTTTCTGGAGTAGGTTTTTAGGGTGATTTAATATTATTTCAGTTTGTAAGCGTTGGTAGCTGTACAGTGTGTTACCGGTAAGCGGGCTTTTTTTAAGTAGGGTAAATTAACGTAGTTCTGTAACTTAATTATGACCTTAATTCAAATAATTAACTATCATTCCGATTTCATAAATTTTCTAACAAAATTTAAATTGCTAGCAATAAAAAGCAGCTCTTCATACTTTGTTTATTACGGCGTCATACGTCAACCTAGTACATTGAAGGTTTGGATTTAAAAAAAAAAATGTACAGTTAATTTACATAGTTAATTACTAATTATGATTTGTAAATATATGCAAACAATTGCTAAGAACACATTATTTTCAGTTTTAATAAAATAAATACCCGCTTGCCGCTAACACACTGTATAATGCGTTCACGTTCATGAATAAGGATAATAGGTAGTATAGCCCTATCATATGATTGCAGTGCCCTTGCAGGGCGTCACATGTATACCTTTATTGTTTTCACCATCTTTCACCATGTGACACGTAATAAACATTTCTATTCTATTCTATTCTGTTCTATAATGAATATATAAGCGTAGGTACTATCGACAACACAGCTAACTGACCATCCCTACACTGTATGTGCATTGTAATAAGGTTCTATATAAATACAGGATGGTCAGTTAGCGTTTGAACAAACACTACACTATGTGGTAGACAATGAGGTGTTACGCGCTTCCTCGTGGATTGTTTGATTTCTGTTTGAAGTTGTATTACTCATTTCACTCTGCCAAAGGCGCGACTACACTTTAATTGAATTACACGTAAGCATGACCCACGCGTTTTTATCTCACGCCGATGACCTTAAGGTCAGCGCACCCGGCTTTTAAAAGTTCGTTGGATAAGGCTTAGAAGTAAAAATAAAAAATAAATCATATGAGAAACTTGACGGTAGATACCTAAGTAACTTTCAAGACGCGAGTCTGACCACAGAATAACTAATACCTAGTAGTTCTAGGACCTAAGCGTAGCGGAAGCCTCAGCGGCGCTACCACGAACTTCGAACGTCGATGTTCGTAATACATGCATCCCTGTCACTCGAGTAAGGGAGTGCGATAGAGATGGAAATACCCGAACTTCGACTTTCGAAGTTCGTGGTAGCGCCGCAGCGTGTGTTAACTCCCCCACAAGGTGGACTGCCCCCCTATTCTGTAACTTGTTTTAAGCTCACCTCACCGCTCCCCCACATATATCTTGACACCGCGATGCGTAGTAACTAAGCGTACGCAGAGGTCTAGTTTCGTGACGGGTGACCGGCGGGGTGAGCCGCATTAGCGCGTAGCGAATAACAGCCCTGATGACCTGTAAAGGTCGCGGCAGTCCATCGGAGGTGGGCGGACCGGTCGCTTTGGCACTCTCTGGGGGAGGCCTATGTCCAGCAGTGGACGTCTTCCGGCTGATAAGATAGTCCGCGTCAGTACTAAATCACGAAAAACTTTTTCACGAAAACTTTTTTACGAACGACTTTATCACGAAAAACTTTATCCTTACTAATATTATAAATGCGAAAGTGTGTGTGTTTGTATGTTTGTCCTTCTTTCACGTCGCAACGGAGCGTCCTATTGATCTGATTTTTTGTATGGAGATAGTTTAGAAGCTGGAGAGTGACATAGGCTACTTTTTCCAGCGGGAAAACATCTAATTCCCACGGGAAAATTCAATATGTTATATTTTCCTATAACCACGCGGGCGAAGCCGCGGGCATCAGCTAGTCACGAATAAACTTTATCACGAAAACTTAATCATGAATAGACTATATCACGAATAGAAAATATCACAGAAAATTTCAATAAAGACCTTATCACGAAAACTTAATCACGAATAGACTTTAACACGAAAAATCTCAATCACGAAAACTTTACCACGAAAATACTATATCACGAATAGACTTTATCACGAAAAATCTCAATCACGAAAACTTTACCACGAAAAGACTACCTATATCACGAATAGACTTTAATTCCAGATATTAAAATTCTATCCATGCGACTACATTACTAATTGAGCGACTAGAAATAGAATTGGGAACAGGGACTTAGTGACAAAACCGACTCGGATCGCGGATAGGTTAGAAGGTTAGGTCTTCGAGGTTATTTTTTTTATAAAAGAGCGGAAAAACCTCTGCTCATTAAAGTATTTTATTTAGACTCATCTTGTTTCGCATAATAGCTCAATAAGATTTTTCGTGATAAAGTCTATTCGTTATAAAGTCTTTTCGTGATAAAGTTTTCGTGATTAAGATTTTTCGTGATACAGTCTTTTCGTGATAGTCTTTTCGTGATTTAGTCTATTCGTGATACATTTTTCGTGATAAAGTCTTTAGTGGTAAAGTTTTCGTGAAAAAGTCTTTCGTGATAAAGTCTATTCGTGGTAAAATTTTTCGTGATAACATTTTCGTGATAAAGTCGTTCGTGATATCGTCTTCGAGTTTGCGTGATATTGCCGATATTGGGCTTTAAAGCTTATTTGAAGTCTGTTAAAAAACCATTATTCAAGAAATAATGACATTAACATAAACATCTTCATTTCTAGAGATATTTCAAGCGAATTGTTTGCATGACTGACTCTTCGCTTCGAGTAATGGCATCTGTCGAGAAAAGACGCCGCAGGAAAATAAATTCAACAAACTCTTTACAAGAAATGATGCTTCGAGGACAGTTCTTTGTTTTGTCGTGGCGATAAAATGCGAACTTCTTTTCTTTAGTAGCATGCTTTTGAGCATGCTCAATTAATATTGTTGCGAGCGTGGGGGGTACAGGATAGAGTTATAACACCTTTTTAACTCGACATTACATTTATTCTGTGATTTACACACGGCAAAGTCCACTGAGTCCACACGGTACTAACACCGACTCAATTAACTCGCACAGTGACTGAGTCCGCGCCCACTAGTACTGAACACAGTTAAGATGAAACAAAAAGGTCGAGATTATTGAGAAATGGGTATTTGTAAAATGTATTGCCGTCGCGCCAACCTCAAGCCTCCCCCCGCAGAGCGCGATAGAGACAACTGCAGCTTGGACCGAAAATATCTACATATTTAAAGAACGTAAAGTCAACGTTTCGTAGTCCCCTGATTTCTTCTCCAAAACTTGACCAATTTAACTATTTTTTTAATTAAAAATCAAAGAAAGGCTTTGGCCGTGTTCCTATGTTTTCCTTTTTTTTAATAATCTAGTCAAAATTGTTTTCTGGAGGTTTGAACACAGCGGAAAATCTGGTGTTTTTTTAGGTTTTCACAGGTTAATATCTCTTTTAAGAATAAATTTAAAAAGGAAAACATAGGAACATGTCAAAAGTAGCCATAGATTATGAAAAAAAAATTGCTCTACTGCCATTTTTCAGGGAGAAAACAGGTGACTACGTTTCTATGGAAAAACGGCCGTTGTGTTTCCTCTTAATACTCCACTGTTACTTTGCACTAGACCAGTTCTCACCCGCGACTACTAACTTAGTATCTCATTCCGAGAACTCTACTCCGAAGACTCCACTTCGTTAACTCACTTTCCAGACTGACTTGTACCGCGAAAGTGGTCCCTTTAGGGACCCTTTCCGAAGAGTCTAGACCGTATAATTTCGTTATTCATTCCGATGTTCTTTTCATTACTCATTTGTTTTGAGTAGCGTGGGCTTTTCCAGATAATCGTGCAACGTCCACGTCTCTCGAATATTCCAAGCCCATACAGTATCTGCGGCGCTACCACGAACTTCGAAAGTCGATCGCACTCCCTTACTCGAGTGACAGGGATGCATGTATTACGACGATCGACTTTCGAAGTTTGTGGTAGCGCCGCTGTCTATAAATGGTTAATTGGACATGCCTTTTATAATTTAAATGATTTTAATAAAAATAATAATTGAATAATATGTATAAACATATCTTCATTTTAAATGATAATACCTATACGCAATTGTGATGCTAATAATATGTGACATGTAATATTTAGATAATATTATGAATAAATGAGTATGAGTATGAGTATAAATATCCGTCCAAGCGCAACAATATGTATGCAAATTGCAAATATCATGATACTTTTCTAGCTACTTTCCTAAAACACATTAAAAGACGACCGGTTGGCCCAGTGGGTAGTACCTAATGCTGCCTACGAAGCTGCAGGTCCTGGGGTTTGAATCCCGGTAAGGTCAAATATTTGTGTGATGAGATGAGCATGAAGGTGTGTTTCTGAGTGAATGACTTCGGATTTTTTGTGTGTTCCCGTCCCGGTGACAGCGCTTCGGGAACAAAAGCGAGTGCATTGCGATACACATATACATGTATAAAGGAGGTTAAACTATTGTTTTGAAACTCCCACTTTATTATGCACCACATGTCCAAAAGTATAACAGCTGCATATTTTAGCTCCGAATTAAGTTGTTTTCGGTATTTTTGGCAGCCCTGCCGAATGCGCAGTGGCGTTGCGGCGACCCTAGTAACTGGGTCAAACCAGTTGCAGCTCGTGCATTCGGAAGCTTCCGGACACATTCAGGATGCATGCATTATACGCCATGTTTCAATGGGATTTGGGTTTAAGCTTATGATCTACACAGCGTGGTTAGCAGTTATAATTAGAGCGCTTAGAAAGAGACGCCTATGTCGCCGCGACACAGGTCGCGGGCCGTCATTGTGATAGACGTGCTGACGCCGTAACCCGATGAGAGACGAGAAAATTTACCCTCCTCTTTCTATTTTGATCAGTGCGAGTGAGACAGGAGCAGAGATGTACAAAATACTTTAAAAAAAGTATTTAAATACAAAATACAAATACTTTTCTAATTTAGTATTTCAAATGTAAAATACAAAATACTTTTGCTTTTTGTATTTAAATACTAAATACAAAATACGTATTTTCAAAATACTTTATTCAAATAAAATACTTTCAAAAAGTAATCGAAACAAAATCGAAGTCAGAGGGGCTACCGCGAAACGAAAACGAATTTTGTTCGTGTATCTCCCTCTCTGTTGCACTTGCCCGTTCGAGCGACAGAGTAGGAGATACTCGAACGAAGTTCGTTTTCACTTCGCGGTAGCCCCTCAGTCTCGTTAAAAAGCGAAGCGTAACGTCATGTTGCACAGATAATAACGTTAATTTTGTTTTAAGGTGAAGGAGTGGGCAAACCAGTAAAACCGAGGTGTTTTTGTGCAAGTTATTTGATGAAAATAAGGCTCGTAATGTTCTGGAAATTAAATATCCAGGTCACATATACCCTTGAGTATTAGATACTATGATTACTATGTTCACGTACGTTATAATTACGACTACAAACGACATAACAGGAAGTGTAAAATCGAAACGTATACCAGTTTTATTCCGCCTGGGCAGAATTCTAAGTTTCCAAAATAAGCACACCCATTTTTATTGCACATATACTGTCAAAGTTGCAGCGCCTCTAGTGGCCATTTGCCGATTCGCTGACCCATTCACTTCAAAATTTCAGTGGTAAAGGTAATACTTTCGAAACTTAGCAGTAATAAAGTATTTATATTTGACAAATATGAAATACATTTCGAAAAGTATTTCAAATAAAATACAAAATACTTAAACAAAAAAGGATTGAAGTACAAAATATAAAATACGTTATTTTGTATTTGCATTCTAAATACAAGTATTTCAAATAAGTCACAACTCTGAAATTAACTTATGATATGATCGAAGCTTATATTTATATTACATACTTGACACAATGCCCACAATGACATCTTTTTTGTAGTGCTGTTTACGTACCGGTTTTTTATAAATATATTTTTCTATTTCTGTATTTTTATTTGTCATTTATACATTTATACATTCATAATCACTTAAATACGAATCGTTAAAATAACGTATTATTTATTGCCTACACGGCATATTGTTTAAATACAATTTGTTTTGGCATTTTTTTTAAAGACATTTCGAGCGAACAACACAGAAATAATGAAATAGCTGCCAACACTGCAAAACGTAACAGTGACTTTGAGGATTGTCAAGAGGGGTCCCTCATATATTATTAGTCAGGTTTTATATGCGTTTTGTTTCATCTGTCATTTTGCGCATAGACTTTCAAAGCTGCTGCGCCACTAGTGGCCATTTTTTGTTTTTACCGAATCGCGGAATGCTTTAGAAAAATGAAGCTAAGAATAAAAAAGTATTTTGTATTTTACAAACCATTTTACAAATACAAAATACGTCTCGAATAGTATTTCAAATAAAATACAAAATACTTTTTAAAAAAAGTACTTAAGTACAAAATCCAAAATACGTATTTTGTATTTTGTATTTGTATTTTAAATACAAGTATTTCAAATATGTCACAACTCTGGACAGGAGTCACTGAGTCGCGCGCAACGACAGAGCGCGACAAGTTGTGGTAGACAGGTAGACGTACATAGAGATACCAAGTACCAACACACAAACACTAGCAAACAAGTTATGAACACAAAAGCTAGCATAACAACAATTTTTAATATTATCGGTCCTTCCAGTTCAACGAAATCAAAAACGTTTCGACTAGTTACCGTTTTGCTTTTATGCTACGCAAAATACGTATGTTCTTCATTGGAAATGAAATGCTTTACATTCCGGTACTTTATGATAAATTTCCACACAAATAAATAATAATAAACGATGTAACAGACTTTACACTTTTTATGTAGATAGGTATATACACTCGCGGTCAAAGAAACCGGGTCAGTGACGAAAACCTCAATATTTTGTAAATCGTTGGTCGTATCTGCATGAAACTAACTCTGTTTTATAGAGAATTTAATATCCTTCTAAATCCAACCTTCAATGTTCTACGTAGTAACTGGAAAAAGGTTTAATTGAAAAAAAAAACCAATTAGGTACTTATTTGAAATTGCGTTCGTTTTACTTTTGCTTGTTTTTAAGCAATTGTTTTCAATCTGTCAAAGAACTATGATAAAAGGCTGTCATTGTTTTATTTTGTGGTCATTCTTGAATGTCTATCATGCCGCTAACACGAGATGAATGTACTCGTATCATCACTATGTTAGAAGAAGGAAGAAGTCAGAGGTATACAGCGAGAAGAACAGGTGTGTCACTTTCTACAATGCAGCGAGTCCTCCAACGTTACCTACAAACTGGGCAGAACCTTAGAAGACCAGGAACTGGCAAAACAAGATGTACTACAGCTAGAGAAGATCGATTTATTGTTACAACCATGCTCCGAAATCGGCACCTCACAGCAGTTGAAGTGAAAAATCAGCTTTTAGAGACCCGAAGGGACGGCATCAGCGAGCGGACTGTCAGGCGGCGGCTCAAAGAAGCAAATTTGACCCCACATAGGCCGGCCAATGGCCCAAAACTTGAAAGAATACATCGAACAGCAAGACGACTTTATGCCCGCGATCACAGATACTGGGGTGACGAAGATTGGGCAAGAATTTTGTTTTCCGATGAATCCAGATTTATGCTCTATGCAAATGACGGGCGGCAAAGAGTTTACAGACGGCCTGGTGAACGTTTTATTCCAGCATGTTTTGAGGAAAAAGTGGCGTTCGGCGGTGGGTCAGTCATGGTTTGGGCTGGAATCTCTTCAGAGAGTCGCTCGGAGTTAGTTTTAATAGAAAATGGATCATTAACGAGTGCAAGATATGTAGAAGAGATTCTTAATGAGCATGTCGGCCCATACTTAATTAATATGGGTGGAAATTCTATGTTTATGCATGACAACGCCAGGCCACACACAGCTCAAATTGTCAGAGATTATTTTTTGGAGGTTGGTATCAACTGTATGAACTGGCCCTCGAGAAGTCCGGACTTAAATCCGATTGAGCATGTATGGGACGAGCTTGGGAGGCGTGTAAGAGCTCGAAACCCCGCCCCAGCTACACTTAGAGACCTGAAACAGGCGTTAGTGGAAGAATGGGACAATATCCCGCAAGAACGCATAAAGAACTTAATAAACAGCATGCCGAATCGTCTAGAAGCTGTAAGAAGAGCCCGAGGAGGCAATACGAAGTATTAATTTTTATTTTTTGTGTTGTATGTGAAGTACCTACTGCTTATTTTTGTACGTAAAATTGGTTGATTTTTTGTTTCCTATGTAATTTTATTAAACAAAAGAATTACGATTCCACCATTTGATGTTATTTAATTCAGTATAAAATTATCTACAATATGCAGTTTAATTCACGTCCCTAGCTTTATTATTTTAGGAGATATTACAGATTTTCGTACTGACCCGGTTTCTTTGACCGCGAGTGTAGATATGTAGATAGGTACATAAATAAAGGTACATAAAATTCATCATTCATCATTGCAATAACACCCCCGGACGCAACAAACTTAGTTACTAAACCTCTCGTAAAAAATTCGAGAGGAAAGACTGTCGATTGAAAAAACCGCAAACAAATCGGTTCATCCGTTTTGCCGGCTGTAGGGCCAACGTTGGCGCGTGAGCAGATGCAGCTATGCGTTAGAGGAAGAGGGCTTTATATCGTTCTCATGCGTTTGCATAGCTGCATCCTGCTCACGCGCCAACGTTGGCCCAATGTGTACAGCCGGCATTTGGGAGCTGCGCTGTCACAGACAGAGACACTGATACACATGTTAAAGTACATTGTGCCACGAGGTTGGTAAGTCGATTTTTACGAACGAGAGTCTAGTAGAAGCCCGACGCCGAAGGAGTTCTGAGGTAACACATAAGAAAAAAGCATACAACCGAATTGAGAACCGCCTCCTGTTTTTGAAGTCGGTTAAAAATGGTTTACCACAAAATGCTATTAGTAGGTTTAGATAAATTAACTAGAGCATGGAATTGCATATGTAGTAAGTATTGTATGTTTACAGCATGTTTACAGGCATTCTATATTTGAATTTTCTATTTTCTCGTACTACCACTACAAATGCAATTCCATGTTCTCTATTAAGAGGCTCCCATACGCCAATGACCTTCGATCTGAATCCCTTAGTTTTCTAATGTTTTTTGTAGCTTATTATATTAACAACAACGGCTTTAAGCAATATAGTATCCCATATTTACTTCAAACTTCATTGTTTTCGAGATATTTGGCATCAAAGTTGAACAATTTTAGGCCAAAAAACTGGTTTTCTGGCCATAACTTTTGTGTTAATTGGTTTAAAATTAAAACCCTCTGCCAGTTTTTAGAGACGTCATAGACGAACCCAAATTTGTAGATTTCGTATATGTTAGATCTTTCACGTCAATAGAGATGCGAAATAAGTGTTTTTTTAGACAATGTTTCAAAAAATCATACAAAATTAAGTATTAATTTGTTTCAAAATCCGGTCTGTCAAAATGGAGATAAAAGATTGAAGAACCGATAGCCGTTTGATTTATGATTCTATCTGTAGTGCAAAAGTAGTAGATACGATTCAAAACTTGTCAAAAATCGATGAAAACCTCGGGTAGCCCCTTAAGTTATCTGTGCCTGTCATTATAATCTGTGCATCTGTATTTCACCGCAGATTCCGCGCGGTGACATGAAATAAAAGAATAAAGAATATGTTAATGGCCAGGATGTGGTTTTTAGTCCTTCGGTGCTTTGCGGCAGCGGCATACAAATGAACATTATTATGCGATGGCCTTGGCCATCAAATGTCTGTAACGCGATACGTCTGCTGAGTCTCGGAATTGAGCCTATGTGATTTCTGGATGTGGTCCTAATTTAGTGTTTTTGGATATCCGTGCCGAAACGGTGGCAAAGGATACTACGACTTATTTCGATAGGGATAGAGCCTAGTGTGATCTGAAAGTGTCTTGCTTGTTCAGTCAGTTGAACGATTCCAAAAAGGTGTACTTACACTCTATTTTAAACATACGTTATTCGCCTTACTACAACCAAGTAAGGCGGATAGACCCCCCACAATAAGGACTGGTGACCTGGTAAAGGTCGCACGAGTCCGCTGGATGCGCAGGGTCGAAGCTTTTGTGGCACTCTTTGGGGGATGCCTATGTCGAGCAGTCGACTGTAGTTTACATGGATATTTTTTTCAGAATTCCATTATTATTGACGTTCTGATGGCACCGTTTGCCGGCGCCGGCACAGGCGCATGTAGGTATAGAATATTCAGTGTGAATCATCTTTAAAGGCGCGAGCTTTGCAGCCCCCCTATTCTGTAACTTATTTAAAGCTCACCTCAACGCTCACCTACAAATATATCTTGACACCGCAATGCGTACTAACTAAGCGTAGGTAGAGGTCTAGTTTCGTGACGGGTGATCGGCGGGGTGAGCCGCTTTGGCGCGTAGCGAATAACAGCCCAGTATTTGTCCTGCAAGCTACAAGATAGAGCGAGGGAGAAAGATTGATGACCTTGGTTTTCTCGCTCTATGTATGCTCTCAAGTCCACCGTCCACGTAAAGTTAAGAGCACCTTTGTAGTTACCTATTTAATGAATTGCAATCCTTTGAAACGGCTAGCCGAGGCAGCGGCGACGTGGGATGTTATTACGAATTTTCCACGCGACGGCGCCGCAATCGATTGCCCGTCACGGCACCACTTTTAGGGGCTTACCACACTGGCAGTCTCGAAAAATGTATTAGTTGGATTTAGATTTCATTAGAGGAAATGGGTGAATATTTTTTTTCTTCCGCTAGTTGGCAATGTTTGTCTGAGCTCTCTATCTGAATATATTCATGACAATGGTCTGAGTTGCCATGGTACAAGTCTGGGTCACTTTTTAAAACTTATTGGATGGGTATAAATCCACCAAAGGTAGGGTTTTGTTGACATTTTAAGGCCTTTTTTATGGGATATCTTCTAAGCATGCTAGTCCATGTTGTTTTTAACAATCTAACCTAACTAATCAGTTCTTAAGAAAATCTGCCTCCTTATCTATTGGTTAACGGGTTAAAATAATAACAAGAAATATGTAGTTGATTGACCCAAAAACATGCTTTCGTTCTGCAAAATATATATTAAGCGACTTACATTATAAGTTGACCTAGCATCCTAAACTAAGCTCCCTCGCAGTTAGTGCTTAAGCCCATCCTATTACATAAGCCTAGAGGCTTATTTTAATGGGCCGATAGATGCTTAATGGCTTAATAGACGTACTTGGCATTCATGACTACCGACACCTTGCCGAATGGAGTAGCCGCGCCGATATCGGTCATCATAATAAAAACTGCAATTGGGTATCCAATTTCTAAACCAAACAGATGGAAAGCCATCGAGCAGAGACGAAACGCGGGGCGTTAAGGTGAATGCCCAGCTTTACGGAAATGCATTTACGGACGAAGTAGTAGTAGTCTATACCTATACATGGACTATACCGCTTAAGCCTCCACTACACAACTGCAGATGCATATGCAGACGTGTAGTGGAGGCATTTTAGACGCTCAATGAAATCTAGCTCCACTTTGTATAATAGCCGGTGCGGGACATTCAAAGACGTAAGTAGGTAACTAGGTACAATCACCGTCATAAATATGTACATATTCTAGGTGGTTCTAGGACCTTACTGCTTGGAGATAAGGTTGAAAGTAAACATGTTTACGTGACGCAGACTGTACAAGCCAGGAATATTCCCTAGCTTGAGACTAAAACTGCTCGCACTTCTGTGTGACGTGGCCCTTATTTGGACACGTATATGGATGGGTCTATGTATATGAGTCAAAACAAGTTAGAAGGTACACAATCAAGGGCATAATCTAGATAGCCAGATATTCTTGTAAGTAGCCGCAGAAAAGGTGACAAAAAATTGGGCATTAGAAGAATGCTAATAAGTTTAGGGTAAAGGGTTCTATAAAAATTGCAAGTAACTATGCGACATTAGGATTACACAAAAAAAAAATAGCTTTATGTTATGAGTACTTATGACTGACTATGACATTGGGTTATGCAGTTACGAAGCTAGATATACAATTAGAGCATAGTTGCCCAGTGCAGCAAAGTAACTTTTTACGTTATTGTCGGAGTCCTTATAATCTAATATACTATAAATAATATCTGTAAATGGTTCCATAAATGTTATTAGGTCGAAATAACATAATACATTTCCGCCAAATTACTGACAATGGCACAAGTCGAGACATTGAAACGTAAACGTAAAGACCAATTCACTGAAGCGGTACTTCGACAACGGAATTGATAGCGCGAAGGGCTATTTCAATCGACGTATCGATATCAAATTATTACGACATTTGTTGTGCGCACGTGCGGTAACTAGAACAAGACTGTGCGCAAGATAAATTCATCATCATCATATCAGCCAAAAGACGTCCCCGGCTGGACATGGGCCTGCAAAGAGAACCGATGTAAAAAAAATGAAAATGAATGAAAATGTGACTGGTCTTGCGCAACGCGACCTTTACCAGGTCATCAGTCCACCTAAAAAAATACCCGTGCCTTTCTAGGTGTTCTGATTAGAAAGGGACGGATATAACTCACGACCAGTCCGCGTGCGGTATTGAGATAGCCGTAGTCACAGATCATATAATAGTTCTACGAACAGATAGGTACTCAAGTCTGAATAAAAAAGGGAATACCTACCGTTTTTCATGCCTACAAAATTTTACAATGGAGCGACCTTAACCCGTCAAGCGTCCTGTAGACTAACGTTAGTCTACAGCAATTTTGTACTTTTGTACCTACTGATTATACTAATATAGTTAAATATTGAATTACATTTTGACCTATGGCGTGCGTTCGACGGGTTAAACGCGCGGGTCGTTGCCCGCTCGTGCCGGTCAATCGACACTAGGGTTGACAACACTGCTTAGAAATGATTTTATGATTAATAGTTGGATGAAATAAAAGCAGTTTATATTTGGAAATAATCTTTTTAAATAATTTTTATTATTATGTGTCTACAATTGCTTTACCGTTATGTAGTGTTGAATGATTTTTTTCCTTCTTTAAATGTTCGGTTATTAAATTGAAAACCACTCTTCAATTTAATAACCGAACATTTAAAGAAGGAAAAAAAATCATTGAAAATTCTATGAATAATTTCAGTGTTATTCGAACGGAAAGAATTCACGACGAAGTAATTTTTTTATAATTGGTCACAACTTTTACTGTGCGCGTAAGCAGCGTCCGGCCGTGAGCGCGTGTGCCAACCGACTGGCTGAATCCCCGCTAGCGGCGCGCAAAGTGTAGGTATAATTCTAAGTTTCCACGGTGCAGCTAGGTAGCCCTGGTATACTGAAGAGCCTTCCCGCAAGCCAGGCGAAATTCAATCTTATGTCATTATCCTAAAGATTGGCAGGGAACAACGAAAGGCGTCATCGTAGTCCTATGGCTGCTTACGGCTCTACACTCCAGATAGTCCAGTCAATGAACTGACAACTTGTATGGAAAAAATGTCAATTTTGGAAATAATTTATAATAGCTTATTTTTTATGTGTAACGGATATATTATCAATTAAATAGTTACCCAGCCACAAAATCCGACAAAATTTCAGACATTAAAAAATTGATAAATTAACTAGCTCCTGAGAAGTCAAAAAAATATTAATAAATATTTTTGTCTTTATTTTGGTTCATTTACATTTGCTCTATAATATTCAAGATAAATCGTACAAAAAAAGACAATGCATGCTTCATTTAAATCTACATAATTACTTCCGGATGAAAAGTTTGTCGGATTCTTGAATAAATCATCTTAGAAAACGCTATTATAAATTAATGTTTTTCAAAACCGTATTTTGCCTGGAGTAAGAACAGTCAGAACCTTACTGATTTGAAGATTAGCTGTTTTGGCAGCAAGAGACGACCGACCATAAACTACCAACTTAATTTGGGCGGGTAATGGTATATTTGCCGCAACCTCATACTAAATCAGTTGGGGCAAACAAAAAAAAAGTAGAACTATGACAAGGACAACGAATGATTTCCCTTTCTGTCACACTTATTGAGATTTATGTGCTACCATCTCGCTCGGACGAGGCATTAGTATTACCATGGCTTGTCCTGAGTATAGGTCAACACAGCGCTTTCTTTGGAGCTCATTCCAACTTTCTCACTACATACCCATACAAAATGAAAATGTCATAGGAAATACGTTGAGTCAGACATACCTCCTGTTCAATTTCATCCCGACACCTTGGAATGGGAAGAGTCGGTATTGGAGTGAATAGATTTTCCCGCTTATGAAATGAACTGTTATAGTATAAAGCGATCGAAATAGATTTTATTGGTTTAGGTTATTTCCAAGTAAAGAAAATGTTCTTTTGTATCGTCACATTTATGTGGGTGTAAGTATGATATTTGCTTTTATTTCGTCTCATATCAGTCGCACGTGCGCGGGCGGAGCGGCGCGGCGGCCGAGTCTCAGGCGGCGCTACCACGAACTTCGAAAGTCGAAGTTCGGGTATTTCCATCTCTATCGCACTCCCTTACTCGAGTGACAGGGATGCATGTATTACGAACTTTCACTCCCGAAGTTCGTGGTAGCGCCGCCTGAGACTCGGCCGCCGCGCCGCTCCGCCCGCGCACGTGCGACTGATATGAGACGAAATAAAAGCAAATATCATACTTACACCCACATAAATGTGACGATACAAAAGAACATTTTCATTTTTATTTTATTTTTTCATTTTCTTCTTTTCTTTTCTTTTTTTTCTTTTTTCTTTTTTCTTTTCTTCATTTTCTTTTTCGGTAGCGCCGCAGGCGGCGGTGAAGCGCCAAAAGTATGCTCCTTTGGGCTCGGGGTATATTTTCGTCCCTTTTGCGGTGGAAACGGCGGGCTGCTGGGGTGCTGACGCTAAACAATTTGTGCGTGACATAGGCCGTCGACTTAGGCAAAAGGGAGAGGCCCCCGCTCCTAATCGTTTCTGGTGCAGAGGCTGTCCATAGCCATCTAGCGGGGTAATGCCTTGAGCGTTATGGGCACTTTTGCACCGGAAGCGATAACGAACGGGTTTGAGTAATCATGTACTTAATGATTGTAATTATTGGACTTAAGTATGTTTGTATACTGCATTTTAACATTGTAATACATAGATTCATAATTTACTATCTACAGTAATTATAAATTTCGTCAATAAGTAATACAAGATGATAAGGATTTTTGATGAAAAGATTTATCTGTAGTTGACGGCAATCATATATTGACACTTGTAGATATTATTCTATAGTAAAAATTATACAATGATGAAGTCGAACTTTTTTGGATAATAATCAAGGAATAGAATATTCATGACTAGAAATGGTGCCGACTCATTTTCGTTGCTACATATATACATTTTTCCGACTCACTGGCGTACTAGGTAGTAGTAGGTAGCTATTTTAACTATCGGTAGATGGTATTGGATGTAACATTTAGGGTTCAAGGCAATGTTACGCCAAATTGCTGTTATGTTACCAGTATTGTAACTTGAATTAGAAACGCTATTGACCTAGGCGGCGATCCCATTTGTTTTAACACTTTATAAGGCAGTGGGAAATTTTTATTCTCACTTTGATTTTGAACTTTATTATCTCCATGGTGATGATGTAGGGTTCTATTCTATGAAAAAACGGATGCCTTTATGTGATCCGAAGGGTTAATAGATAAATTATTCCACGTGTGAATAGATTACTTTTGAAGTAATTTGTACATGATTAAAATGATTAATGACTAATGATTAATAATTACAATAAAACTATTTGGATCATCCTATATGCAGCGTGACGTCAAATTGATGTCATCGGCATGAAAAATACGGGCTCTGGTTATCACATATCAGTGAAATGCACATATTATTTTGACTCAATAATCAGTGGTCCGTTTCACGAAGCTACAAGTTACAAGGGTCCGAACATGTCTCACTTTACAAGGAAAATGTTCATCAAAGTCGTGTCTTACGTAATAAATGAATAGCCCCTGGTACTGAAGTATTTTCTTACTGTATTAAGATAAGTTGGATTGTACGTTTATAATTGCGATGTCGTACTCTTACCAGTTTCGACGTTTTATACCAAGTCACGCTACTGTATCGATAAATTTCACTGTGAAGTCGTTTAGGGCAATTTCACAGTAGGTACTACTACTGTCACTCACTACTCTACCATTTATCAACCGTATAGGTTAAAGGGCGAATATATCCAACGTATGGTTGAGATTATATAATGTGCTGACTTTTCATAGAACTGGCATTGGAATTGGACACTTGTACCTAGGACGATAGAGTTGCTTTTTGAATAAACTAATTTCATGCAATACGGCCAACTCAAATAATTTCAAGTACCTATATGAATATGAATATAAATTTTGCCTTTATTTATGTGCATATGCTTTATAATAATGCTTTTAAAAATAAAAATAATAATAAACACACTAAGTAGATACTGCATAATTCCCAAGAGTCATTTGCCCGAAGCACATTTTTCCGAACTTCATAATTCCAGAACTCATGTTCCTCTGAAGGAATTCATGACTTTTCAGGATACAAGATTAGTAAACATAACCTATTTATTATATACTAGCTTCCGCCCGCGTCTGCGTCTGCGTGGACTCGTGATAAAAACTATCCTATATTTTAATCCAGGCCATAGAACGAAGGGAATGCATCAAGGAAAATACCAAAGTGACAGTGATACCTAGCACAAAGCGTATTATGAAATCCTGGATAACTCCAGGTATATTGCGCTGTATCCGGAACAGGAACAAGCTGCAACTAAATATGCGTAATAACCCCGGAAACTTAATTGTTAAAATAACATATCTCAGATATAGGAATTATTGTAACAATTTAGTGAAGAAACTGAAAAGAAAATACGAGAGAGAGCTGTTGGCAAAGTCAATAAATAACAATAAACTTCTTTGGAAAAACATAAAAAAGCTAACTTACACTAATAAATCTAACACAATTCATCCAGAACTACACAATCTTAAAGCCACACCCGCCGAGTCTGCTAACTACATAAATAAATATTTCACGAATATAGGTAAAGAGCTCTCCTCTCCCAATTCTCCTAATGACCTTAAATCTATTTCTCAATAACATCCAAACGCCGTCAGGGTCTCTCGTTCTATTACCTGCTACCGAAGGTGAAGTTTATCTGACACTGTCCAACCTTAAGTCCAGTAGTGCACCAGGGTGGGATGATATCTCTACGAGATTCCTTAAATATGTTTCTAACGAGGTAGTGCCAATTATAACACACTTGGTAAACTGTAGTTTTAGCCTAGGAACTTTTCCAAGCTTATTAAAACAATCTTTAATCACACCTGTATATAAGAGTGGAAATAGAGACGATGTCAATAATTACAGGCCCATCTCAGTCTTACCCACAGTATCAAAGATCCTGGAAAAGCTTTTAAACACTAGATTGCTAAATTATTTAAATAAATTCAATCTTCTATCTGATTCACAATATGGTTTTAGACAGCAAAAATCGACTGACAGCCCTTACTTCTCTCGTTGTGGATAATCTAGATAAGAATAATAAGTGTTAAGCATGCTTTTTAGACCTAAAGAAAGCCTTTGACACCGTCTCTATTCCCATTCTTATACTAAAACTTGAGAAGTATGGAGTTAGGGGAATACCACTCTTGCTTTTTAAAAGTTACCTCACCGATAGAAAACAAAGAGTGATACTCGGTCAGATTATTATGATTACCTCAGGGGAGCGTTCTAGGTCCAACACTGTTCTTGATTTATATCAATGACCTCTGTGATATGGCTATACCAAACGCGAAACTATTCTCATATGCTGATGATACCGCCGTTGTATTTACTGGAAAGTCTTGGAAAGTGGCTAAACAAAATGCAGAGACGGGCATGGCACTGATCTCGAAATGGCTAAAAGCAAATTACTTGACACTAAATACCAATAAAACAAATTATATATGCTTTAGCATATCCAACCACACACAACCTGAATCTGACTTGTCCCTTAAAATACACTGTTGTCACACTTTGAACGCTGTTGGCTGCACCTGTCCGACAATAGAGAAAGTTACACGCACGAAATATCTGGGGGTACTCCTAGATCAGCACTTAAATTGGTATGCCCATATTGACCAGATTATCAGTAGGCTTAGGAAACTGACATGGATATTTAGAGTGCTGAGGAATATTTTACCAAGTACACCCGAAATGAATCGACCTAAGTCGCGCAACTTCATAAACGAGATATACACATGTTTGGCTCAGTCAGTAATAATTTATTGTATATCCGTTTGGGGAGGTGCCGTCAAAAGTCACTTTATTCACTTGGAACGAGCACAACGTGCATTAATTAAGGTTATGTACTTTCAAAAAGTGAGATTCCCAACTGCAGAACTATATAGTTTAAGTGATCTTCTGTCGGTAAGGAAATTGTATATATTGCAATGCACTTCTAAAACACATAGAATACTACCATACAATCCCAATTATAAGAGGAAAAGGAGGATTATCGACGTGGCAATGTTTACAAAAAACAGGACTACATTTGCCAACAGGCAAGAGCAGCTCGCCTTTATAATAAAATAAATAAAACTATAGACATTCACTCAAAAACATATTATGAATGCAAAAAAGTGCTTATAAAATGGCTAAAAATAAAGTTACGATGAGATAGAGAATTTACTGGTTTAGAACATTCACTCACAAATACACACACACATACACACACACACACAAACACACACACACACACACACACATATACACACTCACACAATACCTTACATTACATTATAATAATACTTAGATAATAAGTTTTGCAACAAACTATGTAACTTGGTTAGTTTTTGTAACAAATTAGTTAACAAGTACCTATGTGTCTCATGTTACTGGAAGAGCGGTGTCTCCCAACACAGGCAATAATGCTTACTGGGCGGCCCCATCCCTTGCTAAAAATATGTACTTTAAACAAATAAAGAATTTTTGAATTTTTTGAATTTTTGAATATCTTGACACAGCGATGCGTAGTAACTAAGCGTAGCGGCGGGGTGAGTCGCATAGCGCCTACCGAATAACAGCCATGCAGGTCAAAGCCCTAAGAATGAATATTGAATGACCAGGTCAAAGGTCTAGATATGAATTGATTCACCTCTGGACCTCTGCTTAACATTACCGCCATATAATCGTAAGTATCATTGAGTTCATAGATGGCGGTATTGTGTTTAACAGAGCTCTAAGTGCCATTCGTAATAAATGGTACAGAGATCTATCCATATTCAAAAGTCAAGTCAAAATATCTTTATTTCGTCATCATAGGTGATAAAATAGGTGACACACAGTACAAATATGTAGCAGTTCTATGAAGTGCCTTTTGGCGTTCGAATTATTAACTTATCATTTACATAATACAATTAAAATTAATCCCAAAGAAACAATTACAAAATTGAAAATTGCATGTCAAATATTGTCAACTACATTAAGTCACATTATTGGTATCTACAATATCTACATCATTAATATATTCCTTAATATTATAATAACATTTATGTAATAGCATTTTTAATAGTGATGTTTTAATTTAGATACATCAACATTTTTCAGCACCACAGGCAATTTGTTATATAGTTTTATAGGTATGTCGCCCCTAGGGCTGAAAAGTAATAAAAAATAAAAAAAAGCAATGGCAGAAACCTGTACAGCCACAGTTTCAGAAAATTGTACAGATTTTGAAACTTGTTGACAATCATGCGTTATTTTTTTAAATATTGGCAATAAATTAATTATTGTATGACTATTATTGCTATTTGAAGACTATTTAATATTTTTTAAGTGTTCGTTGTTCAATGTAACCGCTTCAGAACAGCGTCCTAGTCATTAAAAAAAATAACAATGGCAAAAACCTATACTGGCACACTTCCATAAAATTGTGTTGATTTTTGAAGCTTGTTGATAATTATGATGGCATTCATTCTTTATCTTATTACTATATGGTAAATATAAATACAATTAAGAATGTAATTTTTCATCCAAACAACAATTAAAATTAGTTTTTCGATATAACCACTTCAAAAGCGCCTTCAGAAAATGGTCCACACACAAACCTGTCAACACCGCCCGCCGAAATGGTCCATACACAAACGCTTTTAAAATGGCTTCTATAGGATCTGACTGATTTAGAAAATATTTAAGTTTTTGGCTTTTACCTTATTTCCTCGTATTCGAAATGAAAAGTAGTGTTTAACTCGGGGAAAGCCACCCATTTCAGCCTCGAACTATTGGCGCTCGAACGAAGTGAGAAAATATCTCGTCAGGAATGGGTCGCCTTCAACCCTCCGTTAACAATCTACTATTGAAGCCATTATGTTAACATTGCGTCCCATCAGAGCGGTATTGAACTTCTCTATGAGCACCAGAGGGCTTCTAGGTCTCAAGTACTGACAAGTATTGACAACATTTTGAAGTAAACTTTTGGAAGAACCAAATTGGTATAGACATAATAATTAAATATTAGGGGACAACCTTACACTCAATACTCATACTCATTTATTCATAAAATGATATAAATACTACATGTCACACACACTGCCTGCCTAAATAAGGCCTGTGTTAACTTTATGTGTACTAGACGACGACATATTTAATAGATATAATTACCTTAATATATAGAAAACATCCAAGGCTCAGAAATAAATATTCATGCCCATCACACAAATATTTACCGGGGTTCGAACCCAGAAGCTTTAGCTTCGTAGGCAGCGTCACTACCCTCTGGGCTAACCGGTCGTGCAAAAACATATTGGTCGTCTTGGTATTTTCGGCCATGATTATATTAAAAGTAATAATTAAAATAGTGTTGTGTTAATAGGCCAGACGAAATTAGATCTTATTTCATACTCATAAAGACTGCCAGGCTGTTGTAATGTTATCTTACATACACATCCTGCTAGTATCGTGCTCGTCTCGCTCCAAAGCGTTCAAAAACTCAAATTACATCAGAAAGATTAATAAACTCATCTTTTTTGCGTATTTTAAACTCATTAAGAGTACCGCTAAGCGCAGCTACCTCGGCAAGGAAGCAAATATTTAGACTGAAGTATTAATAGCATTAAGCGGAGTTTTTAATTTGATAATATCATTTAACGATCCATCTTTCCGACCATCTTAAAATGGCATCTTAATACTTTGAGTAACTAGCTTTTGGCGGCGATTTTGCCAGTCTCGCATACAAGACAAGCCAATTACTAGCTCACCCCCTTAGCTTTAGGTACTTTGGTAAAAATATCTATCCACCGCTGTCAGTGCGTTTCGGCCTTAAATGTTTGTCTATTTAAGCGTTTAGGTGAACTTAAAACAAGTTATAGAATATCGGGCAAGCCTTTTGTCGATCAACGCATCATCATATGGAGATCCGATGACGCATACTAAAATACGAACAAAGGCAAAAATTGTCACACCTCTCATTGGTTCGGGTTAAAAATGTAACCTGCAACATTTCGGCACTAGGTCGTAAAACGCGATCTCTCGCTCCTGTTGAATATTGCACCGTAAAACGTAATAGGCGTGTTCACGACGCGTGAAAATTTGATAAAGAGGTTTACCATGTAGGTAGCTATAGCGTGGGATATAATCTAGCTCTTTTTGATGTGTAAACCCTTGTTGCTGACCAGCGGGTTGTACAAATTTTAGAGCAATCTATTTTTGAACATTAGTAGATTTTCAACAGGTAAAATGTATCTGTACAGTGTGCAGATTGTTTTTATTTGGGGAAATTTTCATCGCTTTAAAAAAAATACTGACTGCGCACCAAGAAATAGGTACTGATATACTGACACAAAATTTGGTTTTGATTGCACATCAAAACCGAATTTTGATGAACGATTTGTACATATTCTAGCTGTATTTTTTGTTGTAATGTTCTATTTTTGATGTGCATTTAAAAAGTAGCCTTTTTATAATAAAATACTTTTTTTTTCAGGTAAGAAATTTATCATGCCTATTCCCTACACTACATAAAGGTAGGTAATCTCCTTATAAATTCAGTCGCATCGCATGCCATTATTTCCTTGTATCTACAAGTTTATAAATTAACTAGCTTCCGCCCGCGACTTCGTCTGCGCGGAATGAAACTATCCTATATTTTAATCTAGGCTATTTATTGGCTCTAACTATCTTTGTGCAAAATTTCATCCAAATCGGTTGATGCGTGATTAAGTAACAAACATCTAAACATCCAAATGTTCGCATTTATAATATTAGTAAGATAAGATAATATATAAATTCTTGTAATCTTGACATTTATGCAAATTTATATTGTAATTTTTATCGTGTAATAAATAAAATAAAATAAATAAATATATATTGGTATTGTGCCCAATATACGTGATAATGATAATTGATGTTTTTAAACTGTACATGAACTTCTTTTAGAATTTATTTTTTGGGTTAGTTATACTCAGAATAAGTATTATAGCTAGGCAAGAGTAGGTAATAACGGTCCTTAAAAGAATAAATTTCCCAAATTTTACTGTAATATACAGGGTGCCATCGGAGACGTAATCAGAAATGACAAGACTTAATTAAGCATTAAACTGAGATTACAATGACACAGGAATGGAGGTGGTTAGTTGCATTATTTAAACTTAATCATGCAATCTCTTAAAATTAAATTATGTCCTCTAAACGCCGGGTATTGTAGTGCTTCGGCTATGTTCGCTGATGCTCAGACAGACTGCTTTTACGCTATCATGAGAAAACGAAGTACCGCGCTCCTCAACCGCAGCCGCGGCAGCTCAAACAGCATCGTGAGCACGCTAGCCCAGCGCTGGGATTCGCCGCTGGTGTGGCGGCATGCGCAGCTGCACGCGCCTGTCGCCGCTCCAACGCGCCGCTTTTAATTTTTAATTTTCAATTTAATTTTTAATTTGTAGTACTGTAAATTCTATCAAAATATGGATCAAGTGTCCGAAATAAATATTTTTGTTTGTTGTTTGTTTGTAAACAGCGTGGTCACCCTATAACCAAGAAAGAGATGCAAAGATAAACTTAAATTGTCATAATTATAAACTATTCTGAAAGATAACCAAAGAGGTTTTGATTAAATAAATAGGGTAACCATAATTTGGTGAATCAGCGATTTAATTTAGGACTAAATTACCAAAAAAAAAGAACGTTTAATTTCATGTAACTCCTACTATGTTGAAATGACCATCAATTACCAGGTCTGAAAAAGTGGTTTCTGATTACGTCTCCGATGGCACCCTGTATACAGGGTGGCTCATTCAGAGCGGTCAGTATGGGAAAGTCTGAAACTATAAGATATACGAAGATCTGTTCTTAGGAACCATGTCATCGATTTTAGTAACAAGAAAAACTGCATTCATACATTTAAAAAAAACTTGTACTCAGCTCGCCTGCCATGCCATGCCTTTTATTCATTTTAAGTGCGTAATATTTTCTGATGAAACGCAATTTTCCAACAAGGGAATGTACAATCGTAAAAATCATCACTATTGAAGTCGAGAAAATCCCTTAAGAATGCACGAAGGACGCCGTCAAGTTAGATTCTCATTTAACTGCTGGGTCGGCCTACTTTATAATAAGGTACTCATGTTTAAAATTTATGATGGACATTTGGATAGATTCAAGTACCTTGCAATATTAGAAGATCTTTTAGAGGCCCTAGGAGCAATGTCAGCAGAAGTAAGAGAACAACTTTATTTTCAACAGGATGGAGCACCGGCTCACAATAGTCGCATAGCTAGAGACTTTTTAACTGAGCACTTTTCCCAGAAATGGATTGGTACGAACGGCCCTATCAAAGGGCCCGCGAGGTCGCCCGATTTAACGCCTCTAGACTATTTCTTGTGGGGTTATGTTAAGGATGAAGTGTACAAAACAAGCTATGACACCGTTGAAGACCTAAAAGCAGCCATAGAGTCAATTCTAACGCAAAATCACCACATGAAGATACAAAATGCAATAGTAAGATCGTTACCTAAACGTGTTGAATATTGTATTGAAAAAAAAAAACGGTGGTCACTTCGAACACCTACTAAAATAAATTAAAGTATGTGAAAACAATGCCTTTATTCATTTTAGACATCATGTTCCATAGAAACATTTACTGCTTAAGACCTACACCATCGATATCTAAATAGAAATAGTATTAGTTTTTTTTTTCAAAACGACCGGGTTCGATTCCCGAGCTGAGTACAAGTTTTTTTTTAATGTATGAATGCAGTTATTCTTGTTACTAAAATCGATGACATGGTTCCTAAGAACAGATCTTCGTATATCTTATAGTTTCAGACTTTCCCATACTGACCGCTCTGAATGAGCCACCCTGTATACTATGCTAGCTTACTATGGGACTAGGTCGATTTGTGTAAGATTGTCCCCTAATATTTATTTATTTATTATTATTTATATGTAACTTTGTATAATGCTAAAGCATTGAACGTCCATACACAAACAATCCGGTGGATCCTGCATGCTATTCTATATTTTTTGATTAATTCCGTTAACCGAAATGTACTGTTCTGTCCCCTAGCCAAGCTTAAAAGAACTTCAAGATCTTCTCCAAACTACCTTACTTAAACAAAACTCAACAAGACTTCAGAATATCGAGTAACCGATATAAAAACCGCCAAAGAAATGATAAGCAAGATTAATGACTTCGATCTTAGCAATTCGCTAATGAATAGCGATGGGGATGGGTCGGTGACTCGGAAGGGAAGTAACGTATCCTGTCATTGCTGCGAGTCAAAAATGTATACGTTACTAGAATACATTTTTCCCTGTAAATGTTTACTTAGCAAAAACGTCAGCTAACGAAACTCCAAATTCCGATGAAGGTAAATTTGAAAAATTAATCGCCATGAGCGGGATTTGAACCCATGGGTTCTAATCTAATCTGCTTACTAGGCTGCATTTGGATATTACTAAAGTATTGTACAATTTACAATATTTTCATGGAAATTACATCATTTTGTATTTACGCATTTGAGTAAAGCTAGTTTGTAGAAATTACAAAAAGGTAATACTAGGGTGGTGTAAAACATAGCTTTTGCCAGTAATAATAGCTAAACTTTAGTATTAATGACTAAATCTTAGTGATTCGGGCAGTAACAAAATGACTTTGTAAAATCTGGTAATATTTTTTTCTCAGTGCACGACCTCTGCATTCCATGCATCGCTCTGAACCAACTGAGCTACCGTGGGCTAGGCTCATGGTGGTTTTCTTCCTTCTTTTACGTGGGGAAATGCCTTTACGCATCCCGCCCGGCCGGGGAAGCCAGGGCTGTTATTCGCTACGCGCTAATGCGGCTCACCCCGCCGGTCACCCGTCACGAAATTAGACCTCTATCTACGCTTAGTTACGACGCATCGCGGTGTCAAGATAGTTGTGGGTGAGCGTTGAGGTGAGCTTAAAACAAGTTACAGAGGGGTAATAGGGGGGCAGGGTGGGTATATCGGACTCCGAACCCGGACTAACCGACTAAAACCGTGGGGTGTTCCATCTCGCCACCATGGCGCCGGGTTAGGGGCACGCCGAAGCACTCTTGCGCGTGATTTCCTGTCCTGAGGGGCAACCGCGAAACGAAAACGAACTTCGTTCGTGTATCTATCGCAACTCGAACTAGCAAGTGCGACAGAGATGGAGATACACAAACGAAGTTCGTTTTCACTTCGCGGTAGCCCCTCTGGCTTTTGTAAGAAGAGGGTTGAAGTTTGCTGTGCGTTGGGGGCGATGCGCTAACAAGCTATCACTGCAATCTTGTTAATACTTAATTTCTATTACTATAAACTAGTTTTTGCCCGCGGCTGCGTCAACTACCACCGTTCATTTCATCCCCTTGGGGGACAAATTTCTAGATGAAAAGTATCGTAAGCGGCTCACCTGAGTCTGATCACCCGTTCATGCGTGATTTATACTCCAGGCAAAATACGGTTTTGAAAAACATTAATTTATAATAGCGTTTTTTTTGTTGATTTCATTTGAAAATGTTATTCTCAGATGATTTAGTCAAGAATCCGACAAACTTTCCACCCGGAAGTAATTATGTAGATTTAAATGAAGCATGCATTATCTTTTTTTGTACGATTTATCTTGAATATTATAGAGCAAATGTAAATGAACCAAAATAAAGACAATAACATTTATTAATATTTTTACTGACTTTTCAGAAGCCAGTTAACTTATCATTTTTTCGATGTCTAAAATTTTGTCGGATTTTGTCGCTGGGTAACTATTTAATTGATAATATATCCGTTACACATAAAAAATAAGCTATTATAAATTATTTCCAAAATTGACATTTTTTCCATACAAGTTGTCAGTTCATTGCTATTGCTATTATCAGTAGTTATAAAAGCTACATACTCATGGTCTAAATTGTTCGTATCACGGATTCATACCTGTTTTGTTGTTTATCGTATGGCGTGTATCTATACATAAACAGTTATCTATAGGTATATATACTAATATTATATAAAGAGGAAGTTGTCTGTGAAATTGTAGCTTTGTAAGTTTATGAGTTTGTATGTAATGTGTGATCTCCGGAAACGCTTAAATCCGATTTCAAAAATTCTTTCACCTACGTTTAGATGGATTTTCTGGATGGTTATAATAGGCTATATTTTATCACGCGGGTTGGCCTGGGTTATTTGCAATACGCGGGCAAAGTGGCGTGGGCAGCTGGTCTCTTATATGTTTGCCAGTCTGACATCAAAATTAGGATGAGAAAGCTTTAACTAGAAACTACGACAGACAGTCCGTACGAAACCTAAGATTCGTGTGTACACAACAAAAACACTACTACAGTATTTTAACGCTTTTTACAACCTTTTATTTAACTTGCTCTGTTCGTATGTCATCATCATCCTCCTAGCGTTGTTCCCGGTTGTGCCCCTAAAGGGGCCCGGGGTCCGCTTTGACACCTAATCCCAAGATTTGGCATAGGCACTAGTTTTACGAAAGCGGCTGCGCCAATCCAGAGGGAAAACTAAACCTTGTTGGGATTAGACCGGTTTCCTCACGATGTTTTCCTTCACCGAAAAGCTAACGGTCAATATTCCGTACATAACTTCCGAAAACCTCATTGGTACGAGCCGGGATTCGAACCCACGACCGCCGCTTGACAGCCGCATGCCTGAACCACTGGGCTACCGTAGCTTCTGCTCAGTTCGTATGTAAGCATATCAATATGTAAGCGTGTAAATATAGCAACCTATCACTGCGATAATATCACATTTTGTCGATCTTTTATATACACATTTATGCTAAAACATAAGTTTAATGTGCTCTATTTACCCCTTTTGGGAATAAAGGCGTGAATCTACCTATGTCTATATGTATGTAAATATATTATACAAGTTGTCCTTCTGAGTTTGCAATCGAATTTCCAGCCAATACCCGTATCCGAGTGCGCTGAAATTTCACGTAGCCTCTTGAAAAGGGTCGTATGGATTTTATATTTTTAGAAATAAAAACGGAGGGTAGGGTGTCAGGATATGATTTCACTCCATCTATTCGAAAACAAGTTTTTTCTAGCTCGTTTATAGGCAGTAAAACTTGATTTTGACCCCTCTGTATCTTTTTTTTAATTAAACTTTTTTTCCCAAGGGAGCAATTTCAGTTTTGCTCCCTGCACGCTTGTCATAGACCAGATACAGCAGAAAGCTTTAAAAACATTATTCTAAATTTCTATACAAAGGCGCGCCATGATGAAGGTTTAAAATCACTGCCCTAGTATTCAGAGCAATGACGCGTAATTCAATGTTGGAAAGGCAACCGGATGGCTCGCGGTATTTGAGCTCCCGAAGTGATGTGGAACCGCCCTGTGCAACCCGAAATGAGCCAACTGTGACTGGTTCGGAGATAGGATAACTAACTAACTAACGGTCATCATCGACATCAACCTAGCGTTTTCCCGGTTTTTAGGGTTCCGGAGCCAAATGGCAAAAAACGGAACCCATATGGATTCGTCATGTCTGTCTGTCTTGTCTGTCCGTCCGTATGGCACAGCCACTTTTTTCCGAAACTATATCAACTATACTGTTGAAACTTGGTAAGTAGATTTTCACACAAAAATAGGAAAAAAAACAAAAAAAATTGGGGACTTACTGAAACGCCGTTCTGACTAGATTAAGAAACAATAAAGTCTGATTTTCAGATATATGATTCTTGACTATATGATCGTTTATCTCATTTAATCGATAAAATACATGGTTGCCTAAAATTTCCTCGATCGAAAACAAAGCCAAAGTTGGGTCTTTATTTTCCTTTTCTACTCAGCCTACTCAAACAATACATTATTTTACGACACAATCAACTTAATACTACAGTATTTTATCTCATCTGACATCTCACTTAATGAAATATAAATAAAACTTCAGTAAGTTATGTATTTATTGAAATTTGGCCATTAAAGCCATTCCCGAAGAGTGTTGCACCTCTTTTTCTCGTGCGCGGAGGCATAAGCGTGTCTCTGTCCAGGGGGCGTGGTTGACTCGAATCAAGGCATCCCTTACAATCTTACAATCTCACTCTTAATTTATAAACTAGCTGCCCGCGCGGCTTCGCCCGCGTATTGTAAAAACCCGGGAGATAAAACATAGCCTGTCGTCGAAAAAGTCCATTCTATACACAGGTGAAATATTTTTTGAAATAGGTCCAGTGTTTCCGGAGTTTAGCCCTTAAATGCAAATTTACAAAGTTACAATCTCTCTTTATAATATAATCGCCCGCGTATTACAGAAATCCCAGGCGGAGCCGAGGGATATAATTAGCCTATGTCAATCGTGAACGTCTATTCTATATAAGGATGAAGGATTTTTTTAAATCGGATGAGTAGTTCCCGAGAAACATACAAACTTACAAAGCAACAATCTCAGACTTCCTCTTTGTAATATGTACTAGCTGCTCACTGCGGCTTTGCTCGCGTATTGCAAATAACGCAGGCAAACCAGCTGGATAAAATATAGCTTAAAAGTTAAAACCGCACAGAAAGTCCATTCTACACGCATCAGCTAAAATATTTTTTGAATTCGGATAAGCGCTTCCATCAGAGACTACCCATTACATAAAAACTTACACACTTATAAACTTACAAAGCTACAATCTCACAGTGTTCTTCTTTATAATATTAGTATAAATTAGTACCTACAGAGTAGTAGAGATCGGTAAGTTTAATCAGCAACAGCGGCGCTACCACGAACTTCGAAAGTCGAAGTTCGGGTATTTCCATCTCTATCGCACTCCCTTACTCGAGTGACAGGGATGCATATATTACGAACTTCGACTTTCGAAGTTCGTGGTAGCGCCGCAGAGTACACGATTTCTGCAACATATTGTAGCAACATATAAATTGCACCGCTGCCATTGTTCGGCAACGCTCGTGGCAGCACGGTGACAGCTTGACAGTTCAATGGAAAGGTCGTTGCTTCTGCTCCCATTCGGTTTCACCGAGCGAAAGCGAAAATGAGGAAAATAAGAACGTTTTACGCATCGCCGTAGGTCCACGAGGAGTAAAGCGTGAATACCTGTACCTAGTCACTAACCAAAATAATCAATAATGTCGTATTTTCTCGAAAAGGATTGTAAATGTTGTCAAATGGAGAAAACAATATGGCAGGGGATTAAATAATCAAAAAGTTATGTGTCCAAAGTTTTAAGAGGGGGTACCTATATAATCCTTTTCCGCAAAACGCACCTTCATAATGAAACGATTGTCAATTTATACTGCTCTAAACAAAATAAGGGGCCACTCACATTTTTGTTTATTTTTGCTAATTATTGGACACAAACTAATTGGTAAGTAGCTAATTAATGATGTCCCGCATCCTTCAGAATGCAACCTCTTTCATGCTGGTCTTAAAATCTAATAGCTGGAAAAAATATATATTACTGTTAAATTAAATTCTCTCTAACAAGCAATATTAAAGCTTCGTATTTTTTTGAGATATCTGAATGGGATTTTCGTCACTATAGGCATATTTTTTTGCCTTCTTTCTTTTGGAGTAATAATAAATTTTGAGTCTACAATCCTATTCTATTATTATTATTTTGTACGAGTGTAAAATGTGTGTTCACGCCGTGGAACTGGAATCACCGGATGGTTCCATCGGAAGGCAGCGCTGGCCACCAGGCCAGCACGACGCTGAGATGGAACCATTTCGTGGCAATGTTGTCTTCTCTTTTGTACGTTGATTTATGTGCATGTATGTGTTGTTGTCATGAATAAATGTTATTCTATTCTATTCTATTATATTCGGACAAATGAGTCTTCGGAATTATGTAGTGTACTCAAAACGTATACCTACTGGTTAGGTTGAGTTGAGGCGAGTGATCAGCGATTTGTGAATCGGCCCAGGAAGATTTCCCGGGTGAGTGGCATCAGGAGCGTATTGGCCTAGTTTCGCAATCCAAACGTTTGAAGCGCTTACAAGGCAGCAGCTGCCCTACATTCGATTCGGAATAGTTTTGCCAGGTGTACAAAACTTTGTATAAACAAACATCTGTAACTTTTACGGGATACCTAATTGGTACTCACTATAGCAGATGTAGTATCTAACAAAAATTACGCTACATTCAACGCTGCTTCGACGAAATTCAGAAACTTGCCCCTACGAAAAATGCTCACCATTTTCATTTCATTATCTTATCAAATACTTACGGAAAAGCCGTGGAAGCCATTTGACTTAAAACCGTTTTGGTTTAAAACAGACTTCTGAGTGACAGATAGAGACAATAAAAAAACCAGCCAAGTATGAGTCGGACTCACGTTTGTTGTATGGGAGCCCCCTTCAATATTTTTATTTTATACAACGTGTTAATAAAATAACGCAAAACCTGAAAACCGTTTGTTCAGAATCGAGCATAGAATGCGAAAAAAAAAAAAATTTTTTTTTTGACAAGATTTATTTTTTACATTTGTATGGAGTGTTGGCCGACTGGGGCGACCTGCTCCATACAAATGTAAAAAATAAATCGCGTCAAAAAAATTTTTTTTTATTTTTTTCGCATTCTACTCTCGATTCTGAACAAACGGTTTTCAGGTTTTGCGTTATTTTATTAACACGTTGTATATAACTTTTATCTTATAGCGGCAACAGATTACATCATCTGTGAAAATTTCAACTGTCTAAATTCACGGTTCATGAGATACAGCCTGGTGACATAAGGTAGAATCAGACGGTTCACTTTGAATGAATGTTCACTCGAGTGAATGCTTCATTTTTCTTTCATGTTTTGTTTCACTTTTCGTTCAGACGTGTCACTTTGAGTGAAAGATGCAAAATGAAACAAGAAAACGAAAGAAAAGTGAACTGTCTGATTCTACCTATACGGACAGACGGGCAGCGGAGCCTTTGTAATAGGGTCCCGTTTTTACCCTTTGGGTACGGAACCCTAAAAAAACCTTAACGGTCTGCGCGTTATTAAACATTACGAAACAAATTCGGATAGCTTTTCATCCGACTTTGTACACGTGTCTATGATGTAGCACTATCCGATATCGTTTATCTGACACCTCCATTCAATCAATTACGATGGGCATATTCATTTCGCCCGTATTATGTATACTGGTCAACAAAGGAATACACGCTCATGGGACCAAAGTAGACCTTATTACGTTACAATAAGTTTCACTGCCGAATCAGCTAAAGGTCATCGATGGTGGGAAAAACTAAGCCGATGGCTGTATGGTTTTAACTGATACCCGGTAATCCTATGCCGTGGATTAGGCTTAAGCTGCATAAGCCCTTGGGTTAGCTCTGAAGCCATTTATTTAATTAAAACTGTAAAATAATGCTGTATTACGAGCATTAAAAAGACAAGCTTAAGCTATTTTCCCACTCTATACCCATGGTTGGCGTTCTTGCCGATGACTTGGGAGACGAATTATTGTGAATCAGAAGTTTAAATTTCATCGGGCGTCCTAAATTTTAAATAGATTGAATATTACGGGTCAGAATTACACAAATCGAGCTGGCCTTGTAGTAAGCTCAATAAAGGCTTGTGTTGTGGGTGGGTATTAAATAGACACAAATTCTTAAATACACAGAAAACGAAGACAGAAACAAATATTCATGCTTAATGCTCATCGAAATGGGCAAGCTGTTGGACTTTTCTATATAACATCATCTAATATACACAGTTCTTGACATTAAATAATTCTAATTCTTATTCATCACACAAGTTTTACCTTATTTCAACCTAGGACCGTCAGATTCGTAGGAATTATCACTACCCACTAGGCTAAACCAGTTTTCATGAGAAAAGATCCGTCAGCCATCAATTGGCCGACGCGACGGATCTTAAAATAAATGTATCGTTGTGTTTATCCTGTTTCGGTTTTCCGTAATGCTATACGATTAATAAATAAATGGAAAAAAGACATCACAGGTACATACTCGTAAATTTCATATTTTAAACTCTACTTCGAAAGCGCGTTGCAGATCAGCCAATCAGAGCATCGCGCCCTCTATCGCCAGGGCAGCGTTGAACAACCCCATTTCTCAAACTAGATGTCGCCAATTGCCACGTAGCTCCCTGAAATTGAAATTTTATACGTAAATTTACACAAGATTTATATTTCGAGCAGTGTGTTTAAATCCTTTGAGCTTCAGCAGAAATGGGGAAACGTGCGCAAAGTGAAACGACCTTAGCAAGCTGTTCTTTGTGACGTTTTGTTATGATTGCCTGCTATTTGCGCTTTGATGACGAGTCTAATTGAGAAGATACAGTGGACACTTAATCTTCGTTGCTTTCCTCGTCGTTACGGCCTCCCAGCTACGTTATTCTTTCTTCGTCGGATCTGTTAATTGTAATCCAGACTTTGCATATAAAACAAGTAGTTGAGTAGCACTAGGTTCCCGACTTTTCGGCAGAACTTCGGCAACATCTCTAAACAGTGATTCTTCGGTAGGTGGTTTACTACTATGTGTTACTGCCTAATGAATTTTGCTCTTACATTTCTGATGATAAGGGAGCACAAAATATCCACGATGTTACTTCCAGGCTTACTATAAAACTTCAGCTAGATTTTTTTGAAACATAATTCAAAATATTTATTCACCAAATAGGCCACGAGGGCACTTTTACAAGTCAAAATGTCTATCTATAGACTCAAAATAGTATGAGTACATTATTCATAATAGAATTAACTACATCAGAGTTTACATGTCAAATACAATACGAGAAAAAAATACAATCTTATTTCTTAGAGATGTATAGGGTCTCCAAGCGTCAAACATGAAAGGACTATTACTATATCTTATACAAATTAACTGGCCAACTTAAACTTGTATTCATAAATACACTACATATAAATTAGTAACAGTATAAGGGCACTTTTACAAATCAAAATTTATATGTATGAACTCTAACAGAACGACATTTAATTTAATTTTTATCCCGATAAAAGCAAGACTGTTAATTGCAGTGCAAAAACTGGAAAGTGACTGTTCTGTTCCGAATACGTTTGCAATACTCCCAAATCATAATTTAAACAGGTCACATCCTGATCCAGAAGGTACGCCTTAACTTAACTATACAATCAAGTCGCAGATGATCAGTATGCAGACCGCGTAAGACCATTCATAAACCCTTTTAGCTCAGCACCCGTAACTCAAGCACTGCCGTTTAGAAACCCTTGCAATTTCGAAAAGTGTTTTGTCTCCCACATGAACTAGCTGTTCCAGAAAACTCAACCTCACCAAACGACAGCGACATGAAACGTCATAAGTAACATGAATCTTAAGGATTCATAGGCCCTTTAAATTTTAGCAGAAGCCCTGGTCTTACATTATTAAAACTAACCTGAATACGTCCTGAAACACCTCGACTCGCAACTGAAACTAAACCTTATCGCGATACATAGTGAGTTAATAGTCGACTGACGCGATACTGTAACTTGGTGTGTTTTAAAGTGGTCAGTTTATTTATAGGTGATGTGACGTAAATTGCAAGTCGTGCATTCTGCAGGTATAGATGGATCGGGTAAACATGTGGAGTGTTTACTAGAAGACAAGAGCGGCGTTTATGATGTATGGATGTTCTTAGTTTGATCATTACTCGAGATGAAGTGGGCTAGAACTTTTGTAAAGGACTGAGTAAATGCCCTACAGTCGACGTCGAAGATATGTTCTTGTAGACCTTTACGAGTAACATTAGGTTTTCAGTTCCGTGTACTGGCAAAATATCGGAAAATATTTTCATCCAGAATCAACACTCACCGACTTTAATTGGTTCTCTATTGCCGTCATCGAAACAGAAACGCAGTTTTATTTTCTGCCACCTTTGATCCAACACGATTTTTTTTAACAAAGTTGTGAAGAACTATCATTGAACAATCTCAATATACATCGTCCTCAATCTTCATTATATTGAAGTCTATAAAAGGGTGATACTATAACGAGCGCTCCAACCGCCGTCAGTCCGTCCCCCTGCTCGGAATATTGACAAAGTTCGTGCAGATTTCGATCCCCTTTCACAGAAATTTTGTAGTAGTCCTGGACTTGTTAAAAATACCTGAAAATGCCACGCCAGTTTTCCGTTACATTGACAATAATGCGATAAGGGGCTGACGGCGGTTTGAACGCACGTAGAATCATCCAAAAATCTCACCAATCAAAGCCCGTTCGTATCTAAATCTCCGTCTTCCTCCAGACCTGTCATATCTGGTGCGAGTCGCAGTTTGGTCCATCCGTCCTGAACCGGATCGGTCCGGTCGGGCGTCGGACCTCTCCGATGCGGAACACTCCTTGTAAATTACACTGATTGCACTAGCCAGTTCGCAACTAGGTCGGACGAGTGCAGAGATTTAATGTTCAATATTCTTATTCCTGAGGGTGTGCTCACTATAGTCGCTATATCTTAGTGTAGTTATTAACAAGCTTTTATAACCTGTACCATTTTTCACTCACTTGCCAGTATCCGATTGATATCCGAAAATTGGCATAGTTATGTAAGTTCGGTGACAATGCAATATTATGGCACCACCGACCTGGTCTGACGACGGAGACAGAAGGTGGCATAGCAGCTCCTATACACAAGCACATGGATGTGGGCAAGGGAAACGCATTGAAAAGTTTGGGATCGGAGGAGACGAATATTAATAGACCTCTCATTGAGGATATGGTATGCGCAGAAGTCTGTATGAAATTATTTGACATCACATAACTCTTTGTCTTGGATGTAGCGCGCTAAACTCCTGGCATTCCAGTTTAGATATTTATCGTTTAAACGTTGAAAACATTGTTTTGTTCTCGAAATGTGTTTTGTTGGAAGAAACCTGTAAAATTTGAGGTTTTTCGAAAACATGGTGAAATTCGCTTCTTGGTCTGAGAAGTTATAAATAGACGAACACCGATCTAATCGAGACAAAAGCTGAAAATAAAGTAAAGTAGGTAATTGCGAACATCTTTTTGCATAATTAATCCGTTTGCGTGATATTGGCCTTTAAATTCAAATTCAAATTCAAAGTTTTTATTTCGGATAGTTATCCATAAAAAATGTTAGTAACAATGAAACTAATATGCTATGTTAGTGACAATCAATAATTACTAAAAATAAAGTTAATAGCGGCGTGGTGCGGCGACTACAGGCGCGTGCAGCCGCACCCAGCGCGCGAGCAGCGGCGAGTCCCAGCGCTGCGCCAGCATGTTCAGAATGCTGTTTGAGCTGTGGCGAAGACGGTTCTGCAGCGACGCGCACCGCTTTCTTATTATTGCTTGGAAGCTATCGGTGCGCGCCTCGGCAAACATTGTCGATGCGCTGCAGTAACGCGGCAGGCCAAACAGCACTCTAAACGCATTATTATACTGCACACGCAGAGCATTGTATGCGCGCTGCGTAAAACTGGACCACAGACTACACGTGTAGAATGTTTGACAAAATGCTTTGAAAAGCGTTAGCTTTACTTCATTACTACAGCGTGCAAATCTGCGGGCCAGCATGTTACAACGAACACACAATGCCCTACGTTCCCTCTCTATGTCATCGTTATCTGACATACTTTCCGATACCCAGTGGCCTAGGTACTTAAACTTCTGTACTACTTTTAAGGCGGTACCACAAAGCGTGACGGCTGTCATTTTGTATGATTTTTTACCAGCTTTAAATTGAAGTAACTCACTTTTTAAAGTATTGTACTTTAGCCCATGGGCACCGGCATATGTCTCACATATATACACCAGTCGCTGAAGTGCACCCACTGAGGGGCTCAACAGCACCATGTCATCCGCGTAGCTGAGGTTATTTACACAGACCCCGTCCACGTGACATCCGACATAAGTGCTGCTGAGCTCCTCGATCAACTGGTTCATGTATAGGTTGAACAGCTTGGTTGAGCTTAACCCTCCTTGCCTTACTCCGCAGTTCATCCTATACACATTAGAGTGAACGCCAGCCCATTTTACGGTATTCGTCTGGTGGCCATACCAGTACTTAAATAGGGACGTGACCTCACAGGGTACGCTAGTATTCTCCCGTAACTTATGCCACAGCTTGTCATACGCTACCATGTCAAACGCTTTTGACAGGTCCAGAAAACAGGCAAATACCGGCGTCCTACGCGAGGTGTAGTACTGTAACTGTACTTAAAGCCCCAATTGTTCGAGTCAAGTGTCCCTCCCCTGCTGGCTAAATGGCTACTACTGGGAATGAGAAATAAATCATGGGAGTAGTACATATAATGAATTTAAAAGGAAAACTATCACGGCTAAGCAGGCATAACTAGTTACCGATGAATAGTCGACCAACTTAATGAATGAATGAATGGTTTATTCATAATGAATATATGGTACATAAGGTCTTAAATATCTATACATGTTTCTTCCCATAATATATTCAGCCAGGTCAGGCATATGAAAACTTAGGTCAGTGATTTGATCACTCAGTCTATAGACCGGGTTAAAATTACATTTAAATTAAGTACATCACATAATTATTGTATACTAGATCTAATGTGTACTTTGAATGGCCAACTTTCGTACAAATTCCGCCGACGCAACCGCACCGTTTAGTTAATAGTTGGCGCGCTCGGGGCGTTGTAACAAACACCGACAGGCAACTACGGAACCCTACACTGCGCGTGGCTCGACACCCACTTGGCCGGTTTGTAATGATATAATAAAAAAAAAAACCGGACAAGTGGGTGGCGGAATCGCCCACCACCGGTGGTTCCGTAACAAATGGTTTTTAGAAACCCATAATATATTTCAACAAGCTATCCAACGATACCAGTATACCACACACATTTTAAAGAAAAAAAAAAGACCGGGTTGCACTTCGGGAGTGCCGGCAGAAGTGAAAACTCAATGACATTGTAAAACAGTTTTTCGATCAGGTCACGTGTCCGTCTTACGAATTTTCAATCTGTCGAATCCTACGGTCACGTGACATCTTACGGTCACGTGACCTGTTGCGAGTATCTGCTAATCTCACGGTCACGTGACATCTTACGGTCATGTCACATTTTACTGTCACGTGACCAGCGGGGCTAGCACAACTGACGCCGCGCCGCGACGCGAGTCGAGAAAGATCTACCCTCATATTTCTAATTAGCACGGTGCGAGTGAGATAAGAGATGCTCAGTCGCGCGGGAAGCGACAGAGCAGCAAGTTGTGCTAGACGTACTGTGGCGAGTTTAAAAACAATTTTCCCCATCACAAAAAGTGCACAGCGCCGCTAAAGAAGTTCTCTCTTAAAAAAATATTTACAGAGAATTTCGAAGTAAAAAGATTGACTTGCCGAAGAGCCCTTCACATGAATGTCTTGACAAGTGGATGTCAAAGTGCTCAAATATTCGAATAAAAACTATTTAATCATTAGTGTCTGGCCAGTCCTTTAATGGCCGGTTCCAATAATCAATCCACCGATAGTTTTCCTTACCGGCAGTTACATTTTGACAGATTACCCGTAGAAAATGTGTCAAAATTTAACTGTTGGTAAGGAAAACTATCGGTGAATTGATTCTTAGAACCGGCCATTAACAGCTTTTTTTTCTAAATTCTAACTTTGTTTATGGCTACAATTTTACTTATACTTCCCGATCCTATATTATAAATTAGATGTTTGGATGTTTAAAAAAAAAAATGTTTAGATGTTACTCAATCACCTAAAAACGGCTTACCGGATTAAGATACATTTATTTTGGTATACATATAGAATAAAGCCTGGACTCGAGTAACATACCCCGGGAATCATCCCCTAACGAGGCGAAATGGCGCGCCGAAGTCGCGGCAAGAATCTAGTTATTAATAAACACCGACAAGAGCTTAGCTCTTAAATAAGCAGAAGAAGAAGAAGGTATTAAAGGTGGCAATCTGCTAAATACTTTACGTGTTAATCTTGTTACAAAAATACTTTCAGCAGAAAATGCACATTGCGCATTTCATCTAATTTTAAAATTAAAGGATTTTGCACCCAAGCTCATCGTCTGAGACATAAAATAAATTAAATTGCGTCAAGATGTGTAACAGAACTTGGCCAATGAACTTTTTCCTTTAAAGTATTTTAGTCGGATTTTGGAAATGCATTTTGCTCTGAATATTTGATCCTTTGATCGTGTACTTAAAGAGGCTGCCAACTATGTTTATCACGAAAACATTCGGAAAACATTACGTTTCAAATTATTTATGCTAAGTATATATTTTTTTTATTAATATCTTCATAAGGAAATTTCATAAAATGAACTCTATTTGACCATAGAAAATCGTGACGTCACTTTGTTACTATTTCCCTACGCAAACTTCTTACTTACAGTGTTTTTGAAATTTCTAAAAAAGTTGCTGATTTGACTTTATAATTTTTACAACACTACTCTAGGCATATTGATATATATTGCGTCAATGACATAGAAAATTAAGCGCTGTTTAATGACCCATTTCACGCCTGTTGCAACATCCAAATTACTTGCACTATATCATGTTTGTAATCTCAGCGAGATGCGTTCCGCGACCTAGGTCAACCGGGCCGGCGCGGTCACTAGGTCGCCATTGTTGCCGAAACAAACCAGCGAATCGCAGACGCGGTCGGGCCGGGCGACGCGGGTCGATGCGAGTGGCTGTTTAAATAGGTCGGATTATGTTGTTTGTGTTCATAACCCGGGGCGTTCGGGATGTAGAAGGGATTGAGGGGAACGGTCGGGAAGTCGAGTGTTTGGAATTGGGCGGGTTGTGTTGGTGTTTGTGCGGAGGAAAATGGTGATGGTGCATTTGGTAATAGAAAACTAATTTATTTGGCTGCTGTTTTTATTAGTATAAGCGGACACGGGAATAAATAGGGAGAATCTACTGTATGTCTTGATTTGCCTTGTGTGCTAAATTGTATAAATAAAACATCGTATTTATTTACGATGTTGCACCGATGAACTAAAAATAACCAGTTGCATTAGTGGATGATCGTTTATAGGTCAACATAACTGGTTCAACAGAATTACTGGAGCAGTTATTTAGGAATGGATGCAGTCGACTGGGGCCGTTAGGTCGCCTGTATCTACTAAATTTGGCACACCTACAATACATATTCTCCCTACTAAGTGAAGTATAAATAAAACTTTAATACACATGCACTTTGTGGGATTCAACAGTAATATAATCCATGACGTATAGCTGTCACGTTGACTGGTTAATTAACATGTATTCGATGTGACAGCCATGACAATAAATAAAATATATAAATCAATATGATGGGAAATTAAGGCTACTAAAAAAGTGTAAAGTGTACACTTATTAGCTTATTTCGGTAGCCTTTCATATGGGCAAACATTTTAACCCATATTTTACCTATTTATTTTTAAATATAATACTGGCATACGGTCTTGATGGTAAGCAGAAACCGTAGCCTATGAACGCTTGCGATTCCAGAACATTCACAAGCGCGTTGCCGACCATCTATTGATTTGAGGATTTGTTATGTAGATATATAGACAGGCACTCTCAAGACTCAACACAATACACTAGACGATACCTAGAGGTTGATATATTTGTGTTCCTTTGCTTTTGGTTTGTTTTTTCTATTTCCTTGTTATTGTTTTCTTACATTTGTTGACATTGTCTTAATATTTCTCTATTTTTGACGATCGTGATAATAATTAACGACCGCTTTAGCCTAGTTGATAGTGACCCTGCCTACGAAGCAAGAGGTCCTGGGTTCAAATCCCGGTAAGGGCATTTATTTGTGTGATGAGCACGAATATTTGTTCCTTACATGGATGTTTTCTATGTATTTAAGTATTTATTTATCTATATAAGTATGTTTATCGTCGTCTAGTACCCATAGTACAAGCTTTGCTTAGTTTGGGACTAGGTCGATTTGTGTAAGATTGTCCCCCAAAAAAAAAAAAAAACTATTTTTTTTGACATGTATGCAAATCTGTAATGTATTTTTTATCATGAAATAAATAATCTAATCTAATACATCCTTGGAATCTTAGGCGACCTTATTCACGATCAGAAACACACTACATACCTGTCTACACAGAGCAAGTATCTATGTAGTTGCGTTATTCATTTTCCTTTCCTATAATATAAGATGAAACCGTCAACTTGTATCAGGACTTTTTAAAAAACAATCCCCGTTACGTAAGCTTTTTATAAAGAAAGGATTTACGGAAAGATTTATGGTGTCAGAAAAGAGGAATGGAAAATAGAACACGCACGCGAAATTAATCATTTGGGACTAAATGCAATGCCAAAAGTTAGTAAGCTAGTTTTTTCATTATGGACTGTAATGAGTACCTACTTAATGCATCCAGTATCAGTGCCAGAAAACTAACTAGTGTTTGGGAGTGAAAGCGGGGGGTAATGGCCGACCTGACCTATATTTAGCCGGGCGACCCGACCCGACCCTGCATACGTGCTAAATAGGTAACTCCATTGATCTTCTGGAATCCTGGTACTTCTGGCGAACTGACTTCTAAATTCGAGTCACAGAATATGTTGTCTGAATGTAGATTAATACAGGGGAGCTATGGTAATAATAATGGCATGACCGAGCGAGATGGTAGTATGCAAATCTCAAGTGTGACAGAAAAGGATATATCATTCGTCGTCTTTGTCATGGTTCCACTTAATTTTATTTGCCGCAACTGTAGTATGAGGTTGCGGCAAATAAACTTTTATCCGACCAAAATAAGTAGGTTGTTTATTGCAAGCTATCAGCCATTTTAAGACCAGTTCTTAATTTAGCTGCATAAGAGCCTTTCCGTCCCTTATTGTGGCAACCGTAATATAGCTCCTCTGTAGATATCTATACTCTAAGGTTGTGGTACTAGAAGGTCTACTCCGTTATGACGTTAGCTATCAAATTTATGCCCTGCTAAATAGGTATCTCCATTAATTTTCTGGAATCCTGGTTCTTATGGCGAACTGATTTCAAAATACTAACCACAGAATATTTTAGTACAGTGGTATAGAAGGTCCACTTCGTTTTATGACGTTAATATGGAGATTAAAACACTGGCAAGAATCGCTACGCGCTTCGCTCGTAGCCGATCCCGTGGTTTTGCTCGTATGTATCGGAAAGCGACTACGGCGTAGACGCCCGCTAGACGGGTTTCTGGCAGTGAGACTGTTAAGCTGCTACGAACTGCGGCGTAGCCTTACGAACGTAGAGTCAGTGGCGTGGTGGTGAATAAGTTAAATAATAGGGGTGTAGACTCAAAATGTTACTTAAAAAGAAAGAAGGTAATAAAATATGTCTGATGACGAAAATTCCATTCAAATATCTCAAAAAATTGCCGAAACATGGAGCCTTTGTGAGCAGGTTCGTTAATTAGTTATAGTATTTTATGCAATCGTCATATAATGCATGCTTTTTCAGTCGACTACCACGTTTAGGCCACGAAGCCTGCTGAGTGGCCTAATTAAGGTACTAGAGTTAAAAAGCTTATTATATAACTATTGCATACAATACTTTTTCTACGAGTTAACGCAAATAATAATTTATTAAACAAACTTGGTATCTATTGAAAATTGCCTTGCTGAAACGAAGTGCAGCCAACCGCTTTTTTATTTTTGCGCGTTGATATCTTCTGGAAATCGAGCCTCGTGATTGGTCAAAATTCATTTCAGTTCTGTGTACAGTTGAATAATAATTATTTTGTCCATAGAGCATAAACTATTATAAAAAACGAGTATAAAAAATGGCTTTTATTGCGAGTCACTTTTTCAACATGGTTTTTTTTTAAAGAAATGCCCGCTAGTTTTACATCTCACAGAGCCACTATATAGTATTAGTAGTTGCAGCATACTTAGTACTACATATACAATTAGCGGTTACAATTAACAGTGAAAGACAATGGCTTTGTTTTCTCTGTATGCCTAATAGTCCTAGTACAAAAAACAGTCAATTCGTTCTAGAAAAAATATTCACATCATATGTACAAAGTAGGACGTGCTGCCTGGCTTTCATCACTTCATGTATCCATAAAGTAATTAAATTAGTTACAATGTAGCGGCAGGTTCCAGTATAAAAATAAACGCAGGTTTAATTCCGTTAAGTGCCGGTGTGGGTCGGCCACTGTTTTTAATTTTTATTATTAAAACGGTTTGGAAGAGCTTAATTGTGATTGATAACACGCTTTGATTTTAAAATGCTTTTTTTCTTCAAATTATATTTACTGCTCTCCGGTTTTATAAAAATCCGCTGTCCGCATCCGCAAAGGCATATGCACGCCGCGTTTCTTAAACGCGCAAACGACGCGCATTTATGTCGATTTACATTTATGTGATTCGATACAAACGCGATAAACAGCGCTTTGATCATAATCTGTCATTATCAAGTCAATTGAAAACATGAGTCCATTCCTATATTGTGTTACTAGCTGCCGAAAATCTTTATAATATTAGTATAGAAGTATGGTATATAACTTGTAAGATATAACCTCTACCCACCCGACAAAGCTTAACTAAGAGCAATAAAACACGGTACTTATATAAAACTTAATTTTTTCTGCAGTTCTATTTAATTCAGTCTGCATCGAGACGGCACATAAAGTTGACTGCGGTTTCAAGTTTACGAGCAATATACGGCGGCACTAGCGCGTGTGGTGCATACTGCATACAATGTGCAATAGTGCATACACTCATAAACAAACGTCGGACTCCAGCGGGCATTTTCGTGGCATGTCAGAATGATAGGTAAGGTTCGCAAATCAATCAATTCACTTTCGAGTATTTGTACTTAGTATTTGGTACCTAGTATTTATAATGTGAAATTCCAAATATCATAGCAACTAACTGCATTATTTATAAACGTACTTGGACTACACATAAGTCAAAATGGCGAAAAAGTTCGTTTGGCTTTATCCGTCTCTCAGACAATTGCAGCTGTGAGAAAGGAACAAAACACAAATGAGTTAACTGGACAATGTCAAGTTCTATGAACACGGCTCTTTCTATTGATTAGACGGCACTCTACCAACAAATATAAGTATGAACAACAATCATAATGACGCATGTCAGCTATTTATTTGTTTTTTAAGTGGCCACTTCAGTGGGCTATCACTCATCACTTCAAAGAGTATTTACACATTAAAGATAAATAAATGATAACGGATAACTAATTTAATTAACTATGTTACAAATAATACATTATAATACTCGTAAGTTAAGATTTTTTTGTAAACCTTACCTTGCCCTCAAACTGCCCCCTATAGTCCGACGTTTGCTCATAAACTCAAGCCTGCGTTCTCAGAAGAGGTAGACAGAGCACATTAACAATCCCGGATTACCGAGAAGCGGAAACATGGAATCCGCATCGTTAAGAGTGGCTTTTAAGAGGCACCTGCTACTGCGCGTAGCATCATTTTTCCGCTTTGTAGCAAAAATCCCACATAGAAGCATGACTCATATGAGTTAGCAAAAATCCCACATAGAAGCATGACTCATATGAGTTATTGATCTTGAATGTGTTAACACATTCAAGATCAATGACGACACATATGCGTCAGACCGCCGTAGTCGCTTTCCGCTACATACGAGGAAAACCACGGGATCGGCTACGAGCGTAGCGCGTAGCGATTCTTGGCACTGAATGTGTTATCCCATTCAGGGTCGTTCTACGGTCGTAGCCGATAACATGCGAAACTCTGTAGGTATGTAGAGGAAAGCGCCTACGGCCCGGCGACATTGCGCGGTGTCGGCAGCTGCAGCGGTTTTTCTAATCCATTGCGGGTGATCCCAAAGGGTTAGGCTCGTAAAACACACTTTCCCGAAATGTGCACTTTCTGCAAAGGTGCACTTTCCGCAAAATGTACACTCCCAAAATGAACACTTTCCCAATTTGGAAACTTTCCCGAAATGTGCACTTTTTCAAACAGTGCACTTTCCCAAAACGCACGCTTTCCCAAAATGTACACTTTCCCATTTAGGGTACTTTCTCAAAAGGTACACATAGCGGTCTTTCTGTCCGTCCGTCCGTCCGTTTGTCCGTCCGTCCGTCCGTCTGTCCGTCGGTTTGCATTTGCACTATTTCATAGAAACCCTTTATTACTATAAACACCCCTACCTCTAAAGTGTCCCTTCCGGGAAAATATACCTTCCGCGAAAGTGCACATTCTGGGAAAGTGCACCTATTGACAAAGTGTACATATCGGGAAGTGCACTTTTAGAGACAGTGTACTTTCCGGGAAAATTATCATTCTAAAAAAATGCACCTTTACAGAAAGTGCACATTTCGGGAAAGTGTGTTTTACGAGCCTAACCCATCCCAAATAATCACAGTGCGTTTTGCGTCTCGACCGCGCAATGAACAGATAAAACGACGCTTACCGCGCCGCCGCAATAACAAACAACAAACAAACAAACAAAAATATTTATTTCGGACACTTGATCCATATTTTGATAGAATTTACAGTACTACAAATTAAAAATTAAATTGAAAATTAAAAATTAAAAGCGGCGCGTTGGAGCGGCGACAGGCGCGTGCAGCTGCGCATGCCGCCACACCAGCGGCGAATCCCAGCGCTGGGCTAGCGTGCTCACGATGCTGTTTGAGCTGCCGCGGCTGCGGTTGAGGAGCGCGGTACTTCGTTTTCTCATGATAGCGTAAAAGCAGTCTGTCTGAGCATCAGCGAACATAGCCGAAGCACTACAATACCGCGGAAGCCCAAACAGCATCCTGAGTGCATCATTATACTGGACGCGCAGAGCACCATACGCCCGCTTGGTAAAGCTAGTCCACAGACCGCACGTGTAGAAGGTTTGACAAAAGGCTTTAAATAGAGTTAATTTCACCTCTCTACTAGCACGTGCGAATCTGCGGGCCAACATGTTACAGCGGACGCATAGCGCCCGGCGCTCCCGCTCGATGTCCACATCATCAGTCATTGTTTCAGTGACCCAGTGACCTAGGTATTTAAATTTGTCAGTTCTCTTCAAAGTAGTCCCACAAAGAGTAACAGTTTGCATCTTATATGATTTGTTACCTGCTTTAAATTGCAAGAGCTCACTTTTAGATGCATTATACCTAAGTCCATGGGTCTCGGCGTATCGTTCACAGATCTTTATCATTTTAATGAGTCCTCCCATCGAGGGGCACAGCAGCACCATGTCATCAGCATAACTTAGATTATTAACACATACATCTTCTATATGGCATCCGACATGTGCGCTGCTGAGCTCCTCGATCAGGCCATTCATATAAATATTAAATAACTTTGGTGAGCTCAATCCCCCCTGTCTAACTCCACATTGCATGACGTATGCATCCGAGAATTCACCCGTCCATCTTACACAGTTTCTCTGGCTGCCGTACCAATATTTAAACAAAGAAGTTACGTCATGAGGCACGGATGAGTCATGCAGTTTTCGCCACAACAAGTCATATGACACCATGTCGAAGGCCTTCGACAAGTCCAAAAAACAGGCAAATACCGGCGTTTCACGAGACGTGTAGTATTGGACAGTTTGCTTGAGACATAGGATTGCGCTTTCTGTGGATAAACCCGGTCTAAAACCGAATTGAGCGTCATGTAGTTTTATGTTTTTTCCTAATATATCATCAAGCAAACTATCCAAAACCTTTGCTACTATAGTAGCAAGCGATATTGGCCTATAGTTGGACAAGTCTGAGGCATCCCCGGTTTTATTTTTTATAATTGGTACCACTATGCAATGTCGTGTCGTGCCCAGGCAGTAGAGTAAGGGTGCGACCACACCGGTGCGTAACGCTGCGTATACGCGTTGACGTGTCGAATGCGTCATGTATTCTTCATACATTTTGCTGCGTTTACGGTGCGTTAGCGTATTTTGAGCAGCGGTGTGAGCGTACCTTTAAGTACAGAGTCTAACGTAGCGGGTTCCTGTTATTGGGAGTGCAACAATAGTACATTTACTCCTCTAGAACGGTGATACTGAGCTGGGTCCATTGGGTGACAAAGCCAAATGTGTTTTTTTTATTTTTATTTTATGTCGTTTATTATCTGTGTTGCTTTGGCCACGAATAAATGTTTGAGTTTGATACGAAGAATGTCCCAGGTCGCAGGTATTTGACTGTCTGATTTGAGTGTTTGATTTGTCTGAGGATTTCTTTATTACCACCCGAGTGAGTACATAGTCAAGAGCTAAAGACTCGGTCTGTTGAAAGGTCGCTGGTTCGAATACAGCTCGAAGCAGTATTTTTTCCCTTTATAGTAGGAGATCTTAGGGCCCGTTTTCTAAGGGGACCTTGCATTTTTGAGACAAACCAAACCGAAGAGCGAAAGACTCGGTCTTTTGAAAGGTCGCTGGTTCGAATACAGCTCGAAGCAATATTTTTTTCCCTTTATAATTCGCTGCCAAGAATCGCTACGCGCTATGCTCGCTCGTAACCGATCCCGTGGTTTTTCTCGTATGTAGCGGAAAGCCACTACATCGTAGGCGCCCGCTAGGCAGGTTCCTGGCAGTGAAAGCGTTAATTTAACATCTATTATTTTTATAACTAGCAATAAAACGGATTGATCAACTGTAGACGTTTTCCCTTTTTGTTATTTTGCAAATAACGTTATAATCGTGACAGCTAATATACACTAATGTACATATATTCTAATATAAATCAAAACAAAAGAACGGACGGCAGATGGACTCTGGTAATAACGGAAGGTCGGACGATACTGGTAATAAAGTTGTGATGATGATTGGCGACTCTGGCAGTTTTATAATTAAATGGCTCAACAGAAACAATCTTCATGTAAATCTCGAAAAGACGAATATTATGAATTTCAAACTACGCACTAAAAATGCACCCAATCTGACAATAACTTACAATGATCAAAAAATGAATGAAACTGACTCAACAACATTTTTAGGATTAAGCCTACATAATTGTTTGACATGGAAAAATCTAATTGACATTGTATGTAAAAAACTTAACCAATTTTGCTATGCTATATACTCGTATAACTTAAGGAAAATAGTGCACCAATCAGCAGTATTGACAGTTTACCACGCACATGTTACAGCTACCTTATGATATGGTATAATATTTTGGGGGAATGCTACAGATCGTGAATTAGTATTCAGGAGCCAAAAGAAATGCTTAACGGCCCGGCTACGACTTTGCGCGAATTGCGGCGCGGCAAGCGTTTTATCTGTTCATTGCGCGGTCGAGACGCGCAGCGCACTGTGGATAGTTGGGATCACACGCAATGAATTAGTAAAACCGCTGTCGCTGCCGCCGCCGCGCGTGTCCGTGGCCAGGCCGTAAGAGCAGTATGGTGTAATAAACGCCGTAAGAGCAGTATGGGTAGTGTGGTAAATGGAAACATGCAAACCACATTTCATTAGGTTAAAAATATTAACAATGCCTTGTCTTTACATATATGAGACCTATCTATGTAAAATGAATCATGGACCAATTTTCAAAATTTTATAGCGTATGTCAAAAAGGAAAAAATAATTTTAGGCCATCCAGAACAGCGGCGCTACCACGAACTTCGAAAGTCGAAGTTCGTAATACATGCATCCCTGTCAGTCGAGTAAGGGAGTGCGATAGAGATGGAAATCCGCAGCTTTAATGTCGAAAAGTATATTTGGAATGGTACCCAGAATATTTAACAAATTACCATCGTCAATTTTAAAGTTAGATGACTTAATAGAGTTTAAGAAAACATTGTATATGTTTTTAGCATGCAAGGCTTTACACAACTCAAGAATATTTAAATGATTTTTTTTCTTAGTACCTAGGGATTGAACTTAGTATTGTAACAACTTGTGCATGCGATACACATGACCATGTTATATTTGCATGTCTGTATGACGAAACATGTAGATCTGTATATTTTAATTAAGTTACCTATTTTGTACCATGTTTTGAGCAAATAATGTTCTGATTCTGATTCTATCTTCAGAAGATGCCAGCTCCATCTTCACATTCCAAAGGTCGGATTTGTCTTCTTGAACGTTATAATTATTTTTTAAATGAAAGACATCCTCCATTCGTATTCATTTCATGTTTCAAATTTAGAACAGCCCTATAAAATCGGACTTCTATATGCGCAATAAAAGAGACATAAAAACCATATTGTCTTCGACTCGCTCGTTTAACATACAAGCGAGCGGGATGAACAGTCGTTTTACAATACATTGTCAGTTTATTACTTTTACATATTTGACGGTTGAATTGTCACCCGTATGTGAACTGTGAATTTGTAACCACCGACGAAGACGAGAAATAGATACGGCTCACTTCACTTCACTCTATTATTTATGGGTACAGGTACGGCTCATGGTAGAATAAAACAAAGTATGTCATTCCCGTGACAGCTCGTGACGTCGGCGTATCTTGTCATTGCTTTCATCTATAGGTACCTAGTCCCTGGGCGACCGAGGTCTGCTCGGGTGAAAACATAGAAAATACGAAGAAAACGAATTTTCCCAGACAAGAGACCTAGCTAGATCGATTTTCCACCCCCGTAAACCCCTACATCCCAAAACTCATCGAAATCATTAGAGCCGTTTTCGAGAACGTGAATGCAAAAATATATACAAATATTGCTCGTTTAATAGTATAGGATAAGATTTACATTAAACTACTAATTGTATACTTGAATTGCCTTTTCACCCCAAATAAATAGTTAAACTAGCTAACTTAAAAAAAAAAATACTAATCATGCATTAACAAAACTGACAAGAATGGCTGATTTTCAGATATATGATTCTAGACTATATTATTGTTTATCTAATTTTATAGAAACATGATTGCTTAGTTTCCTCTATAGAAAAAAAATCCCAAGACTTCTTTTTTGCCTTTTTTAACTCGGCCTACTATAATCTCACCTAAGGGGGGCTACCTGCCCGAATTAGCTGTTTTTACGTTGCTTAGTACGTTGTATAGACAATAAAGTTCCGTAGACAATATTTTAGCTTGATAATTGCTGTTTAATTAGGTGTACGTAGCTCCCAAACCTATAGACCGGTTTGAATGCGGTTTTTTAAATCAAAAATCTTATCTGTCGTGATGGTAGCCTGCCTGCCGTGTGAGAAAGCAAGAGCGATGCTTATTGACGCTAAAGCACCAACGCATCGGCAGAAGCCATCAACACGGCTAACTATATATATCTAATAGAAGCATAAACATTGCTATAGAAAACAGAACGCCATTTAAGAAATGGATTCTAAGAAAACCGTGTATCCATCATCTCCACACTTTTGGATCTGAAGCGTTTTGTGCTTCTGAAAGGCCGTGCCAAGGGTTCAAAATCTACTGTCGGCACACCGCACGGCACAGGACATTGTAAGTGGCCCCCAATTGTACTCCAATGAGTGAAAAAACGGAAGGCATTTTCGTGACCACAAAAATCGACAAGAAAATAAAAATCGCCCCGTTTATACCGAAGACTTAAATGCCCTTGCTTACGACATCACTTCCATTTAAAACGAAACAAGTAACCGGCAAGCATCTTGGGTAATTCGGTGCGCCAAGACAAAGGGATCCGCGCAAATGACCCGCTGTCTGTTATTAAGCTCGGAGACCGCGGCTATGGCGACTCACAGGCGAATGAGGCTCATCTCACAACGTCCCGTGTATTTTCGACCCGGGGATTCATAACAATGTGTAATCGAAATTCAAGTATAATCGACATAATCGTACTCGAAATTTCTTTTCATTATTTCTTGTTTGCCATCTGTCTCGTATTTCAATGTGTTTCTCGCGTGTCGAGCTTCTGTACCAGTCTGAGCACTTAAATAATACTAATCTTATCAGCCGAAAGACGTCCACAGCTGGACATGGACATAGGCCTCCTTCAAAGAGTGCCACAAGGTCCGGTCCTGCCACCCGCTTCCAGCGGAGTCCCGCGACCTTTACCAGGTCTTCAGGCCACCTTTTAGGGGGTGTTCCAACGCTGTACCTTAGTTAGTTCGCAACTCGAGAACCTTTCCGACCCAACAGCCATCGGTTCTACGTGCAATGCACCCCCTGCCAAAAAAACATATTTAAGTCTCCGATAATCCGAATAGAGTTGGCATGAAATAATAAATATTAGGTTCTCACGCACAGAAGATCCACTGCCTAACATATTCCATGATTGACAGGAGAAAACTCCAATCACGCGGAGCACACTACCGCATACCCTTTTGTGTATGCTTAGCGTTGTCACATTCCCATAACCTAGCAACATTACCGAGACTCGTTCTGTGGCGCGGGTAGATGAGGCCAACCACGACGCATTGTCTGCTCGGAGCAACTAGAGCCGAGTCGAAGCCGAGAATATCCGAAGAGGGAAGTGCGACCTGCCTGTCTGAGACAAGTTCTCAGTAAGCGTTGTGAATGAATACCAGCCCGGGAAATGAGTGTACCATTTCCGGCATCGCGACAGTTTCCACGGCGATGGGACATTACCTGCTAACGCTAACTGCTGATTACATCGGGTTCAAGTCGCCCCGAGTATACAGTTAATATTAAAGGTATTATCAGGTTTAGGAGTTTAAAATATATAGTTGAATGGTACATATTGAATAGTAGAGATATATAGGGCGCAGTGGTCATCCCGCTCATTTGGAGCAGCGTAGATGAGTAAGAGCTATAATAACACCGCTGCTCTCTTGTCTATAAGGCAATAAAAGTCAGTACTATTGTTGCACGGTCCGCTCCATAAGGCAGTGCAGGTGCGAAAGAGATAGCATGATGCAATGATTTATGACCTGACTCGCCACTTGGTTTTGCGGATACTATAATATGTGGTGTTGTGTCTGTTGTGTAATGTTGCCAGAGCTCCTGACATTGCACTGTGTCGAGACTGTGTCTGACTCTCTAGCTGCTCTAGCTCCAACAATAAAGCGTCGTCCTCTCCTTGATTTCACGCCTACAGAACGAAATATTAGAAGTGCAGGCATCATGTCAATCTGCCCGCGACTCAGTCCGCGTGGAAGTCGTTTGAATCATAGCTCCATACAAATTTTCACCCCCCATTTCACTCCTTTAGGGGATGATTTCCGGGATAAAAACTATCCTATGTCCTCCCCCAGGACTCAAACTATCTCTATACCAAATTTTATCTAAATCGGTTCCGAGGTTTAAGCGTGAAGAGGTTTCAGACATGCAGACTTTACGAGACAAAATCACAAAATCTACGAGAATACCCATGTGTCAGTTCAGTGATAATTCTATATCAGCAAATGCTAACTGAAGAGAAAATCGCTGCTCATAGCTTATATAATTTGGCTCGAACACACTTGACTAGATTGACCCAATAGCTTTCGGACCCTCGCCAAACGACAGTCACTCGGAAATCATTTGCACTCCACCAGAGACAGTAATTCTACTAAAAGCATTAACCTTTCCGATTGACCAGGGTAAATTGACCTCCCAAACGGTGATCAACACTTGGTAATTTGTTCTGCACCCTCTAGAGATTTGAGATGGAATTGAACGAAGGTTTAAATGTAAATTAAAAGCGTTTTTCAGTAAATTTGCTTTCAGTGATCTTATTCTTACTGCTTATTCGTTTTCGCTAATGATGTATTTTTTTTGTTTTTTAACCGATTTCAAAAACTTCTGTTTTTTGGTTCTTAATTCGTTGTAATAATGTTTAGTAAACATTTAGGGCCGTATTCATAAACTTTCTACAAACCTATTTTAACAAAAATGGCGTTAAAATGCGTTTGTCTTTATCTGTCACGATGACATTTGTGTTCGTCAGAAAGGGACAAAGCATATTTTATTTAGCGGAGGCATTTTAAGTTTTATGAATAAGGGGGTTACTGTTTATGTATATTCCCTGAATACTCACAAGACCGATTTTTAACCCCTGACGCAAAGAGAGAGGTGTTATAACTTATAAGTTTAACGTGTCTGTGTATCTGTGTACCTGTCTGTGGTATCGTAGCTCCCAAACGGATGGACCGATTTGAATTTGAATGCGGTTTTTTTTGTGTCAAACATAGATAATTTTATCCCGAGTGTTCTTAGCCATGTTTCATTTCAAAATCCAATATCTCAAAAACGGCTGAACAGATTTTCATGAAAAATAGCTAAGAACACTCGGGATAAAATTATCTATGACACAAAATAAACCGCATACAAATCGGTCCATCCCTTTGGGAGCTACGATACCACAGACAGATACACATATACACAGACAGACACGTTAAACTTATAATACCCCTCTCTTTGCGTCGGGGGTTAAAAATGAATCAATTTACTATATTATAGATACACAACTTCCAATAAAGTACTATTCTCTATATTAAGTATGTTGAAAATTCAAATTTGAAAAACCGGTAATTATCTTCTTTTTGCATACAACGAAACGCAAAAGTATCGCTCGCACTTTCGAGTGATGATTTCTTTGATGAGTGCGAATATTTTCTACCGCTCGCTTTTGAATTCGAGCGCTCGCTCGCTCGAAAGTCAAAAATCGGTCCCCAGGTTCCAAGTGTCTCCATTGCGAGCGCCGCAAACTTGAAGTCTTTTAATTAATTTTCTAAAGCACAAAGCGAATACGTTAAGAATACATTAAGAAGTCGAGTACGCATCTTTATAAAATAGTCTCTTAGTTAATAGCACCCTGACAAAATGATAGGTTAGGTACGGTCGACATCAAAGATATAATTATAAATATTTACACTTTTGTAGCTTTTTCCTTTATGATAGAGCGATAAATGTATTTAGGTATGGAATAGAATGGGGATTACTTTGATTCGGGGCGCGACTTTGATCAAATAGATTTTTCTCCGAAGTCATTGTTTATTCTTGTGGGTGAACTGTGGCAGTGAATGTATTAGTATTCTATCTTGCTGTTTACTCGATTAAATCTTCTTCATTTCAAATAGTTCTGCTTTTATACTACATTCTAAATGATCAAAGTAGCCCAATTTTTTTCCTATAGTAGGGCGAAGGTTGTTGCTATGGCGTAGTCTGTAACTGCCTTTTTAAATGAATGTTGTACTGATACAACGTTATTCAAACACAAATAAAAAATGATTTATAATATAATGATACATTATTTACTAAGGCGTTTCATTCTACTTAATTGGGGCAAAGATTTTTAAATCGGTTAGCTTTGCAGGCAATTTACTTTATAATACTAATGAGGCCAATTAGTATCATCTATTCAAGCACATTCTGCGGTTTTATTATCATTTTGCAGACTTTGTATTGCACTAAACCAAAGATTATTTTGAAAAACCTTTGACTAAACGTATGAATTGGTCGCCCACGCTCGTTCTGAGAGGGTAGACTTTGCTTGGATATGATCATAAGCGATTGATGCGAGTGCTTGCCACGCCGCGACGCGAGTCGAGAAAGATCTACCCTCCTCTTTCTAATTTGCACGGTGTGAAGGAGACGCTCAGTCGCGCGCGAAGCGACTTGTCAGCAAGTTGTGCTAGACGTAGGTACAAGTCAGGTATTTTGTAACTTAAAGTCAGTCTTAGATAGTCAGTCTACATAAGGTAGGAAGCACTGTAACATCATCATCATATCAGCCGAAAGACGTCCACTGCTGGACATAGGCCTCCCCCAAAGAGTGCCAAAGTGACCGGTCCTGCGCCACCCGCATCCAGCGAACTCCAGCAACCTTTACCAGGTCATCAGTCCACCTTGCGGGGGGCCTACCCACGCTGCGGCTTCCGGTACGTGGTCGCCACTCGAGAACCTTTCCGCCCCAACGGCCATCGGTTCTACGTGCTATGTGCCCCGCCCACTGGCACTTAAGTTTAGCGATTCGGAGGGCTATATCTGTTACCTTGGTTCTACTGCGGATAGCCTCATTTCTGATGCGATCCCGCAGAGAAACTCCCAACATAGCCCTCTCCATAGCCTTTTGGGTGGGTTTTAAACTACGACCAAGACCACCGGGCGATGGGCAGCAGCGTCCCTGGAGTGCGGTGGAAACACTGCGATCGCCAACCCGCATGCCAAGCGTGGCGATTATGGCATGTACCCCCCAAATTAAAGATGCACTGTAACATACTTTAATTGAATATTATGATTCATTGCACAAATTATTATAATAGTTGTGTGGGGTCAAAAAATATGTCGGGCCGTGATTTTATCGTCCTTTCCGTGCATCTTGTGTTTTTTTTGGTAACTAAATGGTCATAGATGAGTTAAAGTGTGTGGCTCAATGTATAAAATTGTATATAGCACCATATAGTAAACTATAGCTAAGCTATCAAAATCAAGGCAATCAATCTATATATATATAAACGTAAAAGTCCTGACTGACTCACTCAAATCAACGCCCGGCCCAAAACGTTGAACCCAGTAAGCTGATTTGTTCAGAATAGGTAGTTTAGGTATATGACGTAAGTACCCACTTAAGAAGGGATTTTTGAAAATTCCACCCTCAAGGGCGTAAAAAGGGGGTTGAAAGCTTGTAAGGGGATGGAGTAAAATTTTAAGTGAGAGACTTGAAACTTTGTGTATGGACTCCTTATTACAGTCAAGTGTAGAAATATGGGTGCATACAACTTACTCATAAATATGTCATAACTCTTATGTCAGTGGATTAAGGTTTTGGTACTTATTTATAAGAGGATGTTATCGATACATATTTTTGCTCCTGACTATACAATACAAGAAAAGTAATTTTAGGGTTTTGGAAAAAGCCACCCCTAAGCGGGTTAAATAGGGGTGCAAAGTTTGTATGAACCCATTTAGGTAAAATTTGGTATAGAGGTAGTTTGAGTGCAGGGGAAGGACATAGGATAGTTTTTATCCCAGAAATCACCTCCTGAGGGGGTGTAATGGGGGATGAAAGTTTGTATGGAGCTACCATATAAACGAATTCGACGCGGACGGAGTCGCGGGCAGAAGATTGTTTTATTATATTTACATTGAAACGTGATTGGAATGCAAAATAAATTAATCGTAGAGATGCCATAAAAGCATGTTCAAGTCCTTTTCCGAACTCAGTCAC